>CM008261.1:0-1377186 GCA_002287475.2 Pyrrhoderma noxium
ATGAAGGAATCCCTTAACGTAACGATGTAAAATATATCTGACAATTTATATAAACTTCGAATTGTAAATAATCTACTCTCTAAGAGGTGGAATATTAAAAATATATTAGCAACTAGATCAGGTTCTTTTAACTATGAATGTCCATACCAAGCCCTGCCGTCTTATTGGTATTTTTATCATAATGATACTGTCCGTGCTTCGTATGTCGAACAGTAACACCTAGTGAATATTCATACTTGCAACTTAGTGAACTTCCAAACCCTGGTATTATCACCAATGTATGCGATGAGAACGCATATGGAGGATATCAAACTTTCTTAGATCTCCCGGAATGTTAAGGATACACTAGGATAATAATATATGATAACTCTCAAAACTTGACATTCCTCTATTAGTCTTATATACAATCCCTAGGAATCGGTACAATCTTACTATCGGTAAGAAGCTCTGCCTCATCGAGATAGTTGAAAGACCCGATTTTTTGCGGCGAGTAGGGGGCATATTGTCATTCTAACTTGGTTTATGCATAACGGAAATAAAATAGTAAAAAGAGATAAAAAGTTCATATCCAATAAAAATTCAAATAATTGTTGTACTATGGTAATGAATGATAAAGAACAAACAATAAAACTATTTTAAACATGTCAAAAATGTATTAAATACTTTAAGATAGGGTTGGGCTCAAAGCTACATCGGATATGGAAACAGATAGCATGTATGTCGAGCCTCCAGTGCATACTAGTAGTCCGTGGACCTCATCAATGCAATTCTATAATATCCTGTTGCCAACCGGTGCATTATCAAGTAGTGGAATAATGTTTTCAGGGGTTATTGCAAGTAGAAAATCTGCAGGAGAATCGAATATAGAGGGTCTTTTGGGAGGTTTTGGTCTTTTCTCCACATTTAGCTTGGATTTACTTTTTTACACTACTTTGAAGTTTCTCTTTCAATTTCGTTCCTTTCCTTATAATCATTCTTTTTCTTTTGGCTTCTAGTTTTCGAATATGTTTATGTATATACTCCTTTTCTCTCTCAGAAAAACTTGGTAATACTAATGATATCTTTACATACCTCTCATTGCATCTACCTTTAACTTGTCTTTTATCATATGTATATTTTACATAAGCTCCAACTTCGCTTTTTTCAACTCATCACCCCAACTCCCCTTCTATCTTTATTTTCATTTTTTGCATTCTCGGCAACTCCTATTTGTGGGTATTTTATCCTGTTTCTTTGTTTATGAAGACTTAGTTGTATACTAGCATGGGATTCGGCTGAGGCACAGTTTTGTGATTTTCATGTGGTGAATCTAGGTGAACGTACATATACAGTGAGATAAAATGAAGAGTCAAGGACCTTTTAACAGATAATATATTATATTACTAGAAGTTAGCTGTATTTTCTCCTGTGCTCTACGCAAGTAGTTGATAAAGGTACACTTATAGACACAGTGAGGTATGACTATGGTTTCTGTATGGAGTAAACTCATTACTTGGCTTATTATACCCAGCGGCTTATTGTGATCTCTCTTGGTCACTCTTACACACAGTTGTGGCATCGTCTTCGGTTTGAGCCCAGGCATATCCGAGAAATTGATAAGTATCACCTGAACCTGGGAGTCCAGTATATTTTATACTATCAGATCTATGAACGTTATTAGGCTAGGATTCCACTTAAGATATCTCTTGAGATATGTTTAAATATTATATATTATTTTACAACTAACTAGAATGTCAGATAGAAGATGAAAGTAGCATTCGATTATTCAATATCGATATTAATGAGCTACACCAAGCTCCTGGTAGAATCTATCAGCTATTGTCCATGTATTCTAGTCTATATGGCTAAAATTAATAAAAATGTTTGTATGATTGGTTCTGTGTCAATCTATCAAGGCATGTACCGATAATTACCACAATTCTCTTACACATAAGACCACTCTCATCGTGCCATCTTGCTACTAACCACAGCATCGTGTTCTGATAGTTGCACAGTATTACTCTCATGAAAGAGATTATCACATAATTTTCGACCTGCTGCAGCGATTAATTCATCTTCCAGATCCTTTCTTAGTTCTTTCGTTCTATTGACAAGGCCCACGTCTACCATTAAGAGAGACTGTCTATCATCACTATCAATTGAGCCCGTCTCTACTTTCTGTGAAGGAAACACCCTTATAAAACCCACGAATCTCTTCACTCCATCGAAATGCCGTGGAACCAGAACGGCTCAAATAACACAGCGAAATTTGGAACTTACAACGACTATGGGGACACAACAATCAGTAAAGTATTTCACAGTACTTTCAAATTGATGCACCAATGAATAATATATATCTTATAGACATTTCGGTATACAAAGAAACTGACTTAAGCAAATTGAAAAGTAGGTTGTTTCTACAACAAAAAATAGAGAAAATCTGATGTCCTGTTAGAATTAAAGGATGTTCTCAGACCTTTGTCTGTGACCGACCAGGAGGCAAATCGACCAAAATGCTTGAAAGGCACACGTGTTGATCTCTTACAACAAATCCGTACTTGGGCCCAGAGAGTAGATTTCCCGAACGTATTTCTACTTACAGGAGGAGCAGGGACAGGGAAAAGTACGGTGGCAAGGACAATCGGTGAAGAATTCGAAGCTGGAAAATCACTTGGATGTTATATATTCTTTGAAAGAGGGAAGACGGATTCGATGTCTATTACGAACACTGTGATCAAGACGATTGCATATCACCTTGCTTGCAATAACTCGGTTATAGCAGAGTCCCTCTTGAACGTGATAGAGGATGGTCACGAGCTTAGCTTCCCATCAACAAAGATTTTGTTTGACAAGCTATTGCGTGATCCACTCCATTCCATATCAATGCCACACACATTTAAACCAATACTCGTCATCCTCGATGCACTCGACGAATGCGGGGATTCCGAGGCACAGGAGGACCTTGCGAACCTCTTAAAAGATAAAACTTGGACATTACCACCTAATTTACGATTCCTCGTAACGAGTAGACCTGAGGAGGGGATTACTCCTCTCCTCCCTGAAGTCTTCCCCCCGCCTCCCATTTGTGAATACGTAAAGCTGGATCATATGTCTGAAAATAGTAAGAAGGAGGTGGTCTATTACATTCGTCACGAGCTGGAGAAACTAAGACGCGAAAAACGTATAGTTGTGAAAGGGAACTGGGAATGGGATGAAAATATTGATAAACTTGGAGAAGCGGCAGAAGGATTGTTCATTTGGGCTGCCACAGCTGTCAAGTTCATCAATGGAATTAGAGCAGGGAGATTTGACAGACTTCGGAGGTTGGTGAATGACACAAGGGGGGTTGGGATGAATTTAGATACGCTATACGCAACGGTCTTGGAGAATTGCATTGACTAGAAAGATGATGAGAAGCATTTGCGAGTGCGTTCTCTTTGATTCTCTTTGGGAAAACACCCTTGTCGGACACCGACATCGATGGAGTTCTGTGTTATGAAGAAGGTACAACACGAGACGTACTTAGTGGATTGCACTCACTAGTTGTATTCGAGACTGGTAAACCTATCCGTATTCATCATACTTCGTTATACGATTACCTTACCTCTCCGAGGTGTGATGCGAGCTGGTTTATTGACACCAATGCGGGGAAGAACGAGATCGTGTCGTGTTGCTTTAGACTGATGAAGAAACAACTTCGTTTCAATATTTGTGACTTTGAAACATCCTACAAATTCAATCGAAATGTCCCCGATCTCGAAAAACGCGTCAAGGAAAGAATCCATCCCGGATTACTGTATGCCTGCCATTATTGGGCATCACATTTACGGGATGTTCCTTATTCCGACGAGCTATTGTCTAATCTTGAGAATTTCGCATATAATCAATTATTATATTGGCTCGAAATTCTCAGCCTAACTAGAAGTCTGTACGAAGGCCTTGAGCCAGTATTAGAGGGTGCCATAGGATGGTTTGAGGTGAGTTGTCAAACATTAGTCTAAATCCAAAAGCTGACTCTAAAACATAATAAAGAAGGACATATTGCATCGAGGGTTTCGTCCTTCCTCGGAGATGCCCTTCGTCATCTATCCGAATTCATTCAACCGATTTCAGAGAGCACTCCACACTTGTATATGACGTTCCTGCCACTCAAGAGGTCTGAATCACATGTTGCAAGACATTATTCAAGGAATATGAAGGAACCTACACGCATCGAGTACATTGGTGACAAAGTCACACTAGGATGTATCAGACAAATTAATGTTGGAAGCAGTGTTCGTTCAATTTCATTTTTTGATAGAAACTAAGTCCTATCTGGTTTATCTTCTGGGGCGTGTTTGTGGAACGTAAATAGTGGGGAGTTAATAAGAGAATCATTTGGAGGAGACGAAAGGGTCTCCCTCCCCTATCTCGAAAATAGCGTCGTAGTGACGAATCGAGATGGAGAACACGTGATTGTCGGTGGAACAATCCTGGCGATCGCCGTGTCACCGAATGGCGAGTATCTTGTCTCAGGATCAGGCATTGGCACAGTGTGTGTTTGGAGAATCGAGACCGGTGAACTCATAAACGGTCCGTCGCAAGAACATAGCATGTCTGTGACGTCAGTTTCGTTCTCGCCCGATGGATTTCATTACGTGTCCAGTTCATATAACGAAATAATTATTTGGAATTTAGATGGCGACTCAGTCACGTGCTCGTGCGAAAGGCAAAGAATTCGGGTTGTTTGTTTCTCGCCAGATGGAAAACACATCGCATCAGGCTCTGACAACACAATTCAAATTTGGGACTCAGAAAGTAGGGAGGTGACCCCCAACCTATCTGAAGGACATGCAGGATCTATCAACTCAATATGCTACTCATCAGATGGAAAGAAAATTGTCTCTGGATCCTTTGATAAAACCATCTGTATTTGGGATGCCTCGAATGGCGCTGTACTCCTCACATTTCAAGGCCATTCAGGTGGAATTGTCTCTGTAACCTACTCTCATGATGGCTCATATCTAATATCCGGATCTGAAGATGGAACTATACGGCTTTTGAATGCTGATAATGGTAATCTAGTCCGTGAATTAATCAAAGTACATGAGAGCTCCGTGACTTCAGTCTGTTTTTCTCCTGATGACACACATTTGGTCTCCGGATCCCGAGATAAAACTATTTGTGCGTGGGATACATCAACTAGAGAACTCTTCTTTAAGGCGAACGTCCCATCGACCGTCAGATCTGTTGTCTTTCTTCCTCCGTCTGACGGTAAATACAGGCTCATGTGTCCGTATCCTCAATTCTCGATGCTCAACAGAATTAACATTTTCTAAATACCAAGGAAATAAATGGACATCGTGTTTTCCTTCTTCTAGAATCGATTAAAATCACTTCCCCTTTTTTCTTCTTCCGCTTTTCGCTTTTTCCATTTTCTTTTCCTGTTGTTGATTTGCCTTCTACACAATAAAACGAATACTCATCCCAACCTACCCTATATCTTTCTCTACAACACATTGATTTTTTTGCCTTTATCCTCCCGGTATTAAACTAAATCACTTCAATTCATTAGAGATCCTTTAATGTAACGATGTGTATCATACTTAACAATTGAGAGGAATCACTTATTGTAAACTAATTATACTTTTAAAGAGCAATACATAGAAAACAATTTATCAATAAGATCAGTTCCTTTTAACTTTTAATTTCTGCCGCCTTATTGATTACGAGTATATAAAGGTATAAATACTTATAAGCGGCTTTAAAATACTCGATCATTATTTTCCTTGATGGTTTGATACAGCCAGAATGACAAGTAGGAGATGAAAGTAACAATCGATTTATTTAGTATTGGCATTAAACAGCCGCACAAATTCCGAGCAACATCTGATAGCTATATTCTGAATATTCTAGTTAATATCCTTATAATTTACCGTGAAAATCGGTACTATATCCATTGATCAAGGCATCTCCCGATAATTCATTCAATTCTCCCACACATCCGGTTGTGTTCTCATCACGTCTACCTTGATACTAACTACAGTATTGTACTTTAACACTTTCACAATATCATCTTTTGAGTAGGTATTACAGTGTCGTTTCTGGTCTGATATAGCAATTAATCTATCCCCCAGCCATTTTCTTACTTCTTTGGTCCTGCTGCCGAACCTCACACCCACTCTTGAGATTATTTATCACCCCTATCAGCCGACCCCATCTCCATCTGTTATCCTTCAAGAAAATACTCTTGCAAAATACACAAATCGCATCAATCTACTACAATGCCTTTGACCCAGAGCGGCTCAAATAGCTCCGCAAATATTGAGACTTATAATGATTATGGGAACGTAACGAATGGTAAATTATTTTACATTGAATTAGCAAAGAATGTACTAATAAACACACCTCTCAGTATATAGCTCGTCCGAATCAAATAAATTGAAGAGTGGGTTTTATCTACAATAAAATATAAGGCAACTCTAATATCGTTTTAGAATTAAAGGATATCCTCAAACCCCTGCCCGTGACAGACCAGGAGGCAAATCGATCAAAATGCTTGAAAGGCACACGTGTCGATCTCTTACAACAAATCCGTACTTGGGCTCAGAGAGTAGATCCCCCGAACATATTCATACTCACAGGAGGAGCAGGGACAGGGAAAAGTACGATAGCAAGGACAATTGCCGAAGAATTCGAAGCCGGCAAGTCACTTGGATGTTATATATTCTTTGAGAGGGGGAAGACAGATTCGATGACCATTACAAGTACTATCATCAAGACAATCGCATATCGTCTTGCTTGCCATAGCCCGGCTATAGCAGAGTCACTTTTGGATGTGATTAAGGACGATCAAGAGCTTAGCTTCCCATCAACAAATATTTTATTTGATAGGCTATTGCATAAACCACTCCATTTTTTATCAGTCTCGCACATATCTAAATCGATACTCATTGTACTCGATGCATTTGATGAATGTGGATCTATACATGACCAAGAAGAACTTGCCTATCTCTTAAGAGATAAATTACGAGAACTACCATCCAGTATTCGATTCTTTGTCACAAGTAGACCCGAGGAAGGGATCACTCCTCTCCTTTCCGAAGTCTCTCCCCCAACTCGCATTTGTGAGCATGTGAAACTGGATCACATGTCCGAAAATAGTAAAAACGAAGTTACTTATTACATCCGTCACGAGCTAGACAAGCTAAGACACGAAAGACGAATAATTGTGAGAGGTAACTGGGAATGGGATGAAAACATCGATAAACTTGGAGAAGCGGCAGAGGGATTGTTCATTTGGGCTGCCACAGCAATCAAGTTCGTCAATGGAGTTAGGGCAGGACGATTTGACCGACTTCGAAAGTTGGTGAATGATACGAGGGGGGTTGGGATGAATTTAGATATGTTGTACACAACGGTCTTAGAGAATTGCATTAACTGGGAAGATGATGAGATGAAAGGAACATTTTCGAGTGTGTTTTCTTTGATCTTCTTTGGGAAAAAGCGCCTGTCAGATACGGAGATTGACGAAATTCTTTGTTATGAAGAAGGGACAACATCGGATGTACTTAGTGGATTACACTCACTAGTCGTATTCGAGCCTGGTCAACCTATCTGGATTCACCATAGTTCGTTATACGACTACCTTACTTCTACGAGGTGTGATGAGGGCTGGTATATTGACACAGATTTGGAGAAAAGTAAGATCGTGTCACGTTGCTTTGGATTGATGAAGAATCGTCTTCGTTTCAATATCTGCGATCTTGAAACATCCTTCAAGTTCAACCGAGACGTCCCCGATATCGAAAAACGCGTCAATGAGAGAATCCATTACGGATTACTATATGCCTGTTGTCATTGGGCATCACATTTACGGGATGTTCCTTATTCTGACGAACTATTATCTGAACTCGACAATTTCGTGTATAATCAATTATTATATTGGCTCGAAGTCCTTAGTCTCACTAAAATTCTGTATGCATGCCTTGAGTCATCATTACTGAATGCCATAGGATGGGCTAAGGTAAGTTGTCGAATATCAGTCCATAACCAAAAACCTGACACCAGAACAGAATAAGGATGGACAGATGTCGTCAAAAATTTCATCCTTCCTTGAAGACGCCCTTCATCACGTATACGAATTCATTCAACCAATCTCAGAGAGTACTCCCCATCTGTATATGACGTTCCTACCACTTAAGAGATCTGAGTCAGATGTTGTAGAACATTATTCAAGGAATATAGAAGGATCTGCGTGCATCGAATACCTTGGGGACAAACAAACAACAGGATATATGAGACAAATTAGCACTGGAAGCAGTGTTTCTTCCATGTCACTTTCTTTCGACGAAAACCGAGTCCTATCTGTTTCGTCTTCTGGGGAGTATTCGTGGAATGTAGATAGTGGGGAGTTAATAGAAGGACGATTTGGAGGGGACGTGAATGAGCTCCCCCCGTTTTTTGAAAGTAATAGCGCAGTAGAGGATCTAGATGATGTAGACGGTAAATGGGTCGACAGTACTTATGAATTGGTCATGGATACCGACCAACGGAGCGTAGATACTCGTAGACGGGGCACATATGTTGATGAATGGGGCGCATATACCGACGAATGGGATGCGAATACTGGTGAAAGACTTTACGGGTTACCTACAGCAGATATCGGACAGGTTACTTCTGCCGCGATTAACTCTAAAAAATATTATGCAACTGGTTTCGAGGATGGGGCTATTCAATTGTGGGATCGCCAAAAAAGAACAACCATTGGAGCACCATTAAGAGGACATTCGGGGAAAGTGCTAACCCTTTTATTCGGTGGCCTTTCTATTCTTCCGAGGCGAAACGCAAAGCGGCTTGTAAAGGCGTGGTATCTCGCATCGGGTTCCGAGGATGGAAACATTATCGTTTGGGATGTAAAGAAACAAGAAAAGAAGTATCCACCACTCAGAGGTCATTCGGGACCAGTCACATCCATTGCGTTCACAGTTAGGTGCCGAAGGCTTGTATCGGGCTCCTTGGATGGGACCGTTTGTCTATGGAACATGTACACAGGTCAGATGCTGCACATTTTCCCTGCCAGCTGGATGGGTAATAGCGTATATTCAGTTGCGCGATATGACGATCAACACATTCTGTCGGGATCTGAAGACGGAATAGTACGAATGTGGAATATCAAGCACAGTGATGTGCCGCCAAAAAAGTTCGTTGGACCCCGGGGTAAAGTCATCTCTCTCGCGGTTGAAGATACCGACAGAGGCAGACGCTTTGCTTCGGGGACTTCGGACGGGACGATCCATCTATGGGGTGAAGAAACCAGCAGGCAAACAATTGTTGACTACGGATCACTGATTACCCTTGCCGTGTCACCGGATGGCGAGTATCTCCTCTCGGGATCGGCCAATTACATGGTCAGTATTTGGAGAATCGGGACCGGTGAGCGAGTAAATAGTCTAGGAGGACACAGAGGATACGTGACGTCACTTTCATTCTCACCCGACGGATTTCATTTTGCATCCGGCTCAACTGACGAAACCGTGCGAATTTGGGATTTGAACGGCGGGTCAGTCACGTGCTGGTGCATAAGGCAACTAGTTTGGGCCGTTTGTTTCTCCCCAGACGGAAGACATCTCGCATCAGGCTCTGGCAAGACAATTCGAGTTTGGGACTCGAAAAGTGGGAGAATGGTCCTCAACCCATTTGAAGGACATCTAGAAAAAGTATCTGCAATATGCTACTCACCAGATGGAAACAGAATTGTGTCTGGATCAGACGATCGAACTATCTGTATTTGGGATGCTCTGACTGGCACTTTACTCCTTACATTCCAAGGTCACTCGGGTCGGGTCGTCTCCGTAACCTACTCTCTCAGTGGATCTTGCATACTATCTGGATCTACAGACGAATCGATACGGGTTTGGGATGCTGATGATGGTAAACCAGTACGCGAACCAATCAAAGTACATGAGAGCAAGATGGGTTCAGCCTGCTTTTCTCCTGATGGCACATACTTCGTTTCCAGATCCCGAGATAGAACTATCTGTGTGTGGTTTACATCAACTGGAGAACTTTTATTTAAAGCGAATGTCCCATCGGTCGTCAACTCTGTTGTCTTTCTTCCAACGTCTGATAGTAAACACATCAAATTCGCATCAGCATCCGATGATGGACTAATTCGTATCTGGTCTGTGGATGTCGACTCAAAAGAAAAGATCTGGAATGCACCAAATAGTGATGGATGGGTAATCGGAAATGACGGAAATTTGTTATTCTGGCTTCCCTCAAACATTTATCTTACTCTCGTTTACGGCCCATGCATCCGCATTTTCAATTCTCGACTCTCAACAAGGCTAACATTATCTAAATACCAAGGAAGTCAATGGACATCATGCTTACCTTCCTCCAACATCGTTTAAGCTCATCCCATCATTTATCCTTCTCCGCTCTTTATTTCTCCCTCTCCCTCTCTCTTGTTTCTTTGTTTACTACATGATATATAAACTCGCATCTATCCTGATTTACTTCGATAAAACATGTATATCTCTCCGTATTTCAGTTACCCTCTTGTCCTTATCTCCTCAATTACCAATCTGAATCGCTTTAAATCATCACGAGATCCTATAATATAAAAATCTACTTTCTTAGTAATACGTAAACAATCTTTAATCAACCAGATCTGGTTCTTTCAACTTTTGAGTATCCATACCAAGCTCTGCCATCTTATGAATTACGAGTACACAAAACTATACTCGTAAGCGCCTTTAAGTTCTTTGTACTATCACTTTTCTCAATACTTTTACACGTTAATTGCTAATATAATATGTGAAGGTACTTTTAATTGGAAAGGGAAGTGACAGCAAAGAGAATCGACGTGGAATGATGACGAGGTATATTAATCATGTCGGATTCACCTACACCTCAGTAGAGAGACCTCCCGGCGATGTACTCAGTATCAATCAAATATAAGATCGGTACATATACTTATACCAAGTTTTCAAAGAAGGACCGCTTAGTAGTTATGGTCATGCTTTTAATGAGTCTCTAAATCTGTGGTTCTTTCCTTATTTACTTTTCTCAGAAGGAGAACGGAGGACAAGAGGTAAACGAGGTACCAAGACTATATATATATATGGAATCTCCACTTTTTTCTCCTTTTATATTTGCTAGCTAACTTGTTTCTAATTATTCAATTATCACGGTATCCAAATATTTATTTGGTGTTTTTGATTATCAAGACAAGTTGCATGATCCAGCATAAGATAAACAAAAAATAACTCATGATACTTTGCATACTAGTATACTTATTATAACCAATGATTAAGATCCTATACTACCTTTTACTTTATCCCTTTTATACTCTACCCTACCCCTTCTACTTTACTTTATGATCACTCTTCAACCCTCTTTTCTGCCTTTTTCAACACAACTAGCTTGGATTCACTATTTTTCGCACTATCTTAATGTTCCTTCTCCGATCTCGACTCTTTCCCTATAATTATTTTTTATTCTTTTAATTCTTATCCCTCTCTTTCCTTCTCAAAGTATTCTAGCGTCACTAATAGTGTCTTTATATACGGAGGTCAACAGCCTTGTCCTAGTTGAAATACTTGATTCGGTCGCAATAAGTACAAATGATATTTCTCAATCATATACATCTACTTTAAGAAACTAGGCTATAATAAACAAATATAAAAAACAGGTAGCCCTAGTGTTGCGTATCGAAGTTCCCAAATACCCTGATATCATGTGCACGACTTCCGAGTGAGCATTTCCGGGCGGGACCATGACTAATATTTTAAATCAGACCAATACTAAGCAGTACCCAAGAGTATGACACAATTGATGAGCACAAGGTATACGAAATATGCATAGCTGCTAGGAGACACGAGGGAACGTCGTTGAAGAAAAGAAGTTGGATAACATAAACG
Source organism: Pyrrhoderma noxium (assembly GCA_002287475.2). Classification (NCBI taxonomy): domain Eukaryota; kingdom Fungi; phylum Basidiomycota; class Agaricomycetes; order Hymenochaetales; family Hymenochaetaceae; genus Pyrrhoderma; species Pyrrhoderma noxium. Next base: position 11,886 of record CM008261.1, read on the forward strand.
AGGACAAGCAGGATTATCATCCTCGGCTGAACAGCCGAGCCTAGTCACGTACGGGACATGTTACTTAAGTTTGAGAGTCGTACAGTATACTTTGTACTGTAATCAGACCTTTGTCTGAGAACCAGGAAGCAGATAGACCAAGGTGCTTGAAAGGCACACGAGTTGATCTCTTACAACAAATCCGTGCATGGGCTCAGAGAGTAGATCCCCCGAACATATTCGTACTCACAGGAGGAGCATGGACAGGGAAAAGTACAGTGGCGAGGACAATTGCTGAAGAATTCAAGTCTAGCAAGTCACTTGGATGTTATATATTCTTCGAGAGGGGGAAGACGGATTCGGTGACCATTACAAGTACAGTTATCAAGACGATCGCATATCATCTTGCTTGCCATATCCCAGCTTTTAAAGAGTCACTTTGGGATACGACTAGGGATGGTCATGAACTACACTTTTCATCAACAGAGATCTTGTTTAAAGGTTTATTGCATGAACCACTCCATTCTAAACCGATTTCGCTTATATCTGAACCAATTAATTAGCCATACCAAGCTCCGGGTAGAATCTATTAGTTAACTTCGGAATATTTTGGTCTATATAGTTAAAATTAACCAAGACGGTCGCACGATTAATTCTATATCAATCAATCAAGGCATATCCCGATGATTGATTCAACTATCTCACACGTACGACTACTTTCGTCGTCGCGCCCACCTTGCTATTTTCAGTATCGTGTCCTAACAATTGCACAATATCATTCTAATAAACGAGTTTAGATCATCACCTTTTATCCGATATAGTGACTGGTCCATTTTCCAGCTCTTTTCCTTGGTCTTCTAGTTCTGTTGATAAAAAAAACTCGTCTGCCCTCGAGATAGTCTCTGTCGTCCAAGAAAATATTCTATAAAATCTACGATCCCATCCTTCTACGGCAATGCCTTTGAATCAGACCGGCCCAAATAGCACCGCAAACATTGAAACTTATAATGATTATGGGAATGTAACGTATGGTAAAGTGATTTACATTGAATTAGCAAAGACTGTACTAATCAACACACGTTTCAGTATATAGCCCGTCCGAATCAAATAAATTGAAGGGTAGGTTGTTTCTACAAAAGAATATAGGAAAAGCCTAATCTCCCGCTAGAATTAAAGGATGTTCTCAAACCCCTGTCTGTGACCGACCAGGAGGCAAATCGACCTAAATGCTTGAAAGGCACACGTGTCGATCTCTTACAACAAATTCGTACATGGGCTCAGACAACAGATCCACCGAATGTGTTTGTACTCACAGGAGGAGCAGGGACAGGGAAAAGTACAGTGGCGAGGACAATTGCTGAAGAATTCAAGTCTAGCAAGTCGCTTGGATGTTATATATTCTTCGAGAGGGGAAAGACGGATTCGATATCCATTACGAACACTGTAATCAAGACGATTGCATATCATCTTGCTTGCCATATCTCGGCTATAAGGGAGTCACTTTTGGACGTGATAAAGGATGATCATGAACTTAGCTTCCCATCAGCAAAGATTTTGTTCGATAGGCTACTGAATGAACCACTTCATTCTATATCGATCTCAAACATATCTAATCCAGTACTCGTCATCCTCGATGCACTTGATGAATGTGGATCCATACATGACCAAGAAGAGCTCGCTGATCTCTTAAAAGATAACGTTCAGAATCTACCATCCAATTTTAGATTCCTCGTCACAAGTAGACCCGAGGAGGGTATTACATCTCTTTTGCTCGGAATACGTTCCCAATCTCATATTTGTCAGCATGAGAAACTGAATCACACGTCAGAAGATAGCAAGAAGGAGGTGGTCTATTACGTCCGTCACGAGCTAGACAAGCTAAGACGCGATGGGCGGATAATTGTGAGAGGGAACTGGGAATGGGATGAAAATATCGATAAACTTGGGTTTGCGGCAGAAGGATTGTTCATTTGGGCTGCCACAGCAATCAAGTTCGTCAATGGAGTTAGGGCAGGACGATTTGACCGACTTCAAAAGTTGGTGAATGATACAAGGGGGGTTGGGATGAATTTAGATATGCTGTACGCAACGGTCTTGGAGAATTGCATTGATTGGAAAGACGATGAGATGAAAGAAAGATTTTCGAGTGTGTTTTCCTTAATTCTCTTCGGGAAAACACCCTTGCTAGATAAGGACATCGATGAAATTCTTTGTTACGAAGAAGATACAACATCAGATGTACTTAGTGGTTTACGTTCACTAGTTGTATTCGAGCCTGACCAACCTATCCGGATTCACCATACTTCCTTTTATGATTACCTCACTTCTGCGAGGTGTAACGCGAACTGGTTTATTGACACTAGTGTGGAGAAGAACAAGATTGCGTCGCGTTGCTTCGGATTAATGAAGGGTCAGCTTCGTTTCAATATTTGTGACCTTGAAACATCTTTCAAATTGAACCGAGATGTCCCCGATCTCGAAAAACGCGTCAATGAACGAATACGACCTGGATTTCTCTATACCTGTCGTTACTGGGCGTCGCATTTACGAGATGTTCCTTATTCCGACAAGCTATTGTCTGATCTTGAAATTTTCGCATATAATCAATTGTTGTACTGGCTAGAAGTCCTCAGTCTCACTGGAAGTCTGTATGAATATCTTGAGCCAGTATTAGAAAGTGCTATAGGATGGGTCAAGGTGAGTCGTCGTATATTAGCCTAAGTCCAAAGGCTGACTCTAGAAAAGAATAAAGAAGGCCATATTCCGTTGAAGATTTCATCCTTCCTTGAAGACGCCCTTCATCACCTACTCGAATTCATTCAACCGATCTCAGAGAGTACTCCCCATATATACATGTCATTCTTACCACTTAAGAGGTCCGAGTCGGATGCTGCAAGACATTATTCAAAGAACATGAAGGAACCTACGTGCATCGAGTGCGTTGGAGAGGAAGTCAAGGACACACCAAAATGCATCAGACAAATTAGTGTGGGAAGTAGGGTTTCTTCAATTTCGCTTAATCGCGATGTCCTATCTAAATCAGCTTCTGGTGCATGTCTTTGGAGTGTAGATAGTGGGGAGTTAAGAAAAGGACCATTTGGAGGAGACGCAGAGGTCTCCAGCTGGTTTTTCGGTAGGATCATAGCAGTGAATCGAGATGGTGTAGTCGATGGATGGAACGTATATACTGGTGAAAGAATTCATGGACTACCCACGATAGATATTGGACGTGTTACTTCTATTGCGAATGATAATTGGGAACATTATGTAACTGGTTTCGAGGACGGGTCTATTCAACTGTGGGATCCCCAGGAATGGACAACCATTGGAGAGCCATTGAGGGGCCATTCAGAAAAAGTGCTAGCTCTTTCATTTAGTAAATCTGTGAACGAGTCTCTCGCATCAGGTTCCGAGGACCAAAGCATTATAGTCTGGAATGTAAAGAGGCAAGAAAAGAGATACCCACCACTCAAAGGTCATTCGGGTCCAATTACGTCCCTTGCATTCACGATCAGCGGACAACAAAATCTTGTATCGGGCTCTTTGGATGGGACCGTTTGTCTATGGAAGGTGTCCTCAGGTGAGATGCTGCGTGCATTCTCTGCCAGCGAAATGGGTGGTGTATATTCTGTTGCATATTTTTACGGCCAACACATTCTGTCAGGATCCGAGGATGGAATAATAAGAATGTGGGATACAAAGTACAGTAAGGTACCGCCAAAGAAACTCGTTGGCCATACGGGTAAAGTTACCTCTCTCTCGGTTGATTATTCTGATAGTAGCATTCGCTTTGCCTCGGGCTCTTCAGACGGGACCATTCTTGTGTGGAATCGGGAAAGAAGCCATGCAATTGTTGATAGTTCTTCGAGAGAGATCGCTGTTTCTCCGAATGGCGAGTATCTCGTCTCGGTATCGGCTTATGGCACAGTGAGTGTTTGGAGTATCGAGACTGGTGAACTCATATTAGTTCCGTTGGAACACAGCCGAGAGATGACGTCAGTTTCATTCTCGCCTGACGGATTTCATTTTGCGTCCAGCGCTACTGATGGAACCGTGAGAATTTGGAATTTGGATGGCGAGTCGATCACGTGCCCTTGCAAAGGGCAAAGAATTGGGGCGGTTCGTTTCTCACCAGACGGAAAACGTGTTGCATCAGGTACTGAAAACACAATCCGAGTTTGGGACTCGAAAAGCGGGGAACTGGTCCTCAAACCCTTTGAAGGGAGCTCAGGCTACGTACACTCAATATGCTACTCACCAGACGGAAAGAGAATTGCCTCTGGAACAAGTGATAAAACTATCTGTATCTGGGATGCATTGGACGGCACTTTACTCCTCACATTGCAAGGTCACTTAGACCGGGTCTACTCCGTAACCTACTCCTTCAAAGGCTTGTACATTCTATCCGGATCCTTCGACGGAACGATACGAGTTTGGGATGCTAAGGACGGTAAACCAGTCTGTGATCCAATTGAAACACATGAGTACGTGATTTCAGTCTGCTTTTCTCCTGACGATGCATATTTTGCCTCCGGATCTCTGGATAAAACTGCTTGTGTGTGGAATACATCAACTGGAGAGCTTTTGTTCAAAGCGAATGTCCCATCACGCGTCGCTTCTGTCGTATTCCTTCCTTCGTCCGAGAACCAATACATCAAATTTGCATCGGCGGACGAAAACGGATCAATTCGTATATGGTATGTCGATGTCGACTCAAAAGGAAGGGTCTGGAATGCAGCAAATAGCGATGGATGGGTAATTGGAAATGATAGCAAGTTATTATATTGGCTTCCGTCAAACATTCGTCCTACTCTCATTGGGGGCCCATGTATTCGTATTCTCAATTCTCGGCTTTCAACAACGCTAACATCGTCTAAATACCAAGGAAGTCAGTGGACGTCATGTTTTCCCTCCTAACGTTGATCAAAATTATTTTCCTGTTTCTTTTCTTTCTCTTTCCGCCCCTTCCTCTTTCTTTTTCTTTTTCTCTCTCCGTCTTCCGCACAATAAAATGGATATTCACCTCATTCTACTTTAATTTAGTGTGTATGTCTCGTTACATTCCATTGTATTTTTTGCCTTTATCCTCCCAGTATCTAAACTAAATCACTTCAAACCATCACGAAATCCTTTGATATAACAATGTATGTTATACTTGACAAGTAAGATAAATATATTTTTGTAAACAATCTACTTGCTTCCAAATAATGCGTAGGCAGTACTTCATCAACTGGATCAGGTCCTTTTAACTTTGAATTTCCACTACCTTGAAGATTACGAGTATAAAGAAGTATACTTATAAGCGGCTTCAAGCTATTTATACCGGTACTTTTCTTAATGGTTTGGTACAGTAATCACTAACATGATATGTGGATTCCAAGTGAGGGCACCCTTGATCAGAAAGGAATGAAAGCAATGGAGCAAAAAGAACTAACGTGGAATGATAACAGGCCATCTTAATCATACTGAATCCATATATACCTTAATAGAGGTCTATAGTTTCATCTATGGATGAAAATTGCTGGCATCCTTTCGTATTTCCACCCATAAATACATTCCCAACATATCTGCGTATGATAATAAAGGACTTTTCACTGGAAGTCAATAGGACTATCAATTACAAGACAAGTGGGCAAGTTAAAAAAAGCTCTTTTCTCATTTGTACAATTACATCTCGATTTCTTTTCATTTAAGAAAGACGGCACGCAAGTCTATTAGAAGCGTCATCCACCTTCTTCATAGACATGCAAGAGGGAATAATATTAAAGATCTTTCTCTTAGGTGTCTCAGAGTGCCTTTGGCAAGGGATAAATATGATTTCTCTAAGTGTATCACTTATGAACCATGCCTTAAGACATTTTCCCTTGCTCCCGCCTTGTCTCTGGACCAAGCTAGCTTTCAGCTTGGATGTCAATGATGATGGTGAGACTGTAGATGAGGAAGAGTTTCAAGCCGAGGCAGCATGTACCGCGAAACTCTTCGAGCCTTGGCAAACATGCGAAATTCACAAAAGTTAAAATTAACATTTATGACTGATAGATAAGAGATTCTCACTCTCGATTTATCCTATTTGAGATAATTGCAATATTTTGATCCAAAAGAGACAAAAAGTCGTCGATGGCGAGAAATTACAGAGACTATGCACGGTCAGCAAGTGAGAGAAGGGAAGGGCTAGGGGAAGGAGAAGGAGGGAGGAGGGAGATTATTTCATAGGTTCACACATACCTGCTAGAATACAGTTATCTCATCTTGACCTTCCATAACGAACCATATAGTAAGTTCTGAATCCGCACAAGGTAGAAAAACAGGAAAGTCTAGGGGATGTGTGACCAAGGGGTCTATATAGCCGTATTTACTTACTTTTTTGGGTGTGTCCTTTTCTTGAGAGATGAATATCTAAAAGAGCGGGAAAACGTACCCTGCAGCCTCGAATATGTGTTTCATCTCTTGTGTCAGTTTAACGGCAATATAACTGTCTATGACATATGCAGTATATCACTAACTACGAGCATTAGGACACGTAAGTAGGAAGTAGTTGAACAAAAAAGAGGATGAATGTTTTATTTCGTTATATAAACTGTGATACTAGCTTATAATAAGTTGAGAAGTGTAATAAAGCTAGAATTGAATTGCATGTGTTAACATTAGCCATTATTGTCGTCAAATTTATTGACAAAAGGACTTCGATTCAGCCATATCATTCAAGTCCGCTTGAAAAGGTCTGATTGGTTAGTTACTTTAGGTATAAATCCATCCGGGTCTCTCACTTTCAGTACCGACTAAGTCGTCTGTGTTGCAGCTTACTCAGACTCAACCTCCCAGCCTCCAAATACTTAATTGCGTGTCTGTCTTACCATCTCGTCATCGACTCGGTGATGATTGATAATACTGCTTGCTAATGAATAATTCAGCCCTACAAAGCACATTGATTCGCGAATTCGTCGCGCATCTTGCGCTATAGCTGACGCCAGACTTGAGGAAAATATAATAATGCCATTTATGAGTGGGCTTCTCCGGTCAAACTCTATACTCAGACTTCAGTATAAATATCACAGGCACTCTCGCACCATCCTCCCATTACCTCCTAACTTTGTTCTAAGCAATTTACCCTCCAATCAACTTCGTATTTTTCGTGTAAGGAATATGTCGACTGTAAGTGAGAAGCCAATAATAATTGTCGCTGGTGTCGGAAACGGATCAGGTGAGCCTTCGGTCGCAGGTAATGTGATCGCAGAATTTGGCAAATTAAAGCAATACACCCATAGGTACCGGTGCTGGGACAGCGTAAGTTGTAGCTTTCATAATTCCCACAGACCATCAGTGCAAACGAGTAATACAGGAGGGTCTTTGCGAATGCCGGATATCGTGTGGCTCTCGTTGCAAGAAATGAAGAGCACTTAAAGAATACTGCCGCGCAAATAAATGGTGCAGGGGGAGAGGTACGTCGATAAATATTCATCTGATCCTCTAATTATAACCACACATTCTGTATAGGCATCGGCATTTCCAGTTCCTGCGTACGATAGTGCTTCCTTAAGCTCCGTATTTGCGTCTATCAGCACCAAGTGGCCTGGTGCACCTCTCCGCGCGGCCCTGTGGAATGCTGGATACGGTGTATGGAAACCTTTCCTCTCTGTCACAGATGAAGAATTGGACGCATCTCTCAATGCAAACGTTCGGGCTCCGTTCATCTTTTCGCGTCTAGCAATCACCGCATTCAAGAAAAATGACTTGAACGAGCATGGTAAAAGAGGTGTACTGTTGTTTACGGGCGCAACTGCGTCGACCAGGGGAAATACGACCACAAGTGCATTCTCTGTCGGAAAGTTTGGACTTAGGTCATTATCACAAAGCTTGAATAAGGAGTTTGGGAAGGAGAATATTCATGTCAGTCTTTCTTCATTAAAGTATTACTATATATATTTACTAATTGGTATCTGTAGGTTGCACATGTATGTGTCCATAGTTTCATTTTTTTTCATATTGTGACTTCTCGCTTACCTACTGTTCTCATAACAAATAGGCCATTATTGATGGAGGCAAGTAATCTTACTAGTGTCGTGTTGGAATTCACACTTAGAAAGTTTTTTTTATTAGTTATTATAACGGATCGTGTAAAGCAAGCTTATGGCAAATCCGAAGAATGGGCAGCCAACGCAGACGTGCGTCTGGACCCCGAGAGCATAGGAAAAGTACGTACCTCAGATGATAGTAGTACACGCAACAAAACTAAATGATATATCACTAATAAATTACAGGCATATCTTTACCTCGCCAATCAAGATCGGTCTGCGTGGACCTGGGAGCTTGATCTCCGTCCAGCGCACGAGAAATGGTGAATGACAGTTCGAAAGTAGCAGTGTCAAAGGACTATTTTTACTGCGAACAAATGTATAATATGTTTGAGATATGGATTAACGTTTTGTATTGTTGAAATTCAGCGGAAACATTAATATATGTATTCTTTATAATGAATTCAGAACTCAGAAAAGTAGAGAAACAGCTTTGACATTTTTAAATTTAGCTATTTCTCAACGGGTACATGGTGTAGTTGGTTTATCACGCTCGCTTAGCATAGTTGCTGAATTGCGAGAGGGGTCCGGTTCAATTCCGGATGTATCCATTTTTCCCCCATCTTTTGGGATAGGTTTTCATTAATGACGTCAGGCAAGGTCGTGACATCATCCGTCCTACCATTACAACTCATTTTTCTAAATTTACCTGTGGATAGGTGTCTGTTCGCCTGTTGAGAATGATATTGCCTTTTATCATCTGAGACACCCCCCAACAACCCCCTTTTATCGTAAATCGTATACTTTCTAGCCGAAATGGACGAATTCTCTCTGAGATTAAGATGGGACACAGTAACAAACATTCCATCTCGGGTGTTTGTGTTCTTTTTCGATCTCTTTTATCAGTTTGTTCAAGTTTTAATCATTCTCTTGTTTAAGCCAGTGAGTAGCCTTAATTTCAAATACCAATGCTGAGAATCCAATTAAGTGGTTGGCTTTAAAGCCTATACCTAATAAACTAGAAGAACCTTTACAACCCTATGGAAAAATTGCAGTAATTGGAGCTGGGTTGACTGGGGTATCAACGGCTGCGTATGTTCAATATTTCTGCTTTTCTCTGAAAAACTAAATACATTTCCTATGACAGACACTGCATCGCTCACAATTTTGATGTTACTCTATATGACAGTATGTTATTCTTAATTATGAACTCCTTGAAACTAATAAAAATATTCTGAAGAGAATGATGATGTTGGCGGCATCTGGTCCCACGTAAACGCAACCTCCGGCTTACAAATAAACTCATTACTATACAGATTCCACCCTGGAGTATTTTGGAAAGAAGGGTTTCCTAAACGGGATGAGATTCTTAAAGGTAAAACAAGTTAATTGAATATATGACATTCTTACTTATGCTTCTTCACTTTTTAATTAGAGATCAGAAGAATTTGGAAAGAGTATAATTTGGAGAAACGCACCAGGCTCGGGGTATGTAGGAACACATAATATATTACTCTATCTCAACCCATTTCACTACAGACGGAAGTTATAAAGGTGCATCGAGTTCCGGGTACCGGTCCCAAGCCAGACTCAAAGTCAATAGAAAGAAAAGTCACTGATGATGCTAAGCTACTCTCGGATCGTTCCCAATGGCTAGTATATACGACCAAAAACCGTGATACAAAGCCGGATGGGCCGTTCGATGCAGTGGTATGTACTATCGGGACTTGTGGTGAACCGCATCGAATAGAGTTTGAAGGGACAGATGCATTTTTAAAGAAGGGAGGGAGGATTGTACATTCAAGCGAACTTGACCAACTCCAAAGCTATAAGAACGAGGTTAACGGAATAAACGATAAGACGATTACTGCAGAAAGCAGTTCATCTCATAGAGAACATGACATTAGTTCATTCGAACTCAACGATTCTCAGATTCGACTGAGCTTAGCCGAAAAAACGAATTATGCGGATATAGTCAAAGTAAATAAAACTTCGGAAGAGCCAAAAGGCGAACAGAACAGAGGGAAAGATATTTCAAACCCACTCGATATACACAGAAAGACAATTGCTATTGTAGGTTCAGGTGCATCAGGAATTGAAGCTGCCGAATGGGCTGTCGAAAAAGGCGCGAAAAAGGTATACTTACTTTCTAGGTGTGTTAGTTAGCTATATATCCCATTACTAGTTCAAATAATCCACATTTTATTTTCTGCAGAGACGATAAGTGGATCATCCCGAGGAATGTTATCTTTGATACTTTAATAGCCATGCAACCCTTTGGGCGTGAAATGCCCTTGAGCTTCATCTACGAAGGTATTCTTAAGGAGATACATTATCGTGATCTTACGGATAGTGTCGCACCAAAGGAGAGGGGACTCTTCGTTGGAACGCCAGTGAGTCAAGATTGCTTGAGGACTACTCGGAGCAGCAAATTGATTTACCAACTTTCAAGGTTGTCAACGATAAAATCTTGGGTTATATCCGCAATGGAACCGTAGAGTATATTAGATGCTCAACAGAAAAATTGACGGAAAAAGGAGCATTGACAACACTGCACGATGAGGGTAAAAAGGAACGAGAATTTGAAGTGGATACTATCATACTCGCTACCGGATTCAAAAGACCAAGTATAGACTTCTTACCTAAAGAGCTGTTCCCAGAGGTATACAGTGTAAGTATCCACCAACTATTATGAGAAAAGTCAACTATCAACTAGTTAATTGAATGGCTACAGCGTCCAAATCTGTACTTGCAGAATTTTAGTACAGAAGACTGGAGTGTGTTACTTACCAATGCTTCTTATATGAATGCTATCGGGACTGTCGGACACTTGTAGGTCGCTAACAAACCTCGGTGTATTTAATTTGATGCATACATCAGTGTTTAACTAATAGTCATATCGGAATCTACACTCGCATATTATTAACCTTCCTCCTCGAAAAGGATGCACGCCCACGTGCTGATGACATGAAGCTTTGGGTTGATGTATTACGCTTCATTAAGAGAGGTGCACCTGGTGGTGCACTTGGATTTTTCACATATATGGAACTCAGTGCGAATTTCAATTTTAATTCAACTTAGTACTCTTCCTAACTTAAATGTTCATATTCATAACAAAAAGCAATATGGTTACTTACGTTTCACCTCTTCCGACCTAGTAGGATGAAATGGATGTTTTTTATAATGCAAGGCTGGGGTGTTACAAATAGAAATAGTGAAAAATTGAAGATAGAATAAGAAGCAAGTGTAATAGCCGTGCAAACGAGACGTATACATGAACTTGACTTATAGATATAACAAAGCGTATTTCATTAAAAATTCAGAAATCCGGACAGCTTATTCCCAGAAAAATCTATAGAATCAGGATGAAAATCTTCCTGATTCTAATTTAGATCGGGTCAGGGTACCATAAGATCACATTATCTACGTAATAAACCATCAGTCATGAACGATCAAGGACTCTTGCATTACGATTCAACATACAAACTACTGCTCTACAGAAGTAAGTTGGTCGTGAAGCTCCGGATTCATCGTTCTGAGTGCCTCTTTGGCCGCAGCGTTAGTCGCAGCTGTCTTCGTTGCCCCTTCTCCTTTACCAATAAGCCGACCTTCATCTAAATAATGTGTTAGTATATATCTCCTTCCGCGCCCTCAAGCATTCTACATACAGCTAATTTCGACTGTCCAGGTCGGGGTTCTTGCAGGCCCACTCAATTGCTCGGAAACGCTTAAATTCTGGATTGCTCCTAGAGACTGTAGATGGTTATTCAGATGCATTCTCCACTGTTTTGTATTTTTATTGCTCTGAGCCATATCCTAAAGGAAAAGATGATAATAAAACAGGAAGAGTATTGTTTGCTATGAGGAACTTGGTTTCTGTTGCTGCTCAGTATGTTTTCTTTCATCGTATTTATACAAGACCTATGGTCTTCCGGGGTATTATACTCATGTCTTACGCTCAGTTAATTTATCAAACAACGGATGGCCCAGTAGCCCAGATACAAAGAGGTACATAAAGAGGTAAGCGTCGAGCACTTAAATCGGCTCCATTTCCCGAGGTTCCTCACTGTTTTTATTGAAAATGTATCACGGGGAGGATACTAGACAGGAACTCCTAAAACTAAAAATGTATGGAAAGATGATTAAAGATCAATAAGAACATAAACTCACAGTAATAGTAGAAACGAGTCCGGTGATCCTTGGTTCCGAGCAGAATAGTGGTGTGAATTAAATGATGCATACCCAGGACAACGGCTCATTTCAGCAAGTGACAATCTAGACTCGCAACAGCAGTACACCACGGGATAATCTTATCTCAAGATGGTATTGTGGGATAATCAAATAAATGGGGTGCATGAGGAAATCTATAATCCTAGTGATTCCATTTCTCGAAGTGGCCTGCCTTCCCCGTAGGTGGTCCAGTCACCCTGTACCTCATGCTCGAAATCTATCTCAAATCTAGGGCCAGGTCCCAGCTCAAATTTGATATGTTGAGGTTAAGTTACCTTGATATCTTCGCTCTGAAAGGAGAAAGGATAAGGCTAGCTCCTCACCGAACTTCAAGAAAGGAAACCGGGAACCTGTAATTCTTAAAAGCAGTGCATGTCTACTATGTATATTTTATGGGTGAACAATTATGAATAGTGAGGAAGTTTTTGAATTTAAAAAGGAATATCGAAATAAGATCCATTCCACATTACTCCCAGAAGGTAAAAAAGAGGAAAGCGAAAACTGGAATTAAGACGACAAACGTCTACCAGGCCAAGAATTATAAGCCGCTCTAACAGCTCGTTCCTCCGCCAATTTTTTGCTGGATGCTTCGCCTTGTGCAATTTCTCTTTCGTCACCTGAGTGTTTTAAAGTTATCAACAGATGTATAATTGATCCGACCCCTTATAATGTACTTACATATGATCCTACACACCCAATTCAGGATGTGTGCTTCTCCATGACTTTCAAATCTATATTGCACACGGTTCTGTAAATCGTTCTGATCTATATACTTCTTGAATATAGGGAGGTAAGGGCTCAGAGAACCAGGATAGTCATTTTCTGTTATAGAGTTTTAGGAGAGAAAGGGGAAACGCGCATCAGATATTCACATATAAATTCAGAACTTAGATTTTTTCTTGCTATTCTTACCCAATACTAGAAGTGCTGCTTCAGCAGCTTCATCATCCGCCTTCTTCTTTTGTTTCGCATCGGCCTCAGCTATAACCCTTCCATTCACTAAATCGATATTATCGTCATTTCCTTCATTCGTCGTCAAAGACATATTTACGCACTCGTTATAGTTGTAGTCCACGTAGGATTATTATCAGTCCCCGTCTTGCTATGCTCTATGTTTAGATTTGCCGTGCTTTCTTTATTTCTAAAATTTTCGAGAATAGTCCTTTTAGCTAACCCGAGTATTAGTAGAGAGCTGATAGTAGATCATAGGCACTCTTCTGTAACTCACATAGTACATTTGATGACACTGGGGAGGGTGGCGGAGGATACTCCCATAGTGGTCTCAACGGGGCTCGCCGGTTTCCGAAATCTCTATAAGTCCCCACTGAAGAGCTCCCGCGACTAGTTGCGGACGGGCTTGATGCAGTATCCACTTCAGCTCTCCAATTATTTATCCCACTTCCCGAAAAGTCCCCGTCTAAAAAAACAGAGTTGAAGAGTTTATAATGAGAGATAGGGTTTAACAGCTTTACTATTTGATCTCCTCCTCGAACCCGAGGGGTTTAATGGGTCCCTAACATCTTCGATATATACATTAGATCCCGTTATTGTGGGAAAGCTCGAGCTCATAGTAGTAGGACTTGTGTGGATAAAGGGTCCTCTTCGCGAGGACGACGAGGGATATGATTCTCGGACGGCGTGGTCCCGTCTAACTTGATCTATACTCACACCTTTCAATAATTTCCTGTAGTACTAAGGTCAGTGCGAGGAAGAAGCTAAGAACAAGGAATAGCTACTCCAATATCAAAGCGAGCTCTTCTGCCGTTACTCTACTCTCGGGCTGTGTTTTCCAACAGCACTCCATAGTAAGGAAGCGAATTACTTCTTTGATTGATCCAAAGTCTGTTTGAACATCATCTACTGACGGAAGTCCACCCTTCTCAATCTTGCGTGCAACCCTTTCAATGGGTATATTATGGTATGGTACAAGCCTGGACCATAGCTCCTAATAGTTTGCACATATAATATTTAGTTTCATTCTTGAAAACCGATTCAAAAAGATTTGTGCTCACAAATATAGTCATTCCAAATGACCAGATATCCCCAGGTTTTGTCGGAACGCGGGGGACATCATCCTCGAGCTTAACGTCTTCAATTGGCATCCAACGAATGCCACCACAAACCTCAGTGGCAGCTCTCTTGCGAAAATGATCAAGATGGGCTATAATCCTCGTTAATGAATAATCGCTGATCCTTGGCATCCCATCGTCATCAACGAGGATATTGTCCTAGAAAGCGGTAAATATATTTCCAGATAGGAAAAAACTGAATGATAGGGTACCGCTCTCAAATCTCCGTGAATTATGTCCTTTCGATGCATTTCTGCGATTCCTTGGGCAATATGATAGAACTAATTTAAATTGTAAAACATATGTTTAATTCTTAACCCAAGAGGAAGGGGAATATAAATTACTAACAATCACTATTTGTTTGTCCGGGAGGGTACAAATGAAGTGTTCCATTAGTATAGTCTCTTTGTATATGGGACACGGGGCGAAAGATTCGCTGTCTGTACACCGACCAAGTATTGTAACGAAATGCTTTGAAGAGCAATTATCTGCCCAGATTTGCATATCACTTTCATAATTCTAAAAAGTTGATGACATCAATCAGTTAGTCAGTCGATCAATAAAGACCAAAAAAGAAATAAAGAAAAAACTAGCTCAAAACTAGCTCGTATTTAGCTAGACGTGAGTACCTGATTGATGTGCGATATTTCATATGATGAAATGATACCAGGATGTAGATTGGCGAATAACTTGAGTAATACAGTCGCCCTTCGGTTTTTGAACTCCACTTTATTCAGAGAAAAACCAGCACCCCGGCAAATGACGGAACAGTCATCACTAATTTCTTCCGTTAAGTCGTTCAAACGGAACGGTCCCATCTCGCAAGTACCCATTACACCAGGCATCGTCACTTGCTAAAGTAATATATTATACGAGAAATACGAGAAAACGATGCGTGTTGATCTGGTCCGAAAGTTGTACAAGTAAGAAATTTGATATAGCCCAGCTCTTCGGGTCGTGTAGAGTATATTAGATATGAGAGTCTGGATCAGTTTCGGACTAATACACAGGGGAAAGGGTAAGTGAGAGTGAAGCAGACAGACGCTGATGTTGTATAGAACTAGCCCTTTATCCTTGTGTCCGTATTAATACTGCTAAATACACACGTACAGCATAAGGGAGACACACGAGGCTGTGAGTGGTATAGCGGTGAGGTGCAAGTAGGGAGTTACCGAAGAAGAAACCAAAAAGAAGAAGAAGAACGTGTATTGATAATAACCCTACTTCAGGCTTGCTTCTTAACCCCTATCCAAAGAAGTACTAGGGAATACTAGGAAAAAACTCGATGGATATACCAGTACTAGATTTTTATTTATTATCATCATATCACAGTGTCTACATTAACTGACAGAGGATTTTGTGTTTGTGATCAAGGAATTATTTTTGCAAACGCTCGTTAGGTTTATTGTTATGTAATCAAGGACTTTCTTTCTTCTAAAGTAAGGCATGTAACATAAACTGAATAGATTTGTTTTACTGATATTGATACAACGTGTTTTGATCATTCATTCGCTATCTATAGCCACGTGTATAATAAATTAATATATCATCTGCGACATTGATAAAGGGAAACAGCTCAAAATAAGAAAATATGGATACTGTTACGTTAATTTGATGGTATTGAAGCTGGAAAGACATTTACTTTTGATCGCAAAACTGTAACTATCTATTTAATCACCTTCCAAATAAAAATTAGACAGGCTTAAACGGGAAGTTAGTGTTTGCGTACCGGTTGGTATAATAATCATACGAACCAATAAAATTACAAGGAAGGGCAATTCTTGCAGGTGGTCCGCAATAGACGAAAATGGGAGTTACCTTACCCACCCGTGAGTCCAAACATATCACAATATCTGATAAACTAGAACAAGTAAAAATTAATGAAACTTAGTTGTCCACCCTCACTATCGCTCGTTTGCTTACCTGTCCTCAAGCCTCTCTTATTCAACATATAACCATACTGCTGTACGAATCTTGCTTACAAATCTAGGCATGAGCTATCCCGACAAACCCGGCCTTGTGATTGTAGAATATCGGACACCAGAGCCGGGATAATACTAAACAGAGATAAACTGTCTCCCGGATCTCGGTCTTCCTAGTAATATAATCAAAGCCCTGTTTACTTAATTTGTTTCATTAAATCGTCAGAAATGGTTTTAAAGCATATTCTTTCTACTTTCATCATCTGAGAACTGCATACTAATAAGATAAGCAATACTCAATATACCTAAGCTACTTCGAAGGCACATCTTCCCAAATTGGTGTGACCTATCGAAGGAAGGTACAAAAAATCAAGCATTTGTCTCCTTATCTTTCTATAAGTAAGAAAACGAAAAAACTACAGAATAGTTGACTGCTGCCTGGTTTGAGTTCAAGTCTAATATTAAAAATCCATATATTACAGAAAAGAAATGAGAGCTATAACATAAGCTTAATTCTCACTTCCTTGTTATACTTACCTTGTGTATAAAAATTGTACCGTTCTTTCTTTCAAAGGGTCAACATACGTATTATTCCATACCATATACAATACCATGTAATTCTTTTCCTCATTTCTGGTGGTGGTGTAAGAATAACTTTATCCCCATAGATTAGGTATATACATGTATATATCTTACTTCTCCCTATTTCGCTTCAAGAATGCCTGAGTACTAGTTTACAGTAGTATGAAAATAAAAACGTCTTCCAACGCGAAACGAGTTATATTGCTGATAGTAAACGCGTTTCACGGCATAGAAGTGAAGAGACATCGAATGAGTTTTGATGAGTATTTTAGCATACTGCAGTTTTTCAAATACTAAATAGCAAGAACCCAATAGAAATAGTATAGAGGGTCGTGTGAGGAACAGCCAGAGTACAGACGGGCGCCAACCATTTTATATGCACACTATCAAATAAAACTAGTTCCTTATGTATGGAATATATGATCATATCACCTCCGATCCAATAAAAGACTGATCCGAGGCATAAGCAAAGTGTACCTTCATCATAGTAGAGGGCCATACGACTAACCTGTGTCTAAGGTGTGGCTGCGGTGTGTATGTGGTGCGGCGATACGCAGGTAGGGAAAAGTCACAAAAAATGCAACTAAAACCTCCGAAACTTACGAGAGAGAAGTTGTAGAAACCCGATCATACTTCAGTAGTACTCCTATCAGTCAGAATTTGAATTGATTTAGTTTGTTTGGTTACAACATGCTGCTTTTGCTAAGTCTTTAGTCAATTGGCAACATCTTTTCAATTAATCAGAACATGCGAAAAATCATACAAAGAGGATGCACATACATTCCAAATCGAAATAGTGTTGAAAATGGCACGAGCTGGATAGGTATTTCGGAGCGTTACGATGACTGATTAACTACATACATGTATATGAATCACAAAATAAGCGCCAGTGGAATATTTGATTAAACATCAATTAATAGTTTGATTCCGTGAGCTACTAGAAATACAACGGTAAATAGAAGGTGTATGTGGTTAGGTAGATGTGTGCTTGTCACTTTATTGAATCATTAAGACCCAGAATCCCTTGATTAACGATTAATACGCAAAGTGTTGCCTCGAACGGGTATTGCTTGGCCTATCCTGGGTTTGTGGGTCCCCAAATCCCACATTACGATTTCCAAGCGAATAAGACAAAACGAGAAAATTAAACGAGAAAATTAAATAAATCTTAATTGCCCTTCAACCGTCTTCCCGCCATACCCCCTCGTTTTCTCAATCATCCTCAACCCCCTCTGCTCCATCCCTCTCAACACATAGTTATATAACTCAGGGTCTTCCGGTCCCCAAACACCAGGCCTGATCCTACTCTTCTCCCTACCAAGATCACCAAGATCATCTATAACCTTCAAAGTAGCCAAGGCGACCGGGATCCCAACGCATCGCGCCATAGCACTGTGTTTCTCATCTCCGTAAACCTCTAGCGCTGAAGTGTGCACCTCTTTCAAGGCATTTTGATTCCCGTTGTGAGAATCAGAAGACAACGAGGAATTAGGAGAAGTGGTGACAATCTCGTGATGGAGCACTACAAGATCCCTTTCTCCTTCTTTATACGCCAACCTCCTAGCAAGTATATTCGCAAAATGATCAATAGCAGGTAGCTCGACATTCTTCCCTCCTTTTAGAGAAGACGAAATAGCACTATCATCCCTTGAAAGCCATTCAACCGCCTCAAAGAGTTCCTCAGTTTCATACCCCTTCCCAACTAAGTCCTTTACTGCGCCCCTCAATGATGTGTCTTCCCCTAACTTCTTTCCTTCCAGCCCAAGTCTCCTTGCAGCACTCTCCCTAACCAACGCTTTCAGGTTCATCGACTCTTCAATCCCTAGGTTCAACTTCCTATTAACATCTGTGTCGAGAAGTCCTAACTGCTTGAATCCCCATAGCAAACGACTAAACCCTGGGTACCTTAGCGTACCCCTAAAAAGCGTCTTTAATCCTTCCTCCTCACTAATCTTGTACGTCGAGGCGTAAGCCAAGCTATCCCGGTTCGGTAGACCCTCTAATTGTAAGATATCGGAAACTGGAAGCTGGGGGATACTAGATATGAGCAGATCATCCCCCGGAATAGTTTGTTTCTGTTTATAAGAACATAATGTATTAATAAACATATTCTCACTTTGATATAAAGGGTATAAAAATAGCTGGACTTGCCTTCCCATTAACCAAGAACTGGGCTCCATTCAGAGCAGCACTCAAAACGCCACGTGGACTCCAACTGAACTTATACTTCAGCGGTACATCCGCGCAATCTGGTGCGGGGAGCCCACCACAAAACGAAGCAAATGACTCGATCATCCTTCCTTTCTTTCGCAAGTCTGCTAATAAGGAGAATGCAGAACAGTGATCGATACCCGGATCAAGCCCAATTTCGTTCAGCAATAACACGTCTGATTTCACAGCTCTGTAAGACAGTAAGACAAGGTGATGGTTATATAATTAGTTCCCTTTGTTTCTATTATTTTTGCTATTAAGTCGTAGGGAGCTCGATACTTACCTTTCATGTAACGATCGCATGGCCGGAGAGATATATGATGCTGTAATAAGATGTTTCTTGTTCTCTATACACATCTCAGCGATCGAGGGATGAAACGGAACTGGCAAAAGGCTATATTTTTCTCTCTAGTCAGACAGACAGAACTAATGAGTATTCTAAGTATAAAGGGAGGAAGTACCTTATAACAACATCAGCCTCTTTTACAAGTTGTTGAACTCGCTCTCGTTCATTGATATCAATAATAACAGAAGATGCATTCTCCTTTCCTAGGCAAAGAGAAGCATTCCGTTCTGCTTGATCGCTCGCTAATTCAAAAAGATACGCATTAGCAAAGCCAAACATTATCCATAGTATACTATGGTTTAGATTCACCTATTACCAAATCAACGTCTGGCCTTTTACATATTTCCTCGACAGTAGGTCCGGCAACCATCCCACTGCCCAATAAGAGCACCTTCTTCCTCTGAGCAGGTCTAACATCTCGCGACGACAGCTGATCCGAGGCCAACATAGCCTTGTTCCCCTCCTTACTACGAACTTCATCCTTCCGATACTTGTCCACCATATCCTTCAACCATATATGTCTCTCCCGTAGTTTCCCCCCTGAAGCAATTGTGGCCCGCTCCAAAGCTTCTTTCACATCCCCCTTTTTATCACCTTCGCTTTCTACTCCCAACGCATTCCTTACATAAGGTAAAACACCATCACAGAATGTCCGACTTGCCTCGAGAGGAAGTGCAGTAGGCAAGATATCGACCGACATGACTTGCAATGAAGGTAACGTCGCACTGGGTAACGAAAGGTGACCAAAGGTAGATCGAAGGTCAATTTTATAGGATGGTTCAGACAAAGTCGTAGAACGCGTAAGGAACCCTAGACCGCCCTATAATATCAAGTTAAATGAAGATTTCCAAGGGACAAGGCTTTGTTTGAGCACCGACCTCGATATCGCAACTGATGTCCGCATAACTCAGACATCTACCCTTCATAATGTCTCTTCCATCAAACGATCCATTACTACTTATCTCTTCCCTCAGTTGTTGTACTCGCATAAGAGCATCAGCCGTTTGTTCGATACTCATCAATCGAGGTGATTTAAGAGTCCAACCAACACCATTTACGAGATACGTCATGTAAGGTGCGATCTTTGAGTTTCAAACAAAGTATCAGGGCATTGATCCCAGAAGAAATAAAATATTAAGAATAAGCACAAAAGAGTTCTCAGAAAAAAGTAATGAAACGAACCAATTCATGGAACCGTGATTCGTAACTTGAAGGATCGGCGTAATAAGCTTCCCGTTTGGCTCGTTCCCCTGACTTCTGGTGAAAGAGGTATGTATCCTGGGTCGCATGCAGAAGATAAACCTATTTATAAATATGCAGTCCATATACAATAAGCTGATCTGTTTGTTTGTGATGTAGGAAGAGAGGTACCTTATTCAAAGGTGTATCTTGATTGAATCATAAGTTAAGGTACACATGCCTGAGAGACGGTCATACTTACCAGGATTCCGGACAAGATGCGGCAATTCATCGACTGAAATGTCTTGTATGGGGAGAGTATCCCTCAGAACTGAGAGTGCCCCATTGGAAACTTGTCCCGAGCTAGATCCACCAAACCATAGATGTCAGTTGGATATCTTACTGATATCATATATACAAACAACACACACCCAGTAACGACTACGACAAATGGGCCCATGCTCTTCGGAGTTCCATCTTGTTTAATAGTGTTCCCGATTTGTCTAAGAGAAGCAAGCAAGGAGGGTAGAGGGGCCGTATGAGGGCGTGGTGTTCCCTATATTAATTGTAAACAGTAATTAGAAATAAGCATGTAAGTTTTCTGATGCGCCAGTCCGCTTCCATCTATCTAGTTTTGAAGATCTCGCACTTACAAGGAAAGGTGATGCAACTCCCAAAGACAAATGTAGATGAGCGGTCGAAACTAATCCTTCGATAACACCGGCAACTATGTATGTAATCCATTCACGTTAGTTGTCAGTTTCATAAATATTAGCACAGCAAAAAGAGAGAATGTAGAAAAATTTTAACACATCCACCCCCCGCAGGGGTAGAATATTAAAAGAATATGAAAAGGAAACAACTTACCCCCGGCGTACCACCCAAAGCCCACAGTTCGTTTACCATTCTCGTCAGTGAGCAGCTCCCAGTCCACAAGTGTCGGAAGTAGATGATCATCTACAAGTTTACTTCCATTTCTTGCATTTATTAAATCTTCCTCAAGGAACTTTGACAAAAGGGGTGCGTTGTATGTCTGACCCTTATGTGTGTGCGAAAACATAATATGGGTCCGGGGTGCGCCAGAGGAAGGTGAAGGGTCCGTAAGTACTTCCTCAAGCGGAGTTTCCTTGATACCAATGAGAACATCCGCTGGAGAAAGTGTCGGGTGGACCTTTGCTCCAGCCTAGTAATGAGTAGAAGAGCGTCAGTAAGACAGAGTACATTGGTGGTATTCGTTTCTATACTCACCTTTACGAAATCCTCCGTCTTAAAAATCCGGCGGTCACAAGGCTGAACGAGTACCTCTACATTATGTTCATTCACTAGACGTTCAACAGCTTCGGGCGTAAGGGGACATCTACGCTCCCAAATACGTTGAGGATCTTCACGCCTTATTCCCAAGACACGTTTATTATGGGCGTGTCGGACGTGTATCCTTCCACTGGTACCAACATTACTGCCATTACCAGACTTTCTCGATGCGCCATGACGCGCCGAACGAAGCCTAAGACGCGTACTCGCAAGCATTGTCACGTTCGTTTCAAAAACAGTAAAACAGGGAAAGCTAGCTCCGAACTATACAAAAATATGAAATTCTGGCCCAAAGCAGATAGTGTGAGTGAGTTGTAAGAGACAACTAGCAATCAAGCAAGTAGATAGATAGTAATAAGCAGGTGGCGATGGTGAACGGGATTCGGGGGAACCGTGGCGACGTCGAAACAGGAATGGACTGGGTATGGAATTAAATCCGTTTGCGGAGATCAAGAAGTTGGAGGGTTGTGTCACCCGTTGGGCGGGTAGGAGATAGGCTCCCCCCCAAAGTCATAAATAGTCGGGTGAGCGGGTATGGTAGACCCTAAGGATCCGTCCGTGTCGTAATATGGTAATCATCACGGAGAATGCAACATGTACAAGTCCACGCAGCAGCGCCCCCTCAAAAGTGCTTCATCTTGTGCTTCCCTCCACAACCAGGGTTGGTAAGATCACCGGATCAACACACCGAAGCCACATATTGAGACATTCAATTATACACAACCATCCCATCTATTGCAAATCATTCATTTTATTTTTTATTTTCGTCTCTTCTGTCTCCCCAGCGGGAGTCCGTTATTCGTCACCTTTTTTTCTTCCTCTGTTTAATCTTTTTTTTCATGACATGACATGATTAATTACCAGCCTCAATCCCGTCGAGTTTATCCGTATTTAGGATATACATAATTGGATAAATCTCAGGTCCGAAGAACTGTCTCTCTAGTCGATAAGTGATAAAGGGAATTGTTTATCGGTAATACCATCATAATCGTGATCATCGTGCCCTCGAGATTCGACTATCTCAACCCAGATTAACATGTGGGAGAGATGGATACACGTATACCTTTCAACTTATTGCCACATCAATATGTGTCGACCACGTAACCTGAATTATCGCAGATATCTAATAACCACTAATAAATATCATAGTGATGCCCAGAAAGTCTCTCATGCGCCTCATTAGTATTAATATTTCCACAAATATTCCACAGCGACTTCAGAAGTACCATCTTATTGTATACCTTTCATCAATCAATCAGTCTGTCGTTTTATTTGCATCTGTTTCTCCCCCACGTGAAAGTTCACCAATGACCAATGACGTCATTTCCCGTTAAATAGTACACAATGTGACTACCAGACGCAAAGGACGACAGCTGTTTTGAATCCGTCCGGACTGAGAAAGTATTTTCTTAGATATGGAAGACCCAAGGACGGAGCTAGAACCGGCAGTGAACGCATTTTTGCTGAGGATATTCACAGGAACACAGGACACAGCGATCGAAACTTTCTTTACTCCGGATGCAGGATTGATCCATCCATTATGTTTTATTCCAAGAAGTAGGGGTAGTGATCATGGGACTCGAAGCCCCTATATGCAGTGCAGTAGGGATAGAATTAAAACTGTTTACAGGCGAGTTACTCTGTTAACTCTCCCATATTTCATGGAAGGGATGTGCATTTGTGGGAGACTGACTTTAGCCTAGATGGTATAGAGAAATTAGTCCTAATTTAGGCGCTGAAATAGGATCTTTTGGTACGCTGTGGATATATCATAATAATTATTAGAGCACAATTCTCATAACACCCTGCTTGTATTAAAGCATATGATGACAAGAACCACGTCGCATATTTTCATCTCACACAAATATTTCGGATGTTCATTAGTCCGTTCAAGGAAATACCTATCCGGTATGGTTATATCCTATACTTCCTCGTTATGAGAATAACATTCCCACATATTTATAGACTAGTAGTAAAGCTGAGCCTCGAGAAGAGCCGGCTAGACGGAAAGTACTATATCTGCCAACAAGAAGATTTCTATCAACCCGAGGTATGCATCATCTTCTACCCCTCTTTTATATTATTTAATAAATCCTTCTACCAGGACATCCTACAATTAACGCTCCCCTTTCTCGTGCCCCTTTTTATGCGTCTTAAGTACCTTGTAGCTGTCCCAATTGAGCCAAAGAAGACCCTATCGCCATTTAGTCCATTCCGGCTACTCAGCGCAGTAGCAGCGTTGATCTGGGCTTTGGCATGTTTCTTGGCTTTGATTCTTGGCTGGGTATGTCAGAGAATGTATCGTTTAAAGGAAAGCTTCAGGGGAGATTCTGGGCATCAAGGTGATATCCAAGGAAAAGGTGTATCTACAATTAAGGCAAAGAGGATTGACATTTCAATAAGAGGACTTCAAATAGAGACTCCAGGTGCAAGTGTTTCCTTTGGTAGGAGGAAGTAATCTAATCTTTTCCCGAATTTATCATGAGTTCCTCTATAATATATTTTCTGTGTCTCCTATTGTATACTATCTACTGAGACTCATATGTATATATAAATACAAATATTCTTTTCAAATCTTTGTATGCCCATTTTCCACCTGTAAATAGTATACGGTAACCGCCGAAAATATATGATTTACATCCAGACCTACTGCTGTCGTCGATGACGTCAATATTTCATCCACCCCTCATTAAGAAAAGGACCCCCAATAGACCAAATATATTCCACTGACCCATCTACCTTCGATACCCCCATCAACAACAATACAACGACATGAATCACCCCGAGACAGAGCTTTCTGGAGTAGTCAAAGAGCTAGTTCTAGCTAAAACAATCCAGGCACAGCATAAAACTATCGAAACTTATTTTGCTCCCGATGCAGGATTTAACCACCCGCTTTGTTCTATTCCGAGAGGGAGGGGAAGTATAGAGAAGATTAAGGGAGTATATGAGTAATTGTATACTGGGTACCTATAAGGTAGAGAGACTAATATTGGTGGTGTAGGTGGTACAAAGACATGAGCCCGAAAATTGATATAGATATTGATTCTGTGGGTTCGTAATTTCTTAAGTATAGAAGTCAGAAAGGTGCCACACTAATAAGTTGTCCTCATGATGAAGTGTATGACCATGAGAATAATGTTGGATATATAGAAATCGTCCAGGTTTTCCACATTTTTATCAGCCTATTCGCTCAAGCTCCAGCTAAGTAAGAAAATGTTGTTTTTTTTACAAATTAGATAGATCATCTAATTTACCGGGTAAAAATTCTAATCATCATAGGCTACTCGTAAGAGTAAAGCTGGAGAAAAAATTTTCAGATAGTAAATACTATATTATACAACAAGATGATCATTACCAGCCAGAGGTGTGTATAATATCCACATTCCCCGAAAATCATCTGCATGAATTCTGATATATTCAATATCATAGGATATAGCCTCCCTCGTATTACCTTTTCTCGCTCCTCTAGTTATCGGAATCAAGAACTTCGCGGGTCGTTTATGCGGCTTCAATGCCGTTGCTTTTGGAGCTCTAAGGAATGCTATCCATATGTGCATGACGGCAATAGGAGCTTGGATAAAAGGAGAGGATTCGAAGAACCATTATGATAACGGAATAACGATGAACGGAAGGGTGGATTAGTTGAATGAGTGTCATGCATTATTTTTAATAGACGGGAATGGACTATTCTTTTATGATTTCGAAACCCTTTTATATTCAAGAGGTGGACTAGGATTCTAATAAGTTGCTCTGTGTATACATGTATTATCAATATTGAAAGGGAGAATACGTCGATAGAGGCTACTACGCTTATAATCATATACTGACAAGGATAATATTAAATCTCATTTAAAAGGGAGCCCATAACCTAACTGAATTGACGACGAGATTCACCCTTTTAATCCACTTTCTTATCTCCCCTGGTACAGAACAGGGGCGGCATTACTAAGAAAAATGATAAATAAGTCATGTATAAATCATTCAATACAAAGTGAAGCACAGTTCAATGCAACACAAATAGAAGAATGTCAAAACAGAACAAAGTGCATATGGAAATAAAGGAAGTACGACTCTTGTATCGTGATTAAGAAGCCATCTCAACCCGTACATGCACACCAAGAACGAATGTGAAGTTCTGAAAGATAAAAGACGAGTGATAAAGATGGGAATCGATGGATAGGCATGAAACATGAAACGATGTCGTGTATATATCGTATATCGTGTATCACTCATGTACCAAAGGAATCATGATAGATGTTAGAAAATGGGGATGGAATCGAATGAAAGATATGTCTTAAAAAGAGAGAATGGGATAAAAGAATGATATATTGCGACCTATCCTTGTATGAGTGCAAGGTAGGAGACACCGTGGCTATCGTTAAGATTCGTAAATGAGGTCATTAGTCGCGTCCAAGTGTATTTGGCATATGCGTGTGGCTTAGAGCTCAATGATAATGGGTATACATCCAATTGAGATAAGTCCGTCTGAGGGTAGTAAAAAGTGTATCATAATCAGCACATATACCAAAAAGTGAATATCCGAAGGAGTAGAAAATGAATGACTACGTACTGAAGTTATTGTTCTCACAGCACACAGGCGAAGCATTACTAAAAAAAAAAAAGCAGAGCATTATCAGACCCTCAATCCTACTCCCCCTCCCCTCGCAAACTACTCACCAATTCGTACCCCCAATCCCAATAATAGAAAGCGGCGAACAATTAATCCCAACATCCACATCCAAGTCCCAAGTATAATCCCCAACAACCCCAACAACAAATTCGCAAGTCCACCACTCGCAGGTTCAACAATCTGACAGCACTGGATCGGGCCCGTGTTACATTGTCCACTCTGATTTCCAGAGCCTGAGCCCGAGCTGCCTGTGGGAGTGGAAACGGCCGTGGTCGTCTCGGTTTCTGTGACGGTGACGGTTGTGGTGTACGTCTTGGACGGGTGCGGGTGGGCTTGGGCGATGGCGAGGAGGGAGAAGAGGAGGATGAAGGTGCGGAGGAAGTTTACGGTGGGGCGGGTGGTGAACATCATCTTGGTGGGGAGTTGATCGGAGTAGAGACTGGATTGAGTGAGTGGGTTTAGCTGAGAGCTGTGAGTGAGGTCGAGAACACTAGAACACTAGGAGTGAACTGAGGGAAAAGAGTTTGTTGGTCGGTGCTGATTTTATACCCCATAGAATAGCTGAGAAATGGAGATATTATTCATAGAAAATATGACTTTGGTGCATACAGACTAGCGAAGAAGTTCCTATCCTAGAGCCTGGAGTTTCGTGTACGTCCAAATCTAGGGGTATCTTAGGCACGAACAATAACAATTTCCTCCAGATACCCCCTTTCAGATTATTCTGAATACTTGCGTTATTGAATCATGAGCGATAGATATATTCTTGGTATATTATTTGAGCCGTCCTCCTTCCTCCCGGTTTTCCCCTTGAGTAGTTGTTATCAAGTGACGTACCACCATGACAATCCACCATCAACTCCAATCTCCATTCAATATTTTAAAAAGGAGATAGGGGGAGTGATAGAAGGATTAGCCTACTGAATAGCACTGAGGTAGATGCGAAGTACTTAAAAGCGGAAGTAACAAGCGAGATTTCACAGAAACCACTGAGAAAGTGCCAGATAGTGCCATTAATTATCAACACAACAGCTGAACTCCAAGATTAACAAAATGAAGTGACCAAAGCAACAAAAAGTACCGAGACGAAAAAACAAAACGGAAAAACAAAAAAGAGCAGAGTAAGACAGACAAAGCAGCCTAATATCAGTATTCCGACTATGAAGCCTAAGTGTGCCGCCGACGACAGGAATAGAGACAAAGACCACCTTGACGATGATGTATCAAATCATATTCACTTATTTCATATAGCCCTATCCTTTCTCAGAGCTACGTATCCCAGTCAAGTAGTCAGAGGAATACACATAAGCAGGGGAGTAGGAAAGGTCTTTACGGCCATCGTCACAGTGGTTGCTAACTAGTGCTGTCAATATATATATATAAAGCCTACTCGGCCTGGTCGTTATATAGTTTACCCAACGTGAAGATCAGTAAGTCTCTTAAGCAGTTATCCTGAGTATTCACTTCAAGTCTACTTCACGCACTCGCGGTATGGCTCGAGGTAAGAGGAGTGATTGCTACGGAGAAACATATCAAATCTCCGGCCATCTAGCTCAGCTAAAGATTACATAATCAAATAGATACAAACGCTTGTTTACGCAATATTACTTACAAATTAGGTCGTAAGTCGTTACTATCAAATCTTTTTTTTTTTGCCAAGCTTGTGAAGAAAAAAGAACACGCCTTGTTAGCTTCATTGTCAGTGCGACGACGTGTTGTTTCAGCTAAAACTTTGATTGGCGTACTAGTTCAGTGGACAGGGGTACATATCGCTTATTGAGTTTACACTATCATTAGGAATCACATGTTTGTTTGCCTTATTTCATGAATTTGAATCTTTATACAATCTATAATACTTTACCACAAGAAGAAAAAAAAAGTAATTTATACACAAACATTCCAAAGCCAAAGAGATATCCATCTTGCACTTAATCCGAAATCATCAACATAAGTACAAACAGGTCACAGAACTTCCTTTATAACGAGTCCAGTATTCCTATTAGCAAGTCGCTGGTGTCAAGTACTACCTTATTTCAAGCCTTCTCTTCCCATCTAAGTAAAACCAAGACGTTTAGTTATAGTCAACTCGCATGAAATCACAGTAGAGACTCACAAATCCAAGAACATCTTCCACAAAACACTAAACATCAACCCCTGGCATCCATTCGCCAGGATCCTAGTCTTCAAGCCCTCCCAAACAGACCTTTCCAGCCATCTGCAGCCAACACGCGTTTCGCAGCAGCGGTGTATGATATACTCGTTGCGTTGACTTGGCGGTAGGTCTTTAGGACACGTAGGGAGTTGGAAGCAGTGTCGGAGACGACTGAAGCGGCGAAACCGATGAAAGCTTGTCGGAGAAGTTTGGTGAGTAGTGGATGGGCGGGTGAGGGAGGGGGAAGGGAGTGAGAAAGGAGGTTGTATGTTGCGAACCACTATATTATGATAATATAATTAATACACAAAAATATTTTTTTTGAGTGAGTAAGAGTTAGTGAGAGATGGATACGGAGAATATGCATACGGGATAATGCCCGACGAAGGTCGCGGCGGCTGTTGCGAAGGCTCCGTACCATAAACTACCGATCCCATTAGCCTTGATCTATAGCATACAAACGCATATAATCAATTTAATTAATTAAGGAAGATAATATCCTAAACTTGAAAAAAAAAATGCCTACTCTCGCTTTCAAAAGCCTCATTCCATCTCTTCCCTGAGTTTGTAAAGTTGTCTTGAAGGTATCTATCGGTGTGAGGATCATTCGGAATCCCGCTGCCGCCAAACTAGCGAACACGGTTTTGACAAGATCCGACGCATCCTTAAGGTATATGTTTGACTCTAAGAGGGCCAAAATGCCGACGTTGGCCGCAGTGTCACCGAACCGTGAGATGGGACCTTGTATGAGAGCAAATGTGAGGCCACTATAGTAGCGAGGGAAGCCACCGTCGGCATATAACGTTGTCAAAGCTTCAGTAGTGGAAGTACCATAACGGTACTGGTAATTCATTATCGTCCGAAGAGGCTATAAAATGGCGATAATGATAGTAACAAAAGAGTTGTTAATAATTTATCTAAAAATACCCAGAGGAGTACGGCATACCATAAGCGTAAGCACTTGGAGGACCATAGCTTTATTGATTTATAATACAAGTTGTAACGCTTGAGGGATACGCTGAGTGGATGAAACGATGGAGAACATACCAGCAGCACCACTCAGTCCACCGCCGAGAGCACTCTTCAGAGTCTTTCTGAGGTCGAACTATTTCCAATGGGAGGGATTCGCATTAAAACCGAATTGCAAAATCATGAATATTCGATAAAGAACTAACCTCGACGTCTTCCGCGTCAATAAATCCTTTAATGAAGATGGCAAGAACAAATATACTAAGAAGGGAAAAGATCACAATCCTGAAGGTCTTCCAGGTGAGTATTGTATTTTCCGCTTTAGCGTTATCTCCGGAAGTAATAGGGAGTAAAGGCTGGTCATCACTATCTATAATGTTATTGGTGTCTAAAGGTTGGCTCTGACTCGTATAAGTTGGAGGTGATGACTGGGTATCGAGCAGAGGCTTTCTGTCGCCCTCGGAGCTGGAATTTATTGTCGCCATCCTGCTTCCGAGGTCGTTGATGTTGGCCGGGACTGTCGAGGGCTGCGGAAAGAGATGAACTTAATAAGTATTGTTGCAAGTCACGGGGCGGGAAGCGAGTAAGTAGCACGTCGCCCCGCGATTTCTGAATCCGAGTTCCATTGTAATATTCATCCGACAAAAATGTCTTAACCCGCTCCAATCGTACCTTCAACTCCCAGCCTCCTGTTTGCTTTCAACCTCCATCAACGTCATATACACCCTCTTCCTCTCTTTTACTTTTCGTTTTTTTGTCCTCTTTTTTTTTAAAAAAAAATAAAGAGTGTGAAGCAACGGGTAACTAAACCAGCCGCCAGCACGCAACCGGGATGGTTCACCGTCCCGCCGATTCACGCTTGTTGTCTAACTTACTCACTCACGAAAAGGATTACGTTCGGGCTCTCCATTCTCAGCTCGACTATGGCCAATCCTCTCTTTCTTCTTTCTCAGCTTATGCTGCAGCCTCACCTCCACCGGCTTCACGTGCTATAGTCTCGGTTACAGACGCCCTTATTGGTGCTCATGATGCTTTAAGAGGCTATGTTTTCGCTATTGAAGAATGGTGTGAACAACTCAAGATGCTCAAAGAAATGGAGGATGAAGTTGGGAACATTGCTCGTGACAGGGAAATACTGTGAGCCATCACCTAATGTCTTCAATATATTAATCTTAATAATTATACACGCTCCAGTGTTGACCGATTAATAAAGGCCTCAAAGTCAAACATCCCAAAACGTCGTTCCATATTACCAACAAGTAACTCCGGGAATTCCTCACTCTTCTCATCTGCATCCCCTTCAAATTCGAATTTGAAAGGTCACCAACTTGAACACTTAGCGTTCAGTAACTCGAAACTGAACCTTGCGCAAAATGAACTGCAAGCATGCGAGACTCATTTATCAGAAAAGGAGCGAATACTGGTACAGATGCGCGAGGGTGCGATCATCGGGGGATTGAAGAGTCGGTGTAAGGCCCTCGCCGAATGTGGAGCAAGATGGGAAGAACTTGGCCGAATGGGCTTAGGCGCTCTCGATCCTTACGACCCCGTCCTCCTTGGTCCAAGTGGGAATGGTAAGTGGGGAAAAGCACTTTAATTTTCTTTTCTTGCATGTAATTTATCTGGGATATGTCATTTTTCTATGTCCGGACGGTTTCTGTATTACTTTTTGTTGGATGCTTTTTGCTTGTACGCAGCCCGATGCATTAATTGTTATCACAAAAATACGCTGACACATTTCATTCCTTTATTGTAGCCTTTACTTCACCTTACCGACAAAAACCTCTACCTGATCCGACTCGCCCATCCTCGGACCTCTCCTCGATTGCTCCCTCTCAATCTGCATCTCAAATTTACAACGTAAACATTCAAGGCACGTCAAATGTAAGCAGTGGTGGATCTGCAAGTCGCACCCCGACAAATGTTGCCAAATCAGGTAGCTCCTACACGCCGTACCTATACAGTCCTCCGGGGACCGCTGCTTCGGGAATGACTAGACCGGAGGCAGATATCAATGATATCCACGCCTCTCACTTCACACTGGAAATTAAGCCAGCTCATGCTATTTCAGAAGAAGATCACTGGACACCACCCCAGGCACAGTCAAGGCACTCACTCCAGTTGAGGAAGGGTACAACTAGTACAGCAGAGGACGAAGGTGAGGAGGTGGACGGGAGCAGTGATACCGATGATGCAGAGGGTGGCCGAGTACTTGAAATTCACGACAATCCAAATCCGTTGATAGTCCAGTTTGCCAACGATAAACCGGAAGGAGAGAAGAATAAGAAGGGGAAAACAGGTTCTCGCCTTTCACCACTGAAAAGACGCAAAGTTCCCCCACATCTAGACGGGTTGCCTGCTTCATCTAGCTCCCCCTTCCCATTATCGAGTCCGACATTTGCTACTTCCGAAAACAAGTTTAGCACTGTTTCAAGTTCCGTTGAAGAGTCTCCTCGGCGTCGGAAACGTTCGACTTTCCTCGGTCTTGGAGCTCTGAAGGGAATATTCCATCGTGATCGTGGTCAATCCGTAGTAGGTAATGAGATGAATCCCGTGAGTCCCTCTAGCCACGGTGGATATAGCCCGTCAAGTGCCTCTCTACCTGCCTTCGCGCCATTCTCGAATGTAAAAGGAAAGAATTTCAGCTCGAATGTCAATCTAGCTTCAACGAACATTCCGGAGTCGTATCCGATTAAGAATAAAGTAGATGGTTGGAAGACGAGGACAGATACAAACCTGAGGAAGGCTGAACGTGCGGATAGTTCAGACGATGAACCCATCAGTAGGCGCTCGGGGGACCGGACTACGGTGCGCTTGCCCAAAAAAGCAGAATAGAGTCAAAAGCATTACCCATACCGGGGAATAATCCGACAAAAATGAGGAAATCATCAGATGGGTACTCTCAGAGGCGTTCGTCGTTACCTGCCAGTACACCTCGGCAGAGAACCGTTTCGGCATCAGGGGTGAATGTGTCAAGGACAGGAAAGGCATCTCCTTTACCATCTATTATTACGTCCCAAGTAGCACACTCGAGTACCTCTGGCTCCTCTTCAGGTGCAAAGGCAGGACCAAAGAAGGTAGTAAAGAAACCGAGACCCGTTTCTATTGATTCTTCTCTCTCTCGAAACACATCTATTTCTTCCTCCACGTCAGCTCCTCTTCAATCAAGTAATGCTAAAAGCGCACACCGTCGTTCCGGATCTTTCTCCGATACAGGTGCAAGGGCTAGCGGTAATCGTGGACAAGTCCAAGCTAGCTTATTAAGTATCGTTGAAGGTGTCACACTTCAGAATCGAAAAGCATGGCAATCTGTGAACCCGGATCCGGCAAAGATACTCTTTGAAGTCAAAGCACCTCAAAGTGTCATTCCATCCCGGCCTCACGACAACTCTAATAAAGATGAAAGTGATAGGTCTGGTGATCCAAATGCATCGAATGAGAAAACGACTAAGAGAGCGTCGATTCACAATCCAAGTCCCGGACCCGGACCTTCTCCCAGATCATCGCGCCCTTCTGCTGAAATGCAATGGCACAGATTAAGTACGATATCTGCTTCGAGTAACTCAGAGCCCCATCTTCCTATCAAAAGTCCCATTATCGCTCAGAGTTCGACCCCTAAATTACCTTTACGTTCTGCGTTACGAAACAGGACGCCAAGTCCTAATCCACCTTCCAATTCTTCAGCCCCGGGATCTAGAACCACAAGCCCCCCTCCTACTGAATTAGTGCAATCAACATCGAATAATAGACTCGCGCCCCCGAATATCCCTCTTCCCGCTTCTTCACCATCTTCGAACGTTACTTCTCCTTCCTCCTCTACTCTCTTTCATCCGGGCTCCTCCCACCAACCTGTAGTTATTACCCCTTATCATTCAGCGCTATCCTTCCCAGAAGAAAGTACAGATAAAGACAAGTCAAGTCCCATAATCAAAGAGGACGACACAGCTTCTCTTTCATCGGCATATGAAACAGGCCACGAAGAGCTTTCTTCAGATAACGGTGCGGAATCAGATGATGATGACGAGAATGATAGAACGGCACTACACTCCGATGACGGGCACCATATCAGTAGTGCGACAGGTAGCACAGTAGGTGGGGGAAGTACAGTGGGGAGCGAAGGACCTCCAACTCCAACTCCCCTAGCTAAATTCACAATTAATAGCTATAACAAGGATACTACGCCTACATCATCTACTTTAGCTAGTGATATTACGTCTGCGATGGGGAATGGAGGGATGACATATGATGGCAGCCACCCTACAATAAAGGTACTAGAGTCGTCTTTAGCTCAGGCACAAGTCGGGAATAAGGAAGAGGGTAAAACTAATGGACTATTTGTACATGGAATGGAACAGGACAAAGAACAGGGGTCTACAACCGTGTCGTTGATGACTTCGAGTGATGGGGGTGCAACAGCTGTTTCTCTTTCAAACCCTAGTTCCGCAACTGGATCGGGTTCTGCAACTGCTATCGCCTCTGTCTCCGCGCCAAGCTTTAATGGGACGACTGGGGGAGCAGCTCCGGCAACGACTGCAGCTGTGATAGCGACAACAACGGGGACCGGGACGGATGGGATGACAGACGATCCTCCTCCAGTTCGAAGGAAGAGCGTTCGCGTATCGTCTAAACCGACTTTTGCACCTACACCACCCGCGCTTGCCGAGAGCGAAGATAGTGAGGGGACAGGAGGATACGAACCCTGGAGCCACAGCCATGGTCATAGCCACATCCATAATCATGGCGGTCACTATGACAAGGGGAGAGGAAAAGAGGTAACGGACGCTTGGGAAGACTCGAGTGAGGAAGATGAGGAATACAGTCGTGCTAGACAGATGCTTTTGAAACTCAAGAAGAAGTTGTAGAGATGACAGAAGAAATTTTTTTTATCATTTTTCGCTGGGTAGATGTGGGGGTCATTGGTGTTGTAAGCTGGGGTGTTGTTGTGGTTATTTATGGTGTTATGAGGATTCGGGTTTATCATAAACTTATTTGATCTGATTCTTTTCTCCCTTTCTTTTCCCTTTTCTCCTTTTTCCCCTTGGTTTTTCTGGATTTGAATTCATTAAGGATATAAGACTGGCTTCTACTTCCCCTCCTTCCTTTCTCTTTCTTTCTTTCTCCTTCTTCCTCGTCCCCTTTCCTCGGGTTTCTCTTTTAAATTATCTTATTGGAGACTTATTCGACTCTTCTTTTGTTTTTATTCTTTCCATTTTTCGATCTATCCTATTTCACTGTTTATTATTTCAAATTACCCTATCCCATCCCCTCATTATCTCTCTATTCCTAACCAATCTTCTCCTTCCTCATCTGACTGGACTTTTTTATCATTAAAAAGAGACGTCAGACAACGATTGATTGACTTACTTAGGTGCACATATATTTTAAACACGTATACGTTATTCTCGATATTGTTTTAGATACGGATAAATTTTTTCCACTATTTTCCTAGTTATGTTTTTATGATACTTCAAATATATTCATATTATTATGCACACAGGCAAAAAAAGCAAAGGAATTACAAGAAAGTACTGTATTCGATGATTTGGTATGAGTAAGTTCTAGACATAGTACCCAACAAAGGGGACGGGACAATAGTACAGCACGGAAATTACAACATGGACGGGAAGAGAGGAAGAGTATTAACGGTACTACCAAGTAAAAAATCACAACGGGAATCATATCGGATATATCATACATACATACAACACATAGTATAGCACACACCGAAAAAACGAGACAAAAAAATCAATCAAACAAAGAAACAATCTCAAGAATACATATAACCCAAATCACCTGTATCCCCTCCTCCAACACTAAAGCCAGTACCGAAACCAGTCTCAACACCACCACCACCACCACCAACCTGCCTCATCACCAACTCATTCTTCAAAAACATACCCCAAACAGTTATAAAATACAATATCCCAGCAGGGACCGCACATTTAACCATCACCTCCGCCCAATCCCACCTCCTCGGACCCAACTTCCCTTCAGCCCTCCGGACTTTCCCACCTCCAACACCAGTACCACTACAAGTAGTATCATCGCTGTCTCCTCCAATAGCCGCTCTCACAATAGCCCCAAACGCACCGCTAATCGCTGAAGTAACCACATTATTCAAGTTCTTACGACGATTCGCCCGCATCGAGTTCGCGGTCCCAGACCCAGACCCAGACGAAGCTCCATTCCCACCTCCAGTTCCACCACCGACATTAACATTAGCATTAACACTCCCAGACGAACCAGCCCCAACCCCAACCGCCCTATCCTCCGGAGCATAATACAAATTACTCGTAACCCACAACTGCACACTCCTCGAAATACACGTCGTCGTCCCAATAAGCACCCAACACATCACAGGCCTCAACTCGTGCTCAAAGAACCTCAGCGTAAAATGAGTCGCGGGCCAACATATCGCTTGGAGCCCGACTAGTCTGATTAGCACTGATGGTGTAGCGTAGTATGCTTTCCAGCGGGAGAGGAGACCGGTTGTTAGAGCTAGACATTGTATGCCTGTTAGTATTGCCTATATGTATGGATGAAGAGTCGTCGTGTGTATGTGTATAGGGTAGTTTGTTGGTAGTTTAGTATACGTAGATCTTTAAGGAAGAATTGTAGTCCACTCACCCATAAGGCACATACAGTGAAGTCGATGGTTGGGTAGCTGATATGGCCACTTGAAGGAGGAGGATAGAGAGCGTGGTGTATGTTGAATATCGTACCAAACGTCGCCGGTATAATAGAAAGGAACCTCGTTACTTGGAATAAGAAATTGACAAGTAAATCAACAGGTAATAATATCACAGGTCCAGAAGTTACGTTCCGGGACGTCGGGAGTCGAATTGGCTATAAATTTCAAATTACAAAAAGCCACAGTAAGTCAAAATCCAAGCCACAACAGAAGAGGGGAGAGAAGCAGAGAAGAATATCCAAAACAAGGATACTTACCATCTCATCCGCCTCAGTTTCCGTCTCACCCGCACATAGCTGTCCTCTTCCAGTAGCTACTACCCGAGGATGAGGAAGTGAAGTCATCACCAACTCCCCATCTTTATCCTTCCTCCGGCTCCCACTCTTGCGTCTCTGCCTCACTGTACTGCTGCCCAATCCACTATTACTGCCGTCTAAGCTGATAGTTGTCGAGGAAGAAGCACGCGACATGAACATCATCTCATCCTCCTCACGCCCTTCGGCTTCGTACTCATCACTAGACGAAGTGTCCGCCCGATCTCTATCATCCACTAGCACACCGCTCCTACTCCTACCACCACCATTCGGAACTCCCCCAATAATACCACCCCTCTGACTTACGGTATTTCCCGCATGCAAAGGAGGTGGAGCGAACGTCCAAAGCGGGGGAACAGGATACGGAAACGCCGAAGCAGAAGCGGAGCTCATCATCCCCTGCCCAAACCCATATCCATACCCATACCCAG
The DNA here is from genome assembly GCA_002287475.2 of Pyrrhoderma noxium. Taxonomy (NCBI): domain Eukaryota; kingdom Fungi; phylum Basidiomycota; class Agaricomycetes; order Hymenochaetales; family Hymenochaetaceae; genus Pyrrhoderma; species Pyrrhoderma noxium. Next base: position 48,917 of record CM008261.1, read on the forward strand.
GACCAAAATACGGATTCTGGTTCTGGTTCTGGTTCTGATTATGACTTTGATTATGGTTCTGAGAACCTCGAACGTGATTATAACTATTATTATAATTATCCTCTGTCGCAGTAAGCGAAGCCGAGGAGGAAGACGCCGAGCCACTCCGCACACGCGTACGCATCCTCATTCTCAGGACGTTCCCGTTCCCATTACCGGTATTACCACCGGTGCCAGTACTATTCTCCTCATTGCTGTTGAGGTGCGGTGACGATATAGCGCGTCTGATGTGCTCCGAGTCCTCTGAAGAGGAATATGAATACGACGAAGGGGAATACGGAGGGGGCGGTGGTTGATTATGATTTTGAGTCTGTCCGCGCATCGTTCCTCTTGGACTCAATAGACCTGAAGTAGACTGTGATGAAGAAAGACAGGACAAGTGTTTGGAGTGGTCCTCTCCGCGGTCCTGCCGATCGTATTTGTTATTATATCCTGTCTCGCTTCCACGAGAAATGGGCCTTGAATTTGATATGCAAGCACGCTTCGTATGCCTTCTAGCACCTGTCATGGCAATTAAGATGATACAGTTATTTCACCACCACGCACAATACACATGTGTTTTGTTTGCCGTGTAGAATCACAGGGAAGAACGTAATGATGTGTAAAGGCCACACGGGAAAGCCCACCCAGCAAGGAGAGCGAAGGAGCGAGGAGATGATACACGAGACGGGATGGTCGAGGTAAAAGAACGCCGTCACGATCATTCGTATTAAAAGTACCACAAAAGTAGATTCGGGAACACAAATTTGAATGACGGTATGAGCAAACATTTTATAGAAAGTAAATAGATGAGAACGCACCAAGGCACGGTAACCCCCCTTTTACGACTAGCTATGGACCCAGTCTCTCGTGCCGTGTATGTATAGCAATCCAAGACCAAAGGGCGCAACGATTGACCAAAGTGTATTGCGTATTCCCCTGAGTTTCTATTCGCGTTTTCTCTCGTCCGTCCGTCCGTCCGTTTGCCGTTCGCGCCGCTCCGCAGACTTTGGGTAAAATCCTAGACTCTAGCCTACGGGCTCTAGACCGTCCAATTCAATTGAAGATCGAACCTTTTCTCTTCCCCCTTCCTATCTATTGAATCGAACCGTAATTCAACGCGGAGTAACACGGAGGGAACCAACCAGTGAGACTTTCTCGTTCCCAATCAGCCAATAGTAAATTTTTTTTACGAAAGAGCGGAAGAATGTATCCAGGAATGAAATGATAAGTCTTAAATCCCCAAATGAGATGATGGTCCCTCCCCGCACCAACTAGCAGCTATCAAGCTAATAAGCAGCAATAATGCCACTGTTCGTCGTCACTAACAAAATCTCTAAGGAGCCGAAAGTAATTCGATTAAGAATAACGCTTCACCGCGCTATTTTGACTAGTATTAAGACTTCTGTGTGAATATAAATGAGGAATGGGAAGAGAAGATGATTTTGTGAAAAGATTGATTGAGACGCGTTGAGGGGTCGCGTTACATACATGCATAGTGTTTGATTTCATCAAAGTCAAAGTCAAAGTTAAGGTTAAAACGCTACCTTACATCCGGCCGTCCGAAAGCTTAAATCCAACTACAAGTCACTTTGGGTCTAATTAGTTGGGTCTTAACTCACTACTTGGGATATAAAATGGCTTATCAGATTCCTGACAGTTTCATTAATTACATAACAGACATATGGAATGGTTATATAATATTAATTATTTCACTGCTTCAATTCTCAAACGTTGGCCGATTTATCTATAACTAGAATAACTGTGATGTTCTCAGAAGTTGTTTATCATTGTGATTGTTGATATCGCAAGTGATCTTTTGCCATTTAATACTGAACCGGACCAGTAAGTCTGTAACTTACAAAAGCCTATACAAGTTTAGCTATGAATGTGTATTTGTGAATGTACTGATATAAATTACAACTAAAGTAATCAAAAGTACACTTTATCCACTTGTATTGATACATAAATTCCCATTCCTGCTTGTTAACCAGAACCTAATTAATATATCGAAATCCCCTTATTCAAAAAACAATCATCAATTATTATTTCCTTCCTCTCTCTTCTTATTCTTTTCAGGCACAGCAGCTCTTCTTCTCAGAGCCAGTCTCAGAGAAGGCCGCACAGCTCTTTTTGTCAGAAGCGGCAGGTACATCCATAGCAGCACTGTAATCAAAGAAGTGCTGTGGCTTGAACAAAACGTTCAAGTGTTCATATGGCATCACCGGCCAGTCTTCCGGACGGGGTATATGGTTAGTTCCTACATTTCAGATATAACCATCAGCTCTCGTTCACCAAAAACGGAGGAAAGAAAGAGACATACCAAGGGTAATATACAACAAAATATCTTCATCCACAACACTCTTATCCTCCTTCGACCAGAAGTTCAAACTCTCCTCGGGCTCCTCCCTAGTCTGGGGTACATACTTCCCACTCGGGTATATTCTCGACCCATCCTCACCCTCATTATCTTTAACAACCCAAAGCACCTTCCTACCCCACGGAGCACGTTTCCACGCCCAACTTCCTTCCCGCGCAAGTAACGTACATCCCGCTCCTCGGACATTAAACCCATAACCAGGTGGAGCACCTGACGCATAATGTCCTTTACTCCCATACTTCGTCGACTTCGGCGATGAAACAATTCTCCAACGCCTATCGGCAGCGTGATCATAATCCCTTGCGTCAGCTGATGTCTGGATGGTGCGGGATTTAGTCGTGAACGCATTCCCGGCAAAGTTATCGTCGGATTCGAATGGAGCTGGGTTTGCTACGACGTCAGTCTCAAGAACGGAGTTTTGAAGACCGTCAATCATGGGATCAACACGCAATGAGAAGAGATGTTGGTGGTAATGAGCGTTAACGTTTGGAGCCACGGTCGTACCGTATGGATTTGACTCGACGTATGATTCGGAAGAAGGCTGGACGTAGACCTGCAAGATACCAGTCAAGCGTACTTCAAACTCGACGGAACCGTCCTGATAGAAACGGTAATTCCAGATGTACTCTATTATCAGTGACAAATAATGATTCATTAGTATGACACTAACTAGTTAAATGAGGGAAACGGATATCTTACCGTAGTTCGCAAGCGTACAACACATACTGACAACTAATCGTCTAGATCTCGCCGCAAACGACTTCCCTCCAGGCCTATAATCAGTATGCTTCCAAAGCAGCCCATCATCCTCTTCATGAATGCAAATGGCATTCTTGATTTTGATCGCACTTCCATCATGTGCCACAAAGCATCCAGGCAAATAATGGATAGTACCCAAGCAGTCACAACCAAGAGAAAGATCATTGGCCATTGTACCCATTCCGTACTCCCCAGAATCAAACGCAAATTTGCGAGGATGAGGGAACTCCGGGGCTGCATAGGGGACAACCATCTCCGACATGGACAAACGGTAGAAGATTGGACGCACAAGACCATTGTCGTTATAGGTTACTGTGGAGATTACAACACCTTCACGATGGTGGAAACCTAGGGAAGAAAGGGGATAAGACAAATGTTAATTTTAACAGTGGGAGGGAATTGGTGACATACCGATATGCATCTTCCATTTCTGCCACTCGAGCTCATTACCGTCCATTTTGAAACTCACGCCCTCAGGCTGTAAGATATGTAAAGGTTTTAAGTCTGTGCGAGGAGCATAATCGGGTTGTTCCTCGGGTAGGAAATTGAATGGAGTTAGGGGAGGAGGAATACGTTCACGATTTGCTATGGCTTGACTCGAGGGTACATCAGTGGATTCAGATGAAGGGATGATAGTGTCTTTGTACACTCCATAGGTAGTTGCTACGGAAAGTTTGCCGGACGAATCACGTCGGGGCGGGAAGTCTATGTGAATAACTTTCATCGTGTTGGAGTCGAGTACTGGAACAAAGTCCTAAATAAATGAGATAATTTATTGAGTATACAAAATTCATAAATCGTAAGAGACGAATAAAAGGTCATAATATAAAGTAGAACACTGTCTCTTGAGGGGTTTACAGAAATAAATCCACTTACCAAAGGGTGAGCATAAAGATTCTCATGCTTGCCGAAACGGGCAAACATGAGCGCTTGCTGTATCCGTTTACTCTTTGGAAAGCGTTCGTCATAGCCTATTGCCCAACCGTCACAGGCAATATTCTCTGCCTCAATACCTATCAAAATTTATGATATTAGTAACACGTTATATTGCATATGTCATTAAATGATAAAAATTAAGTTCAGGGGGGGGAACGGTTTAGATCATGTGGACGAATCGAAGCAAGACGTCTTGAGATACAAAAATTCGAAACAGTCAAATCATACATACCAATTTCCTTGGCGAGGGCAACTACACGGGGATCAGTCTTGACAACATTTTCGGCCTGCGCGAGCTCCTCAACGGAAATTTGGGGTTGGGTTCCCTCAGGTAGTTTAGTTACTGCCTCAACTACCCATTCTTCACCCTTAACGGAAGCAATGACGTTATAGGCATCTCCCGTGACGAGATCGATGAGCTGAAACATATCAATTCGTTATGTTTGATATTTATTTAGACATTGGCGAGATGGGGTTTTGAAAAGAATCGGTAAGTTTAATACGCCAACAACGGTAGGGGGATTGACTTACATCAGACTCAGCACGTCTGGCCAGTAACTCCGGAGCTGGGACGGGCTCAGGTGCTTGTCCGGTCGCAAGTGGAATACCAAGAGAAGCAAGAACATCCTTCTTCTTAGGTGGGATAATGTTACTGGTTATGAACTTGAGAGCCTTGACACCAGTAGTGGATGTGACATGCTTGCGGATTGCTAAGGAGACAGCGGCAATCTAGAAGAGGGTGGATAGGGGCGAGTGTTAGTATATAACAGTTAATAACTGTAATTAGTGAACCAGTGGACCAACCTCCTCAGGTGTAAGGGGATCAAGAGGGTGTTTCGGATGAGCAGAAGTAGTAGACGCTGCAACGGTAACACCTCCTGAAACTGTTCCAGGAATGTTCTGTGCGGTGTTCTGGGACTTGACAATTTCTACGTCGGAAGACATTGTTTATGATATCGGTTTGTAGGTCACAAGAAGAGATCAAGCGAAGGGATGGTGTTGGGTGAGAGGAGAATCTCAAGGGAATTCTTCAGTGAACTCGAGTCGGATTATATGCGGAGTCTGCGAGGGTGATAGAAGTAGCAAGTATTATAATTAGCCGGCGGGCGGAGAGTCGGAATTGATAAGATGAAGGACCTCCTTCGGGTGCGACACAAGCCAAAGATAGAGATAAGGATAACAACTGCTCATTTATCTCCTTAAAAATTAATCAATTCTCAGATTGTCCTCTATCATATCAGTAGCTTCGGATTTTACATATTGATTGGTGCAATCACCACCCCGAGACTTGATAATAATAAAAATGACTCGGCCGTAAATGACTGAGCGGATGGTGGGATAATTAAAATCATATACCTGGAAGAGGCAAATCCGCCCTGAGAATGACAGAGCGAGTCCCGTGACCTTGAAGATGCAAAGACACGGAAAGTAAAGGATTTGGCCAGAAATTTCTTCCGTCTCAATTCCGTCCTTCTTTTGGAAAGAAAAAAAATGTCACCAACGCAAAGGCCCATAGTGTTTTTCGATATCAATATTGGTGAGACACCAGCTGGTCGGATGAAAATGGAGTTATTCAGCGACATCGTGCCAAAGTCTGTATAGTGTGCTTCTATGATGAATGCATGTAATCTAAGTCGGAACTTCTCCTTGATAATAGAACTGCTGAGAATTTTAGACAGTTATGCACTGGTGAATATAGGTAGCGTGTTTCCACCCTAGTACCGAGAATATGGACCCTCGACTTGACTGACGCGAAACTTCGAAACCTTTCGCATTTGTAGAATCAATTCGCGACCACAGGGTTATAAGAACGCGATCTTCCACCGGTATGTAGCTCTACTGAGTACTCGCATTATGGAGTAATAAAGAATTGCCAAGACTGACTCCGATGAATGTATTGGATGTACGTTAGTGTGTGAGTGTCTATAATTAATTCATGGAAGTGGAAGAAGTAAAGCTCACATATGAATCAACCATGTTACCTGACATTCATAGTGTACCCAACTTTATGTGCCAAGGTATGTAATGTATTACAGTTAGAAACTTATTCGAACATACACCCCCTCATAGCATGTGTCAAATCGGAGTTTAAAATTATGTTACTTATCACTACCATTCTATAGGTGGGGATTTCGTGAAAGGTGACGGAACAGGAAGCTTCTCGATATATGGCGACAAATTCCCCGATGAGAGTTTTGAAGTTAAGCATACAGAACCTGGGCTACTCTCTATGGTGCGTTCATTATACATACAACTTTAGTACTGCATAATAATAAGTAATTACTTCTGGTATTGATAGGCAAACTCAGGACCAAACACGAATGGTTGCCAGGTATGTATCACCGGGCCTCCTTCGTTTGCATTTTTTACCTTTCATGCCAAGATTTAATATCACTTTTTTTCCGAGCTAATCACCCATCATACCTCTAGTTTTTCATTACAACAGAAAAATGTGACTTCCTCGATGGGAAACACGTTGTCTTCGGGAAAGTAATCGAAGGGATGCTAACCCTCAGGAAAATCGAGAATGTATCAACCGGTCCAAATAACAGGCCAAAATTAGCGGTGAAGATTGTCGGTGAGTATCTTTGTGATTTACAAACAATTCATGTATATTGTTATGTGCGCCGTCGGTGTGTTGAACACCCCGTCACATCGGCTTTTTTGCATGATGATTATGAGGTGACTCACAAACTGAGCTAACTATTTCCTTGCTTTCTTTCACTATATCGTAACTTCCATCCCATCAAATTACTTCTCTACAGAATGCGGGGAAATGTAAAACCGACTTTCAGGATTCGACTCCCTGGTAATGACGGTAATATGGGCGCGAAACTAGTGGCTGACATTAAGCATCAGCGGCCCTCCCAGAAGCATTCCCATCCTATTCTTCAAATATAGTCCGAGGGAGCTTATTTGCATCATGGCTTGTACATATACTTTTTACAAATGTTCAATATTCCGATGTATGTTTAATGATTAGACCATTTTTTTCTTCTTCAATTTCTATTGAGTATCTTGGCAAATTATATAAACAATGGATTGTCTTACCATACTCGTCATATACTTACCTAATCTGATAAGCACACCATCATTACCATATATAGCCTGTGCTAAAAATATCACATATTCTCGGACTCTAGTTAGACCCCAATTATCGACTTTCACTTCTTTTCAACAATACAGAACGACTCCATACTCTTCAAAAAATCTGTACCGCCATGCCGACCTGCTTTAAGCTTACACTACTAAAATTTAATAATACCATAAAAAAAGAGGCTCTAGTAAGAGGTTTTACCTAAAATACCGTTCTTAGGTCTCCTTCGAGGCTAGTCATGATTTTCATGAGACGAATTGACCCTTCATTAATTTTTTTTTCTGGCCCAACAGATCTGAAACATATCGCAACTCGGACCCACTCACTTCTCGCTTAGGTCAAGTAGTCCGTTTCAATGTTTCATTTATTCTTTACGAGGATAGAAGCGGACGACTGAACATACCGCGAGTGACTTTGGATAACGAAAATTAGGTTGAATTCGGAAAGAATTGGAGTAAGTAACAAATTGTTCATCATCCTCGTATAAGACAACGATTATAGACTCGATACACGACGACCTGAGGGAATAAATCGAAGATATACATGTTCATGTACTTCCGAATCGTCGGAGATTTCGATTACCTCGCACCTCGCGCCCTGTCCCCATCTACTGCGCCGAATTTTTACTAGGAAACGGAGCAGACTTTATACAAGTGAGTCCCACTATATCAACGGCGCATACTCGCTTGCTCAACAACTATGTTTATGACCCTCATTATAACCACTCCTTTCCCTGTTCGTCGACCACTAGCTTGGGCTGTGGGCGTATAGACACGGTCTCTAATTATAGTCGATACATCTTAAATAATATAAAAAACTCTAATGAAAAGTCTATTGTAACTCCTATATATTCTAGGACCGCTCGCTCGTAGTTCCTTCCAATACCAGTCAGGGAACTGTTGATAAATGACACTGATCTCGCTGAGCCGCTGAGAAAACATCTCGATAACTCCCGTATCCATCACCCTCATTCTGATTCTTCGGCTTACAAAATTAGAGTAGAATTCCGACTTATCCTTATTGTCCAAATAGACGCCAGAGTAACGGAGTTATTCAACTAGCCCCCCCCCCCCATTCCCCTGTGGTCCTAGCTGCATATTATCCACAGAATTGACCCTGGCGCAAAACGGTGCGTTGCACACCGTCTAAGATACCAACAACGTTTCCAGAGGAATATTCCATAGAAGTACATGTACACTCATCTCTATATTATACCGAGGCTTCCGGTAGTAGAAACGAGCGGACTGTAATTTGAATAGCAAAACTTCATTCCGAGAAAAGAACCGGAGAAAAAAAAATTGCAAGTTAATAATACCCAATGGACCCAATACTCCGTCCACATACATACATATCCACGTACCTAGATGACACGGATCTAGACCTCAAAATCTCATAACACCCGGAATGAATGAAATCCATCATGCATGTGTACGCACTCACAATTCAGCAAATATATTAATCCACCAAAACCAAACAAAGCCTTCCGGGGAAGTCTTAATTTCCTATTTCCCTACAGATAGCACGAAATCGGAACTTGAGCCTTGAGGCTATATGCCATTCAATATCCATGATGAAATGAGAGAAAACGGAAAACGGGAAAACGGGAAATGAATAAGTCACCCACCACCAAAACTCATATTTGTATTTACCTTAATTTCAATTCAGATTCTAAAGAATTTCGGGATAGAAGAAAATTCCAAGCCTGCGACAATACGGTAGTACGGTCAGGTCATCATAGTCCATTGGAAAAATCCCTTGTTAATCTCATAGACTCGGACTTTTCCTCAAGTTTAGGAGGTTTAGCTAATGAATTACTCAGTTTCATTATGGGGGTTCTCGGACTAAAGTTCAACAGGATTAGATAAAAAATTAAATAGGAACTTCTTCATGAAGTTTATAGGGGTCAATATACTTGTGCTTGGTAATCGGAATCGGGTTGGAACGTTATTAATACACATCTCTGATGAACAAGTGGATCGCGCCTTAATTATCATATATGAGGATCAGTATCTAGCATGTGGACAGCACCGAGGGATATATCGCTCAGAAGAAGACTAAATAACTCAAATGTATATACATATATTTGTATCCACAAGACAATTATAAAGGTGCGGAGGCACTTACTCGTCTAGAGACTCCCAACTGAGGCGAGTCAGGATAGAGTAATCACATGTAAAATATTCGGATATGTATCTTAGAAACAAGTGACATCGCTAAGTAGGGCAGAGGGGGGAGGGTCTATGAGTAGGTAGGTTAGATTCCTTGACACAGATTCGCGGGATAGAGAATTCTACAACAACAACAACAACAACGAAAATATTAACCGCCCTAATGTGATACATCCGTTTTCCTCGGTAGGACCAATCCTAAAGAGAAAAGAAAAAGGAAAGAAAGAAAGAAAGAACAGATTAGGATCATATTGTTATACAAATTAAGAAATGGGTCAATTTGTCCTTACCTATTGTTGTGTACGGAAGCGGACAAAAGTCCCCTTGAACCCGATAGTCCTGAACGGGCTTTTCCCATTTGTAGACATGAATAGTACGATTGTATGCATGCACGTCTTCGTGTGTTGGAGGGGGGAAGGATGCGGATGCAAATTTGGAGGTGGTTTAGAAACTATAGTCAACCCCTCCAGGGTTATCGGTCGCGGGATAATCAACCGCCCATACACTATTATTTCCCTTCTTACTACTACCACCTTTCACCCTTCTCACCGTCTTCAATCTAACTTGATTCTGTTTACTTCCACCACTATTTTCATCCTTCTTCTCAACTTCCGGCATTGATCCTTCTCCTTCCCCCTCACTTCTTTTTACTCCAACCGTCTCCACAGATACGGAGTCATCCTCAGTCACTCCGGGTTCTATCGAAGCCCCTACTTCTATCGTGGAAATAGACTGAGCTGATGATGCCGATGCAGATGATGCTGCGCGGAGAGACGGTCGGACACCGACAAGTGTACAGAGTAATTTGTACCGTGATCGGATCTGTCCGAAGAGTTTCAATATGTCCACACCATCTTCGGTCTCGGTCTCGGGGTCGGTTGCATCTGCATGCGAGGGGTTCCTCATTGGGAACTGTTCAATTAAGTCCAGGAGAGCCTTCGATGTATGAGAGATACGCCTGTACAGTAGCAGTACCAACAATATATCAAATGTAAAATTGCATATAGATACACAGGGAATTAGTAGATAAGTAATTCATATCATGTAGACAACGAAAAAACAGAAGGGTAGAAGCCAGTACGCACGTATCTTGCTTATTGTTGGTGTCTGTATCGGATTTTCCTCTTTCAGCGATAGCTCGCCAGAGTTTCGCAAATCCTTCATAGAAACCAAGCTCCTCCCACATCTCAAACCCTTTTTCGCGACCCAAGGCACGACCTTCTATTCGCCCATGGATCGCACCATGTTCGTAGCCGTCCGCGTACCCAACATCATAGAATCTTGATCAAAACAGACCGCATATTACCGGGATTAATACGAAGACATTATTATACTTCACAACGAAATATGAAAGCCAAAATCGACCCACTGTTGTTCAATATCCACAAGAACTTCCAAGTCTACGTCTCCTATCTCTTTATAATCTACTGCTGCAGGCGTCATACTATTAGATATCGTATACAAGTTGTAAAAGACCTGATCCTCCGAGATCGTCTCAACGACTGTTTCATCTCAAAAGAGTAGTAATCACGGAAAAATTGATTACGTCTATTACTAAGTTAATCTTTAAGGTTTGATTGGCGCGTACTCAAAATTTAAATCTCCGCCAACTTGATGGGTCTCAGTACTGTTGTAGTTACTCCTACTCCTATATTGTAGTCAGGCTGGTATTCTGCTGATAATCTTTTTTCTATTGAATCTTTGTCCCCTTATTTTTAATTCAGTAGTATGAGAGACGAATGCAAACAAAGTTTGAATATAGATAGAGAGATAACTGAATGTATGTGTGCATTCATAATCAGTTCTTCCCAGGTTCCGGGTAAATGAGATTATTGATCCAGTAGATGACGTTACATGAAACCATACCACGAGGAAGCAGAGTGAAAGATAGGAGTTGATAAAGACAAAATGCTATAAACAGTGAGAGAAGATGGGCTAATGGAGTAATTGGGAGGGGGGTATCCATCATGTGTTCAATATACAAGCGAGAAAACCGGATGAAAGGGACATGATAATTGTTCAACAGACAGCAAGTGAAGACAAAAGTAAAAAAAAAAAAATTAGGGATGACATGCTGTTAGACGTCATATGCAGCATTAAGAGAATACGTGGTATGAAGTGAACAGCTACGATATGCCGTAGACACGATGGAATGAGATGAACTCGGAAACTAATTGAAAAGTCGTAACGCAAGTAACAGAATGCAAGTCCGGATAAGGAACGCTCCGACGACGAGTCTCTAAAAAAGGTGGTCGAAGACTGTAAGAGCATCAAATCTAGAATAATCCAAGCTGATTAGCCGTATTAATAGATTCAGAACATTGATAAGACTCACCAAACTAAGCTCTAATGTCCAAACACGCCGTGCCCATAGCTTTACACTCAATGGATCTTGACCTGGGCGTTCAAGCTCCACATCAACGCCGTCCCACCAGCACTTCCTCTAAATTGTTATGAATTTATATTTCGCATAATTGGATTATCAACGAAAGATCAGAAAGTGAAATGAATGAAGCGCAACGCCATCATTAAAATTTTCTCAGATTCACACTACCAAGAAAGGTAAACGGATCGGACTTACCGCTGGTTTCCTCCAGAACAGAAGTAACTTCTGTGCAGTCGCCATCTGTGCGACATCAACGGTTACCGGAGGGTCTGTTAAATATGGTGGTCCGTTGTGTACAATTCCTGTCTTGAGTAGGACAAGTGCGATCGATGAGATACAGCATCGGGAAGGCTCTAGCGCTCGGAATCCCCACTGGTCCTCGCGATCGAATCCACTAATGAAAAGGTTGGTCAACGTGATCATTTACATTGAATCTATGTTTGAAAGATCCCAAAATACATTTGTATGGGTGCAATACAGCCCAATCTTCTATGATGGAAATTCGAGGTACGAAGGTACGGAGATCCTGAAATAAGATGGAATCGCTCACCTCATACATAGCATGTCAATAAGATGCTGTTCCGCAAGGTTATTCTCCTTGTTTACATTACGCTGCAAGGCTGTAAATATGTTTCGTTTATCAAGTAAGACCTGACCACATTGACGTTTGATCTCGAGAAGATCTTCATTTGCAATTCCAGCTTCGTCGGTCGAGGCTTTGCTATCTCTTGGTGGAATAGAGAAGTATTCTAGCTCTTCACGAAGTACAATGATAGCCTGTTTGGTCAACAGCGGGTTTTGTGAAATTTGACCAAAAGCATCCGGTACTTGGCTCTCGGACAATTGTTGTTGAGCTGCAAAAAGCCCCGGGGTTGTTGCTGTTCCATAAAAAGTATCGGCGGCATTGCGGAAAAAGGTCAGAACGTATGAAAAGCATTTTGGGTCGAACTGTTTGATGATGACGGTTGGTGTATTATGTTTAACAAGAGATGATGAATGCATATTAGAGCTACAAGCTGATTTGATTCGCTTAGAGAAAATAATAAACGCACATCAACACCGTAGATCTCTTCATCTTCTTCGTTTTCACCTCCGTCAGAGAGAGCCACGCTCTGTCTGCTGAGGACAAGACCATTTGGAAACAAACAGAGTAAGACAGACTCTGGGAGGTTCATGATCGTCTCCCGGTCCACCGAGAAGCGCTCTCCACGAAGATCGAGCTGGAGACGCGTAAGTAGCTGAGGCTGCAGATTCGAGTGAGCTGGAGCCTGATGCTGAGAGACCTGGGTGATGGGCGACGACGACGCTGCTACGGCTGCCATTGCTTAATGATGAAGTTGGCAGCTGGATTGATACGTGCAAAAACAGATGCAAATACGGCGCCGCCTCGACGTTGTTGACAGCGATGAGATGCTTAAAACACGCTGCTACAAACTGTAACACACACAGCGCAGCGTGCGTCGTGCAGCGTCCGTGATCCTGCGCATAAGCGAACCCGTGAGGCCGAAAGAGGCATGAGATTCGCACAGATCTGCTGAGTCATACAAGATGACCCGTGTTTGGCTCCATGATGGCTGATGATTTACTGGATATAGCGTCTAGTTATCATCGCTGGTATTACTACGCCCAACTCTTCTTCTTTCTGCTTCCATCTGGCAGCTCCGTCGCTGCCCATGTATCTAGTGTAGTTTGTACAACCCCTGCCTGTTTTTTATTTTTCCTTGTTTGTTTTTCTAGGTCTCCTTCGGGCCAAGGCAAATACATATACGCGACTGCATATATACGTACGTATTCGTAGCTATCTCTTCGGGGCGCGTACACGGATCTTCTCACCGGTACAGCCCCCTTTGCGTCTCCATAATTATCCCCAAAAGCCTGTGGGTCCTAGTTGCTTTGTTATTTTAGCGCTCGTCCCGCTTAGCTCCATCCCAAATCAAGCTATCCCTCGTGACTCGTATCAGACAGTTTACTAAATTCTTCTCAAAACGAACTTTGAACTCCGTTGGCCTCTGTTCCTCTTAATACTCCTTCTTTGTACTCCTAATACCCGGATCCTCTTCCCCTGTCCTGTCTTCTCCTGCTCCGCCCTTTCGCTCATCGATAACACATCTCAGCTAGCGCGGCGTCTTCTCTCTGGGAATCCCTTCTTTTCCTTTCTTATATCTGAGCCTGACCGTCGGTCGCAAGCCTGTCTTAATTTTACTCTCGATCGCTTTTTTTCTTCTTTCTGTTTTTGTTTCTCTATAATTCGGATCCATAACAAATACTCGTCTACTGCGTTTTATATTTTTGCTGTCAAGATTCATCTCAATATCTCTAGTTTAGATCTGCACAGCTCTAAGTTCCGTGTTACAGACGAAGATCAGGAGATTTCATTCAAATCTGCCTGAAACAAAAACGCAAGTTTTAGTAGTACTCCGATAAACGAAAAACGTTTCTCTTCACACATGGCCCAACTACCCCCTCGGCTGTCTTTGGTAGCGCTCGCCCGGGACAGGCGGTTCATGTCCTGCTGCTCATTGAGAACTCACTGCCCATGATGGATCATTGGGAGGATCTCCAACATCATATTCTTCCTGGTATACTAGGAGCCATTCGAATCGCAAACCCTGGTAGGAATGTTAGTCATAAGTCCATGTTCTCAAGCGCATTTACTTCCTCATGTCATGATGCTCAAAACTTGGTATTCTATACTTAGGTTAAGGTATTTTGGGAGACAACGGGTAAGACACAGGTCCAACGACCACCCAACAAGTCCCAGAGGCACTTTAATGATTTTCCGGACATCGATATTGTGGGCATTCCACGGAACAAACTATCTCCTCTTTTCATACGGCAGTCTATAGAGGTCCGCTGATCTCCTTTTCCCTCCTTAACTCCCACCTGAAGCAGTCAACATGTTTTGCAGCATTTTCTCTCAGATGACATACCAAAGAAGTCTATTACACGGCACCTTTTCATCGTGGCAATGTCGAATCCAATCGATGATTCTTCGTTTGCAGCCGCTTCCAACACCGGAGAAAAAGCAGCCCATCTAATGGCAGTTCAATCGCCTTTGTCCCCGGTGGATAGTAGTGAGGACACAAAAAAATGGGATGAACTTGCGCTAAAACTCCAAGAGGTATGTGTATTGTATATGAATAAAAAATATACACAAATTCTAGTATCTTAGCTATTCCCCAATATCTTGGAATTCAACTGACGTACTCAGTGTCACAGAACAACATAATTCTTCATCTTATCGTGAATCCTGCTGTGCGGCTTACACGAATATTCGAAGTTTTCCGGAAGACGGTATGCTGAATTCACTTCTTTTTCCTATTGGTCGCAATTCTTAGGTGCTTATGTTCTTTTCTCTTTTCCCATGCCCATTCCATTTTACACATGGCCTTCTTATCACACTCACTCCAATCAATTTGCCTTACTCCTGCGTCTGAACGGACGGGTCTAATTTTTGATCGGTATACTTCACTTTATTCCTTTTTTTTCCTTCTCTAGATGCGATATCAATCAAGGCAGGAGGTGATCCCATGGCAGCCTCTTGATACAACACATTGTATCTGCCATCTCTCAGGTTCGCCAAGTGCTGCGAAAACGCAGGGCAAAGGTAGCGTAATGACTCCCTTGCTCTACTCAATATCTGATCGTATTCTAATAGATCAATATCCAGAGGAATGGCCAGAAGTCCATCTTGATGGTTCAGAGCCTTCTTCTCCTCTGGCAGTATCCCCTACTCACCCTGGCATAGACGGGAGACCCATAGGCTGTCCACAAAACGGGGGCGGATCAGATGATGAACGCGACGGGTTCGCCTATCCGTTTCCCCCTACTTCTCCTATCTCACCCATTGACTTGATCAATGCGTTACACCCACCTCTGTCTCGAGATAAGGATAATATTGAGCCGGGATTCAGCGGCAGCGGCAATCTTTCTCTCGTTTCTCGCATGCAAGCTCTACATGGTCTTGCCTCACGGCGTCGACCAAACGAACGATCACGTCGCACATCCGTAAACAGAGCTTCCTTCTTTCGGGATACCTCGCCTGCACCATCACCCAGGCGGGAACGGATATTATCGTCTCGCTCAACTGGAATGGACGGAATTGGCAATACAAATAATATGTCCAATAACATGGGAACGGATGTGAGCATGCTTAGGAGCAGCCAGAGTTCTCTTGGTCTCGCTTCAATGGGGGGGCCCCGGTTGTCTACTGGACAAACTATACACGGGAGACGATCAAGAGGGCATAGTATAAGCGGGCCCAGTTTTTCTTCGGCTCTCCAGGTTGACCTCCGTGGTCCAATACAAGTCTCTCGAGATCCGGGTCTACTTAGTCCCACAGAGCAGGGTTATCATCCTTACGAAATCACAAATACGAGCTCAAGTCTGATAAGTCTCCACCCCCCCTCTCCAGGCTCAGATACCAGCGGGTCAGGACTATCAAATTCTCTTTCGTCTCTGCCCCCTGGGCCCCAAACTCTCAATACTGGTGTATCGCCTTACCAAGCCCAAATGATAGGTCCCCCAAGCCCAACCCATACATCCCACCAACCCACCCAATATCAGATTCTTCGGGAAAGAGGGGGTTCAAATTCTTCATCAATTAGTCTACCGTTGCCATCCCCTGGTCTCTACCCTGGTTCTCAGAGCCATTTAGGTCAGTCGCAAGGCACCGGCTCAATCACATATGAGTTCCCCGCTTTCTCAATGCCTTATGGCGGGACGGCGTCTTATTTAGATAACTCGAATCAACCACAGCCCCCCAGGTCCGTTCCCGAGGTAGTCAGTCACAGCAGCAACCGATACATGCACTTAACTCCGCATCTTCTCTGGGTTCTCCATCATTTTCTAGTCTAGGTTCGGGCGGCCCAGGCGTAGGACCGATTCGTCAACCCCAGGCTCTGGGAATGGCAAACCTGAGTATGCCTTTAACCATGGACAACGTCCCATCAGGAAACATGGACTCCATACAAGGTCTAAGCAACTCTGTCATATCAAGAATTGAAGATGTCGATGAGATAATAGAAGAAGATGATGGAATAGACGTCGTTCCCGCCAGCGCCCCACCGGACGCTCGAGGTCAGGTGCCATTCGTTTTTGATGCAGCATACGAAGCACAAAGTGCAATCCGCCTTCGTCAAGCTATCAGCTGTATGCATCGTGATCATGAGGGTGGGTCAACGGATTCTTGTTGCGCGGCATGTACCTCCCCCGGGGGGTCTTCAATTCTCTCTCAGGAGCAGCGTCCTCGTCTATATTCCCAATCCCCCTCTGCATCCCAGCAGCAGCAGCAGTCACAACGACCACCCCTATCCCAATCCCATTCCTACACAACATCCTTATCTCGTGTGGGTTCTCAATCTACCATTTATGAAGAATACGATACCGTTAACGGCCACGGTGGTAATAGACAACAACAAGTGACCACCTTTGCCCTCGAAACCCCAACCTTAACCTCGCCAAGCTCTCCCGGAGCCGGATCGGACAATTGGAGATATTCCTCCCAATTCGGTGGTGTCTGTCCCACATTCTCCTATCCGTAACTAAAACTGTTTATACTAAAATTTCCCTTATATTCTCATTCAACCCTCTTTATCGGACCAACGTATAAATATATATTTATCTATATATCTATATACATATATCCAGCTCCCTGATTCGTTCTTTACTCTCGACCGGTCTCGTATTAGTGAAAAACCGATTGGTGTACTACCTACGACGACTTCTGGTACGTATTGGAGTTTTTCTTTTTTCCCTGATGGGTGTATAAACTATGATATTTTACCGATCGCTAACTACACATGTCGTTTGGAAAATAAAGCTAGACAATATGTCTAAACCCTGAACGAAAGAAAGAAGAAGAAGAAAAAAAGGAAATACAAAAAAATCAATACAGTCTTGTGTACATTGTCACGACTCAATCATCATGATCCGCTACGAATGACCGGTGTGTAGGAGAAAAGGGAGAAAACAGGGAGGGCATGTCACAAGCTCAAGTACTTTTCAATACCAAAGACACCAGGCAACTCCCCTTTGTTGTTTTACTACTCATTTGGCTTCTTCTTTTTTCTTTCTTTTTTCTCTCTCTTTTTCTGTTCTTTTTTTTAACTTCCATACCAGAAAACATTTTATGCTTCCAAATCTATGTTGTTTTGCTTTAGTTATTATCCATGCTTTGTTTTTGTTTCCCCCTTTAACACATTCACACTCTAGCTTTTTTGATCTCTATCCCCTTGGTTTTGTTTTTGTTTATATCCTTAATTTTCTATATTTTTTTTCTTTTCTAACATTTTGTATATGCTCTCTCTCCTTATTCTGTCGACTTTTTTTCCCGTTCCTTATTCTCATTCATCATGGATTTATATTTGCTTGCGTACATTGATTTCCTGACTTTCTTTCTTTCTTACTTCACTTGATCCTTCATTTTCTCGTAATGGCCCAAACTTTTCTTCCGTGTTGTCTTCAACCTTTTTTCTTTGTGAGTTATGCTTTTGAATATTGGTCTGCTGTGTATAGGATAATTATCAATGCTCGAAACAAAAAAGAGTTTCATTTATGTCTTCTTTAACAGTTATTTCAATGAATACAAACGTCGTCGTGTTTACACAGATAGGGGGTATCACTCCACGTGGGAGTGGGAAGGAGATCAAGTAGAAGTAGAAGTAAGCTATACATCTCGAAGTAAAAAAATAAAAATAGTTAGCGGAGTGAGTTAATGCGTTGATAACCGAGTCGAATCAATTCCCCAACGAGAATCTTATTTATTTCAAGAATTCATTTAATAAGTGCGCCGTCCCCATCTGCGTCTTCCAGACCCATAACCCCCACTCCGCATCCGTGATCGTCCAGAACAGCACCGACAACATAAAATGTCTTCAATGACATAAAAGATGGATACAATTACCTACAAAAACTCCAATTTAGAAATGCGGATTGCGCGAAGTCAGGAGAGGATAGGTTAAATACGTACACCAACAATGGCAGAAACGATAGTTTCGATTAAAGATGCAATAGCTGAGATAACAGCGTTGATTCCACGGCCGATAGCTGATACTATAGAACCCTTTATAATAATATTACAGAACATCCACCATCAGCCAAAGGCCAAATTCCAGGAGTACAAATCATGTTCAAAATAAATCATTACAACTCACCATGATTCGAAAAAAAATATACACTAGATTCTATTTTCAATTCTCCGAATCAAACAAGATTGAGAAGTCGTAAATCAATTTTCAAAATTCGCAAGAGACGTAGACGTGGATGTAGTAAATTAACAAGGAAAGGCATTCGCCCACAACGAGGGTTCTTTATATACACTCTACCTACCCCACCCTCCACCCCATCAGTGACCCAACCCGTTTCCTAACGGTAGTGACGCACTATCCTCGAGGCCTATGACGAAATAATATCCCAAAAGAAAAAAAAAGCCAACCCGAATCACCGCCACCCCTCGGAGTTTCAAAAATCCAAAAATTGCCTTTATTGTCCGTTCTAGATCTATTTTATTATGCCACCATATGTGGGGCCCCTCAGGAGCCACAAATATGTCACACCAGGCACACACTGCGGAGTAAGAAAAAAAAAAGGTAAAGGAATTTTGAAACACACTCAAAGAAAGATAAGATTAGATTACCATTTAGCCATACACAAGCTGTATGCCAGCACAGCACAGGGTGGCGTTGCTTAGATGTTACTGTATAGGGCGTCTAGCTCAGTGGTAGAGCGTTCGCTTTGCACTTACTAAAGTGTGCGAAAGGTCACGTGTTCGATCCGCGTGTCGTCCATTCTATTTTTTCCTGTTTTTTTTTGTCCTACAAGTTTTGAAACGTTAGAAATGTGAAGTTCAATATAGCGAGATTGTTTTTAGTGTAAAATACATTATTATCAAAACTGTATACAACAAATAATTATCATGGACGAACAGATCCATTTTTTTCTGCTATTGGGCCAATAACAAGATTTACACTTAGGTGTTGATTTATGTCTAGCACTGTTTATACGAGATATATGAGTTGGGATGAAGTCGTATGAAGAGGGTTTTCAAAAAGGGTAGGTTGCTTCTCACATATAAGAGAAAGGAGAATAACGGAAAGAAAAAAGCAAATGCATTAAGTAATTGAGTTCCATAATTGTCTGAGAATGTAAGTATATCAAGCTAGATTATCAAGCGTTAAGAGAAGTTGTTAGAGCGTAACAATAACAAACAATTGAGAGAAAGTTTGTTGGGACTTTTTCAGGAAACAAAAAAAAACAACTAAAACAAAACAAGGTTGGTAGGAAATTTGGAAAGGGGAAAAAATGCGAGTGTAACAATGCGGATCAACAATGTGGGTGAGAAGTATCAATAGCGGTAGCAAAAATCTAAAGGGAAGGGGGGGAGGGAAAGTGAGTAACGACAAGTGCTACATATCATATCTCTCTTGGGATAAATAAGAAGGGACAAAAAAGCTAAATTGAAACACCCTTTTACATGAACGCAGCAGGATTGCCAAACGCGGCCATAGCCTGTGCTTCCCTAAAGCTAGCAGCAATATCCGGGTAATCCTTCGAAAAATCGCTCTGAGCTTTTGCAGCCTATTTACAAACCAGAGTAAGTAATCAAGTCATTCAAAAAAAAAGAAAGATCCCCAAATAAGGATAGAACTTACATGCATGAATTGTAACGCATTTGTGATATCTTGTTCAGTTCTCGCAAGCTCCACTTGTTTACCAAACAACTCAACAGCTCTCTCATAATCGCCCCTCTGTAAGGCAATCTGAGCCAACGTGGCAACAGCAGCTTCACAGTCTGGGTCTGCTTCAAGAGCTTCCTTGATAATAGCCTCCGCAGATACAAGGTCATTACGCCATTGGAAGAGTGTCAAACCCTTGTTCACCATCGCAAGAACGTTCATCGGGGGTGCCTTCTGACGCTCAAGTTCAATCGCACGGTCGAACTTCTCAATTGCTTCTTCGAAGCGCCTTTGGTCCAAGAGGAGTTCTCCACTATGAGAAAAATAGCGTCAGAAAAAGGGGGACAAAGAAAGCAAGAGATTATCTTACTAGTAATTATAAGGTTCGCTCCGTTGAGGGAAGGCCTTGAGTGCCTTACGGAACGTACCCATCGCTTCCTGCAAGTCTCCAGATTTATACTGAGCAACTGCAAGCTGGATATGGCTAAACACAAATGTCGGATCAAGTTCATAAGATTTTTCATAATTCTCCGCCGCTTCTTTGAATTGTTGCATGATAAACAAGACTTGACCACGGTGATAGTAGATATCAGCGTCGTCCTTGTTGTGCTTGGTTGCCTCTTCGAAGGCTTGGAATGCTTCAGCGGGTTTACCTTGTTCCATGTGTACACTCGCGATCTTCACCCAGCTCTGAGTGAATTGAGGAGCTGCTTCAATGGCGGCTTGGAGGTCGTCACTTGCACCTTGGGAGTCACCCATAAGGAAGCGGAACGAGCCCCGCAAGTTAAGAGCATGTGCTCGAGCAAGAGGTGTTGAAAGACCCTGCTCAATGCACTCGTTCACAAGAGTCAAAGAATGAGGATAGTCGCGGGCGTTAAGTGCACCAAGGGCGAGTTTAAGTGTGTTATCGCCTTGTACTTCGGAGTTTTCGGGGAGCTCAGGATCAGGGTCTAATGTAGAACTATTAGCTATAGTTATCAAGTTTAATATTTTAAATCCTTACGCTGACGGAAGGCCCCAAAGTAGGCCTCAACAAATGTGTGAGGCGGGAGACGAGGTTCCCGAGTCTGGTAATAAGTATGGCAATTGAATATGAATTTGGTGTTGTAAGAATTCAAGTATCAAACCTTGAAGATCTCGCGTGCTTTTGGGTCAGTGACTTGTCTCAATACTCGTTCGACAGCTTCTGCCATTTTCTGGTCACCAAACTTTGTCAATAAAGTTGCGGCAGTGAAATCTAGAAAGCTGTATCAACAAAGAGAACAATTCAGATATGGACACTAGCTTTAATTACCTCGTAAGGCCTCTTCAAATCGACCAAGTTTTTCAAGTGCGGTAGCCCTTCGGCCAATAGAACGCTCGTGCTTAGGGTTAATTCGCAAAGCTTCTGTACAATCTGCGATAGCCTTTTCGTACTCCGGTACAGGGTAGTACATATAACCTATTATTTAATTTAATAAGAAGATCGGCTGTAGATATCGATGAGACGTACTAGCGGCACGGTTGCTATAGAATACTGGGTCTGGCTCTGGGGTAACCTCAATAGCACGAGTGTAGAGCATTACGGCTTCCTCGAACTTCCTTTCGGTATACGCCTTGTTACCTTTCAGCTTGAGTTCCGAAGCAAGAGACTTGCGTTCCTGGTAAACGAACACGGAGTTAAGCATATGAAATATCCGAGCTTATATTCAAACATATACACACCTCTAATGTCATTTCATCAGCCTTAGTGCTTGCCGCGAGGACTGCAACAAGTTGTGTATATGTTAAAATTCAATCAGGTCCGAAGCCCTCGCCACAACATACCTTCCTCAGTTGTCCTTGGAGCATCATCAATGATCGGTACGTCCTTGCTCTCTTTCCCTCCCTTCTTCTTTGCTGTACGTTTCTTTTTCTTACGACCGGACTCAAGGTCATCATAGGCGCCACCAGACGATGCAGTATAGAAGGCCACGCCTCCCGCGGCAATTACAGCTGCTGCACCAAACAAAACGGCCTGTTTATGTTCCGAAAAGAACGATTGTGCTCGTTCCAACACCGAAGTTGATGCGGCATCAGCTACTGAAGACGAAGCGGGAGACATTGTTTTATGTATATGATTTTAAAAAGTCCTATAAAATATAAAAAAGAGAAAAATAAGAAAGGACAAGGGGGATGGACGTTTAAGGTCAGTGAACACGAGCGTTTTTCGACGCGGAAAATTACAGGCGACCCGGGCTTGGCCGCTGCTGATGCGTCATCAAGCCGCGTTCTGATCCACAAAAACCAATTGAACGTTTACTTTTATGCATTATTAAAATCACTACAAAACTTGGGTACTTTCGAAGGAGAGTCTATGTTGTTTTGATTATATCTATTTGACGATAAATACGTTTTAAATTTTCCTATTATTTACTCGGAAACTTGCATAATCCAGACAGTAACTTCTCGCGGAAACTGAATTTAAAAAACAGTTATTATCTAACCTAAAAATAACAGGTAACCCGATGATATGATGGCCTGTAACCTAACATGAGAAATAAAAATCCTTAGATCGAGGTACTAAGAAACCTGAGTTATTATATAAGAAATGATATTGAAGTCCGCTTTAATGCGGATTCCCCCTTAATTTAGTGTTTTTGTCGAGGCTATGGACAAGGCTGAGAAAATTCTCATCATTTTTTACACATATCAAGAATAAGACATTTGATCAAGAAAACCTCCAAATCTGAGGTAACGTGATATTCCCAGAGTTACAACTGAACGTCGAAGGGGAGAGGTGACTCTGGTAGACCTAACAGATAATTAAATAACGATACTTTAATGACTAATTCTAATACCTCAAAGGGTCTTCACCGCTGGCTAAAGAATTAGAGCCGAAGAGATTAAATGCACGTGATCTGCATTTGCTAATTCACCAAAATGGGTTCAAAGGAAAGATTGACTACGGCTTTTAGTGCGAGCGCGGAAAATTTCAGAACAATCGATCTTGCTTGTTTTGATGCCCTGTCGACATTTGACTTTTTTTCTTTTTCTTCTTTTTTTTTATCATAGACTAAGGCCTTGCTAACAGCGATAATATCCTGGCTAACTCCGAAAGAAGTTAGTGACGTAACACTTAACGGACTCAGGTTCGGGGTTATTGGACTAGAAGAGCATGTCTCAAACTCAGGCCTTTGTATATTACAAGAACTACTGAAGTAGCTAAGAGCCAAGGGAGAAGGAGTTAGCATTTTATATCATGCACCTCGTCAAGCGGGCGGTGTACTAAATATATACCAATGCTAAAGACTGTCCATGGGAAATTTCGATGACAAGCAAGCTCGAAGAATCCCAGAGCTCATTTACGAAGGACAGCTCAATAAAGAGACCGTATATATGGTTGACATGAGAGTCAAATAAAAAAAATTGTTGAATTGCAAATGTCCGCTTCGACTGACCTTATTTGCTGAGGGGTAACGCGACTATTTGTCGCTATTTACCAATCGCTTGTAGTATTGCGGAGCGTAATTTCCAATGTTCTTGTTCCTTCTCACGGAGAGAACAGAACAAATGTGCATCCTCGGACCGCATACAAGGATGGTAGACAAATGGTCTTACCTGCTTAAATCAAAGGGCTGATCAAACAAAGGAAGTGGGGAGCGAGATGCCTGTGGTGTTGCTACAGTGACCGAACCTTAAAATACAAGGGAGCTACCAAACATGGGCAAGAGGGAATACGGAAGAAGCAGAAGGGAGTGACAAAACGGTAGGCCTCAAGCCATAAACTACTTCCAGGAATGGCAACACCGCCGATGCGCGTGCTTCTTCTGCTCTTTGTAAAGATAAATAAGGGGCCGATTAACGTTCCATTCACTTCTTCTTCCCGGCAGTTACATCTCAATGCTTCCCTATTTTTGATCAACTCTTTACATATAATATTGACTAAGACTCTCTCTCCCCCTCCTTTTTCCACTTTTCCTCTCACGAAAAGTATCCATCCCTCGAGCTCCTTTCTTTTCCTGCTCCCTCCTCCGCTGTATATCTCCTCAGGGATCGAGAAACTCAGGTTCAATCTCCGAGCACCAAGCTTGTTGTTCACTCTCTTTATTAATCTGAGTACTATAAGTATAAACAATGTCCACCGCCACTGTTGGATATGATCTGCTTGTCGGTCCGTTACTCATTGGAGTAATCCTCAATGCCCTCGCCTTTGGTGTCTGTTTCATGCAGCTCGTCACATATGCACTTTCCGGTTTCTCCGATCGATGGATGATTATAGTCCTTATTGTCTGGGTCTACGCTATAGATGCTTTCCAAGTCGGCTCGTCGGTATCGATGCTTTGGAAGTACGTTGTTACAAATTTTGCCAACCCACAGGCATTGCAAAGTGCCCCTTGGGAATATGCATCTCTCCCAATTTTCAGCGCTCTGTACGTATATCCGTTCTCATCGCCTTCTGTCAATCTTCACTTGTTGGCTTCCATGCAAAAAAAAAAAACTAATTGATTGCTCGTTATTTTATGTTTACATCAACGGATCGTCTCCGGTGATATCCCGTGGCTCTGTCATTTTCCTTTCTCTACGTAAAACTATCCGTTCAATCAATTAAACGGCCACCTCAATATTAAAAAAACGAATTTGGGGGCTTCTAGTGCATCTGTCCCGATCCAACACTATATGGCTTACAGGATATTCCGCTTTTCTCGCAAGCCTTTCTTCTTCGGCCTCGTCTCGATCCTTTCACTCGCCCAGGCGGCCACAGGCTGTGTCTCAGCTTACCTCGGTCTTACTAACACGACAATCGCAAGCCACGTCAATATCATACCCGTCGCAGATGCATGGCTCGCGTGTGGGGTCGCTTGTGATACGACTATTACGTATGTAATAAAAACAAAGTGTCTAGTGTCTAAATGCTAATGTCTAAATATTTTTCTATTTAGAGTTCTATTGATTTACTATCTATCGAAGAGCCGTACTGGCTTTGAACGCACTGATTCAATCATTGCACGTATTTGCCGAACGACTGTTGAAGCGGCTGTGCCTGTCACTATTCTCTGTGTATGTCCACAGGTATCAGTAAATGTAGATTGGACTTAAACTGACGAGCTCTCTTTTAGATTCTTGATTTATCATTTTTGGTATGAGAATTGATTTACCGAGCCTAAATCAACTCTAATAATTTTGGCCAATAGACGAGTACTCCAAACAATAATCTGCACTACATGTTCGCACTTCCTGTTGGAAGACTCTATACGTAAGTTATTCAGTTGGTAACTGACAAATCGTATCATCTAACCATCATGCAATTTCAGTAATACCCTCATGAGTGTAAGAATTTTATTCATCCTTTATTTGCTATTTATCGCTCAGATCGAACATAATTTCTCTTAGACTTTGAACGAGAGAAAGGTCCTTCGCTCCCATCTCGAGAATTCTACCCCTAATCGCGGAGGTATTTCATTGAACGTGAGTAAATTCCTTATTGTATGTCCTTTATCAAGTGTAATTCTTCTATACCTTGATTTTTGTTTGGCATCCGATTATTGCTGCATCCGTGACTGTGATTCCACTGAACGTTGTGATGGGGACTCAATTGTTTCACGTTTCATGATATTGTGGTATTCCACGTTGGGGTGTCCTCGAACTTCGATTCCTTCTTATTGATTCGAATTCGGAACAACCATACTCTTTCATTTAATTGTGAACGACCCGTCTTCGAAACTCAATCACCTCATGACACGTTTTCGGTTCACTTAATTTTCCCCGTATCTACTGATGCTTCCTATACCAAACAACCGTAAACACTAAACTTCACACTACATCCTTCTTTAATGATTCCTTCCCTTCTCTTCTTTATTCATAAACCATTCTAACCCCTTTAAATATATTTATACAAATGACAGGCCATGAACCCGACTTCGAGCCGATTCCAGCGTTCTCCGGCACAAGTACACATCGCCGTCGAGCAAGCAGTTGATGTACAAATGGACTCAATCAGTAGGCTGCCACATCAAGGTGTATACCAAACCTCAGACGGTACTAACGACTACATGCGTCACGATCATGATTTTGACGGTGATGCAGAAAGCACCAAGAGCACCAAAGCCTCTCCTATTGGAGATGAGAAGGTGGTAGCCCTCTAGATATTGTCATCTACTCCCACTCTAATGCCTCTATCTATCTTAGTATTATGTGATGCCATGCTAAAGGACCTTCTTTCTTGTGACGACTCCTCCCTTTCCATTCTTCTTTTTCCCTTTCTAACTCACTACCTTGGAATCGTGCTAATGTATATTTACACCCTCGCTTCTAAAGCCTAAATACGACGTCGTAAGCTACGCCGCTCTCTGCTGTTATATCCACTCCTTATTACCCCCCCCCCTCCCCCTTTTCTAAAAAAAACAACACAACAATATCAACGGTTTCTGTGTATTACCACAGATCATCAAATTATTTTCTCCCAAATTATAGCTTGTTTGTCCTTTTCTTTGCAGCCTGCTTTTCCTAAGCGATACTAGTACCTAGCTATAGTTGTCTTAAAAGCTTCTATATTCCTATTCCGACTTCGTCATTCACACCTCTATAGCAATTTTTTCAGTTCCTGATTCCTCTTTTTGACTTATCCTTCTACTTCGCTTTCTCCCTCTTTCGTTTCTTGACTCATACAGGTATTGTATGTATATGTACACATATATATAGACAGGTATAACTAAAAAAAAAAATTGAAAGAAACTCAATTGCTCGTTGTCTGCCAGTGTTGATCACATCCCTTCCATAGTCACAACTCTTTAAACCTATTCACAAGTTGGGCTTCTAATGCAAGAAGTATCAAATAAGATGTAAAACATCAAAACCCCCTCCGTATGCCGAATCCCAATCGAATGAGGGACTATGATTCTCCTCTCCAAAAGCACGAAGTAAAGAAGCGGCTTCTTCACCTCCGTTAACAACAACTCGAGCCTCTTCACGAGTCTTCCCAGTTGCTCCCTGTCCCCAAATTACCATCCCTCGCCCCTTCTCTTCATCCACCGCGATACTCTCATCCCTGTCTCCATCCCCATCTCCATCCCGGTCTATATCCGCATTATCCTCCCTATTCATGGGGTTTGCTCGTCCCACCATTTCGGTACCCTTGTCGTCGTTATTGGTACGCTCTGAAAGGCGCGGACTGGGACTGGGACTGTGACCAAGAAAAGTTCCTATCCACCTAAACGTCAGACTAATCCTCCCACCACCAAACTCTTCCCCGATCTCTTCATCGGACTTTAAAGTCTCTAATCGTTTATCAGGCTTAATACCGTGTGTCCATTTCCGATTCGTTTCTGGTCCTAATATGAAGAGGGAGTTATGAGGTAACGGGATACGTTGGGATTTTCTGGGAGGGGGACATGAAAGAGGGTTGTTATTGAGATAATGATTATGATTTTGGTGATTATGGCCATTATGAACATTCTCGGAGTCCTTTTGATTATCAGTATCATCGTCAGTAATGTTCTCCTCGCTATGTTGAGATGTATGCCCCTTTTTGAAACGGAGGATCATCGTGCGTTGAGAACCGATAGATACACTGTATATATTCAGATGAGCATATATACGGATAGTAAGCAGGTATATGGATATGGAATGGGAAGATACGATAAGCATATCTTTTGTTTAAAAAAAATTCTTGTACTAGCTATAAATTTAAGTCAAGCCAAGAGGACCTACTTGATAATTGCACTGCCACGGACAATATCAACTGTCTTATCCGCATGCTCAGCGATATAATCGTTCCCGTTTCTATACCATTGTATAAGAACGTGGTTCAAGGGTTGGTGCAGAAGACTGGAGACGTGATCCCTTATCCGTTTTACTGTTGGGGTGAATTCGAGCAATGGTGGCGCTGTATCGGAAGGATGACGATATATAGGAAAACTAGAAAAAAAAAACAGGAAATAGGAATGGGGATATCAATTATGTATCATGTTGTGCCTGACTTTTTTTTATTCTAAAAAGAGTAGATCATAAAAATAATAATAGGTCATACCTCCCGTCAGGACTTATCTCGCCCTCAACAGCAATAAGTCTGGGTACATCTCCACCTATATTAATATATACATATACATACACACATATGTATATGTAATAAATCGATTTCTTTCTTTAATATAGAAACAAATAATCATGAACGTACCCCGATGGCTCATTGATGCCCATTTCACTTCCCCCCTTAGCCTCTGGAATACATCCGAAATAATATCTGAAGGTAAGACATTATGCACCAAGTAAGTATCACCTTCCCCAAAACAACTCGCGTCCACTGGTAAATGCGCCCTCCATTCCATGGTATCAGACATGTCAAAAGTCTAACACAAAATCAAGTGGCACAGGCGTTCGTAGCAAGGAAACCTTAGGAGACAACACGGCTACGTAAAAAAAAGGAGGGAAGGGGAGCAAAACATAGTGTTTACTTGAGTTTGTCTCTATTTTTGTTAGGTAATAAGAGTTATTGTGCACAGCTTTGTGACTGAGTCATGTGTCGTCAGCAGTACTTGTTTGTGATAATCGATAATCAACATCATCAGCCCACGGTACTTCTCAGCTTCTCATCTTGTCCACAAAGACATTTTCATTGCCCATGGAATTTAGAGTTCTAAACTCCAAATGACAACGGATTGAAAGTAATCCGGCAATATTTTCTAGGAGACCTATTTCTCTCGAATGTGCTGTAGTGGAGTGTCTAGTGAAGTTCGAAGTACTTCTGGCGAAAAGTGGAGGGAAACTAAGAAAAAAATATTCAAATGCTAAGTCGTACCCACTTAAACGTCACTATATATTTTACCGGTAGCTACTAATGCATTACCGACAGTATATCGAAAAGTATAATTTTCGTGAAAGTTATATATCAATTTCTTTAGTCAATTTTCTGTAGTTACTCCAATGGTGATAACTGATTATTGAAACACCAGATTGGAAAGTCAGATCAAGTTTACCTGGTCCTCTGCGACCGAACTCCACATCAAAACATGTATTCTATTACATACATATACTAGTACGCTATAACTTTCTCTAATGTTATTTACAAGTTACTCGGGTTCTTATTGAACCGAGTTTTCCCCAAAATAGTTGACTATCCCCTCTTTACATCTAGGCGCTGACTCATTATACAAGTCAACAATGATTATACTCATGTTGGCTACGAGGCGAGTTTCTAAAAAAAATTGCTCGTTACTGAACCTTCCCGCAATTGCCTCGCCGATTTCTCCAATAATTTTGGCACAAAGCTTCCAATCTTCGGCTATAGCAACTCTGCGATCTTCGGTTTGTGGAAGATAAACAGAAGCGCTAAGGTCTGTTATCCGAACCATTCCCTTATTGTCACAAACTACATTTCGGCAGCTCAGATTTTGAAGAGCAAAATTTCCATCATGTAGTTTTTGAACGCCTAAAAGGAGTTGTTTAACTTTAGCCTCTACAGCTTCTGCAGTACAATTCTCTCGGTGTTCTATGAAGTACTTGTCGATATTTTCCCCGGTACATGGGAAAAGGATAAAAATGCCATATTGAGTGTGCCATTGTTTGATGAACCTTTCGATCGGGAGATCCCATTCTTTCCCGGATTCGTCATTGAACAATCGGACCACTGAGTTGAGGTTATACGACCTGTCGAATAATTGGAGATAGGCAGATAAAAACTTATTTCCCTCCGGGTTTGTTGAGTACAATTCCCAGCGATTACGGCCCTTTTGAAAATTAGTTAGAATAAATCAAATAGTACGATGTGTAATTATGGCTCCACCTTATCTACAAACTCAGAACATTCAACATACATGCATGCATCGGATCGTATACAACTCCATTCATTACTTTCGTTTATGTGACCTGGATTATACCTTATATCACTGAAATCAATCACCTCTGGGGTGAAACGCGAAGCTATTAAGAGAGTTGTGGAGTATATATTTGTGATAAGAGCTTACCAATATAATCTCTGACTTCAATACATAGCTGAACACGATGATTGACAACGTCCTTGCTTTCTCGAAATACGCATAGTATTCTTGCAAGCTCAGAAATACTCGTCCCTGTAGAAAGAAATGATTGACACAGAACTTCTTCTGTTTCCGAAAAGTGAAATTTATCAACTCCGTAAGGGCAAGCCGAAGGTTTGTGACCAGCATAACAGAGGTGCTTTAGTATTAGAAAGACCACTGAGTTTGTCTTTTTCCAGATTGAGCATATTATTTTGTCCATAGTCATGTTCTCGTCAACGTTCGATATTAGATGAGAGGACGGATCCTTCTCAACATAAAATCTTAGACGATATTTCCCATTTATATCTTTACGTAGTATATCTTCTGGTCTGAGGAACGGCGATGGTATGCCCATTTGAGAAAGGAACACCTCTTTCGGGCCACGCTTTAATTGTTGGTACATGATAAGTTTGTTGATGGGGTAGCCTAAGGGACACTTGGGATATTTATATGAATGGATGGATGGCTCAGACAACCATTCTAAGAACCACCGCGGTTCCCTTATTTGGTAGAGACTCAAGCCATGATTAATGAGCCCCAACTTTTACGCATTTTTCTTTCATTGACTATAATAAAATATTAACAACGAGGCCCGAGCTTCATTCTTATAGGCTCCACAATCAAATTTATCTTTTGATTGCCGTTGAAATGGGTTTTTAATTTGTTACTCATCGTATTTCGTTCTTTCTAACGATCAAGCGAGCTACATCTCTGTTTATTGTTTCTCAGAATTGTCAAATTTCTGTCTTCGAGTTTCAAATAGATTCTTCGCCGTTGTATATAGGTGGAAGATGTAAATGAACGAAGAGGCTTGTCAGGTATAGGAATAGGATAGGAGTAAAATAAATCTTTGGTGGTTCTGTTCTATCTGGATACCACTTGTTCAATCAGCAGTATTTATGAGTACGACTAATCAGGAGGCTCCGGTTATTTCATTTCATTTTATCTATTATTATTGTTTTTGCAACCGAAATATTATTCGCCTCCACAAACACGATACGGAGCTGGCACAAAATTAATTTTTAACTTATATCATAGGACGTCTTTTTTTCAACTTCGCATGTGAGTGCACTATAATACAGCTCATCACTTAGTCGATTAAAAAGAAGCGAGAGAGCGTTATACATCGGCTCGGATAATGCTATTGCGATGCAACCAAGCTTGCAATCAACAGCACTGGTGAATATTCTACTCAGTTCTTTCAATGGCTTTTTCCCTTGATCTGAAACCTCTAACAAGCCACGTAGTAGCATTAAACGTCGCTCATGACGCTTCTTCCCAGTCCCTTCGGATATTGTGTGATGCTCATGACAATTTGTAGGAACATAAAGCATATTTCTTGTCCTTCCTAGGTCATATAACATATCCTTCCGTGAGTTAAATATACTAATTGTCACGCTGTTAAGGTCCTCTCTCATCCTTCCTTCTGCTCTTTCTACTCCTCAATTTCGACTTGAAATTGAAGCATCTAACTCCGTCAACGAGGGTACGTTATCACCTATGAGTGTTCCGTAACGCAAGTTGGTTTTAGTGATTTGTTCAAGGATCACTTTTCTATCTTGCTCGTAGTCTATTTCTGACTGCGAAGGGGGACGAACAAGTGGTGATGCTGGCTTAGGTTTAGTGGATCGAATATCAACCATTTTAAGAAGTTGGATTGTCGGCCTACTATGGGTTTGAGCCGCACTTTTGTGGTTGTTTCCCGCATTACTACCACTGTTCTTCGGTATTTTAACAGACCTTTTTATTGTTTGAATTGCTTTTTTACAGTGCGTGATTTCCAAAAAAAAGTCAGTATCAGAAAATAAATGGCAATAACAATCAAATAGATGGACAGATAAACGGATGACGCTCTGCCCCAACAAGGAGGATAAGGAGGATATAAGCTGTGGAGACAGCGTTGAAAAACAGGTTCCAATTAACTGAAAGGTTGCAAAACTAGAATTTTAGTTTAGTTTGTTTGTATGTTTGTTTAAGTTTTGCTTGGATCTTTTCTAGGCAAAACTACATGTATATGCGACAAACCTCTATTAAAGCAAAGTGTAAACGAGAGATATGGATACATCGGAAGGAGAGGCAATATAATATACTGTTGGGGGTGCATCTGAAAAGTATGGGGTATATGGCTCATAGCACACTTACCACTATTCGACTCTGATCCCGACCCCGATCCTTGTAGCCCACTTCGATAATATATATTTAGACTATAATATCTTTTAAAGAGTGGCTTTCTATTTCCTAAAAATGGGGGTTATATACGTATGCTCAAGATGTCCGTCCAACTTTGCTATAGAACACACCCAATGTCAATCTTATCTGAGACAAAGGAGTGATCGTATTCGGAAAATGTCTTGGAGAGAACAGAATACGTTCCGTGAGATATTAGGCAATAATGTGTAATTATAGGCATCCCATCCGACTTTGTTTCTGGCCCGAACATATTCATTTTTTTCGGGACAAGTTGCAAAAACTTCGCAGGGAGTTATAGAATAGCTTAGAGCAAGAAAGTGGAGGGGAATTCATGAAAAAGCTCCACTCCTCTTTGGAACTCAGCCTAATTCCGATTTCTTAAGCACGTTAACTGGATTCGAAGTAAATTATTATCTATGACCGTATCTGTAGAATGAAGTAACTAACATTCTTAATATTTGATATCTGCCCCGAGGCAGAAAAAATCAAACAATTCGCTATCTCTGGTGCATGTAGCTTACTTGAGTAACCCTAGGAAGGGGTATTTACCTAGCGAATAAGAAAAGGACCAATCCGTCTCGAAGCAAGAGAGTCAAGTACGAATGAATTCCTATCCCTATTACTTACTCAGTAATATTAAGATCTCATCGAAACTGATGATGATGATAAAAAAACTAAGATTAGCTTAAGTAAAATTAGCGAACGAAGAAATAAAGGCGATTCTTGGTCTCTCCAGCGCAGCCTATAGAACCTGCTTAATAGTGTAAAATAAAACCTAAGAACCGAAGCACTGCTAGGAAAAGATGAACTCTGGGTTACTCTAACTATATGCACCTATCATGAGTAATGTCCCAGAAATGTGGGTTGACAAAAGCCAGCCGAATACAATCGATTTAAGTCCTAGTGACGCTTTGGATATACCCCGATATGAATAATTCGTTGATACATCACTAATACAAAGAAGGCAGAGTATATAGATGAAAGATATAAATGAACGAAGAGGCTTGGGATAAGATAGAAGTAAAATAAACCTTTGGTGATTCTGTTCTATCTGGATCCCTTTTATTCAATCAGCAGAATTTATAAGCATGACTTATCAGGAGGGTCCAGTCATTTCGTTTTATCTATCATTATTGTTTCTGCATCCGAAATATTATTCATCTCCACAAACATGACATGGAATTAGTATAAATTTGATTTACTAATTTACAACACAGGCATTTTTTTCAGGCTCTGAATACGAGTGTATTATAATACAGCTTATCACTGTGCTGATGGAAAAGAAGCAAGAGACCATTATAAGTCGGCTCGGATAGTGCAAATTCCTCGTTTGCGATGTCATTGAGCCTATATTCAACAGAACTGGTGAATATATCATTTAATTCTTTCAATGGTTTTTTCTCTTGGTTTAAGACCTCCTTCAAGCCGTGTAGCAGAATTAAACGCCGCTCATGACGCTTCTCTCCAGTTCCTTCAGATACTGTGTGATGTTCATGATAGCCTGTAGGAACATAAAGCATATTTCGTTTCTTTTCTAGGTTACGTAGCTCATCTTTCCTTGACCTATGTTCCCTAACTGTATTTTGATTAATGTTACCTTGCATACGTCTTTCTGCCCTTCCTATTCTATGGTGTTGATTCTGAATCCAAAAATCTAACTCATCCGCCGAAGGCTTGGTGTTGCCTATGAGTACTTCATAAAGTTCTTTGGATCCGTTGAACTGTGCAAGGACCAATCTTATATCTCGCTCGTATTCTTTTTCTGCTCTCGGAGGGGGATGTGCCAATGGTGCTGTTGATTTAGGTTTAGTGGATTGGGGCTGGAGTTGAGCACCACCTGCTTTAGGCGGTTGAGTGGATGACCTATTATGGGCCTGAGTTTCTGAAGCATTCGTATTTCTATGATTGTTTCCCGTGCTGTTACTACTAGAGTTCCTCGGTGCTCCGGCAGACCTCTTTGTTATTTGAGGTACATGTTTACCGGACATGGCTTCCAAAAAAAATTCAGAATCAAAAGAAGAAAAACAGACGGGTAGACAAACAGATGATGTTATTTCACAACAAGGAGGATATAGGCTAAGGGTTAACGCGGAGACAATTCTTAAAAGCAAGTTTTATTTAGTCGCAGCAGGGCTGCAAAGTTAGAACTTAAAGTTAGCTTGTTTTTAATTATTATTTTTTGCTTGGATTTTTGTTTAGCAAATTTGCATGCATGTGCAACAAAGCATCATTTAAGAAATGTACAATATACACGTGAGAGATACGGATACATATGAGGAAGGGGCAATTTAGCAATCTAACTTGCTGCTAGAGACACTTCCGAAAGGTCTGAGGTATATAATACATAAAATATAACACACTTACTACTACCTACCTACCTGACCCTGACCCTGACCCTTAAAACCCACGTCGATGATACTTGTATTTGTACTGTGTGATGCTTTTTGAGAGTGTGGTTTTCTATTCCCTAAAATCGAGACTCATATATGTGAGTTCAAAATCTCCGTCCGACTTTGCTATATAACACACTCTAATTTAAATTTATATTAAAGAATGAGCAATGTCAATCTTATCTGAGACAAAGGGGTGACCGTATTCAGAAAATGTCTCGGAGAGAACAGAATACGTTCTGTGTGACATTAAGTAATACCATACCATAAGTTTATAGGCATCGCGTCCAAATTTGTTGCTGGTTCGAACATATTGATTTTTTTCCGGGAAAGCTACAAAAAAACTTCACGGGGTGTTCTTTCTCAAGTAAAATAATTATTACATTGATTACATTATCATTAGTATTTCTGATACCGTAGAATGAAGTGCCTAGTACCTAATATCCGTTCCGAGACAAAAAGTCAAGTGATTTACTATCTCTCTGCATCGCGCGTATTAGGTTCGCGTAGACTTTCTCGAGTAATTCTAAGACGTGGATTACCTGCTTAGTGAATAGAAAAAGAAACGAGTTTTAATGAATGTAAAATATACACACATGTCCTTACATGCTAACTGTATTCTTATGACTACTCACCAATGCTAAAATCAACTAAAATTAACGTCCTAACTAACAAAGATACGGACGTCGTTCCTAGTTTCTCTAACGCCGCTCCTAGAACCTAGAACCTAGAAGAGAGAACTTTGTTTAATTAAAGACAGACTATCACATCATCTTCATCATCTCAGTTGCACTGGTATCTAAAAGTATCATCATGATTCCACGTTTCATGGTCTTATTTTACA
This sequence comes from Pyrrhoderma noxium, assembly GCA_002287475.2. Classification (NCBI taxonomy): domain Eukaryota; kingdom Fungi; phylum Basidiomycota; class Agaricomycetes; order Hymenochaetales; family Hymenochaetaceae; genus Pyrrhoderma; species Pyrrhoderma noxium. The sequence goes on from CM008261.1 coordinate 84,734, forward strand.
AATGGAGTTATCAAAGTAAGAACCACCGACCACTGGGACAGCTCCTTCCATTTCACGGCGCTGGTTCCCCGATCCCGAGTTTACTTTTGGTTCATAGGGGGGAAGAATAATTAGTTTAATTAATCCTTCTATTAATACTGTTACTGGCGACTGTGATCAAGAAGAACAACCATGAAAGAACTGGATGTGAAGGGTTTCTTGGACATGTACATCGTTATCCATCAAGTTAGCCAAGTCCGCTCTAAGCTCTTCCTGGTATCCACACTACTTCATAACTCTATACCTGTTCAAAGCCGAAGCTTTACCTGCCCTGCGATACGTTAATCATGTAACTAATAATTAATGAAAAATCATCATAGCATTAAAAACAGGTATAAATTTACTACGCTAGATCCTAAGTAAGTACATGAAACAAAAAACACCAAATCGAGAAATATCTATAAGCACACAAAGCATATAATAGGTATAGATTTTCTTCTGAACCATTCCTTCCAAGAAATAAGAGAAACAAAATTAAAAAAAGTAAAAAAGAAGAGAGAAGAGAGAAGAGAAATACACATACACAAAAAAGGGTCTCAAAACAAAATAGTTCCAAAATCTCCCACTTAATTCTCAAAGTCCGAGGGTTCAAGAAAACAATTCTAGCAGAAGATGCCAATTCATAACACCCGTGCCAAAAAATACGATAACCCCTCTCCTTACCTCATTCGGTCTTTTCTCAGGCGAGAAGAATCACCGCTAACCCAGCTACAGCACTAGCTCCAACCCCTATATGGGCTGTTCGTCCAGCAGCAGCATTATTTCCTTGGTTAGACTCAGAAGTAGACGTTGAAGTTGAAGTAGCCGAGTTTGATTCCGTACCCGAACCCGTACCCGTACTCGTACTCGTAGCTGATCCCGAGGACCCAGAAGAAGGGGCGACGCTAGAGACTTGCACGGACGAGATAGGTTGCCCGGAGGTTGCACATGCGTTGTTGTATTCTACAAAAACGGCGTTCGTTAAGTTTTAAGTTTTGAATTTTTAATTATGAGTATGTGTGCATGTGTGCGTGTGAGAGAAAGAAGAGAGAAGATAGCAGAAATAAAAAGAGAAGATGAAGTCCCGTCATAAATAGGTATGATGATGATGAAATTGGAGTGGGAGAACAAGGAAGGGAGGAGAGGAGGAAGAGGAAGAGGAAAGTGCGAGATAACCCATTTCAGTATGAAATATGCAATTTGGAAACTTACGATCTACGATAGTCTGTTCTTGTGAAAGAACCGAAGAGTCATTCGAGACTGCAACTAGACAATCCGCACAATCTGCTATCTGTTTTGCGACGTCGTTGTTACACAAACAGCTTAATTCCGAACATGACTGGTTGGTTTACATTGATAATCCACGAGGTTAGATTAGAGTTAGAGAGTAATTGCGTTGTGGTTTGACGGACTCACCGCGACTGTTGCCATGATAGGGGCACATGTCGGTGTACACTAAATAGTCAAAGATGATATATTAGATTCACTACCACCATACCAATTTTTTAACTTCAAGTACGAACAGCTTCAGGTATAGCCGATGGATCAAGCGATTGACGAGCAAAAATATTTGCGGGGCTCGAAGACAGAGCGGAGACTACAACGTGATCATTAAAAAATAAGTATTCAAATTCCAATAAGAATCCCCCTTTGTTATTACTCCCAAGGATGAAATAGTTTTAAAAAAATTGAGCTTTACCTTGTATGATGAGCAGAGCGAGAAGTGCGAAGACGCGGGAGGAATACATTAGATAATATCCGACTCGTAAAACGTTGTAAGACCCTGTCCGTCTTTTTATCTGTCCGAGACTTTGTCGCACCGTGAGTCCTCGCTTTTCTTCCTTTCTTCCTTTTTTTCTCACCTTTTCCCGTACGAAAGTAAATAACCCAGCACAGATATGAATCAAGCCGTGTATGAGTGAGAGGGTCAACGTTAAAAAAAGAGGGCTAGCTATGAATTTTTTTGAAGGGGAATGGAACGGAAACGTGTGTGTTTCTGACAGAGGGCTTTATATTTATTTGCTGTAGTGTCCAGATGACGGAAGCTGTCCAGGTTTGATCGAATCGAGAGTGGAAAATGAATTCCGTTCCTTCGACCCGTGGATCGTCGTCCCCTCCCCCTCTCCGCAAATTCCATATCAGAATCAGAAATCACACACTAAACTAAAACTCAATGGATCCCCCATCAAATTTCAATTTTAACTCTGAAACAAAGCGACATTCTACATCCATCTACTCCTTTGGTAACGGTAACGAGAACAGCTGAGCGTCGGCGCAAAACGCCAGACGCCAGCAATACGTATCCGTTTTATAACGACATTTGGCTTTTCCTAAGCAACAAAATAGTCACAAAAAATAGGCTAAAAAGAAGAGTCTATTTTTTTTGTTATGCACCTACATTCCAAAAAAAAAAACTACCAGAGCCTTTATTCTCCTCTCTTGAAAAGCAGCCGACGACTAGACGGGGTGGGACTAAAACTAAAGATCTATTTTCGCGATTGGTCAAGGATGTATGTACGAGAGAGGTCTTAGTATGCCTAACTTTAGTGGTAGGCCAATCATAGCCGCGAACGTCCAAACTAAAATAAAATAAAATAATCTGCGATCAATGATTGATCCCCACAATCCCGGAAGATTATTTCATCTCATCTCCTCTTGAGATCGTGCGTTGTACTCATCATATCGTACTTTCTTTCCGCTTTCACGAATGGTATTTTTAAGTATATAATTACACTTCTATCAACTTTTACAGAACCCGAAGTCTCGTCAGCAAATAACTATGAATTATTCATAGAGTAATCAAACAACCAAAAAAAATGCAAAAAATGATTGATCTCAATCTCCCTACCCTTCATGCTTCTACTTCTGTTTGCTACTTCTTTTTGTTTTGTATGTGGTTTATTTTTATTATCGTCTCAGGCCCAGGTTCAGGTTCCTGATGGGCGATTGGATGACCCGCATGGGATCAACGTGGCAAAGTAGTTTCCGTTTCCTTTGTTCCTGGGGGAGAGAGCGGTTATAGGTTTGTGCCGTATATACATATTGATGGAAGAATCAATCATCAAATTTTCCGTTTCTTGGTTCTTCGCATTTCTTTCTTTCTGCGTGGGTTACGAGTTGCACGGCTCGGAGGCTTACATACAACGGGTTCATCTTCCACAGGAGGGAAGCCGTCTCTCTCTTTCAGAGTTGGATACAGGACCGAGATAGGAACAACTGTTTTCGTGGGCTCTATGCGTGACGATGGCCAGACAAACCATGAGCGAGGGACATCTGAAGGGATATACATACATCAGAAATTGGCTTCGTTCTCTGTAACACGTAAAAAACTATATCAAGGGACTAATTCACCATTATATTCTTCGATGTCCTCGAGGTTCTGTATCGTTCGTCGTCGACGCTCACCCAGAAAGTGATAATAAGTGAGAGATGGCGAACGCAAAGTGTTATTACTTTACTTTCTAAGACACGTTGATTCCGTTTGTATCAATGCGTCGGTTCCTACGCCTCCACTTTGATTGAGCTTCATGTTTTGTGTTACGATTGCAATAAGGGTTTGGAACGCAGAACCGATTGAATCTTATTATAACAACAGTAATATATTGTGGACAACCACAGATATAATTTCCAAATGCACTGTGCCCTGAATATCACCTCAAAACTGGACTCGGGAGTGGTAATCTATTCCTTTCGCTATCTATGCTCCAGAGTCACTTAGTGTTCTCCATCACAGCTTTTGTACTTACGGGTTAATCGTCGCTTGCATAATCAGGTTTAAGTACCCTACTATAGGTTAAAGAAGACGACTACTTCGAGGTGATATCTAATCTGCCAAATAATGTATGATGATTAGAGGAAAGTGATTCCGCGGTTTTAGACTTACTTCTGTAATATAAATATTATATTCCCACACCACACCCTTAAATTGGGATTGATATTTTCTTTTCTTTTTTCAGGGGCCCGCGTAAAAGAAGATCTTCCTTCCATAAACCTCAACATAATCACCCAGAAAAAAAAACGGCATGGTTATGAGGGTGGGTGGGGGAGCAATCGTAATTCAATTGACTTCCATACGACTTTGTGTAATCGCGTAACAAGTAACACGTAACACGTAACCTGAAGATCGGGCGGCATTCTCCGTAACGCAAACATACAAACAAAGCTAAAGCCTTCCTGAAAAAGGTGGGTTGGTCAAAAAGAAAAAAAAAGCAATCGTTCGTTTTTGTTCGTTCCTTGGTCTGATAGATCATTTATTCGTGTCTTCGTTCCTTGGTATCGTATCATTTGTGGCTAGCCCAGGGTTCGAGATGTGCCTACCACCACTATCACCACTTCCTCCTCCGATTCGCACTTTAAGTGCTTTGAGAAATCAAGCCAAGTCGGGTGTAGCGGAGTAGCTGGGATGTTCACTGATTCATATGGCGAGGATCGATTCTAACACATCCCTGATCCCTGATCCGAGCCACAGGTTTCATTTTTAGTTACATGCATTTATTTTTTGAAGCACATACAGTACCAGTTTGTACTCTTTGACTACCCAGTTAGTCTAACCCTCAACCCCCCCCCCCCAATGATGGGGGATCTTGGATGACAGGAAACAGCATATAGTCTCACATTTCTACTTTCACATCTCATCTCCGTCGTAACGTTATTATGGACCAGGAACCAGCGTAGTCTGGGAATACTGTACTCCAGTACTTACCGATGCATATATACTTACCCCTCGGAGTACACATGTCTACCTCGGGGAAGCCAAAGGCCATTCCATATTCCATCATATATAGGATATCAAAGTTCGTAAGTTCGTTCGTTAACGGATATCATAATCTCGGATCCTCATCCTCATCAAAAACCTTATTCTAACCTGTCCATAATTTTCTTCTTTTCTCGGAACAACCAACGCCAAGCACTCCCTCGTACGTATGATATGTGATGACGTAATGTTCCGACCAAACGATACTTTTGTCATAATCAAGATGTGAGCCACTAAAAAAAAACTAAAACTCGACCCCTCTCCTCTCTTCGTTTCCCACCCACCAATGTTCTGTATCTGAAAAGACTTTCGGATCCAGGACTCAGACGTGCCACAGTGGCAATACCACCTAGCTCCTGGATACCTTCATTTACACCTCCCTTTTAAAACGGGGAAAGACTGGTATGCGGGGAGGCATAGTAACTAGCTACTAGTCACTGACGTATCATTGTTCCCTGATTAAATATATGGCTATATCTGTGTCTGTATCTAGCCACGACATATCATGATTCTACCCCTTCCGACTTTACTAATAATAAATACCAACCCCCTGATTCTCCACCGGAAAGTACTTAAAGGAGCGGATGACTCGAAATGTACATGCATTGTAAGTATACGCTAGCGCGAGCGTTGCCTCTTCGGCCTTCATACAATCCGTGATTGACATCTCATAGATAAATGACTGAAGGGAAGGCTGGTGGACGGGCGAGAGTGTTTCTAGATTCTGGGTTTCAGCGTCCGGACCTGCGAAGGTCTTGTGGCTCCCGCCATGGTCACGGTGATTTTGTACCCCTCCGGGTGGCATTGCGGGGGGGGGGGGAGGGGAGTGCGTACTACTAATCATATTATTGTGGTTTCAATTGATATTCTATTTTAGGAAAGGTGCTTAACCAACGTGAGCTCACACTCATATCCCTTCCTTTTCCCCTTCCCGCTAGCTCCACAGCATTCTTTTGTTTTTATGAATATTTAAAGAAACTCGTCTATGCCGTGCTCTTTACTGTTACTGCTAGATATCACTGTGAGTAATATCGTTTCGAACGTTGCCGGATAGTGTATGAGTCACCCATTACATACACGAAGAGGCGCGTCTTGAAACGATGACTTACTCAGGTTTCCAGTGTAAGTTGATTTTCGTTTTTATACGTGGTTAATACCAAAGGACAGAGTTTTTGGTATCTATAATCTTCGGTCTTCTCTGCGGTTACTAGCAACTGTAGTAAAAGGGTCTCATACGAATCAATATAAAAAATGTCCTTTCTATTCGTAGTAGTAGATTTTACCCAAGAGTTCTCAAATCCTTGTCTCAAGGGTAACACTCTGTGTCCGATTGATTGCTAGTACTCAAGTGAGATAGCTAAGCCAGACACGGGTCGCACTGCCACTAAATCTTTTATTACGTTCTATTTACTAGTTTTTCTTCGTTATTTTTCACGTTTTTACTACGGCCCCGCGAGTCTATAGGAAGTCTAAATTGGGTCTAGGCCGTCTTAATGCATTATCTTGGCGAGAGGTTCCGGGCAGGTAGCTGTTGCTATCAGTGGGGAACGAACTTGTGTTTTACAAACATAGTGCTATGGCACACGGTGGATGGAGAACAATTTAGGTGGTACAAGCAAGAGGCCCGTGTGTATACAAGAAAAAAAAAGAGTGAAACACGGTCAATTCAATTTGTCGTATAAATTAGCGTAAGAAAAAAATAAAGAGGTCACGAGAACGGAACTGAACGCGTGTGGTTCTCCCCTCGATTTTGTTTGGTATACAGTATACAGAAACAAAGAAACGACTTGAGCCCTGTGCTTTTGTTGAATTATTTTATTTCAAATAATGGTGTGTGTCTCAAGAGTTCAAGGTTGTGTTTGTGTCAGATCAAAAGCGCCATCAAAAGTGTTTTTGATTTTTTTTTTGATTCCAAACAAGAAAAAAAAGGGAGCACAGGACAAAAGCAGGGCCACACGTTACACGTGTTTTGTGACCTGATTTCTTGTTTCCACGCTATGAATTATGCGTCGGGGATCGGCTGACAGTCGTGGAAAATTATGCGATATGAGGAATTGCCTCCAGCCGAGAGAGAGAAGAGGTGGAGAGGGGGATAGTGCCGTTAGAAGGAGATTCTGTGGTGAGGCTGGGTTAGGACCGCAGAAAGTCCACGACCGGTGGATTGAGCTTGCCAAAAAGCAGAAAAGAAAGGGAGTTTAATGGATTATTTGTGGATGACGAAGCCACAGGGGGACCTTATTAGGATAAATTAGGTGTGAATGGAAGCAAAATGGACTGCCGGATATGGAGATGAAAACACGTTTTCTTCGATGAAGAAAGTTCTTTGGGGGTAAGGAAGGGATATTACCTAATTTTCACATACCCACGGCGTGACATTGGACGACGCGTTTTCATCCGTGTCAAAGTCGGTAGCATACATCGCTCTTTTCCTCTCTCTTTCACCACAACATCGCCATCCGAATGCAACATTAAGTCCTCGTCGTTGCCAATATCCACAGACTCCATCGTCCACCGCATCCTTCTCGTCGTTTTCAGCCTTTCATATTCTCTTTTATCTTTTCAATAATGCTGCATACTCCCCTCAAACACGCGCAAGTCGCGCCAGCACACCCCTCTCCATCCCACACCGTTCCATTGAATGCCGGGAGGTGTAACACTCATCTACACCCAAACAACTCGCATGAGCTTAATCTTTCGGATTGGCTTCATGTCTCTCCAAACCAGGTCAGTTTTTTCCGTAGTCGTTTGTGTACTCATCTCGGCTTGAGAACAGTTGCTAACCAAAACAAACATCCCTCGAACCTCATCAGGTCGCGATGATGTCTCCTGCGCGAAGCAGCGCATCTCCAACCTCAATGCATTCTTTTTCACCCCAGCATGGTGTCTTTGTACAATCGCATAGCCCCCTTCAGTATAACCAATATTCACCTCCCTTTGTTTCCCAACCTTACCCGCATACAGGGCCTCAGGCGTCGTTTGCACCGGCACAATCCAGCTCTCATTTGGTAGCAGAATACCAAATGCACATGCAACTGCCTGTCCCTCTAATTAATGTTGAGGATGTCACTCCTCAACCCCACACTCCATACACCCCACCCTCATACCAGCACGCGACTCATCAGCCGGGGCACCATATGAATATGGGGTTGCTAGATATGGGCTTACAACGCTCACAACCCCAGCATAGTCAGGAACAACTTGCGTTAAATGCATCCGATGATGCAAGTTTACTCTTGTCCTTCGCCGAGTATATTCAATTTAGTGCAAATACTCAATCGGCGGGACCGTCCCCCGTGCTGCATTCTCATTCTCACGTGTCTCCATCCACCCAGATGCACGTTCAGAACCAGCCTCATTCTTGCAGTGTCTCCTCTCCCCTTGCCCACTCACATGATTCAATGCATAACCACAGCCAGAGTCGGTTAGAGGGCGAATCTTCGACTTTAACAACACTTTCCGGTTCCGATCATATTCGGAACAGTGTATCTCCTCAGACTAACGTAAAGACGACGTTTGTTGACCTCCTTCGCGCTGTGTCTCCGGTAACGGAGGCAAATGCAAGTGGGGCTGCTTCTCCAGTCCCGGCAAGAAATTCTACAGAGAGTAAGGTAATTCAGGCCACTGGAAAGGGGCAGCAAAACCGAAAACCGGTGGAATCAGCGGAGCTTCCGTTCAAGCTCGAGATCTCAATTGCTGCTCCCCAACCGCGTTCGTTTAACCGGACACATTCGTCCCTACCAACACCCCAATCTCCTCATCACCCCTCGTCCCGTCCTACCTCATCTTTGGGTATGTCTCCTTTAAGCTCTCTATCACCGCTCTCTGAGCTCGCAGAGCTCGCATCTCAGAGGTCAACACCCGCTTTGGGTTGCTCTGGCCCCGCATCTCCTGGGTTACTTACTCCGGCTTCTGCAACTTTCCCGGCTTCAAGGCCTCTATCACGAATCTCCAGGCCATCTTCTGCATTGAGCATATCTTCGCATGTACCCAAGTCTAGTAGTTCTAAGCGCAAGGGGTCGAGTGCGAATCATGTTCCACATAGATTCCCTGCTTCACGTTTGCAGGTTTCACTACCCACTTCGAATGTCGGGCTTGCGGATGCTCAAGCGGCACTTGCGAGACGTCTTTGTGGGCCTCTTGAGTTTGATAATGATGGATTAGGATACCGCACCCGTGCTAGGGCCAAATGCATGAAAGCAGAGATTCAGGAACGGGAGCGTCAGTTGGACCTCGCTCTTATTCGCAGGGGCTTACGTGGACCGACCCCTGAAGAAGAGAAGTCTGTTGGCGGGTTGGAGATGCTGGCCAGTGTTTCTATGACACGTTGCGTTACCTTGGATTTGGATTTGGAAAGTGATATCGACATTTTGAAGACCAAGAGCACTACCGCTGCTAAGAAAGGCGTCAAGCGTCCTTTCAAAGATGTGGATACGGACGATGTTGCGAGTGAGAGTGGAATGAGTGAGGTCAGGCGTACACCATCGAAACGGGCTCGGTATGCGACTGAAAAAGCGAAGAGTGCTACTTCTTCGCAATCCAAGTCGAAAAACGCGAAGCCAGAAGAGAAGCCTGCGGCAACGAGCTCGAAGGCTAAGAACAATAATACGTCCCGGGTGAAAGATACCAAGAAAGCCCGCCCCTCGCCGGCACGCTCTTCTAGCAATAGTAAGAAGGCTGGTTCCAAGCAGGGGCTTGAGAATAAGGACATGGAGGTCGATATTGACGCGGAAGGGGAAGTGGAGGACGAGTTAACTTCACTGTCGAGCATGTCAGACATGGACTATGAGCCCGAGAAAAAGAAGTCGGGCTCAAAGTCAGTCTCGTCCAAGGTGGCTCCCAAGTCAAAGGCTTCCTCTCGTAGTAAGAAAGCCACGACTTCATCAGGTGCTGGAAATGCGGCAAGCGCTTCTACTCTTGTTGAACCAACTGGGGCCCCGATCGACATACCAACTCGGACGTTCCCCGCTTCGGTACCATTACACAATTCGTTCCCGCTTCTGTATCGCAAGTTCCCTCTTTGCGGGTACATTGACCCCAACGCTCCTCGTAATGGTATCCCTGATTCTGCTCCTGCTGGAACTGTTTCAGACCGAATGGCCCCTTCACCTTCTGGTGGGCATTGGAATTCGCCTCGTTCTGCCGAGGACTTGTATACGCCTCGATACGTAAGGGGAGTTGGAAGAGAGAAGGCCGGTTTGTGCCCAATTTGTTACGAAAGCCCCGAGAGGGGTGGTGCAGGCAAGGCTGAGTGGCTGAGCATGAAGTTTTCGGCTTTCAAGTGAGTATCGTAATCTTGTTTTGACATAAGGTTTGATGGGTTGGGGAACTTGATGATCAAGTTGGGAGGCCCTCCTCCCCTGCCCTTTGTCCTTGATTTTAATGAGTGCGGCATACAATCTGTCTTGTCGACTCTCTTGTTAGCCTTATCTTTAGTAAATGAACACTTAACTGATTCCATGTCGTTTTTACTCCTTCATACAGTTACCACATGCAGTATGCTCATGGCATCTCTCCGACGACTACCCTACCCTTCTCTCCACCAACAGCATTCCGGCTTGTATCTCGTGTTCCAAACCATAAGAACGAGAAGTCCCAGATCCTGGAGGGACATTGTCATAGATGTCGTGAATGGGCGCCTGTAGAAGGTGTGAAGTGTGTTGAGGCGAAGGTGAGTAAGATTCCCCCCATAAAACTCGAAATGCCCTTTGCCCTACCTTTATTTAAAAAAAAATTCTCTTACGGATGATTCGGAAATGCTAATCGATTGTTGATCTTTTTTATTTTTCATGCGGTCTTTTCCATACCATGCTCCGTTGATTGCAACATGATTGCAAATCCCTTTTTTTTGTTGCTCCCTGTCGATCATCATGTGTTGGCGGATAACAACGACAAATTTCTTGAAATCGGATTTGGGTCGTTCTTTACTGTTACTGTGTTGCGACTGTCGATCGGCGTTAATAGTTGAAGGAAATCTATTGGTGGAAACATGCGGCGCAATGTCATAAGGGTTCTACGTTGGAGGGTGAACATGACGCTCACCAAGAGGATGAAATTGCGGACCGGGTACGTGCAGTCTATGACGCGCAACACCAACAACAGTCGAGTTCCTCGCAGACTCCACCTTTGTTTACGACAACCCCGCTGTTCTAGTTCTGCTGACTAACTCATGGGACTATAGCTCCTCTCGCTTTTATTCGAGTATATTCTGAGTAAGAATATACCCGTTATCACTTTGTTTTATTTTCTTCATTATTTTCATCAGTTTTCTTTCTTCTTTCTTCAACTATATTGCATGCTTTGTCCTCTCTCATCAATCTGCTTTCCGTACCATCATCAAACTTTTTCCCCGATACCTAATACTAGCAACCTACTTACCCTCCCATGCAAACTCGTCTCGGATTCATTTTTTTCTGTTATCTATTCTCCCTATCTACTCTACATTACCATTTCTCTGTTCATCTCTGTCATATATTCTGGCTCGTCTTTTCAATTCTGTCTGCTTTCTCTTTCTCATCTTAGTCCATCTGCCTAGTCTCGTTTTCTGTACATATTCCCTTGACTGTTACTTTTTCTCTCTGTCTGTCTACGTTTCATTCTTACTGTCTGCTTTCTCGTTTTTCATTTCCCTACTTACATATATCTGATCTGCTGGGATTATCCACTCGGTCTGTGGCCGATGCAATGCATAATCTTTTCCTCCTTCCCTCCTCCCTAATCTCTCTCTTCCCTTCCTAATCTCGTATATCTATTCGCTTTACATCTCCTCCCCCGGCTGCTGCTTGTTTCTAGTATTTCTTCGTGCCAACAACGACGACGACAATTCCATGGCTCTGGCACGAAGACGGGTAATTCATACATACTCAATATCTCGCTAACTTCTCACTAAACTTTCGACAATCTACCATCTAACATCCAACAATATATTGGCAGGCTACGTGTAATATCAAACGTTGTCGCTGCTTCTTCTTACTCTCCTACTCGCCCCATTTTTTAATCGGTGTACATACTCGTTCTCCTGTGCATATCCTTTCTTCAAGTTCCCTTTCCTGCTTCCTGATTTGATTTGTAATGGTTCTCTTCAGTCTCCTACTCTTTTTTTTCTTTCATCTTCCTTTTCTTTTCTATCCTCTTTCAATTTTCTTTATCTCCCCAGATTTCTATCAATTTATATTGTTTGTTGGCAATATGCGATATGTTGGTCCAAATTCCAAAAGTCATCTCAACCTTCTATACTTTACCCATTATATCTTTAACCCGATCCCGACCCCGCATTAGATTTTTTTTTCATTTACCCCTCTTCTCCCACCCCAAACCCCCACATCATTCGTTTGACGTCCGGACATATCTTTATCTTTGGTTACGACTTACCGACCTTACGACCCCCAACATCCCCCAACACGCATTTCTTTTACGACGACGACCCTTCCCCCTTATAATGATAATGTCCACGTCTACGTCTACGTCCCCCATAATTTGATGATTTTTTTTGGCTACGCATATCCCAACGCCAAACGCCCAATGCCTCTACTATAGACTTTTTTTTTGTTAACGAATTCCTATCCTGCTCCGAAGAGACACACTGTTCTACTTTCCCCCGAATTTTCAGCGTTTAGTTCTTTTTTCTTTCTCGTTTTCTTTATTCTTTAAGGTTGGCGCTATCCGCATTTATCCTCGCCTACCCCTCTTCTCTCATCAGAGTCAGACAGACCGAGGTCAAGGGATTGAGAACAGGTGTCCATAGCGACCCATACCACACATTTCCCTATTTCTCTATTTCTCCATATTTTTCCATATTTACGTACTAGTTTACCCACCCCCTCCTATCCTAGGTAGTGTCCTCCCGGTGTATATATGAATGTGATATATTGGGTTTTGCTGTGTCTGTGTTTTATTCCCCTTTTTTTACTCTTTTTTCTTTTGCGCTTTTTTAAAAAAAATGAAAATTGATGATCTATCTATTTGTCAATACGAAAGAAAAAGTGTGTATAAGTAGTGTGATTCTGGTTTGGTGGTGAAATTATGTATGAAAGACGAGAGATAAAGGGGATAATATAACTATATGAAGTGAGATGGAACAAGAAAAAACTGTAAATTTTTGAATAGTACTATGCAACTAAAGAAATTCACTACTTCATAATACCTTATAGCGGGTGAGAAGAGTATGAGACCGGCTTACGTACGTAAGTAACCACTAATTCTAATGTCGTAATATTTAACAGTTTTAATATTTAATATACCATAATATTTGCTGCTCTTATTACTACAAGTGGGTACACAAAAGAATATCAGGGTCAGGAGTGATCTTCACTTATATGTATATTTTTGGTATTCGTTACCATACTAAGAATGAAAATAAAATAAAATATTAATAGTATTAGATATATAGTACTTTTATGAGGCATTGGACACATCCATAATTTGATTCCAAAGTACTACCTTCGTAATAATAGATTTACCGTTCTGTTTCTTATTTCCAGATTAAATTTAATAAAGTTGATGATAAAATAATAATTGTCACCAATAATGGATTAGTTTCGCTTATACGCACGTATAAATGAAAATCGCAGGCGTCCTTTTCTTTCATGTAAAGTGAAAGGCAGAACGACATCTACTTCCATCATTCCCCCACCAAGTACATCCTCACTGGCGGATACACTCTCATCTTAAACAACAGGGGACTCTCAGTACCCGTACTCATCGTTCAAAAAGGTAAATCGGACAATCCCACTCTGAACACGAATATCATAATACGCATCTATTCTAACCTAATATTTCTTTCACTAGTACAATCTGTCAAATATTGATTTTGAGACTTAACAAATCAGTAGAGATGAGACCAGTCAAGATCGACTCTCTTCCAGAGGAGATATTAGCAGATATATTTCTATACCGTACAAGGGACACTTCAGGACGGCGTCACTCAATCACAATGCTCCTGAATATAACACATACCAATCGGGCCCTAAGGAGAGCCGCCTTATCGTCTCCTCACCTCTGGTCCTTTCTATTTATTACTATAGGCTATTCTGAATATATCGACAAGAATAAAAAGCCGGAGTTAATAGCCAAGGATGAGGGTCTTCTTAATCTCTTCCAACTCTGGATAAAGCGGTCGGGCAAGCTACCATTAAACTACCGCATCTCTGTTAAGGAGTTTACACGAGATGCCGATGAACTACTCGAGTTATTTTTCCAAGAAAAGAAACGCTGGAAATCGACTAAAATAATCTTTGTAGGGGGAAGGTCTCATGTGCCACTCGTTCGTTCCGAAATGACAGATATGCCAAATTTGCAAAAGCTTACTATATCTTCTGTCTGCGAAGGTCGTCAAATAGAGAAAAATATTAACTTGTCCCAGTCAACACAACTTCGAGCTTTACATTTGGATGGGGTAAGCAATACTCTGGCGAAGTGTTATGAAGACCATTCATACACAGAAAATGATAAAACTCCGACTAGGTATATATGGCGGTAATTCCGTAATTGACGACCCTTATTTAATTACAAGCCTAGGAGTGTTTACTAATCTCAAACGTCTCGAGATCAACTTCGGCGATGACTCTTGTTTCGAGTTCGGCGGCGTATGGAGTGGTCCCCCCATTTTACTCTCAAATCTGACTGTCTTCGTTTTAACCGAGGATTGCAGTGAAATAATAGAATATTTTACCTTACCTTCTCTCATTTCACTCTCTATAAGCATGAGCTTATACGAAAGCGGGAACAAAAGGGGCCTTATTCTCGATTTTCTCAGCAGATCGAACCCACCACTGGAGACGATGCAATTGGCGATAGACTATCTAGAGATGGATGATCTGCTTAGTAGTCTTTGAAAAGTACCTACTCTCAAGATTCTCTCGCTCACACATGCAAGAGGATTCGGGTACGAATACGGGAGAGAGAACATACTACATAATCTATGGTCTTTTATATCCGTCGAGGATTCGTCGACGGACGTGTTGGTCCCAAATCTAATGGGTCTACATTATAGCGTCCCTGGTTGGTTTGAGGTAGGTATGGTTGAAGGGGTTAGACGTTTAGTCAAGGCGGTCTTGTCACGTAAGAGATATTATAAAGACTTTTATTTTCACCCACAAGGACTTTGAGATTTTGTGAAGGCTTTCCTGAAGATGTAGAAGAGTCATTTGAATCTATATCCGATGATGATGATGATGATTACTATTACTGGATGGGATGCTTAAGGACTTGTTTCGTATCGCGTAACAATGGACACATCACCAGAAAATTATTTTATATTTTGTTCCAAGCTTCTTGTTGTTTGTATAGTAGGCTTTCTGGATTCAAATTATTATACTGTAATACATGATACGCAAAAACTTCAATCGCTATAATTATGTACATCTATTACAGTACAAAGTAGATTTTTAAGATAATAAGGAAAGTCCTCGGTAAACTTGAGGTCACCTTCTATTTGAAAACGAAAGTTTCCGTAGTATCTCCTACGTGATAAGAGTGAATGAGAAATAAGGGTGACTCTTTCGATCATGTCCCTATTCAGGTAAAATTCATTACAATATTCCGGTTTTGTTAGATTTGGTAGTAACCGATCCACCAATGGATCCTTGATAGAAAGTATAGATCCAATGTTTAATAATAGATTAAAGCCCTCATTACCCTGTGGCATGAGACAGAGAGTTTTCAGTATAGGGAGTTCCTGAAAAATATGTACAAGGTCATCCGTCTTTATATGGCATATATCCAAGAGCATATTCTCTAGCGGTGGACTTGATCTTTTGAGAAATTTATAAATATTATATTCTCCATGTGTGGGTCCTATAATGTCGATTGTAATGATGGAGGGCGTAGTAAGACACTCTATAAGTTTCTCACAACTATCACACAAAAACAAGGTACACAGATTCGGAAGTAAAATAAAGGGGTTATACCATGCATAGAAAGAGAAATAGGAAGAAGAGCGAAACTCAATCTTAAGACGTTTGAGATTGATAAACATGCCCAGGCTTGTAATTAAATAGGGATCTTCGACTTCGAATCCATTGTACGTCAGACCTAGTTCAAGCTCTGTTAGTTGCTGCGTCTGAACAGTCCCCAAGATAATCCGCCACAGATCACTCCAGACAGGTCTAAACTTCGGAGTTGTCTGGAGTTGAGTAAATCTACACCCCTTTCTATTTCCGTGTCTTCATCAAAATAAATAGATAGTTTCTGTAAGCGCGGCATATCTGTTGACTCCAAAGGGAGGTCCCCAAAACGAAGTCCTCTAGGAGAAAGTAATTTGATTGATTTCCAACAATACTTTTCCCAGATGAGTAACTTGAAAAGGTCATCAGTTGTTCGTGTCCTTTCACGCACAACAATGCAGTAGTTTAGTGGCACGTTGTCCGATCGTTCCACTCAGAGCTGGAATAGATTAAGAAGACCCTCATCCCTAGATTTTGTATTTGGACCCTCATCATTACCACCATCTCTATTAGGACCTATAACGATATATAGAATAGACCAGAGGAAAGGGTAGGATAAAGTAAGTCCCTCAAGAAGCGATTCGTTTGTGATACACTTAAAATCATGGCTAGTGAATGATCTGGTCTCAGTAACTTTGGGTCCTCTGGCTCTAGATATTCAAGATCGTTCGTTATACCAAGGAGGAGTATTTGTATTATAATATTATCCGGTAAAGAGTCGAAGCTAATTGATTTCGCCTCTCCTAACCGGTTAATCCCCGAAATCAGTTTTATTAGATGATACTGGTTAAGAAAAGTTAGAAGATATATATCACAATTTGTACATTTAGAGCAAGCATACCTGATTCATCTCTTAAGTGATGAGTAAGACTACTATGAGTTCCTATTTTTTCGGGTTGAAAGTGTATCCACCAGTAAATATCCCCCTAATCGGGAAAAGTGGAAGTAGATGTTTATGAGTAGTGGTAGACGTTACTGGGTATGTAGTGGGATCATGTGGAAGTTTACCAACGCCACGTTACATTTGTGCCTGTTTACTCGTGATCCCTAATATACTTCTTACTCTCTATTGAGCTTTTAGATGGAGTATAAAATATATAAAGTCAATCTTATTCCGCCTTCCTTTCAATCTCTTTCTTCCCTTTAGAGTCAGTCTTCATTCTCACATTATCTCACCCCTACTTCCCCCACCTCCATTTCACTTATCAGAGCTACTTTCTTGAGTATATGTCGGTGTATTTTTTATATATTTCTTCATAGATTTCTAAGGAATTGAATTTAAGGGAGGTGTCTATGGAAACGTACTACACAATCCCTTACCACCGGAGTGGTACGTTCGGTATGAGACACGTTGATCCCACCACTCCTCATCGGATAGCACTAGGGCCAGTTTCTCTAATTAACAAGATACGGTTAAAAAGAACGTTAATCTATCAGGATACACTTGAGAAGGATCATTGAATTCACCTCTATGAAGGTGTTTAGGACACCCACTGTCCCCACTTCTTTTGAGCTGAGAATATGACTACTGATCCGGAAAGAAATGCCCCTCTCTAGTGTCTTACTAATGGGTGTTATGTCACAGTGTATCATATAAACAAGTTACATTTATTATACAATAACGCATAAACTAGTCACACCATGTGTTACATTGCATAATCGCAATCGATCGATCGAGTATGTCTTATTTTTATTTCAATTTTCCTTTGTTGTCTAAAACATAAATACGGATACCGCAAAATACAAATGATTAACTCTCCACATTCGATGTCGTCGAGTGCATACAACAATAAAAACAATCTTACGGATTCTCCACATTTGAGTCATTATCTAGTATTCTTATTGTTTATCGGAGTATTATGATGTTCCAATAACCCGGTAGACGGAATTAAATTGGGGAGTGTTCGGAATACGTCTCAGTGCACTGGAAATCACGTCGTTGGTTGTTTTCTTGTGTATTCTGAGAGTCACAGGAAATCCATAAAAGAGCAGGACATCTGGAAGATTGATTCCCTCACACAAACTCTGACCCCCATCAACTAAGTCTAACAAGCATTACAAACTGTCCAATCTCCATATTCTCCTCTCAATTTAAACATGTCAAACATGTTCAACTTATCCGATATTTTCAATCTCATGGCATTCTTATCGGCCTTACCAGTAAGTTAATGCTCTACTATATTGTCCCGGCAATGATTAATGAGAGTATCAGTTTTTTATCTTCATTGCGAAGAATATTATCGACGAGCCCAATCATATTTCTATACCCGCTCCAGCCGAGTTGTCCATGGGAGTCGCGAGTGATCATCGCAGTGGAGAAGCTACTAATGATGAGCTACCTCCACCGTACTCCCCAGGCGATTACGGCCGTCGATTCCTTCACACAAGGCAACCCCCAATGAATCAACATATAAGCGCCTTACTCCCTTTTGGAGAAAGATCAACTCGACACCCGTTGAGAGAAAGAGTCCCAAGATCAGGGGCTGTGTTTTCACTTCCTGCTTACAGGAGTAAGTACTTCCATCTTCACAAACTCAAGTCTAGTGACTTTCGAAATTGAGGAATCGACAATAGATAGAGTCGGGGACAACCTCCAAACACGGAGAATCAATCGCGGGAATCGATCCCCTGCACGTCTCCCGGTCTTGACTTTGTCAACTCGCGCTTAATTCTGGTAAGTATTTTTCAAGCACATCTAATTAATTTACTGATCAAATCAAATCAAGACTGTCATTTGTATTTGCGTAGATTGTGAATGATTCCGAGAATATTCGTTTCGGACACGTACTTGACAGACACTTCAGACTGTTATTTAGTTTTCAATATTCCTTTCTCAATCCTGCTTTCAAATTCCATTAAATTGTACCGCATGTAGTCCCCAAGATCTTGATTTCACTTGTTTTGTTGCTTTGTTATTTTGTTGTACTGAAATTTTCCTATCTTTAAGAAGTAGATTTGTTTGAAGGACTTCAAAGTTTATACCTCATGTGTAGTGTCACCAGATTGTTGACCAAATAAAAAGTTTATACGTCTCATCAACGAACACTATTAACTTTACTAGCATCCGTCTCCATGATTTCAAGCGAAGGTAAAAGGACTATTTGTAACTAGCTTTTAAGTGAAAATTCAACATTACTCATGGAGGTATGGTTATCACTGACCCTGCGCGATGGTGATTAGTTACACCTGAATTGGACTAAAGACTGAAATATATCCACAGTTACTTGATCTTGCTCTGTGCATACTCCTGGGTCTCCTTTAGTATATTTCCGCTCTTCTCTGTTCATGTTTACATAAGTCTTTCGAGATGATATTTTTAGACTGTGGCCGACGAACATTCTTTCTCTTCTGCCTTAGTTCCATGCATATGCCTTACTTACCTTCCCTGTGCACTTTAATTGTTTTACACTAGCAATGACTGTATTACTATGGGGTGAAATATAAAACTTTCGAGAGAAGAATAGGGGGATTAACTTATAAGCTGTCACAGTTCGAGGTCAAGATGCTGACGGGTATCAAGTGCCTCGATCGTGTTACACATTACTTTACCCCAATTTGATGTAGTACATTGAATACCGTCCTTTGCGTTGTCAGAGCAAAGGAGATATCTACAATAGTGAATGCTATTAATGACGGTGTGTCTAAAAGAGAACTGAAGCCTACAAAATGGACGCAGAAAAAGTATCTTATTTCATCGGCAATTATATGTACCAGTACATATATGCTAGATTTTTAGATTATATGAAGTTTATAACACGACTCCGAAAAGTTGCTCTGTTGCATTCAGCCACACCAGAGCTAAGAGAACGGTTTTGATGTTATTTCAGATTTTTCTATGAGTAATAACAGTGTCCCGTGCATGATAAGGACATGCCACTTAATACGATGACTTTTCTGTCTACGTATTTACAAGAGCCATGTCCAGGAAAATGTACTGGTGTTGTCGGATTGCGGAAGGGCACATCTGCGGATGAGCTCTTGTTATATTGAAGAGGTTAGGGAGTAAAACAGGGGGATCATTCCACACACTGAACTCAAAATACGTCTTCTCTGCGATTCAAATCTCGAGGTGTTTGAGCTTAGGAAACATACCCAGACTTGTAAGTAAATATGTGTCTTCCACTGGGTCATCGTGATCGGACATTATATTTAGTTTAGTATCATCAGTCTCTGTGTTTGAATAGTCTTCATAACAGACCCGGTGAGAAATGTTCACCATACTCAAACCTAAGTATCGAAGTTGTGTTGAGTTAGAAAAGTCAATACAAGTTCTTAATCGGCGGATTGGGGGAGAAACTGTATCTCAGTTTTTGCAAGTATGGCATGTCCATCAACTCTAAATGGATAGGCTTTTTAGGCATACTATATATTTACATATAATTTTGCCCTTTAGGTGATACCTTTTAGTGTATATATGATATAATTAGACCCATTTCTTCAGTTTCAATTTACGAGTTAGTGCAATCTCAGTTTGAAGGTAAATTTACATATAAAAGACAAAAGAGAGATAAAAGGGACAAAAGATAGCATCGACTTTAGCAAAGGGAGTGTGGTTCTGTTACTGTTACGAAGATAGTTATTTATTGATATGTTCACTATCCTGAGAAACGAAATACTTCTTCAAGATGTTCGTGAGTGCGAAATGCATCAGGTTCATCAACTAAAACAAGCATATTCCTAACATGGCGCGAAAAGTTATAGCACCAGTAAAGAATATGAAAATGAAAATTTCTAATGTATCTCTTACGAGATTCGACCGCATCAACAAGAAGTAAAACCTCTTCGTTTGTGTTCCTCTCCCAGCGTTCAGGGAGATCATAAAGTAAATCTGTTAATTTGGGGACCAAAATATCTAAAGATGGATCATCCACACGTAAAAGAGACCAGATGTTATATGGACCCTTGCTTTCATTGTAACGTTTCCCATGAATGAGCGAGAAGGTTTTGAGATTAGGCACTTCTTGAAGAATAAATCGAAGATCGCCCATCTCTAGATAATATATCTCCAAATGCATTATCTCCAGCGGTGGGTGTGATCTTCGAAAATAATTGACAATCCAGCTTCCTTCATCTTTCAATGGGATTATAGAAAGCGAAATGAGAGAAGGTGTGGTAAGATACTGAGTTAGCTTTCCGCAACCCGCAGCCAAAACTAACATAGTCAGATTCGGGAGTAGAACGGGGGGACCACTCCATACGGGGTCGAAGTTGAATTTGCTCATGTGGTAGAGATCGAATTTTAGACGTTTGAGATTAGTAAACATGCCTAGGCTTTTAAGTAAATAGGGATCAGCAACAGCTAATCCGCGATCCGTCAAGCCTAGATAAAGTTCAGTCAATTGTTGTGTATGGATGGTCTCCATAATAGTCCGCCACTGAGCACTGTCCACTTGATTCAAGTATAAACGGCCAAGTTGGGTTGATTTGGATAGGTGAATGATTTTCTCAATTGGAACATAGTCGCGGAGAGAAACTAACTCAAAGTTTTGCAAGTATGGCATGTCCGTCGGTTCGAAGCTCAGGTGAGGCACATGATCCCCAAATTCGAGTTTAACTGATTTCCAGCGTCTCTTTTCTCGGAAAAATAACTCGAGTACATCAGCGGATGTCGTGTATGAAGTAATCTTGTAGTTCAATGGGGAGTCTCCTGATCGCTCTATCCAGAGCCGAAAGAGATTAAGAAGGCCGTCATCTCCGCGAGCTGGTTTATTACGGCATGTGTCGATATATAAAGTGGACCAAAGATAAGGAGTTGATAGGGCAAATCTCCTTAGAGCCTGATTTGTATGTGATATCATCAACAGGAATAACTTTCTGTATTCATAATTGTTTGTCTCGAAGTCGTCTGTTATTCCATAGAGGAGTATATGTGTCAAAATATCCTCTGGCATAGTATCGAGCTTGATAGATCCCATCTCTACTGAATACCGGTGAAGGAATATTAGGCTGTGTGTACCATGATCGTATGTTGAGAGGAGAATTATCTGATTTACCTCTTAGATGATTCCTATGATTCCCGCGATTCCTATGTGTCTGTTCTTTCGAGCTGGGAGTATATCCACCTGTGATAGTGCACCTGATTGGGGAAGATGAAGTAGATATATTCCTTCTTCTCGCTGGTTCATAAGTGAACCGACCAAGTATCACGAGGTTGTGATCTCCAAACCTCGCAGATCAGATCCATCTTCTACTTATAGGTATCCAACCCCTTGTATTTGTAATAATAATATAGAGCCTAAGCTCCTCTGTTCTTATTGACAACACTTACATTTACTTTTTACCATATAACGTCAATAAATTCATATAAACCGAAACTGTTTCCGAGTTATAAACATAATTATTGAGCTTCGAATCGTCAACATATTATAACTTCTATTTTTATAAACGATGCATGTCTATCAGTCTCAAATAGCGTTCTTGAAGTATACATGATATTTATACAGAAGTGAAATCGATTTAAAAACACCAGCTTTATACTAGTACTAGATGATGTTGATAAAGAACTCAATTTTCTGGTAATGAAAAGATCTTCACCAAAATGTTAGTACGCCTGACGGTGGTATTGGGAAAGACCTCCAGACTCTCCCATCCAACAAGTTCGTATGATGATAAGAGGGTAGGTTATAATATAAGTGCAGAAAGTGTGGGATGCTAGGAAATGATTCCGATATGTATGGGATTTATACAAGGGTAGCCATCTTACCTAAGTCCAGGAGTAATATATTGTAATAATCAGTGTCCAAATATCTACAAGTTTTTTCTCTATATACGCTTCCAATATGCTGATGAGTTATTTCTTTTATTATATATACCTTGAGGAGGCTATGGATCCGATCAACATTATCTCTTGCAGATACCAACCCCAGTCCGAATATGGTTCAAATACATGTCGTTATCATATTAAGCTAATGAATATATACGTTTCCCACCTTTAATGAGATTCCTCAAAGTCTGTCCTAGCTATAATGTAAATTGAAATCCATTAATGTTGAAGACAGGCCAATAAAATAGAAAATTTGTTCTATTTTCCTAATATGAACTATATTTACACATTCAAATTCATAAACTGCTAACTAAATCGAACAACATTTGGGTACACGGTTCTCCAAACCTCTGAGATTTGAAGATCCTTGAAAATATTTCAAAATATCAGCCAAATTAATCTGTACAGATATAAAAGTATAGAGAGTATCCCTAATATAACATGGGTTTATTAACTCAAATAGTAACCCTGACCTTCTCGGTCCAGGCTTTTCGGATATACCACGTATTTACATATTGCTTTATCCCTTAAGTAGTACCTTCAGTGTGTATATTATATATTGGGTTCTGTATTTTCCCTTTTCTTATTCGCAAAGTTTTATTTAATGTCACATTGAAGGTAAATTTATATATAAAAGACATAAAAGGGATGAAAGTAAACATTAACCTTAGTAAAGGGAGTGGGGTCCTGTCTACAGTGAATTTATAATCATATTCATAGTATTTATGGACAGCAAATGGGGTAGAGGAGAAGGCGATTTCAAGTATTAGACAAATATTTTTCTTTGTTTGAGATTTATTGTGTACTGAGCATTCAGAAACAAGCAGTAGTAGTTATCTCATGGTATATCCAATGTTACGAAAATAGCTGTCTGGTGACCACCGTTACGAGATGGTCATTTAATGGTATGTCCGTTGTTACGCAATACGGAACCATCTTGTAAGATGATAATCAGCGCAAAGTATGTCATGTTTATCGATTACAGAATAAAATAGGTCCTTAATATGAGAGGGTAAGCCTCTAGAAAACTTGTGGGCCCCATGTGAATGAAAACGAAAGTTTTCAAAATACCTCTTACGAGACAAGACTGCTTCAGCAAGAAGTGTAACCTCATCGGTCATGCTTCTCACCGGGTAACAAGGAATATTAAAAAATAGTTGTGTTAGTTTGGGGACCAACACATCCATCGATGAATCTTTGACAGATATTAAAGACCAGTAATCATAGCGTCCCCTGCTGTCATCGTAAAGTATCTCATGGGTGAAACAAAGAGTTTTCAGATTAGGTACTTCTTGAAGAATAAGTCGAAGGTCATCAATCTCTAGGAAATCCATCGCCAATTGCATGTTCTTCAGTGGTGGGCGTGATCTTCTGAGATAAGTGTGAATCCAACTTCCTTCGTCTCTCTCTGTATTTATAGAGAATGAAAGGAGAGAGGGTGTGGTAAGATGTTTTATTATTTTTCCGCAGGTTTTGTTCAAAACCAACGTAGTCAGATTCGGGAATAAAACGGGAGGACCATTCCATGCATCGTCGAATTGGAAATAAGGGGCGTCGAAGAGACTAATCTCAAGAAGTCTGAGATTAGTAAACATACCCAGGCTTGTAATAAAATAGCGATCAACAATATTTATACGGTTATCAGGTATCAGACTTAGTTGAAGCTTCGTTAATTGCTGTGTACGAATGGTTTTCATAATAATCCGCCACTGAGCGATGTTTACCCCTTTCCAACGTAAATACCGAAGTTGTGTTGATTTGGATAAGTCAATATTTTTCTCCGCGTGGTCCTTTGCCCAGAGAGGAGTTAGATCGAAGCTTTGCAAGCATGACATGTCCTTCAGTTCGAACGGAAAGATCGGCACATGAGACTTCCACAAACAAAAGGAGACTGTAATTGACTTCCAGCGGCTCTTTTCTCGGAAAAATAACTCGAGTACATCAGCGGATGTCTGTGTGTATGTATTAACAGTAATCTTGTAGTTCAATGGAGAGTCTCCTGACCTCTCTATCCAGAGCCGGAAGAGATTAACAAAGCCGTCATTCCTAGTCTTTGACTCCAGGTCTTCATCTCTGCGAAATGATCCATTACGGTGTATAGTGAGAGATAAAGTGGACCAGAGACAAGGAGTTGATAAGGCAAGTCTTCTAAGAGCTTGATTCGTATGTGATATACTCAGGAGGAATGTCTTTAGGGGGTAATAAAACTTTGCTGTCCCGGAGTCGTCTGTTATACCACAGAGAAATATTTGTGTCAGAATATCTTCTGGAATAGAGTCGATCTTGACGGATCCCATCTCTTCTAATAAATCAACTCCCGAAATCGGTCTTGCTATTGGGCACCAGTAAAAGTATGTTAGATTATGTGTCTCATGATGCATATTCTCAGAGAATAATTATCTGACTTACCTCTTGAATAAATTGTTCGATTCCTACGTATCCCTATCCTTCCGAGTTCAGAGAATATTTACAAGTAAAGATCCGCCTGATCGAGGAGGGTGAAATAGATATCTTCCTTCTTGTCTCTGGCTGGTTGTGCTGCCCAGTACGGAGTCACGTATACCATCATCCCACGCATACCATCATCTCACGAACTTTTCAACTAAAACCCAATAAATTCAACATCAACAAAGCTAAATTTTTAATAAAATTCCTTTTTTCCCTTTCTTATTAGCCCCCAAGATTTTAGAATAAATTAGTAGCTACTTAACACACACCCAGTGAGAGATGCAAAAATGATACCTTCAAGTTTTTATATCAAGTACGATACTCCAATAAAATGAACCATAGATCCAAAACTGGCAGATCGGATTTGCTTTCTATTTTAGGTATCCAATGAAAGGGATGGAAGTGAACGTTAACTCTACAAATGGAGTGTGGTCCTATCTACAGTTAATTTGTAATCGTATTCATAGTATTTATAGTCAAGAAATGGGGGAGGGGGAAATCGATTCTAATATTAGATAACTTTTTTTCGGTTCGAAGTTTATCGTGGGTAGTGAGCAATGAGCACCCGGAAACGAGAGGTTATCTGATGATATATCTACTGTCATGAAAATAGAATATATACAGTTGTGTGGTGATATGTCAACTGTTATAAAAATAGTTATTTGGTGCTATGTCCAAGGTCATACGATACGAAACAACTCCGTAAGGCTCCGGTGACGTTGATACGCATCGGATTTCTCAATTGTAGAATAAAGCAGGTCTTTAATATGATGGGGAAAGTCTTCGGAAAACTTGAAGGCACCATGTAAATAAAAACGAAAGTGTTCAGAGTATCTTTTACGAGATTCGACCGCTTCGGTAAGAAGCGTAACCTCTTTGACTATGTCATTCTCCAACCGATCAGGGAGATCATAAATTAGTTCTGTTAGTTTTGGGACCAACACATCCTTAGATGGATCCTCTACAGATAAAAAGGACCAGATGTCAGATATTCTCTTGATCGCATCGCAAATGTCCTGATGAATGAACGAGAAAATTTTGAGATTAGGCACTTCTTGAAGAATAAGTAGAAGATCATCCGTCCCAATATAATTTTTCGTCAATTGCATGACCTCCAGCGGTGGACTTGATCTTCTAAGATAACTGGAAACAAATCTTCCTTCATTTCTCCTTGCACATATAGAAAGTGAGACGAGAGAAGGTGTGGTAAGATACTTGATGAGTTTTCCGCAACCATCGGTCAAAACTAATAGGGTCAGACTCGGGAGTAAAACGGGGGGACCACTCCAAGCAATATCGATTTTGGAACGGGAAACGTTCGGGACATAGATTTTAAAACGTTTGAGATTAGTGAACATACCCAGACTTGTAAGAAAATAGGGGTCAACAATATTCTTTGCGAAGATTTCGGGTTGAAGTTCGGTCAATTGCCGTGCATGAATAGTTTCCATGACGGTCCGCCAATGAGCAACGTCTGCTCTATTCCAACGTAAAAACTGAAGTTGTGCTGATTTGGATAAGTCGATGTTTTTCCCCAATAGAACACTTTTGCCGCAGGAAACTAACTCGAGGCTTTGCAAGTTTGGCATATCCGACAGTCTGAACCCGAACCCAAGGAGCTGCACATCAGTTACCTTCATAGTAAAGAGGATTGAAACTGATCTCCAGTGGTTCTTTTCTCGGAAGAATAACGAGAATATATCATCGATTGCTTGCATGTATGTATAAACAATAATTTTGTACTTTAACAGGGAGTCCCCTGACCGCTCTATCCAGAGCCAGAAGAGACTAAGAAGACCAATATTATTAGACTTTAATTGCGAGTCTCGACCTCCATAAAATGACTTATATTGGCTTATAGATATAGATAAAGTGGACCAGAGGCAAGGGGTAGATAAGGCAAGTCTCCTCAGAGCTTGATTTGTGTGTGATATATTCAAGAGGAATGCCATCGCGGTAAATCCTAATCCTAACCCGAATTCGTTTGTTATACCACAGAGAAGTATTCGTATCAAAATATCTTCTGGAATAGAGCAGAGCTTGGCAGATCCCATCTTGACCCCAGGAATCAATTTTAATAACAATGGTGAAGTGTTAGACTATGTATATAATGATAGACTTGTCCAGAGAATGATTGTCTGACTTACCTCTTGAATAAATTATACGATTCCTACGTATCCCTATTCTTCTGAGTTCAGAGAATATTTACAAGTAAAGACACGCCTAATCGGGGAGGATGAGATGGATATCTTCCTTCTTGTCCCTGGCTGCACTGTCTAGTACGGTATCGCACACGTTATCTCGTTATCATCTCGCGCACGTTTCAACTATAACTCAGTAAATTCAATATTACAAGTAAATAGTAACTCGATAAGCTAGTATACACCCGCCCAATGAAAAATGAAAACTATAAGGCCTTCAAGTTTTCATACATACGATACTCCAATAAGAAATCCCCCAAATTGGCAAGTCAGATTGGCTTTCTACTTAGGGTATCCAGTGGCTTGTAATATAGAGCGCTTCCATAATTTCAATCTCATTGTTTCTAGCAGTGGCCTCGACCTCCTAACCAAGTCATTACCGATACATCGCTAATTTAGTATCGAGTAATATAGTATCTAGCAAAAAGGGACGACGGGGATCATCAAAGTACTCAATCTGCAGACAAGAAAAGTCGAGTGCGAATTCGTCTTCCTTAGTACCTCCAAATAATAATCTCTACATTTATAGATCCTGAGTATCCATCAGCTACGAATGAAGATAACGAGACGGACTCATTTTTCCGTGGTGTTGAAGGGTCATTGATTGTCGCCTACACTGTTCCGAAAGAGAAGGAAGTATGTATGAAAACAACCTTCATATTAACACAAAACGTTTAATGGCATATCAAATTGTTCTATCCGGAGCTCGAGGAGATTATAAAAGCTCAAAACTTGTCGGGATATATCCGAGTCTCCGTATCTATCTCATTCCAGAGACGAGATGAAAACAAAGAGAGTATGCTGGGGGGACGGTTTGTTTGTGATGAGTTCAAAGGGTGGCACTGTTATGCTTTACCATGTTTATCTACACATCATCATTTCTTCTGGAAGGGTTTCGAGACTGGTCCAAGTCATTCCGACGAATACGGGTACTTATAGGCTTGGGGTCTGACCCGCAGAAGAGAGGAAATTGGAGTTCAAATTTCTATTTATAAAAATGAAAGATAAAATTAATCAATTTGCTGCTGCTTTTTTAGCTAATACCGAGATTCAATAGAGCCCCTGTTAGCCCCTGACCAGATAAAATGCTCATAGAGTCTACAAGAGAGAATACTCAATTGATCCTTAAGTATTTTATCATGAAAAACGTCTCAGATACTATATGGAAATGTCGATCAACCGAGTAAAAGGCAGTGGTTGCGCGCCATGTCACGGTCGAGTCACATAGCACTTGCCTAAGCATCTGACCTTAGAACGGTCTTGGCGATGGCTGTGGATGGCTGACTATCTCCCGCCCCCAAAACCTCGGCCCGCCTCAATAAAGATATGGATATTTTGTTCCTTGTCTTACATTCCGACTTGAACTGAGCAATAGATCCGATTCATTCTAACTCGAACTTAAAGTTTCGGTCTACTCTAGAGGTGACACACCGCTTCTGCGGCATTTATGAAGCCGTGTGTGTGATATGGTCTGTGAAGCACGCGCGCCTCTACACACGCTCCCTTCTGAATCTGCACTTGAACATATTTGGGTTGTTTTCGAACCGGATCATGTACTAGTTGTTCACAGTATACATGACAACAAAGAATGAGGATGAGAATGGGAACTGAATTCCAATTTAATTCAATTTTAATCGACTCAGGTTTGTCGCGTCGCGTCTGTCGGTCGGTATCTTTGGATGATTAACTGATTAATGAACTAAATTCAGTCTTCATTTTCAGCGCCATCAGATACCCAGATCCTCGAAAAGCGGGCTATATAGGCCTTCCCTTGCTTTGTCAGCAAGCGGACATATGGACGACGGGGGTTTGGCCAGAAGTAGAATTGAATTAAGGAAAGTTTAGGTTATTAAAAAAAAGGGAGAAGTAAAATACACTCCGGTTGATAATCGGAGTATCCGCCCGTTATAGCCACAGCCGAGGGGAGAGACAAAGCACGGAGTCGGGTTGACTTTTTTGTTTCGTCTATTAATTATCACACATACACCTATGACCGACGGACGCGCTCTTTTCTCTTCCCTTTCTTAACTTGGGCGTGCACACTCTTCCTCTATCCTCTTTTCTCTTTCCCTTTCTCTCCCTTCTCTCTCTGACTCTGCTCCGCCTTCTCTTTGTCATTCCGCCCTCTTTTCTCTGTTTGCGTGCTAGGGATAGAGTAAAGGTTATTTCCATTCTCTCGCACACAGCATACATTGCATTGATAGCAACATTACTGACTATTATTATTATAGAAAACTCAGCTCCTCCGGCGAGTATAGTTCAAGTCTCGTCTGAACACGGGACACGTCGAGATTTCCTTTTGGCACTGGATATCGATACTGACCAGGAACATTCCGAATTTAGTTCACTTCACTTGACCGCCCATACGATATCGAGATCTAGTCTGGAATAGAATAATAATAATAAGAATAATAATGGCAGATCGGTCGTCCATTCGGCACATCCAGCCTTCTTCATCATCTGGAGGAGGTGAATACGCTCCTGTCCCTTTAGCTACCAGCACGAACGGGTTCACCCCTCCCGGAACTCCTCTCCCAGACGAAAACTCCTTCTCGATGCCCATGCAAGAATTCTCTTCTAGTGGTGGCGTAATGCCAGGACCGCGGTTCCAAGGCGCGGCACTTAGAGCTGATACACCTGGTATAAGAGATTCTGTTGCCTCTTCGAATCTAGGCAGCGGCAACGGAGGTGGATCACTCAATTCTTCAGTGTATGCACTCAACCCCGCCAGTGCCGCTGCTGCTGGTGCTGCTGGTGCACACATCCTCAATGACGGTGCACCTTACTTAAGTGGCGGATATCGAGACGACCCAAACGCTCCTGTAAATGACGAAGAAGGGTATTACGCTGCCGGTCATCAAGACACTGGCACTAATTATTTCCAAGATAAGCGAGCGATGTACGCCTCTCCTGCTGCCAGGTCTAAGAGAAAAGTGTGGTTGATCTTAGGTGGGCTGGTAGGGCTGGCGATCATTGCGGTTGCTGTTGTCGTCCCTGTGTATTTTACGGTTATCAAGAAGGATAATAATAATAGCTCGAAGAGCTCGAACTCGGGTGGTAATGGAAATGGAAATGGCAGCGGAAATGGTGATAGTAATGGAAATGGGAGCGGGAGCGGGGTGAGAGCTATTACGGGTGGGGATGGAAGTGTTGTGACGCTGGAAAATGGGACGGAGTTTACGTATAAGAATAGCTTTGGAGGGTATTGGTACTTTGATCCCGAGGATCCGTTTAACAATGGTGCGAGAGCACAATCCTGGAGCCCTGCGCTGAATGAGACTTTCAAGTATGGAATTGATAGTATTCGTGGGTAAGCGTTTATTGTTTGATTTTTATGTTCAATTATAATATTTTTCGGGTTTTGGCTGATGTGTAACCTTTAATATAGCGTCAATTTGGGAGGATGGCTTAATACTGAACCTGTAAGTCTTATGTAGAATAAAAAGATGTGTACTTTTGTTGACATACTTTTTTTTAAATTAGTTCATGCAAGTGCCGTCCCTATTCTTGATATGATCTTCTTGGTAAACAATCTAATATATATTATATAGTGTGCCATCTCTCTACGAACCATACACAAACGGATCTATCCCAGCTGTTGATGAATGGACTCTGAGTCAGAACCTGCGCGCAGATACAGCGAATGGTGGCATAAATCAACTGGAAGAGCATTATAAGACGTTCATTGTAAGTGCATTTTCTTTTCTTTTATTCTATCTAAATTCATCGCTTGATCTTATTTCTCATTCTCATGTTCTGCTTTAATAACCTAGACTGAGCAAGATTTCGCTGAGATTGCCGCCGCCGGGTTGAACTGGGTGCGCATCCCTCTCCCATACTGGGCGATTGAAGTTCGGGGAGACGAACCGTTTTTAGAGAAGACTTGTTGGACGTAAGTATTCACCCCCTTCACTGCGTCTTCTTTTTCTCGATTAAATGAATAAAATCGGGTTTCTATATCTTAGATACTTCCTCAAAGCCGTCGAATGGGCCCGTAAATACGGTCTGCGTATTAACCTTGATCTACACACCCTCCCAGGTTCTCAAAATGGATGGAACCACTCCGGAAAACTCGGTACAATAAACATGCTGAAAGGACCTATGGGTCTCGCCAACGCACAACGATCCCTCGACTATATCCGGATCATTGCGGAATTCATCTCACAACCTCAATACCGGGACGTTGTCGCTATGTTTGGTATTGTCAACGAGCCGAGAGCACCTGAGGTTGGTACAAGCCAACTACAGAGTTTCTACCTAGAAGCATATGAAATCATAAGGAACGCTGGAGGCTTTGGAGAGGGTAAAGGGCCGATGATTTCGTATTTTGAGGGTTTGCTTGGATTGCAGAGCTGGGGCGGGTTTTTGAGTGGTGCGGACAGGATTTCGTTGGACTCGCATCCGTATTTGGTTTTCGGGGATCAAGGGGCAGGAGATGTAGAGTCATATGTTAATGCACCGTGTACGGGGTGGGCTGAAGGATTTAACAAGAGTATGACCGATTTCGGATTGACGGTCGGTGGGGAGTGGAGTGTTGCTACAAATGATTGCGGATGGTATTTGAATGGTGTCGGTTTTGGGACGAGATATGAGGGTACGTTTGATGGGAAGGCTAGGATTGGAAGTTGTGATGATTGGTTAGATTGGGAAGGGTGGAGTGCGGATAGGAAGCAAGCGTATCAGGAGTTGGCGCTTACTACTATGGATGCTCTTCAGGTATGATGGACTTCGTGGATCCCATGTGTAACTGTTTGATTGGATAACTGACTATCTTTTTTTTTGTGATTCTAATAGAATTACTTCTTCTGGACATGGAAAATTGGACCTTCCAAAGTTTGGGGAGGGCGAATTATGACCCCTCACTGGTCTTACAAGCTTGGACTTGAGAACGGATGGATACCCACCGACCCTCGAGGATCCGTAGGGAAATGTGGCGCAACTTCGGTCTTCGAGGGACCTCTGCAACCTTCTATGACAGGAGGGCTAACGGGTGCCACAGACGCCATCGGTTCCGACGCGAAAGCGGATCTAGCATGGCCCCCAAAGACGATTGTAGATGGAGGGGCTGTGGATGATTTGCCAAAGTATACACCTACTGGGACTGTTGCGACCTTGGGGGCTCCGACGTTTGTGTTTACGAAGACGAGTGGGGGTGCGAAGGAGACGGAGACGGCGGATGCTGGAGATGGGTGGGCGAATAGTGGGGATAGCGATGGGGCGATGGTGGAGATACAGGGATGTGTGTATTTGGATCCGTGGGTTGGTCCGACTGCGAGCCCGCCTTCGCCGTTGTGTACGAGTGGGGCGGGTGCGTCGGTGGTTACGACTACTGCTGCTGTTTCTACTGCTACGGCTACTGCAACCACTGCGACTACTGCGACGGAGACGGAGTAAAGGGGTTAGAGCAAAGGTGGTTTGGTTATATTGTACGTATACAAACATATACCTCCCAACTTACTCAGACCCGCTCTTCTCCCTTTCGTCGCCCCTTTCTTTCTTTTCTTCAAATGGACTAGTGTAGTTTTATTCTTGCCCTTTTCTCTTCTGGCCTCTCTTTCCCTTCCCTTCTTTACTCTTTATCACCATCATTGTTGTCACTAATGATAATGACGATGTCATACCATCCTTAATTTCTCTTTGGTTTTCTTTTCATTTTTGGCATGGTGTTTAGTATGGTTCCCCCTCGTAATTGGTTATCAGTTCCCTGGGTTCTTAGTTATTAGCCACATCACACTCTTTTTTTCTTCTTTTTCTTTTAAAAATGGGTCTTGTTCTCTGTTCTGTTTTCTTATACATCGGACTAGTAATTTTTTTTCGTGATAAGTTATTCTCTTCTAAGTACGATTTATTATACCTACTTTCTTCCTCATCTAGCCGCCTATCTTCTGCCCCCCTGATTTCCTATTTTCCAGGCTTCTCTCCTCTATTTTTTATACCTTTAATACTTTGAATGCGATGGGTTGTGTACTTTTTTGTATAGGTATACACTGGAAATTTTTCAGAAAAGGGTGTGGGGCTTTGTTCGAAATGTGGAAGAAAGAAAAGGGTAATGCGATAAGGGTGATCTTCGACGCTTGAAGGTAATGGGTAACAGCAAAGAACATATTAGTGGTATCTAAATGTCCAGGTTTAAGAATAGTATATTATTGTAATCTGTACCCAAGACCTCTGAAAATTTCTCTGGGTATATACGTACACTGCTTAGTGTCCTACTGAAAAGTGTAATATATCACTTGAAAATGTTATGGGACAGACCGATACTGTCCCTCGCGTATACTAATCCGGGTCTGAAAGTAAAGTTCAAAAATATGGCTATACAGTTTTCCACACGTTCACCGAGACTCCTCAAAGTCCGTCCCGGCTTTGAAGCAAAGGAAAATTCGTTGATATAGAAGACGGAACGACAAAACGAGCAACTTGAAATGTTTCCTTAATCTGAGTTATGAAGGCATATGTACAGACGCGTCTCATAATTACTCGTCTTTTCGATAAATTTACTCAATTACCGGAAGAGTGAGTTCCTAATAAAAGAGCTCTACACTAATTTTTTAAAGAAAAATATACTATAAAAAAACATTGGTTAGTAGATGGATATCTAAAGAATATGCAAAAAAAGTTTGAAATATTAGTGAAAAGAATTGGGCGTGTAAATAAAGAACTAGTGAGAGAACTTGCTATTTAAGTAAGCATATAGACCTCTTTAGTATTTAAATTATTTTATTTCTTTCACAAATTAAATCTAATCTAAAAACTGGTATTTTAAGAATAAATAAGTATATGTACCAGCTATGATAGATTATATAGAGTAAAAATGCGTTGGTCTAAGTATATTTAAAACATAAGCTCGGATTGTGTGTTTTTTGCAGTTAGCCAAAAAAGGCTATTTTTATAGGGTCTCTGAATTTAGCCTTTTTCTTGGTAAAACTTAGTATTAACAAGTCATAAAAATTCATACTTTAATATTTAATCAAATATTCTTCAATAATATAAAGATTTTACATTAAAATATTTTAATTTTATATTAAAAATCAACAGAGTTTGGAGACCTTATAAAAATAGCCTTTTTTGGCTAACTGCAAAAAACACACAATCCGAGCTTATGTTTTAAATATACTTAGACCAACGCATTTTTACTCTATATAATCTATCATAGCTGGTACATATACTTATTTATTCTTAAAATACCAGTTTTTAGATTAGATTTAATTTGTGAAAGAAATAAAATAATTTAAATACTAAAGAGGTCTATATGCTTACTTAAATAGCAAGTTCTCTCACTAGTTCTTTATTTACACGCCCAATTCTTTTCACTAATATTTCAAACTTCTCTTGCATATTCTTTAGATATCCATCTACTATCCAATGTTTTTTTATAGTATATTTTTCTTTAAAAAACTAGTGTAGAGCTCTTTTATTAGGAACTCACTCTTTCGGTAATTGAGTAAATTTACCAAAAAAGCGAGTAATTATGAGACGCGTATATACATATATGTAGACTCATGAACCAACTACCAATTAGATAGATAGAACAAACTTTGGATGGGATCTACAGTCCTGCAAATCTCTGAGGATTTAGAAATTCTATGAAATCTTGGACGCATTTCGCAATGTAACATGGGCATATTAATTAAACTAGTAAACCTAACCTCCTAAGTATAGGCTTTTCAGGCATACTATACATTTACATATTATTTTGCTCTTTAGGTCGTACCTTTTGGTGTGTATATGATATTTAAAGGCCCGTTTCTTCTGTTATTAATATGTACAAGTTACTTCAATTTCAGTTTGGAGGTAAATTTACATATAAAAGACAAAAGAGAGATAAAAGGGACAAAAGATAGCATCAACTTTAGCAAAGGGAGTGTAGTTCTGTTACTGTTACGAAGATAGTTATCTATTGATATTAATATGTTCATTATCCTGAGAAACGAAACATTTCTACAAGATGTTTATGAGCGTCCTCTGCATCAGGTTCATTAACTGTACCAAGTATATTTCTAATATCGTGAGAAAAACCACGGGCACAGTAAAGAAAATGAAAATGAAAGTTTCTAATGTATCTCTTACGAGATTCGACCGCATCAACAAGAAGTAGAATCTCTTCGTTTGTGTTCGCCTCACAGTGTAGGATCTCATAAAGTAAATCTGTTAATTTGGGGACCAAAATATCCAAAGATGGATCATCCACATGTAAAAGAGACCAGATGTCATATGGTTCCTCACTTTCATTGAGAAAATATGTACGAATGAGCGAGAGAGTTTTGAGATTAGGCACTTCTTGAAGAATAAATCGAAGATCGTCCGTCTCTAGATAATATATCTCCAAATGCATTATCTCCAGCGGTGGGCGTGATCTTCGAAAATAATTGACAATCCAGCTTCCTTCATCTTTCAATGAGATTATAGAAATCGAAATGAGAGAAGGTGTGGTTAGATACTGAGTTAGTTTTCCGCAACCCGTAGCCAAAACTAACATAGTCAGATTGGGGAGTAGAACGGGGGGACCACTCCATACGGGGTCGAATTTGCTCATGTAGTGGAGACCTAATTTTAGACGTTTGAGATTAGTAAACATGCCCAGGCTTTTAAGTAAATAGGAGTCAGCATCAGCTTTGCGATCCGTCAAGCCTAGACGAAGTTCAGTCAATTGTTGTGTATGGATGGTCTTCATGATAGTCCGCCACTGAGCACTGTCCACTTGATTCAAGTATAAACGGCCAAGTTGGGTTGATTTGGATAGGTGAATGATTTTCTCAATTGGAACATAGTCGCGGAGAGAAACTAACTCGAGGCTTTGCAAGCATGGCATGTCCGTCGGTTCGAAGCTCAGGTGAGGCGTATTCTTCATAAATTCGAGTTTAACTGATTTCCAGCGTCTCTTTTCTCGGAAAAATAACTCGAGTACATCAGCGGATGTCTTTGTGTGTGCGTATGCAGTAATCTTGTAGTTCAATGGGGAGTCTCCTGATCGCTCTATCCAGAGCCGGAAGAGATTAAGAAGGCCGTCATATCTGCAATTACGGTATATGTCGATATATAAAGTGGACCAAAGACAGGGAGTTGATAGGGCAAATCTCCTTAGAGCCTGATTTGTATGTGATATCATCAACAGGAATAACTTTCTGCATTTATTATTTTTTGTCTCGAAGTCGTCTGTTATTCCATAGAGGAGTATATGTGTCAAAATATCCTCTGGCATCGTATCGAGCTTGATAGATCCCATCTCTACTGAATGCCGGTGAAGGAATGTTAGACTATGTTGAGAGGGGATAATTATCTGATTTACCTCTTAGATGATTCCTATGATTCCCACGATTCCTAGGCATCTCTATTCTTTCGAGCTGGGAGTATGTCCACCTGTGATACTGCACCTGATTGGGGAGGATGAAGTAGATATATTCCTTCTTCTCGCTGGTTCATAAGTGAACCGACCAAGTATCACGGGGTTGTGATCTCCAAACCTTGCAGATCAGATCCATCTTCTACTTATAGGTATCAGATCACTTGTATTTGTAATAATAATAATATTTATAGTCTAGAGTCCAAGCTCGGTTATTCTTATTGACAACACTTACATTTATTTTTTACCATATAATGTCAATAAACTCATATAAACCGAAACTGTTTCCGAGTTATAAACATAATTATTGAGCTTCGAATCGTCAATATATTATAACTTCTATTTTTATAAACGAGGCATGTCTATCAGTCTCAAATAGGGTTCTTGAAGTATACATAGTATTTATACAGAAGTGAAATTAATTTAAAAACACCAACTTTGTACTAGTACTAGATTATGTTGATAAAGAACTTAATTTTCTGGTAATGAAAAGATCTTCACCAAAATGTTAGTACGCCTGATGGTGGTATTGGGAGAGATCGTAACTATTGTGGTTATTACTTGTACCTCCAGACTCTCCCATCCAACAAGTTCGTATGATGATAAGAAGGGTAGGTTATAATATAAGTGCAGAAAGTGTGGGATGCTAGGAAATGATTCCGATATGTATGGGATTTATACAAGGGTAGGCATCTTACCCAAGTCCGGGAGGAAGATATCGTAATAATCAGTGTCCAAATATCTACAAGTTTTTTCTCTATATACGCTTCCAATATGCTGATTAGTTATTTCTTTTATTATATATACCTTGAAGAGGTTATGAATCCGATCTGCACCATCCCTTGCGTGTATTGACCCTAGTCGGATACCTCATTCTTATAATAAACTAGAAAATATATACGTTCTCCACTTTTAATGGGATTCTTCAAAGTCGGTTTGGGTTTTGAAATCAAGAGAAGTATATTGATACAGAGGACAGACTGACAAAACAAACGACTTGAAATAAATCGTATTATGCATTATGTGTGCATATGCGGATTCATGAAGTACCAACTAAATAGAACAACATTTGAGTATAAAATTCTGTATACCTCCGAGATTTTGAAGATTCTATGAAAAGATTTCTGAATATCGGCTGATGTCGTCTGTATAGGGATGTAAGTCTTGAGAACGTTCCTAATATAATATACATATATCAACTAAACAATAACTTTGACCTCCCCAGTGCATATGTTTCAAGCTTACTACACATTTATATATTATTTTGCCCCCTAGGTAGATTCTTCAATATATATATATATGATATATTGGGATCAATTTTTTTCCCCTTTTTTATGCGCAAGTTAATGTAATTTCAGTTTGAAGGTAAATTTGCATATTAAAGGCAAAAGGGGATAAGAAGGGTGAAAGTAAGTATAAACCTAGCAAAGAGAGTGGGGTCCTATCTACAATTGATTTATAACCGTATTCATAGTATTTATGGTCAACAAATAGGGTAGGAGGGGAAATCGATTTTAAGCAATAGTTTTATTGATTCGTAGTTTGTCGTGGGTAGTGAGCATTCGGAAACGAGTAGTGATCTGGTGATATATTGTTACAAAAACAACTGTCTAATGACATGTTCACTGTTATGAAAATAAGTATTTAGTGCTATGTTCCTTGTCATGTGAAGTCGAACAGTTTCGCAAGATGACAGTGATCGCGATATACATCACATTCATCAATTGTAGAATAAAGTAGGATTTTATTATGATGAGGAAAGTCAGCAGAAAACTCGAAACTTCCATGTAAATGAAAGTGAAAGTCTTCAGAGTAGTTCTTGCGAGATAAGACTGCTTGGGCAAGAAGTATAACCTCTTCGTCCATGTCTCTCGAGTGATGGGGTATATTATAGTGTAATTCCATTAATTTTGGGAGCAAAACAACCGTCGATGAATCCTTAACGGACATACAAGACCAGAAATCAAATAGTCCCCTTCTTTCGCCATAAACTCCCCTATGAATGAGCGAAAGGGTTTTGAGATTAGGTACTTCTCGAAGAATAAGTAGAGGATTATTCGGCTCTGGGAAACCAATCACTAACTGCATGATCTCCAGTGGTGAATTTGACCTCCTAAGATAACTGTGAAGATAGCTTCCATCATCTTTCCTCGTGTGTATAGAAAGCGAGACAAGAGAAGGTGTGGTAAGGTATTTCATTAGTTTTCCGCAAAATTCCCCTAAAACTAACATGGTCAGATTCGGGAGTACAACGGGGGGACCACTCCATACGACGTCGGATTCGGATCTGTCCATCTCGTAGAGATCGAATTTTAGACGTTTGAGATTAGTAAACGTACCCAGACTTGTAAGAAAATTGGGGTCAACAACAGCTAATGTGCGAGCCGCCGTCAGGCCTAGATAAAGTTCAGTCAATTGTTGTGTATGGATGGTCTCCATAATAGTCCGCCACTGAGAACTGTCCACTGGGTGCAAATATAAACACCGAAGTTGCGTTGATTTGGATAAATCAATGCCTTTCTCCATTGGATTTGTTCCAGAAGAAATTAATTTGAAGTTTTGCAAGCATGGCATGTCTGTCAGTTCGAACTGAAAGACCGGCGTGTAAGACGTGATCACGTCAAAGTAGAATGACATTGATTTCCAGCGGTTCTTTTCTCGGAGAAATAACTCGAATACATCATAGGTTATTTGTGCACCCGTACAAATAATAAATTCGTAGTTCAAAGGGGAGTCTCCTGATCGCCCTATCCAGAGCCGGAAGAGATTAAGAAGACCGTCACACCTAGGCCTTAACTCCTCCGGGTGTTCAGATTCGCAACATGATTTACTATAATCTATGACGATAGATAAAGTGGACCAGAGACAAGGAGTTGATAAAGCAAGTTTTCTCAGAGCCCGATTTGTATGTGATATATTCAGAAGGAATGACATCGGGTCTTTCCCGATCGTTAACTCGAACTCGACTGTTATACGAAAGAGAAGTATATGTATCAAAATATCCTCTGGAATAGAGTCGAGCTTGACGGGTCTCATCTTTACTGTTAAGTAGACTCCAGGGAACAGTCCTGTTATGGAATGCCAGTGAAGGAATGTTAAATTATGTGTATTATGATGCATACGCTCAGAGAATGATCATCTGACTTACCTCTTGAATGATTCCTACGATTGCCACGATTCCTGCGTATCCCTATTCTTTTGAGTTGAGAGTATATCCACCTGTAAAGACTTATCTGATCGGGGACGATGAGATAGATATTTCCCTCCTTACCTCCGGCTGGTTGTATTGTCTAGTAGGTGTCACACACACCATCATCCCACGCATGCTATCATCTCACGCATCTTTTAACTAAAACTCAATAAATTCAACATTATTTAAGATAAAAATCAATATTAAAACTCTCTTTTCTGCTTTTGTTAGCCCTCTAGTTTATAACATAGGTTAATAGTAGAATAATAAGCTACTAGACACCTACCTAGGAGAGATAAAAAAAAACAGTCTTTCAAGCTTTCATATTAAATACTTGTACCCCAATAAGATATTGAACCGAGATCGCGAAAACTGGCAGATCGGATCTGCTTTCTACTTATAGGTATCCAGTGCCTTGCAATACAGAGGCGATGCCCAATTATTGTATCCTCTACTTCTACCTTCGGATCCCCGAGTTGAGTGGGCCTGTATTATAATAGGTTGATTAACTATTGGCATACTTCCATTGGGATAGCGGACAACGATAAGTAACGAGTACAATTATTGAGTCTGAATTTTTCTTTTCGTCCTACTCCGCTAAGCACTATTGATTTTGAATTCTTTTGAGTGTAAGTATTGCGCCATGTCACTCCACGTGGGAAGTAACAATGGTGTGATATCATACATTTGTTACGTAACTATTATTACTCGGTGTAACGGAATTTAATTCAGCTACTTGTTCGATTAATTAATCCGTCCCTATTCTGTCCTCCATACTCGTACAGAAAGAAGATACCGTTGTTTGGATATAATATAAACTACGCGCATACACGACCGTTGGAATATCCGATTTTGACTCGATTCGAAGGGCCAGAGATTAGTGTGTATATGTGAAGATGGCAGACAACAAGTTACTAGTCCCTCTACATGTCAAGTATATACAATCT
Organism: Pyrrhoderma noxium; assembly: GCA_002287475.2. Classification (NCBI taxonomy): domain Eukaryota; kingdom Fungi; phylum Basidiomycota; class Agaricomycetes; order Hymenochaetales; family Hymenochaetaceae; genus Pyrrhoderma; species Pyrrhoderma noxium. The sequence continues at coordinate 125,334 of CM008261.1, forward strand.
TTAGATAAGGTGGGTAATATGTTTGAATCTATACTCAATACATACACAAGTATAATTGGTATGGCTTGGTTGGCAGAGAAAAGACGACCTGAGCTACCACTTGACGACCCATCTGCGGATGAATGGAGTTTATTGGGGTCTTACGGCGTTATGTGTGATGGGACATAATGATGCATTGCCGAGAGAGGAGATGATAGAGTTTGTGATGAGCTGCTGGGATGAGGAGGCTGGTGAGCGGTCATCGTCTTACTTGGCATATGTTTTGCTCAGTTTACTCTTTCTTTTGTTTTCCCATGCTTTGGACTTGGTTCCTTATATTTACTCGCTTTACAACTATGCGGGTCTGAAATGAAACTATGAAACCCGGGTACTGATAATATATTTGACTATGTAACTACGATAGGCGGATTTGGAGCACATCCAGGACACGATGCGCATATGCATACTACATTAAACGCCATTCAGATTCTTACAATGCAAAATGCTATAGATAGAGTCGATGTGGAGAGGGTTACGAGCTGTAAGTGTCTTTCCCATCTTTCCGCTGATACATGCCTTAATTACTGTATATGTCTTATTCGTCTATTACTTTTCGTTGCTATCATACTTTCACGACTTCTCCTCTTCGGGGGATCATTGTGTCATTCCAAACTACTACTGCCATACCTTAACCAAACGGCGAACCTAAATGACAAATAAACAAAAAATAGTCCTGACATCGCTACAACAACCCTCAGGCGCATTCGCCGGGGATCGATTCGGGGAGACAGATACTCGGTTCCTCTACTGCGCTATAAATGCCCTATCTCTCCTCGGCCAGCTCTCTGCTTTAGATGCAGACGGGAAAAATGGTAGAAAACGGGCTGTAGAGCATATTGTCAGATGTCAGAATGTGGATGGTGGGTTTGGGTTGGCCCCCGGGGCAGAAAGCCATGCTGGACAAGGTGCATACTCTATGGCTTAACTAATTGAGATAGACATTTATTGAAGTGGCTTATTTCTCAATATTTGATCTTATGATACTTTATTCATATGGTACTTATTGCACGTACACACCTGAATATGTGTATAACGAATAGTATTCGTATGCGTAGGTGCTCTGGCGATCCTGGATAGATTGGATTTAGTGGACGTCGATACGCTTGGGTGGTGGCTGGCTGAACGACAACTCCCCTGTGGAGGGTTAAACGGACGGCCGGAGAAACTTGAAGATGTACAGTGTGTTTTATATTCTATGACTTTATTTTTATCTTGAAAGAACTTGCCTCTACCTGTCTATCTTTTATCACCAAACCCCTTCATGACTACTCTTTTATACCCTCAATATCCCTTTCATTCCCCCAATCTCTCTCTCCCCCATTCCTACGTATCATCCTGCAACAACCAGCCAATCTCTTATTTAACGTCTTTTCTTTTTTTCTTTAGGTATGTTACAGCTTCTGGGTCCTCTCAGCTCTTTCAACGCTAAACAAGATGCATTGGATCAACTCTGAGAAATTGATCGAGTTCATACTCTCCGCACAGGATACGGAGAACGGAGGCATAGCTGATCGACCAGAGAACGCTGCTGATGTTTTTCATACGCATTTTGGTGTTGCCGGTGAGTCTTCTTCTCAACTGGAGATACACCTACTTACAATCTGCACATCACTTTTTTTCTATCGCTGGTTTATAGGATTGTCGTTACTAGGATATCCAGGGCTCGAAGATTTAGACCCAGTATATTGTATGCCCGCGAAGGTGATTGAGAAACTAGGATTGAGGAAAGGATGGAAAGCGCTCCCGAGGAAGGTGGAATGATTGACTGAATGATCTTTACTGAGGGTGATGAACGAATGAATGAGGTTCTCAAAATGCATTGTACATTGTACATGTGCAGGATATACTCACGCATTTGAAGATATAAATAAAATGAAAAGAGGGAGAGGTACTATGAAGCATTTTGTATCAAAAATAACCGTATGCATATCGTATATACTAGCTGCATGTCAACCAGACTCAAATTTATTTACACATACATGTATTTTAGGTTACGTGACATTTATCATATCAACCTTAGCATTGTGGATAGTAGATGCACAGATGATGTACCTATATCGTGCCTATACCTAACATTCAACACGTACATTCAATTCAAACCCAGACACCTTATTAACTTTCTACCCACATGCATGCAAGTACGGAGCTTCTGTCCTCAGTCCCATACTCCCTTTCTATCTTCCTCTCCCTTATTCACACCATATATTAATGTTCACGCCCCATTTGCCCTTAATTCCAGAAATACAGCTTCTTGTTTTGATTGGATCTCCGTGGACCATGAGCTCATAGTGTCGCACTAATATTCTTTGATAACATACATTGGATAAGAAGGCTTTTCACCTCGCGAATGAGGAAGTAGGGAGGGACTCGGAAGGGAGGGAAAAAAATTATTTCAGATTTCGGAAAAGGAGATCTCAGCCCAGAGACAAAACGAAACGAAGACAAGAAAATTGGTAGACCAAAAGGGATATAGACATCCGGATACCGAATACTAGATATCAGATCAGATGTCAGATAGAAAAGAAAGGACAAGTGCGGCCAGGAGAGGAGGAGAGTGAGTAAAATACATGCATTATACCTATATTGGCAAATGACAAAAAATAGTAACACGAAGCATAGGTTCGATGGTCGATAGCTGATGGAGACTATAATACTAAAATCAAAAGGAGCAGAGGAAAGGAGAGAAGAAACAAGGGGGGGGGCGATGCTGGTAAAAAAGAAAGGAAGAAAGAAAGAAAAAATGGACGGTGGAAGATAGATATAATGGGTAGGTTAGATCGTATGTTTGATCTTGACCACTAAAAACTTTTCGATTCAATTCGACTCTCTATACCACGAAGGAGGAGGAAGATAGAAGTATAGAAGAATGAACGAGTACTAGGATGGATAGGCAGGTGGTTGGATGAATAAAGAGCGCGTACAATCTCCCGTTTTTGAAGTTTATGAGCGTACTGAAGGAGATATAGAGCTGCCGCCAAGCTGTATAGGAGGGAGAGAAAGGGAGGTTTTGATCGAGAAAGACGGATAATCGGCAAAACGAAGATTCAATTCATGTAACAAAATAAGGTTTGTCAGTTTAACTCTTCGTTTTCACTTCACGTGGGAGAAGAGAAGGATTGGAGAAGGGAGAAGGGAGAAGAAGAGGAAGATTATTTCACAACTTCACACATACCTGCTCTAAGAATGTGGTGATCTCATCCTGATCTTCCATATCGAGCTATATAGCAAATTCCGAATAAGCACAAGGTTCAAAAGAGGGGAGTAACGGGGTGATAGGGTTTATATGGTTACGATTACGTACCTTTTCAGGCGTGTCCTTTTCTCGGACCCTCTGGTTTCCGTACATGAATCGTAGGGCTCCTATATTTATGTTCAGGAAGGATAAGATAATCGATGATATGTAGTGTGATGTTGAGGAAATGATGTAATAGTCCAGTTAGCGGCATTTAAAGACAGAATACTCGGGGTAATAGACGTACTGTAGTCTACGCCGAACGCTTTCTATGTTCGAGAAATATTACATATAAGTGCATATCCCACATGAAAGAGAATATAAACACGTCAGTATTCCTGCGTGGGGAGAAAGGAATAATTTTGCGGAGGAAGAAGATTTCTTAACTTCCTTATAGGGGTAAATATAGGAGTGGTTGGAGGGGTGCAACAAAGCATACATAATGGTAACACTTGAAAGAGAAATATCTAAAAGAGAGGAATAACGTACCCCTGCAGCCTCAAAAACGCGTCTCATCTCCTGTGTCGGCTTGACTGCGACCTTAATGTCTTTTGAATATGCAATATATCACCAGACCACCAGTATTGGAGAACATAGGTAGGACCGTAGTTGAATAAAGAGAAGTTGGATGAATGCATGTAAACAGTTGAAAAGTCAGTCAGTAAGAATTGAGTCAAAGCGCATGAGTATAAGTAACAGTATAAGCCATAGAACGGTGATATATACTAGACACGCCAAGAGTATATATGCCTTTCGCATACGATGACAATACAAGGTCGGACAACGTACCTCTCCCATCATGAGTAATTGTGATTGTGAGCTTCTGACTACTGCTAGCGATCTTGGGCTTTATATCAGGTTTCTGCTCGTTATCAGAGTCCATATCCACTTTTAAGTTCTCTCTTCGTACTTGTTCTGGAGATTATTTGAGTTGGTGTGGTTCGTAAACAGTTTAGAGTGCGAGTAAAGGCAAAGGGAAAGGGATGAATGCGGATCCACGGAGGATGGGCGGGAGTGTGGCCCATCGCGTCGTGTCACGCGTGCCTGAGCGCCAAATTCGTCCACCTAATTTGATCACCTTGTTTAAAATTAGAGTTTATAATGTATGTATACTTACTCGTACCAATTAACCATTGTATTGTGCCGTTATCAGGAATACCCATATAAATCTCATTTGAATTAAAAAGACGAGATGAAAACGTAATTCAATAAGTTATTTATCAAGATATTCGTAACTAAAAGCCGGTGATACCAATACAACGAAGGTCCAAAAAAATAGAGTTAAGAACAAAATAAAGTTCTGTCTCGTTAAAGATAGGCTTATAAGCGATTATATGGATAGAAGTTAAATTATATATTAAATAGTGTTAGAACATAATTAGTGTTCATTTTGCGAGCGTAAGTCGGCCTGAGCGTATTTTTGCGCGTCAGCACCTCCTCGTTCTACGTTAACACTGATAAGGAAGGGAACGGCCGACCAAATCATAGCAACTAAGAAAAAGAAGGCGTATCGAATATTACCTGTCGCATCTGCAATGATTCCGACCGCTAGGGGACCGACGAATGAACTTGACTGATTCCGGGTTATATGTTAATTATATCACCATCAAAACGTATTAGTCAGTATCTCAAAAGAGTTAGGAAAAGGATAGTAATGAAAACCCACCTTATCGGTGATGGAGTAGAGTGCATACCACCTAGCTTCTTCCCCAGGTGGGATAAGTCCGGTGTAGAATGCTCGTGCATAAGCTTGGAAAGCGCCGTATACCGTCCCAAAATAGATAGCCAAACCAAACATCTCTTCTTGCGTCGTTAGTCCACCAAAACGAGCAGTTGTACTAAAGTCCACGTCCTCACCCTTAGAACGGAACAGAGATAGGAAACCGAGGCATCCGTATGCAGGAATTAGACTACACAGAATCACTAGCGTAATTAACACACGTTTATTTGACCATTTGAAGTATCGTTGTATACGAGGCCAAGCGAGTGCACCGAAGATGCCTGCCGCGTTTACAAGTACCCCGACAAGTATGAGGGCACTTGCGGACATATGCAAAGACGTTTTCCCAAATAGAAGTGCTGTAGAAGTGATGGTCGTAAAGCCATCACTAAGCAGGAACCATGCTCCAAGGAAACGGAATGTGTGAGTTAGTCTCCGTATCTCTTGCCAGCGGAGTGTTCGACCAAGGCGTCTCCAAGCTGTTAGTATTTCACGACCAATACTCCAAGTACCCCTTTCCCTAGAACTATTAGTAGCTTCAGACTTATCCCCATGAAGAAATCCTCCTCCAGGGAGCCAGATCCAGGCTGGAATTGTAAATAGAGCCCACCAAAAACCGCTCGCAGCAATTGCTAACCGTAGGGCGAATGTCGATCCTTTTAGTTCCATCACTGGTATTATAGTTAAAATCAGTGCCACGATGCCCGCAAAATACCCCAGAGCTATTCCAGTCCCTGATATTCGTGATGTCGTTTCTGAAAGTAGGGAATTGTAGTTATCTCTGAGTGTGCGAGTCTCTGGTGAGGTTGGTTGTGATGGTAATAGAGATTCGGTATCATCGCGAGAGTCTTCCACTAAGTTTTGGTCTTGGTCTTGACTATCAGAGGTTTCCGTGACAGTGAAATCAGAGATATTAGATTCTCTCAGCTTTTGTAGAGATTCTACAACGTCTTTATCCTCTCTAGCAAGAGAGGGGAGATATGCATTCATAGCTACAACGCTAGCTCCAAATCCAACGTTCGCAAGTATAGCAAGAAGAGATACTGTCATCCAGATTAGGGAAGAAGAAGATAATGCGATGAAGAGCATTGCAGAAGCTGATCCTAGAGCAGCAAATAGCAGAAGAGCATTCTTTCGGTGTGTAGCTATTATCAGCTATCAGTAGCGATTAAAAAGACCTTGGTATATGTTCTTACGATGATCCGCAATAACACCCATTGAGATGACAGTTAGGGCCTGAAGAGCAACAGATATTGAGTAACAGTACAAGCTATATACGAAACGTATTGGATGTCTTAGTTTATGCACCTGAATAGGGCATTGCGAATTACCTGAAACTTGCACTATCTATCCATGCCCAGCCTATTCGTACAACACATCGAGAGTTGTCGGTCTCGTCCCTTAATCGCAATGGCCGATTATTATTCAGACTTGAGCATGGTTCAGTCTTTTCGGGTAGTAATACACCATTATCACGGGCAAACTGTTCCAAGCATATCGGGAGAAACATTGTTAAGGATACTACAACGAAGACTTCACTAGCACAGGTTAGTCATCAATGATCAGGGGAAACAATTCTATACATTGTTGTTTTTTAACAAACCTTGCAAACGCATAACTAAGCCATCCCCTAAGGTGCCTTTTGGCCTTCCTCTCGTCGTATAATAACTCCGGTCTATCCCCAACCTCCGGGGTACTCAGCAGAGGTTCTGTGGGTTGATCCATGGGTGACTAGTGGATTGCCAAAGAAGAGAGAACGAAATCCCACTTCCCTTGTTGTTGACGTCGACAGACACGGATACGCGGACAGGACCCTGTGGCAGTGCGTCTAATGGACCGCGTGCACGTGCTTGAGAGACACCAAATAAGAATGAAAGGAAAATAAAAGAAGCTTTCATTTAGACGCCTACTAGGCCCGTTATGGGCTCATGGTCTCTCACGCCCCGACCCGAGACCAGGAACATGTTCTTGTTCCGGTTTTCCGCAACCCTTTCTCCATCGTAAAATCCTCCCAAAAACATTGTTGCAGATGAAGAGCAATGTTTATATACTCCTTTTTCTTTTCTTTTTTTCCCATCAAAATAGTAATGATAAAATGCAGGGTCTTGTAAACGAAAAACCTTGAAGGAATGGAAAAGAAAACATCAGCCGAGGGTTAAGATCAAAAATATATACGGAAGCAAATTATCCTTGAGGTAGAGCGTAGTACACTAGATTAATAAAGATACTGGCTCGGTATTGCCTTTTATATTGACTACGCCTGTGAGTCCAATAATTCTAAGGGTTCTACGCATTCTATAGTCTTTTTCTCTGTATAAATACTAATATCCCAATATCACTAGTGATCTTCAATCAGCAGTGAGCCCAGCAAACCGTGAAAGGCGTGTGCCCGGGCCATGAGGCTTGTTACCAAAAACCTTGCTATAACGCGTCATGTTGCCCCTTCTCAGATTCAATTGTCGTGTGCCGCGTTGGCCTTTCCATTGAAAGAATACGAGAATGGGCCATGTCGGTGACTGATTGATCTGTTTCTTTTTGGTGCTCGCGTCTAAACGCGTCTATTGTTCCCGAAGCACAAAACAAACAGCTCAAAAGCGTAACACAACAACATAAAGAATATTTAATAAACGTTAATCGGCACTCTTTCCCTTTTCTCCTTTGTTACCCCTCGATTCTAAACCACCATCGTCCTTCTCAAATTCCAACACTGTGAATCCACCATCTGCTCCCGTTTCAATCCGGAATTATCAATTCACAGTAATACATCTCGGACCGAACCACTCCCATTCCACCCTGCTAATAGTCTGTTCAACATGTCCACCAGCTTAAACCATCTGTCCTCATTTGCAAGCTACTTCACCTTTGACAATACCGTAGGTTTTTTACTACTCCTAGACTACTTCGCCGACACAAGCATCTCAACTATTCCTATATTCTAGGTACGGATCGCTCGTAGATTCACCAAACTATTATACAACTACCTCCTCGACGAACCACTGGACTTAGAGAAGGCGTCTCCACTTCTACTGCTCCCTCCCCGTAAGTGCGTCAGGTTCTTAACTCCAGACCCAAAAGCCACCTTTGGCAAGTCTCCTACCAAGAAGGTCGCACACAGATCAAGCACTGCTCGAAAGATTAAGGAGTTGACTGCGAATGAATTGAAACAGAAGAAGAGACTTCTTTTCAAAAGCGTGAGTTGTCCAATTATTCTCTCTTTCAGTGAGCCTCCGAGACTTAGAACCAAGGGCTGATCTATAATTTATATCTATCGTCGGTTATCAGTCGGTACTGTTATATTCTCGTAACTGTCGCGAGTCTAGTGCCAGGGAAGGCGCACAAAATAGGTCTGTTGTGCTAAAGGGGCTCAAGGAACCAGAGGTTGAGCCCAGCACTCCGGAGGTCATTAGTCCACCACCGACCGTCTATCCCGAAGACGCATGTGAGTTCTCCACAAATTATAACGATGAGCTACCGGCGGGTGGCACAGATGCCGGTGCACTCGCCAAGACTGGAGATCCATTCCTCTATATCCCTGAATCGAGGCTCGAGAATGAAATACGACAATCGTTCCTGTGGTTCCGCACTGCTTATGCCCTCATACGCGGGGAGAATAGGTTGAAATATCAGCTCTCACAGGGTATCTTACCTTCTACTCTAGTGCTTCTAATCTATCGTGGATGGATCCCGCTGGAAGCTGCATTCTCATGGGCCGATGCACGGGAGTATCTAGGAAGGGGGCTCTTGAACTTTCAAGACAATCCTGGCAAGTATATCATGGAAGAAAGCATCACCCAACCAGATGAAGACGAAATCGAAGTGTACCTTTCTGGGTTTAGAAAGGTGCGAATGACAACGATTCGCAATGGCAAGGCGTTGATGTTCGATTGGAAGAAGGACAAAGAAACGCTAGCGAAAGATGGCTGGTTCGGTAAGGCATTGTTACCATTAGTACCACTGGAGATACAGGAGTATATAGCGGGACTCTTGTTACATGCCGGTTCAAGCCAGTACAACATCAAGCTGGAGCCCAAGCTTCAAAAGCTGTTTTATCCCCTGATATCACGTAGACGTGCCCCAACTATCATACTGCCAATGCCCGAGGCAGAAAAAGAGGGCATATTGGATGAGGCCAAACGTTTCTCGGCGTTAGTTGAAGCTGTAGATGAAGAAATTTTGAGCGCAAGCTCTGGATTTAGTGCCGGTCAGAAGCGTCGACGGGCTGTCGTAGAAGAGGAACCTTATAATTTGTCGGATATATCAATGGAAAGTATTGGACCAAATCCGAAACGAAACAAAACTACTCCAAAGGAGGGAGTTGTTGATTTGACTTCGGATTATATCGAGGTACCGGTAAATAAAGACGAGGAATCTATATCCGCCATTTTCAGTAGGTCTAAGGCCCAATCCCAATCCCAACCCCAAAATCAACAATCAAACGGGACTCCCTCAGTATTCATGGCTGGGTTGAGACCAGAAATGGAGTCTCCCTCTGTTATTATGGGCGATGGACAGCAGAATACATCTACAGACGAGATGTCAGTTTCTCCTGAGCAGGTTCCAAAGCCCATTCCTCCTGAAGCTCCATCAACTACCCCCGCCGCTACTCCTGCCTTCAATCCCTTCGCAACATTCACACCAGCAGCGTCTACATTTACCCCAGCGACATCTACATTTGTTCCCCCTATTCAGCCAACCACAGCGGCATCATTTGTCACCCCTGTCAAACCGATGGTACCACCAACACTTATAAACCCGCCTATATCTTCATTTGTCACTCCCGACAAACCCACAATGTCTTCCTCTACCAATCCTTTCCAACCACCGTTTTCAATGCCATCATCTACCCCACTTCAGTCGTCATTCTCAGGCTTTACCTCGATCCAACCGATTACGCCTTCGACTACTACTCCAATTCAGCCGACAATACCTTCATCTTCTACTCCAGCCCAACCGATGACACCCGAGAATAATATTCCCGTCCAGTCAACGACACCCGCAGTTGACACACCCGCACAGGCAGAAACTTCATCAGTACAGGAGCCAAGGAAAATAATACCCCTCCCTGCCAGACTCTTCGCAATGGACGCGATACCTACTCCTGTCGCTCCACCTCCGGCTCCAGTAGAGACAGTTAACAATCCATTCACGGGCGTATTTGCGAACGAAGAGGGAGATAAGTCCCGGAGGAGAATCAGAGCTCTCCCTTCTAGGGCTATAGGCGTGGTCATCCCTCTTACTCCTTTACCCCCGGAAGAGCCACCAGCACCGCCTGCGCCTGCTGAGAATGAGAATGAGAATGGGAATGAAGGAGAAGCCACGGGGGGAACACACCTGGCCCACGACCTAGACATCAACGTACACACGGGTACCAACATCGTCAAGTGTCGAATGGGTCAATTTATGTTCCTCTTCGCTCTCTTGGTGTCGATGAAGTACCTTGAATGTAAAGCTTGTGGTAAATGCATATACTTCGTTCACATTGGTGTATCATGAATCTCGTTCTGGAATTGCTATCACTACTTGGCTACGCTTTTTCGACGTTTCGTTCGGCCTTCGAACTGGGATTTTGGGGAGACGGAGTAGGTGGGGTAGGTAGAGGTTTCTTCGTGGATAATCCATGCACCTAATTGCAGGGCAGTAGTAAGAAAAAAAGAGGGGGTTGACGTTTAAACAATCTTACTGGGTGTCTTTTTTGTTCCCCAGTTTGCAGTCAGCTAGGTCCTATCATCTCGATTAGCTCCTTCGGATCCTATTCCCCTTCTTCTCCTCAAATTCAGGACTTAACCGACAGGCAACACCTATTATATTAGGGTTTATAGATATTTATTATTCTCCCTAATTTCTCCACCCCGAAATCTTTCTACATATCCTTTTCCGTTGATATCCCTTTCCATCCTTTCCCGGTTTCATTTGCAGCACCAATCCTGAGTCCATCCTCCTTATTTCCAACCTACTCTCTTCACTACTCCTCCCTTGTTTTATCACTTTCTTCATATTTGAGCCGTATTCTTCGATATCCATTTCCCCTTCATATCACTAATATCTTTCATATTCCCCGTACTCTTTTTTTTGTTTCCCAATCAAATATACAAAAATAAACGTTGTACTTTTAGTTGCAACTTGCTTTCTGTTTTTCCTCTTTCCTTCCCTCGTCCCTCTTCCTCTCCATCTTTTCGTGTATTATTTCAATTGTACCATTTTTTACTCCCATCTCATCTCATTTCATTGCATTTATTATCTATCACCTCCCATTCAGACAATTCATTATTAATACATGAACATCAAGGTCAAATGAGAGGGGAATATCACCCTCGTCTCCAGGCTACCTAACCTTGATAACGTTTCTCATCCATTGTATTTTATTGTATCATTATATCCTATAGATGTGTTTGTGTTGTATTGTCCTAGCACCATACGTCATACATTTTACATTTACATCTTACATCTTACATTTCACATTCGGGCCCATCCACCTCTTCATCTTCTTTTTTCTGAGTTTGGGCCTAGGCTTAAACTTTAAACCTTTTCACCCTTCTTAGAATTATTCTTTTGTCCCTCTTGTTTTTTATATCTCATGATTTCAAGCTTAATTCTCGGGAAGGTATTCCCCCCTTCTATCATTTTTCTTCATCTTTTCTCATTCTCTGTTATCTTTTTTTCTCCCAAATTGTATACTTCCCCCCCCCCCCTTTGGACTTCGGAGCTCTGAGCTATCTCTTTCTTCTTCATTTTTTTTCCTCGCTTTATATTCACAAATTTCATTTTCTCGAATATTTTCATCTGACTATCTTTCTCCTATCGATTTACCGGCAATACTTCCTGTAAAGTAATCTCCTTCTCCTGTATACAGCTCGAGGCTCGCGCTCCATACATCTCACGAGCCCGAGCGCAAAGTAGATAGACAGTCTGACGGCGAATGATAACTTCCAAAGTCTGTCTAACGTCTTTATCCCCCCCCCTTTCTCCTCAACATAATACTGAAAATGTGGAGGCGGGAGGGATAGGCGTAATAGACAAGATATAGTCCGGGTCATAAAGAAACCTTTTTTTTGTGTGTATGGGTGCGTATTCTTAGAAGCCGAAAGGATGAAGATTCTGTTTATCGACAATATTACGGATACCTAGAACTTAAGAAGCTAAGAAATAAAAATATGTAGAGAATATATGGACGTACTACTCCATAGTCCCAATCTTCTGAGAGATTGTTATCCCGTTTATTATTATTAAGAGACGAGGCTGTGTTTTCACTTCCTGCTTGCAGGAGTAAGTACTTCCATCTTCACAAACTCAAGTCTAGTGACTTTCGAAATTGAGGAATCGACAATAGATAGAGTCGGGGACAACCTCCAAACACGGAGAATCAATCGCGGGAATGGTTCCCCTTCACGTCTCCCGGTCTTGACTTTGTCAACTCGCGCTTAATACTGGTAAGTATTTTTCTTGCACATCTAATTAATTTATTGATCAAATCAAATCAAGACTGTCGTTAGTATTTGCATAGATTGTCAATGATTTTGAGAACTTTCGTTTCTTTCGGACACGTATGACAGATACTTCAGACTGTTGTTTAGTTTTCAATATTCCTTTCTCAATCCTGCTTTCAAATTCCATTAAATTGTACCGCATATAGTCCCCAAGATCTTGATTTCACTTGTTTTGTTGCTTTGTTGTTTTGTTGTACTGAAATTTTTCCTATCTTTAAGAAGTAGATTTGTTTGAAGGACTTCAAAGTTTATACCTCATGTGTAGTGTCACCAGATTGTTGACCAAATAAAGAGTTTATACATCTTATCAACGAACACTATTGACTTTAATAGCATCCGTCTCCATGACTTAAGTGAAGGTTAAAGGACTATTTGTAACCAGCTTTTTAGTGAAAATTCAACATTACTCATGGAGGTATGGTTATCACTGACCCTACGCAATGGTGATCAATTACACCTGAATTGGACTAAAGACTGAAATATATCCACGGTTACTTGATCTTGCTCTGTGCATACTCCTGGGTTTCCTTTAGTATATTTCCGCTCTTCTCTGTCCATATTTACATAAGTCTTTCGAGATGATATTTTTAGACTGTGGCCGACGAACATTCTTTCTCTTCTGCCTTAGTTCCATCTATATGCTTTACTTCCCCGCGTACTTTAAATGTTTTGCACTAGCAATGACTGTAGTACTATGGGGTGAAATATAAAAACTTCGAGAGAAGAATAGGGGGATTAACTTATAAGCTGTCACAGTTCGAGGTCAAGATGCTGACGGGTACCAAGTGCCTCGATCGTGTTACACATTACTTTACCCCAATTTGATATAGTGCATCGAATACCGTCCTTTGCGTTGTCAGAGCAAAGGAGATATCTACAATAGTGAATGCTATATTGAAGAGGTTAGGGAGTAAAACAGGGGGGTCATTCCACACATTAAACTCAAAATACGTCTTCTCTGCGATTCCATTCTCGAGGTGTTTGAGCTTAGGAAACATACCTAGGCCTGTAAGTAAATATGTGCCTTCTACTGTGCCGTCGTGATCGGACGTTATATTTAGTTTAGTATCATCAATCTCTGTGTTTGAATAGTCTTCATAAGAGACTCCCAGTGAGAAGTGGTTACCATGCTCAAACCTAAGTACCGAATTTGTGTTTATTTGGAAACGTCAATACAAGCTCTTAACCGACGAATGGGAGGGAACAATATCTCAGTTTTTGCAAGTATAAGATGTCCACCAACTCTAAACGGATAGGCCTTTTAGGTGTACTATACATTTACATATTATTTTGCTCTTTAGGTCGTACCTTTTAGTGTGTATATGATACTTTAAGGCCCGTTTCTTCTGTTATTAATATGTACAAGTTAGTTCAATTTCAGTTTGGAGGTAAATTTACATATAAAAGACGAAAGAGAGATAAAAGGGACAAAAGATAGCATCAACTTTAGTAAAGGGAGTGTGGTTCTGTTACTGTTACGGAGATAGTTATCTATATTGATACGTTCATTATCCTGAGAAACGAAACATTTCTACAAGATGTTTATGAGCGTCCTTTGCATCAGGTTCATTAACTGTACCAAGTATAACTCTAGTATCGCGCGAAAAGATATGTGCATGGTAGAAAAAATGAAAATGAAAGTTTCTAATGTATCTCTTACGAGATTCGATCGCATCAACAAGAAGTAAAACCTCTTCGCTTGCGCTCCCCTCCCAGTGTCCAGAGATTTTATAAAGTAAATCTGTTAATTTGGGGACCAAAATATCCAAAGATGGATCATCCACACGTAAAAGAGGCCAGATGTTATATGGTCCCCTGCGATGATATCCACGAATGAGCGAGAGAGTTTTGAGATTAGGCACTTCTTGAAGAACAAATCGAAGATCGTCCATCTCTAGATAATATATCTCCAAATGCATGATCTCCAGCGGTGGGCGCGATCTTCGAAGATAATTGACAATCCAGCTTCCTTCATCCCCCCGTGAGATTATAGAAAGCGAAATGAGAGAAGGTGTGATAAGGTATTTCATTAGGTTTCTGCAATATAAGCCTAAAACTAACATGGTCAGATTCGGGAGTAGAACGGGGGGACCACTCATTACGAGGTCGCCGAATTCGTTCTTGTGGTAGAGATCAAATTTTAGACGTTTGAGATTAGTAAACATGCCCAGGCTTTTAAGTAAATAGGTGTCAGCAACAGCTAAATTGCGAGCCATCAGGCCTAGATAAAGTTCAGTCAATTGTTGTGTATGGATGGTCTTCATGATAGTCCGCCACTGAGCAATTTTCACTTGACTCAAGTATAAACGCCCAAGTTGGGTTGATTTGGATAGGTGAATGATTTTCTCAAATGGAACATAGTCGTAGAGAGAAACTAACTCGAAGTTTTGCAAGCATGGCATGTCCGTCGGTTTGAAGCTCAGGTGAGGCACGTATTCCCTAAATTCGAGTGTAACTGATTTCCAGCGTCTCTTTTCTCGGAAAAATAACTTGAGTATATCATCAATTATTGGATTTACCCTGTTAGAAGTAATAATTTTGTAGTCCAATGGGGAGTCTCCTGATCGTTCTATCCAGAGCCGGAAGAGATTAAGAAGGCCGTCATCTCCGCGACTTATTTTATTACAGCATGTGTCGATATATAAAGTGGACCAAAGACAAGGAGTTGATAGGGCAAATCTCCTTAGAGCCTGATTTGTATGTGATATCACCAAGAGGAATAACTCTGTGTATTCATAATTTTTTGTCTCGAAGTCGTCTGTTATTCCATAGAGGAGTATATGTGTCAAAATATCCTCTGGCATGGTATCGAGCTTGATAGATCCCATCTCTACTGAATGCCGGTGAAGGAATGTTAGACTATGTTGAGAGGGGATAATTATCTGATTTACCTCTTAGATGATTCCTATGATTCCTGTGATTCCTAGGCTTCTCTATTCTTTCGAGCTGGGAGTATATCCACCTGTGATAGTGTGCCTAACTGGGGAGGATGAAGTAGATATATTCCTTCTTCTCGCTGGTTCATAAGTGAACCGACCAAGTATCACGGGGTTGTGATCTCCAAACCTCGCAGATCAGATCCATCTTCTACTTATAGGTATCAGATCACTTGTATTTGTAATAATAATAATATCTATAGTCTAGAGTCCAAGCTCGGTTATTCTTATTGACAACACTTACATTTATTTTTTACCATATAATGTCAATAAATTCATATAAACCGAAACTGTTTCCGAGTTATAAACATAATTATTGAGCTTCGAATCGTCAATATATTATAACTTCTATTTTTATAAACGAGGCATGTCTATCAGTCTCAAATAGGGTTCTTGAAGTATACATAGTATTTATACAGAAGTGAAATCGATTTAAAAACACCAATTTTGTACTAGTACTAGATTATGTTGATAAAGAACTTAATTTGCTAGTAATGAAAAGATCTTCACCAAAATGTTGGTACGCCCGACCGTGGTATTGGGAGAGATCGTAACTATTGTGGCTATTACTAATACCTCCAGACTCTCGCATCCAACAAGTTCGTATGATGATAAGAAGGGTAGGTTATAATATAAGTGCAGAAAAAGTGTGGGATGCTAGGAAATGATTCCGATATGTATGTGATTTATACAAGGGTAGCCATCTTACCTAAGTCCGGGAGGAAGATATCGTAATAATCAGTGTCCAAATATCTACAAGTTTTTTCTCTATATACGCTTCCAATATGCTGATGAGCTGTTTCTTTTATTATATATACCTTGAGGAGGTTACGGATCCGATCAACATTATCTCTTGCGGATACCGACCCCGGTCCGAATATGGTTCAAATACATGTATGTCATTATCATATTAGACTATTAAATATATACGTTTCCCACCTTTAATGAGATTCCTCAAAGTCTGTCCTAGCTATAATGCAAGTTGAAGTGCATTAATGTTGAGGACAAGCCGACAAAATAGAAAATTTGTACTATTTTCTTAATATGAACTATATTTACACATTCAAATTCATAAACTGCCAACTAAATCGAACAACATTTGGGTACACGGTTCTCCAAACCTCTGAGATTTGAATATCCTTGAAAACATTTCAAAATATCAGCCAAATTAATCTGTATAAAAGTATAGAGAGTATCTCTAATATAACATGGGTTAATTAACTCAAATAGTAACTCTGACCTTCTCGGTCCAGGCTTTTCAGATATACCACGTATTTACATTATTGCTTTATCCCTTAAGTAGTACCTTCAGTGTGTATATTATATATTGGATTCTGTGTTTTCCCTTTTCTTATTCGCAAGTTTTATTTAATGTGACATTGAAGGTAAATTTATAAAAGACATAAAAGGGATGAAAGTAAAGATTAACCTTAGTAAATGGAGTGGGGCCCTGTCTACAGTGATTTTATAATCATATTCATAGTATTTATGGACAGCAAATGGGGTATGTCATGGACCAGCGCGTTCCCCTCCAGGTCTTCTCTCTGAAGGCAGAAATTTCAAACGGTGCTTCTGGAGATAAGTAGGTGAGAGGAACGACTATGCTCATATCTCTAGCGGGGAGTGCTCCAATTCTCTCCCTTGACTTAGGGATGCCTCTCTGCGGACTCTTCACTTTGAGGGGTCTCTACTGGTCCCGTAAGTGGATTGACAAATTGCGAAGAGTCGGGCAGAGGGGGGAACTATCCACCTTGGTTCTCGTAGATAAAGCTTGGGTTCCAGCTTGTTGTTGTACCGATTATATCCAGTGTGTAGCAAATGTTCTGCTATGTTCATGTGCTCCCGCATCTCCAGAGGTGTCAATGGTATCAATTCCTTATCAAGATCCGAGTCAAGATCCAATCAGGTCTACGGGAAGTGAAAATGATGTATTTGCTGCCTACGAGATCCTATTGTCACTTTGTTAAATATGCGTTTCTGGATATCTTCGAAGTTTTCAAGACTTTTAAAGGCTTTTCCAAGGCATATGTCTCCTAAATGGAGTGTAAAGTCTCGAGTATACCGGCAACGCGATAAAACCATGGACGCAAGAAGTAGAACAAGCTTCCTCAGTTCCTTTTCACTCCAACTAAATATATAACGCAGATTAAAGTCTAATTTCTTCAAGTTTGGGAGAAGCACTCTCCCATAAGGACTCTTGGTAGATAATAGTTGCCATAAAAACTTTGTTGTGTCCGTGTAATTGGGATCAAATTGGTAGAGTATGAACGTTTTGATCACGTGAAGTTTGTGAAAAATAGATCGAATTCGTTCTATGTCAAGATCTCCACACACCAGCCATCTCATTTTTTCTAATAAAGGTTTCGACCTTTGTATGAATTCATAAGCCTTCTCTTCTGTTCCTGGGTACATTACTATATCAAGTGATACGAGAGACGGCGCAGTGAAGTAGTCTAGTAAATCACCACAGCCTACACTCAGTTTCAGAGCACGCAACTTTGGTAGTAAAATAGGATATCCATTCGGCATTTCACTGAGAAGAGATATCCCATAGTTAAAGGTTAATCTCAGATCAAGATGAGCGAGTTGAGGGAACATGGTCAGACTTGTAATGAGAAAAGTGTCTCGGGGAGAATCCTCCAGATCTAGTTGGAGGTGTAACAATTGTTGACCCTGTATAGACTTTGTGATTTCTCGCCATCGGCGATTCCTCATCTGTTTCAGGTTAAGATGTCGCAATTGTTTCGAACGGGATAAATCGAGAGTAAGAGTCTCCTTTTCGTCGGTCATGAATGTCAAATTTAACTTTTGTAAGCTCGGCATGTTTGTCAGGGCAAGGTGAAAGCCCGGGTCAAAAGTTATTGTACGTTTGAACGCAAGAGTTATTGATTCCCACCGATATCGTTCCCGAAGAAGTAACCTGAAGACCTGTTCCGCCATTCGTTTAAAAGCTAACACTTCGATCTTGCAGTCCAATTGCGCATTTCTTGACCTCTCTATCCAGAGCTCGAAGAGTTTCGCGGTACGTGAAGCTCTAGTACTGAGCCTTTCATCACTATCGTCTTCAGCATCTAAGAAGAGATATATCTTGGCCCAGAGACAAGGTGAGGACAACGCAAACTGTCTTAAGGCACGATTCGTATGTGAAATATTCAGAGGAATCATATTTCCCTTCTGCCGATCGTACTTTGAGGTACCTAAAAGAAATATCTTCAATAGTATCTCCTCTGGCATGTTTAGGAGGTTGATGGGGGGCATTTCTAACGATAAGAGTGACTAAAACTCGTCTTTCTGAGATAGAATGAAAATGAACCGTAAGGATACAAGCAAAAGGAGATGATTTTCAGATTATTTACTTATTTTGTAGTTGGAAATTTCTATTGACTTGCGACGCCTTGGCTATCATACGCGGACGTTGAGAACATACGTAAGATAGGTGTGCTTGTATTACATAATATGATGTCATGAGGTTTCAACCCGTTTCCTTCCCTCTTCTTCGTCTAGTGAATTTATGCTTTCCCCCTCTAACACTACTATAAAAAATCATACATAGACATGGGAATAATCGCTGGTAGCAATTTTAACTCTGAACTATGTACTTTCACCCTTAAGAACCTCCGCCTTCACCAAACTATATGTTACATATATATACACTACCAAATAGATTATTATTGAATCATCTAGAGGATATTTCTTACATTGTAGAGATAACTATATCATAATCTCAAAATTAGCTCCTTTTGGTTAGCAATATTATGGTAATGTATTCCGCGTGTCCAAGATCAACTCTTTTTTTCAATTATCAATTAATAGATGTAATGATGATCTCTTAGAAGGTATGGATTGGGGAGGGGTTTATGTCCATACATTCTCTATATTTCAAGCTCTAGATACTCATAATAAGGTTGATGGATATAGTATTTACCATCTCAAACTCTAATAAGAACTCACATTCGTACAAATAGGTTGTTTTATGATCCGAATTATATTTCTTTTCTATTTTGTCGCCTTCCCCCCCCCCCGGGTCTCTTTTCTTCTTTTTCAAATTGTGCTAAGAAGAAGACCGAAGGATAGAAATCTTAGACAGACTTTGAAAGCTACTATTCGCCATCAGACTATCTATATACTTTAAGGCCAAGGCTCGGGATCGAAAACCTATATGTGAGACTTGAACTGTATACAGGAGAAAGGGGTTATTTTACAGGAAATATTTCCGGGAAGTCTAACAAAGAAACGATATTTGGGGAAGAAAACTCGAAAGAAATCGAAATTGGGAATGAAATGCGAGAAAAACATGAAAAAGCAATAGATCAGGAGACCAAAACTTGAAGTCTACAGAAAAGAATAAAACGAAATAAGGTGGAAAAAGGAAAAGCAGAAAAGGAAAAAGAGAATGTCCTTCCCAAGGATAAACTTAAGGTCATGGGAAATAAAGATAGATAAGAGTAAAAATATTTATGTTTCAAGCTTAGACCCGAATTTCAAAAAAAGAAAAACAGATGAAGGAGCATATAGGTACCGATGTGAAATGTAATATGTAAATTGTGTGGCGTATAGCGATACAAATACATAGGATATAATGATACAAAAAATTCAATGGGGATATAAAAACAAGGACGGAAGAAAAGGGAGATAACCCCCTCCCCACTCCGAATCAGATTTTCTGGGGTCTGAGTATGAGATGATCTTGATATTTATTTATGAATCATAAAATAGGAATCAACTCTCTAGTTGAAAGATGATACAAGTAATAAAACGGAGTAAAAAAAGGTCACGATTGAAATGTTGATACACGGAAAGAAGAAGAGGGAGGAAAGAAAATAGAAAGTATTTTGCAATTAGAAGTAGAACTGTCGTCAAACGAAAAATGAATATGGGGAATATTAGGGGGAAATGGATATCGAAAAATACGGTCTAGGTACGAAGAAAGTAGTAAAAAGATGAAGAATAGGAAAGAGGTGGATTAGTAATAAGGAGGAAAGATTTAGGCTCAGAACTAGAATTGGTGCAAAATTCCGAGAAAGGATAAGAAGGATATAAATGGGAAAGGAGATATAGAAAGATATCCGCTACTAAGAAGTTATGAAGAATAATAGATTCCTATAAACCCGTTGTTTAGGTCCTGGGTACAAGTAGAAGAGGGGGACAGGATTAGTATGTATACACACGAGAGCTAATTGAAGATGAAAGGAGTTGATAATAGACTGGGGAACGAACGTAAAAGACACAAAGGGATAAACCGTCAATTCCCTCCTCCTTTTTTCTCAATCCCGCCCTGTAACTAGGTGTACGGAGCATTCACGAAGAAAACCTTCACCCGTCCCATCTACCCCGACCCTCCAAAATCCCAATAGACAGGTATTTCTAGGGTGAAGAGTCTATTGGAGAGGGAAATTGTTCGCCTTGGATCCTGCTTAGATGAAGCCACATCTCCAGTGGTACCAACGGTAGCAACGGTAACGATTCCTTACCGATATCCAGACCAAAACTTAATTAAGTCTATAGGAAGTGAAAATGAAGTATTTTCTGTCTATTAAATCCTATTGTCACATTGCAACCGTTAGATATGCATTCCCGGACGCTTTCGAAGTTTTCAACGCCTTTAAGAGCCTTTCCAAGATCTATGTCATCTAAGTGAAGTGTGAAGTCTCTAGTATACTGACAACGCGACAAAACCATGTCCGCGACAAGTATGACAAGCTTCCTCAGCCTCTCCTCTCCCCATCTATAACTCATACTATACTCTAATTCCTTCAAGTTGGGAAGAAGAACTCCATCATCAGGGCTATTGATGGATAACAGTTGCCATAAAAGCATTGTTTTATCTATGTATGCTTTATCCCAATTGTAGAGTATGAGCTTTTTCAGCGTGTGAAGTTCGTGAAGGATAGATCGAATTTGGTCTATGTCAAGATCCCCCCACACCATCCATTCCACTACTTCTAATGAAGGCTTCGACCTTTGTATGAATTCATAAGCACGAACCTCGGTTCCTGCGCACATTGGTATATCAAGTGACACGAGAGATGGTGTAGTGAAGTAATTTAACAGATCACCACAAGCTACACCTAGTTTCAGCACACGCAAATTTGGTAACAAAACAGGGGGGCGTTCGACAATTCACCGAGTGACGGCTCGTATTTAAAATACGTTATTAGTTCAAGATGAGCGAGTCGAGGAAACATAGTCAGGCTGGTAATGAGAAAAGTATCACGAGGAGAATCTAACAACTCTAGATAGAGATGTGTCAGTTGCTGAGCATATATAGTCTCCGAGATTTCCCGCCATCGATGACTGTTCATCTGTTTTAGATCAAGGTATTGTAACCGCCTCGAACGGGATAAATCGAGAGTGAGAACATCCTCTCCCCCGAGCATAAATGTTAAATCCAACTTTTGTAAATTTGGTATGTTTGCCACGGCAAAGGAGAAGCTATCATCATGATCTTGAAATACGAGGTCTTCAAATGAAATAGTTATTGATTGCCACCTCCACTGTTCTCGTAAAAGTAAGCTGAAGATACGATCGGCCATTCGAGCAAAGGTTTTCGTGACGATACAGCAATTCAGCAACGCATTTCTTGACCTCTCTATCCAGAGCTCGAAGAGTTTCGCGGTATGTTCAGCTCTAGTATAGAGCCGTTCACCATCATATGTCTCATCATCATCATCATCATCATCATCATCATCATCATCTAGGGTGAAACTCATCTTGGTCCAGAGACAAGGTGAGGACAACGCAAGTTGTCTTAAGGCACGGTTTGTATGTGATATATTCAGAGGAATCATATTCTTCTTCTGCCAATCGTACTTTGAGACGCCCAAAAGAAATATCTTCAATAGTATCTCCACTGGAAGGTCTAGGAGACTGATGGATGGCATTTGAATGATAAGAGAGACTTGTGATACGTCTTTATAAAATAAAAAGAAAGTAAAATTTAAGCATAGAAACGAGATAAGAGAATGTTGTAGCTTATTCACCTGGCTCGTTATTAGTTGTACTGAGTTGCGACAAAAAGGCGTTGACTATGATACTCGGACGTTGAGAAAGTAGGCATGGAAGTATCAGGGCACGTGAGCTGCCACAGGACGCACGTCTGTGACCTGTGTCACAGAAGCGGTGGCAGAAAACATCCTTATTCGCATACAAGCATCTGCCACCGCAAACAGTTCCTCACTGAGACATAACCCAAAACCCAAAACTTTCAAACTCAAAGCATTCCAACTCAAAGCGAAATATCCATGCCTCCTAGACGTCGTAGATTACAAAACAACCCTGCCGACATCCCTATGCCAAATTTCAATTCCAATGGTTACGCACCTTCGAGAGCCAGAAAACGTCGCTAGCACAATTGCGACAACGCAACTGCCATTCAGATGCTAACCAATGAATGGTTGGAACGCCAACAATCTGACATTCGTATTTGGAATGAACAGCAGGAAGATGTAGTCATCGCGCCACCTGCTTTGTGCAAAAATTCACCCGTGGAGCTTCGTCCACATTTTGAGCCTGAACTTCCTGATCAGCACCTACCCCAACAGCAGCTACAACAACAGCAACAACAACAACAAGAACTTGAGTAGATTGTGGCTCATTTACAGCAGCCTGAAACTCCCCCGGAACCTCAACCTTAGCCCCAGAGTTCGCCTGGCGTTCCCCGTCCGTAGACTCTTCCCACGCCACCCCTGACACAACAACCTCTCGCACCATCTCCCAACACTCACCTGGCTAACTATAATCCCACTTGGGAAGAGCAACTCATCAGGATTGTACAACAACTGCAGCAAGCAACACAAGTGGGCTTCCACACCAACCCGAATCAAACCCTCGAAGCTGATCCGTCTGCTTCTTCCACTGTAGCACCTTCTTCGGCTAACTCTGGTGTTGGAAAAATTAAACTAGGACACAATGCAAGTGACGTCATGAAAGATTTCCACCTGCTGCCATTACCCATCCTCGAAGAACTCCGCCAGCTTCGACAGATGAAGCTCTGGTTTTTTACCAATGAGGGCCTAGAAAAGACACAACAAGCGAAAAACAGGGCCGGCCGTGACAACAGCACTCATGTGCGCTTCAATTTCGATAAGCAGTCTCTGGTGACTGAAAATGAA
The DNA here is from genome assembly GCA_002287475.2 of Pyrrhoderma noxium. NCBI lineage: Eukaryota > Fungi > Basidiomycota > Agaricomycetes > Hymenochaetales > Hymenochaetaceae > Pyrrhoderma > Pyrrhoderma noxium. The sequence continues at coordinate 148,856 of CM008261.1, forward strand.
TATGAAGCCACCCTCAAATCTGCACCCGAGGACAACAAACTCTCCCCGGACCAACTCAACAAGGCGATGCCACGATTCATCGATAGCATAAAGCACGCTAAATGGCCCTCCGATGTAATTTGCATGCTTGTCACCTTCTTTGACAAGGTGCAACGCCATTACAAAGCCAGGTCCAAACCTATTGGAGGCCTATTCACCATCTCTCAGGCAGTCTACGAGTTGCGTAACCAATTTCATGCACATCTTCGCTACCATAAAGAGGCCTTGGTCCTCGCACTTGTCCCGTCCGACCTTGATCGAATTCGGGAGCAGTTATGTGCGCAACGGGATGAGTCCACCACTCTTTTTGACGCCTACCGCTCCGCGCAACGTGATGTAAGTCTCTCTTTTCTTTTCTAACCTCCTTGCGCATCTCTTTCCCCTGTCCTCAACCCCCCCCCTCCTCTCTTACTTTCCCTGCCTGAACAGTACCCTCACTTGCTCCTGCCCGTTACTATTTCTCTGCCCTCCCACTGCCCCTGCCCGTTACTCTCCTTCTGCTACCCCTGCCCGTTACTCCCCTTCTGCCCACAATAAAATACCCTCTCTCTTGCCCTGCCCGCCATTCTTTTCTGCCATCCCACTGCCCCTGCCCGTCAAACCTTTTCTGCACCACCCCCCCCCCTGCCCGCCCCCTTCTCACCCACTGAATTACTCTGCACCTGCCCATCATTACAACTGCCCCCTTCCCTTTTTTCCTCTTCTCTAACTGTTCCTTCTGTGCCGTCTTTATTTTAACTCTCTCTCCTCTTCAGGCAGCTAGAAAGCGCGAACTGATCATGTCTCAATTCTCAGCGCCCACTGTTTCTGCCAACCCCTCCCATCCTGTCGGGGCCGACATTAAAAACTTCCCATCCTGCAGCTTATGCTCACGCACTGCCCCCATGTCCCACCCTCCATTCTGTATTGTCTGCCTCGGGCGCCACAAGCATAACTACCGTAGTTGCAACCAACCCGTTCTCTTCAGTACCACTATCCCCACTTACTGTCACCGCTCTGGCCCCAATAACTGTCTGCAAATAAAAGACAGAAGAGACGTTTGTGTCACGTTCCAGCTACAAGGGTGCCAACGTGATCACGGACCTTTGCACCACTGCTCCGCCTGTGGCCAAACTTCACATGGTGTCACAACTTGCCCTCACCATAAGGATGTCAAGGCCTCTGCACCCTTTTAATTTAGCTTTTCTTTCCCAAATCCTCAGTGAAACCTCCCTTTCCTCCTCTTATCCTACTGTTGTGTCTTCTTTTTCGAATGGATTCCTTGTTAAGGAAAACACTAAGTCTTGCAATTCGATGTTCGAGTTTAGAAGTCGTCGATCACTGAGTAAGACTCAACACTGTCTTAATCAGGATGTTAGCAACAAGATCCTCTTGTGCTATCACTAGCAGATGCGCTTAAGCCCTCTGTCCTGAGGTATCAATCAGAATTGAGCAAGACTGTTGTGAACAACTTTAGTTCAATTAAGAAACAAGAGGTCAAGCTGAGGGCTAAGTCAGCTACAAGCCCTGTATAAATACTCTACTACTGCACAGCAATACAACTATCACATGATTGTTATGAACAAGTCATGTGGAGTCATAATGACACAATACTACCTCGTGTATCAGTAAGCATGTGTTTTGTGAAACAGGGGTAGATAAGTGTGAGAGTCCGAATAGATATAAAAGGAAGGATGAATGAAATGAGTCATGTGGAGAAAAGAATAGGGGTCCCGCATATGTGCCTAGGTTTGTAACATTCCTCGTCAGAGTCCCCGCGATAACCTCCACCTTCTGCCCTGACAATTCTTCCTCCATTTCCCTTTTCCACGATGAGTTTCTACAAATTGTAAATAATGAATTTGCCCTCCAGCGATATATAGGCCCTTTTAATAAACTTACTTTACAATCCCTGATCAGGCCCTTCCAGACCTCCCCTTTAAGTCTTGTACCGAAACCGAACTCCTCCAGCTTCCGACTAATTCAAAACTTATCTTTTCCGTACTCTAAAACACCCATTCCTTCCATCAATGAAAATATCAATGCGCAAGATTACCCTTGTACTTTTGGCACCTTTTTAAATGTTTGTTTCATCATCAACAAATTACCCCCTGATTCTAAAGCTTGCACACGGGATGTTGCCGATGCCTATCGTACAATACCCTTACACCACTCCCAATGGGCCAGGCTAGTCATCAAACTGCAAGATGATGTGTTTGCCCTCAACACACAGAACTCGTTTGGGCTGGCCAGCACAGGCGGTGTCTGGGGTCATGTCGCCGATATGTTCGCCGACATTTTCAGATCCCAAGGTCTCGGGCCCATAACTAAATGGGTTGACGACTTTCTTTTCTTCCATCTGCCTAACCAGGCCTTACCTCAAGCCAACCTTTACCGCTCTCAACTCAAGCCCTTACTAACGGCCTCTCAATCCAATGCTCGGTGTTTCTTTCTCGGCCTGCGACTACCTGATGGAACGCTTACCCAATATAATGAAAACTTTGTTTTCCCCCTCCGTTCCTACTCAATAAGTCAGCATGCCTACTCCACAGACGATATCGACCAGCTTTCAACTTCACTCGGATTGCTGTGGAAGGCTGAGAAGAGCAGTCCCTTCTCCCCGCGTTTTACCTACTTGGGATTTGACTGGGACTTAAAATTACTTATTGTTGCCCTTCAAGAATTAAAGCGTCTAAAATATATCAATGCTATAACCCAATGGCAACAATGTTGTTTTCACACGTTGTTGCAAGTTCAATCTATTTACGGAAAACTTCTATATACCATTTACATAGTGCTCAAAGGCCGCCTTTACCTCACAGAGTTTGAAAAAATGTTCCCCACCTTCTCTAACAACCCTTCCCAGCCGCACTGCCCAGCAAAGGCTACTTGGTCTGATCTTGAATGGTGGTCACGTTTATTGTCAGCCCCAAGAATCTGTAGGCCCATTCCAAGTTTCCTTCCCTTCTCTCCTCTAAACGCCTACTCGGATGCTAGTAACCTAGGTATAGCCATTGTCATCAGGCAGGCTTGGGCGACCTTTCAGTTTCTTCCAAGCTTTAAACAGAGGAATCGGGAGATCGCTTGGGCAGAAGCCGTTGGCTTCGAGCTTCTTCTTCACTTCTTGCAATTTTTTCCTTCCACCATAAATTGGCTGCAGGTCCACTGCGATAACACGGTGGTCGCAGAAGGGTGGCGAATTGGGCGCAGCCGCAATCCTTTCGTCAACGCGGTTTTCAAACATTGCCACACCCTGCTCAACAAAAACAATTTACAAATCCAATTAAATTATATTCCTGGCACATCTAATCCCGCCGATTCTCTTTCCCGTCTCATTCCGCTTGTAACAGAAGCTTTACCTATTCTTCCACTTCCCCTCGAATTAAAACATGATATCATCCAAACATTTCCTCCCTTCTCAATCTCTCCCTATTCTCAATTGTGCCCCGTACATACAAAACTCCTTCCAACCCAACCTAACTCTTTTGATTTCCTTAGAGAGTATGAACAATTGGACAAATGTGAATCCTAAATCCCTAAGGCCTCATGTATTAGCTATAGATAGACTAGAAAAATGGCTACCCGCGATTACTGTACACTCTTCCTTGCCTTCAGAGCTTCAAGCTAAACAGAAGCAAGTCCTTCTTGCCGCTTATGCTTCATCAACCAAAATGACTTATGGCACTGGCTTACTATGCTACCACACCTTCTGCAACACTATAGCCCTGCCAGAAATATACCGCGCCCCATACTCTACAACAATCATAGCAGGATTCATAGCCTTTTTAAGTGGAACTTACTCCAAATCTGCGATAAATAACTTCATAGCGGCAGTCAAAGCCTGGCACCATGTCAACCTCATTCCATGTGACTTCGATGAACAAATAATCAACCGCATGCTGAAAGGTGCAAGCAGAGTTCAACCGCTACCATTACCTAAATGTGAACCCCTCACCTCGCAACAACTTGCTCAGATATTGTCCTTTCTCAACGTGAAAATCCCTGAGCAAGCCACAGTTGCAGCGTGTCTAACCACCGTCTTTTACTCCTGTTCCAGGTTAGGGGAATTCACAGTGCCCACCATTAAGTCCTTCAACCCAAACATACACATCACTGTCACAGGCATATCATTTTAACAAGATAGGTTCTTCAATAAAGTTACGGCATTTAAAATTCTAAGAACAAAAACAAAAGATAATGGGGAAACTGTTTTTTGGGCATGCCAAAATCTAACCTCTGATCCTCAATTTTATCTACTAAATCATCTACAACTTAATCAACCACAACCTCAACAACACCTCTTTTGCTTTAAGCACCAAAATGCCATTGTTCCACTCACAAGAGGAATTTTCTTGCGGAATGTTTCAATAGCTGCCCAAAAAGCCGGTTTCCACTTCAAAGATGGCCACAGCCTCCATATTGGTGCCACTATGGAATACCTCCTCCAGGGAGTACCGTTTGAAGTGGTAAAACAGCTTGGCCGCTAGAGCTCCAACTCTTTTGCTACATACTTGAGAAATCATGGAAGAATCTTAGCCCCTTATATGCAAGACAAGCCAATTATAAATAACCAATTCCTTGAATACACCTCTGAAATCCTTAGATAGCTCCTTCCGTGTATGGGCATCCTTCCGCGTCGCTAACCACGACTTACTATACGGGCGGTAGGATACCCGGGGCGGTTGATAACAGGCCCAAGAGTCGGGGCAACCTGTTGCCGTCACCCACAACAGTGTCATGTCTGATAACACCATTGTAAATTCATCATCATTATGTGTAGAGTCGGAGTTTAGTAATTGTTTTGTTCTTCGATTAGGTAAGCACGTGCTCAGGTCACAGACTACTTATATCACCACGTATCACCGTGCATTCTAATTATTATATAATAAATCCTTATATAATAATCTTTCCATTTCTCTTCTCTTTTCAATACTCATCGTTTCTATCTACTGAATTATGAGTATTCACCCACGAACTTCGTATATCTTAAATTAACTTCCTTGGGTATCCCCCTATATATCCGTCTCCATTCATATCCTTTCTTGATTTCATTTGTACCGATTACAACTTCGAGCGCGAATTCATCTCATCTTCCTCCTTTTATTCCAATCTACCTACTCATCCTCTTTTTATCGCTTTCTTCACGCATCGACGGTATTTACTGATATCCATTTCCACGTATTTCCTATATCCCTTTCTCGTCTGGAAACCGAATTATACTTTATTGAGCCATGATATCCCATAGGTGTATTGTCGTACAGTATACGTCATGCATCATGCATCACACATCTTATATTTCCCGTGTGGGTCCATCCATGTTCCAATTAATTTTTTCAGAATTTAGACCTAAGCTCGGAGCTTGTGACACTTTCACTCTATCCTTTTGTCCATGCCTATTTTATATTTCATGACTTCAAGTTTATTTTTTGAGGAGGGGCATTATTTTTTCTTTTCATTTTCCATTTCACTCTCTTTATCATTCTCCCTCTGACTATCTTGTCTTTTTTTGACTTCGAAACTCTGGTATTTTACTTTCTTCATCTTCACTATCATTTTTTTCCTCGCTTTATATTCTCAATTTCAGTTCCTCGAATATTTTCAGCCAAATATTTTTTGAAACTCAATTCCCAGAAGTACCATCCGTAAAAGAATCTCCCCCGTATACAACTCAAGGCTCACGCGTAGCTCACGGGCACAAGTCCAAAGCGAAGCAGTAACGTAATAGACAAGGTATAATTCGGGTCATAAAAAAAACCCTACTTGTGTGGACCCTTCTCCAATCCCACCTTCCTCTATATCATTCATTATTAAGAGACGAGAGGCGGGAAACAAAGTCTGTCTTGAACACGCGACGCGCACTACCATACCATTGCTGACCAAAAGGAACTAACGTCGAAACTATGATCTGGTCGTAAACTCACTAAATATACGATGTGATGTAATATAATACCTGTTTCCTCAATATAAGAATCGTTTTGATGATACGGTAGTAATCTGTGTGGTAGTGTATATAATGTATGGATTGGCGAGGGTGGAGGGTTGGGAGAGAAAGTACATAATTTAGAGTAAAACTTTGTTGTCCATTGTCACCCCAAGTCCGCATGTAAGATGTTTATGATAGGGTACGAGGGGGAAGTGGGACATAAATTCAGTATTGTATTAACTGATGTCGTTAAGTCTCAGGGAAAAGTAAGCTGAGAAAATGAGATGGAATGAAACTCATGAAAGGTAGGTTGTGAGTAGAAGAGATAGTCGTGTCGTGGTCTTTTCTATTCGATATTGTAATTTACACCTTATATCTTCTCCCAGTTTTGGTGAAGAATGTTTGGAGGATGTAGACCTGCGCACTTTAAAAGAATAAGTTTTGTTTTTGATTATAAATGCAATATTTGGAGAACAAGAAGGAAGCTTACATGGCCATTCCAACTACTCCCATCACTTCTAAAATCGCGAACCAGAAGATTTTACTTTTTTGGGTAAAGAGAAGTTGATAAGTATAGCTGCTTATACTGCTTAAATATATGCATCATACGTACCCCTGGGTTGATTTCACAATTGAGAATCCCCGATTCTCTCGTGTATGGAAGCTAAATCAAAGTAAAAATGTAGTAAGTCAACTGCTCATTGCGTGATAATAGGATGACAAAGAAGAAGGGTAACAAACACGTACAATTTCTGCGTCCTCTTGATATTTAATAGTTGTCCGTTCAATCTAAATATGCTCTCTTCCAACGCACTCGAGTGATCCTGCATCTGCCCGGGTTTCGTTGACGGTTCCCTTCGGGGTTCACTTTCGACCATGATATCGAAATCGATAAATTTCTCGGTGAGTGAACCCATATCGTTGGTGAAACAAAAAGAGTATTCGCCGATTGTGTTTGCAGTGAGGACGTAGTCACCTTGACGTTCATTAGCGCCATCAAGAAGATTTTTATCGTTGGGATCTTTCACTTCGAAAGATATATCGAAGGACCCGCCAGATTGAACGGCGAAATAAAACTGTAGAGCAGAAGGGGGATAAATGGTAGTTAGAATGACGTTGTCGATAGTAAACGGTAAGTGATTCGAAAGATATGGAACTTGCGAACGTATGTCCGTAGCTCAAGAGAAAGAAATAATAAATAGTTAGAAGAGGAATATATAAAAATATAAGTAGAATGCGTGGGTCTTGATAACACGTACACCAATCTTCTCTCCCGCCTTGTCAACGTCTGCATAAAAGCAGAGACGTTCGTTAGCTGCAATTGACGTTGTCAACGCAGACGCGTGTGCCCCTGACAGCAAGAATGACAACAGGTACGATATACCAAAGGCGAGTATCGCCAGGGCATTCATGGTTTTTAAAACAAAGTAAGTTTGGTAGAATTTACGGAGGGGAACGCGTTTGCGTGTCATCGTGTCAGGGTCCTTCGGGATTCTTCACACGGTACAATTATCGCGGAATTGAAGTCTTCATTTGAAACACTATATTTACTCATTACATTCAATTGTACTGGATCTTTAAGGCCAGTGACAACTCCTATATTCTTCTGCCGAAAATGTAGTAAGGTAGTAATGAGGTACATTTATTATCTGAGACAAAGAAATTATAGGAAAGAAAAAGTGGCAAAAAGGTTAATATCATAGTAGTACATCTAGGAGTTTCAGAAGTGAGTGATCGACTGTTGCAGCTATTGCTTCACTTTTGTAAGCATTACACTTTTTGAACATGTATTTGAGAGGCTCGTCAGTCTCATAAACTTCTCATGATGAAATAAGAAGATAAGATATATAATATAGAGTGTTGTTGATCGAGTAGAAACTATTGGAAGAATTGTGTAAAAGAGACAGAAAAAAAGGAATACAGTTTGTAATTCCCTTTTTAAACTGAAGAAGGAGGGAAAAGGTGTAAAAAAAGTCGTGTCTCCGCAGGTGAAATAGAATTAGGTACAATAGAACCTTTATGGATAAACTCACAAGAATTGATGGGTAATCCGCCTCAAACTCAGCCTTTTGTCTGTGAATAAAGGTAGTAGGATACACACTCTAGACTAGCTCCGCGGGGTGAGAAATGAGCGGAAACACTATTAAACCGAATAAGGGAAGAAGAGGGTGGGAGGTAGGGAGGGAGCTTTGAGATCAATGTTAAGGGAAAAGAGATTCCTGAACCAGGCCCTTTGGGAGATATCATAATGTCAACGATGCATCGGATAGCACATAACTTGTACTAGGATATCATTACTATTTTAGCTATTTTACTAGTATGCTACTTTCTAAATTAATTTTCGGGGAGCTTCCAAACTCCCAACTTGCCGTTATTACCAAATCGTAGAGTAAAAAAAATTAAAAGTAGGTTACTTAGATGAATGCCTATCACCGCAGTATCTTGTATCGGTTGATATCGTCGTGGATACATAGAGACTCGTATCAAGACGTAGGAACGGATTTTCTGTGAAACTTTAAGTTATTTGAATGAAACGATTCACCATACTAAGAAGCCTGGGGTGCTGGTAAAACTGATGTGTGATACTGATGTTAGATATTACTTTCTGACATCAATCCATTGAGATATACATTTTTGATGGGTCAAATGATAAAATGTGGTGTTATGATCAACGGTTACCCGGTAAAAAATAATAAACTCTATAGGAATATTAAGGTTGTATACTAGATTTGACGCCTCAATCCATTTCTTGGTAGGTTTTATAACACATGACTCATATTTCTCAAAAAGTAAAAACCACAACCTTATGCTCCAACTCGGATGGTGATAGGAGGCATATCTATTAGAAGCAGTCCCAAATTGTACGTTAGATCAAAAGTTGATGGTTGTGTCAGAATGTGCACATGTACCTGTACTTCTCATGGCAACTCCGATTTCTCCGGTGCATCTCGGTGCTCGATGAATACCAAATACTGCTATCTGAGGCTTAAAAAGTTATTGTTATTCTCTATGCCCCTCTACTTCCTCCCTCTTCCTCTCCATCGTCTTTTCGTATAATGTCAGACCGCCCAATATCTCGTGTCGGACCGGATTACTTTATCAAAGGTGTGGATCCTTCTTCTCTCTACAGAAAACTAATAATCTTGCGTTTTAGTGAAACGTGTCGAGTTGAATAAACGGGCATGGAAGGAAGTCAGACGTGGCTGGAGTGACAGTCCAAGTCTGTATGTGAAAATAGAATATGGGAGAGAAAAGGTACAAACGAAGATAGTCGGACGTACCTTTTCACCGGATTTTCCTATCAAGCAGATAATAGTCAGATCGTGCGTCATCTATGCTTGTCCCCATTTTTTTTCACATTTCTAACAAGGTTGATTAGTGGCAGATCTAGTTCACTTGAGGAGATGGGAATCAAGTTCACTATCATGCACCACTCTATATAATGGATCGATACTACAGTTAGTCAGTTAGAGATCAGTCTCGATGACCTTCGAAACAAGACAGTCGACGGTGAGGGTGTGTACTCATTAAATTAAAATAAGATGATATATATTAAACTGCTTCATACAGCTCGATTGAACATGTTGAAGACGGGAGCAAACACGATAGCTGGGACAATTACAGTACACTGTGAACCCATCGATTACAGACTGTTGGTCTCTGAGTTACAGAATGAGGTTGCTCGTAGGACAAGATTATCAACTCAGTTAATAGTAGCAACAGATGACTTGACGGATTTTATTGCTGAACAAAGTGACATATATGCATCTTTGGGTGCGCTAATCGTCAAACTCGGTATTTTTGTAGGAGTAGTAGATAAGATATCAGAGGTTAGTTTTAACTGCTTATAGTTAAGTCAGGTACTAATGTTTGACAGATACATCCATATGCAGATGCGGCTTGGCAAGTCACCAAATTGATATATGGTGTATGTATTATCTATTCCTAGACATATATTTTGCTTAATGTGATAGCTATTTCAGGCAATATCAAGCCAATTAAAGGTGGACGCAGAAGTGGTTGACCTTGTGTACGCTATGTCTGTGATTGTTGATTGTATTCTTGAGATTAGAGATATGAGGGACAAATTCGACCGGCTCGAGACTATCGTAATTCAGATTCTTCGCCAAATTACTGAGTGCTGTCATTTTGTCCGGGAGTATATAGGACATGGATTCTTCGGTATACCTTGTATTTATTATTTTCTTTTATACCACGATCTAACTTACACCGAAACAGAGAGGATGACATTGGTCGAGAGTCGTCAAAAGATTGACGCTTTCCGAGACGTATTTTTTCGATTGAAGGAGCAGCTTAATTTAGGGATCGCAACAAATACTGCACTTGTAATAGCTCGAATGTCAGAAGAAATTGATCTACTTTGTAAGTTTGTAGTCGTATCAGTTATGCTTTCGTATATCTAATATAAACAAAGACCTTGAGAGGCGTCTTGTTCCCGACAAATTTGATGCATACTCACGTGTCAGATGTAGCCCTGGAACATACAATGATGTTCTTTCATGTCTTACTGGACATCTGCTGACTACGTCAAAAAACAATATCATATGGCTCTATGGACCTTCTGGCTGTGGAAAAAGCACAATAAGCCACACACTCGCTGAATATTTCAATAGTATCTCCCGACTAGGCGCATATCTTCATTTCCATAATGGCTCTAGTAATCCTAACGCTATCATCGCCACTATCGCCTTTAAACTAGCTACATTTGACTCAACCTTAGGGAAAATTCTTACGGACCAAGTGAGACAACTTCATGGTGAACTATCAGTCGAGACCCAATTCCGAGAATATCTACTTGGGCCGCTCTCTGTTGGCGCGTGCTCGTTGTTTGGCCCGGTAATCATCATTCTGGATGGACTAGATGAATGTGGAAACATAGAGCCATTTATGAGGTTATTCTCTAGTGGACTCTTCGCAAAACTTCCTCACAATTTCCGCTTTCTTGTGACTAGCAGATGGGAGCACAAGATCGCTAGGCCATTTTTTGCATACCCACACCCAGTCCACCAAGTATTTTTAAATACAGCGGAGGAACATCTTCCACCTATCTCGAAAATGTTCAATCAAATGCACTCTATATACAAAGAACAGTACGGTTTCAATAGGCAGGACAGAGTGCTTTTCGATTATTTTGCTTTGTACACCCCTTCTCGTGATCAGTCCAGCCAGCAATTTTATCATATAGGAGACTACGTATGTGTCTCTTTTGTTGTTATATATAACGTATTATCTATTCTGAGACTTATTTTTAGAAATTCATTATATACGAGATTCCTGCCATGAACATACTGATAAGGAGTATCGTCTTAAATTGTAATTCGTCAAAGACCTTGCATACAGATATTCCAGATTTGGATATGCTAATTGCCGAGAACGTACCTCTCGTTCTAAGACAATCTTGTTTATCCTGGTCCTATGCGTTAACGAACTCTGTTCTCCTTTCGGTGAATGCTGATATGCTATACCAATTTGTCTATGAGAAATTGTTGGTATGGATCGAGGTCATGAGCCTAATTGGAGAGTACGATACAATAGGACTCATTTTATTACAGGCAATCTCATGCGTAAAGGTGTGTTAGCTACATCCATTTGTTACAACAATCTTGAACTTGAGCTTAATTCTCCTCAGGAGGGCGACAGGGAGCTTGCCGCTTTTCTTGAGGAAGCATATGATCTTGTAATTAAATACAAGCGTGGTATCTCACTCTGCGCGTATGAGATATATCGGTCAATGCTGCATCTTGAGAAAGGACGCTCGCGTGTAGCTAATCATTATCAGAGTAGTGCTGCGCCGAGTGTGTATGTTGAGAAGCTAGGATCATATCTAGTTATCAGACATACAGACTCAGTCTTATCTGTCGCCTTCTCCCCCAATGGTAATTACATTGCTTCAGGATTGAGTGACGCGACTGTAATGATTTGGGATGCGTGTTCTGGTAGGCTCGTCACTGGTCCACTTCAAGGACACTCAAGCTGGATTAGAACTGTCGCCTTCTCACCTAAAAGTACTCGCCTTGCTTCGGGCTCAGATGATAGGACTGTAAGGATATGGGATTTGAAGAATGGTAAACTTATTGTTGGACCCCTACAAGCACACAAAGGCTGGGTTAGATCTGTTGCCTTCTCGCCTGATGGCACCCGTGTTGCATCAGGATCGGATGATAAGACTGTGCTAATATGGAACGCGGATACCGGAGGCCCTGTCACTAGCCCATTAAGAGGACACACAGGTGGAATTAGATCCGTTGTTTTCTCACCTGATGGCACCCGAGTCGCCTCTGGTTCGGATGATAGGACTGTGAGGATATGGGATTCAGAAACTGGAAATCTTATTTCTAATCTATTGGAAGCAAATAACGATTGGGTCAACTCTGTTTCCTTCTTTCCTGATGGTATTCATGTTGCCATAGGGTCTTTTAAGTGCACCGTGTGCATATGGGATTCTGATACTGGTGATTTTGGTTTGGAAAAAATTAGAAGATACGTGAAAGATGTTACCTCTGTTACTTTCTCACCCGATTGTACCCGTGTTGCCTTTGGGTCGGATGACGGCACCATGGATGTATGGGATATAAAGACTGGTGAAGTTATCGCTGGTCCATTTACACGACACAGAAAAAGAGTCAACTTTGTTGCCTTCTCGCCCGATGGTTCCCGCATTGCTTCAGGATCAGATGACAAAACCATAAGGATATGGAGCACTGGGTCTGATTCTACTGGTCATGGAGAACAGTCCCTTGTGGACTCCTACGAGGGTCGTATAGCAACAGCATCTACTCAAGAGTCTAACCTTTCTTCTGGCAGGTTAACCGAGTTAAATTGGAAGCTACACAGTAATGGTTGGATTAAAAGCGAGGAAGGGAAGATTCTTATGTGGATTCCAAACGAGTTGCACAGTTGGATTTGTGGTCCGAGGGAGGATCCCACTCAAACTTACAAAAAGTTAGGACATTGCATGAAGCTGCACATATTCAAAGAGTAGATATAAAACGGTACATGTGTATACCGAGTTACTCTGTTTTAAATGAATGATATTTAGGCTAAAACGTACGTAATGAACTCGAGAGAAACGTCAATAATATTTGAATAAAGATTTAGGTATATTCCGTCCTTCCTTCGATTGGTCTAGGGAATACAACTTACTAAGACCCACGAGCCTGATGTTACTATATTGTACTGATTACCAAGAGGCTAGCCAAGACAACTCGGCCTAACTATTAGCAATTTTTCCCAAAAAATTGCAAGTCTGAATGTACAATTGGCTCGTTTTCATCCCCACAGGATCTTTGGTGATATCCGACATCAAGAGGGTGGAGTTTATGATTTGCCCTTGTCTTCTTTTTGGGCGTGTTGCAAAGGCTCTGGCGTAACTCAAGTAATGATACTTAGAGAGTCCCTAAGTCGATGACCTTCCGTTGTCTTAGCAGATATTGCGAGATTGCGGACACCCGAGATAAGCTACTAGATAAATTCATTAACTCCGTAGTCCAAGTTGCCGACTTTCTTTGAATTGCCCGAAGTCTCTTCTTGTCTGACAACACAAGGAATTGGCGTCTTACGATTATGTAATATAGGCGTCTAAGATACAAGTGTATAAGAACCGAGCTTGGGATATATTTGGTATTTGTTACTATATTAAGAAAGCAAAACATATTAAAAGTTTAATAATGCTAGATATATAGTACATCTTTGTGAGGATAGAACACATTCGCGAACTGCGAACTGGTCTCAAAATACCAACTTATCTATAAAATTACCCTTTTGCTTGTTATCTTTTGATTGCCTTTGATAACAAAATTTAATGGACACCAAATATGTACTAATTTCGCTTATAAATCAAAATCACTGGCGCCCTTTCATATACCTATACCCTCAGCGCATGTATACGATAGTCAACGCGTTTTCGACAAAATTAATAGAAATTCCAGCAATAAGACATGTGAGTAAGTTGAAAAGGCGTCATTCTCATTTGTATGCTTACATTACCCTTTCATTTCAAAAAGACGGTCCTCTAGTCTCCCTAGTTAGAAATGTCACCTGTCAGCCTCCTAGACATGCCAGAAGAGATTCTATTAAAGATATTTTTTTCGGGTCTCTCGGAGGACTATTGGCAAGGGAGGAATCATATTCCTCTGAACGTATCACATACGAACCATGCCTTGAGACGACTAGCTTTATCCTCACCTTGTCTCTGGACTAAGATAGGTTTCTCCTTGGATGATGATGACGACGATGGGACTGATGTCGATGAAGGTCTCCAAACTAGGGCTGCATGTACCGCGAAACTCTTCGAGCTCTGGATAGAGAGATCAGGAAGTTCTCCATTGATTTGCACAACCGAAGTGTCAAGGTTTGGGCGAATGGCAGAACGGATTTTCAGATTACTCCTTCGAGAACAGTGGAGGTTGCGGTCAATAACACTCACATTTGAGTATATCGGGAGTATTCGTCCCGGTTTTCACTTTGATTTAACAAACATGCCAAATTTACAAAAGTTAGATTTGGCGTTCATGGATGACGAAGAGGAAGTTTTTACTCTTGATTTATCCCATTCGAAACAATTGCGACATCTTAACCTGAGACAGACGAGGAGTCATCGATGGCGGGAAATCACAAAGTCTATACAGGGTCAACAATTGTTACACCTTCGATTAGATCTGGAGGATTCTCCCCGAGACACTTTTCTCATTACAAGTCTGACCATGTTCCCTCAACTCGCTCATCTTGATCTGAGATTAACCTTTAATTATGGGATATCTCTTCTCAGTGAAATGCCAAATGAATCTCCTATTTTACTACCAAATTTGCGTGTGCTGAAACTAGGTATAGGCTGTGGTGATCTGCTAAACTACTTCACTGCTCCGTCTCTTGTGTCACTTGATATACCAATGTGGACAGGAACCGAGGTCCAGACATATGAATTCATTCAAAGGTCGAAACCTGCATTAGAAATAATGAGATGGGAGCTGTGGGGGAATCATGAGATAGACCGGCTTCAGTCTATTCTACAGGAACTTCACGCGATAAAAACACTCATACTCTACCAATGTGATCCCAATTACACGGACACAACAACGCTTTTATGGCAGCTATTATCTATCAAGAGTACTGGTGATAAAATACTTCTACCTATCTTGAAGGATCTAGAACACGGTCTGAGTTACATATATGGATGGAGTAGAACCTCTGAAGAGAGACTAAGGGAGCTTGCTATTATTCTCGCGGATATGGTTTTATCGCGCTATCAGCATACTCGAGACTTTAAACTCCACCTGGATGACATCAATCTCGGAAAAGCCCTTAAAGACCTTGAAAACTTCGAAAACATCCGGGAATGCATACTTAACGGAGGCAAAATGACAATAGGGCGTAAAAGACAGCATATACTTTATTTCCCCTTCCAGTAGACCCGATTTGGTTTCGAACTACCTTTGTGCGTAGTATACATGTCTGTAAAAACAAGAATGGTACTCAGGTAGAGCGTACGAATATAATTCCATAATGCATTATTTACAGTTAATTCGAAGGTTTCTAAGTTCTCTGTTCAGTCTGGGCGGACTTGTAGTACTTCCATAGTAATAGGTGAATGAATATAAAATTGTGTTGAGTTTTTTTTACCCTCTAAATCGTGTATTTCATTTACTTTTTAAGCTAGAATTTGCGACGGATGGCCCCAATCGATTTCATAGCTATTTTTAGATGATATGTTTAATAAAATACTTCTTAACCACATGTGTGACAGCCTGTATTCGCAGAACTCTTGAATATTGATGAATGACAACAAGAAGCTATTCTTAGCCCAGGTTAGGAGATATTCATGGATGTATGACATACGAATTACAGTCTGAAGAGCATCACTTTAAATCCTCCCTACATCTGTGGAAACTTGAATTATTTTGGTAAAATTTATACCATAACTGGGGATGAAGAAATGGACAGAGTACATAAACATTAAAGTCTCTAACAGGTACGGATGGAACACCCTCTACGAAAATCTAAGTTTATGGTGTAATGATCCAGCGGAGAAAGTTAGTATTCGTCTTATATAATGGTTTAGGAATAAATTGCATATATGTTACCTGAGGTGGAACATTACCGAGATTACGCATTGTAAGTAACTATCTAAGTTCCGATCCTATGAAACAAGGCCTCTCGAAGTAACTTAAATCCACCAGAGGTTCGACAATATTTACTAAATTTATTGGTACTAAGATGATCCAAATTTCTAGGTTTTAAGTCCTCCAATAAAGAACTGGATTGGATTTTAGAGAAGAACTTTGAGAAAAGTCAACTTCAAGACATTCTCCAGAGGCTTTCTGAAACAAAGATACCCGTATTCGGACAGTAGGATTAATTTCTGCTTGGTGCTACAATAAACTCCCTGACATTATCACCTATAAGAGTCCTCAGGCTCTGGGTGGAACGATCGGACAACGTGCCACTAAACTACTGCATTGTTGTGCGCGAAAGAACACGAATAACTGATGACCTTCTCAAATTACTCTTCCGGGAAAAGTATTGTTGGAAATCAATCAAATTACTTTCTTCTAGAGGTCCTCGTTTTGGGGACCTCCATTTGGAGTCGACGGATATGTCACGTTTACAGAAACTGTCTATATGTTTTGATGAAGACACAGAAATAGAAAGGGATATAGATTTACTCAACTCTAGCCAACTCCGAAGTTTAGACCTGTCTGGGGTAAGGAGTGATCTGTGGCGGGTTATCATGGGGACTGTTTAGACGCAGCAACTAACAGAGCTTGAACTAGGTCTGACGTACAATGGATTCGAAGTCGAAGATCCCTATTTAATTACAAGCCTGGTCATGTTTATCAATCTCAAACGTCTTAAGATTGAGTTCCGCTCTTCTTCCTATTTCCCTTTCCATGCATGGTATAACCCCTTTATTTTACTTCCGAATCTGTATACCTTGTTTTTGCGTGATAGTTGTGAGAAACTTATAGAGTGTCTTACTATGCCCTCCATCATTACAATCGACATTATAGGACCCACACATGTAGAATATAATATTTATAAACTTCTCAAAAGATCAGGTCCACCACTAGAGAATAGGCTCGCGGATATACGTCCTATAAAGACAGATGACCTTGTACATATATTTTTGGGTCTACCTATGCTGAAAACTCTCCGTCTCGTGCCAGAGGGTAGTGGGGACTTAAAACTATTATTAAACATTAGGATTATACTTTATATTAAGGATCCGTTGGTGGATTGGCTACTACCAAATCTAACAAGATTGGAATATTGTGATGAATTTTACCTGAATAGGAACATGATCGAAAGAGTCACTATTCTTTCTCATGCACTCTTGTCACGTAGGAGATACTACGGAAACTTTCGTTTTCAGATAGAAGGTGGCCTCAAGTTTCCCGAGGACTTTCCGTATAATCTTAAAAACCTACTTTGTACTGAAATAGATGTACCAGATTATACTGATTGAAGTTTTTGCGCTCCATGTATTACAATATAATTATTTACTTCCTCAAGCCTACTATATTGACAACAACAGGCTTAGAACAAACTTTTTATCTAATACTCATACTCGAAATAGTTCCCCTCAAAACAACTTGCCGTGTAGATGGATTTTGTTTTGAAAAGCAGAAATTGTAGGGGAAATACGGCACCAAATACAATAATGGACAAAGGTAATGTAACACGTACCTTAGCCCAGAAAATACTCAAACGCCACTTTTTGTTAAACATCGATCTTTCAACTAGATATCTATTATTCACACGTAACCTACGTAATATAGCTAATATTTAATACTTGTTTTATTCAAAGGTTAAGGCATTGTAAAAGAGATAAAAGTTTTGTAGTGTCAAATCATTTTTGCCCGTATCCGTTGCCATGAGAATAGTTATCTAGTGGTATGTTTATTGTTATTAAAAATAATTTTCTGGTGATGTGTCCGTTGTTACGAGATACGAAACAGGTCCTGAAGCATCCAGTAATAGTAATCATCATCATCTTCATCGGATATAGATTCAAATGACTCTTCGACATCTTCAGGAAAGCCTTCACAAAATCTCAAGAGTCCTCGTGGGTGAAAATAAAAGTCTTTACAATATCTCTTACGTGACAAGACCGCCTTGACTAAACGTCTAACCCCTTCAACCATATCTACCTCAAACCGACCAGGGACGTTATAATGTAGACCCATTAGATTTGGGACCAACACGTCCGTCGACGAATCCTCGACAGATATAAAAGACCATAGATCATGTAGTATGTTCTCTCGCCCGTATTCGTACCCGAATCCTCTTGCATGTGTGAGCGAGAGAATCTTGAGAGTAGGTACTTTTCGAAGACTACTAATCAGATCATCCATCTCTAGATAGTCTATCGCCAATTGCATCGTCTCCAGTGGTGGGTTCGATCTGCTGAGAAAATCGGGAATAAGGCCCCTTTTGTTCTCGCTTTCGTATAAGCTCATGCTTATAGAGAGTGAAATGAGGTAAGGTAAGGTAAAATATTCTATTATTTCACTGCAATCCTCGGTTAAAACGAAGACAGTCAGATTTGAGAGTAAAACGGGGGGACCACTCCATACGCCGCCGAACTCGAAACAAGAGTCATCGCCGAAGTTGATCTCGAGACGTTTGAGATTAGTAAACACTCCTAGGCTTGTAATTAAATAGGGGTCGTCAATTACGGAATTACCGCCATATATACCTAGTCGAAGTTTTATCATTTTCTGTGTATGAATGGTCTTCATAACACTTCGCCACAGAGTA
This sequence comes from Pyrrhoderma noxium, assembly GCA_002287475.2. Lineage (NCBI taxonomy): Eukaryota > Fungi > Basidiomycota > Agaricomycetes > Hymenochaetales > Hymenochaetaceae > Pyrrhoderma > Pyrrhoderma noxium. Next base: position 167,574 of record CM008261.1, read on the forward strand.
TTGCTTACCCCATCCAAATGTAAAGCTCGAAGTTGTGTTGACTGGGACAAGTTAATATCTTTCTCTATTTGACAACCTTCGCAGATAGAAGATATAGTAATCTTTTGCAAATTTGGCATATCTGTCATTTCGGAACGAACGAGTGGCACATGAGACCTTCCCCCTACAAAGAATTATTTTAGCCGATTTCCAGCGTTTCTTTTCTTGGAAGAATAACTCGAGCAGTTCATCGGCATCTCGTGTAAACTCCTTAACAGAGATGCGGTAGTTTAATGGTAGCTTGCCCGACCGCTTTATCCAGAGTCGGAAGAGATTAAGAAGACCCTCATCCTTGGCTATTAACTCCGGCTTTTTATTCTTGTCGATATATTCAGAATAGCCTATAGTAATAACTAGAAAGGACCAGAGGCGAGGAGACGATAAGGCGGCTCTCCTTAGGGCCCGATTGGTATGTGTTATATTCAGGAGCATTGTGATTGAGTGACGCCGTCCTGAAGTGTCCCTTGTACGGTAGAGAAATATATCTGCTAATATCTCCTCTGGAAGAGAGTCGATCTTGACTGGTCTCATCTCTACTGATTTGTTCAAGTCTCAAAATCAATATTTGATAGATTGTACTGGTGAAAGAAATATTAGGTTAGAGCAGATGCGTATTATTATATTCATGTTCAGAGCGGGATTGTCTGATTTACCTTTTCGAACGACGAGTACAGGAACTGAGAGTCCCCTGTTGTTTAAGATGAGAGTGTATCCGCCAGTGAGGATGTACTTGGTGGGGGAATGATGGAAGTAGATGTCGTTCTGCCTTTCACTTTACATGAAAGAAAAGGACGCCTGCGATTTTCATTTATACGTACGTATAAGCGAAACTAATCCATTATTGGTGACAATTATTATTTTATCATCAACTTTATTAAATTTAATCTGGAAATAAGAAACAGAACGGTAAATCTATTATTACGAAGGTAGTACTTTGGAATCAAATTATGGATGTGTCCAATGCCTCATAAAAGTACTATATATCTAGTACTATTGATATTTTATTTTATTTTCATTCTATGTATGGTAACGAATACCAAAAATATACATATAAGTGAAGATCACTCCTGACCCTAATATTCTTTTGTATACCCACTTGTAGTAATAAGAGCAGCAAATATTATGGTATATTAAATATTACGACATTAGAATTAGTAGTTACTTACGTACGTAAGCCGGTCTCATACTCTTCTCACCCTCTATAAGGTATTGTAAAGTAGTGAATTTCTTTAAATTTTTGAATAGTACTATGCAATTACAGTTTTTTCTTGTTCCATCTCACTTCATATAGTTACATTATCCCCTTTATCTCTCTTGTCTTTCATACATAATTTCACCACCAAACCAGAGTCACACTACTTATACACACTTTTTCTTTCGTATTGACAAATAGATAAATGATCAATTTTACATTTTTTTTAAAAATGTGCAAAAGAAAAAAAGAGTAAAGTAAAAAAAAGGGAACAAAATATAGACACAGCAAAACCCAATATATCACATTCATATATACACCGGGGACACTACCTAGGGATAGGATTGAGGGGACAAACTAATACGCGGATACGTAAATATTAAAAAATAGAAATAGGGAAATGTGTGGTATGGGTTACTATAGACACCCGCCCTCTAATGAGAGAAGAGAGGGATGGCGATGACGGTTAGGATACGAATAGCGTCAACTTTCAAAAAAAGAGAATAAAAGATAAAAGAAACAAAACCCTCAAAACTCGCATTCAAGGGGGCAGGTAGATAGTAAAAATGGGTAAAAACGTAAGAATACTGTGTCTCTTCGGAGCTGGATAGGAATTCGTTAACAAAAAAGTCTATAGTAGAGGCATTGGGCGTTTGGCGTTGGGATACGCGTAACTAAAAAAGATTATCAAATTTCGGGAGGACGTAGACGTAGATGTGGATATTATCAGTATGAGGAGGGGATCGTCGTCGTAAAAGAAATGTATGTCGGGGACGGAGCGGTTGGAGGGAAGTGAGAGGTCACAAGGTCGGTAAGTCGTAACCAAAGATAAAGATATGTCCGAACGTCAAACGAGTGATGTGGGACGTAAAGGGGGAAGAAATTCAATGCAGGGTCGGGTTAAAAGATAAGTAGATAAAGTATTTTTTTAAAAAGATTACGATGACTTTTAGAATTTGGACCAATATATCACATATTACCAACAAGCAATATAAATCGATAGAAAGCTGAGGAGATAAAGAAAATTGAAAGAGATTAGAAAAGAAAGGGAAGATGAAAGGAAAAAAAACAAGTAAAAAGGGTAAAAAAAAAGTAAGAGACTAAAGAGAGCCATTACAAATCAGATCAAATCAGGAAGCAGGAAAGGGAACTTGAACTTGAAAAAAGGACTTGCACAGGAGGACGAGTATATTCACCGATTAAAAGAAATGGAGCGAGTAAGGGAGTAAGGAGCAACAACGACAGCGTTTAATATTACGGGCAGCCCGCTGAGATATTGTTGGATGTTAGATGGTGAATGGTGGGTTTAGTAAGAAATTAGCGAGATATTGAGTATGTAAGAATTACCCGTCTTCGTGACACAGCCATGGAAGCGTTGTTGTCGTCGTTGGCATGAAGAAATACTAGAAAAAAGTAGCAGGCTGGGGAGAGATGCAAAGCGAATAGATATACGAGATTAGGAAGGGAGGAGAGAGATTAGGGAAGGGAAGAAGAAAGTAAAAGATTATACATTGCATCGGACACAGACCGAGTGGATAATCCCAGCAGATCAGATATATGCACTCGATGACATCGAATGTAGAGAGTTGATTGTTTATATTCTATGGTATCCGTTTAGACAAAGGAAAAATGAATAAGAATTAAGAATAAGACATATTCGACTGACTGCGACATTCAATGTAACGTATTCTGTGACTAGTTTATGAGTTACTGTGTAACAAACGTGATTTACTAATCCGGATATAGCGATCAGACGTCAACTGGGGCCTGCGTGCTTGCATCTGCACAACATGTGATCTCCTCAAGTCGATTTTCCGAGAAAAACACTGTTATCAATTAGTCCAACTTCCAGTCTACACAGAGCTGTTACGTCAGCTAGTCAAACGTTTGGGATTCACGGATATACCACACTTACAAAACCGAAATTAGAGTCGTATAGAGTTTGTACATGTAGACTCGGTAGGGCGTATGTATATGATTAAAGATAGCCTATATGTGAGGGAAATATTGAGCGCTGGCATCCATTCTTTTCTCGTCCTGGTCTCCTTCAAAATGGTCACTTGAAGTCATGTAACGAAAAAAAGGAAGGAAGTTCTGCCCTCGTGTTCCCCAATTAAATAATTTTAGCAGTCATTCGTTTTTGTAAATGGATAGTCAGACTACCGCTGATCTGAGTCAAGGGCTAGGTACTACAAAGCTAGCAGCTAACATCCATTAAACAAGAAATTAAAGAGAAGAAAAATCTTACTTTATTCTGAGCTCATAGGTACACCACATATGTTGGTTCAGATTGTAAAAACACAACGACGACGAATACACTTCCTTCCCCCAAACAATTTACTACACTGTGATTACCCAGATATGTATTATCATATCATACTATGTATCGTGACAATAGAAGTACGGCTTAAATAATAAACCGTGACACGGTATCTTAATTCATTAAGAGACAGAAGCATCTTCTCTTATCTACCTCAATCAAGAGGACCTATATATTTGTATACTCGATTTGAAAGAGGGAAGTGTCTTAAAGAATAGTGCCAATCATATAAAGAGGTAAGTCAAACTACCCTTTTATAAATATACGTATTATGCTATGTTAATGTGCATTCTGACTTTACCTCATTAACTAGAAAAGGCGACCTTGAGATATCTGACCAAAAGAAATGACATCAATTAGCTTTGATTCTATGCCGGATGACGTACTATTATATATATTTCTCCTCGGTATTCAAGACGACTTCGAGTCTCGAGGAGAGCCAGAGATATTTTCAATGCCTTTGAACATATCGCATACGAATCGCGCCTTTAGGAGACTCGCCTTATCTTCTCCTTCTCTCTGGTCCATTCTATATATAACCATAGGTCTAAATCTGGATGAAGCCGGGGAGCAGGAGCAAAGGACAAAAGCTAGAGGTGAGGGTCTCCTGAGACTCTGGGTAGAGCGTTCGGGCAATGCACTGTTGAACTACCACGTTGAGTTCCACAACTCAAAATTGTCCAAGAATGTTCTCGAGCCACTTCTTCGCGAGAAGCATCGATGGCAATCAATTACTCTCCGTATCTACTCGAATACAGACCCAGACTTCCATTTGGAGTTGTCAGATATGCCCTATTTACGGAAGCTGGATTTGTTATTTAATGTTGAGAAAAGAACAGAAAAGAAAATAACCGTTGACTTATCCAGCTCAAAGCAGCTTCGATACTTGAGTATGGAAAGGGTGAAAGGTGCTCAATGGCGAGATGTTTTGGAGACTATTCAAGCACAGAAATTAACAGAGCTACTGATATGCCCCACAGACGATGGCAATCGTCAAGACCCTTACTTATTTACAAGCCTGGGTACGTTTTATAATCTCATCAATCTTGATATTCGAAACATTGGCACCTGGTTCGAAGTTGCTACATGGAATGACATACAAGTACAAAGAAACCTACTTGTTTTACTTCCGAAATTGCGTACTTTATTTCTGGGTCAAGGCTGTGCCCAACTGATAAATTATTTAAATACGCCGTCTCTCGTTTCTCTCGATATTGGACCAATGACTCACGAGGGCCGCTTTATTCACGAATTTCTCGAAAGGTCGAGACCACAACTTAAAACTATGGGCTTGAGACTATACCATTTAAAAACAAACGTTCTCATACACATTCTTCAACGTATTCCTTCGTTGGAAACTTTCGAGATCATCCAAGAACCTGGTGAGAAATCACTGGCAAATCTTTGGTCTATTCTGACTATCAAGAATTCGTCAGCGAATATATTGCTCCCGAATCTGACAGCACTAATATTTACTCCCTTTTCACATCAAGAGGCGATCAGAAAGAGGTCACCCCTCGGTAAAATGCTCAAATCGCGTAGGAGATACTCTAAAAACTTCCAATACCGCAGTGGCTGCAACTTTTAGGTTTCCGGGAAACTTTCCGATAACCTTATAATCCTGGTTTGTACTACATGTTTAATGTCCGTACAGCTTGGTCTCGAATGAAGTTCTTACACGTCGCATAATACAAAGTAGCAATTTGTTTTGGAGAGCCTATTACACACAATCAACTCCGTTTACTTTAGTTGGAAATAAATCTTATCTCACACCTAAAATACAAAAAAAGGATGCCAAGAATATTTTCATATATAAACGAGACTAGACTAGTACATATTTGATGTTTGTCACCACATTAATTAAAAGCATATAAAATATCAATAACGCTAGATATATAGTACTTTTCTATTGAGGATACTCATGATCTGATCGTGGAGTACCGGCTTGTATTTATAAACTCACCATTTTGTTTGTTATCCCTCGATTGCTTTTGATAAGAAAATACAACATTCACTAAATATGTACTAGTTTCGCTTATAAACGGAAATTGCTGGCATCCTTCCACATACCCACCCGCAACTACATTCTCAACATATCTGTGCACGATAGTCAAGGCCTTTTCATCGGAAGTCGATTGAAATACCAATTTCAAGACAGGTGAGTAAGTTAGAAAACTGATTTGTCATTTGTATCCTTACATTTCACTGTCTTTTTATCTTAGAAAGACAGACAAGAAGTCCACTCCCCTCATCCTTACAAATGCCATCAATCAGCCTCCTAGATATTCCAGAAGAGATACTATTAAATATCTTCCTTTTAGGTATCTCGGAGGACCATTGGAAGGAAATAGACATGATTCCTCTGAATATATCGCATACGAACCATGCTTTAAGGCAATTAACTTTATCCTCACCTTGTCTCTGGACCAATTTGGCTTTCTTCTTGGATGATGACGATGATGGCGGGACTGACGAGGATGGGCTCCATAGTAGAGCCGCATGTACCGCGAAGCTCTTCGAGCTTTGGATAGAGAGGTCGGGAAATGCGATGTTGAATTGCAAAATTGAAATGTCAGTCTTTGAACGGATGTCAGAACGGATCTTTAGATTATTTCTTCCAGAACAGTGGAGGTGGCAATCAATAACTCTTGCGTTCGAATATATCGGAAATAGTCGACTGGGTCTTCACTTTGCATTGACAAACATGCCAAATTTACAAAAGTTAGATTTGACATTCATGGCTGATGAAGAGGAGGTTCTTACTCTCGATCTATCACATTCGAGACAGTTGCAATATCTCGTTCTGAAAGACATGAAGAGTCGTCGATGGCGAGAAATCACAGAGAACATGCACGGTCAACAACTAGAACACCTTCATTTAGGACTGGAAGATTCTCCTCGTGACACTTTTCTCATTACAAGTCTGACCATGTTCCCTCAACTCGCTCATCTTGATCTGAGATTAACCTTTAACTATGGAATATCTCTTCTCAGTGAAATGCCGAATGGATCTCCTATTTTACTACCAAATTTGCGTGTGCTGAAACTAGGTATAGGCTGTGATGATCTGCTAAACTACTTCACTGCTCCGTCTCTTGTGTCACTTGATATACCAATGTTCAAAGAGATCGAGTTTCTGGCTTATGAATTCATTCAAAGGTCGAAACCTTCATTAGAAATAATGAGATGGGAGCTGTGGGGGGATCTCGACTTAGACCGCATTCGATCTATCCTTCAGGAACTTTACATGGTGAAAACATTCATACTTTACTATTGGGATACCGCATACACAGACACAACACCGCGTTTATGGCAAATGCTGTCCATCAAGAATTCTGACGAAGAAATGCTTCTCCCTAACTTGAAGGAATTAGACTTTGGGCTGAGTTACATATATACATGGAGCTCCGCCTCTGATGGGGGGTTAAGGAAGCTCGCAACGCATCTCGTAGATATGGTTTTATCGCGCTGTCAGTATGCCCGAGACTTTACACTTCATTTAGATGATACGAGTCTTGGAAAAGCTCTTAAAGACCTTGAAACCTTTGAAAGAGTCCAGGAATACATATCCAACGGTTGCAATGTGACAATAGGATCTAATAGACAGAAAATACTCTTTTTTCGCTTCCGGTAGACTCGGTTGGATTTTGGCTTGTATATTCTTCGACGAAACCAATTTTTGTAGGTGATCTCAAGCACGTCGCATACATGTGGGAATTGTACTCAGGAGGATCACTTACACTTACATTAGATTACAATAGTTTAACGAGTACGAATATACATTTCACACTGCATTATTTATAAATATTCTGAATTTTCTAAGTTCTTCGTCCATCTTCCATGTCAGTAAATATTTCCATTAAATAGATTAGAACTGGCCCAGACTTGTAGAAATTCTATAAAAATAGGTAAATGAAGATAGTTAGTGTCTCATCTACTTTCTTAAATAGTATTCGCGATGGATGGTTCTTACTGGTTTTATGACCCTTTTTAGATGGTATATTAAAAAATTTACTTTTCGTTCGCACATTTGACAACTTATACCCGCAAAAATTCTTAATGGGCATGAATGATCACAAAAAGCTGTACTAGACGTACATACAAGAAATACGTAGGCATACTACATGCATTACAATATACGTTTCACACTACCACACTTTCTACTGTTTCCTTTCGTAGTTCGGCTAGTAGAACGACTTTAAAGGGATACTAATAGGAACGATTTCCTATCCTACTCCATCGGTACTCAAATAGTGAACACATCAAATTTTTTCATTTCACCATGGAACGGGACAGTCTATAATTTCAAGCCGAATAAGAACGAAATAGATTAGATTAACAAAAAACGCCGACTAAATGAAAAGGAAAAAATAAAAGAAGCTCACGGAAAGTCCGATAACCCTTTCGTCATCAATCATGAAATGAGAGTAGGGCCCAATCCCTCCTTTCATCGTCACCTCCCTATATGGTAAATAACTCTCCACCACACCGTCTCCACCTCCATCCCCTGTAGGACCTGCCTCACTCGCTCTATTATTACCCATCCCTTTAAACACTGACCGATCTTTAATCCTCGTCTTTTTGGTCACAAGCTTGTGACTGCATCTCACATCCTCCTCTACCTCATCACCCTTCTCCCTCTCTACGTCCTCCCTCTCGTCATCGGCCCAGTCAGGTCGGCCCAGGTGTATATTAAAGTCTAGGACCTGCATTCGGCAGAGGTTGTTGGGCCAGGAGTTGTGGAGGGCCCGGACGACTCGACCTCCGTGGACGAACCTAGAGAAGTAAAAGGTAAAGTTTGAGGTCAATCAGTATGTGATCAGATATTTAGATGATTAGATAGATTAATTGTTAAATGTTATAAATAAGAATAAAGGAATAATGGTATGAAGTTTATAAAATGAGTACGGGCTTCTTCCTTCCCCTTATATGACTTATCTCCCTCATTCGTGTGTATGCCAAATCGACTTGATCAAGAAAACGGGGTGGATAAGGTAGAAAAAAAAAAGGGGGGGGGAGGTGTATGACACACACCTCAACCAAGAACTTGTCGTTCTCTCCCGAAACCAACGCGTATTCCTCGGGCCCCAGTCTTCCCATTCATACGTCATCTTCGCCCCTTCACCAGGTAGAAATTCCTTCCTAACCACGTATTTACCGTCCTCCACCCGGCTCTCCTTGAATTGCATACCCGCATACTTCACTAATGCCCTATTCCTCAAAACAACCACAAAATGTCCAGGATGTCCAACAACAAGAAACTCATGATCCTCCCTTCTCATCTCCCTCTCTCCAAATTCTACTCCTAACCCCATTCTAACCATCCACGTCCTAGCTACAATACCGTCACCCGTTGTCTCAAAGGTCGAGTTCGGACTCGTCCAATCAGTCTCCACGTCTAATACATGGACTCTTGCCTCCTCTGCCGCCGCAAACTTAACATTGCGAGGAGGGTATTTAGTAAACGGGTCTGTATGTGTACTTATATCCTGATATCGGTTATATTGCCGGAGAGCAGGGAGGAGGAGAGTTGTACGAGGTAGATAAGAGGGGGGCTGAGTTGATTGTTGTATTGTTGAGTTTACTGCTTGTGTGTTACAAAAGTGGGAAGAATTTGTTGTTGATGATAATGGAGGCGAAGGTGATGATTGAGATAGTGAGAAATTAGTACCTTGGGGCGTACGGAAACTATAGACCTGGATAGATCCGAGCGGTTCTGTGTGGATTTGCATGAACGCGTTACTTGATATCAGAGAGGCGTCACAGACGAAAGAGCAAGGTGGGAGATTTGATTCGTGCTATGGGAGAAAGACAAAGGAAGAGAAATTTACGTCAGTTATATACTGGTTGTTCTAAAGGATAGAAAAAATATTTTATCCAACGAAAAATCATAAACCTACAACAAGAATATCCCCAGTCGTCCATTGCCAGATAATATGTCGTGAAGCCCTATTCCTATTTGCCATTGGGGAAGTATGTAAGAATACCGAGACTATGTCGTCACATATTTGTATCTTAGACGCGTCAAAATTTGATTCCAAGATATACTTTAACACGGGGTTAGTAGCAAGGGGGTGTGGTTCATTTGTCGATATAGTACGGAGATGTACGTTTAGAGGGAGGCTATAACGACGACCAGCCCGGAGAGTGCGGTTAATACCCGACCACGCATGTAATTAGATATATAATTGATTGAGTATCAGGTAATCAATAAATAAGCAGAAAATAGGCTCACCGAGTAGGACCCTCAATCAAGGCAATCAAGTCTTGAGTAGGGTCAATACAAAAATCTCGAGTTGAAACCCCGATATCATTTCGTGTAATTGGTGTGAGCTCTTTGTTTTGCGACCCCCTAGAGTCACTTTTAATACCCTCCGCCGATAGTACTGGAGAATGTGACGATGAGGGAAGATCTATAAAGTCAAAATGTCGAGAGAACGCCGATCGATTCATATCAGTATCGATACCCATAAGCAAAGCTTCATCTTCGTGATTGTTATCATCTCCTATATTGCCTACAGAACGTGTGCCTTGTCGCATAGCTTTTGCAAACATGCCACCAACTAACTCATATGCTTGACACGCCCCCGGAATTGGGACGATCACTCGGCGTTTGAAATCGAGCGTACGCCAAGCTTGGCGGCGTTCACTCAGAAGCTTCAAACGCTCCGAGATCGAGGGAGAACCACTCATTTTTGGGGGTTGCGATGAGTAAGATGACGTCGCGTTTGGTGCGTAGCAGTCGTATATAGAACCTTCAATCACTCCATTCGCCCCAAGTTCGATTTTGTATCTAAGAGATAGTGTAGTATTGATCACATATTTCCACGATTGACAGACCTATGCAAAGTAAGTTATGTATCCATGCATCATATAGGTTAATATGTCATAAACATACTTCAGTATACTTGACGAGACATCTCCAATCCAGGAACCAGAGTATTTTAACAACGATTTCATTCGGTAGCAAGGAGAACGGTGAAGGATGGTTTCCGTGGGCGCATTCCAATTCAGAATCCATACGTTTCCCCTCTGTATTGCGGCCGTATGTGACTAGCGTAGTGGGTGTAATTCGATAATCGTTTGAAATTTAGTCCAGCCTTCTGGGTTAGGGTATTTTGACAGGAAGCAACGATCTTGATATCGCTTTACGCCTGCACGGAAATAGTATATTTTGAATGTGAAGCTTTGTACATGCACACTGTTATCAACAATGTTGCTTTCCGGGACGTATTAATGGATGCTTGGCCGTGGGATACTGGAGGAAAGAGTGGGAGAGGGTCAGGTGGGTTCTTTTTTTAGATACAGATACCGTGTGTCAAATATTCACTATGGTGGAACGAAGATATTATGCTATTACGAGAATTAAGGGGTTAGTTTCGTTATATCTGATTTAACCATGATGAAAGGTAGTGTGTAAAACGCACTGGAGCACAAAGTTAGAATTAATCGGATGTTCAATGTTTATTAATAACACGTTTAAGAGACTATGGGATAGTGTCAGCACGTTGTAAGATATGTAGCATCTACCTGAGGACCTTATATTTTAAAACAATGGGTAAATACGCCCTTGGGAAGTACCTTTCAAGAGTCGGCTTCAAAAAAGGAGCAAGATTCGACACACTTTTCACCGAAGCGATCTGAAAGTTTGAGATTGTCAACTGATTAGGTCAACCGAAACAGTTAGAAGCAAAGCAATTCTATCAGGTAGAATCAGAGCGCAGATGGAGTTGTTCGTAATAAGTGGTTAACCCAAGACGTTCCTTTTTTCTTACAAGGATATCTAGGTGAAGTTAGAGGGACTAGAGCTAATGAATTGACAGGTACGGATCAAATATTTGTCACCAGTGAAACTCCTGAATAAAGAGGGGCATGCTATATACAGACGCGGTTCAGAATTACTCGTTCATTCGGTAAATTTACTTAATTACCGGAAAAGTGAGTTTAAATTCTGAACCGTGTCTGTATAGTAAAGTATGAGAACTGAATTGGGATTTTTTTACGGAAGTAATTTGTTTATGTTGTCATTTTTCTTTCATTAAAGTTGACGATCAACGAAGTATGCAAATCTGATTGACCTACTAAATATAGATGTCTTTTGACTCCCTTTTTTAGTAAGTCACTCGATGAGAATAAAAATTTTAGTATATGACATGTATATGTTTTTTTTCCTAATCGGATTTAGAATTTTATTTTATTTGATACTTTAGTCACCTCCTTATTAGCACGAACTCTCTCTAGTACGTAGTAATAGTATAATAAGTTTCTAAGTTACGCTAGTAGCAAAAGTCGGGGAAGAAATTCTAAAATTCTAATGTTTTTGAGAAAACACGGAAACTTCAGATTATTGAGAAAAATAAAATTAAGTTCCGTGATAAGTCCCGATACTTGAATATTTAACAGTTTGATTGGCACCTCCAATATACAGTGAAACGTTCCGTTACGACGTGTACAACCGTAAAATCTCACCAAATTAAAAACCGGTGGGACAGGTTCAAGCATATTTCGAAGACAACAACCAACACAATGTCGACGGACCAAAAGACAGATGGATACCAAAGCTATTTCGAAATGCTGTCAACTTTCTTATTATGAACCAACAATCTATTTCCGATCTCCGAGTGAATCGGTTACATATAAGTACATGCGCAGGTTAGCGATTTCAGGGACAGATGATTAGCGCGAAGAAGTTCAGTGCGATATTGACCATCACTCTGCACCTGTTGTGTTCCGTTTAACGTTCCGACCCAAATCTATGCAACTTCTTTTACCTTTTACAACAATCATCAAAAATTTCCTGGGAAAAGATACAAGAAATGGAATATATAGTGAAAGCTGTACTTAGACAGACTTAAGTCTTCGTAACCTATACTTGTGCACCGTCCAAAATGTCCCTTTAGATTTAATATGGTATATGGTCAATTTCCACGAGCTGGTATAAGTTAAGACAGAAGGATTCGTCTCCTCCAGTAACCCGTGCCTCCCTTCGTCCATCATTAGTGCGGTGTATAAACTGATCGATCTAGAAATTATCGGCGCGTCTATCCGTTGATAGGGCTAAGAGGCAGGGCGCGCCCCGGTTTGGATTGAATCCCGCTTAGGCTTGGGTGAGTATACACATATGTAACCTATTTGTATTTAACTCCGTTAAATAGACATTATCCTAATAACGCTGCTTCCCCGTCCCTCCCTCTCCTTTTACTTACGGACTCGGTCTTGCTAGTCATGACAAGTGATGTCCCTTATTCCTCACATCGGCGAGCTGACTCGAATCCGGTGCTGAGTCCCCAAAATGGTTATTTCGTCGAGCTTATTGACTATGATCAAGAGACTCGGCAAGGATCGAGTGTCCCTGGTGAAGCACTCTCTGACGCTCACAATCCTCTGTTGGCTGGCGATGCTCTTCGTCATCGTCCTCCTCCTATTTCTCTATTACCAGGATCGGGGCCATCATCAAATTACAACAGGCCATCGAGTCTCGGATACTTTGAGGATTTAACTCCATTCCCTACGGGCAATACGCTCATCAACGATGACAGAAACGCTTCATCGGATACATTGAAAGTCCACTCTGTTAATGGAGGCTGGCCGGGCAAAGATCTTGGTGAAAATGGAGGAAATAGCGCCCGCACCAGTGCTACGGAATATGATCTAGAAGCTACAACACACGCAAACCCCTCGTATGGATCCAAAGGGTATGCGCCTCTATCACGTAGTGCCACGCTTTTACCAGAGAACAAGGGTATATTTGAAAGACCCAGCTGGCCGCTGCTATGTTGGTATATACTCCTCTGCTTCCTCACTTACGCAGTGCTGCGGCTTGTTGCATTCGTTGCCACAAATAATAGCTTATTCTGGGCGCGTACCATCACTAGTCTGGGTTGTGGGCTGGTAGGGTTTTCTTTCGCATATATCCTCAATATAATTGCTGGTCGCTATCTTGCCGCGTGTAGTGAGTGATTTCTCTTTTTACCCTTCACAGACACGCGTCAAGTGTACCGTACTCACATGGTTTCCTGTTTCATAGCATGGGCAAGAGTCATACACAGAAGTAAGTTTGGGGAGGGAATAGCAGTTCGAGATCTTGCCGGGATGACAAATACTAGTCCTGGCATTCTGCCTGGACTGAAAATGTTATTTGGACGCATGCGCGAACGTGGTGCGGACCGTTCCGTAAGGGCAAGTTATGAGTGCGTTTTTGTGATTTTGAGTCCTAATTAAATAGCTACTTATAACGAATTCGTAGTCACCGTCCATGGAGTCTCTTCTCTATTTTCTTCCTACTACTCGTTACTATAACTGCTATTATCCCCTTTCTTTATGGACGTGTAGCCATAATCGACGCTGTTACAATTCAACAATCAACGGATTTTAATGAGGTATTCGTTTGGGGAGAACTTAGTTCGTCGGACCTCGCGGGAGCGGCAACACTTAAAGACGTATTTGAGGTAAAATGTTTCATATCCAACTTTATCGACATTCTAAAAACTGTTCCGGCTTTCCTTTTATTTATGTGACATCATAATCACTTGGATATCTACCCCGGTCGTCAAAACAGAAAACCGTACAAACATGGACTCTTGCGCCCTTCGCTTCGCTCACAGATCTCCCTCGGCCGTTTCATTTATTGATAAGGATTCGAATCATACTGTATACTTTTCAGAATCCTATGCTAGTCAACTACGGTCAGATGGCAGTGCTCTAGGGATATTTGACCTTGACGCTCCTCCAGATTCGGGGAAAACTGATATTTCTCTCCTAAACTTGGACAACACTGTATCACAAACCGGTATCGATGGGTTAATACAGTGAGCTAGAATGTTCTTGTGGTAATTCCGAATCCAAACCTAAGTACTTATCCATAGATTCCCAAAGTGGGGAATTCGTATCCAGTGTGCCAAGATTCCGGATCCAACAGCCTATATGTACGCATATCACTTCTTATTATTATGATCAATACAAATCATTTTTGGTAGAATCCCTGTAACCGAGTCCAATCTGTCTTACATTTTCGTTACGAGTTCTGTTTTGCGGGAGTTGTTTAAGAAACTTGGCCTGCCTTATGATCCAAACCAAATGGCTTTCAATGTTTCCAGTGTTTTGGTTGGAAACGACACATTACCCGATGGCGCCGATGCAAGTTCCATAGTCGCAGGTCGTAAGTACTATGTTTCGTGTCAATAAGTAAATTTAAGGCACCTGACTAAATATGCATTATTTTTGTAGAAGTTTTCAGTAACAATGGCGTCGCACACAGCTTCTTTAGTACCCCGGCTGATGGTGGTAAGCTGTCTTTCTTACAACTTTGTTTGAAGATACTGAGACTAGTTGATGTAAACAATAGGGGAATCGGGTGAGAGATGGGTTGAAATCGAAATCGTTTCTGTACGCTTAAACACAACATATACACCGAATGGAACATTTCCTGTCTACGGTGATGCAATCCTAGATGCTAACGGAGCAGAAACCCGAATAGGATATGACGCCGCGGTCTGTATAGAAGCATATGAACCTTGGGTTGTAGAGACCTTCAATGGGACGGGTGTTCCACCCTCGTCAATCCGACTTCTTAAATCTCTCTCAGCTAATGCATCGTTGGCAGCCAATGCTATGGAGAGTACGGATGGGTGGAATGTGTGGGGGGATGAGGAAACAAAAGCCAAGAGTAGGCTACATGCGGGAGAGGATGATGTTCCCTCCGAGATGAATTGGACGTTGAACTCGACTGGAAAAATGCAGGCATTTGCCGTGGCCCATGATAATTCCATCAACCAGATGGTTAAGGATAATGGCCGAGACTACTGGTTCGTCCCTTCACCATTGGTAAGTCTATCCATATCACTTTTTTCGTCTGGATCTACTAACCCCTCCTCTTTTTAGACCGTGTCATTCACGAATGGTACCGGCCCAAGTGGCTATACAGAACTTTCTGCCGAACATTTCGCATCAGCTCGGGCAGTTGCGGATGCCACCAACGTTCTCCCTTTCCTTGCAGGGACTGGTCCCCTCGCGGCTCGTCACTACCCTTCTAAGCAACTAGCCCGAGTATATATTGATACTTTCTGGTTTTTAATTGTGACCGGAATCTTGCTCGTCACAGGCCTTATTGCTGGGTGCTGTGTGCCAAGGCTACCACTATCCGTTCCCCATCGTGGATTTGACCTCTTTAGCTGGCTCGCTGTGTTGCATGGGGACGAGATGATTATGCAACTTCCTGTGTTCTCGGGTGGTAATGTAACTATAGACGAGAAAATGACTGTCGAGGAAATTGAGGAGAAAATAGGTGACATAAAAGTCAAATATAAGGTTTAAGAAATACCTATTTTATCTCTATCCAAAAAAGTATGCTGGTATAATATCCCTCTCCCTTTCATCCTTCTTTATCTATTTACTCATGGGACTATGGCAATTTAATATTATTGGACACTTAACGAGAAGTAATGATGCATACGAGATCAGCAGCCTATTTCATATATTACTTCAGACGTGTATCTTCACTGTAATAATCTTTTCATTTTGCGTTTTACTTAGTACTTAGTAATATGCTTACTGACCTTATGTACATGTACATGCATGTATCGCCTTTTGTATATACATACTTGTATTCGAACCCCAAAATTATTTAATGTAATTATCTAGCGCAATTGCGCATGTGTAAATATCTATTATTGTATTGTTCTTATTTCTTCGAGTTCTCCTTATCAAAAATTGACTTGGGCATCATCATACCAATCTGAAATGATTCTTTATTTAATCACGGACCCCGATTCAGGAGTTTGTGGGATAAGTCACTGACCACATAATTAGGCATATCGACCTTCAAATATGAATGAGTAAAGACAAAAACCGTAGAAATTACAAATTCGCCTACCACTTCATGCATACGTAGCTCCCCAGCCACACTACAAATCATGTAAGCAGTAGAGCGATCTAGTCCGTACTCTGCGCCAAGGAAACTGATCATGTTCCTGACAGCATCCCGCGTGGCTTCTCGAATATCTATTTATAATATTTTCGGTCGGTATTCGCCAGGTTTGCATTTTTATATATCACCCTAATTGACAGAGATTAACGCTGTACTTACCTGGCCCCACTCCTGTGGTACAGTACAGCTCCTCTCCTGCGCTCTCTACCGGAATTTGAATTCGGAAGTGAGGCGTTCGGACGTATGGTTTGTCCTTGATAACCGTAAGACGTACGGTAACCTTGATAGACGTCTCAATCGCTGTTCCTTTATATTTAGAGAGACGTTTTCAAATTCTGTTAAGAGATAATATGATCCAAGCTTTGAGTTTCATACCACAAACTTCTATTAGAGCATATACTTAGAACAAATATTTAATTAAAACATGATACAAAGTTATCATTGCTCACCTCCATCTCCTTGAGCCGCATGTCCATCCTAAACAAACAATCACAAATACCGGATGTATTTTAAAAATAGTAATCCTTACACCAATAGAAAAGAGCGCCCCGGAACTTCGACGGGGAGATAAAGGGTGGAACCAACGGTGACATGTCTCGTATCAATATTCCCCTGTCCTCTCCTTACTAAAGTAGAAGCTCATCACAGATACAAAGGCACGTACACCTGTATTATAAGGAGGAATAGTCGAAAAAGCGCCCATTTCTCCTCTAGCAACTCCCATCTCTCCCGCAAACGGTCTGAGAGGAATCAAGACATTTCCGACACCTCCCCTACCTCCTGTATCAGTCAAATACGCCACTCCTCTCTCCTTATCAATTTTCCATATTCTGATCTCCGGTTCGGGAAACTCATCTGCCAACAGGCCAAATCCCGGTGTGAGTGCTGTCCAGCCCCAATCTTCGGATATCTCAATATTTAGGACATCTATTTGCAAAGTATCGCCAGGTTGAGCATCCTCTACGTAGATAGGTCCATTAACTTGATCGAGCTGAGAGAAATCGAGAGAAGATATATCCTTAGGAGAAATTGAAGTCGATCTAATTTGTCCGTTGGATGCATCTAGGCAGTCGAATGTTACTGCGCTTCCCGAGGGAATTCGGAGAACAGGCGGGATCCTTATATTTCATTCAAATTATTCAGAGTTCAGAGAATAAATATGGATTAGGAGTATGACTCTATCTGAAGTAACTTTCACTAACTTATTATCCCAAGCTAGATGGTATTGATCACGTTTGACAGAGTGGACTGACATTCGAAATGCAGGGAGATCAGAGTGTCCTCAGGTTTATCTTAAGGTGGGAGGAAATTAGTGTGGTTGGGTTACAAAGCATTTCCTGGCATTAGAAATCCGTGGGTAACAAATATCCTAAGTTGATACAACACCCATACGATCTTTCATTTTCGGGGTTCTCACTTTCTGAATACACACAATACGCAATTTATATATGAGAATAGAATTACGAGAGTATACTACACAGCTATCGATGGTATGTACCACGAAATAATCGTTTCATATTCTCACCGCAAATATTTTCTATAATCTGTTCTTATCTATCTACGCCCCCAAGTAACGTGCCAGGGTCACAAGATAGATTTCTTTATATCATTCCAAACACATACACACTCATATTCATATTAAAATCAACCGGAACTTTAAAAACCCGAAGTTGAGAAGAAGATTTCACCGGATCAGAATGGACCTAGATGCGCCCCCTATCACCTAAAATTGGCATTTATTATGGGTCGGTTTAGATGATGATGACTCCTTACAAACGGGATTATTCATACTCAGGAAGGGAGTAATTGCCTCTACTAACACTTATTCTTTCAACCTTTTCACTCATGCTTAGAACATATCGAAAAATATTCTAATTTCAATGAATTAAAGTTTTTAGTCATTACATTAGAACACATACACGTGTATAATACTGTATACAAATAGCAAATATCTACACCTGGCTTTTCGTTAGAAGTCGAAGTATCGAAAAGCCAAGAAAATCTCGCGAAAGATAAAAGATTTAATGAAAAGAAAGAGTAATAAAGAAGTACAAAACTTATGCCTTATTTGCACCTTCTTCAAGCTTATACAATACTTCCGTATCCCCTATCTTTTCTCTAACCTCCCGAATATCCATCCTATCATGAAAGATCATTTTATCTTTCTCAAAATACAAGGGGATATACTCCCCCATCTTATCCCCATGTAACACCGCGAGCCAGCTGAGGAGATTGTTCTCGCGACGGGGCACAGAGAGTGGTAGTGTTGGAACCCAAAATGTCACAATCCCCAAAGCACAACACCCAAAAAGTAAGAGTATAAATAGAGGCCTTATAATCTTTATATGTGACTTAAGTCCAACGAAGTAACGTCTCGCAGCAAGAGGCCCACTACCGGCAAGAAAGGGAAGAGCATTTGTAGCATCCGCATAGGCACGAGCCGATGCAAAACGTGAAGCAGAAAGTTCTGTATAACCACTTGGTCCGGCGCCATCTGTAAATGAGACGAGCTAATGAATTGGTTAGTAGGGCACGCTAGTATAGGAGTAAAGAAAGAATAAGATACATACTAATGGTGAGGGGACATACCAAAAATCCCGACCGTTGTCTTTTACCATCTGATTAACAGAGTTGTCATGGGCCACTGCAAATGCATCACTTTTCCCTGTTGAGTTCAAAGTCCAATTCATATCGTCTGGAACGCCATTCTCCCCTACGCGTAACCTTCCTTTGGACACTGTCTCGTTCTTCCATACATTCCATCCATCCGTGCTTTTCGTGGTACTGGCAACTTGGGATGCAGAGCTTTTGAGAGGACCCAAGAGACGGACAGACGAAGGTGGGACGGCGGTCCCATTGAAAATTTCGACAATCCAGGGTTCATAGACTTCTAAACAGACAGCAGCATCATATCCGATCTGAGTTTCTACGCCGTTTGCATTTAAAACTGGATCGCCGTAGATAGGAAATGTTCCACCTGGTGTATATGTCGTGTTTACACGCACAAGAAGGACCTCAATCTCAGCCCACCCCTGTCCAGATTCGCCTAATTCATTATATACAAATTGTCAGCCATGAGATAAAGTTAAGGGATTTGGGTTTACCTAAGTCAATAGGCATGCTATAAAAGCTATGTGCAACACCATTATTCGCAAAGGCACCTAGTATTATAAGGCCATGGTGTGTAAGATCTCATAATCTAATACGCCAACGAATCAAGGTACGAACCCACTGCAACTAATTTGTTGGCATCAATTCCATTGGGTAGCACATCATTTCCCCATAGTACATTACTCGTATTAAGAATTGGTAGGTCTGGGATGGGTAATGAGAGTCCTACAAACAACTCTTCTAGTACGGGAGTTGTTACAAAAACATAAGAAGCGGTTGCGTTTGACAGAGGGACTCTGATAAAATGAGTTAAGAATCTTAGACCGAAGAAATTTCAATCTGAAAACTCACATATTTATTGTTGGATTTACAAATTTAGAACACATGATACGGATACCCCACTTCGGGAACCTAGAAATATCACTTTGGAAATGGATAAAACAGATAAAGTATAGGCACGTACTGTAAGAAACCGTCAACTCCGGGCTGTGTCACTCTGTTGTCTGTTAGGTTTAGGATAGAGGTTCCGATATCCCCATCACTTGCATGTGACGTGAGATTGAATGTCCCTAAACCACTACCACCGATTGGCCGAAGTTGATTATAAGTGGTCTCCGCGAAGTAAACAGAGTATCCTGTTGTCTCATCTATGAATGTCACAGGCGATGGTTGATCTGCAATTGATGAGAAAGGTGAAAGGGTCCATGTTTGCTCAAATGACTTATAATGGCGACATCTAAGTATAAGATACATAGAAAAACAAAACCGTACGTACCGTGAACGTACTAACAAGATCTCTCGCTCTAGCAAGGTCGGATGAACTAAGTTCGCCCCATATAAAGACTTCCTCAAAAAGCTTGTTTTGTGCAATTATATCAGCGTCAATATCTATCGCACGTTCAAAGAGAAGCATCAGCTGATCCTTGGCCAAAACGGCTAGAAGTAAAACCAATAGTTGAAAGGACCATTTGAACCGAGAAGACTTATTACTATTGCGTTCTTCTATGTTAGTTACCAAGCGTTGTAACAAAATATAAAGACGTACTCATAACTTTTAGGAATGGATTTGTCTTGTCCATCACGCTCCCACATCTGATAACGACAAAGGTTGAACCAAGAGACTAAAGAAAGGTTAGAGCTTGTTATATCAGAGAGTTTTTTCAATGTCATCTTCTCCCCGTATTTGCCCTTATGTATGATCCTAGCCCATACTAGTAAATTCTCGCATATTACTAAAATGAAATACCAAATTTTCAAATTCAAAGAGTTACTCTTACCGCCTGCGTCAAATTGATCACGAATAAAAACGTCAAGGATTTTATTCAAGGAAAGAGTTGGGAACGCTAATGACGCGCTTATGATTGCTCGTGCTACGAATAAACTTTGATTTTCGGCCACTACCTCTATTGCTCGACCCATGATCACACCGACGATAATACAGAGACCCAAGTAAAGAGCCAATAGGCCAATATTTTTGATATTCCTAATGTCTTTGATGCTTTTGAATAGATGTTTCCGAATTTCTTTGCCAGATGGAGGGCTTGTTAAGGTCGGACTCGGAGTAACATCACACGAAGGAGAACCAGATTTAGAAGTATGTGGTATTGACGACGACGGGACCTCCTCCATGCGGTTCATGCCACTGATATTGCCTGTATTGACCGGGAGTGGAATGGTTGACCGTGATATCCGTTCAGAAACTTGCGATTGAGTCGACATAGTGGAGCGACGATCCCGAGACCTACGAGAAGGCCAGAGACTTATTATCGATTGTCTTATTCCCCGAGGAGCGAGCCCAAAAAGATTGTGCATCTGGTTTCTATGAAATTCTACAGACAACGAAGAGCGGCGAGAGTCCATCGTCGGGGAATATTATCGTTCATAAGATGACACGCCGCTGTTATAAGGAAATAGTAGAAACTTGTTTACATATAGACCAAAAAACTGTTTGGGTAGGGTTTTCCAACTATGGAGTGGATTCCAGCCCAGACTTAGCGCTGATAATTCGATACTAAGGGCAGACCGACGCATGTTCGCATGTTCATACATACATAAAACAGATACAAGCATCTGCTGGTACATTATTACCGAAGTCAATTTGATATTAAATCGCAAATTTTCTATACCTAAAAACTAGTTGTTCGCGTAGCCTCTTTTGTAAATACCTGGCCGGAACAAAGAACATATTTTAGACGTGATCCTGAATTAAGTGAAAACGATCGAAAAAATTCAAGTATCTTGATGGAAATGGCGTATATATTATTTATGATGTAATCAAGTTCGCAAGTTTGATCGGAACACAACAACCACACCACGTGTGAGGATTATTCCGATGAACCAGTCTGGGGGAAAGAGATAACTATAAGTGAAAACACGTCTAGTCTATATTTGGAGGCTAGATACCCTTTCCGGTGACTAGATCACAGGTACCTTCTGTAATCCTTTTCCGTTAACTTATACCCCCAATGCTGTACTAAGGTCACAAAGGAGATTTTCAACACATGTTCGATATATGAAAGTCAAAATCAGCTAGAAGCTCAAAAATCTGCAGATAAGGGGAACACACGCGTTTGTCGGAGAATGGGAGATATAGTCTCATCATCCCAATCCCCGTCTTTCTCTACTATCTTTTTCACCAAAGTTTTCCTGAAGCGTCCATTTGGCCCGCATACACCAATCCCTAACACCACATGTTTATTTTAGTGTGAAAAACCCGATGTCACGGTACTTACATCGTTTAATCTGTCGGTCATCGTCATCCGATCTTCTACCCAAATAGAAACGAAAGTACCACTGTATCCAACCTCGAGGATCCTGCTCATGGACCCACCCTGAAGCTTCCCAGTTCTCTAGTGATTGGCCCGCCTTAACTCGGTATCTGTTTACTCTCTCATCATATTCCTTTGCGGTCAGATATCTATTAACCTCGAGGTTTGTAAACCATGAACTAGGAAATTCTTCATAATCGGATTCTGGAAGCCATCTCTTTAAGACTGATGAATAATGGCGGCTTCTCGAGCAATGAGTTGAAAACCCCGTAGTATAAGGCACATACCACTCCAAGTTACAAAAATAAGACTTACCGAAACGCCGTCCCCCCAAATGATCCAGCGCGAATTATTTCTTCAGGTGTCATGTTCGGTGTGAACTGAGGGGCATCTCGAAATCTGATTGTTCTATCAGGATCCCGAATTGGAAGTGTACCTTGGTATTGATCATCTTCGTCCCTTTCTTCCATTTCACTCAGATCCTCATCTAAAACCCCTTCCTCGCTTTCGTCAACTTCATAAACCGGTGGTGGTGGAGAAATTCGTCTGAGTTTAAAAACTCGTACCGGAGAGGAAGATGGTCCAATAGAATGGGAAAGAAAGTCGATTGGATCAGAGCTAGGAATCCCTGATACTGAGGCAGAGTCACTGTCCGGACTCCGGCTGCGATCCTTCTCATTAGACAGTAAGGCTAAACGTGCAGATTTGCGTCTGGTTCTAACAGGTTCCGGGGATTTTTTCTTTCTCTTCGTTGACTCCCTTTTTGGTCTGCTCACCATCTTGGCCTTTGCTTCCTTAACAAAGGCAAATGTTACTCAAAGCTAATTTTGCATTGTATAAAAATTTTCCGATACTCACTGTTTTAGCTCTTGACGGTGCAACTTTGAGTCCATCATCTAGACCGAGTTCTTTCAAAATTCTCTTGTTCCTTTCAATATTAGCTTGTCGCTCGAGTTCATACTCTGTAAGAGGTGGCATAATTTAGTTGTGTTATTAGAAAAGTAATTTTGCAAAATAGTAAAAGGAAGTCCTTGGTTATTAAGAGAAAATGGATACACTAGGTTTGAAGAAACCTGAAGTCATTATTGCGAAGCGACTGTTAAGAATACATTAAACTCTTTATTCGTGTGTGGCGGTAGAGTACCGAGACAACGATGCGTGACTCTGACTGGTGACGCGCGCACAATGGGCACGGGGACGCGTCTTGACCATCACTTCGTCACCTCAAGTATAGGACATTATTCAATTAAAAATGGCGCGTAAAGAGGCTGTTTCGGCGAATGCTGCTCCTCCGACAGCGTCGGCAGCGACTTCAGCAAGTGCGAAAGATGCACAAACCCAACAGGCTCCTTCAGCATCGGACGGGATTGATAACTACGATTTGCCCAAGGCTCTCGTCACGAGAATAGCCAAGAGTTCAGTATGTCATGGATACTCTCTTGTTTCAATTAAATAAATGCTAAAGGGCTGCCCTTTGTCTTGTATTGAAGATCCCAGAGTCCTCTAAGTTACAAAAGGACACCGTAACCGCTCTTGTTAAAGGCTCAACGGTGTTTATTAACTTTCTCGGTAAGCGAATATATTCACTTTGTCTCAAGCCAACCATTAATGAGCTGTTATCGTTAGCCGCTACGTAAGTAATCCCAACTGAGGGATAAACGTTATGTTCTGATAAAAATATTTTATGTATTAAGTGCTCATGACATTGCAAGTTCCCGCCAGCATAAATCCGTATCTGCATCAGATGTATTAAAAGCTTTGGAGACTATTCAATTCGGGGACATGGTAGATCCCTTACAACACGAGCTTAATGGTACGCAAATAAAATATGACCACTTTCATATCCATATCCAAGATTTCTCATCATTTTTCTACTTCATATCCGGGACGAATAGTATATAGAGAAAATATTAAGAGTGGGAAAAAGCGAACTACTACGACGACTACAGGAACCAATGGCAATAATATATCAGCATCAAAAAATAATTTGAGCGGTATAAAGAGTAAGGGTAAAGAACGTGCCCCTTCTGCGTTGTCTAACTCCGTCTCCGCCGCGGACATTGATGCCAACAACGCATCCGGCGGAATTTCCGGGGAGGGTATGGAAGTTGACGTAGCCGCAAACGAAGCCGAGGAAGAAGAAGACGAACTTGATGATGAGCCACAAGAGGATGTGGATGAAGCGGACGAAAACGAGGAGGAAGAGGAGGAAGAGACAGAAGAAATTATTGATCAAATGGCCATTGATGACGAGCAAGAGAGAGATGACATTCGAGCTAGTGCTTTGAAAGGCGGTGCCACCGAGTATAAGGGGAAGTAGAGCTATTTACACACATGTACACTTTTTCTCTCCTTTGTATCAGGTTGGTTCCCCTACCAGTATTTACTATCTATTATAATGCTGATATCTAACGAATAGATTTTTTGTAACATTATTATTTTTATTGTCTTTGATGAAATTGAGATATCAAACGAAAAGGTATCAGAGACATCTGTACTAATAACTAAATTTATACATAACATGGTTAATCCGCCTTCACGTCCGGTCATCATGCTGTCGAAGTTTCTCCGTCCCCGAACTGCACTTTCCAGACACTGTCATACGCGCTCCACATTGATTTGAACAATTTCTCCTTAAGTTGAGACAACCATGAAGGACCCCTGCCATCTTTGTCAGTGAAAGGGCATGTCAACATTAAAACAGCTAATAATCCTGGCGCCCAAAAAGCGAGTAGCAAGGCTCTTCCAACCTTCTGTCTGAAATTCACTATGCTATAGGGCTTGAGAGTGTAGAGATAATCAAGATACACTTTGGGCAGATTATTCACTATTTTTTTTTCTTGTTAGCAACTGCCTAATCTAATCGGAGATCATACAAAACTTACCTTTGGCACCATCACGTATAAGAGTCAGATATCGTTGTGAAGAGTATCCTTTACTTTTACGCGTTTTCTCTTCTGGAGCAAGGAGGGTGAAAACCTTGAAAGTATCGCCCTGAGTCCTCAATTTAATTCCTTTTTCTTCGCCACAAGGGTTCTCGCAGTCCTGCGAGAGTTCATACGCATCGATTGCGACCATTTCATATGTCGACCCTCCACCCTCGGTAGCGAGAATCTGCGCAAAATCCGTAAGGGTCACAAGGTATGCAACTCCAATGAGGGCACCCTTACCGGACCACGGTCCCTTCAGGTGTATGAACCCTTCAGAGTCCGGTTTGAAGTCATTAGCGTGGACTGTTCGAAGTAAAACATCTGATTTCTTGTCCGACACGTGGCCAACAGCCCCGTCGTTAACGAAAGTTTCTACTGTTGTGTCAGTGTCTTTACAGAGCCTGGTATTAGCAAAGCGAGGTTCGAAGTACGGAAATCCAGCAAGATCAAAAGTAAGCTCCAAGCCCGGTACTAGCACGTTCCGTTTTTCAAGAGGTTTGATACCACGTCTCCCTTCGAAAACCTTTGGATTAAGGTTTGATCCGTATGCGAGATACCACACCGGGTCTTCCTTTCCGGATTCTGTTTTGGGGTCAAGACCCAATGTTGAACATATACCTGTTCTTTCTTCATGTTTTAACTCTGACCCTGTCTCTAGTGAGGCATGGTTCTGAGCAATAGCGGCTGCAAGAATTACTGCATTCTTTCTGGTAGAGGTCGGAGAGGACAGGACAAGCTCGGAATCTGCGAGGTTGTCCATATACAAAGTGTGTCCTTCGCTTCTCGATTAACTATAAAAAAAAACAAAAAGAAAATAAAATGAACGTTTCTGGTGTTTCAGCCATTCAGTCTCAGCTCTCTGGTATATATACGTCAGCTCTTAAGTAAATAAGTATAAACAAAGTCAAAAATAAACTTCAAGCCGAAGTAATGACGAAAGCCGATCTCGGGAAGTTTCCAAGTATGTCATCTCCTTATGTAATACTATCGCCACAATTATTTAATTGAATAATAATGCTTATGATACTCGGTTTCTTCACCGTCGACTTGTAATGCATCTCAATTTTAATTAGCACTTGTTGCTACGACCATGACACGGAAGCAAAAGAAAATATGCTGATTATGAAACCGTTAGATTTACACAAAATTTTGTGTTCTTGTTCCCTGATCTACCTTCCGAAACGCTAGAATCGTTCTTCAGAAATCCGCTTTTCAATAAAAATTTACTCGTGTAATGTCCGACTTGTTCGCATGGCAATAATGAGATTAATAAAACGTGTTTAAATTAGTAAGGTTACTGCGTTTGCAAGTCTAAAAAACAATGAGGCACAAAAGCTGTGCCCAAAGAGGAAATTTCATTTTGTTACGTGTTCCTACTAGAAAGTAAGAGTGAACTATAGCCGTGTATTATCCTTCTTGCTGTCTTAAACTAGTTTTGACGTGCTTGTATATAATAGATGGAGGCCAGCACTATATTATTCCCAAGTGTTTGCTGTATGCTTTGAAATTTTGCTCTAAAATGGAATCAAGGCTTTATTAGGATATTAGTGCCGACAATGACTCGGCCATTCCTATCCACAAGAGCACATAAAGTATTTCGTGAAATCGTCAATCAAAGAAAAGTGAGTCGGCTCTGATTTCAAGTCATCATCTAGATACTGAGATTCTTAAATAAATCTGCAATTCTTTCGAGTTTACAGTCATATCGAAATCTTATATAAAAATAATACATATTCACTTACTAAAAGATAACCGTCTACCTGATCCTTTGTTAAACAAGCCACCATAACGATTGTCTTTCACCACGTTCTATATATGGAAATAGTGTGGCTATTTAATGTGGATACACTTTGCGTGGTCCTCTTCCTCTTCCTACACAATCAGTGCCAAACTTTTTATCATTAGGTGAGAAAGAAAAACTCTTGTCAGGTATATCAGTTCCATATACCATGTGTTAAGATATAAGGCTAACCTGCTTCTTAGAAGTTGAACTTTTCACAAACGAGAGATTAACCACATTGTATAGATATTCAATGGATTTTCTCTGCTCTTGTTTATCCCACCTTTTACGAGCTCTATCGACACTCTCTCAGACCATGGAGAGAACCATTCTAGCTATGTTTGTTTTCTTCTGTATAGCCCTACAATATTTTCCTACAGCAACTGTAGTGGCTACCGCTTCTTGTCCAAACATTAAGTCAAGATCGTCTGTGGAACTTCCAGACCTCTATGAAGCGAGTATCTCTGAGCTCCAAGAAGGTCTTCAGGCCGGCACATTCACCAGTGTGGATCTCGTCACGGTATGCTACAAAATGGTCATAATACATGCAATAAAACAGTAAATTATTAACTTTCAATTTTTAGGCCTACTTTGCTCGAATAAAAGAAGTTAGCATCGAAGGGCCAAAGTTAAATGCAGTTATTGAAACGAACCCCAGTGCCCTAGCTCAAGCAGCAAGGCTTGATGCGGAAAGAAGAAAAACAGGACCCCGTGGACCATTACACGGAATTCCAATTATTTTAAAAGATAATATTGCTACGGAATATAGTGAAGGTCAGTGACTTTCCGCCCAAAAAAGTGTTGGATTCACTAAACATCTA
The DNA here is from genome assembly GCA_002287475.2 of Pyrrhoderma noxium. Classification (NCBI taxonomy): domain Eukaryota; kingdom Fungi; phylum Basidiomycota; class Agaricomycetes; order Hymenochaetales; family Hymenochaetaceae; genus Pyrrhoderma; species Pyrrhoderma noxium. The sequence continues at coordinate 195,460 of CM008261.1, forward strand.
TATCCCATATTCAATAGGTATGAATACCACTGCCGGTTCACTTGCACTAGTAGGGTCCGTAGTACCCCGCGATGCAATGGTCGCTGCCAAGCTACGTTCAGCAGGAGCCATCCTTCTCGGAAAAGCATCTCTGAGTGAATGGTCAGCCATTCGTGGTAAGGTCCCTGCTGGATTTTCAGGACGTGGAGGGCAATGTACCAGCCCATATCTTGTAAACGGCAACCCATCTGGTTCAAGTTCTGGAAGTGGGGTATGCTCTGCCATAGGACTCGCGGCCGGTGCTTTAGGAACCGAAACGGACGGTTCAATAATTTCTCCTAGTGAAAGGAATAATATTGTGGGCCTCAAGCCTACAGTTGGCTTGACTTCTCGAGCAGGAGGCACGTATAACATTTTTTTGCTCACCATTCGTGGTCTGATCTCAGTGTATACGACTTTGCTCTGAATCTGTAATGATACCTATTTCTTCTCACCAAGATTCCGTAGGTCCAATGACCCGGACAGTTGCGGATGCTGCGGCAATTCTCACCATTATCTCAGGGAAAGACCCACTCGACAAGTCCACCGACTCACAACCCGATGTTGTGCCGGATTTCTCTAAAGCTCTTAACCCATATGCATTGAAAGGTGCTCGAATTGGTATTCCAAGGTTGTTTCAAGGAAACGATCCAAACATACTAGCCTCATTCAACGAAGCAGTAGAAATAATCAGGAGTCTCGGAGCGATCATAAGTTCGTCTATCTCATCTTTTTCTACTACATAAATATGATCATACTTAACAATTCCTTAATTTATTAATGTAAACAAGCTGATCCGACAGACCTTAAGCATGCAAGAGAAATCATGACAAGTAACGCTGAGAATATAATTGTGACGGTCGACTTCAAAGTAGAAGTAAATAAATACATATCCGATTTGGTCGAAGTCCCAACTGGAGTAAAGAATCTCGCAGACTTAATCCAGTTTAATAAAGACCATGCGGAAGAGGAGTTGATATCTCCATTTTATAAAGACCAATCCCAGTAAGCTTGAGTCAATCGATTATGTACATGTACCTCTCACGAACATCCTCATACAGGTTCATAGACTCAGAGGAATCGACAATGAATGACGCTTACTATGAGGCACTGGCAAAAGTTGAAATCCTAGGTCGTAAAGAGGGTATTGATGAAGTATTTAAAAGAGAGAAGCTTGATGCGCTTCTCCTTCCAAGCGCAGGATTTACATCTGGAGCACCCGCCATTGCCGGTTACCCTATCATCACAGGTACGTCGTCATTGCTCTTATCAAAGCCCATAAGATCAATTCATAATTGATGATCTCAACCCCACAACCATTTATTCTTCTTTTACTTTCCTTTACTTTTAAAATAGTCCCCCTTGGATTCCAACCCGATTCTGTCCCTGCAGAAGCAGCAAGCCCAATAATCTGGCGTGGACCCGGAATCCCTTTCGGAATAAGCTTTATAGGTACAGCATTCAGTGAATTCAAGCTCATAAGTTTTGCGTATGCGTATGAACAAGAAACACATAACCGTCTGAAACGTCTAGCATTCGCAGAGGCAATCCCAAAAACACAGTTAGCGGACGTTATTGGCAAAAAAAAGTCCCCTTAGAACGACTATTTTCGATACTGAGAACAGTAGCAATTTTTACTGCTGTATTATACCTTTCCATCATTATATTTGTCTTTGATTTGTACATGTACTTTCCGTAATTAAGTTCAATTTTCAGAAAATTAATAAAGTGTGAATGACTATAGGCCTTAATGTCTCGTCAGCCTTATATAAGAATAGGTGGATGAATTACGTACATGTATACCCAAAATAGTAGCACGAGATAACTAAAATTGATGAGCATTACAATATACAATTATATATGACAATATATGACCAAAAAGAAGAGGATCTTTCTTTATGACCCTGATTAATGAAGTAGAGATATAGATAGATCAAACAAGGTTCTCCCAGGAGATAGAACGAAACTTGGTGCAATTGGTTGCCTTTGACTTAAAAGTACTATCGTTCAAATTTACTAGATGTCGCATAGTTGGTCGTCCATGTGGACAATTCCAGGGTAAGTCCATCGTACCCATATGTCTAACAACCTGTAGGAAAGGGAGGGTCAATTTATTGAGACGGACCAAAATCAAGAACTGTAAAAAGCCTACAGAAGTCATCTGCGCCTTATTAAGCGCTGTACCTATCATAATACTCTTCCGACACGCTCTCATTGCGAACATACTTCGAGTCTTTGAACAGCGCACCATTTTCTTCTGCCCTACAGGCCTATCACGTAGCAGATGCAATAATTCCTCAAAATCTAGGGAATAAATACAGTTAAAGGACAAACGATGTCTACCCAATGCGGTGACTGTACCTTTGATATCGAAATTCGTATTCCCACTAATAGGTTGTGATACCAACTTCAGTCGTCTACGTGAAGGTAGCCTATCGCCATCGTCTTCGTCAATGGAGATCTCGAACCCGTTATCACGCAGAACTTCGACATTTTCAATGGCAAGCAGCTCATCTGCTGCTGTCAGGTCAAGGGGTAAGGGTCTAAGAGAAAACCGTATTGAGTTTCCGGCCAGCACTAATTCATTATATTGTTAACTCACTGATATAGCCTTTGAGAATCAATTTTAGTCGTGTGTTGCAATGTCTCAAAGTTGAATTTTTCATCTGCAGCATGTTGATCAATTATGAACAAGTCGTCAAGTGCAGTACAAAGATCAGACAGCTCCTCTGAATTAGGACATAGTTTGGGATCATCTCGTAGGCAGCGCCGAGAGATAATAAACCCAAGGTTGAACTGTCCAAGTATTTCCATCCTTGAAAAGTCCTCTTTGCTTATTACACGTGCAAGTTCCCGTTCCGCGCCTTCCTCATCGGTAGTATTGGATAAACTTGCAGACGCACCAATAGAGTTTATATTGCCGCTGGCGTTTAATGCCGAATTGGGCGATATGATAACACCTCTAGCTGCTAGGCTTGACCAGACAATTTCGACTCCGCATGAAGAAAACTTTACCGTGGTATCGTTTGTAGTATCAGTCGTACGCAATACTTCAATACCTGTGGGCGATTCCACGGCTGTGGTGGTCTCCGGGACAACTTCGGTTAAAGTCAGAGGTTCCACAGTTGGTCTCATATTCTTGACGACTTTTGTAGGTTCCAGTATCTTATCAACGGTTCTAACTAACTTGCTTTCGTCCGAGTCAGGTAAAAACAAGGGAGGAACCGAGCATATTTCATCAGTGATGACAGTATTTGAAGTACTGGCCTGATCCACAACATCGTCAACATCCATGACATCGTCTTGGCTCTTTGATTCCTGTCTCTCTTCACTGTCATCCACATTTGGGGTTTTTGAACCTTCAAAGTCCCCATCCAGCTCATCTAAGTCACTCTCTTGAGTGTCTGATTCACTTTCTTCGTCATTATATTTCACTACAGGCTCCGGGTTACCTCCTGTAGAAGTGAAAGCAATGAGCTTATGGCGAAGGACGGATCGTGGCTTTCCCGATGTTTTGCGCCGCTTTCCAGGTGGCTCTTCCGTACTTGGGCGTATTTCCCAGGCCGTATCTTTGGCGGAAATGGTCATTTGAATAGAACGACCACTGGATTTGTGCCCGTTATCAACAGATCGTTTTACCCCATTTGAAACTGCGGCAGGGATTGGGAACTTTTCAATTCGAGCGGGTGTCATAATTTGATCATTAATTTCGTTAGGATCATCCACTAACCCTAGAGTTGCAACGGACTGCTTATGTTTTGACTCAGTCCCAAGAATGGAATCAGTTGAAAGGTGTTCTGAAGGGGACGAATTAGACATTGAAGGAAGAAAGGATTTCTCCGGTCTTTTAGAAGTACTATGTCGTGGTTCCTTTACAATTTCCATGTCGTCGGTGTCATCCACTACACTTGGAACAGTGTCTTGAAGAACTATATCATCTACATTTGTCGCCGACATTCCGCTTGAACGTTCAGACTTCCGCTGGGACTGAGTAGGCTGAACAACGAAAGTCGAACGTGAAGGAGCAAAAGCTTCTTCTAGTGTTTCCTTTAAGGCATTCACAAGTGCATTTTCACTGTGCAATAAGATAGTACGTTTGTCTGGTGAAACGTTCACATCACAGGCATTTGTTGGAAGTATAAAGTCGGCAACGACGAAAGGATTTTGATTCACAACGAAGGACCGGTATACCTCATTAAAGACCTTCTGGATCTTAGTTGGGTTGCATGGTCTTCCATTTATGAAGAAGAATTGTCTGTCTGGACTAGTACGTCCGTTTCCAATAGTAAACTTTGATATATACCCCCGAACTTTCACAATCATCGGTCTAATTATAAATGTTCAGTGAGGTGCTAGATTCCTAATAGGGAAGCGATACTGACTGTTCTTCCTGGTCAGTATTGCCTTGTCTACGCAAGGCCGTTTTCTCGGGCACAACACTCAAGTCTAAGCTAAGCTCCGTGAGCGATTCCAGTTGCTTAGGTCCCCAGAGAGAAGAAATGGAAGATTTTAAAGAAGGCTTGCCATCTGTTCGTAGCTGGTCCGACTTACGACTACGAATCCAACAGAATTAATTAGCGAAGCACCAGGTAAATATGATCACCTACTTCTTGTCAAGAATGTGGGACACGTTTAGTCGAACCCCTTTATTTTCTTTCGTGCAAGGCACGAGAGCGTATGCATATAAAATATTCAAAGCTTTTGCAAACTCTCTTTTTGAGTTTCTCTGGAACTCCTTTCTCCGTACGGGAAGCGGCTCAAACAAACCTTCAACAAAAACAGTAGTGCCTCTCTTCATAAATAGCTAAATGTCAGAAGTAGCTTCCCGCGAGTACTCCATTTCCACTTACGGTTCTAGCGCTTTTGCCTGACGAACTTGTCAGTCTCCCGATTCTATCAAATTCTAGAACAGTTCCTACGGGTGCCTCCTTTGTAGTGGCTGTTGTTACAGTAACTCGACCTGAAAGAGCACACAGGGAAGAAAGTGCTTCACCACGAAATCCAAAGGTTTCGACGGATGTCAAATCCTCAAACGATGAGATCTTTGATGTGCAATGTTTCATTGCTAGTGGAGATCGGTAAGGAGGAAAGAGAGATTTAAATAAATTCCACTCACCAACATTGGCATAATCCTCAGAAGCGATACCGCTTCCATTGTCAATGACTTCAAATGACTTGAGGCCATAATCTTTAAATTTGACTTCTACCTTGGCAGAAAGTGAAGAAATATGATACGTCAATAAACAAAACGCATTTAACCGATGACGAACATTATACATGCCTATTGAGGTAGCTCCTGCGTCCAAACTATTTTCAACGAGTTCCTTGACTGCTGTTTGTAAGTCAACTAATACTTGTCCAGAAGTGATCCGATGTATTGACGACTTCTCTAATGACTTAATCATGAAAGAATAGGAACAAACAATAAACCGTGGCAAGTGCGGAAATACGCGCCAAAAAGGCGTTAGTTAATTCGTTTTAGGGCCGGTCATGTCACATCTGTCACGCTTAATCATATAACATTACTAAATATAAAGGACCTAAAATAAGTATTTAAATCATACAAGATACTGCTCATCTCTCATATGTCTACTAATATTATCATACCTGCCGAGAATAACAACGAATAATACCGTACTCTAAGTGTCCGAGTCTGTACAAATCACTGTTATATATTAAAAATGTATTTTTTTCTCTAATTACTTACTATAAAATTTTATTCATATTCCTTTAAATTTATCTACAGGTTTTAAGCACTCTGTAGAGCCTCCGATACTTTGCCACCAATATAAACCTAGTATTTCGATGGATTAAGTCTATTCCTGACTTAGTATACAGCTCGCTTACTTGCAGTATTAATCGTACAGTTTTAGGCAATCTTGGGCAAAACAATTGATGCAAAGGCTTCAATAGAAACGAAATTAGTATCAAACAAATCTAGTAATTGGTACTCCTCTTTGTGGTCAGTAGTATAAGCCTTCAAGCTACTTTGCAAGCTTTGCATCCAAGAGAAAGAGAGAAATTCTAACGTGTGGCATTAATAAACAAGTCGATTTCAAAAGTTTCGGTTGTTGTAGCAATTTTCGATCACAGTAAAGCCACGAAAGAGATAGACCATCGATTTGATCGAGTCATGATCCGAAATATACTGGGTCAAATATCTGGACACCGTAGAATATCGAATGCCCTGACATTAGGTTTTACTCATAGGGTTACGGGCGTCGATTCCCAGCTCCTTTGTGAATGCAATTTTACACTGAAGTAATTTTGCAATGTCAAAACTGCTTCAACCCACTACTCACGCAAAACTAATATCTCCTTGATTTGGAAGCATATAAAACCTCAGGGCCACATTGTTATCTATCTTTTTGAAAGGCTCTCCAGTTTTGAAGCTTCCCATTATCACCTCTAAGCTCATTGCAAGCTCTATAGTATTCAGTAGGTGAAAAAAGAAATATAGTATAATGAAGTTCTTCTTGGCAGCTGGATTTATACTTCCCTCCCTCGTTCTCGCCTCCGCTTCTCCGGCCTCGCCGATGGAAAATAACAACATGAAGCGTAGTTCGGAAGGTACTATGGGCTGTGGCGCATATGGACCTCTCGGCAGTCAAAGTACCGTAATCTTTGGCTACTGTACACCTGGTACAAGGTACGTCCGCCTTAGTTTATACCTACGGCATGCAAAACTAAGAGAAATCAAAATTCAGCTATGTTTGTGAGGCGACGGATAGCTCGGGTTGTTCGGCCGGTGAATCCTCGCTGGTGGAACAACTAGTAATCCGCGTAAGTATTATGAACTCCTAGTATATTATATTTTTTTTCTAACAAAATACGGGGGATTACAGGATCCCTCCAATGCTCAGAGCTTGGGCGGATCAGCAACAGTATCCCAAAGCTCGTTTACATGCCCGACTAATGGTATGGTACAATGCTCGGTCATACTTACGGAAGATGGTGTTTCAAAGGCGTCGCAATTTGGGATACGTATATACTCTGACAAATCTTCCTAAGCCCGTTATCACATAAACTATTGTTTCCTTTTGGTCTTAACGACACTGGGTTGTTGTTTTAGAATTCTATCTATTATTCTATTCGTATACGTAGATTTATTTTATTTTATTTTTGGTAATCAGAATATGATCCGTGAAAATATCATACATTTCAAAATGCAAAGAATAATCCATGCTCAAATTTCGTGTGCCGTATCCGTGTTTAATGAGGTAATTCCAGTAATTATTTTTCCCACAAGTGAGACGATACATGAAAAAGGCTAGATGTATCGTATCTCAAACGTATATCTTTCCGGATTAGTTGCATTTGCTTTGCAACGCTAAGGAAATTCACATAATCAAGAGACATCAATATTGCATTATGTACCTTTCTTTGCACTTTCCATTCGACTAGAATCCTATCCTACTGTGTAATTAAATACTGGTTTGCACGCATACTTGTACGAAAGTTTAAATACAAATGCTCCATAGATAGTAGCACAGTCGCATTTGATTCCCCCCCCCCCCATCATTTCCCTTCGTTGCAGGAGCAAAAAAAAACATCTCGACTCAAAATGAGGCCCTATTTCTACCTTTTTACTTCAGCTTTAGTCACATGTGCCTTCGCCTCTCCATCTAGTAAGCGCGAAGCCGAGGAAGTTGATAATATACTAGGCTGTGGCTCCAAAGGTCCTTTGTCTGGGGCATGGGCGATGGGATTATTCCCTTGCGAGACTGATGACTTGTACGTCCAATTTATCTGATCTTTAAAAGACGATCCCGTATTTATCTCATTTTCCACAGGTATGTTTGCCAGGCCACTGACTTGACAGGTTGTTCCTTAGGAGACAATACCAATATTGAGTCATTAACAATAACTGTGAGTACTATACTCTTGTCGTCTGATTTCTCCCTTCTAGACACATACTTATCTGTTATTAGGACATGGAAAGCATGGTTACTCTAGGTTCCAGCTCTAGTAATGCAGAAGCTACTTTCCAATGCCCTACTAGTGGGCTCGTACAATGTGCAGTAAGGTTCACTGATGACGGGGCTCTCGCAAGTGATTATGGTATGAGAGTACTAAATATAACAACCTCCTCCGGAAAGACAAGCAGCACTACCGACGAGAGCCTCGAGACTGACACAGCAAACACCTCCGATACTACAGACACCACCTCACTGTTAGATTCTACGGATACTGCCTTTGCCACTGGTCCTACGGACACAAGCTTAACCCCTGATTCTACTGATATAGATACCGATTTCAGCTCATCTACATCATCTGATTTAAATCCCACAGATGATTCATTTGGCGTTGACTCTAGCTCCACAACCACGACAGGTACCGCAGCAGATTCGCCTGGGTTTACTTCTTCTGGAACAAGTACAGCATTTGGCACGTAAGTCGGAGATTTCTATCTTACCCTGGCAAACCGAAGTTTTGATCCTTACTCTTCTAGACTATCAACTGGGACCATAGGCGACAATGACGACGGATTTTAAAAATTCCATAGCCAAATGATTCTTGACACTCATGAATAACTCGATTTATTTAACTATTAGGAAGTCACACTATATTATTATATTATTATTTAAATCATTTGTATATTTAGTTTATTAAAAACGGACCTCTGCTATACACTATACACTATCCTCGCATTATCTCTTGCCTCACGCATGATACGATCATTGTCGTAGGCTTCCCCTGCTTCTTGTGCAACAAACTCCGCGGTCCATGGGAGCATGCCTGTATGACATAAAGGTAGTCGGCTGCTTTTGAGGTCTGGCAATGACTTGTAAATATTTCCCGGTATCATATAAGGTGCATCGGTTTCCAAAAGAATCCGCAAAGGGTTACTGCTATTTGATGAGAGGTGCTTGATGACCGCCGAAGTGTTGAGATTTGTTGAATAAGTGATGACACCTGTTTTATTGTGGATCACTAGCTTCGTCAGAATAAATGATTATGAAGTACCTGTTATTCCAATGAAAAGATTTGGAAAATGTTCTAAGAGACGTGCCGCGAAATCCGGGGAATCAGTAAAACAATGCACATGAATCTTGAGATAGACTCAGTACATCACTCGTATGTCAAGTTTTCAACATACTTTATGGTCCTTGGGGATGATTTCTTTCATAAGACGTTCAGTATCTTCTTCAGCTTCGCGAGTATGAATAGTTAACGGTTTGTGAAGAGAGACGGCTAGTTCTAACTGCCTTCGGAAAACTTTCTGCTGGATGTCGCGTGGAGACAGGTCATAATGATAATCCAAGCCAATTTCACCCCATCCAACATTACGAGAATGTTTCATAGCCTCTAAGCTATTTCATCATCAGAAGAGCAAAGCGAAAATTAGAGGGTGCCCACATTTCGTTTTCTACACTATCAGTGTAGTTTTTCGCTTCATGTCTTAAATTGGAATAGAAAAGGAACTACTTCAGTATTCTCCTTGTGCGAAAATAGGCGCCTTACGGATGTACACCTGAGTCGCTGTGAGAACACATAGCAGGCGCATATATGTAGTGGACGCACCCATTACAAACCAATAATCAATCCCGCCCCACTGTGTTGACTTCTTCTCAGGAGATAAAGCCGAGTCTGCCAACTCTTTCCATCCACTCTGCACTGGGGCCTCACAGAAGACGTCTATGATCCCATCTACTTTTTTACTTCCATATAGCCCTTGCACGAAGTCATAAACAGTTTCGTATTTTCCCAATGGATATTTACTACGATACGCCGAAAATGTAGATAGTAAATGTGTATGTGTGTCCACAAATCGTACAGTGCCTGCCTGTCGCTCACTAACATCTAGATGTGACTCGTCAATCGGTCCAGACCGTTTCTTATTTTTGCCCATGGAGAGTACTAGATCCCGGTTTAAACCTCTTCTCCACGAAACAGGCCAAGTTTCCGGTATCCTTCTTCCGCGCGATACCCCAAGCCGAGAAATCTGAGGACGAAACAGATTGATCACGTATCGATGGTACGCTAGAAGTAGTTTCACACTCGATAAGCGTCTCCCTGAGAGATTATATCAATATTGCGTATTGACGAGGACGTACGAGATAGAATTCAGATTGATTGTGAGATGAGATAAACACTCCACTGATCTAGAATTATGTAAGCGCGACTCATTCAACAAGAAAGAAAATGCTAACTTCCCTTTGTTTCTTTGGATTCTCATCTCTATAGTCGTTGTTTACTTTAATATATACTTATTCGTGCCAAAGTCCCAATCAACTCTTCGAACGACGATGCCACTCACCTTAACATCCTTTCCAGGAGTTGAAATGATGCCCATCTCTAAGTCAAAATTCTTAAACTACTCCATTAATGTATCCCCTGGAGGAGACCATCTCATGTATCGCTATCGTATCGTTTTTCTATTTAATATAGCCTGCTTTATATTTGTAATACTCCAAATCTGTCTCACGTCACGTCCACTCTCGGTTGACGACGTCAACTTGACGTGTCTCATTCGGGCTGCATGACAAATTGACAAATGTTTCAAAGATATTATTGATAGTAACGTCTACGGAAATCCTAGAGAACACACGAAGGATATGCTAAAGGACTTTCAGATTTAAGAAACACCTAATCTCGGGATAGTTGATTCTGACTCTCTCCGTACTGGTCTTAAATCTAGTTCTCCACTAAGGAGGGTCACTCATAGTTACGCCGAGTCACGTGCATTGTGACATTCGGATACGGTACGCGCTTCGTCCCAGCAACAGAGTAAATTGGCATCGACTTCGTTACCGACAAGCATGTCTGACACTGACTATCTCGAATCTACACGACCAAGTTCTGTTGCTACCACACCACCAGCAGATTCAGATGATAACTCACCTGCAGGGGAGGAGGTTAAAAAGGTCAGTTGAAACTCCAGCGATGTTTCACTGTTCCGACGGTCATTTGTTACTTGTCTTAACGGTTTGAATTATAGGATGAGGATACAAAAATCAGTAAAGAGGCTAAATATATTGAAGACATGGTATGTAACTGCTACATATTTCCCGCTGCGTTTCTACTTAGCTTTTGCTGCCTAGACGGAGGAAGAACGATATACCCGCCTTGAATATTTACTTGAGAAATCCGCAAAATACTCTGAGATTCTTCATACCCAAATGCGTCTAGTGAAGTCGCGGTCAAAGAAGGTGGACAAACCAAAGCGAGGTCGACCCTCAAAGGCAGTTCGCGGCCGAAAACGTGTGAAAGTGGTTGAAGAGAGTGACGAAGAGCCCGAAGTAAAGGAGGAAGAACCTAATGAAGAAAAGCAATTCACCCAACCTGCCCTCGTAACTGGTGGAACTCTCAAGGAATACCAGCTTGAAGGTGTGGCGTGGATGGCTTCCCTTTGGGAGAATGGCATTTCTGGTATTCTTGGTAGGTCCTTTTATGTTTCCCTATGATCGTTCTCTCACCTATATTTTTTTCTTCCTTTTGACAGCTGATGAAATGGGTTTAGGGAAGGTATATTTTTGCTTATGTTGAGTCACGTGTAAATGTCTATCTAATTCTACCTGCCGTCCTCTACTTTCATCCCCTTAGACTCTTCAGACGATCTCGTTTTATGCCTTACTTCGTGAAAGAACTCTTTCACCTCTGCTTATTGTCTGCCCCTTAAGTGTACTTCATAACTGGGTCGATGAATTTAAGAAGTTTGCCCCTAAAGTAAGCACTATAGGTTTTCCCCTCATTCCGACTGATATATGAACTTTTAATAGATACCAGTGGTAATGTATCATGGGACTCCTGAGTACCGTGCAGACATCCGAAATGAAATGGCCTTGCTAGAAAGTGGGGTCACAAGAACACAGCGTGGAAAATTTGAAGGTGAAGAAAGCGAAGAATGTAATAAGTTTCCCGTAGTAGTCACGACATACGACATCATAATGATAGACAGGAAGCACCTCTCGAAATACAACTGGGGGTTTATCGCTGTAGATGAAGGGCACCGCCTGAAGAATATGAACTGTAAACTTATGCAGGAGATCAAAAAGTATCCCAGTGCTGGTCGTATGATCTTGACGGGTACACCCTTACATGTATGTTCTACATGAATGCTTTCGATATTCAGATGCTCATTATCCCTCAGAATAATCTGGCTGAACTTTGGTCCTTGTTGAACTTTGTTTTACCTGATATTTTTTCTGACTTAAATGCGTTTCAGGAATGGTGGGTGCACAATTATGACTTCAACCACAGCTTAACCTGATGTATAATTTCAATTCAGGTTTAATATTCCAACTATGCAATCAAATATGGCCTCAGACCGAACCACAAGTCTAGTTTCAACCCTACATTCGATTCTGAAACCATTCTTACTTCGACGCCTAAAAGTTGATGTTGAATTTGATTTACCTCCAAAGAAAGAATATGTCCTTTACGCTCCCTTGACCGAAAAGCAGAAATCTGTGTACGAAGCAGTTTTGAACAGATCACTGCGGCAATATTTGATTGCGGGCTCTCAGGGACAAACTGAAAAGGAGAGAAAGGATGAAGAAGAAAGGAAGAGAAAGGAGAAAGAAGCTATGCTTAGTGAGGGGAGAAAACTAAGAACTAGAGGAAAGAAGCGGACCTATAACATTGACGGTGATGATGAAGAATATTTCAAAAAAATGGAATCTGGGGAATTGAGAGAGATAGAAGAGAAGAATGCAAGGGACAGAGCAGAAGACCTTGCATTGGCAGAAGGGCGAGAATATCATAAGAGAAAAGCTGGTGAGTCCTCTTTCCACCAAGAACGTATGACATGTGACTCAAAGACAAAATTCGACAGTGCTCCAAGTAAATAACTTACATCTACAAAATGTAGTGATGCAACTCCGCAAAGTTTGCTCCCATCCATTCCTATTTGACTGGCCAATTGATCCAGAAACCCATTACCAAGTAATAAACGACGAGCTAGTCGGTGCAAGTGGAAAAATGCTTATTTTGGACCGACTATTGACCGAGTTGTTTAAACGTGGCCACAAGGTGTTAATTTTTAGTCAGTTCACTACGATGCTCGATATTATTGAGGTGTGTTATCATCTCAATGCCCGCAGTAAACCACTGAAACCCCGCTCCTAGGCTTGGGCGACTGAATTTAAGCAATGGAACTTGTGTCGGATTGATGGCAGTTGTAAACCAGAGGAACGCAGTAGTGAGATGAAACGCTTCCAAACAGGAGGTGATGATCCAGATGCACCCCGTTTATTCCTTCTTAGCACCAGATCAGGTGGCTTAGGTATCAACCTTACAGCCGCAGATACGGTGATTTTCTACGATCAAGACTGGGTAATTAATTAATTTGTCTCGAATTTCCGGCCCGTACTAACCAGTATTGAAGAACCCTCAAATGGATATGCAAGCCCAAGATCGAGCTCATAGGATAGGTCAAACGAAGCCTGTCCTGATTTTCCGCCTTGTCAGCGCACATACGATTGAAAACACTATCATGCAACGTGCTAACGAAAAACGGAGATTGGAGGCTCTCGTTATCGCAAAAGGTATATAAAATTTTTTCCAGACATCTAACCCTCTTATTCATCGTACTAAAAATTCCACAGGGAAATTTAAGGTTCCGGGCTCTTTGGTCACAAAGGGCAATAAAGACAAGGATAGTTTAGCCGATTTGGCCGCATCATTACTAAAAATCGAAGGCGAGAAGATTGAAGTAGTGCCAAATACAGATGCAGGAAAGATGAACGTATTAAGTGACAAAGATCTTGATATGCTTCTTGATCGTAGCCCAGAGGTATTCGCTGACCGTGTCAAGGGCTGGACTTCATCAGATGCCACAAACAAGCCTGTTGAAGAAAGTGGACAAGCGAAGACTGCCTTCGCGGTATTTGAAGCTAATACGGACGAAGGCAACGACGCCTTGGCAAACATGCTTGGAGAAGACTTAGAATAATAGGTGTGGTAAAGAGGAGGGGGAGAAACCCCTTTCATTTATTCACTATACTTTTTTTTATCGTTCTGTTCTCGTAATCATAAGTTCCTGATCCTTGCTGTGTATGTTATCTTCGCAAAATTAGAGCTAGTTATATATATATATATACCTGTAATAATTCGTATAATTGCATTTTATTACAATTCTGTTTTTGATATTTTAGGCACTATAGCACTTTCTTGATAGGTTTACTACAAAGTATGTAGTTGGAATTCATAACCAAATTAGTTTCTGCGATTGTGATAACTTTTTCATTGGGACATTGAGTGTATTCTATCACAAGCCAATATATGTACGGTAAGTCGACATATACCAAACAGCAATATCCAAATTTTGGGACCCTATAGCGCCCAAACAAGTCCCAGCCCCATTTTTCAAATAACAAGATGTGTTCTTTCTCATTTTGCTTTATCCTGTGTATTGTAATAATTCATAATGGGTGGGGGCAGCCAACAACAATTTTGAAGAAAAATTCCGTCAAGCGATCTCTGTCTGCACTAATAAAATAATTACTATAGAAAGATTGTTACACTCTTTATTTTCTTCTTTGGTGCGACTACTTATTATTCTCACAGATCCACCTTCTGGTGATGTTATTTCACGTCGAGAATTTGAATAAAACTGAAGAGTCATACACTACCACTAGTATCTAATAGAAATTTATGTAACCCTCAAAATTATAAGCAGCTACGTATGTTATTTCGGAGTGTAAATTTGGCGTAGATATAAAACATACCCGAGTGGTATACAATGAGTAGTAGAGGTTGTGTGTTCTTACGGTAAAACACGGGGTGAAAATTTCCAAAAGACATAGAGACGAAAACAGAGATTCATTGGTAGTGCATGGGAGAAATTTACAAGGGACTTGATGCCTAATGGAGTGTGGATCGTGCGTCTTGCTTAGACTCACAGCTGTCGAGGAAAGACAGTAACATATACATATAATACTCCCATTTACGAGGAATACCAGAAATTCTACTCTTTCAAAAGGATGAGATCAGTATCACCCCAACAGGATGTTATAAGTACTCCATCCGTTAAGATGGTAAGTTAGGTAAATCCTTTCTTCGCTGAGCTCTTACTCATTTTGTTCTGTCCCTTCAGCGCTATTCAACCACTTCACACGTTTTCGGTCTCAAAACATCTTAAAAATTCTGATATAAAAGTCCGAGGTGGGCATTATCTCTTTTTCCTTCCAGAAAATAAATTAAAGTATATAGAACAGAAGTTATATGATAGATACACAACACGTTTTTCGATGTGTTCAAGCACTAATTCTCCGTTCGTTATCAAAATGTACAATAGTCGGCAAGCAAAATTTGTTACTAATGGGTCAGCTAGCATTTTTGTCTCTTATGTCACCGCCAGCTTCTTGTTCTGAGTCCGCAGATGGTGTAGCACAAGTAGAGTTCAAATTTGAAATTAAATTATCAAAGTAATATTTGTCCTCCTGGTGGATTCAGCATCCCGCGACTTTAATCTCACATTCACCGCCCCTGAAGACAACAGATACTATTCCATGATTATCGTGATTATGATTATTATCAGATGCTACACTCTACGACCATCTACCTCTTGTATAGCTTGGGTACATTCCTCACACAACTCAGAAGATATAAATTAGTAAATCAAATCTGTAATCGTGTTAGTCGCGCATTATGCGACTAACTTATAAACCGGTATTGTACAAATGAATGGCTAAAGTTAGATATCTACAGGTTTCATTGAAGGTTTATATGACCGTAACCTCCCCTACACTTTCCCAGCGTTTGCACGCATCATCGATCGACTTGACACGCGCTTTAGCGCTTTCTATAGAGACAGTCATCCCAATTTCTCCCAGCTCTTTTACCGCGTCTGCAAACCATGTAACGCAATTAAATATGTCTCTGGTATCATCTTTCTTTATACTGATGTCCTGGAATGCATCGACGATATTCTTATGCAGATCCATAAATCCGGCATCGTCCCTAGCGATGCCTTCATAACTGCCCATCTTTATACACTGGGCCAGCTGAACGCTCTGCTTGGCGTTAAACTCCTGATGCTCGAAGTGCCAATCTGGTGGCTCGCGACGATTGTTGGCATTTCTGTCCACAAGATGGTAGATGTTGCCATCTCCATCAGTACGGTGCAAAAATATCGAATGATGCTTGTTGGCACTTATTTGATCCGATCTTATGCCAAAAATAAGAGCGTAGATACCGAAGTTCTCGAGTGGGAGGTCCTTGGGAAGATAGTAGCGCTATCGAGTGAGATGGGGTCAGCACGATGACTATCCATGACAATCTACAAGACCTTACCTTTTCCATATTTCGGAACCTTGATTGTAGATATGTTGTGTTATAAATTGATTCTTTGAGACCCCTTCTCTATGTTATAGAGATGGGGTACTGAAGAAACAGGACGATATAGGTCCTGCCTTTTATAGTTCAGTCATAAGCAGAGGAGGGCCGTTTTCATGACCATATTGGTGAACAGAGGTGTCCAAGTATCCCACTTTTTTGGCTATTTTAGCTATTAAACCACCAGAATGTGTTTTGAATATTATTAATTTCGGAGCAATAGTGGAGCCGCTGTTATGCGATGAATGAACACAGGTTAAACATCATGTTTCTTTTACAAAGATGTTATACGCGCACAATGACTCTAACCGTGTTATCCCACGGATTGATTGTGCGTGCCTCCCTTTTGGTGGGTTTTTGATCTTTTTTGTAAATCATCATGGTTCAGTCTCAGTCTAAAGGGAAAATGTCTAGAGCTACCTGGACCTGCCCTCGAGGTTCGGCAGCATCTTATCTTCTGTGGGCTTGAGATGCGAACCGAATGAAGGACCTCAGGTGATTTCTTATTGTCCTCCTTATTTACCGATTTCTTTATTCTTCTGACTAGGCCGAGAAAAGCGGAGATATCCTTCTTTCGTTGATAACCGACAGCTCCTCATGTATAATACCAAGAGTCTATGAAAGAAGACGCTAGCTCTCACCCTCATATTCGAACAGGTCACCACAATAACGTGTACATCTCACGAGAAAATAGCCTTGAGTAAGTGGGCCAGCACATAAGCTTCTCCGACATGCTCTGTACATATACTCTACGTCGTGCTGATGGGTTGCAGAATATAGTGTAGCACATACTGAACAATGAACAAGCACGTCTGACGCGACGTAATATCGGAGCGTGATTTAATATACTCTTATTTTTGAGAGAATCTCTAGGAAGACACTACCAGCACTATCCAATTTGAGTAGGAAAGGGGAATCCTGACTTGCAGGCACGAGGATTGTCTGCACTACGATATGTCTTGTTAATAGAACAACAATCCAAGATAATAGTATATTAAAAAAACCTGAGGATATACTAAGAGAGTGATGGGCCATTTTGAGCCAATTATATGTATTTTATCTACAGAATCTGTCGATTATAGAGCGCGCTATCGTAGAAAAGTGCCTCTTCACTGTTGGTTGAAACCCCGACGAAAGTAAGTAGATATTCACTTGGTTGCAAATGAAACCACTTTTTCTTTTAACCCCTATAGATGTACTCTGATTTAGTTTACGATCACAACTATTTATAATGGTATAATTATGAGATATATGCTGCTCCAAGGGCACAACTACAAAGTGGGACAACCATGGAGAAAATAACTTGGAAAACCAAGGTGTTTTAAGTTGAATTGGCATTTATTATATCATCATCAGCGTCTTTTGCTTACATAACTGAAATTGGTAATGGTAATGTGATCTCATCGGACAGAAATGTATATCAGCTGGCGCGTAAAATATCCTAGGCAGGGATCTTAATTTATTGTGAGATGAGATGGTAATTGGACGTAAAACTAATTCTATCTCATTCAGTAGATGTGATAAACCCTCAGCTTCTTCTTTTGAGGAGTCAGGTTGTGTAAGAGAATAACACCGATGCTTAATCTTGTCTCAGAGAAAAAGTTCAAACTATACTTTGAGCTTGGGTAAAAATTGAACAAATTCAGGGTTCTTCATAATCGTTATGGACATTTGTAAGCGACAGGCCGGTTCTATACAATTTGTGAATCCGTATACATCTACTATTTTTATTTCTGATATATTGTAATCGATTTCCGATAAGAAGACACAAATTGGACATAAATTTAGTTAGTAGTGGTATTGGTTGTTGCTTATGACTACTGAATTGTCCGTCAAATCCACTCAGGTGAAACCTATTTGAAGAAGCCCGAAAAGCAGTAAGGGGTTTTATTATTTGTTTACGCCTATAAATATCTCAACTTGAAAACTTATTGCGACTTATTAAGGGGAAAAATAAGGGTGTTGACCATCGTGAAGAGATAATAAATAGATTTTATGATGGTGAGAATAGGATTAATAGGCGGTAGTTCTTTATTTCTGACCTTCTGACCGTATTGATCTTTTACATCGGGGACCTGGCAGAGGGGAGGCTTTCAAAGTATGCTATTGGAGAGGTGAGGGACTTTGAATGAGATTGATTACTTAGTGAATTTGAAGTTTGATATAGTCATTTTGAGGATAGACGGAGGATAAATGTTGTAACCACATGCAAGACATACATCCTTGAGAACAAAGGGTATTCTATTGTTATAAACAACAAGCCTAATGCAGCAAGCATCCGGTTGTTTAAGTGTAGGCTAACATTTTTAATATCCATTATGTTTGTTTAAGTGCTGAATGAAACAGCGTCTCACACGCGTGTGGGCACAACAGTATAAAACATGATGTATACCTCGCTTAGTCAAACTTATATAATCAATCCCGTTATCTAGATTTGGTCATGACGATTAGCACTATCCGTCGCGACTTACTCCAACACTATCTCCCATGACTTACTCTAACACAGTTTATCAAGGGGTTTCTAAGTTGTCTAGACAGTAAGGACACAACATTTATTTATACATGCTATGATCAGACATTGCTGACTAATAGAAACTCGTTATATGAATATAAGATTGAGGTTCCGTCGCATTTGACATAGCTCAGATCTTCCCCAGGTGGGGCTTAAACCCAATTTCTCCTCGTTGAACTTTAGCAAGGACGCCACTTTCTGTAGTAAATACCCATCGGATCTGAGGTCAACCTGCTCGGTCCCTATGCTGAGCAGGATCTCCCACGTGAAACCTAGTAAATGCAAAGTATTCTTGTTGTTTTTAACTATACGATATCGTAGGATCTCCAACAGCTTTATCCTCCCGTACATTCTCTGGGAGAGTATCTCATCTTCCCCAAATATGCGAAGGAATTCCTCGTTGTTTGTATGGAAGATGTTGTTGCTCCACACATATCGTCGCCACTCCAAGTCTCTGACCATCAAGTGCGTTATTTCTCCGAGTCCTTCAAGGTCAGAAATGTGACCCCTCAGGTCTTCTGTGATTTCCTCCCTGAAAGCCTGGTATCTTTCCTCGGGGTAGTCAACGAAGTCTTTAAGGGATTCGCGATCTCGTAAGTTTTCTTCGTAAATATTGGCTGGAGGGTCGTAGTAATGAATAGGCTTCCACCCCAGTGGTTTGGGCTGTCTTTCATACGATGACCAAAGGCACCGTTGTTCGGTATGCATAGCTTGAGACATTGAACGCGTACGTATAAGGCCTATCGACTGGACGTCTAGGGGGGTAATAGGCCTGGGATTCGTCCTTCATCTCTTCTCCCACTTTTAAACCTGGAATGTAGGGGCTAATGAGGTACACGCCTTTACTGGCAGCTTCGGTTGAAATACAAGAAAACACTGCTGTTCATTCCTCACCCTATGGGCCAAAGAACATGAAGATGGCTTTCTCTTTCTGTTCATTTTAGTGGAAAGAGGCGTTGTTATAGTACACGTGTACAACACGCTATTGATAGCTTTGTTGTTCTGTACCCACTTCGCCTTTGCCGACTAAACAATTCCATTCAATTTAAACCACCTGTAATTTGGTGTATCCGAACACGGCAGCCTTGGGCATCCAAGTATCTGGCATCTACAGCATATATTTTAGGAATTGGTCCTCGATGATAATGCTGTAATAATAAAAGATACCATCGCATAAGGATAGAGGCCATAGCAATACCAAGAAAGGTCTTAGGGACGTGCAGTATCACAGTTTACTGAATGTTTGTAGACAACATTCATAATAGTCTAATTGTCAAGTCTGAATCTGCGAATGTATCAGTGTGTCATACGTTGCAAAGGGGTTTATTCGCTATCAATAGGTTAGGCCGGGTTTGATAAGTCGAAAATGTGGCTTTATGTTCCGTTAGTAAGCTCGATTGCTAAAAGAGATGCTGACAAAAGCGCATCATAATAAACGGCACCTAAAACAGATGCTTATATGTTTTTGGCTGACTTGGATAAGAATATTTATGTGCAATTTGATAAATACAGGCATCCTTAAGTAATGTAATTTAGACGGCATGATCTATATCTTGATTTTTTTAATTATTTGTAACGGAGCGGGGTCTATTTATTATCGTGCTGTCTAGATCAGACATTATCAGGCACAGGGACGACACAATATGAGAATATGCTTATATAATTTGTCAACGGAATTTTGTTGCATCTCTCCGAGGTCAAAAATAATTAATTACGCTTCCTTCAAAAAAAGAGGGATAGATTTACTTGCATATTATTATTATTGCAATCTTGGCCGATGTATTGTTACCATTGCTGATAACAAAACATCTTTATTTCTACCTACCATCAAGTAATTTCTTGGTAATACAAACGCCGAGGACCCGGTCCAACCAGTCATTAAAGAAAGTGTTGTTTACTCCTGTTAGGCATATGTGGAACATCCTTCAAAGACTCGCAAGTAAGCCTCCGTCGTTGTTGCCTCTTGGACTTCATTAAGTTGTTTTATTGATTAACTACTTTCGGGACCAGCAATAAACGTATTCTACCGATCGACGATAATATTGAGATTAGAGTTTGCTACTCGTCCGCTTCCGCGATGTGTCGGGAAAATATTACTCACCCTAACTACTCGCGTAAATGATTTTAATCAGTTGCCAACTCTTAGTTTTTTTTTTTCTTTTTTTTGCGTCAGTTTGTGATCGAGACATCCTCGGAGTTTGCTTCTAGTCTGAGTGGCCGATATTCTGGTATTGCTATTGATCGTCTATGCTTTCTGCCGAAGGGGTCTTGTTTTTGAGCATGAAAAAAATGGAAACAGTCTCTGAATATGTTTGAGCCAGACTCGCGGGCTATCTCTGACTCTTTTTCTGTTTTACTTTAAAAAATACCTATTTTCCGCCAGTTTCTGCCTTCGTAATTATTGCTTTCCTACAATTGCAACCGAAATTAAACTTACTCTGGTTCTTGTATGTACATTCCCTTTGTTCCGTTATACATTTAGCACAAGTTTCTTCCACAAAGAGCTAACTAAGAGTGTATTTTGATCGATTTAGTCGAGTTTTCTTTAACCTGTCGCCCTGATCAATTCTTATCTCCTTTCAGAAACCTCTTTTCCAGAAAAAAGCACAACCGATCCTTTAAGTCGGCGTCGGTCGCAATTTATTATGTCCTTCAATGGATATTAAGCATCTCATAATTTCTTTCACAACCTTTCTCTCCGTACATTGTGTAATTTTATGCCCCAGATTAGGGTCCACCGTCGGGATTGAATTATTGACCCTTTTCAATTCATTGACTGTTCAAGCCGAGAACCCACCCGCCTGCTTCGGCTCCTAGCGTCTTGACGACCGAAAGGCTCATACTCTTAATTGAATTGAAGCGCAACTGGCTAGGTCCCGGGGGTGCGCAGTAATTTTTCACTCTTTTTTCCCTTTAATACGGGCTCGGACTGAAACATAACTTATGACACTTGACCGATGCAAGTAATTAGCTCTGCTCATTACGCAACTGACTGACATCCCCCGCGTATATATCACCAGGGAACGGCAGGTTTAGCCTTTGGCTTGTAATCATACCCCCTTCACGTCCTTACGCCTTTGCTATCAGATACCGACCGAACTGTCTTCATCATCATCCCACCCCCAGCAAACGCGTCGAAGACAGCGTAGCTCAGACCCATCGCCGGAGTCTCGACCACGAAAACGACCGCGGAACCGCATGAGACCTTCAGAGCAGATTGGTCAGGTAGAAGAGGATAGTCATGAGTACGCGAGTCGTGAGGGCCATGAGCAACCACTTAGCCCATCCCCTTCCTTATCTGGTTCATACGAATACGATGACGACGATGATCAGGAAGAACAAGAACACGACGTGAAAGGAGACGCCCCTTTGGCAGAACAACCAATTGCCGGACCTTCAACCACGGCTCCGAACATTCCTGCACCACCACCCCAGAAACCTAAACGTACCCGCCAGCTTACAACCCCTCATCAGGCAGCAGTTTTACATGCACTCCTTGCCCAGGTAAGCAAAATGAAGGCTCGTTTATCTTTCGTTAATAAACCGATGCATATAGTCACGCTTTCCTACGACGGCTATGCGAGAGGATGTGGGCCGGCAAATCGGTTTGAGTGCTCGTAAAGTACAGGTGAGTTCAAATACTTCAGTAAAAGTGTTCTGTTTTTAACGGTGATTCATTAGGTCTGGTTTCAAGTAAGAAAAATAAACATTCAAATCAATAAATGAAGTATATCCTAATTCACATGTTTGATACAGAATCAACGCCAAAAAGCTCGAAAGGGCGCTAAGGAAGCACAGACTTCTGCTACGACTATAGCGGCTGCACCATCTACTTCGGGGTCAGGTCCTTCTCACTATATACAACGGCCAGGTCTTACACAAAGCCAGCTCACACTATCGGGATCTGGATATAGCGAAGGGCCATTGGCTGGAAGACCCTCATCGGCTCGCGGTGGAGCTGAATCTATACGAGATCAACAGGGCATTAGCCATAGTCCTGGATACTCCGCCTATCCGCTCATTGCAGAACGACATGAACAACCAACGCCGTCTATTCGCCGACACTCTCGGACATCATTAGACGACCTCGCAACGGTCAGGTTGCCTTCTACTGCAGTAGCAACTTCATCTGATGTTCCACTGACTGGCCCTGGCGTCCCAGGTGCTGCTGTAGCGCCGGGAGGCGACTCGTTCAGTCCATCCATGCCTGCTCATTCTCACGCATCTATATCTCATCCCCCTCTGTCACCTGAGCATCGCATACGACTTCCACCTGTTAATGAAGTTACCCCCTCACGTGGTCGTTCGGGTGCGGTCCCATTCGAACCTGAAAGATTTCATGATGACCCACAAACCATTCGTTTGCCACCATTACAACTATACCATAGTCATCAGCCCCGAGAACTGACTACAGAAAGGACTCCGACCCTCCAGAATCCATTCGATCATCCCTATAGAGCTCAACTACCATCCGCCGTGGATATACCATCACGGGTATCTACAAGCGCCATCTCGCCTTCTTCGTTATCACCGCCGTTGATTCCACCACCTTTCACACTTGAACCTAGTCCTGTCTGGCAACCATCCCGGACCGCCGCAGTGCCTCCAATCCGGCCACTTTCCTCAGCGGGAAGTTCAAGTATTCCGTCAGGAACAGGAACACGGTCTCAATCTTCTGGTATGTCCAAATGTATCTTTTTGTCTTCGTCTGAGAAATGTTCTCATTCAGACTCTAATAAAGGGGCTTTGAGAAGACTATCTGAAGGTGGTGAAATGCCTATGTTTGAGGGTCGTATTCTTCCCGCTCCACGCTCTACACGATTTGACCCCGTCCGAAATACTGTCGCAGAAACATCTACATTTTCTCCCGAGTCTCGTAGAACTTACTCGCATTCCTCGGACGACGACCTCTGACGTAATTTGGAAAAAAAAGACATTTGCAAAAGCAAAGATGTGTAATTTTATCACGAATACCACCGAATACCCTTTCGACTGTTTTTCTGGTTCGCTTTTTTATTTGCTTTTTTGTTCTTTATCTCGCCCTATAAACAAAGGGACTATGTTCAGGATACCAGGAAATCTAGTAGGACATTTACCTGTTGGCTCATGCTACTACATTCCATCCATCTACAGATTATTTGTATCACTATAACCAATCTTTATCATTCAATGAATACCCTGGCATTATTGAGTATAATACGTAATCTGTGGTTTCTAAATACCAATATCTTAAGTCATAAACCAGCCCTAGTTTATTATAGAATCAGATTAATCATAATACAATATTTCACTTAGTTTTCTGACAAACGAATGGGGGTGAGATCCAAGTACCGTACCAAATCTCAACCTTTCTCGTCACGCTGAAGATTCGTTAGGTTGTTGACCTACAAGACCCTGCTTCTCGATAGCTAGCTTTCTTTTCAGTTTAATTCTTGACCGCAGTTTATTTTCGAGTAGAAGTTCCGAAGGATACTGAGACATGGTGAGCTCAACGCCCATGAGATCCGAACACGGAATATCAGAATTCCTTGAAGCAACGATTACCGATCTTGATTTTTCAGCTTCTTTGTTTACTAAAGCCTGATTCGCCCTCTCCTTCTCAGATTCTAGACGCTGAAGAAGTCTAGAACGTAAATTCTGGTCATTTGATTCCGGTAAGGGTTGCTCCGTTGAGTGTCGAAGGTTATCTTGACAATGAATATTTCCGGAATTATCTGCACCAGATGCACGAAAGGATGGCAACTCTTCAGATCTTGATAATAAATCGATGGAACCCGAGATCCTCCTCAATAGAGAAGGGGCGCCTTCTACAGACGCAATATCGCTTCGCGTATTACGTGTATGTATCAAGTCATCCCCTTCAACTCTCCGCCTCAAAGCATCATGGACAGTATTACGTAGATTAGAAGTTACAGGTTTAATCTGACCCAACTTGTTATCAGACGATTTCAAATGGGCTTGCACAATCATTAATGGAGTCCGATAGCGTTGTTCATGTTCCTCTGTAGCTGGAGGAGTTTGTTCATCGGATATGTCTGTATCTTGTATGGTGGAACTATGTGATACAGCTTCTGACTCATGCTTATAACCTTCATCCACTTCCTTCGTAAAAGAGGGACCTTCGGTTAGGACTGGATGAGTATATTTATCTTTTGAAACAGTCAAATTAGGTATTCGCTGGTAATCACCCACGTGATCAGGATCATTCGTTGCTAAGCCATAACCCGCCGGTGTGCTTCTGTGCTCCCGTTGTTTTCCTTTAGTATTTTGCACCCCTAATTTTGGACAAGAAGGAGAGCCGGTATCGGAAATTAGATGGGAATTAGAGTTCGCCTGTAAGCTCTTTCCTTTTGTTGCTGTCAAACCAGTAGATCGGGATTCTTGTGAGTGGCTCGCTCCATAATCTGTGAAGTTTTGAGTCGTTGTCACTGATGCTTGTAGCGATATAGTGCCTGGTTGAGTGCAATCAATGGGCGATTTGGTGTGTATATTCAAATTTGGCCCAGAAGAGTCTGATCCGTCTAAAAGTCTAGAGGACTGAGGATCTTGATTTCCATCCAAGGGCGTCAGTCGGCGCGGGGCCATTTCATTTATCCTACGCAGCTCAATTCCGGTAGTTGAATGACGTCCAATGGAGCGATCAGTATCGTTAGTTGGGGTGTCATACTAATGAAAGAAGAACGTTGTTAATATAAGTATATGATTTCATACAGAATTATTATATTTCACCTCAACATTCGCATCATAAGCAGAGAGGCTTTTGTATGGAGATCGGATAAAACTATAGAGTTCTGTGAAGCGATGTCCTAAAATCAGATTCCTTCTGCTTTAAAGAAGCCGATCACGATCTCTACGACAAAGATTACTTGAGATCTTAGTACGTACCGTGTATAAAATGTTCAGCATTTGGATAACGATTTCCTTCACGATATGGTATCTCCATATCCAGAAGCTCGGCAAGTAGCTTGACCGCGGATTCACAGCGGATATCAATTGCTTTCATTAATGAAAGGATAAAGGTTGTCAAGAACTAGAATTACACATTGATATTGATTAATAAATATATTAAAAGACAAGCGTAGAGGTCTTACGATTTAAGTAGAAAGCTTACCTCAATATCCAGATCAGACCAAACACGGAGCTCGCGACGAATGAAGATCGTTGCCCTGCTAATCTGGTCCTGAGATGCAGAGAATTGAGCCGGCGTGGGGAATGGCCGATATCGCGTAAATGTGTTGGATGCTACATGCTGCCAAATCGCCTTGTTAGCAGGGTCTAGGGGTGTGTCTTGCTAAACTTTGAGACTGACTTTTGCGAAGAGACGGTTTTGGTATATCCATCTTCTCCTGTCTATAGCCCTTTCTAGTTCGTCCGCAGCTTCTTGGGCCCTTCTCTCCGTCCTACCCCATCTACGGCTTTGTGCCGTCCTTCGAGATCTTAATACCCGGCTTTCCTGTCTGGACTGTTGCGAGGAGAGAGGAGAAGTACTTTGAGGAGGCAAATAATACTTTTGAAAATCGAGATTTGAACGAATATGATGAATTAAGTATGCCCCAATTTGCCGCGTGCACAGTGGACATTTCCTTGATTGTTCTGGACACGATATCATTGTTGTCATTATTTTGTTTTCAAATCAGTAAATTTTTGCTTTTCAAAACCGGTGAGAGGAGTATAGTATGTTAATGTATGTACATACCGCTCCACGTAAGAAGACATTCAAAACAGAACTCATGCGAGCACTCTGGGATAACTGTCCGGTCTAAGAGAAGGTCCAAGCAGATACAGCAGTGCTCTCCGTCAATTTCCTCTTCTATATGGGTTGCATCATTTTTGTTATCACTTGAGGAAGAAGTTGAGGGCACAGACATTGATGTTCTCTACCTACTACTAAGCCAAGACTTTGGCAGCAAGAGAGTGACAAAGCACCCGTGACTTTAGTTGGTGTAACGCAACTGAGTTAGGCAACGCAAATCACAGCTCTTGAAGCGTGACCACGACATCCCAAATGACCTCCCAAAAGAGCACCCCTTCAATTCTTAATTCAACAGCGTCATCGTCATCTGGATCGACCCAGAAGCGCATAAAGCTAACTTTAAAGCCCTTGAAAGCTTCAGCATCGACCCCACCATCTGCCGTTGACTCTCCATCCGATCCTAGTACTAGTCATGGCTTAAATTCTAATACATATAACGAAACCAGACGTATACATTTAAAGCCTATCAAAGTGAAGTCAAGCTATTCGAATGTGGAATCAGAAGTAACGCATAATGTGGCTCGTGAAGATGAGAGAAAGTCAGTACCAAAAATCAGGATCAAGCCTTTAAAGGCAGAAACACCGCAAGTCGACAAGATTGAGGATCATATGGATGTAGACCAGCCAGAAGTCACATTACCGACTCCTCCAATGACTGTACAGAGTGAAGTCCAAGTATCTGAACCAGTGGAGGTTCTGACACCTTTGTCCCGAGCCTCACGGCCGCCTCCACCCCCCAAACCAAAAATTCCTCGCCCCATTAAATTAAAGCCACTGAAGGAAGTTTTAGCAAGACTTATAACACAAATAAAACGGTTAGTGCAGTTATTGTTCATTAACATACGCATCAATATCTTATGACCCCTTAGAAAGGACGATTATGCTTTTTTTCTGCAACCAGTGGACGCATCGCAGGTCCCTGGTTATACCGACGTTGTCAAGAATCCCATGGATCTTGGGACTATGACCGAGAAAGTGGAAAGTGGAAAATATAGATCGCTTGAACAATTCAAAGTACGTGTTCAAAGGGGTCTATTTAATCTAACATCGTTTTGAACATGATCTTATCTTTTGAAAAAAAGGATGATTTTCTACTAGTTACATCGAATGCTAAAACGTTCAATCCACCTTCAACTCTTTATCATACTGAGGCCGCAAAACTTGAAAGCTGGGGGCTCGATCAGATAGCTCGAGCGGCCAGTCAGGTTATTGAATATGAGACCGATTGGACCATCGACGTTGTTGCAGATGAGGAACCCGTACCCATAAGCGGGGAAATGTCTGGCGGTGTGGGATCACATACTCTCGTTAGCGAGGCTGCAAGCCGTGGAAGGAGTCCGAGTGTAGTCTCCTCTGCCACTGGATTAAATGCGGCTCCTGTTGAGAGATTAAAAAGGAGAGGCAAAAAGATACCCATAGTAACAGAGAGCTGGGAAGAAGGTGGACACTTGCCTGGATTCAAAGATGGAATCGGAATGTTCCCCCCATGCAGTGATTTAGCTGATTTAATGTTGGAGCTGAAGCTTAAAGGCAAGAGATTCCGGACGAAGAAAGAGAGGCTTAAACGGGAAAAGGAAGGGCCACCGTTTTCAACAGATGGAAGCTTGGACTATTTTGAGAGTATGTTTATGTGATGCTTTCGATATCTGTGGTCTGACATATTTTCAAATCAGTGGAACAACCATTTAGTGTTCTCCAGCAACTTGTTCCCCCTTCTCTTACTGTACCGCAATTGATCCCCGTACTTGCCAATCGATTAGCACCTTCGGACACGTTAGATTTGGCTTCAAGCGTTTCACAGACCCCCGAAATCGTTCAAGAATACCCAGAGCCCACCTATATCCCGCCATCTCATATTGTTACCATCCTCTCAGACCCCGATCGATATTCGTTTACCACCTTAGCAGGTTCTAGCTCCCAGATTAGAAATACCAAACTCAGACATTGGACTATCAACAGGAATCCGCCAAGGAGTCGTATACGAGAAGACGAAGAAGACGGAACAACAACTATGCCCCAAACCAAGAAGCGCCGTCTAGAACCTTCAGATTATGGTTCATTTGCATCCCTTCTGGGTACCCTTGCTATTGAGAACGGGCTTAAAGCCGACGATTTTGAAAATTTCTTTGGGGGTAATGAGAAAATACTTGATCTATTACGACAAAGTATTGCGAGCCATGACAAACCCTCCGATGAATTATCCCCTCTTGTCTCAACGTCTGTAGACAGGGACCAGCTGTTATCTGCTGATGAATATATTCGTGATGTCGTATATGGTGGAGTAGATGGTCTAGCCTACTTCCGTAGTTTGGCTGAATTTGTTGGGGATCAATGTGCTTTAACCAAGAAGCAGGATGAAATGGAGAGTGGAGAGCTCGGCATACCGCTTGCAAAATGGGTTGAGGAAAATATGATCGATCCAATAACAGGCGGTAATCACAAAATCCTACAATCTGCTTCTCGAATACTTTCTCGCGTAGGAGATATGGATACAGCGGAACGCTCTGAGTTAGTTGCTGATTATTTGACTCTCAGCAATGCAGACAAGTCTACCCTTCGTCATCAAAAGGAGGAATTGGAAAGCCTGACTGATCCGGATGCTCAAATAGATATGGCTCCGCTTCTGCGGGCTCCTGAAGAACTTTTTATCGCTGAAGCGGAGTGGGCTGGAAGAGATATTGAGGCTCAAGGTCAGGGGCAGGCCGCAACAGGAATGGCGACGGTGAACAGGCTTGGAGGAGGGACGATCGCGGAGCCAGTACTCGGAAGTCATAGTCATACTACGCCGACAGTTCCAGGTTTGGGGCCGGCGGCCGGGACCGGTGTCAGTAATTGGGCCGCAATTGAGGAGGCGCTTACAGTAGGCGCAAAGTCATTGGAAGAACTTGCGCGACGCGTAGAGAACGGAGATTCGGGGGCAGTTGTAGATGATGCATTGGAAAGGCGGACACGACTTACCTTGATTGCACTTGCGAAACGGGCACCTATCGACCGTATTGCTCGTCTACCCCCCGAACTCGTTCCACCTCATATTCGACATATTGTGCCGACTTTGGGAACATAACCCTAGTTCCTTTCTTTTCGGCCTAGACAACTTTCTACAATAAGGAATAGGTATTTCTTGGGAGAAAGGTTCGCCCTAGTTGAAATACTTGTATACTAATGGTGATATGTAATAACAGTAAAAAATATGTACTTCTTTTTGGGGATGTAATGTATCACTTAGTAAACTGTGTAGTGACTTATCCCATGCCAAATGTATTACTAATGCGTTAAGTAAGCATTGTCTGACTAATATCTTTCCCTTCTTTTATATAATATTTCATAATTTCTTGGAACTTGCCTTATCTATTGGTTGGTATTTAGATAACCGAGATAGGATTGAAACTGTGTGTTCATTAAGACCTTATCTCTTTCCCGTTCGGAATTCAATCTCGTGTGTTCTTATCAACTATCTTAAGCATGCAAATTTGTATTTCTTCTTCGGTGGTTATGCGACAAAGCAAATTCCATTCACCTGTCGTTCCCCAACCCTTTACACTGTTCGCCCTTGCTCGGCGATTGAGTGCCTCCCTTTAGCACCACACTAGTCATAGTGGGAACAACTCTACTCGGAAGCAAATTGCAGGAGACGACAACGACGACGGTGGAGAAAGATATGAGTACCATTACTACCGATGAGAAGCTACAGAATGGGACAACCGTCGCTGGCGATGAAGCTGAGCTTGCGAAGATGGGATATAAGCAGGAGCTCAATCGTGATCTTAGTCTTGTGCAAGTAAGTAAAGATGTGCCTTGATTCTGAGACTTCGAAATGTTCTTGAGTATCATGTACTTAGTAGCCAGAGCTTCTTTCCTGGCTACTATGGTATACATATACATAAACATACACATAAACGGTTACATGCAGAAGAAACAAACCTAACTAACACATGAAAACAAAATTCACTCTGAAAGAACTTCGGTGTTTCTTTTTCTATCATTAGTATCATTACCGGAGTTTGCTCTTTGTTTCTTTATGGCTTGGTGAGCTCAACCCCCCGCTTGATTAATTATTTTTAATTGCTTATTGACTTTTCACATGGCCATTCCATCACTCCCCCTAGACAACCGGTGGCCCTGTAGTCATGGTTTGGGGATGGGTTGTCGTCTCATTCTTCACGATGATTGTTGGCCTTGCTATGGGTGGTACGTGATTTAATTAATTAATACCCTTCATCCTTCCTTAAAGTTCTTTTTCTAAATCTTTCTTCTGCTTTGCTTGTTCCGGAATTTGAAATTTTTTAATTTGTATCTAGAGGTCTGTAGTGCTCATCCAACGAGTGGAGGGCCCTATTTTTGGGCGGCAATGCTCTCTGAACCTCGCAACGCGGCATTTGCATCATGGGTTTGTGGTTGGTTCAATCTTCTAGGTAAGAAAAAGAAAAAAAAAAAAGAAAAGAAGGGCCAAAAAATAAATAATTGCCCGAGAGAATTAGATGGACGTGCTGACTTTTTATCTCAGGTCAAGTAGCTGTTACTACCGGAATCAGGTCCGTTTCATATTAGCAAAAAATTGAGAGAAGACTGGCTTTATATTGAGGGGTTAAGCTATTCATTTCTAGTTTTGGATGCGCAAACTTCATTTCAACGATCGCTACATTCAATACAAACTTTGTATCAACGGCAAAGACCAATATCGGAGTATATGCTGGCGTCCTGTGTGCACAAGGTTTGTTTATCAAATTAATTTGCCATCTGTTACGAAAATAACCACTAAAACACACACACGCATACACATCTTTGATTTTTCGTGCCTTAACTTAATTTCCTCTCTCACCAAAAACAAACAAACAAATTACTTGATAATGACGCTAATTCAAAAGGTCTCATAAACACATTTGGGGTACATCTACTCAAGTATATCAATAATATCTCGATTTGGTGGCATGCGGTTGGAACTTTCGCGGTTATAATTGCAGTTCTCGCGGCTGCTCCTTCTCATCAATCTGCAAAATTTGTGTTCACCCAATTTATCGACGGAACAGGGGTGGAGCAGGCGGATGGTAGTATTGTTGGATGGTCACAGCGTGCTAGTAAAGGCTACGTAGTCATGATCGGTATCCTTATGGCTCAATACACTCTCACTGGGTTTGACGCTAGTGCTCACGTTAGTTCCTGCCTCCGGTTTATTATATCATATTGCTTCTTCCTTAATTTGATCTCTTCCTCTCTTTTTTCACTCTTAATATAGATGACAGAAGAAACTCATAATGCGGCGATGTCAGGATCACTAGGGATAATAACAGCAATCGGAGTAAGTGCTGTACTGGGATGGCTTCTAATTCTAGGATTATTATTTGGGATGCAAGATTACGATGCAACTGTTGGGTCATCAACCGGCCAACCTGTCGCACAAATCTTCTTGGATACGGTTGGCGAGAAGGGGGCAATTGTCCTTATGGTCATCGTCATCGGAGCGATGTTTATGTGCGGGTGAGTTCATTTTTTATATAAATTTATTTTTTCTCTATTTTCCCCTCTTTTCGATATTAGAATTAATATCATCCACGAATAGCGTTCCACCCATCTTACATCCGAAATCAAACCTTCTTCTTTTTATTTTCCTATTTTTCCGACCCTTCATTCCTCTTCCTTTCCCCATTCTTTTTTCTTCTTCTCCCCTTACCCCCCTTCCTTCCCTCCCTCGGATATCCCTTTCTCGATACTAATTAATTTTGATTTCGATTTTTTTTCTAATTTTATCCTGATTCAGAACATTCTCCGTAACATCCAACTCCCGCATGATGTACGCATTCGCGCGAGACGGGGGCCTACCAGGCCACACCTTCTTCCATAAAGTGAGCAATCGGTCCAAAACACCCGTTCGTACCGTTTGGCTGGCATGCACGCTCTCGTTCATCCTCGGCCTTCCCTCTCTCGGATCAACAGTAGCGTTCTCAGCTGCAACATCCATAGCGACCATCGGGCTATACGTCTCGTACGCTATCCCCATCTTCCTACGACTTTATTATCGTAAGAAATTCGTTCCTGGGCCTTTCTATTTGGATAAGGTGCTTGGTAAAGAGGGAAATGAGTCGGGGATTTTGGGGGAAGTGATGGCGGGGATAGCCGTAGCTTGGATATTGGTTATTTCTGTGGTGTTTATCCTGCCGCAGTTGAACCCTGTTGGGAGGGAGACTTTGAATTATGCGATTGTGGCGGTTGGGATTGTTATAGCTTATTCGATGGGTTTTTGGTTTTTGAGTGCGAGGAAGTGGTACGAGGGGCCAGTTAAGCAGATTAGAGGTGAGACTTTTTTCGTTTGCTTTTTTGTGTTTTTTGAGACGAGGTAGATGTGTGAATGGCATTTTTACTGACTGGTGTTTCTTCCCTTTTTCTCCTTCTTCTGGTTGTTGGTTGTTGGGAAATAGCTGAAGAGATGGGGATTGACGTCTCTGAACCTGGACTATTGGAAAAATTGGAAGCGGAGGGGAAGTTGGATCAGAAGAAATCTAGATCAGACTCGGAATAGAATGTAGAGAATAGAGAATGAGTTCATGTCGGAGGGAAGGGTGAACTCGTGTTAAATCTTATATTTTTGATTATATTTTTTGTATGTGATGATTAGCTTAGTATTTTTCTCTTTTATATACGACGAGTATCGTTTCCTGTTTCTTTTTTGGTTTGAGTTCCACATTTTCTCTCCTAAGTCCCAAAGTCCTCGAGTCTCGTTCTTTTTCTTTGCTCTCTTTGCTCTCTTCAATCGAGATGAACCCATAGTTCGAGTTCTAGTTTCTTCTTTAGTGAGCCATAGAACCTAGAATTGTTGAGTGGGTATATAGTGATCGTTATGTTGCATTACTATTATATCAATACGATAACGATTTCGTTAACAACGAAGTGAAGAAGATAGCGGCGTCTATCTATCTTGATTCTGTTTTATCCCCCTTCCTCCCTTCTTGTAAACCTAGTGTGTTGTTCTTGGTTAGATACGTTGAGAGGGTTGTAGGATCTGATGATGGGAAGACGGATGGGTTTGTCTAGGTGGCTATGGCTATGGCCAAGATATCTGGAGAGAAGGAGTGAGCGAGTAAGAAGGAAAAAGAGGGGAGGGAGCTTAATGAATTTCTAGTTGATTCTTTTATTATCAGTATTAATGGCACTTATTTTCAAGGGAAGTGGTTGATGATTAGGTTAGTATAACACTTATTTTTGTATTATACATTACCTCATCATGCATTACACTACATACCCACACGTTGCATACTACAATATAAAATATATGCTACACACTTCACATTACGCAGGTACATATACATTCTCAGCCTCTTGAATTTCTTCATCGCCTTATTATTTTGCGAGGCATATACGCTACGTTTGACGTCTAATACCTAATCTTTGATGTTTATCTACGGTTATCTGGTAAGCTTAAAATTCAAGTTTCCCGTTCCCCTCTAGATACTTATACTTAATTTTTATTTGAATTGAAAAAAATTACTGTTCAATTCGGCAAATAGAGAAGATCGAGAAAATCGGAAAAAAGGGTTATAATTAAATTTGCAGGACCTTCGAAATCGCGATTTAAAGGCTTTTTTTAAAAAAAAAATAAATATAGCGATTTCCCTTCTTTATATGTGGGTAGGCAAATCTTTGACTATAACTAAAAAAACGAGGGTAGGGGGAGGCTGTGGTCCCCCTGCCCTGTGCGTAGATTTTTTTATCTGATAGCGATTTCAAGTAATGTTCGGGCTGGGGTGCTAGAACGTAGAGTATATATATGCTCTTAACATAATACAATATATAATAATAGACAAAATATAATATCAATATCAAATTCGATTCTTCACGTGTCAGCCTAACGGCTTAGGGCTGGGGCTAGCTTCGACATAATTAATTTTGTATGTCTGTTCCTATTTTCTATATATAGGCAGAAATAAGTTTATGTACTAGTATCGTTCTAGTCTAGACTGGTATGGTGTACGATGCGCCTATTAAATGTAGGGAAGAGGGTTAGCTATAAAATTGGGCTCAGGGTATCATACATAGTACGAGTGCGTGCACATTGTGTATTTAATATTATAGCTACTTATATATAGTCTAGGTCTAGGGTGTTATGTCCAGGGGAGAAGGGTTCTGCTATGCTATGTAAATCTGCTTACCAGGGACACGGATAGGAACTACTTGGTGATTAATAATCATTTGGTGAGGATTTACATGAGACAAAAACTCGATTGGCGGGTTTGTTGAAGAACTGCGCAGATAAAGATGTACAGGATTAAGCTGTGTTTAGTATGATAATATAGTAATATCGTGATATGGAAGGTATGGTAAAGCAATTATCCTTTGATACCTCATGTTTATAAATAACGGAATCAAAGAGATTCCGAAGCCTCTAATAGTACGCGTACTAGTCTAAAAAGAGTTTGTGTAGGAGATCGATGAATAATGATGTCAAATAGAAATAATAATAACTTTTCCTTGACAAAAAAGGGTTTGTTCAAATCTTTGTATCATGATACTGAGTTACCCGCGTGATAGATATCCAATGTCCAATACAAGGACCTACCTAATTAGCAAATTAAATTTGAGTAAATTTGTAGCAAAATAATACAAAGTAGATCGATCATTATTATTTTTTTGGTATTGTATTTTACCAAAGAGATTTTCATGGCGGCCTTAGCGGTAGTAGTAGTAGTAAACTGGCAGCAGAGCGGATTGACTGAGTGACTGCGCATTTGGAAACGCACGCGTGCGGAGTGTCTCATCCGAGGCGAGACCACATCAATCATCTACCCAAGACAACTCTCTATCTACCACAATTCCTTCCTAAAACCTCTTTTTTTGCTTCTTTTCTTTTCTTGCTTCTTTGCATCTAACGTTAACGTTAACGCTAACTATTAACGTGACACATCGAAAGCAGCAACTCAACAACACAACACTACACTCAACCACAACAAATCACAGGAGACTAACTTCGAGCCCTCAGAGGCTTTCGTTGACATCCAAATTCAAATTCCATCTCTTTGCAAGGGTTTCTTTTCTGCACTGCGTGCTGCAAGAGTTTCACATTGTATATTACGCAAAAACGCAAGACAAAAAGTCTAGGGAAAAGGATCTCCGGTGCACAACTCGTCCTTCTTCACACACACAGCCTTTCTTTATTTTAAATTACCTTATAAAGGACGCACGCACTTGGTGTTGGCCGGAAAGGAGAAGGACTTACTCTTTCTTGTTTAGGTGTGGTTTGCATAGAAGCTTTTCTTTGTTAGGTGAGCCCTCGATTGATAGTTAAATGTTGCGGTAATTAGTATGCTAAAAGCAAAATTTTGGGCGCATTATTTCCAATTTAACCCTTCCTAAGACTACTACCACTGCTGCTACTCACTTCTGTTACCCTTGTGTGTCCCTTTATTAAGGACCTGTAACTCGTAACGCCAAGACCACGACAAGTTTTCGCGTTCCACGGCAGAAAGGTGTTAGGGCGCCCTTGTTGCTTGTCTTGTTTATTTCAAGTCCTGGGGACAACTCTTTTTTCTTTTACACTTAACTGCTAGACTCGCTTGAAGGTGACGAGTTACTTTAATTGCTGCACTTACTCTGTTTCCGCCCCGTGCGCCCGCCTGCCCGCCCGTACAAAGTCTCAGAATCTAAAAGTCGAATCGTTGCGCGGAGAAGGTCTCAGACATTTTCATCTTGGATAACATATTCATAGAATTTTAAAGAAAGATGAAGACGTGTCCGTCGGATAATACAAATGAAGTGGACCAGTCCTCGTTTTGGGATAGCGATGGAATTAATTGGGATGCACATAGAATAGGATGGGCGATTTCAGGAGGATGCGCTTTGTTGGTGAGTTTAAAACGCCGTTTTCCTTAAAAAAATCTATCTATCTCTCTATATATATGTATGTATATCCCCCAAAATCATCCTTTTCTTGGGTGTGGTCCTGTCAATCGTCCAAGAATGATGTTTAAACATCTTGGCTTCGCTTGGCTTTGACCTTGGGGCGGGGGGCGTCGATTATCATTTCATCTTTGCCCTTATTTTTTACTTTGTTACTTTCAAATCCCTAGTCTTATTTTTAAAATACATTACTTTGGCGTTGGTTTGCTGGTTTGCTGACAATTTTGATTTAGACCGTTCTGATCACAATAGTCTCTGTTTCTATGCACTGCAGGTAAATGCGATTTTAGATAATATAGATCTCCTTTTTTGTCCTGTTTTTTGAGACCTATGTAATATGTAATGTAATCGTGTTCATGTCATACTTACTGATTTCGTGATCGTTTTTATTTAGGAACTATACAAAGCCGATGGAACAACGTCAAATGTATGTGCACATTGTTCTTCTTTATTAATGATTATAGATCTTAGATTGTTTTCCGTTTTTCTTTCCGGATTGGTCCCACTTACTTATCTGTTTCCGATAAAAATTAATAAGCTGTCTAACTAACGTACTTATTATATTAGCATCCGAATATTGTATATGCCTCCCGTTTACGCTATCATTTCGTTCTTCTCCTATCGTTATTTTCGAAGTTATACATATTATGAACTTGTTGAAGTTGGTGAGTAAAAGTCTCTTAACATTTATTTTATTTTTATTTTATTTTTTTTCTTTGGGGTGAATGACGTACTAATGTCAATATTACCTTTTACTTTAGTTTATGAGGTATTTATTTTTTGGCCACAAGATAGATAGTTATTACAACTTATTGACTTTTTGACGAATGCTCCTTAAAGGCAATAACTCTATCTGCATTTATGTACGTAAACCCTAAGCCCCAAGCCCCATTTTATTCTGACAGTACTTGATTTTAACTCGTTCGTTCGTTTGTTCATTCGTTCCTCCGTCTATTATCGGATATATACAGGCTCCTTATTATCGAATACGTAGCATCGACTTCATCAGACCATTCACCAGAAGCTGCTTTGGAACGAAAGGGGAAAACGAAACTTCCTATTCCAGTTGCGTTTTACCATTCCTTATTTTTATTCAATCATATCCCCCGTGAATTCTTTGTTTTGCTAACTGGCCCGTCTGTATTTTATTTTGTAGTTTTGTTGTTGGAGGTTTAGGCCTACGAAGGTAAGTATCTACATTTATATATATGTATATCCATATACATAGGAGCTGATCCTTTGTTTTTTTTAACTGTTTTTAGGCCTATTTTATGTATACTATGAAGGTATGTACTAGTTTTCTGAAATTTTCAAATTCACCCCTTATTTTTTTTGCTTGTGAGTTGATGAAACTGAAATATGAATTTTCTTTGTTGTTGTTGACAGTGGCTGGTG
The DNA here is from genome assembly GCA_002287475.2 of Pyrrhoderma noxium. NCBI lineage: Eukaryota > Fungi > Basidiomycota > Agaricomycetes > Hymenochaetales > Hymenochaetaceae > Pyrrhoderma > Pyrrhoderma noxium. Next base: position 233,304 of record CM008261.1, read on the forward strand.
ATGCAATATGTTATAATTCGACCACGTGTGTATTCATTCCCTCTCCTTGTTCTATCCCGAATCCTATCACCCGAGTGAGAGGAGTTGGACTAATAAATTCATTCTAATGTTATGTTTGGTTTGGTTTTTTTATAGTTGTGTCTGTCGTTGCCATCATTTGTCAAGCTTTGAATATTCTCTGCGAGAATGAAGGGTTGACGCATTTTGAATATGCGTATCCGTATATTGCGATTATCGATTTTATAAGCATTTCGTATGTATTTTTTCTTTTTCTATTCTCTTTTTTTCTTTTCCATCCCTCTTCTCTTTATCCTGACATTATTAAAACAGGGTGGCGCTATATGGTCTACTGATGTTTTACGATCTGACAAAGGATGAATTGAAGGGGAAACGACCGCTGGCGAAGTTTTTGTGCATAAAGCTTATCGTGATGTTTACTTTCTATCAGTCGTTCGTTGTACGTACTATATCTCTACATTGCTATGTCCCTTTGGATGTTTTTCCGGCTTTTTTTGGATCTTGAACTGAACTGACTTTTTCTTGCATTTATGATTTTAGTTCACTGCACTTGAGGGGAAGTACATTCATGGTACGTTGGTTTCCTAATTCTTTGACCTTGCTTAAACTTGAAATACGAACTCAATTGACTGAACGTCTTTTTTTAGCAACCAAATATTGGACGGAAACAAATATTGCTGATGGGCTTAATGCTTTAACGATATGTATTGAGGTGAGATTGATGTGTTGCATCTGAATATACTACTACTAAATACTCTCTTCCTCTCCCCTTCTCATATCATATATTATGTGTGTGATATATGTGTGTACTTATATGTTTACCGTCACAATAAACAGATGGTGTTCTTTGCACTTGCTATGATGTGGTCGTACCCTTCATCTCCTTACAAGGTCGAAGGGAAGAAAACGAGAGTTGGGAAACCGTTATTGGATAGTATCAACTATGGTAAGTGTTCTCTTTCTCCCTCTTCCTTCCATTCTTATCAAGAAATAAATTTTCTTTCAATATCAAACATAATCTCTCTAATATTTCTTCGATGTCGAATATCAATAATAACCTCTTCTATTTCCGTCTTGCTCGTTTTTCAGCCGACTTCGTGGAAGAAATAGCAGGCTCTCTCAAATTCTTTGTCGACTATGCACGCGGAAAACCGGGGACGCATACCCCCAAACGCGGAAAAGCGACATTCGGAGAGGCTTTCAATGTAGAAGGGTATGGGAGGACAACTTCGAGTAATTATAATACTAGTTCTGATTATAATTTCCGTGGTGGAGCTGGCGGCAATGGGAACGGAAATGGGAATGGAAACGGAAATATGAGGGTATATGAATATTCACAGCCTTCAGCCGGTGGTGGTAGGAGAGATAAAGACTGGAGGGACGGGGATATGGATAGTATTAATGATCAATATGGGGAGGATGTACATTTAACGACGTTTGGACCGAGGGGAGGGACGAATGGCAATGGGAGGGGAGGCGGATCTCCTTCTCTTTCTGCTGCACGTGTTTCTGATAGTTCGTCAGCTTCGGATAATCCACTTAATCCACTCAATAATTCGACGGCGATGACCGGGAGACAATACCAGCAGCAGCAGGGTGGGAGGAGGATGCATTGATTTGGGAATTCTTTTTTTCTTCCTCTCGGTTTGGTTTGGTTTGGTTTGATTATACCCTCTCCTCGGCTTCCCTCCTCACCGCTCTCCCTCCTCGACTTCCGACCCCCCTTAGACTCTTCTTCACAACTTCTTCCGTTCCTCTGAGGCCCTCATGGCTTTATCTCTCCCTTCTTCCATTCCTCATCTTACCCTTCTTTCTTCTTATTCATATATACACTATACATTGATCGATCGATCGATCAATCGATTGATAGTTGATTTGACTTGACTTCTACTTGTCCCCTCATTGACCCATCATCTATCAAGCCGTTAACCGTTATCCCGTTATCTCCTTCCTCCTCTTCTTCTAAGGTATTCTTTACCTTCCTCTTCCTTTCTTCCTCCCCCTCCCCTTCTTCTACCTCGTCGACCCCTTTCTCCCTTCCCTTAAACCTCTCGTCTTCTTTTTTCCCTCTTCTTCTCGTTTATCTACTCATCTCATCTACCTCCATCTCTCTCCGAGATTTATCTTAATTTATCTTTTGCTTAGCTCTACCACCATCTACACCACCACCGTCGTCATCATCACCTATTTCACCTCCTTCGGCCCTTTATTCTCTTTTTGCTGCTCTTATTGCGTGCGGTCTTAGGGTCCCGTTTTCCCTTCTCCCTCTCCCTTCCGCTTTTATATGTCGTTGTTTACCTCTTTACCTTCTTTCCCTCTCCTTTTCTATATTTCCCTATCCTTTTTTCATTTCCTGTTTTTCTTCCTATCTTCTACTCCTGTCTGTCGTTTTTTTTCCCTTCATCTATTTTCCTAACCTTTGTCTTTGTTGCAATTGTAATTAATTAATTAATTTGGTTGGTTGATTAATTTAAATGGACTAGACTGGCTAATTGGCTAACTGATATATGATCTGAGTGGCTCAAATGCTTAAAGGTTTAAAGAATAGAATCGTAGTTAATTGGGTTATGATTTATTTTAATAGAAAACGGTCGCCGTCATTTGTGGTTGTAGCTGTAGTTTAGCTATTTAGATTGGATTGGTCTCGGACTTTGGTTAAGTGTTGTGTTTTGTTGTATTTGTAAGATTGGGGTTGACTAAGTGAGTATGATATATGATACATAGTACATATTACCAGTAAATAGAAATGGTGTCATGTCGGAGGTGTAAATGGGGGGAATCATAATTATAGCAAATGAAAAGATAAAAGATAAAAAAACATAGTGATGAGTACTTTTAGTAACTGTACAAGATAAGTAAAGTTATGCAAAGTCCATGGATCAGTGAGATGCGACAGCAACAACGACGATATGAGAAATTTATAAGCTAAATAAAAGCAAAAGCAGAAGTATTTGAATCCAAATTCAAAAAGCCGATGATAGAATACGTGTGTAAGCGTATTTCATAAAACCAATTACCAATTACCAAAAGAACCAAGGAACCGAATGATAAAAAGAACCAAGGACAAAAAAAGAACCAAAGAACTAAAGGGAAAAAAGCCGTAAGCGACTCGAAGTGCCTGTACCCCTAAGAGTGTGGAGTATGCCGTGAGCTATGTACCATAAGCCGAGTGTCATGTGCGGATATGCTCAGATAATAGTGTGTTTATCACGAGGACGGAAGGGGGATGGGCGGAGATCCCATCAACCTTGAACCCATTCGAATCACTTCACTATAAAAAGATCAGAAGTGATAATCTTATATCCCCTATTAAACGCCCAATCTTCCGGCATATGCACGATGGTCGCAAAATTCCTGTCAAGTATCTTTTCCATTGTCAATGTCGAGTTCGTAGTCCCAGTCCCAGTCACACCAAATCCTCTTCCTCCTAATCTGCCAGCAAGGTCGCTATTGTTAATCCCGCTGTCGTTAAGGTCTTGAGACGACGGAATAAAAGGAGTCCGAGACATGTCATCCAACCGCGAAGAATTGGCACGATCCAAAAATTGAGAGTTTCCATAGCCGGATTGACTAACACCCCTAATTCTGGATCCGTAATCCAATTCGTATCCGTGTTCCCAGCCCAAGCCATTGCTATACATCTCAGAGCCAGGCCGATAAGTCAAAAGCTCACATTGGCACATCAGATCTATAGCTTTGAGCATCCAACTTCGGCAATTGAAGTCGGATCTGTGGGCGTCTGCGGGGATATAGATCGTTTGGACTTCGGAGGTGATTTCCGTACAGATTAGGTCGTGGAGGTCGTCCGTGGGGTCAATCGTGGGGGATCCGTTGTCCGCGTTGGTGTCGTTATTTCTGGCGATACATTCGCCGTCGACACCCCGGGTAGCTGTAAGTCCTTTGCCATTATTATCGTTACTATCTCTAGTATGGGAGCCAGTGGTTTGGGTAGTGGTTTCCAGTGAAGAAGAGTCATCCGAGACGAGTTCCGTTAAAAAGCTCAAAGTAGACAGATGTATAGCACACACAAGCCTATTCACTATCACAAGCTCCTTACAAGACGTGACTTCAAACCTCCATCTGCTACTGTTATCGTCATTGACATCAGTACAGTGCCAGATGCAACCTTCGAGATTGCTGTCGTCATGTAATGAGTCGCTGATAGATGGAACGAAAAGGGCGCAGTGGAACGAGAGGTTGTCTCCTCGGAAAAGAAATAGTGCATAAAGATTGTTCTTTACGAACTTGGGCCTAGTCGATGGGAGATGTGCCGGTGCCAGTGAACGGGGTAAATCAAGGTGATGTGATTGGTTTTCGGTGCGTTGGTAGGGGTGATTGCTTCCTTCGCCACTAGTTTGTAATGACGGAGGAGATGTGTTCTCCTCCATCCTGAATATCTACGACGAGAGGAAGAAGAAGAGGATTGTTAGAGGACGAAGATTGATATCTTAACGACGTATGAGAGGTGGTTTGTAAAGTGTTTCGTTGATGGTTGATGTTCAAGTAAAGGTAGTAGATTGTGGGGGGATAAGGAGACTGCACATAAGCTGGTGTTTTTATATCCTTTGGATCCGGTGGGGGAGTTGGTTGCAAAAAAAGTTGGATATGGTTTGTTTGGATTTGTGTTCCGTATTCTCACATGTTTCAATATTCCTTTTTTGGAATGCTTCTTTCTCGCTTAAACCAGTGATCCGGCGGAGAGGAGCGGCAAGAGAATGATGAAGAATGTTTGGAGTTTGGGATAAAGAATATGATATAAAGAAAAGAGGAAAATCGACGAAAAGGACATAGTGAACCAGTGGGTCACCCGCACTTTCGAGCCCACGATGTTAATAGGGTGGTGATCCCCACAAGGTATTACTAGTTTAATCCGTCGTATTCTCTAAAGGTACGCGTATAGACCGCAGGATCTATTTTCCCCTCCACATAATGAAGGAGTATTTTAGTATGTTTTTGGAGCTTTTACAAAACAAAAGAATGCGGTTCCGCATTTGGTAAGTGTGTACTTGTTTTGTTATTAATTATCTGATGATCCTTACTTATGATATGAATAAAAGAAAGAAAAAATCGATTCCCTTTTGTGTAATTACCATTAACTCCTGTTTCTACGTCTAATGTCCACTACAATTGTCCTAAATTATACTACATAATTGATGTGAATATGATGGTTTCAAATTCAAGGGGCGCCTAATTCTTTGCCAAGCTGTGTAAGGCACGCAGACGCAAGTTGCCGTGCGTCAAGTTCCTCCGTGTTAAGGCTCCTCGCGTCCTCCGCTACAAGGGATACTTTCGTATTAAGGTCGTTCGGATATTTTGCGCCGCTGTTGACGAGAGGACCAATCAAGGATAAAGGTGAGCTACGCGATAGTGACGCAATCTGACAAAGAGAGTTGTATAAGTAGAAAAGGTGGGCTCTTGTAGATTGTTTGGTGCATAGCGCAAGAGTTTCTGTCACCGTCAGGTTACTGGGGATACCTAACGACAAGCAATTAATTTGAGAAAAAAATCTGAGAAAGACGGGGTTATTTTAGGACCCTTACTTGGTTGGAGCGTGCAATTTGACGAAGGCGAGTCGGAAAAAGCGGCCCATAAAGAACCCGGCCACAATCGAAGGGCGAGTAACTTCTTGAGCACGTATATTAAGTCTTCTTCTCGCGTCCTTTAGGTAAAGATAAGAGTGAATCGAAAAAAAAAATTACAATAAAATGAAACACTGGCATACCGAGGGAAAGGATAGTTGCCTCTAAGTGCTTCATCGGCAGAGTATTTCAACAAAGTCGTCTGACATCGTTTGAGTAGTTCCGGTAGACTTAATGCGGCAACACGTTGTCTTAGAGGTTCTTCGTCTAAGTGGTAGAGTGTTATTTTTAACTAAAAAAAGGCCTCTCAAGCGGACTTGTATAGAAGGAGCGTACCTTTCCGTACATCGGAACATATCAGGAATAGAAGGTCCAGACACCAGTAAGAAAATCGCTCTCGAGGGACGACCCGAAGGACAACAGTCGATCCAACAGTTTCGACAGCAGTTAGCTCAGATGAGCTGCCAGACTTAGGCGAAAGTACATTCTCATCAAAGTCATCCGCTGAGTAGAGGAGACTTCCTTGATGGAGGATCTTTGAGAGATTAATGATGACATCATCCGGGACGCGAGAATCCGCGACATATGGAACTACATCAACCTCAAGTGCAGCTATCAACGACATGTCGAATAACTCCTCTACTTCTTGTTCCTCTAAGGATAAGTTGGTAATACTATGACTAAAGACCAAGTTAGTTTACCTACGCCTGACTAGGGAGACACGTCTACGAACCAATCCGCCAATATTCCACCTTGGAATACGTCGATAATCTGCCTCCAGATACCCTCAACGCGGTCATTCGGGATATCTGGAAGGACACAAATGGATTGTCAATTCACAGCCGAGATAGTGAACTAACAAGCAAACCTTCAGCAAAAGTTCTCAATTGTGTGGTACTCTCCTTAACTACATGAAGGAAGGTCGTCGTAGCTGTTTTCCAAAGTGGCGTATCATTACCGTGGTTTGAAGGGGCCGGACACTCGTATTTAAGCTTGATAGGCACGGAAAAGGACTATACCATAGCAGTCAGTAAGCAAACAATCAAAGTCGTAAAAAAGGGATACACACCGAAAAAATAGTCTCTAAGGTTTTATCAACATAAATGTCTAGACTGCCTTTGAAGCGGACATATATCTCAAGGAGCAGAGGCATGATCTTCTTCATCAGAGCGATATACGTTACTCGTTTGGATGCACGGGTATCTCTGTTCGGACGGAGTGGATCATTGTTCAAATTACGGATATCGAATGCCCCAAGGAACGGTAACGTAAGGAGTTCGGAAAGGTCACTCATAATTAAAGACGGTGCTCCGGCAACAGAGAGATCAATTGAACTAATAATTTCAAGTGAGGCTGCCTGCAAAATAAGGTAAGTAAATGGTGTATATCTAAGAGAGGTTATCTTACTTGGACAGGAGTTAGATCATCGATATCCATACGGTACTTGGGAGAGTCCGGATAAGTAAGGATTCCTGAGGAACTGATAAATAATAGGTACAATGATAATAGTGTATTCAAACCTTTTAGAATTACTAGTAATCGGGTAAGCTGTTCAATCTCCCACTCATGGCCTTGCTTGTGTTGACTAATAGTACGTATCGTTTTGATGACATCTAGTAGCGCCAATAAGCTACTCTGATCAAATACTAACAGTACACTACTAGCTGCATGGTCGAGTGAGGGTAGCCTATTCCTTTTCAAAACTAGATTGCCCATCTCATCGCAAGCAGTCCAAGCACGGCTCCAAACGGTCTTGATGTTCTCTATTCTCTCATCTGAAGCGGAGTTAGCAGCTTGAATGGCCTTCTCCAGACACCTCAAAGCTGCAGTACAACTTATTGAAGAATCAAACATAAAAGAGTCTTGAATATGTGTAACGAAAGTATCCCAAACACGTGGGAATGACTCTAGATGGATAATCTTCGTTGTAAGGAAATCGTCGAAGATTGATGATAAAGACTGATATGCCAATGTTTTGCTTTCGTCCCAGGCTTGCCTTAAGTCAGTAGAAATGCCCATACTATCAACAGGCTCAGACGGTGTAACATCTTGAAGGATCTGCCTCATCGTACTCGTAACAGAATCGAACAATGGGAATATAATCTTCCAGAGACACTCATCCCAGGTTTCCAAGCTCAGAGTTGCTCCATATAACTGCAGTGTTCGGAACAGAGTTTGAATAGCTCCGATTCGAACCTCAGAGCGCGGGTCAGTGCACAAACCTAGAACTTCCAACAGCAAGAGCATCCACAAGGCAGTATACTCCTCTTCTTGATCTGAATCTTTCCTTCGAGTTTGAATGGAATCCGAAACGCTCCACAGTAGACTTCCTGCTGCAGTCAGTGCGATGTTTGTATCCGCTTGTCTCCCAAATTGTCCTATTGTGCTGATACATAACCTAAGGTGTTCAGGTGACAATGTTGCTAATGTATCACACACTAATGTAAGGGACTGGAAGGCTATTCTCACAAGAATAGCGCTCCCTTTTTCCGCCGCCGTAGAGTAAGTCAGGCGTGGAGGTCTTGGACGAGAAGACACGGACGTGGGAGAGGTAGCGGTTTGTTCTAGTATAGGGAGGTTAGAGTCGCAAACACTACCGAGCATCCCAAAGACAACATCCCATCCTACAACCAGAGTATGTCCGGCAGACTGAAGGATCTGATGCAAAGTCTCTAGACCCATTTTACGAATCTCTACTACTGTGACTGAATTACCCTGAATGGTATCAGGTTTAACCTGCTCGGACAGGACGTCTAGTAAAAGGGATTGAATGATTTTCCTTCTCTCCTCTGAGGAGCCTGTGTTCCGAGGGACAATAAGCAGTACATCATCTAACGTGCGTGCTGCCTGAAGACGGAGCGGGTGTGGGGCATAGCTGTTTCTCAGGACGGATACAAGGTGATTCATAACCACAGTCCATGCTACCTCTGGAGCTCGGGACGTGAACCTTAAAATGTTAAGACGTGAAACGTGTCCTAGCTTATTGATACTAAAATCTCCTGATCGCTATAAGTAATATGAGCCTCTGTAGTGTTCCTAATGAAAAAGTATATTTACCAGGGTCTTGGGTAGATGTATCCCACTAACACGTCGTCTATGGGCAGCCTCAGAAGAAGCTGATGGAGTAAGAGCTGGAATACCTTCCACGGAGTCTGTTTCAATGATTGTTGTTCCCGACTCCGACTGCATCTCGACCATCTCTGCGCTAAGTTTACACAAGGCGGAAACAAAATCATGAAATGCTCCATCATCCATGTTCTTGGAGCTATCAAACAAGCGCTGAATTGAGCGTAGTATACTTTCATTATCAACATCTGTGAGCAACGCGTGATTTGGCTGACTCGTGTTGCTCCCAGAAGGTTGCATAGAAGGCGCCGAAACGGAACGGCCCCCAGGTACATTAGAACTACTTAACGTTCCCATTCGTTTTCCTGAAGATACTTTTTGACCCTTGAATGTCAGTACATAGTCTGCATTCTGAAGTGTTTCCAAGACATTATACCAAGCTCCTCCCAGGCCACCAGCAAGGAACAAAGCACTAGCAATAAATACCTTCAGACAGGCCATATTGCGTTCAGATAGTCCAGGTGGTTGTAATGGTGTACCAGCAAGTGCATCAAAACCTTGTTGCAATGGATTAGATGAACGTGGTGTAGCTGGTTCAATATAAGTCTCAAGACTTGATACCACCCTTGATGGTATGGCAAACTTCGCAAGACTCGTCAAGAAAGCATCTCGTGGAGTTATCAAGCCAAGCATACCAGCAACATTTGCAAGATTTTGATAGCTTTGGAGTACATCTCCAAACAACTCATCTGAGAGATTCGTTGCGATCAGAAAAGATAAAGCGGCTAACAGGCCGGGCCACCCAGTCTCAACCATGCCGTACACTGACTGCAATTGTTTCGTTGATGACTGATCTTCGGGGAGTGAGAAAACATCAAGAGCAGGAGGAGCTTTGATTGTATTCTCTCCTGCTGCCCGAGAGCGCTGAACTACAATATTATTAAATACAGGGAGAGTCAATGAGGCGAATCCCTCTGAGATGGAGACAAGGCATTGTAGCCCTAGCATGTATATATACGCCTCTGGGATGGGGGGTGCATCTGCTTTATCTAGTTGGTCAATACTAAAAGTAGTCAAAACTATAGTTGAAGAAATTGAAATTATGGAGTGCAAACCATTGTAGCTTCATTGATGAATTCACAACATCGAGGCCATGCTCCGCCCCCATCATACCGACTACATTTGTCATCGTAGCACTTGCCGCACTCGCAACGAGTCCTGCGACGGTACCTACATCAAAGCCATAACTAGTGGACCCACTTGAGGTACCAGACTCTACATGGTGTGAGGAAACACCAACACCAAACATTTGAGAAGAAACCCCAAGTAAGGCAGGCTTCTCAGTGATTAGCCTCTTCATTACCGAGATTAGTGAGCCAAATAACTTTGCTCCCTGCTCCTGGGAGTCATAACGCTCCCATATTCTTCGCATAAGCTCCGCATCGTTACACAACCTATACAAATCAATACTAGTATTCACAAGTGTATAAGCACACTAACCCTCTAACAATTTCCATGCATAAAACTCTCATCCATTGGGGACGATTAATTGCATCGGGTGAAGACGATTCTGATTCCCCACCGATGATCTTTATCAGGAGAGCTAAGAATACTTCTGCCTCAGTCACTAACTCTGTAGAAAATTGTTTGAGAAGTATAAAAACGACACGAGTGGAGCGTAAAGTAAGTGGGAACAGAGGCTTGTCGGATAGTAATTTGAGGAGCAAAGGGCATAGATGATGCTGTAGAAGTACGAGTAGTTCATTATGCTGTCGGAAGAGATCATGGTAATTCGTTAACACGCTTTCAATCAGCTCAAGAGCAAATGTCTTAGGGAGTGAGCCAAGCTTTAAGAAGTGAGGTTTCTCAGAGTTTGCGAGAAGGCAAAGATCTTCTACCACAGAGTACGCATCCAGCGCTGAAGGTCCTAAATTCTTGTGTGTACCATCCGGTAGAACCGTTTCCGTATACTCATTTGGCTTAAGTAGTTCTTTCTTATCTTCATCTACTACTTTATCAATGATGAACATTACTAACTGTCGAAGGGTCGCTGCCGCAGTAGAAGAAACGACAGCTATTCTCGACTCTTGCATCTTGAAGCATAGCAACAGAGCCTACTAATGGATCAGCAATTATACATTACCCACTAGTGAGCGTACTGACATCTCCCAATAATGAGCCATGGATTGCGGGAAAATTCGTAATTAGTGAGAGTAAAGTTTGGAGTATCCGTAGCTGAATATCTACTCCTTGACTCATACAATCGTTCATTGTATTCACCATATCAGGCACGGCAGTGTGTGGGACAGCCTTCAACGCAATCAAACGTTGGAGGCATCCCAAAGATATGGACGTAACCTTAGGATTTTTGGTAGAACACCCAATAAAAACGGGGCGAAGTAGGTCGTCATACTGTAAATCATCTTGATTGAGTGAGTGAGATGGTAAGAATAGAGAGTCAACGACAAGTGATCTACCTTCAATAAGAGATTTGGTTACTGGATCAGTACGGTTCTTTAAGATTGCAATAGCTTTCTCAGCAGCCTAGACAAGCAGTTACTCAGTTTTCATATTCGAAGAATTGTAATCCGACACCAGGGCATATGCGTTGTATCCATGCCTTTTAATTCTCCATGCATAATAAGCCGACAATATGCTCTTCACAATATCCAGGTGTAGAGAAGTATGCCAAAGTTATAATTCACTCACTTCTCGTGCATCCGCATGTTTTCTACGCGTTTCACTAGCTAGCGACTTGTAAATTAACACGCTTTATGAGTATACCAGTTTAGGACATTCATAAAAGCGCACACATACTTGAAGTTCTGTTACCAAAAAAGCAATTGAGCTCATTGGTGTTTCTTCTACCAGCTAGTATACTCTCTGAGTTTATATCGTTAGGCCTCAAGTAGAACGGCTTCACGCATGGTATGCTGTGTGCTTGGTACCTGCCAGTGACGGGAACACGTCTATCTATCGTCGCGTCGCGTGTAATTACTTCACCGTAACTATGTCACAACTCCAATACCAAGTTAGTTGAGCTTCTCCGGCCGCTTTATAGCTTTTCAGACGGACTCCATGGCAAATACATACCCTCAGCTTGTTGCTTTTGACCTAGAGTACGCGCCTGTCTTCGTTTAAACGCTTACATGAATATTCTATCTTATTCAAGTCCTTCATTAAAAAAAAGCTACACCCTTTGGGACCTCTGGATAGATACACACGTAACTGGTGTGTTGACTACTTCAAAACGCTAGGTTTAGACAGCGTGTCACTGATGTCCAACAAAAGGCCCCTTTCATCGAGAGGGGAATAAGTTGAACGAAGTCCTTGATAGGTACCTAGTGAATCAGTGTAGCTCTAACACTGGAGTTCCTGATGTACTGATATTCATTCATTAACCGATAAAGATATGGCCAACCCATCAGCTTTTACCGCGAGGTTCCTTCAGTATTACATAGATTAAAGTTTGCCGGAGTGAAAATTGCGGCATGCTCAAGGACTAGTACCCCAGAGCTGTAAGGCTTACTTATTGATGATAATTATATTTATTAAAGTTTGTGTCAGTGCAAGAGAGGCATTGTCCCTACTTCTTGTACCGCCATCGAAAGCAGAGCCCAATGAACCGCCAAAGAAGGCTATACAGTATTTTGATGAACTAGAAATCTATCCTGGTATATTTTTCCTTATCTTTTACTTGCTTTTTTGGAGTTCAACCTCGACTTTTTGAAAAGATTCGAAGATCACTCATTTTACGGAACTGCACAAGAAAACGGGAATTCCTTATTCTCAAATGGTTAGTCATCGATAATCAAGTAACGAGCCTATCTCATGCTTATGATTGTATTATACAGCTATTTTTTGATGATGAAAAGCGGAATAAAGAAGTTGAGAAACTAGGTATTCATCAAAATCATACAATATAATTATTTCAACTTTATACTAATTCTTTTTTTTATTCTCCCCGAATAATCAGGAGTAACGTTCATTTTAGTGAAGAATGAAACAAATGAGAACCTTCTTGAGTCGGGCCTAGCAGAATGGAGGAGGCGTCAGCCAACTCAAGATACAGACTAAATATAGACCCCCCTTAGAATGAGGTTGAATATAGAAACGATTCTCGCACCCATTAGATGAATAAATTAATGTAAGTTTCGTAGATCCTTTATGCTGAATAACATAAACGTGTTTCACTCGTGGAAGCCACGCACTCACAATATTTACTCGGTAAACTCTGCGAACCAACATGCATTATACATCCATCATCCTCATACTATAACACCCTTGAGGCAGACGCACGCATACCACTATATCACTTATAGATTCTCTTCGAAGCCTGACTAACAAACATGCAGCTTCCCCAAACTAACACCGACAGCCAAGCTGGCACGGAAAAACCACCAGCAATTACTCCCACAGAACAACCACCCCCCAAAGAAATCACCCCCGCAAGTCAGGTCCCAACCTCAGAACCAAGACTAAATCCTGACCCTGAGATGTCCACTGGGCTTCAGCCAGCCGTATACATACTGCAGAATGTTATGAGCGGGTCTATATTGGACTTATCAGGTGGGGACAACAAATCTTTAATCGGGTTTACTCGACACGGTGGTGAAAACCAACAAGTAAAGTATTCCATATGAAATCTCAAAACGCTAGGTAACTAAAACATCCTCAAATCAAACAGTGGGAATGTTACCGTTTAGGCGAGGGGTGGTATATACGGAGTGTCCATACCGGAACATACCTGTCAATCGAGGATGGTCTCGGGGAAGGACATTCTATAATAGCAAACAATTATCCTGTTTCTTGGGTTATTGAACCAGATTATGACGCTGGACTAGATATCTATAGGTGTGTTCACTACATTGGCTCTCTTTTTCAACGGCTAATACTTTGTTCGGAATAGAATATCATGGCCAGGAACCAATTTCAATATTGAGTTAGACAAAGGAGATGATACTCCAGGAACAAAGGTACGAAAGCGCTTAATCATATCTCACGACCGTTCAGCCACCCTAACCTCAACTTTCATAGGTCAAACTTGGAATACATGATCCCTCACGCGAACAACAGCTATGGCGCTTCATTCTTTACCAAGTATCGTCGCAACAGGTAACACACACAAACGAGACTACGAGTGGAAATACAACCACCACTACGACAACTATGACTGTAACAACTACTACGATAACTACAACAACCGCTGTTAGGAGAGACGACGAATAGTACCCTTTATCAGATCTAAGGACGCTAGTCCTTACACGTTAGCGTTTAGTAATTTAGATGAGATGAAGTTATTAGTGTCGGGAATTAAGACAAGAGATTAATCACGTCGATCACCTCGCTGAGTATGCATAAAGCATGTTTTTTTTCGAAGCTGATTGGAACGTCTAAAACTCAAGTCTAGATGGAAGGACACATGTTTTAGTGATTTTTATAGCTGTAAATGTACTTATTATGTTAAGAAGGTTTCTATACTATTTATACATTTGTCGATCATGTCAATAAAAATAAATAAGTTGTATCACCCACCCGTGGGAATTAATATGGTTCATGTTGGGTCAACACAAATTTTCTCACGATGGTTATTTAAGGTTAGTCGTGGTATATGGTATAAATTCGCTCTTCGAATCGAAAAAGGGGCCAAAAATAATTGAAATGTTGAAATATCTAATCGCGGCACGACGTTAATTTAAATAATATCCAATATCATACAATCCTATATTTCTTTGAAGTAATAAATACATCCAGTATAGCTATGGATAGATGGAGAAGGGCACAACAAGCAGTGACATGACAAAACAATAACAGCAAGTAAACCAACTACAGAAAAAGAAACCAAGAACAACTTTTTGCCGACAATTAGGTTGCAGGTGTACGCCTCCGCCTTGGGGGGAAGGGTGAGTTAGAATTAAGAGAGAGAGAAAAGTAGAGAAGAGATTTCAATCATTAACCATCGTAAACGGAAACTTGAAGAAAAATTGAGCAGGAGGCAAGGAACAGGGAAAAAAAATTGAAAACAGAAATGAACAACAATTATTATGACAACAACAACAACAACAACAAAATTAGACCCAGGCTTTGGCGGCGTTTCCATCCTTACTGACGAAGGAAACGAACAGAGACCGTTTGTACTTCTCAGACTCTGCAAGGTCTGTTGTAATATTTAGCTGCGGCGAGTCAACGTCAAGAAAAGCGGCAGTATAGAGCAATTGTACCAAGTCCCGGCAGAAACCTTCCTGGGTGTTGGCCCACCTCTTACCGGTTGCTTCTCTAGACAACTTTTGTTTAAATATCTCCTCTTTAGCGCGTTTTACTTCGGTCGTTACCGCTGTGATACATCCAAGTTGATATATCACTTTGGGTACTGAAGCCCAACGGAGGTCAGATGCGGTTTCTGTCAATTGACCAGAAGCATTGCAGGTGTAGAAAATGCCCTTTTTTACAATTTCGTTGGCTTTGCTAGAATCGTCACCGGCCAGGAAAATACGAATATCGTTGCTGCCTAAAACAACCATGTAAAGTGTTCCAGCCTTGTATTGAACTGAAGACATTTTCACAAATTGTTTTAAATCTGGGAAAATAATGATTAAATCCTAATCATTCTAATAAGCACCATCGACAACTACTTACGGATAGTATTTCGGAAGAAGAATGGTTTGAAATGTTTTTGTAGTACCACGATCAGAAAAATGTGTATGTGGTAGGAGGAAAAAAAAAGAATTAGTGAGTAGCGATTAAAATACCAGAACCAACTCTGCTTACTTAAAAAAAGATTAATGGGCATTATCTTTTTTCCTGCTTGAAATATAGCCGAGGATGAGAGCTCATGTTCGTTCACTAGACTAAAATCCAGCTGTATTGAATGAGACACTCACTCTGATCAGCTTTCTTCTCGTTCATAGTCATTATTGCGCTTCTGGTTAATTAATTTCGGTAATGAAACGTCACAGAGAAGCGCTTCACATTATTAATCACCGAACACAACACCAGTGAGCCCTTCCTCCCACCTATATTTCTCTGTTGCGGTTTAAAAATAGGACCCCTTCTTTCGTGCGCTAGGGTTAAATAATTCAGGGATACGAGGTACAACTCGGACTCCTAAGGAAAGCAGGAAAGCGCTAGAAAAAAAAACTTATCTCGGATCATTCAAATTCTGTTCTTTTCATTGTGTCTTCTTTTGTTTTCCTTGCTCAATAAGAGGACGTCCCGATGACCCCAGAAATAAGTCAATCAAAGTAATGCGTCGATATAGCCGGGTCGCTCTACACGGTTAACTGGTCTTCTTTCAACCAATCGAGTCGATTGACCCAATGAGAATTCACCAGTGTTATATTTGATTACTCCCCTAAATTATCGATCAACAGAACTTCCGACCACCTTAATGACGATATCGTTTTTATACCCCCTCAATCTTCGCCTAAATATCGAGGAAAGAGGACCCAGGGAGCCAAAAAACTATCATTCCTTGTCGTTTCTCCAGAGTCCCATGGCCACCCAGATTACGGTCAACCAAATTGCTATACTCAGTTGGCGACTTCTCAAAGGGAAAGGGAAAACAGTAACAGTAGAAAGAAGGAAAATTGCGTTTGAATACCAGTGAGTTTTACCATTTAAATCCCGGATGCACTTCCCACTTGTGTGTAGCAAAGCTGAGTTATATCTACTTTAGATGGCCCAGAATGAGAATTTTGAAATTTGGAGTTGCCTTCCTTCGGCATATTAGCCTTTGTTCCGTGAAAATGAAGGCCCATTAGCGGATAACCGCCACCGGATGGGATATACACAGCGTCCCCACCTTTGTTCTCGTCAATCAGCCTTTTTTTGGATAAGGGTAGTCGCCGCGCACTATCAATACAAGTGCATGACTATTCGTCTCCGATATGAATGGGCATCCAAAGTGGTACTTGACTTCCTTGGTACCGCACCAGGGCGAAAGCATTCATAACTTCGACTATCATACTAATCAAAGACACTACCGTCAGAAAGAGTTATTTGGAATGGTGGTACTGGTATTTGTTGGTTGCAAGGTTGGGCTTTAACAACCGTCTTCCCTCCCCTGCCCAATTGTCCTTGCCGTCCTGCTTTTCTGACGAGGTGTAAACAACAGAAAAACAAACACGATATCGCCTCAAGGCAGGGATTTTTATGTGGTTCTCCTAACACCAAGTAACTGCTGGCTTGCGTCCACCATGCCACTTTATTCAAATTTTCTTCCTTTCTTCCTGTTGCTCGTTTCTCTGTTCTAACTTCTTACACTACTGCACGAATAAAAAATAATCAACATAAATCCATTCGAAGATACATGATTATTTAAACACCACTCACAATTCTTCAAAGGCTTGTGGGTGAGTGTATACAACATCTAGGTCTCACTTAAATAAGAAAGGAAACAAAAATCATTGCTTATAAAAATGATTCAACACGTTGCGAACATGCGTAATAGTCAAATTGAATACAGGGTGTGTCGCATTCTAATAAAATGAAAAAGAATTGATTAAGTGTTAATAGATAGCATTTTTCATAGAGGAACACGGATACGAACCACGCGATTTCCAGCGCCTCCAACGTATACAGACGATCCTTCATCTTCTTTCCAAGAACGCGCTTCGATATATGCCGTTCTTTTTATTTTCTCAAGGCTTGGATTCACTAAATAAAACTATTAGTTCCCGTTGATGTGTAAGGACAAAAAAGCTTTACCTCCATCACCGAGGGGTTTCCATTCTGCAAGGAGCTTATCCTTCAATTCTTGGCTAGGGGATACATTATGTTGGGCGGTTGAAAGACCTGATAATGAGTACAAGGTATGATAGGAATCTGCAGGCCTTTTTCGCCAAAAAAATGCATTAAGAATCAGAATCACCATTCAACAAAGGAGCGTGATGATCATATATCGTACTTTGGTGGTTTGTCCCGTAGACCGCCCATGGGATGCTGAGCTGCGTATAAAAGGTACTCCTGCAACCCTGTCCTATCGAATAGTTCATCTGGAAGTGAGAGGTTTGAGAAAAAAGTCATTCTTGAACGAGCCATATTATTCACTAACCGTCTAGATCTGTCCATTCTTCATCGTCCCCCTGAGCCTCATTTGCTGTCTCGACGTGATTTGATCCGGAATGATGTTGATGTTGGTGATAGAGCCCACCAACACCCAGGGCCCTCATCAAAGGAAAACATCCTCCTACCCACCAACCATAACACGCATCAACCAGTTTATTTGTCCGGCCTCTGAACCCACCGAGCTCATTTCGATTCCCTTGCATATTGACCAACCAACGAGTAAGGTTCTTAACATCAATTTCCAATGGTGCCCTGCCACTTTTCTCACTGTCGACATCTATCAAAGGACGTAACATCACCCAACTTGCTAGTGCACAATACGTATATCCTCCATGCGCTTCTCCCATAGCTGGACGGGGATAATCAAGCAAAGAGTCCTCCCCAGATGTCGACGATGCATAATATGGATGACTAGCGCTTGCGAAACCACCTTCATACGTCTGTAATGACTTGATGAAACGCGCCGTCCCAGCTATTAGTTCAGGGGTGAGCAAGTTGAGTATGGTCGCTACGCATAGAAGGCAGTAGATTCCTCTAATATCTACTTCGGAATCCTTTGAGACAAGGAATGATCCATCGGGTTGTTTGAGAGACAAGAAGAATGAATAAAGCTTTTCACTAAGATTTATATACGTTAGACTCTTGCCTTTTTTGAAGATTGATAATCAAAGAAGTTATGAAAAATGTAATTTGAAATATGTAGAATATATTTAAGAATGAATAAAAAAACCGCTGAGGAACAAAGGCACATAGATACCATTATACTTACCGATTTACTTGATCCCAGCCTCCGTTAGGCCCAGGTCGGCCGACAATACTCAAAGCGCTTATAGCAGCGTACGTTGGTAATAAGTGTGGGAATTGTCCCGGTCCTCCACCAAATCCTCCCTCTGGATGTTGGCAAGCCATGATTGTGTCGATACATCTATCGGAATCAAATGAATATAATAAGATATATCAGTATAAATATCGCGCATATCATTCAAATTATTGACAGAAATCCAATGAAAGAAAGAGAAAAAAATGAATCTTCCTTCTGTGTCCATCTTCATCACGCATAATGCACATACAGAAAAGAGACGTCCCAAACTCACCTCTGTCTATTCACAGGGTCTAACTCTGCACCGAGCGCAGTAAAACTTTGTATAGTCCAGAAGAATAGCCAGGGCTGGCTAGCATCTTGAGAAACGAACCTCGGTGGGAACCCCTGGCTAAAATTACGGGCAAGCCATTGGAGATGCAAGTTCCTATGTAATGTAGGTCTATTGCTACTCGTGCCACCACCATTACCACCGCTCTTTGTGCCGCTATCATCGTTAACATTGCCGCTGCTGTTATTACCGTCGTCGTAATTAGCTTGTCCATGTGCCGCTGGCCGATGGGCTGCTAAAATATGCTCAGTTTGCTGTTGCTCAATAGAAGTTGGTGTCGGATAACCATCGATGCTTGTTGTTTTGGGGAATGGGTTTGGAATCATCTTGTGAGGGTGCGGAGGGTACGTGAAAAGGATACTAGTAGAATTCAAGAAGAAAGAAATTTACATTCCGAGCGTTTCGTCGAAGAAAAAAGGAGATAAACGACGTCAAGAAGGGGGTAGAGGGAGTTGTTACTTTTTCTTGTTCCTATTGGACTCTCGGACCTCAATCACACAACCCCTTTGTTTAATATGGAAATCACGTATGCGCACACGCACTAGCGCATGGACGCACTTCTTCCTCTTTCGCTTAGTCTCTGCAAAGGAACGCTTCTAAATTTCGTATATCCCTTATTCCTTACAACTTACAAACTATTCTCAAAGAAACTTGATATAAATTCTTCAACTTCAACGTAGTCGCTAGTGATTACCACATTTTTTTCTTTGAGTAAAACAGTCTCTTTCCGGAGTAAGACAGTCTCGCGTTCGTATTACGCGAATTAGGTAATTATATAAGGCGTGAGTAAGCAGCATCAACAGAGAAGTTATACACAAAGAAAGCTTTCAACTAAACTCATCTTCCATTTCCTTCTGATACAAGAGCAACCACCAGTAAAGATATCAAAGAAATGTCTACTATATAGCTTTGTGTCTTAATTCGAGCAAAAAAATAAAAGACGAGGGAGGCCGTGGGCATAAAACTAGGAATTAGCCGATCAAGCCTTTTACGACTTATATAGATAACGATGGCACGTAAGTAAGGTCCCTGCATATACAGAGGGACGAATGAGTTATAGAAAACAGAATATTGCAATATGATAGCGTTGATCATTACTGTTATTACATCGGTATTTACTAGCAAGAGTGGCTCACTCTTTTGCTCACTCTCGTGATATTAATATGATATTATTATATTGTATTTTGTTTTGTTTTTAATGTATGTTTATAGCTGCATCCCTGGGGTGACATTGATTAGTACTTACAATTCAATAAGTTTTTATAATACTGAATATGACCACCGCACGTACATCCGTTCCTCACTTCTTCAGATACTCATTTCCTTCAAGATCGGTTTACCTCTCATATCAATGACTGTCATTTTTTATGTATTAGTCACGCAAATACAACGTTTTATGGATCCTATATAACATATCCTTTCCCACCTTCAGAGATACAAATTTTATTTCTCGTAGGCGAGTTTTCAGATTTTCTTTCATTTTTCTCATTTAAAGATTTGTACTCTCCTCACCTATCCTCTTCTCTACTCCTCATATCTTCATCATCGGAGTTGGTCAGGTCGAGTTTATGTCGGTGCACCTTTTTCCCCTACTGGCATCCTTACGGGATTCTCGAGAGATTGAGGTGTACATAGTCATATGTAACTCGAGCTCTAATAGTACTTTCGATATACATAAAACATAATCTACAAAATTAGTGTCATTTCAGTTCAGTACCAGCAGAAGAGAAGATTGAACTTTAATGGAAGTAAAGGAGAGATTCCAAAAGGGGAATTTGTCCATCACTAATTACAAAATAAAAGTACTTGTAATTATAGTCGACAAATAGGAGGGAAAAAAGACGAATTCAAATTTCAAAAGTATTAGATAAAACTTGTATTCTAAGCTTATAATTGGTAGTAAACTCATAGAAATTAATATTTACTCGAAGACGTATTCCTTGTTCTGAGGAGGAAACAGTCTGTCAAGGTGACGGGGATCGTAATGTGCGGCAAGTGTATCGACCATAGAACAAAGCAGGATCTTAAGATGATAGGAAAAGTCTTCAGAAAATTTGAGCCCCTCAGGTACATAAAAACGAAAGTTTTTAGAATGTCTCCTACGCGATAAGAGCGCCTCGGCAAGGCATGCCAACTCTTCAAAATTTTCCCCTCCCAGCACAAAATAGGGATGATAAATTAGATTTGTTAAATTCGGGAGCAGAACGTCCGTCGTTGAATCCGTCATAGTCATAGAATACCAAATATCTTCTAGTCTTTCGTTTTCATCGCTTTCATCGCTCTCTTTGCCTACATCCAAAACTCTGTCACGTGTGAGTAAGAGAGTTCTCACATTAGGCAAATCTTCAAGAACACATAAGATATCATCCGACCGTAGATAGTCTACCGCAAGTCCCATGATCTCCAGCGGTGGTCTTGATCTTCTGAGAAACCTGTGAAGATGTCTCCCTACAAATGAATCATCGACATAGAGCGAAACGAGAGAAGGTGTGCGAATATACTGTAGTAAACTTCCGCAACCGTCGTTCACAATCAACATACACAGTTTCGGAAGTAAGACGGGAGGACCCGTCCATCTTAACAAGGTGAAATACTCATCACAACAGATCTCAAAACGTTTGAGATTAGTAAACATACCCAGGGTCGTAATTAAATAGCTGTCCCCCTATTTAATGTGCGGAGGTCATTAACCGCCAGATCTAGTCGCAGCTCCGTCAGCTGTTGTGTGTGAATGGTGTCCATAATAGACCGCCATCGAGAAATCTTCACATTACCCAAAGATAGGTATCGAAGTTGTGTTGATCTGGACAAGTCAACATCTTTCTTTACTTGATCTCCGTCCTCGAAAGAAGCTATAGTCAATCTTTGCAGGCGCGGCATAATCTTCAACCCTAAATTGAAAGCTATCCGTTGAGACTCTTCGCTAGTGTAGCTGAATTTAACTGATTTCCAGCGGTACTTTTCTCGGGAAAAGTACTTGATGAGATAGATGGCTGCTAGTGTTTCGCCACGAATATTGATTTTATAGCTTAATGGCACCTCGCCTGATCGCCCTATCCAGAGCCGAAAGAGATTCAGAAGACCCTCATCCCTAGCTTTTCCCCTCGGGTCTACACCTCCGCCACCATTTTTACAATAGCCTATTGTGATTCTTAGAGTGGACCAGAGACAAGGGATCGAAAGGACTCGTCTCCTCAAGGCTCGATTCGTATGCGATATACTCAGGAGTGTTCCCATCGAGTTGTCCGGTTTCTCTTGCTGTTTATAATTCGGTTTATAGAGGAATACTTGTATAAGAATATCATCCGGAAGCGTGTCGAGATTTATTGATCTCATTTATGTCGATCAACTAGCCCCGATATGAGTCCTTCCGCTGGATGATAGTGAAAGAAGGTTAGATTATATGTGTATCATACACATGTCCAGAGAAGAATCGTCTGATTTACCTCTTGTACGGTGTGTAGGAATTCTACGGATCCTTATTTTTTCGATATGAGAGCGTATTCACTGGTAGGTAACCACCTAAGTATTCGGGTGATCAAGGAAGATGGGAGTAGATGTTGTTCTTTTCATAAACCACTAGGAGAGTCTCTTTAAGTCACAAGATCATTATAGCGATACAATTGATACACAATTACGCGGGAAAGTTGAAATCGGTCATGAGCCTTCGGGTAGTGAGCCTTCAGATACGACATGAGGTAGTGAGTTTCTTTGGACATCTGAACAGTACTACATATGCCACCCAGATGCATAATGAATGTGTACATACTAGTGGTAGGTAACTTGAATCTGTTTATAAGGTTCACCTTTTATTGATAATATAGAGATAAAAATCTTATAATTTTCCTTTATATCAAGTCAATCCTTTATATCCTTCCTCCAGTTATACATTGATACTTTTAGTTTGTGGCTCACGCCTTCTCCCTCATACTTGTATGTCTACCAATTGTGTATGTACGCCCCCCGTTTCTTTCTTAAGAATCTAATCATATAAACGGAAATTTTCTATGTCTTCTTTCTTTGTTTTATGACTTAATCCATAACTTTCTCTACCACCTTCTTTTCCTTTCTCTTCGACTTTTGTTCGTTTATGCTGGTTGTATGTGTGGCCCATAGTTATCTTAACCCTCAAAGGAGAAATCAATAATTGCATAGTACATTTCGTCGGTGTATTTTTTTATCCTTTCTATCCAGGTGATATTTTCGACTTTTTTCTTCGAGTTTTTAGTCTTTAGATCCTATCTCCCCCTCTTAAAGGCTTATTTTATCTATTTCACCTTAACCTATTTTAATGGCTGCATAAAATTATTCTGTCCTGCTATGTTTTTCCACTATCTCCGTTTTCTGTATACTAGATCCGCTTTACATCGGGAGCCCCTCCTTACCCACTCGATAAGAATGAGGATCAATACAATCGTGTCGCATTGTACCTAGACATGCCCAGTGAGACAGCCATACTATTATGTCATCCCATTTATATTCACCTTTGAGGAGATTTCCTTTTTCGATGCACAGTTTCGTTTCGAACCAAGAGATTAAGAGTCTTCCAACTTAATTTTTGGGGTGATATAAACGCAACAGGACTCAGATCCCAACATAACACTAACCTTCTACTTTCAAATGGAAGGGAAGAAAATGAAAGACTTGACACTCGTTTCTTTTACAATCTGTTACTCCTAATAATAATGAACGTATCTTCTTCTATTAATTATACCTTCTTATGTACTGGCCATGAACATCCAACGCCCTATGCCCTCTATAAAATAAATCCTTTCATATCCGGAGAGGTCTATATTTCTCTCTGAACTCAAATTTTTACATTTTCTCCTATTTTTTCTAATTTTATTTTCCCTTTTCAACATTTCATACTCTTCTCTGTCTTACTCACTGGGGCTGGCTGAATTGAGTCTGCATCTGTGTATTTTATTCTCTTACTAGCGTCCTACTAGCGTCCTTAGAGGATCGAACCAAAAAGGAGAGGTTTTAGTAAGGGGTTTTATTTCATCACTAATTACAAGATAAATTGTACTTGTATTTATAGTCAACAAATAAGAGGGGGGGGGGGGATACTGAAAAAAAGACGAGTTTAGAAGCGCATAATAAAATTTATTTTCCAAGATTATCGTAGATAATGAGTTCTTGGAAACAAATAGTTAATCAATGCTATATCCATTAGTACTCAGGATAAAACAGCATATTAAGATGACGGGGATCGTTAGGTGTAGCGTGAGTAGTGACCATGGAAAGAAGCTGCTTTTCAAGACCGTCGGGGAAGTCTTCAGAAAAATTGAACTTCT
Organism: Pyrrhoderma noxium; assembly: GCA_002287475.2. Taxonomy (NCBI): domain Eukaryota; kingdom Fungi; phylum Basidiomycota; class Agaricomycetes; order Hymenochaetales; family Hymenochaetaceae; genus Pyrrhoderma; species Pyrrhoderma noxium. The sequence goes on from CM008261.1 coordinate 257,481, forward strand.
CGGGTGCGTAAAAAAGAAAGTCTTTAGAATATCTCTTACGTGATGAGAGTGTCCTGTAAAGAAGTGCAAACTCTTCGTGTTTGTCCTTCTCCAATATAAAAAAGGTACAATAAATTAGACTGGTTAAGTTCAGGAGTAGCACATCCGTCGATGAGTCCTTGATAGAAATATTTAACCAGAGGTGGTTTAGTGTGTCCAATTCGCCATCTCTATAATGGACGATCGAGAATGTTTTCAGACTAGGTATTTCTTGGAGCATACGTTGGAAATCATCGGACTCAGAAAAGGAGTCTATTTCATCACTAACTATCAGAGTAAAATATACTTGATTTCACAGTCAACGAACAGGAAAACGTTGGTAGAAAATACAATTTTAAGTATTAAGTAAAAAAAAAAAGTTTCAAGTTTATTGTGGGTGGTGAGTGCTTGGAAACAAATAGTTATCTAATGGTATGTCCATTGTTACAATTACGGTTACGAAATTTTAAACAGTTTCCTAACGTAAGAAGAACCATAAGGGCCATCGACCATAGGACAAAGCACGTTTTTAATACAGTGGTGAAAGTCTTTAAACTCTCCATAAAATCGAAAGTTTTTAGAATATTTCCTGCGTGATAAGAGCGCTTCAGAGAAAAGTATCACCTCTTCTATCAGGTCCGTACTCAAGTATTGAACGATGTGACAATACAGTTCTGTTAATTCGGGGAGCAACACATCCATTGATGAATCATTTATAGATAAAAAAGACCAAAAATCGTGTAGTTTGTTGGTTCTTCTATCCAATAAATCATATGCAAGCGAGAGAGTTTTAACAGTGGGCACTTCTTCAAGAATACGTAGAAAATCATCTCCCTCTCGGCGATACATTGAAATATGCATGGTCTCCAGTGGTGGACTTGATCTTCTGATAAAGTTGAGGATATGGTGCTCTTCATCTCCTCTGATGTCAAGAAAGAGTGAAACGAGAGAAGGTGTATTGAGATGCTCTAGTATTTCCTCGCGATCCTCATACAAAATTAACACACGCAGATTTGGGAGTAAGACGGGAGGTCCATTCCAAACTTCGTCGGAGTTGAAATAACCGGGTCTGTTGAGTTCGATATAGAGACGTTTGAGATTAGTGAATGAACCAAGACTCGTAAGTATATAGGGATCGCTAATATCGCGTGTGTGAACATCGGGTGTAAGAACTAGTTCAAGCTCCGTCAATTGCTGTGTATGGATTGTGTCCATGATAGTCCTCCACAGAGAACTATTCACCCATTTTAGACACAAGTTTCGAAGCTGTGTCGATTCGGATAAGTCAATATCTGTTTCTAGTTGAAAATTGGCGTTGAGACCTGTTATAGACAAATTTTGCAGGTATGGCATATTCTTCAACCCCGAACTGGGAATTCGCTGTGGTCTTCCAGAGAAGGAGACTTTGGCTGATCTCCATCGGTACTTTTGTTCAAAGAATAAGTTGATGAGATCATTTGCTGCTGGTGTGTTCTCACGAATATCAATTTCGTAGTTCAATGGTACTTCGCCTGATCGCTCTATCCAGAGTCGGAAGAGATTTAGAACACCTTCGTTTCTAGCCCTCATAACCCTCCTAGCCTTTTCTGGGTCGTTGTCTCCGTTAACGTAATACATGAGCAATCCTATCTCGATGGTTAGAGTGGCCCAGAGACAAGGGGTTGATAAGGCGAGTCTCCTCAAGGCTCGATTCGTATGTGATATACTTAGGAGTGTTCTCATTTCACTATTCCATTCTTTCTTTGGCCTCCATTCTTTCTTTGGCTGCTTAATCTTTGGCTTATAGAGGAGTATTTGAATGAGAACATCTTCTGGAAGTGAGTCGAACTTTAATGATCCCATTTCTACTGATGATGATCGACTTGATCGAGGAAGATCGATGGAAGTGGTTCAACTGGTTGCTCTGAACAAAACAAGAGAGAAAAGTGATCGCCGCAACACGTGACTCGTTCCATCGTCCCACTCACTTGCTCCTCAGGCTTGGCTTGATATTGAGAGACTGAGAGAAAGCATCGTACAAGCGTGTCACATCGCGTCTTTCTTTCTTTCTTTCTTTTATTTCTCTTTTATTCTTTTCTTTGACACTTACATCCGAACAGAAAACGAAGGAAAAGGAGGAATTCGATACACAGAACACGGAAGGAAAACGCGTCTCAACATCGAGTCCAACCTAAAAATTAGAACCTGTATCTTGTGGACCCCTTGAACTTCGACCTTAAAACTGCGAACTGTAGACTGTGGCTCGTGGCTTAGGGATAATAAAGAGCTAGTAGCCGACAATAGATAATTGTTTGTTAACGCAGACTCTGAACTGAAATGGAGTGGACAGCTTCCTTCTTTGCTCAATCCGCCGAGATATTAGCTGCCTGCTATGAGAATAGAGATGATCTCGACCTACTACTCGATCCTACTGCAGGGTTTGCTCCTTCTCTGAGTAAGATCTGTAAAAACAGGTGTGTGTTTCTTCGATTCTTACTATCCAACAATGTGTCCATGTATCCGTGGTGCTACGTCGCTCTTGTAGTTTTGTTCTCATCCCTAAAGCCTGAAGCACCTTACTGACGTACGGTAACACAACACAGGATTGAAGAACTCGCACCATCCCTTTCACAAGAAGAACTTCAATCTCTGCAGCTGGAATCAAACACATGGGACCTCCTTCAACTCCTCTGTTCTCTTCGTAAAACGGAACCACCATCACCACCATCACCATCCTCACCTTCGATCCCAAACCCTACCCTCCCCTCGCAACACAATAAACAAGGTTCCAACGATAATCAACCAACAGCAGACTCTCTTCTCCTTCAAAACCCCTACACTCCAACATCACTCCTGGCACAGGCGATCCTTGGACACTCACCACTCCTGCAGGAACTAGTAGTAGTGAGGGAATGGCTACACGATACTGCACCTCTTCCCGTTCTCCCTTCAGGATTCGGTGATGGTAGTACAGGGGCTGGTACAGGTGGTGTGGGTTACAACAAATTCACGCTTCTCCGATTGCAGCAAGCTCAGCGTACAGGTTCCAGAAGTGACATATCCAGTCTAGTCACCGAACTAGACCCGGATGCTCCGAATCGATTGTCTACTCTCGCTGCAGAAAACGTTTACGAAGGATCGGAAACTGTTCGAGGGCCATCTACTTCCTCCGCTGCCGTTCCTAGAATCAATTCCTCCAACATTAATACTACTACAACAACGGCAGGCTCCTCTCAAGCAAGCAAAAAAAAGGTATTGGCGGCTGATGATGCGAATTACGAGAAGGCCCTGGCGCAGGCTTTATATGGGTACATACGTGCCGGGAGGTTAGATGAAGCTATTGAGTTGTGTAGACGGACGAAAAGGTCTTGGAGAGCCGCTAGTGTTAGAGGGTCGTTGTTATTTGAGTGGAGGGCACTCGGTGAGTAATGAGTCTCTTTTATGTGGACGTTTCGCGATATTTCAAACCTCTTTGTATCTTTGTGGTTTTGATGTTTTGGGGATTGGTTTGAAAACTTTCTTTTCTGACATTTTTCTATGGTACCGATAAGTATACGATTTACTAACTACTTGTTCCTATTAATTTACATAGCAAACGACCAACCTATCGAAGAGAACGATAACACGAACCCCGACACTGCATTCGCGGATGGGTGGTCTGGGAACAAAAGAAGAAAGTTATGGAAGACGACTTGTACGCGTGCAGCTCTTAACGTATGTTTATTTCTATTTATTCTTTAAAAAGGATCGAACTGACCCTCGGTCCTCTTTTTTTCCATTTTTATTTTCCTATTTTCCCTCGGTTCCTTGGGCTTTCAACTCTTGACAATTGAAATACTCAATACCCCTCTTTTCTGTACTTGATATCATCTTAACTCTTACACAGCCGCACCTTCCAGACCCCGATCGTGCCATCCACGCCGCCCTCGCACCCTCACCAGCCACATCTGTCGTCCTCCGAGGAGCGTGCAAGACATGGTCGGACCATCTCTGGGCGTGGGTGAGTATTATATGTGAAGGAAAGCAGGTAGACGAACTTGAACGAGCAGGTGCCGTTTTCGGACCCAACACTACTTATGGAAGTAGTGGGAGCGTGGGGATTAGTGTGGGTGGGGGAGGTGGTGGTGGATACTGGGAAGGAGGTGAAGAAGCCGTTGAGAGAATCGGAAGGGTTATGATGAATTTAGAGAGTGCGGTGGAAGGCGGGGACGATAACGATGGGGATAATGCTAGTGAAAGCGAAAGAGAAAGTAGGGACAGGGACACACAAGAAAGAGAATCTAGAAAAAGAGAGAAGGAGAAAGAACGAAAAGAGTGGGAAGAAAGGGAGAAGCGGGAGAGAGAGAGGGAAGAGAGAGAATGGGTTAGGGAAGTTACGAAGTCCCTTGAGAGTCTTGCAAGCGTTGCTGTTTCCGAGGGGTACGTGTTTTGTTTCAAGTTCTCCTTGTTTTCTTACTTAAATAATATGCATACGTTATTGGTTTCTTTGGAATTTTGTGTGTATTTTCTATATACTCGACATGGAAACATACAAACCCGAAAACCCGCCATACATGATCTAACAGACCACCAGCAACGAACCCCTTCCAAGTTTCGCAATTACATATTATACTTAACAGGACGGATAAACTCCTTTCGGACTTTGCGGAAGGCATTAGCCGCGGGGAATTCCATAAGGGACAGGCGAGGTACGTTCATGTTTTCGGTTTCTGTTTGCCTTTTTTCCACCTACCAACCTCCCAACACTTCTCGACGCTAAATAATAATCCTTTCCCTCTTCTCTTTTCTCTTCCTTTGAAAAAAATGCTAACTCAGTTCCAACCCTTCTAGTTTTCCAGTACTCAGTCGGTTCTTTGCACATCTCTGTCTCTACCTACGCATGATAGATATGTCTGTGCCGGCAGATGCGACACAGACCATCCTAGAAGTTTATCTACAGGTCCTTGAGGTGAGTTCGAATTTTGGTGGTGTCTATTCTCAGAGCGAAGTTTTTACCGAGTTTATAACTTTATCTTATCTACTCTCGTTATCTTATCTTTACCCACAACTCTACTTCATCTGAGTGATTAAATTGCTTTGACCCCAATTATTTCTATAATTCCTTATTCATATCCTTGCATTTTCCTATCCTTAATACGAAGTCAGAAATACCTTACTGATCCCCCTCACTTAACAGGAATCGGGACAAAGGGAACACATCGCGTTGTACGCTAGTGCACTAGGCGAGAACGCGGTAGAACGATACGCGTTATTCTTGAGCGGGTTAGGGCTAGGTTCGGATGGACGAGACCTTCACTTAGACGCCTCCGGACTCTCTCCCACAACCACCAACGGAGGGCTCGAGACTACCACATCTACTGGAACCTCCGGATTCGGTGGTGTAGGGTACGAAGAACGTAAAGAAGCACTCAACCGGGCTGGAAAGAGAGGGTTAGATGTGTCGAGAGTGGCGAGGGTGACGGCTGAAAGGTCACTTGAAAGAGCGTTTGAGGTATTGCCGAGGATGAAGATTGCGCCATTGCCGAATGTTGTTTTGCCTGGATGTTGGGGCAAGGAGAAGGAGAAGGAGAAGAGGGAAGCAACGAATAGGAAGGGCAAAAAACCTGCAACAAATGCGGCGAATGATGAAGACGATACGATGGAGGTTGAGGTTGGTGGTACTAAGACTAGCGCAGATGAGATTTCGGATATGGAGTGGTTCCTTATACGCTCTATTGAATGGACAACTTTCCAAGAAGAAACCTTTGTGGATGCGCTTGAGCATGCGAATACTGTGTTTAGATATTTCTTTGGTATGTTTATTTTCCCTTTCTCCTTCTCACTTTTTATTATTATTTCGTGTTGCTAATACCCGATTTTTCCCCCTAATATAATCATAGGATGTGGAAAAGTAATTGCGGCCAAAGCTTTACTCTCCCTCCTCCCCACCGAACAACTCAAACGACTCTCAGTCGATAAAATCAACTCTGCCGACTCCACCGCGAACACCCCTGCCCCTGCCCACACTCCTACCCCACAGCCACAAACTCGATCACACGCTCGACTCCGAAGGAATAGTATAGAATTCATGCATTACCTTCAATTCTTTGGCATTCTGGACGTATTTGCTAAGGTGTGGGATATGGAAAAGGGTGTTGTTAGCGTTGTTGCTGAGTCTGCTACTTCGGGTAATGCGAGCGGTGTTGAGTTCGAATTTGAAGGGATGACGAAGGGGGCGATGGAGGATTGGGTCGAGAAATATAAGGTAGGCTTCTTTTTTTTTTAAGGTGGAGCGTTTCGGCGGATACTAACAACTTCTTTTCTTTTCTTTTTCTTTTTAATATGACCTGGTGATTATAGACTCTGATTGACGAAGTCCGAGAAAAAATTGTCGAGTTGGCTACTACAGATTGGTTAGTTAACGAAGAGGATTTGGGGAGAACGAGGAGCCGTAAGTCTATTTATCCCTCTGAATATATGGTGTCTATTATTTTGAGTAACGAGAAGATGCTGATAATTATTGTTTTGTTATGACTTTTTTCTACTAGAACCCCAACAAAGACAGATAATGCTTACACGGATAAGGAAGATATATATCCCTGAGTTGATCATACAATTACACGCTATTCTCGTTCGGTCCGGGAAACTCGCACCTAAGTACGTATCTCAGATAAACGCCTGTTAACCGTATCACGGAAATGCTAACTTAAACTTCATCCCAAAATAAAAATAATCAACAGAAACTTGAAATATGCTCTGGAACTGGCAAACATCGTAGCAGACGAGCGATACATGTTATACGGGGACTTTGTTTGTGATGGACCCGAGAAGTTGGAAGGGTACTTGGGGGATGTGAGACGGGCTGTGGTCTGTGCGCTTGAAGGTGGAGGTGAAGATCCGTTTAGGGTCGTTAGTGTTAGAGCTTGAGAACGGGATAAGAGTCGAGTTTTGACAATTTTTTAGAGTAGGAAACCGTGGGTGTAAAACGTGTATTGTAATACTTTTCCGTTCCTTTTTTTTTCTTTTTTTTTTCCCTCCTTTTTACTTATTTACCTTTATTTTTGTTGAATATATTATAAAAAGATGGGTTGTTTCAGTGAAGCGGATAGTAGTTAGAGTTTCTTGAGAGTTGCGCATCAAAGCCGGCCCTCTATTTTATCGTGGTGAGAAAGGATGATACCCGCCTATTTGTTGCTGGGGAGCCAGCTGGTATTCTGATGTTTTGGTGAAATGATTGTGGAACGAGTCACGTGTTGCGGTGATCACTTTTCTCTTTTGTTCAGTTGAACCACCTCCATCGATCTTCCTCGATCAAGTAGATCATCATCAGTAGAAATGGGATCATTAAAGTTCGACTCACTTCCAGAAGATGTTCTCATTCAAATACTCCTCTATAAGCCAAAGTTTGAGTGGCCAGAGAAAGAATGGAATAGTGAATGGAGAACACTCCTAAGTATATCACATACGAATCGAGCCTTGAGGAGACTCGTCTTATCAACCCCTTGTCTCTGGTCCACTCTAACCATCGAGATAGGATTGCTCATGTATTACGTTAAGGGAGACAAAGACTCGAGAGAAAGGGCTATGAGGGCTAGAAACGAAGGTGTTCTAATTCTCTTCCGACTCTGGATAGAGCGATCAGGCGAAGTACCATTGAACTACAAAATTGATATTTGTGGGAACACACCAGCAGCAAATGATCTCATCAACTTATTCTTTGAACAAAAGTACCGATGGAGATCAGCCAAAGTCTCCTTCTCTAGAAGACCACTGCGAATTCCCAGTTCGGGGTTGAAGAATATGCCATGCCTGCAAAATTTGTCTATAACAGGTCTCAACGCCGATTTTCAACTAGAAACAGATATTGACTTATCCGAATCGACACAGCTTCGAAACTTGTGTCTAAAATGGGTGAATAGTTCTCTGTGGAGGACTGTCATGGACACAATCCATACACAGCAATTGACGGAGCTTCAACTAGTTCTTGCACCCGATGGCCACACACGAGATATTAGCGGTCCCTATATACTTACGAGTCTTAGTTCATTCACTAATCTCAAACGTCTCTATATCGACAGCAGACCCGGTTATTTCAACTCACACGAAGTTTGGAATGGTCCTCCCGTCTTACTCCCAAATCTGCGTGTGTTAATTTTGTATGAGTTTCGCGAGGAAATACTAGAGCATTTTAATACACCTTCTCTCGTTTCACTCTTTCTTCACATCAAAGGAGACGAAGAGCACCATATCCTCAACTTTATCAGGAGATCAAGTCCACCGTTGGAGACCATGCATATTTCAGTGTATCGCCTAGAGGGAGATGATTTTCTACGTATTCTTGAAGAAGTGCCCACTGTTAAAACTCTCTCGCTTAGACATACCTTATCGGACAGAAGAAACAACAAACTACACGATTTTTGGTCTTTTCTATCTATAAATGATTCATCAATGGATGTGTTGCTCCCCGAATTAACAGAACTGTATTTTCATACCGTTCAATTCTTGAGTACGGACATGATAGAAGAGGTGACACTTTTTTCTGAAGCGCTCTTATCACGCAGGAAATATTCTAAAAGCTTTCGATTTTATGGAGAGTTTGAAGACTTTCCCCACTGTATTAAAAACGTGCTTTGTCCTATGGTCGATAGCCCTTATGGTTCTTCTTACGTTAGGAAACTGTTTAAAATTTCGTAACCGTAATTGTAACAATGGACATACCATTAGATAACTATTTGTTTCCAAGCACTCACCACCCACAATAAACTTGAAACTTTTTTTATACTTAATACTTAAAATTGTGTTTTCTACCAACGTTTTCCTGTTTGTTGACTATGAAATCTGTTGACTATGAAATCAAGTATATTTTACTCTGATAGTTAGTGATGAAATAGACTCCTTTTCTGAGTCCGATGATTTCCAACGTATGCTCCAAGAAATACCTAGTCTGAAAACATTCTCGATCGTCCATTATAGAGATGGCGAATTGGACTCACTAAATGACCTCTGGTTAAATATTTCTATCAAGGACTCATCGACGGATGTGCTACTCCTGAACTTAACCAGTCTAATTTATTGTACCTTTTTTATATTGGGGAAGGACAAACACGAAGAGTTTGCACTTCTTTACAGGGCACTCTCATCACGTAAGAGATATTCTAAAAACTTTCTTTTTTATGCACTCGAAAAGTTCAAGTTTTCTGAAGACTTCCCCGAGGATCTTAAAAATCAGCTTCTTTCCATGGTCACTACTCACGCTACACCTAACGATCCCCGTCATCTTAATATGCTGTTTCATCCTGAGTACTAATGGATATAGCATTGATTAACTATTTGTTTCCAAGAACTCATTATCTACGATAATCTTGGAAAATAAATTTTATCTAGTGCTTCTTCTAAACTCGTCTTTTTTTCATTAATTCTCTCTCACTCCTCCCTCATTTGTTGACTATAAATACAAATACAATTTATCTTGTAATTAATGATGAAATAAAACCCCTAACTGAAACCTCTCCTTTTTGGTTCGATCCTCTAAGGACGCTAGTAGGACGCTAGTAAGAGAATAAAATACACAGATGCAGACTCAATTCAGCCAGCCCCAGTGAGTAAGACAGAGAAGAGTATGAAATGTTGAAAAGGGAAAATAAAATTAGAAAAAATAGGAGAAAATGTAAAAATTGAGTTCAGAGAGAAATATGGACTTCTTCGAATGTGAAAGGATTTGCTATATAAAGGGCGTAGGGTGTTGGGTGTTCGCGGCCAGTACATAAGAAGGTATAATTAATAGAAGAAGATACGTTCATTATTATGAGGGGATTGTTGTAAAAGAAATGAGTGGAGCAGATCGCGTTGATCATGTTTAGTATTACGTATTACAATATTATCAACTACTAATGTTGTCTCGGGAATACAACTGATAACAGATACATTACAACTAATTATAACAAAGTAATTTCTAAAATTGACTCACTTTGCTTTTCTATCCTCTGCTTTTGATATTTCACATGCTCATCATTACAGCTACGATTTTTACTGCTATTGCCATCCCTACTGCTTCCGTAAACTAGTTAATTTAATTCATCACTTCGACTTCGATACATCTACTTCGCATTCAATAATTACACGCATCCCGGTCAAGCACAAGAATCAAGTAGACTCGCATATCATCTCCACTTATTATCCCGGATACAACATTCTCATTGCTCTTAACTCTCGTCCATCGACCTCACCTGACCAACAGGACTGATGTCTGCAATTCATTCAAATCACCTAACGGCCCCAGGCCCAGGCTCCGGCTTAGGTTCCAGGCCTTCCACCAACACCACAGGCGGCGGCGGCGGCGGAGCAACAACAACATGTCAAGAATGCGGCGGGACAGTAATTGAATACGACACAGCAGCGGGTAACGGATTCTGTGTATCTTGCGGTACGGTCGTAGAAGAAAACACAATTGTGTCGGAAGTGACGTTTGGAGAGGCTTCTTCTGGTGCGGCAATTGTCCAGGGGTCGTTTGTGGGGAGTGGATCTAGTACGTCTTTTTGTTTTTGAGGGAGAAAGAGAGTTTATTGACCTCGATGCTTTTTAAATTTTTACTCGTGTGTCTTTCTTTGGTATTTGATACGATATGATATCATATGATTTTGTAACTTGACGGACATACATCTATGCTACGTTATACTATGCACTATCCTACGCCTGTTATCTCCCGCCCACACCTACTTCCACCAATGCAAACACTACCACCTAACCACTGCATCCAACCCCACCAGCCCACGCCCGTATGTCCGGCCCCTTCGGCACCCGAACAACCTCCGAATCCCGCGAACAAACCATCGAAAAAGCGACCAAAAACATCCAAAACGTCGCTCACCGCATGCGTCTCTCCGAAGTAGTCCAAACAGCCGCCATAAGAATGTATACTCTCGCTTTAGAACATAAATTCACAAAAGGAAGAAAAAACATGAATGTGATTGCTGTGTGTTTGTATATTGCGTGCAGGCAGAAGGAGACGAGGAATTACATGTTGATTGATTTTTCGGATTTGTTGCAGGTGAGTATGAGAAAATTAAAATGAGGACTGCAGAAGGAGAGATGAGGGCGAAAGTGGGGAGTGGTATTTTCGCTTGACTTTCTTTTCTCCATGCACGTCGCATAGTAAGAGTAGAAGAAAACTCGGAATGAACACTTATTCAAACCCACACTCCTTTATCCCTTTTAACCATCTTTATCTTAATCCGGTTCGGAACACTTCGTACTTATAACTCAACCCATACACTTCCTAGGTAAATGTCTTCGAACTAGGCCACACCTACCTCCAACTCCTCCAAACCCTCAATCTCCGTCTTCCCCTAATAGACCCATCGCACTACATATCCCGTTTCGCTTCCCTCCTCGAATTCGGACCCCTCACCCCAAAAGTAACCCAAGACGCCATCCGGCTCGTCCAGCGATTTTCGCGCGATTGGCTTTCGCGAGGTAGACGACCGTCGGGAATCTGTGGGGCGGCACTACTACTTGCAGCGAGGATGAATAATTTCAGGAGGAGTGTGCAGGAGGTTGTGCAGGTTGTGAAGATTGCGGAGGGGACGGTGAAGAAGAGAGTTGAGGAGTTTAGGGGGACTGGGAGTGGGGGGATGACGATTGGGGATTTTAGGACGGTATGGCTTGAGGAGGAAGGGGAGCCGCCGGCATTTAGGAAGGGGAGAGAGAAGGAGAGGAGAGAGAAGGAGGAAAGAGAGAAAAGGGAGAGAGAGATGAGCGGTGAAGGGGTTGAGGAGGGGGTTGATGGTGGAGAGGAGGGGAGTGGGAGTGGTTCTGGAGGAGGGAAGAGAAAGAGAAAAGAGAAAGAGAATGGGAAGAGGAAGAGAAGGAAGAAAGGTGAGAGTTCGGGGGATGAGGTGGACACCGAGGACCGTGAAAAAGAAGGGGGACAAGGAGTGGGTATGAAGATGGGTGTAGAAATGGACATAGATATTAATGTGGACGAGGATACAGGACATAGATTACCGATTGACCCGCGATTATTGAATGAGGGTATTTTAGCTGGTGTTGGGATTGATGGAGGAGGAGAGGTTCCGTTATTTTTGCCGGATGATTCTTCGAGGAGGGAGGTGGATCTGAGCTTAATTTCAAACTTGAACTCGAACCCGGACTCAGTCCTCAAAGAAGGGGACGTAGGTGCAATTTCTGACTTAAAAGAAAGGACTAAAGAAAGAGGGGAAGAGATAGAAGACGAAGCTTTGGAGAAGGAAGTGATTGAGTATTTACATAATGAGCAGGGGAGTCGGATTGTTGAGGCGCTTGATGAGGTTGATGAGAGAAGGAGGGAGGGGATGAGGATGTTTAAGAAGAAGGATAAGATGAATCAGAGGGCTACGGTGGAAAGCGAGGAAGCAACGGAAGGAGGCAGTCGAGTGGACAGCGGAAAAACAAAAGGAGACGAAGGGGAACAAGAATCAAGAAGAGAAAACCGGGATGGAGGTGAGGGAGGTGAAAGAGAAAGTAGAGAAGACGATAAAATGGAAGGAGAAGAGGGGGATGAGGATGAGGATGAGGATGATGAGTTGGAAGGACTGGATGAAAACGAACTTGATCAGTTTATACTTTCTGAAGAGGAGGTTCGGATTAAAGAACGTGTTTGGGTTGAGATCAATAGGGATTACCTGGAGGCTATTGCCAGTGAGTTCATATTCCTAGTATTTCGTTATTATTGCCGTTTTTGTGGATTGCATTCTTGTTTTGTTTTTCGAACTTGAGTTTTGGTCTTCGATTGTGCTCTCTTCCTTCATCCTCTATTGGTGGATGATGGATATTTATTCCTTAATCCGTTAAATTTCTCATTTACGGCTTTGTTTTATGTGCCACTTTCTCTTTTTCCTTTTGTTTATTCTCGTTCTGATGGTCATTTTTACTAACGACTACTTTTCTTTCTCACCTACGTAGTGAAAGAAGCGTTAAAGGATGGGCTGGTATCTAATAACAAGTCTCGAAAGGTTGGTCCCTCTCCCCTCTCTTTCTCCCTTCTCCTCATTTTCTAACCCATTGCTACCCCGTCAAACAAACAGAGACGCAAAAACAACACGAAACCGCGGGACATGACTACGCCAAGTGGGAACACGGCAATCGAATCTGTGCAGAGTATGATCAGGAAAAGTGCGAAGTATAGTAAGAGGATAAACTATGATGCGATTAAGAAACTGTTCGACGGGGATAGTGGAGGGACTGGAGTGGCGTTGGGTATCGGTGGTGTTGGGTTTGGTGGGGGCGGAAGAGGAAGAAGTGGGAGTGTGTCGACTCCAACACCGAATAGAGGGATGTCGTTACCGAGAGTTAACCTTGACGAGAAAGAAGAGTATATGTATACTATTGAGGATGAGAAAGGGGTGGGGATTATGGATATGGAAGATGGGGAAGGGGTGGTTGTTGTTGAGGAAGGAGGAGGTGGTGTAGGGGGTATAGGAATGAAGGAGAGAGGAGGTGGAGACGGGGAGGGAGACGGGGAGGGAGACGAGGATGCTGATGGGGAGTTTGAAGTCGATGGGGAGGAGGTTGTGGAAGGAGAGGGGAAGGGAGTAGAAGACGAGGAAGATGGAGATGGGTATTGGGATGATGGGTATGAGCAAGAAGTGTAATCTTTCATGTAGGATACGTGGACGTCGGTGTTGGTGCGTGGGTACATCCTTTTTTTTCTTGCTGGCTTTGGACCATTTGGTTTGGCTTTTTATTTTTGCCCGGCCTTTGACTTTTGGGGGGTTCTCTAATCGATCATTTTAGAAGTGTGTTTTTGTGTATCTTTTTTTGTGTATTCCTTTTTTTATTGGTGATTATTTTTAAGTACTACTAACCGATTTTCATACTTTTGCTTGATTTTATTACCCTGCCATTATTCCTGCCATCCGTCCATCCCCTTTTTTTTCTCGTTTTTTCCCCTCTTTTTGGTCACTATCATCACTCATCACTACTGTTGTTGCTATTCTTGTTGCCGTTGTTGTCTGTATTTCTTGGTGTCAGATAAAGAAAGTTCTTGCAGTTTGAATAATTTAATGTACATTATACCAGGTCTCTATAGAATTGCTCAGAGTATAAGAATGGTAAAGGAAAGTCAAAAGTTAAAGGGATATTTTTCACTTAAAAAAACTATCTAATAGCTATTGTCGGATGTTTAGTCTTTGATAGGATAGGCGTAACATAATAATTGCATGTATTGACTTGAGTTAATGGCTAGCTGGTGCCATTTATTATTATTCGTATTCGAGGATTATTTGGTTCGGTTGATCTAATCATGACGTATCATATCCATATTTTATCAAAACATATCCTACCATATCTAATCACTTAATGACCTAATAATATGATCCGGTATTTAATCTTTTGATCCCTTGATCCTCGGTTGAGTATTAGGCTTTTGATCCATTGATCCATTGACCCGTTGACTCATTGCTTATTGGCCGCAGATCATTTAAATAATTACACTTATTTATTAGTTTTTAATTATTGATTGTCATTCTTAAGCCAATAATCCCCCGCCTTTTTTTAGTGATGATTCTAGGCTGTAGGTTATATAAATAATCTGTGAGCCAGTGTGGTGATTTTAATACCTGGTTACTTGATTTTTAAATTAGAGGGAGAACAAGAATGAAAGAGGCGAGAGACGGAAAAAGGTATTGGTATCACTTGGCATTACTTGATGGTTAGAGTGTCGGGAGTGGTTGAAATCTCATATGGGCCAAAATGACGTGTGAATCGAGGATTCGAGACCTGAAACGCGGGAAGCTCAAAGTGGCCGACCCTTTTTCCTTAATATGAAATTGATCTACCACAACTAAGAGTGTGTTGGCCAAAAGCTAGAGCTTTTAATTAACACTCTCCGATTGTTTCTTCACCACCGACCACCGGTACTTCATCTCCCCATCGATCTATTGTCTTGTTGTTATACGATAGATTAAGACCGTTGTCATTGTCGTTAACAATGATAGTGACGGTGACATCGACGATCCACAGACGAGAAGAAGTAGATCTGTCTATTCTAGTCATGCCTGCTTCAATACAGATATAGCTATAGATGTTTAAGTCTCGTATCTAGATCCAGATTTCGGGATTCGGGACGAGCTACTAGGTCGATAACTCAGTATACTGGTACTGTCAATCAGAATAAACTAGGAACTAATAAGCCACCGCTCACCAATACTTCTACATTTACAACCAACCTCAACAATCAGACCTCTAGGTCGCTATACCATTCGTTTTCCGTCATTATATAATCTCTTTATTGGTTTTCGACGTTACCACGACTCCGACCTAGACGGAATATCTCACCAGAGTCTTCAGCACTCTCTTGCTCATTGTTCATAAAGAGGATCTCGAGCTCGAGGAACAAAAGTAAACGAGCCAATTAAGACCATCATGTAAAATCATCATGAGAGGGTGGCCAGTGGTCGGTAGTCGGTGGTTGACGATCAATTACAGAGAATTGACATCATTCACATCAACAAATCCAGAAGATATCCAACTAGTAGGGTATAGCTTCTTGTCCTTTTAATACCTTCTTATTCTATCTTTTTCTCTCTGCCTTCGTCTTTGGTACTTTGAGCTGCACTCCTCGTTTTCAGTTTTCAGTTTGTGCTTGATGGGAGATATAAGGTATTATTTAAGTTCCACACAGAAGAGGGGAGAGAGAATAAGAACTCAAACCATACCAGAAACCACACACTCACTCTCCCGTATACTAGTCGAGAAACATCCCTTTTTTTGCGCTTAACCACAACAAGAGCCTTCTTAGCCTTTACCCCTTTCGAACCAAAATTGGTACGGTAAACGCATTTAATAATATAATCTAAATACCATTCCCAAATGAAAGAGAGGGTAGTAGCTAATGAGGAGTAACGGCCAAGGAAAGAGAGAAGGAAAATAAGAAAAAGTAATCACCCATGGGCTTACTATTTCCTATTTTCATTCGTGCTATGAGATAAGGCACCATCCTGTCCTTGAAATAAAAAGTAAAAGTTAGAGCTAGGTGTAAACATGCAAATAGATCCAGGATCCGAGACTTAGAATCAAGTATTCGTCGTCTTTCCATTATCAATTCCCTATCTCCCATCATCATCGAGTAAACTGGATAATGAAAGAGAACTAAAAATATTAGCGACATACCACCCTGCTCGGATGACATACCGCCTTGTTCGTTAACGACGTTTTACGAACATGAGCCTCTACGCACACACCCATACACGCTCTAGAACAGAGCCTCTTATACAGGCGCGCAAGAAGTATTGGTAAGTGATAAGTAATAAGTAATCAAGAGGGCCTTCTTACGTATACCACGCCTGCACGTATAACCATAACTATAACCGTATCGTATCATATTACCATAGTCAAATCCGCATATCATATCACATAACCACGCAATGATAATAATGAATTATTTACCCTTACTTTACCCTTACTTTACCCCCAACACCCCCTTTTTTGTCCTTTGTCCTTTACCCTTTATTATTATTTATTATTATTTTTTTAGTGTTATTGTGCTAATTAACCCGCTTACAAAAATAGAAATTTACCGAGTTTAGGAATGATTACTAACTATGGGATACTTCATTGTCATTATCTTTATCTTTGTCTTTGTCTTTGTGTTGTGCCGTGTTATGTTATGTGTTGTATTATGCGTTGTGTTATGTTATGTTGTCTCGTGTTATTGGCTTGGCACTT
This sequence comes from Pyrrhoderma noxium, assembly GCA_002287475.2. NCBI lineage: Eukaryota > Fungi > Basidiomycota > Agaricomycetes > Hymenochaetales > Hymenochaetaceae > Pyrrhoderma > Pyrrhoderma noxium. Next base: position 274,158 of record CM008261.1, read on the forward strand.
AGCCAGTTAGCTAGTCAGCTAATAAATCCCACCTAGACTTCTAGACTGTTTCAAGAAAACTACCAGTCAAAGAGATAGAGAACACCATACACCTTACACTTCATACACTTCCTATTTCACACCTTTTCTTACCTCTCACCTCCTTTCTTGATTTCGTCCTTTTCTCCTAAAGAAAAGAAACCAACCAACCAACCAACTTATCGATTAATCAAAACAAACAGAAACTAAGGACATGTATCCACTCTTCCCGTCTCGCTCCCCTTCTCGTCCTCATTCCCATTCTCATTCTCGTCCTCATTCTCGTGCTGGTGCTTGTAACGAGGTGTCATTCCCAAAATAAAAATAAACACCCGCCTAGAAATGTCCGATACGGGGGTTACCCGCGTCCAGGACCAACCGTAGACCCGTAGAGATCTCATTATCCATTATCCATTATCCATTCATTCATTCATTACTCATTGTTCATTGACGGCTCGGCTTGAGGAAGTCGACACGTGCGATTCGAGGGTGAGGGTGAGAAAATACCAATGACCAAAGCGAATGAATGAATGAACGGGTGCAACAAAAATCATAATATAATCATAATCATAATCATAACAAATACGCGATCATATCAAATACGCGATCATAACAAATACGCGATCATAACATAACAAATAAATAAACATCCTAAACTAAATATAACAAATAGTACTACTAATGCTGATGCTGATAATGAGGGTAATAGCAACAGTAACAATAAATAGTCAATAGGTAATAATTGTGAGAGTTTAGCGTAAGCGTAATTGGTGATTTTAGCCTCAAACCCCCGAGCCTCGAGTTTGAAGTTTGAAGTTCCGAGATGTAAGGGTTGCTACGTTCGTTCATTCATTCGTTTATCCATTCATACAATATCATGGTATTACGGTATCACCTTATCACGGTATTATGATATCACGAAAGACGAGCGTGAACGTGAGCGTAAATATTCAATAGACTTGGGATATAGGTATGATTTCCACACTATTCCGTACTATTCTCCCTTTTTCCAGGAAAGGAAATACATACAAACCACCCAAGGAGAGAAGGCTCGAGGGAGGTTAAAGAATTAAAGAGTCAAAGTGTTGCAACATCCTAATCTACTACCAAACAACCCCAAGTCACTATCACCCATCCAACAATCACACTAATCCCTTACCTAAAGTTTATCCGTAACAAATACAAAAACACATTCATTCGGTAACCTAACAAATCTAATAAACACTAAACACTCCAGCATCACAATCACCCAAAACTAGGGGACCACCGGACCACGCACCTAAAACAAAATAAATAAGATAAGGATTAATAATAATAAAGAGTCGCTTCAACCCAACCGAATCGTGAATACAACACAATAAACTAAATAATCAAATGCCCAAACCAACTAAATCAATCAACCTACCTAATTAAGCACTAAACAAACAACCAAACAAACAACCATAAACAACCCCCTCGACAGGCGTCCCCGTGTCCCAACCCAAAATTATCAAGACACATTATTTTATTTTAATTTTTCTCATCGGTTACTATCTCGCATACCTCTGAGTGTCTAGACATGCCTCATAGACCCCCCCCCCTCCTACATTCATACAATACCACCTCGTCCCGGGGTTTTTTTTCTGCATAAATACGGGTGGTATCTCCCCCCCAACTTTATCCCTTATCCTCCCAAGTCCCATTGAACAGCAAAGCATTAAAAAGAAAGAAAAAGGAAGGACATATATTTACCCCCCAAGTCATCTTTTTTTGCTCTTTGCTCTTTACTTCTTACTTCTCACTTCTCAATCTCAATCTTCTCTCCCATACCTAAAAATCATCCATCCCACTTCATAAAAAAAACAGAAAAGAAAAGAGAAAAAGAAAACCACTCCAAAAAAAAATCAAAAAATTGTTCAATTCTGGATAATTGGTTTTATTAAAAAAAGTGCGTGTATACTATCCCAACAACAACAACCGAAAAAAAAAAAAAGAGACATCATCATCATCATACTTACCACAAAACACTTCTCTAGAAAATGCCCTACAAAGCCGGATGTCTCTATTTAATCGCCTCCAGCGAGAACGACATGCAAGTCGTCTTGGCCGGTACCAAATCGGATCCAAATGACAAAGTCGTTCAAAAGGGTCTCCTCATATCTCATTCCTCAACCACCGCAAAGTTCGGTGAAGAAGTCACATTGAGCTCCAATCCAAAGATCGCCTATAATCTAGGTAGCGTCACCAAGAGACTTAAGATGTCGATTGAGCAGGCGTTTAACGGGATATTTGCGACATTGACTCCCGTAGGGATGGAAAGAGTGGCTACATGTGGGCCCAAGTGTCCGACAAAAGTCGTGCATGTCCTCTTTCAGGGGCTATGGTCGGAACAGGATTCGACATCTATGGATGTTGGACAGGATATTAAGCAATCTCAGGGTTCTACAAAGTTTTTGTGTTGTAAGAACAAGAAATGGGTTGCAGAGGAGTAGATTCTCCATGTTGGACCCGGACCCGATCCCTTTATAGGCGTTGAGGAAACGCTAGATAGGTGGTTGGGGAGGACGCAACGTAATCAGGAATGGTCGAGTAATTATAGTTGTACATATCGAAGGATTCGTAGTTTTTTCTTTTCTTTCTTTCTTTCTTTCTTTCTTTCTTTCTTTCTTTCTTTCTTAGTTCTGTGTCGGTGGTTGGAGTAGCTTTTATTTATGTTTGAATTGATTTCAAATACAATGGTGGTTTTAATTTACGTAGAGCTCGTGGTTGAATTTTCTTTAAGCCATTCGTGCCCTGTTGTTGATTTATTAGCAATATTGTTTTTCAACCACTTCGTCTACTGCTCCGCATCGGTGAGACGAATGGGAGGTAAGGCGCCGTAGAGGAGTTGGGATGGGTTGTGCATGTGCTTCATGCTGTCTTATCTTTGACTTTCGTGAGTTGATTCTCTTGAGTGGCATCGTTGTTGACTAAAGTAAAGGAGGCGTCGGTCGGTAGGTGGGAAGTTACAAGCTCATATTCTGTGGTCGTAATTATCTTGATCTAATGCTAAATTCCGCATATATATATTTTATGATTGCGGTCTATATGTCATCCGATTAAAAATATGACTGCTGCTTGGCCGTCGGTAATTATGTTTGTAGAAAAATGGTTTCGTTTTAACGTATATTTTATCTTGATTCTGAGATTCTACGAGTTGACGTATACTATTGAGTAGGTTTCTATCGACAGGTATAATTCTATGCTGGAGTTGATTCGAGTTGGAGAGTTTGCATTGATGAGGGTGAGTGCTGTCGAAGTGAATGTTGCGTGTCGGTCCGGTCCTATTCAAATATATCCCACCACGTGGTTGTGTAAACACGGTTCAATAAATTGACCCGATTTGGAAATCATTATTCCCTACTTAATTTATCTACCATTATACCCTTTTAGGTTCAAATAGTGTACGTTTTAGATCAAATAAGAAGATGCTTGATTTTGTTTGATGCAACTGTCACACTAATAGTGAAATGATCTCTTGGACAATGTTATTATTTTACACCTCTAAAATCACCTTGATATGCGTATTCTCCCAATACATTGTTTAAGCTACACTACTGAGTAGCAGAGTGCGGGAATTATGACTAAAGCGACGATCTGCGTGCGCGAGTTGATAAATAAACTGGCTTTAGTCCCCGGATTGACGAAAAGGAGTAAGCGGCATACATCTTGATGTGATCCTACGTCACTTCAAAGTTCAAAATCAGTTTCAGCCGTACAACTTGTAAGGCTTGTCTTGGCCCGTCTGAGAGTTTTTTTTTTCTTATTTTTTTTCTCATTTTTTTTGAGGAAAATATATCTGGCTTCCTAAACCCACTCGAAGAAGTTGTTAGAAGCGAGCCAATGACAATTAACCTCCCTATCTCCACCTGTGGTGGCACTGAGGGATATATGTCTATTAGTTGCTATGTGCAAGTACACTTTTAGCTGGATTTAGTTATAGCTTGGAATTGTGATGTGACCGAGCGCCTGATCTCCATTCCATGTGCAGATGATCGGCGGATCCCTGGACGAACTAGAATCGTTTCATCGCATCAATTCTAGTCGCCACGGTCTCTCTTCTCCTTGTCCTTCTCTATTCCCCCCGTCCTCCTACCCATCCTCGACGTCGTCCAAACACACCGTTCCTTCAACCTACGCCTTCCCGGCAACTCCGTTCCTTTCTCTTTACACCCCCACACACGCTCTCTGTCACCCGTAGGGATTCACAATCAGCAAACATGGTGGATCTCCGTTTTGGACATGCAGTCGGTCTCAAAAATCATCACAAAATGAAGGCAAAACGAAGTTGTATGTGTAAAACCGGAATAAAATCACTAAAATAAAGTCTTATAACATGCTCTAGCATGCTCCTCTGGGGGATTTATTACTTCCCCAGAAGCTGGACAAGAAATTGATACTAGCAACGAAGTTATGTTTGCATGGGATAGTAGCTGCTTGGACATTACTGCAGCCGATCTCTATCTTTATGCCCCTTATAGAGACTCCTCTCTTGTACAGATGTTTAAGAATGTCGATTTTACAAAAGGGAGTTACAATGTAAGTAGGAACCCGTTTTTTTGAGTCATACTCAAAAAAGCTAAGCAAAATCTAGACGACCTTAAAACCCAAATGGTGGAACTCAAGCTCTTCTGTCGAGCTAGAACTGACTATAGTCGAAACCGGTACCTATGCTTTCCTTGCGACCCTCCCACCAGGTCCAGTCTGGACGGCCAACTACGATTCCACCAAACAAACAGATAGCTCCGATGTCGGTACTACCTCGACTACCGACTCCAATGTTACAACAGTCAACAACCTAGAAACAGGAAAATCTGGTCTTACGAAAGGGCAATTAGCCGCTGCCGTGCTCCTTCCTTTAATTGCTGTCGGTCTAGCTTTAGCAGCTTATATCGTGATCTCTCGTAAGCGTGAAAAGGGCCGTCGCAAGAGATGGAGCGAAGCACTCGATAAGAGAATGTCCGTTATATCCGGTGACTGGAGAAGTATGAGTTATCGTGGAGCGGAAGCTGCTATTCGTGCAAGTATGGCGGACCCTAACAGAAGTTCAATTTGGTCTGCTGGTGCTGGTGCTGGTGCTGCTGGTGTTGGGGTCCCACATCCTAATGCACCAGAACAAGAAGCTGTGGTTACCCCCGAGATGGCACAAATTCGACGCCCTGGTGTCGGTCTTCGTGGACCTCTTCCTTCTTCAGCTGCGGGAGGAGATGGTGCGGCTCGGGTTTCGCGTATATCATTCGCAGCCGACACACGTTTCTCAAGGGCATCGGGTGGTGAAGGTCTTGGATCTCGTGGACGTCCGTCCACAGATTCTCGCCGTCCCAACGTCCCCTCTCGAGCCTTCCACTCGACTTACATCCCCCCAGTCCCATCCCGGTTGTCTGAGTATGTTCCCGAGGTGGATGTCAATAATTTGGACAGCGACGAGAATGGTAGTGGTATGATGAGCCCGACTCAGCGCGCTGGTCCACTTGATCTTAGCACGGAGGATATCAACGCACGTATAAGCCACGAAACGGCTGGAATGAGCTCTTTGGTCGATTCGATGCAACCCGCTCTCGCTATGATGAATTCATATAATAACGAGACACTAGAACGAGTCAGTCCCGTTTCTCATCAACAACAAGAATACCAACAACAGGAATATCAAGAATATCAAGAATATCAAGGAGGACAACAACAACAACTATACACACTCCCACCCCTCCAGACGTCAATCACGTTCCCGACCCCCGTCAAGTCACCGATAATGGAGAGTATGCCTATGGAGCAGCCGTTGTCGGCGGCGACGATGATGATGTCGCCTGATGATATGTTGAGGGCGTATGCGGAGCGGAGGCGTACGGGGGGTGGGGTGATGTCGCCGCCTGGATCCCCTGCTCCGACGATGTCGATGCCTATTCCTGTTCCTGCTCCCGCCCCTGCGTCGACGATGATGCCGGCGACGATGTCGATGCCTGTACCTGTGACTGTTCCTGCCCCCGCTGCGACTGGGTCTCCGGTGTCGAGTCAGATGAGGGTGCTGTATGCGCCTTCTTCTACCTCTACACCGATGAATGAGGTGGGGGCGCGTAGGTCCTCTGGGTCGTTATCGTCTAGGTCTGGTTCTCGGTCGGGATCGGTGACTGGGTCGGATAATAACCCGTTTAGGAAGAGTATGGCGGGTAAGAGTGTGGATACGCAGTGTGCGGATGAGGATGCGCATTTTGGGGATGCCTCCTGAGTTGATTCGGGATTGATTCGTTGGTTCGTTGGTAGTTGTAATGTGTCTTTTTTGACTTGACGAGTAGCGTGCCCCTTTTTCTTCTGACCTAAGGGGTCAAGTGAGGGTTGGTCAGTCGGTCAGTCGATTGGTTGGTTGGTTGGTTGATTATTTGGATATGAAATGACATTATTTATGAAAGTACGCGAGGGGGTGATATGTACGATTGATTGATTGGTTTATCGATTGGTTCTTCCGGCTTCTGGCTTTTGATTTTTTTTTGTTTCCCTATCTTCTGTCTTCTGTTCCTTACCTTTGCTTGTTTCGTTACCTTTTGCGTCTCTGGCAGGCTCGGGCTCGTCGTCGTCGTTGTCGTCGTTGTCATACCCCCTCCCCTCCCCTTCACCTTTTCTCCTAAGTCTTCTTAGTCTTCTTAGGCTTGGTCTTCTGCTGCTGCTGAGACTCGTCTATTTCTATGTTGTTCATTCTGTTCTTTACTCCCCCACTCGCCCCCTCGTTTGGGTCCAACTCCCAACTCTTGACTCCCATATTGTTTTGTTTTATTTGGCCGTACTTTGAAATTATAACTATGTTTATATATACCGTATTCATATCCGTGTTTCGTGTTCCGTGTTTCGTGTTTCGTGTTCCGTGTTTCGTGCTTAAGGTACAGGGTACAGAGTACTTTTATTTGTGTACTGTGTACCCCCTTTCCCTTTTTTTTCTTTTTCTGTTCCCGTTCTCCCCCCCCCCTTTTCTTTTTCTGTTCCCCACCCCGCCCCCTCCCCCCCTTTTTTTGACTGAGTACGTTTTTTTTGAGTACTATGTATATTATATTATACGTTATACGTTATACGCGACGCGATACCATGTTTTGTTTTGTTTTATTTTTTGTTTGGGGTTTTGTTTTGTGTGATTTGGTGGCTTGGTTAAATAAGTGATTGAATGAGTGATTGATTGAAAGATTAAGATTAAGATTAAGATTAAGTGATGGTTAGTGTTTGATATTGAGGTTATGTAGGGTTAGGTACTTGGGGTGTGAGGTCTTAGTCTTGAGCGAGGCGAGAAAGATATGGAAAATGTGTGGGCAGGTTCCGGGTTGTGAAGCATATTTCATAGGTTTCAATAGGTTGATAGGTCGATGTGCTAGTTAGTCGGTGTTTGGTGATATTGAGCGAGCGAGTGACTGACTGACTGACTGGCTGGCTGATAGATATGACTATACGAGTTTGGATCCCGGACTGCTGACTTCTAATTTCAGATTTTGGATTTTAGACTTGGGGTTTGGGTTTGAGTTTGATACCTTCCTGTGTGTGTTGGTGAGTATTTGGTGTTTTCTTGTATAAGTCGGTTTCGGGTGTCGAGTAACTGGGTATTGCGTATTGCGTACTAGGGAATCAGTATCGGGTATTGGGCATTTAGGTATCGGGTATTGGGTATCGGGTATTGAGTATTAGGTATTAGGGACTGGGTATTGGGTATTGGGTAGTCGGATATTTGGATACTAGGTGAGCATTAGAAACTGAGTATTGGGTGATTTATTCCCGGGATTTAGTTAGTCAGTTTAATTTACGATGTGCGACTTTACTCTAATTATCCATATCGTCTCAAGTATCGTACGAGATAATACATATATCTACATATTTAATGCATAAAACGAGGATCGCTGTTTTTTAATGTATTTTGTTATATGATCCTTATGCTACGAATTAAGATACATATACGGACCTAAGCACATATAGTACATTAATCAATACACCTCCTTTGAGCATATTATTAATGCTATTATGTTACATCGAAACAATTAGAGCGGGGGTAAGTTTATTGTCGTACTGATGTACATGTACAGAATACTATGCATTGTATTGTATGTATTAGACTTGTTAGTAGCGTATCACATACATCGCATCCTATTAACTTTTTAATACGGGTTGGTTATCAATTTATGATTATGTCTACGATAAATAGTCTTAGTTATATCTTAACTAGTCACGACTATATCGTGTTCTTAACTGAGTTTATACATACATACATACATCCCCATCTCTGGAGAGGGGAGCTTGATAAGTAGGTGAGTAGATGAGTTGGTGAGTAGTGGTAATAAAGGTTTGTGGAATATAGATTCTATGATCTCTATAGTCTCTATAATCTATCATCCGTGTGTGGGTGGCTCATAGATGGCTTGCAGACATCACTCTCTATTCTATTAATATTTTTCAAATTCGAATTTGAAAAATGCTCAAAAGTGGCGGCTCAAGAGGGACGATGGGACGAACGGGGGGGGGGGGGGGCTCGGTCCTGTGTTCCTGTGTTTGTGGGAAAGTAGACTTAGTGTGTGTAGTGTAGTTGGCTTACTGCTTACTGGCATTTGGAATGGGATACTTGGGATTTGAAATTTGGAATTGAGGACTAGTGTTAGTACTAGTCCGGAAAGGTGGAAGGGAAGGAAAAGAAAGGTAAAAAAAAAGGGTTTAAAAAAGAAGTAAAAAAATGAAAAGAAACAAAAGGGTAAAAAAGGGTAAAAAAGATAAAAAAAATTAAGAAATTCAAAAAGTAATCCAATTAGATAGAGATGAGATAGACGAATAGAACAGAGCCTGCCTGGGAGCGACGAAACGAAAATGGTTTTAACCCAAGCCCAAATTAGGCCTGTTCGTGTCCGTCGTTCCATCGTATCAATTGAATTTGAATTGAGAATTGAGTCGAAAGGATTTTCGTGGACAAAAAAGGAGAATACGGGATACATCATTTCTTAGGAATTCTTAGGTTTCGTTCTTGGATTAGGCTGGTTAGGGAGGGATGAATTGTTTTGATGCTTGATGTTTGATTGATGAATGGAAGAAGAAGGGAGGGGATTTCGATATTTGATATTTGATATTGGGATGGTGGGATTGAAATGGTGAGGGAAAATTTTTTCATGATTGGGGGAGAGAAAAGAATAAATTATTATTTATGTATATGTATGTATGCACGGATAAGTGAATAAAAGGATAAATATGAATATGAATATGAAATAGACGAGAAGGAATTTCTGTGTGCATATTTTTATTTTTATTTAAGTTACGCCCCCCTGGGATGATTCGAGTGACGTCAAGGCGGGCGTTAAGCGAAGCTAGAGAGCAGGTGCGGGAGCGTGTTTTTAATGGAGTGTTGCTAATTATTGCTGTGTGGGTATAAAAGTCTTTTGATTCTTGATGAGGAACTTGTGATTGATACGATACACAGTTTTAGTTAGAGATATTAAGGTATTGGAGTTGGAGGAAATGGGAGGGGGTTGGTGGATCTTGTGAGGGTGAGAGCTTCCCTCGTGCCTCCCGCCAATAACCTCTAGTAGTGATTAAGCTCGTTGGGTGCTGGGTGCTGATGCTCCATAGGTTCATAAACTTGCTTAGGGATGGTGAAAGCTCCGATCGGGACATCAGGACGATTGTGATACTCTGCTCTACTCGATGACGGAACCTCCCTCTACAAAAACCAAGGTCCGTACGGAACTTGAAATAGAACGGGGAAGGGAGAAGCAAAAAAATAAAGAATGGAGGTTGAGTTGATATATCATTTTTCCGTTTCCGCTCTGACTGAGAACTAGTTATTGTCATTTTTTTTTTGGTACAAATTTACAATTGGTGTTTTTTCTTTTTCTTCACACACATTTGGACGGTAGTATACTTTAGAGTTCTCATCAAAGAACCCCCGGGTAACCCGTGTACACGGCGAACATCATCAACACACATTGACGCCCTCCGTCTATCTGTTGGAGGTCATATGAACAGTTTCTTTCGATCTCCTATTGAAAGGAAGGAGGGGGGGGGGGTGGCTCTCATAATCATAATCAAATCAGTATTTTTCTCTGGTGGCGGTTTGCAATGAGGGCTGAAAGGCGATGCAGGTGCGATAAGGGATAAAGATAGAACAGTATTGTGTTGAGTAGTGTAGTGGGTATGTGTATGTATATGCTGTGCCGGAGCTCAGCTCAGATTGTCTTTCGTAAGTTGTGTTGTTTGGAAGATCCACGGAACAAAATGTCGACTGTGTACGTATTCGTACATCTCCAAGGAAAAACACAATACAGAAACGGGTGAGGAATGAACTCAGTTTCGGTTCTTATTGGGGATGAACTTGAGTTTTTACTGGGTTTTTTTACTGCTTTTGGCAAATTTCTGCAGTCATTTTGGAAAACAGACGGTGCGTGAATGGCTCAGAGGCTGTACGGTGTAACGGGCGATATGGAACTAACGGGAGATGTGCCGGTCGGCAAGGTAGGGGATGGGAAATGATTTCCTAGTTTGGCTCTGGGTGGACTGGTTATTGATCTGTGTTTGACGAGGAGCAGCGTGCCTCGCTCGCCATTGTGACCGACAGCAACGAAGACGAGTCGTTTGGACGACCTTGAACTCTTTCCACCACCTCGATTCACCCTCCCGCCATCATGTCGGACGCTGAGCCGACATCAACGTCAGACCAGTTCCTGGCGTATCTTGTCGCTCTTTTGTCCCAGTACAAACTAAAGCACAGGAACACAATTTATCGTTCCCCATTCCACGGCCATCCTCAATGGCCCTACGACTCAATCCTCACCTCCCTCGCAGAAATCGGCAACAGAATGTGGACTGCAGAGGAGGAACTCCGCGTCCTCAAAGGAAGAGATAGCCCCGATGGTTCAAAGAGCAAGAAACGCCGTAGTGTCGAGCTAGATGATGCTTCAGATTCTGACAGTCGCACCCCAAATATCTCATATCATCGCGCCCCCTCCGCAACAACTCTTACAGACAGCACTGCTGGCAGTGGAAGTCTCTCAAGCGGCGAGCAGGATGGCCGTCGCACATCCCCCGACTCCGCTACTACCGATTTTGATATGTGTGATACGGGCTCGACCATTTTACCTAACCAAGATTTAGACTCCAAGCCCTGCGCAGAAAACGGTAGACGATTTACCAAGAGGAGCGGCAGGCGTAGGAAAGCGCCGATGACAATCTCATTGGAGGGCTTGAAAACGATTGATCATCCAGAGAAAATATTCGAACGCGATCCAAAGACGACGTCTTCTCATAGTATGCCAGCAACTACTACTGGCGAACATGCCATGTGCCGGTCTTGTGGACGCATGCTTCCTGATGGCTTCCCGCTTCAGAGCGAATACGCTGGCTCCGGCGAAGGAAGCCCTCTCGTCGTACCCCCGGGCCCACTCATGGCCGCCGCTTATGAGAGCGGTATGAGCGCCGTCGAAGAGCTTAAACTCCTAAAGACCCAGGTACAGGATGTATCTAGGGTTTGTCAGGCAGTAGCTCGCGGTGATCTCACACAGTATATTACTGTCCCCGTCCAAGGTGTGCCAATGATTCAATTAAAAGACGTTATCAATACAATGGTATGTATATGCTCTCTTTCTCCACCTTATCAACTGGAATACTTTTTTTTTCTCATTCTCTCCTTTTAATTTGGTGAATTTCCATAGGTTGGCAAACTCGCAGAGTTTGCAAAAGAAGTTACTAGGGTTAGTCAGGAAGTGGGAACCGAGGGGTACGGATGAGTTCTTTGTATAGCTGTCTACGTAATCTCACGTCAACTTATCTTTTTCAAGAAAACTTGGTGGACAAGCGCTCGTTTTAGATGTTGAGGGCACTTGGCGAGAACTCACTAGTGTCGTCAACAATCTTGCAGCAAATCTTACTTCTCAGGTCCGGTCTATCGCAACGGTTACAAAGGCAGTCGCTCTCGGTGATCTCTCAAAACAGATTGACGTCGATGCGCAAGGTGAAATATTAGATCTTAAAAACACGGTAAATGGTATGGTTATTCGGCTTAGGGCACTGGCAGCAGAGGTTACTCGTGTAACATTGGAAGTCGGAAGTCAAGGTAAATTAGGTGGTCAGGCAGTCGTTCCGGATGTTGAAGGGGTTTGGGAGCAGCTTACAGTGAATGTGCGTCCGATCTCCCTCTTTATCCTTTTTCATTAATATTAAAAAGGTAGAATTAATTCTGACGACTATCCTGAATCTAGGTGAATCGAATGTGTTCTAATCTAACGAATCAAGTGCGGTCTATCGCAGCTGTTACTACTGCGGTCGCTCAAGGTGACTTGACGCAAAAAGTTGAGATTCAGGTTGAGGGAGAGATGGCAACGTTGAAGGAGACTGTGAATTCTATGGTTGACCAACTTAGCACGTTCGCTAGTGAAGTCACCCGTGTCGCTCTTGAAGTCGGTACCCAAGGTATTCTTGGAGGTCAGGCTCGTGTTGAAGGGGTCCAAGGTACTTGGGCTGATTTGACGAGAAACGTCAATGTGAGTCGATACTCTACGATCTATTCTTAATTTTTATCTAATAGCGACTTTCAGAAAATGGCTAGTAATCTTACTAACCAAGTGCGGTCCATCTCGGAGGTGACGAAGGCTGTGGCCCATGGAAACTTGTCTAAGATTGTCGATGTTGATGTGCAAGGTGAAATGCTCGTTCTAAAAGAAACAGTGAACATGATGGTGGCTCAGTTATCATCACTGGCCAATGAAGTTATTCGTATGTCTATCGAAGTCGGTACTGATGGTAAACTTGGAGGTCAGGCCGTTGTCCCGGATGTCCAAGGTGTTTGGAAGGTTGGTTTATTTGATCCTTTTGTTATTAATCAATTATGCTCATAAAAATAAAATCCCGTTGACAGAGTTTGACGGATAATGTCAACTTGATGGCCATGAATCTCACGGATCAAGTGCGTTCGATCACAGAAGTGACAAAGGCTGTCGCCGGCGGTGACCTCACCAAGAAGATTACCGTTGACGTGAGGGGAGAAATTAAAGATCTGAAGGAAACCGTGAATGGTATGACCGATTCACTCCGTGTCTTCGCCGACGAAGTCACTAGGCTTGCACGTGAGGTGGGTACGGAAGGTAGACTTGGTGGTCAAGCCCGTGTGACTGGCGTTGCTGGAACCTGGAAGGACCTCACAGATAACGTAAACGCCATGGCTGCTAATGTAAGGCTTCATTTCGATTGTATTTCGGATGGACATTGTTATTAACTATTATCCCCCAGCTTACCCTTCAAGTGCGGACGATTGCTATAGCTACTACGGCTGTAGCTCAGGGAGATTTGACTCAAAAAATTAAGGGCGTCAGCGTCCAAGGAGAAATATTAGATCTTGTCAACACTATAAACGGCATGATTGACCAACTTGCTATGTTCTCTGCTGAAGTCACGAAGGTAGCAAGAGAAGTCGGAACTGAGGGTAAACTTGGTGTTCAAGCTGAAGTTGGTAATGTTCAGGGTACCTGGCAAGAAATCACGTAAGTCGTTTATCAACCCCTTTGCTTAAATATGTTAATCTAATTTCCTCCTCTTATTTTTTTTTCTACTTTATGTGATGATTACCTAACTTTGGTATATGTGGGGATTTAGTATGGCTGTGAACACTATGGCTGGAAACTTGACTACGCAAGTGCGTGGTTTCGCGCAGATTAGTGCTGCGGCCATGGATGGTGATTTCACTAGATTCATTACTGTCGAGGCTTCGGGTGAAATGGACTCGCTCAAGACTCAGATCAATCAGATGGTGTACAATTTGCGCGAATCGATTCAAAAGAACACGGCTGCTCGTGAGGCTGCCGAGTTGGCGAATAGGAGCAAGTCTGAGTTCCTTGCGAATATGTCCCACGAAATCAGAACGCCAATGAACGGTATCATTGGTATGACGGAACTTACGCTAGATAGCGATCTTAACCGAAGCCAGAGGGAAAGTCTTTTACTAGTCCACAGCTTGGCTCGGTCACTACTACTTATCATTGATGATATTTTGGATATTTCAAAAAGTAAGCATTTCTTGCTATGATTGACTTTAAATCAGCCTAATCGAACCGTTTTTTCTTTATAGTTGAGGCTGGTAGGATGACGATGGAACAAGTTTCTTATTCACTTAGACATACTGTCTTTGGAATATTGAAGACTTTGGTTGTTAGAGCATCTCAAAATAATCTTGACCTTACTTACGACGTGGATCCCGACATCCCTGACCAGCTGATTGGTGACTCGCTTCGTCTACGTCAGGTCATTACGAACCTTGTTGGTAATGCGATCAAGTTCACGCCGAGCAAGGTTACCCGTAAGGGCCACGTTGCCCTTGCATGCCGTCTCATTTCTATTGAAGATTCAACCGTGAAACTCGAATTCTGTGTTACGGATACCGGTATTGGTATAGCTAAAGATAAACTCAACTTGATTTTCGATACGTTCTGTCAGGCAGATGGGTCTACGACGAGAGAGTATGGTGGTACCGGTCTTGGTCTATCGATTTCAAAACGGCTTGTGTCGCTTATGAATGGTAATATGTGGGTGGAGAGTGAGTTGGGTAAAGGGAGTAAATTCTTCTTTACGATCGTTTCTCAGATCTCTCAGTCTTCGATTGAGAGTGTGCTGCAGAAGATGCAGCCGTTTGCGAAACGGACGATACTATTTGTGGATACGCTTAATGATCGTACGGGAGTTGCGGATCGTATTTTGGAACTTGGTTTGAAGCCGTATATCGTTAAAGACGTTATGCAGGTTGCAAACAAAGAACACTGCCCGCATATTGATACCATACTAGTTGATTCGCTCGTGGTGGTAAGTCATTATCTGAATTTCTTTTTTTGGGGAGTAATTTTTTGTTGATTTGATATTATTTTATGTAGACCGAGCAAATTCGTGAGTATGAGCATCTGCGGTATATACCGATTGTTTTGTTGGCGCCGGTGCGTACTTGTCTTCCAACATGGTGTGCCTATTTGCTAAAAAACATGTTTACTCTATTCTTAATAGTCCATACATAGGTTAAACTGTGAGCAAAATACCCGTTGCTTAACTTGCCGCTTTCGAGCATTCACTCATCCATCCTTTGTTTTTGCGGCTTTCTTCTTTTAGTGAAATGGTGCCTCGATAATAGTATATCATCACAAGTGACGACGCCCGCGACTGCCCAAGACCTGTCGGCAGCGCTGATAAGCGCTCTAGAGAGTAACACCGTATCACCAGTTGCCGCGCCAAACGATGTGACGTTCGATATCCTACTTGCGGAAGATAACTTGGTGAACCAGAAGTTGGCGGTGAAGATTCTGGAGAAGTATGGACATGCGGTTGAGATTGCGGAGAATGGGAGTCTTGCGGTTGATTCGTTCAAGTTGCGTGTTGCGCAGGGTAGACCGTTTGATATTGTTCTCGTACGTCCCTTTTTCTTCTTCTGCCTCTTTTGAGGATAAGGTGTTCTTTGTTTGGATTGGTTGTTGACGATATTTGGTTTAATTTTTTTTTGTAGATGGATGTGTCTATGCCGTTTATGGGTGGTATGGAGGCGACTGAGTTGATTCGAGCGTTTGAGCTCCATGAGGGATTAGATAGAACGCCTATCATTGCCCTTACTGCTCATGCTAGTAAGTGAACTGATCTTTTGCCCATGCAATTCTCGGTACTCAGGCTTTTTTTTAATTTAGTGATTGGTGACAGAGAGAGATGTCTCCAAGCGGGAATGGTACGTTATTTTGTGTTGTAATGTAATATTAAGGATTTGTTACTTATTCAATCTCTTCTTTTACACCAGGACGACCACATAACAAGTACGCATGTTTTTCTGCAAGTTCGGAATCCTACGTCTAATTACTAATTCTATTTTCCTTTCCTTCCTTTCCTTTACTTTACTTTTTATCGTTATTCTTAGAACCACTGAGGCGAGGTGACTTGTTGAACGCCATCAACAAACTTGCGGGGGAGAGGAGTTCAAAGCACCGACGGAAAGCACGGTTGGCGATCGCTGAACAGCCGCATCGGTGACAATAAACAAATAAACAAATAAATAAATGGAGGAAATGAAATGAAAGAAAAAAATAACATCTTTTATACCATCTCCGTCATCCTTGCTTGCCCCCTCCAATCCTCCCTCCTTGCTTTGTCCTTTGTCCTTTGCGCCCTCGACATCTCCATATCATTTTTTTCTTTGTGTTTTCACTACTACGACTACGACTATTACTACTACTAGCACCACCTTTACCTTTCTTTTTTCTGCGCCTGCTTCACGTTTACGTTTACGTTTTTTGTTATGAGCACCTCCACACCTCCACACCTCCACCCCCACCCCCTCCCTTCCTCCTCACTCCTCACCGTCATCGGTCATCGGTCACCCAATTTACACGCATCGACCCCTCCTCACATCCTCACATCCCCGCAATACAATACATAAGTATCTTCCCATGTATCACTTATATGTTTTATAACACCCTTTTCTTTTTCTCTTTCGTACTTTTTTGTCGTGTCTTTTCTCTTCCGTGTCTCTTCTTTCCCTTCTCTCTATTTCTCTATTTCTCTTCTCCTTTTCTTCTATTTCTCTCTATCTCGCCCGACCGCCCGCCCACTCCTGCCTCATAGGTACATACTACCCCTTTACTCTTGTTTCTTTTTTCTTTTCTTTTTTCCTTTCTTGCGGGGCGGGTACCTATATGGTTTCATATATCGAAATTGTCACAAGTGTATACCGATTCTCTTTCTTCTTTCTCTCTTTTTTTCTTTGCTGACTATAACAACAATCTTCTCTTCTCATCCCCCATCCCATCCTACCCTTACAAACCTCGCCCCTCACCCCTCACCTCTCTGTGAACTTGTTTTATTTCCCCTATTGCCTTATTGTTAGTACCGTCACCTCCCTCTGACTCCTCTCCCTCCCCATACTTTTTTTGTTGTTTTTAGTTTGTTATCCAAATTACTTCTTTTTTTTGTTTTTACCGTTTTAGTTTTTTTTTGTTTTTTACAGATTTATTATCTACTGTTTTGCATTTCCTTTTTCTCCTTTCTGTCCTCTCCTTTGTCATTAAATTTTTCCTCTTGTATATATATATATATGCTGCAAAACTCGAATATAACCGGCGGATAATTGATAGAATGAGGAGTTGGTAGAAAGAAGGGAAGGTAAGGGAAGAGAATAAAAGAAAAAAAGGAGGAAAGAAAATAAAATCATAAGAAAAGAGAGAGGAAAGAAAGGAAGGGAGGAAGGGAGGAAGGGAGGAAGGGAGGAAGAGAAAGAGAGAGAAGAAAGAAGGAGAGGTAAGGGTAGGAGATAAATAAATAAACTACTAAAAGAAAAGAAGTGAGGGAGTTGTTGGTAATATTGATACAAATAAGGTACACCTTACATGTTACGAAGAATAGGAGAAAAGGGAAAAGGATAAAAATAAAATAATAATAATAATAGTAATAGTAATGGTTAAAATATATACGAAATATGATTAATGAGGTGTCGTCAAGGACAAGATATTGCCGAGGGACGCATGTTCTCTGGGGGGTAGAATTTATAGCACCCATTTTTATTTGATCACCCGAGGGGTTTGGGTTTAGGTCATTTACAGCCATCCTCACCCGTGTGTGTCTTGTGTGTCTTGTGTCCTGTCTATTCCGTCTGTTTGTATTCGTTGAATCTTTCACATCCCCCCTCTCTCTCTTCTCCCGATGTCGGCGTTCTTTGCAAAGGTGTTTGATAAAGCTACGGAGGGCGTCATACGTACCTCGGATACAATACAGGGTAAGCTCTCGCCCTTCTTTTTTTTTATCGTGGGCTTTATCAGTTATGATGGGGTACTGGGGGGTGATGGAGGGTGATGGTACTGGTACTGGGATGGGAATGATGATACTGGGATGGGAGATGGTATTTGAGAGGGGGGGGGGCGTAGAGCTAATATGCTTGCTTATATGCTAAAGTAACGAACTCGCTAACGTCATTCTGAATAGGACTGATTAACCCAGATCGTGCGTCATTTAAGCTTCTTTAGTGGAGGGGGAAGGGTTATGAGTTTATGTAGAACTGATGCGGTTTTCATTTTTCATTTTTGATTTGGATTGGATTGGATTCATTTGGGGGCTTTCCGGCTTTATGTCGTGTGCATATATATATGAATTGCGCGTGTGGGTGTGTGGATATATGAATTGTGTGTGGAACGGGGCGGGGGCGGGGTAGACCGACATGATAGCCCTGAAGAGAAGGCACAGGATGAGATTCGGGCGGAGATATGTGCTTCCCATAGATTCAATAGTTTTGCTGGGGAGAGGTCCCAGAATTTCGTGAAATGGTGAGTAGGGGCGCGAGGGATGTATCCATCCATCCATTTCCTTTCGGGCTGCTGCGGAAACGAGATAATTGATTGATGGTTTGGGGGTAGGCACGTTGATGGACATGATTATATGTATGCGTTGTCGGAGATGTTGGATAGTGCACGCGAGTGTATCTTTATATTGGTGAGTTTCTTTCTCTTGTTTTGACTTCTATTACTACTATTACTGCTGCTTGCTATCTATATCTCTACTACTTTTACTGTGATTGGGAAGGATTACACTGCTGATGCAATGTCCGACTTTGAATAGGATTGGTGGCTTACTCCGGAACTTTACCTTCGTCGTCCGCCTGCGTATCATCCTGAATGGAGACTCGATCGGGTGTTGAGGCGTAAGGCGGAACAGGGAGTGAAGGTTTATGTTATTGTGTATAAAGAGGTCACGCAGACGATGAATATGAGTTCTCATCATACGAAGGTGTGTTTATTTATGCTTCTAGTCTTTGATGATGGATTGATGTTGAGATGTGATTGGGAAGGAAACGCTTGAGGCTCTTCATCCGAACATTGCTTGTATGCGTCATCCTGACCATATAGGATCTAAGGGTAAGTATAACGTATATTATATATTGTATAGCTCTTCATCACTCATTGTTCGTTCGTTTGGTAGACAACGTTGAGTTCTGGTCCCATCATGAGAAGGTATGGATTTATATAATAACAACGTAATAAACGGCAACATCCCGTAGTTAATCAAATACGTTATTTCCTTATTTCTTTTTGATTCCTTTAATCCCTCTCCCCGTCCTATTAGGTTGTGGTTGTGGACAATCACCGTGCGTGTATTGGAGGTCTGGATTTGTGCTTTGGACGTTGGGATACGCATACACACCCTCTTGCGGATGTTCATCCCACGGATTTCTCAAAGACGTTGTTCCCCGGTCAGGATTATAATAATGCTCGGGTTCTTGATTTCCAGCACGTTGATAGATTCGTTGGGAATGCGGTTAGTATACTTGAGACGGCGCGTATGCCGTGGCATGATGTGAGTTCCAAGTTATATTGTAGTCAAGTTGATAAACAATAGTTTGTGTTGGACGAAAACTTATGGATTGGAATTTAGGTCCACATGTCTCTTACCGGTGATGTAGTTTTGGACATAGTTCAGCACTTTGTCGAAAGGTGGAATGAGATCAGGAAGAGGAAGGCAAGTAGTGATTCCGTTTACTAATTCATATTACTGGTCTGACTAATATGCGAACAGTACTCGAATGACGAGTAAGTCACAATGCTCTTAAGCCGTCTCTTGATATTAATCGCCTTTCTTCAGGCGATATGACGTCCTAGCTCTTCCTCACAATGTTGATGCCTCTCCGAACGAGGCTGTAGTCCGTAAGTTTTACAGATGTTTGATAACATACTTAGAGCGTCTATTAATGTATTTCCCACCACGTAATAAAATAGGCCACCCTCATCGCGAAGCCTGGCATGCGATTGGAAGACGTTTCCGCCAGAGATTCCACTTATCCGACGGGGATGAGGATGATAACGATCACGATGTTTACCCTCCTCATCCGACGGGCAGTTGTCGTGTGCAATGTGTTCGTAGTGTAAGCGACTGGAGTCATGGCGTGCTCACTGAGCATAGTATTCAGAATGCTTGTAAATATTTTATTTATTTCTGAATTTTGTCGGCTCGTACTAATGTTATGTGATTTTAGACATTCAGCTGATTATGGAAGCTAGTCATTATATCTATATTGGTGAGGTGTCCCTTGATTTGAAGATGACATTTGGAGAATAACCTCGTCTTTGTATCCAGAGAACCAATTCTTGTTAGTACTTCACATGCATTATGATATTATACCTTCATTCTAACAAACGTGAACAGTATTTCAAACACAGTAGAGAAGGGCCCCGTAAAGAACTTGATTGCGAAGGCACTTACGGACAGGATCTTACAGGCTGCCAGAGATGGTCAGAAATTCAAGGTCGTTGTTCTCATCCCGGAGGTCCCTGGATTCTCAGGAAACATCAAAGACGAAACTCCTTTGAAGACAATTATGGCGGCTCAAGTACGTACTTGTCTGGGGTCATTTCTTATGTATCAGCATAATAATTGAAAATCACAGTATCGCACTATCAACCGTGGGGGTGATAGTATCTATGAAGTTATTCGCAAGGAAGGATACGATCCGTAAGTTCCCATGTCTAGAATCACTTTGGATGTCTCATTAACGTTGATTAAAGTGAACAATATATCAAGTTCTATCACCTGCGTTCGTATGACAGGATTAACGCGCCATACGGTAAGTTTATGTGCCCACTTTTTATTTCGGTCTATAAGATGGCTAATTATCAATTACAGGCTCCTTTATCGGCCAAATGGAGCAGAACAGTGGAGTATCGTTCCATGAGGCCCAAGTTGCTCTTGCGCGCCAATGGATTGGACAACCTTTCCCTGGTGTTAAGGTTCAAGACAAGGTTTACATTAAGAAACCTCCTACGACTGGAGAGGCTTTGACTGAGGATAAGAGCAAGGTTGAGGTTGAGGAGATCCCCCTCCCGGCGACGGAAGATGATGCACGTCAGATTGTTGAACGATTTGAACGTGGGGCAGACGATATTCGTGGAGATGAAGACGTTGCGGATACGGTGTCGCAGCATATGCTCCAGGATAGGACTGCTCTCTTCGATGAAAAGTGGCTGGGAACAGAGACGGAAGAGAGGGATGCGTGAGTTTTGTTTCCAAAAGATTGGATATTAACTTAAGATAACTTATTCAAAATCCGATAAGATATGTTTCGGAGTTATTGTATATCCACTCCAAGGTTATGATTGTTGACGATAGGCGCGTTATTGTGAGCGCATACATGTTTTTTTTGCATCTATCAATAGTCCTCAGCTGATCGTACATATTTAGATGGGCTCTGCTAATATCAATGACCGCAGTCAAAAGGTGAGAATCTTCATATGTTCGCCGTCTAAATTGGGGCCTAGATATTAATAACTACTTTAGGGTGATGGTGACTCGGAAATTGCACTTATTGTGGAGGATAACGAAATGATTGAGACTACTATGGATGGAAGGCCATACATGGCAGCCCGCTTTGCCGCGACGCTTAGAAGGCAGCTCTACAAGGGTAAGTTTCCTTTCTTTCTTTTTTTTCTTTCCATCTTCTATTCTTAATCTTTTCTGACTTCATTTTGTCTTTTTTTTCTAATAATAGAACACCTCGGGCTCATCCCGCCACAGGACTGCCAATCTCGGCACGAACAAGTCACAGCAGCAATGCGTCCTGCCCCAATTCCTAACGAAGATGAAACGGACTCACGAGAAGACGAGCTCGTTGCGGATCCTCTCGCCGACGAGACACTTGATTTGTTTGATAGTACGGCGAAGAAGAACCGGGCGATATTTACAGAGATATTCCGACCTGTGCCAACTAACTTGGTTAGAGATTGGAAGGCATACGAAGTAAGATATTTTCCCTTAATTTTTCAAATCGATAATAACAGGAATGGACTTTACTTTAACTTTGAAAATAGAACTATCTTCCTAAAGTTAAAACTGGTCATTTAGCTCCTGGTGTTACTTTGGACCGTGCAAAGGAGCTTTTGAATGGTGTCCGCGGAGCCCTCGTTGATTCACCTCTGGTATGTTCTTTACTGACTTTTCATTTACCTCTTATCTCTTTGCGATTTGTTTGTTCTTCTTTTCTCTTCTTCTTCTTTCCTTTTCATAAGAACTTTCGTTTTTCACTGCTGGTACTTTAAAAATAGCCTAGTAATCCATATGTTACCATTGACCCTTCATACTATTTTCCCACGGGGTTTTGTGGCTAAAAAAACTTGCGAAAGTTCTGCTCCACATCGCAACCTGTTGTGCTGTGTTACTTTGTTTTCTCTTCTTCTAGTCTCACTTTCTTCTCGGTGCTTCTTTTATGCTTTTTACCCCATTTTTATCCATCCAACCATTCACGGGAAAAGTAATCGCCTGTAATCGTCTGTGTTTTCGTCCCCTTCCTTCCCTAAAATTAAACTCTTATTCGCGGAACCCCCCCCTCCCCCTTTCCTTAATTCCTTCTTTAATTTCTAAGTTCTTCTGAGAATCCACCTACTCACTACTCACTGATGTTTTTTTTATCTTTTGGTTACTTGATTGGATTGGCTCGTATAGGACTTCCTTATTGACGAGCGCGAGCTTGTGGAGAATCCTGACTGGCTGGGACTTAACCCGACACTCCCGATCTACATATGATATGATATGTTCTGTGTCGTGTAAAGAATCAAGAATTTTAGAAGGGGTCCGGGTTCGAAGTCTAAGGATGAGGATGGTATGCGAGAAGATAGGGATTTGAGGGACGGACCCCTTGAATTGTCATTTGGGGTGAAATATCTAGAGGGGAGAGGAGTCATTGTGCGAAGTAAGTGGGGGGTTGGATACGTATGTACGATAACGATAAACGAAGCTCTTTGAAGAGATAGAGTTTTGGGGGATGTGGATAGTGGATATATCTTTTGTGTGTGTTTGGATAGGATAGGATAGGATAGGATATGTTTTTGTAAAAGTAGTAGGTTTTTGGAATAAATAGACTCCCCGTAGTAAAGTATAGTATGACTCCCTCGTGATTTTGAAGGTCAATTTATTATGGATTGAATCAGCATAGGTAGGCTTGTTTGTTACCATCCTTTATGCCGCAGCACCTCTATACCTTGTATTACGTGTCAAACGGTTATGCAATCCCCCGATAGACATATCCATCACGACCATGATAAGTCGGATTAAGAACTGAACTCAGCATAGTCTTAGTCTTAGTCCCAGAATTTCCAAGATAAATTAACTACATTATGATTATCGTATCGACTAAAGAGTAATAGTTCAGTAAATACCATACCATATACACCGCTAGTGTATTCGAAAAAAGTACTAGCTCTAATAATCCCATTGGTCTGGTTTAAAACCAGGCAGTAAGTAGTTAGTTATTACTACATGTAGTACTCTGAATCATGAAGTGTATCCAATAAGTCCGAGTCCGAGTCTGTCTCAGCCACTGCAATCTAAATTAGTCTACGCGATCACGTGATTGATATTTGCGACTTTGCGCGCGCCCGAGAGACTAAGACCTTTTTTGGTGTTTTCGTGTCTCGGATTTTTATGTCTCCTAAGTTCTTTTACCTTTTTCCGGTTGGTGGATAGATAGTTGATAGATAGATGAATTGTTTCAAAATAACTGTGTCGTCATTGAAGTTGGGACTTGGGGTGGTTTCTTTTTTATTGGTGGCGAAACTACTGTGACTTGGAAGAAGATGTGCATTGAAAAATAAAACATGTGTTTTTCAAAACTTAAACTTGTGAATCGCAACCGTATAAAGCATTGAGAAGTTGAAGATATAGATATAGATATAGGGTGAACAGGACGCGGATCGAGTTGACTTGCTAGTTTTTTAAAGACCACTCGTCTTCCGCCTTTGTCCGAGAGATTGGCTTTTATAGTGTTTGGTTGAGTGTGTTAAAGATGGGACCCAGTCAGCATTAGTTCGTTTCCTTAGATGAGGATTGAGTTATAGAGTTCTGTCCTATTATTTGATTCGTTATGCTTTGCAGTGGCTGTTAGGGGTATTATAGTATGATGAATTGAAGCTCAGTAACACATGGAGCTAACATGCTACTGGTTAAAAGACCATTCCTCTTCCATCTCTGTCCGTGAGATTAGCTTTATGTGTTAAAAATGGGACCCAATCGTCATTGTTTTTTTTTAGAAGGGCACTGGATTGCAGGATTCTTTCCTGTAAGTTGATTCGCTATGTTTCGCAATGGCACTGTTAAGGATACTATAGTATAATAGATTGAAGTTCAATAGCACATGGAGTCTTAATGACGTCTGTCTGATGTTCGGACCTCTTCAGCTGAGAATCCCGAGTCCCCGTTATTAGGACGAATACCCCCCCTGTGGATGTGTTTTGTTGGAAAAAAAGAAGTGTAAATGTGATGAAACAATTATAAGGATATGGCTACTTCGTGTATTTATACGTATAATTATAGACGAACGAATATTAGCAATATCCCGCCCGCCAAAAAAGCGTAGGCGATGCCCGATTTATTACTAGATCTGGAATTGATCTTCGATTGCCTACGTAATCATTTTAGACCAAATATTCGTCATCATCAATATCATCATTATGATGATCATTCCCTTCAATCTTTATCTCTTGCTGGGCACACCTTTTAGCCATTGCTCCGTCTCTAATGTTTCATCACCATCGTCAAAGGATTGGCGTTTCGAGCTCATCTGAGATTGGGGGACACGTAAGCCTGAGTTCTAGAGGAGAGTAGATTTTAATGAATCTATTCAACGATGACCTGGGTCGCTTCGGATCGGATGCCGAGGGTGAGGGTCTCAGAGATAAGGATTGCCAAGAACGCGATGTTTAGCACGCACGGCTACGCATAGAATAGAAGGTTGCTTGGTTGATGATGAGCTGTCCCATCGAACTAAAGTGCTGTTGCTGGGTGTTACGAGAAGAAAGGAAGCTTAAAACATACTCGCAGATTAAGTTTATGTATAGTATAAACCCATTTTCATACTAAAATTTCATATGCTTCTTTTTTTGATCCATGTTTTCTCTTTATCGCACTTTGCTGCTTCTTTTTTTGCGTTTAGTTCCCAGAGGATGCTTGGAGAATCTAGAGAATACAGAGAACGAGGCTGAGGAGAAGGTGTTTCAGCCGCCGAACGTTGAACTTGAGATCCGAGACTACACCCGTGTCGTCGCCTTCCTCTGTTCGCGTGAATGAATTGAGGATAATATTATTGATGATCTAGACATATCTTTTGTTCGATGGATTTGTTGAGCCCGGTTTCGCTTCTCCTTAATCTGCGCAAGGCTCACACATTTGTTTGCGAAATTGAAGCCGTGTATCTCGGCTAGAAAAATTTGTTTTCCTAGTGTTTGTTTTGCTTTATAGTCAATTATTCGTTGCTTCTCGACCTTTTTCTCTTTCCCTTTCCAACGATACCCCTCTTCTTCCTCCCCTCCCTTTCTTCTACTTCTTATTTCCTGTCACTCGCGTCTTATTATAGTTTGTTTGTGTCTCGGAGTTCAGCCAGATTGACTTTTTTCTCTTGAACTTTCATCTTTTCTATTGAGTTCTGTCAATCTTCCGAATCGCTATGCACTGCTTCAACCGTGAGTGCGTCCTGTCCGAGACGTACTGAGTATCGAGAATACTTGTTGCGGAAAGTTTTAAAAGAGTTTCTTTGACTCAGTGGTATTGAAGATATCGGCGTTCGGAAGAAAGCTTAGATAAGACAATAATAGCACGATTAATCCGCTCCGCTCCCTCCTTTCTAGAATTTTTTCCTCGTGGGCATAGCAGGGTGGTAGTAGACGAAGAAGAGAGAAGATCACCGAGAAGATATCATATTACAATATATTACACAATACGGTTGCAGGTTCGTGGAAAGAGAGAGAAAAAAAACCAAACATACGACTGGCTGTTTGTCTTCCCGGTCCGCGACGCCAAAGGTGGAGCAAACATTGGATAATTAATAATAATTGGGGTGGGTGCTATATCACTTGTTACTTTCGTACTCCCTTATCCTTCAATCATCATTACCATTCCATTGTTCTGTTGTTATTCTCGTCCTTCGGTCTAGACACATTGCAACTGCGGTGTTGCCGATCGAGGGAGAGGCCCTTATATCTTTATTGATAATTGTTGACACAGCTCTGAGATCATTTCTTTCCGACGGGTCTTTATAATTATCTTGTCTTACCCCGCTAGCCCTCCCCTCCCGTTACCCGAACACGCAAGCTTATTATCCTCACCATTTTAGAAAAGGACAAGAAGATTGAGCATTGTCATACACCTACACCTCCGAGCTCTTCTTCGTCCACCATTCTGCAAAGTGCCTTTCATACATCCTTTACACTTTAAACCACCTGAAAGCGCTTAAGGTAAGAGTCCCCACTTACTTTTGGATCTGTACATCTGCTGACCACATTTATTTAATATCCACTTGACTTTTGCATCTACTTCACCTTATCCGTTAATGCATCCTTGGGACTCATATATAGGAAGAAACGAAAGACAACATCCTCACTTCCCCCACATTTTATACGGCCGAATACAAGCAGAGATTGAATATATCAAACAGACGATGTCTACTGATAGTAGCCCGCCGCCAACTACCTCCGCGCACTCCAATCCTTCTCCTCCGCAGTCGCACCAGTCCAGTCCGGAATCTTCATCTGAACCACCCCAAACGATCACGATGTCCGACAACCAAGCAACTGCGCATTCTCAAGACGACTTACAGTCGGGTTCAAAATCCCCATCCGCCTCCGACCCATCGTCATCCTCGTCGTCATCCGGGGAACCGACTTTGGTTAAAGGTAGCCATAGTGCTTCCGCTGAGCGCATAGAAGCGGATAGCGGTAGCAAGTCTATGGATTACACCAACAACAATAACTCGAGCACGGGTACCAGTGGTAGCAATAACAGCAATGCACAGAGCCTCTCGGTACCCGGAAACGGAAGCACAACGGAGAAAGGGGGAAAGACTTCTCAAAGGAAGAACGTCCAGTGGGCTGCGAGTACGAAAGGCGAGGGTCCGATGCGTGGAGACCCTGGTCCAAGTTCGTCTGCATATGTCCCAAACTATACTGGAAATGGTCCCCAAAGCAGGAACAGCTGGTACGATATCCGTAATGGGGGCGGATACACTTATGGTTATGGTTATGGCGGAGCAAATAATGGCTATGCTCGAGGACGAGAGAGGGAGAACAACGCAAGTGCTAGTTTGAGTCAACCTAGAAGTGTACACCACTTGGATTCGGCAGGACTCGATGTGAGTAAACTTTCTTTAAATTGCTTATTTCACGATCTTCTTTCCTTCTTTTCTTCATGGCCATTGGCCCGGCTCTTGCCTCTTGTTCTTAAAGTTCTAAGTGGGATTTCTCGGAGTAAATGGTACTCCCTATACTAGTTTTTCTCTTCTGGATTCCCAGGTTATTTTCTGTATACCCTTCCTGCCCTTCATTACAGTGTTCTATGCCTCCCCCTTTTCATTCCTGCGTTCTCTTCTTTCTCACCCATAAGAGTTTCTACCTGGGAAGATACTTGTTGTCTACTCTTTCACTATCTGGTTAGAACAGACTGTTCTATTTTGGTTTTCAAATTTACTAAAAGTGGATGGATGGCGGCCCGGTTTCCGATTACGAGAACCGGGACATTTTGTCTTACTCTATTACTGAATTGTTCGGGAGATGGAGCTGGGTCCGTCGAGGATCCCAGGGTCAATTGAATTGCTTTGACGGACTCCGAAGGTGGCCGTTAATTTATTTGACTGTGGAAGCTGTTTACGAGGGAATTCATTCCACGCTTTGAAGACGAGAGTACCAGCTCTTCATTGCTGATTTGAAGTTGGCTATTCGTTACTCCTTATGGTAACGATATCCACTGTGGTCACATAGGATGGATTATCGATGACAAGGGGTGGATGCATATATCCACTTGACTTTTAGTGGCGTGACGTCATTAAAGAGCCCCATTGGCTTCTGGCTTCATTCGCATATTTCATCTTCACTACTGAGCCTGCTCGCCTTTTTGCGCGCTCGTTGTCACGCATACGGGGGGAGTGTTACGGTGCTATGTTTCTTTTTGGTTGACGTTTACTGCACCCGAAGTGGATAGGGCGTATTATTTAAACCGAGACGATACAGGCCATAAACGAGTCAAATGACTGTCAGCCGACGACACTATCTGTTTGTCGTCCCCCACCCGTGTTCGACTGGAATCGGCTACTTTCATGACATCCACTATGTTTCTATCAAACATTTAGCTTCTCTTTTGTTTTCCGTCTTATACTATTTTTGTCGTTGTGATGCTTTCATAGTCCTCTTTGCTCTGAGATTTATCATTCTGTGATAACTGACGCTCTACTTTCTAGCCTGAAGCTTTCAAAGAACTTACGCACGCCCTTGAGCGGCACCAATCCGACTCAACATCCGCAGTTCCTTCATCTAGCGTCAACCCTACTGTCGCAAATACAGCCGCGAATAAAAATTCTTCTTCTGGCTTGGACCTATCTAGTCTTCCATCTTCCTCGATTTCCCGTCCTCAAGGAGGCTTAAGTGGGAGACGCCCCCCACCCCGCCTTACTTCCCTTCCCCCTAATCCATTCTCTAGTTCATCAACTGCCATGATGGATGATAATTCGCACAATACTAGCGGTAACGGGAAAGAATACGAACCATCGAGCTCGTATGCACTCAATCCCTTCAGCCCAGTCTTTACACCCAGGACACTAAGCCCTATTCACAGCGACAATGGCAGCGGGGGAAACTCGCGAGATGCAAGCCCAACTAGGGCCATCCCCGGTGAGGTGATCATTGAACCAATGGAGACCGCTGGATTGCCGGAACCAATCAGGTCTGTCTTTGAACCAGGGAAAGAGGTAGATGGTGAAGGCCTGGAGAATGAGATGATGGCCGAGGAACAGAAGAAGCGGTTCCAGAGACGAGCATCTGAGGTGAGATTAATATGTCCTTTAGAATTTCTTAGTTTTTAATAGCGATCTTTCTTCCCAGCTTGTTCGTGTTCATGCTAGAGGCGGTTTCCAAGTTTTGGCTGGATTTAAGGGAAACAAAGCCACAGCGCATATGCTACCTGAGGACATCGACCAGGAGGCTCCCCCGCGTCGTGTATCCCGTGCTTCGAAGAGACGCTCTAAGATCTTGGGCTCGATTCGCAGGAAATTCAGAGAAAGTAGAGCTGCTAAGGCGAAGGGAACTCAGGAGTCACCAGAGGATGAGAAGGAGACAGAAAGCGTAGATGAAAAGGAGGACGAAGAAGAGGATCTGGAAGGTCAGAAGGATGACGTCCCCGTTGGAAACCCACCACTTGCTCTTGGAAGTGGGGTCCTTGGCGCGCTATTGACCTTGTACAATAGTCAGCGTCCTGGATTTGCTACTCCTGGAGACAGAACTCCATCTGGTTCTGAACCTCCGACTCCGACTTACGAAAGATTTGATCAAGGAAGGGATTACTTTGGGAGAAATTCCAAGTCTAGAGAGAGGAAGGAAAGGCGAGATGCTGAGAGGGGAAGACAGCTTGAAAGTGCGAGAGAGAGGGAAAGGGAGGAATGGCGCGAAAGACAAGAGAAGCTTGATGGTGAGAAGGGGGACAAAAGGACAAGCGAAGATAAACCATTTGTTCAGACACCTTTAAACGCCCCTCCTCCGAGCGAGTCCATTAACTTGTCCAGACAAACTACTCGTCAAAGTCAATTAAGTGAAGGGGGGTCCCCTGCTCGGACTCCTCCGTATCCTTTCTATGCACAGAAATCGGGCACTCGTTCACTCCAGTCTCTTCGTGAGCCAATACAGAAGATTTCCTCTTCTCTTAACCTCCCGACATTCATGGGTGGAGATGGTCGGCCAGCGCAGGCTCGGAACGGTGGAGGTGTGTTTGGAAGCTTGATTGCGAGTACGGGTAACATCGCAGGAGTTGCTGCTCCTCATCAAGCACGCATCGCACCGAATACCAAGCGCCCGGGTTATCATCTCAGTAGATATTCGGTGGAAGAGATCCCATCTCGTAAAGCCGGAAAAGGTTCGGGAGCGAGCACGCCCTCATCCATTAGCCCTAGTGGTTTGATCTTGCCTGGAAGCGATCCAAAGCTTACTGCAGGTGGATCAAGGAGTGCACCGGCAACACCGTTGAAGGATATTATGGATATTCCTGCAATATCTCTCCAGGGTACGTCTGGTCAAGGAAGTCCTATGAGCCATGATATCTCGCCGGCAAGCGAAACCCCCTTAATGATGGCTGGGAGTAGACATCCAAAAGGTTCAAAAAGCTTGGATGGGTTAACTCTTGCAGATACGAACGATATTTACATGAAGACCAACCATGCTCGTACCGCATCGGATACTCAAAGCCTTGGATTGACTGTCGTACCCACTCGGGACTCAGAAGTTACCACGCATAAAGGCAGTGGAGGAAAGAAAAAGTGGGCTGGGATTTTGAAGGACTTTCCTCGTAGCTACAGCTCCGGTACTGCCAGCGGTTGGTCGAGCATCGTTAATACTCCTGGAACTGAGAATGGTAGCTATAGTGAGTCTGGTGGAGACTATTGGGATGAGAAGCAACGTCGGGCTGTTACTAATGCTGCGAACGAGGAGAAGAAGAAAAAGAAGAGAAAGAAAGCGGAGATTTATATTACGAGACACGTTGCGGAAGTACTTTCTCGACAGGAGTTTATCTTGAAACTTGCAAGAGCTTTCATGATGTTCGGAGCTCCAAGTCATCGGCTTCCTGCACAAATTCAGGCGACGGCCCGTGTTTTAGATATCGAGCTGAGTTGTATGTATCTTCCGGACGTCATGTTGATTTCGTTCGATGATGCTTCGACCAGCACGAGTAACATTAAGTTTATTCGTCAAGGAGCTGCGCTGAACTTAGGCAGACTTCAAGATGCCTATGATTTGTACTGGAAGGTTATCCACGATGAGATTTCTGTGAATGATGCAAGTCATGAACTAGATACGTTGATGCGTGGACGACCAGCATATAGGGCTTGGCAGCTTGCATTATTTGGAGGGTTCTGCTCCGCCGCGATCTGCGTTGTATCTTTCTCTGGGAGCTTTATTGATGCGCTTATCTCTTTCCCACTTGGTTTCCTACTCGTCATAATTCAGATACTATCAGTCCGAAACGAATTGTATTCCAATGTCTTTGAGTAGGTTTTTCCTTGGTGTGTATATCTAGTACACTTTTACTAATTGTTTTTCGTATTCGTATAGAATAACTGTGGCTACTCTTCTCAGTTTCTTGGCAGCTGTCTTCGCTGGAACCCAATGCTTCTGTTATTCAGCAGTTGCATCAGGGTCTATCGTACTCATTCTTCCTGGTTTCCTTGTCTTGAACGGATCGTTGGAGCTGTCATCGCGGAATATCGTTTCAGGGGCTGTTCGTCTTTGTTATGCTATTATGTATGCTCTTTTCCTCGGCTTTGGGTTATCGATTGGTGGAACACTCTATGAGACTATCACTGGGAAATCGGTTCTTAATCCAGAGGACTACACTTGTTCTTACAGCCACAACGCTGATGGCCCTTGGTATCAGAGAACACCGAGTGAATTCTGGTCTTTCTTGACGGTGCCTATGTTTAGTTTGTTCCTGAGTCTAAGGAATCACGCAAATTACAAGAGAAAAGAACTCGTAAGTTTTCTTCATTACTAATTATTCATAATTCTTTTCTAATCATTGCATGACTAGCTTATTACCGTGATAATCGCTTGTATTGGTTGGACTTGTAACCACTTCTCTGCTGTGAAATTCCCTTCTCGGAGCGATGTTAGTTCTGCTATTGGCGCGTTCGCGGTTGGCTTTATCGCGAACTTGTATGGGCGATTCTTCAAAGGGAATGCATTCGTAATTATGATCACTGGGATTCTGTTCCAACTTCCTTCGGGACTAGGAAATGGTGGACTCATTACGTTCGCCAGCCAAAATAATTCTAGTGGAAGTTCTACCTCCTATCTGTCTGGCTTCAGGACTGCGCTCCAGTTGATATCTGTGAGCGTTGGCCTGACTGTTGGGTTAGGTATTTCACTGGTCGTTATCTTCCCGATTCAGTCGAGGAAGAGGGCTGGTGGTATCTTCAGTTTGTAGAGAAGTGCTCCTCACGTACACGAAAATTCACGCCGTGGATGGTTCCACAGATATATCCGAAATCTATCTCTCCATATTTCTTCTTTTATTTTTTTGGAATTTCACTTGTATAATATCTTCTTAATTTGTTTTTTTATCTTTCCGTTCCTAGTTACTATTTTTCTTTCGTTTTTTCTGCTTCATCGACAAACAACTGTAAAAAAATGTTTCTTCACTCTGACACCATAAAATTGTATCGTATAAAAATAGACTAGTACATGGACACTATAGACTACATATTGGATATATATATAGACATATCACACCTCCTTTCCCCTCCCCTCTCTTTTACGCGTATAGATTGTATTCGTTCTATTTTGATTTTTTTCTCCTTTTGGTTTCACTTTTTTAATATCTCTTCGTTATGCTCTTTTTTTTAACTTTTTTGAGATTAGGCCTTAAAAAAACCCATTTCTACATGCCCGTCTTTTAATCCATCTTTTTTTCCCTTCCATTCTCCTCTTTTTAAACCCAGTTTCTCTTTTCTTTTTCCCCCCCCTCAAAAAGTCTGCTAGCTCCCAATACCAACCCACCCAATCTCTTATGCTTCTTATTCCCGGTTTCGTTCTATCTAGTGAATCTAATACATGCTCTTTGATTTCTTTCTAAACTTCAAACCAGCATGAGATATATGTGCATACTAAAAATTGGGGCCCAAAGAGATTCAAGGCAAGGCAAGGAGGCTTGTGATTATAAACGTGATTCTGACGTATGTCAATAGCACCTGTCAAAACAATGATAAACATTTCCCTCCTTGTCCTCGTACCTACACCTCCCCGGTCTGTTCTGGCCTTAATACAACCCACTGATCATCAAAATTCATTCGTTAAGGGTCGTGAAAAATGATTAATGAATCGAACTATGAAGTTAATGGTGGGTCCATGTCCTCAGAAACTGATTAATCTATGGTCCACTCATTGTCCATACATACGCACACGACCTGTCAAACCATACGATAGGCCTTGGTATCACAGATTCTGCTTCTCCTACTCTCGTTGATGAAATATTCAAGCTAGAAAATAATCAAGCAATAGAAGGAAATATATCTCTACTGCCCAGTTCTGATAGCTTTGATGAAGTTGCTACTAGTGATGACGTCTATTCTTCGTCTCCTGCTGTTTCTGAGAAAGCGAATCAAGAGCAAGGAAGAGACCAAGGAAGAGGAAAAGGGATTATTATAAATCAAGATACTGATCCTGTACCGTTCTCTAGTACACCTGATTTGGGATCTAGGACTGCTTCTTCTACACCTGATTCTGAGCGTGATCCTCCGACGCCGGTGTGGGACCCTTTTGTTAGGGTGTTGCATGAGAAACTTGAGGCTTTGGTTGAATCTGGGATGAAAGGGTGTCGGAGTGCTGCTGTGGACTGCGAAGAGGAAGAGGCTGATTACTCGGGAGAGGATTGTAAAAGTGCTGATGAATATGAGACGACGCCTTCTACTGCTACTACTACTACCAACGCTACTACTGCTGGTGCTGCTACTGCTAAGTCTTATCAACAGAAACGTAAACACTCGGACTCATTTGGCAGTGAATGCTCTACTGAACTGGCTTCTGATAATGAGGAAGAACAGCAACGTACTCTAAAGGACAAAGATACTCATCCTAATATACCAGTTTCAAAAAAGCTTAGAGAAACATCTTTTTCGTATTCGGCTACTGAGGCAGCATCGATTCGACGGGCTCATTCTTTGTCTATTAGTTCTACTTCTTTACCTCAGATTCCACACTCGGAATCACCCCCGTCTGGTACTTCGTTTACTCCTGTCTGTAAGAATCAAGGTGTTCCGATTATTGCTCCACCGCCGTATGAAGATATTCCTAGGGCACCGTTGTCTGCTGATGATGCTGCAGAGGCGCGGTTGAAGATTCTTTTGGAGAAGGAAGAGAGTCAGAGACAGGTGGATGGGTTTGAGAAGGGGTTTAATGCGGTTTTTGATAAGGATATTACTCAGGAGGAAGTTGACGATTTATTAGGACTTGATGAGGACTTTCGAACAAAGGCTATTAACTGGCTATTACAGGTATTTATTCATCTGTGCCTTTATATCACTTCTCTCCATAATTAATTTTTAACTCGTCTATTGTGTTATTTGATAGGTAACGCCGAGCAAAAAGCTTGGTGTTAACGAATTGAGGAATCAATTACGAACTAGTCCCGAGACACGTTTTCATGCTATTTTATTATTCAGTCGGTATTTTTTAAGAGTTGGTGATGCTATGCCTATTGCTACCAAGAAGGAGACGCCGTTGATGAGGCTGGGACGGCAGAGGATTGCTTGGAATGTTGCAGTGAGCTGTTTGGCTTTGGCTGTTAAGGTTTGATATGTTTCTGGTTTTTGATATTTCGAATATTTTTTTTGTGGAGGGACTAACTTTATTGTTAGTTCAATAGGGATTTTTTGAGTCCTTTGAATCCGGTGTATGCACGAGAGTTTTTAGCTGTTGCTCCTCATCCAATGTCGCATGACGATTTAGAGGTATGATGATGGCTTGAATATATCCATTGTGCGTGGAGGGAATTATGACTCAATCTTGTCTTGTATAGATTTCTCAGAAGGATGTACTTCATGCCCTGGATTATGAAATCCGCGGTATCACTCCTGAGCCGTTGATGGAAGAGATATGGTATAGTCTCCCATCTTTACGAAAGGTTTTGGAATTTGAGGATGGGTGGGATTCGGCTAAGACATTTGCTTGGCAGAGGTTGAATACCGCTGCTTCGAGTATGTGTTTATTTTTACTATTGGAATTAAAAGGGATTGATAAAGTAACTCAAACAAAATCAAACACCGTTTTTTATCTTCTATATTTATTTTTGTTTTTTGTAGCGAGTGAAATGCTGCAATTTCCGATATCTGTGCTTACTACGTCGGCTATATTAGAGGGACTACAGGAAACACTTGTGTCGTACTTGGAGTTGACTTGCGATGATGTATCGGATGAGGAGGTAGAGGTGCTGGAAGGTCAGGCGAAAAGGATACTTGTGAATGTTATAAAGGATATCAAGGATTTGATGAAAATTGCTTCTGTGAGTCGCTTTTTCTAAATACTTTTTTCTGATACGGCCAACCTGAGGATCGGTATTTCTAACGTATTTGTATTTGTGTGGGTCTGTATATGTTCATAGGTGGATTTGAAGCGATGCAGAAAATGGTTACGGAAGATTCATAGTGCTGTCTGATTCGGCGGCATGCTAACTTAAAATTATGATAATGATTATTCATACTTACTAGAAGACTGGAGGCCGGACTTACTTACGCTTCCCTATAAAAAGAAGATGGGATAAAGCGTAATGTATTATTTCTTTTCTCGCTCATTAGACTGTGCATATTCCTGTTGTTGCTACATAACTTTTTACAGGCATTCATTTCACAGGACTTCGAACAATAATGTATTTTTAGAGTTTTTTTCCTTTAATTCTATAGCTCATCCGATACATACGACACTGATTATTTGCTATCGACTATCGACTAACGATTACTGTTTAACGAACTTATTACGTCTTATTTCTAACTACTTACAATAAAAGCATTATGTATGATACGCATGTAACGATTAACAGATAATACATATTACTTATTTTATCCATAAATACCCAGAATGTAGTTTATGTCCTCATAATTGAACACCTTTCGAGTTATCTTTAGTGTACCTAAATAAACAAATAATCTACTAGGAAATATGATGTCTAGCTCTGATATTCAACTTTGATACCTGCCTCTTCCATTGCCCGTTCCTTCAATGAAATCGAACCGATATCAGGATAATCCCGAAGTTCCCCAGCAAGGTCCTCATAAAAGTCTCTTGTTAACCCAGCTTTCTCTCGATCCTCTACATTAAATGGCCCTTTCAGCCTCCCACTAAAGTGCTGTCTGACCTCCTCTCGGAAAGTAGCCACAGGATCCACACCATCCTCATTACACACAAACGTAAACCAACGATGTCCAGCCGTGACATGCGTGACTTCATCATTATGAATTATCGTCAGCGCATCCACGCTCTCTTTGTCCCCCTGTTTAGCGAATTTGGCGATTGTGGCTGGGTTGACGTCTAGGCCTCGGGCTTCGTGGACGAGGTGGACGATTGCGAGGCGGGAGCGGAGGGTTTGGGAGGTTTCTGTTGCGGAGGACCAGAGGGCTGAGTGGATGGGGAGGGAGCCGTAGGGGGTTGAGAGGGAGGAGAGGCGGGAGAGGAGGAGGGAGAAGTGTTTGGCTTCGTCTAATGCGATTTTGGTGAAGTCGGAAAAGAATTGGTGGGGGAGAGATGGGTGGGAAGGACCGAAGCGGGCTATGGCATCCCAGCTTTTTTTTTTTTGGTTCGTATGGAGTCAAATCATATATGAAGTCCATGGTACGTTATTGGATTAGTTGTATTTGGGATACATGCAAGGAGAAGAGAGATTAGTGATTGGTTTTCGTAGGATAGGATGATTTATGTTGTGTAAGAGACTACTCACGCGAGGTCTATAGCCCATTGTTCGATGTTGGCTAATGCATGAAGCATTGCCGCTCGACTCTTTCTCTTCGCTGCCCGGTTTGGATCGACGAATTTCATGTAATCTTCGCGGGGAGGGGTGTCGGGAGGTTTTGGTGCATTTGACCCGCGGCCGATGGACGATAATTTACCTGATCGGAAAAGTTTCACGGCATGCCTTGTCCTTTCTACCTTTAGTTGTGGGTGTGAGGTATTGAGAATTAGGACTGCCCATTGAATTAGGGTCTTGGGAGCATTTTCTGTTGGGATGATAGGTTCTGGGAGGGTGATCAAGTCTAGGGGTGTCGATGCCGAAGAGCTGCTGGAGGGTTTAGGAGGTGGAGGGGGGTCAGCGAACTCTAGTAATAAAAATATCATAATACGCTCATGAGATTAATGGAATATGAATAAACGTAGAGTAGTTACCCTCTGAAACAGGCCGAAACTCAACAAGACGCCAATTTTGACCTTCTTCTGGAGGTTCTATCCATACCGAGTTATCCCTAACTTCTACTTTATAGACACAGGCTCGCAATCCGGTCTCGCTTTTACCTGTACGCATATCAAAGTCATATCTAAATAGATAATTTTCAATATTATTATGTTAGAATGGATATTTATGAATTAAGGCAAAGAAAGTAGAGAATACCTATGCCAAGGACAAACTGCTACCATCCCTGTTTCACACTCTTCTATGTCTGCATGAGACATATCCGCTCCCAGATGAGGACAGGCTGATTCCATTACATAGAGTTGTTCTGCGATATCCTCCGATATCCTATTGTTAACTGATTCAACATGATCCTGGTCCGGTAATTCCTTGGGTTCCTCATCGGGGATATGACTAGCAGTCGAAAGTCGGAATAACAAGAGTGAATGATACAGTCCTTCGGATGAGCGAAGTGTCAAAAGATAGCGCGTATGGGTGAGGATATTCGAGATAGGTACAATTCTACATGATGAGATTTATTCAGCTATGAAAACTCAAAATCAAAGAAGACATACTACTTCAAAAAATCCATTTTATTTTGAAAGTTTTTAGAATCCACACTTGAGAGATTCGCGGCTGAGAGAGATGCAAAACCAAGACGTGAAGTAGATATTCCTATAGAGCTATAGGTACAATTTATAGACAAAAAAATGGGGTTGACCCGATTATAAGTTTCAATAAGTCGCCCTACGAGTATTAATGGTCTCCCTAGAATGGGAAGCATAAAACTTAATGAGAATATGTCACGTTAAAGTTTATAGTGAGTCACAAAAAATCACAGATGCGTGATAGGTCTAAATGGCTTTGTGACATTCGCGTTGAAATACAAATCCGCAGTTTCTGTTTGCCAGTACCCTTCGTGGCCTGAGAATATATGATTTGCTTATTTGATTATCTCCCACGTTTACTATAACATATGGCTGATAAGCGGACTACACACTCTATTAAAAATAAGTGGAGATCGCTTAAGCCAC
The DNA here is from genome assembly GCA_002287475.2 of Pyrrhoderma noxium. Taxonomy (NCBI): domain Eukaryota; kingdom Fungi; phylum Basidiomycota; class Agaricomycetes; order Hymenochaetales; family Hymenochaetaceae; genus Pyrrhoderma; species Pyrrhoderma noxium. The sequence continues at coordinate 312,113 of CM008261.1, forward strand.
GTACACTTTATTCATTATACGAGTGCCCACTGACTATTAAACACAAGTTCGCAGAAGAAACAATAAATTAAAATGGGGCAATGAGTTCTTTATCTTTATAACGACGGCGAATGTCCCTAAACTCAATTTTACGTCATTACCAGAATGGGCAACAAAGATCCGTGTGATCCAGGTGGATTAGCGATGAACAGTCAACTCATTGATCGTGATGCTGTTCCCAGATCTCCCCTTGAAGGGCGACTCTAATTTCTATTGATTTTAATGTAGTACCCACGCCTCAATATGTATGCGATCTCATTCCGGTCCTTCTTCCCACTGACCCAAGATATACCAAATTAATATTCTCGGCTATATGTACGATGAGATAGCCCTGACCTTTCTCGTGTGTATCATTTTATAATTATGTTATGAATGTATTTGATACACCCACCCCTCCGCCCCCCCTTGTAGATGCCGTAGAAAAATAATATCATATGACCACGGAAGAAAGGACCCAAAGAAACCGGTATCTCGTAAATTTGTTATATACAATATTGTAGAGTATGGTTAAATTTTCAAATAAATATTTGATTACTGGTCTAACACTATGAGGAACTATGTTACTAGAGGTGCTTTAATGTAAACTACGTATGCAATTACATTTAATATATAATAAGATTTAACGAAAGAAACCCTATTATTACATGATATTTACTCCTATATATACACCAAATTATATGGTCGTATGCTGGTGTAGGATCTTATATATCCTGTGGGGAGGAATGTTCTAGTCCCACAGGTGCCAAAACTCCAGTGATTCATGAGACAAAACCGATTAGTAAAAGTGTCAAAAAATCTGATGAGCAATATCCCCTTAAAGTTGAATCATGTTTGTAGCCATCCCAAAGGCTCGATCAATCAAATCGTCATGACCCCAATACGGTCACGATGTTGCGTAAGTTACCGTGTGCGTCTGCTGCAACAGGAAGTATATAATAGTAACGCTTGAGGTAACCGATCTCCTTTGTTGGGACACCATGAGTTCAACCACCATTTCTAGAGGTTCTCTTGATGAGCAGCTTCGACAACTATTTATTGTGTTACAGGATATACACACTGCGTCTGTATGTATCCAATTCCGGTTTTAAATTCATATTGACATAGAGCTCATTTGAATTGGCTAAAAATACTTGGACTATAGTATATGGATGGTGAGACAACCCTAATATTCTCTCGATGCAGAGCCGTCACTTACACACCGTTTTGTTTTGTATAGTTGTTTCTGTTACAATCTTGATTTATGACATAATCATTACAGTAGATCAGTACGTTGGCTGATTGATGGACACAATTAGGCACATCTTATGATTAACTAATAAACAAACTCTAAACACCAACTAGAGAGGTGAGACACTGCCCGCACCAATAATGATCCAATTAAATTTCTCATTTCAAACTTAACATAGATTTCATTGATCTGGGATTCTCGCTGGTCGGCCGGGAAATTTATATACTACTTTATTCGTTATGGACCCGTGGTAGAAAGTATTCTTTGGTTGATATGTAAGCAATCCAAGTTCTTTGGTAGTTCCCCTCCAACTGAAGGATACATTTTCAGATGTTATCGACAAATCTGCCTCTAAATCAGTATGTCGCTCGTTTACTACTAAGATTCCAAGCTAAACATTTTCAAAGTTGTAAGCCACGTTACCCGCATTGACAATGGATTTTCATTTTAAAAGTATTTTCTTGGAGTTGTTCTTTTGAGGTGACAATCGGCATATGGTATGTCGAGAATCTGTGGAATGTTATTTCTTCATACATGCTCATATATCTAAGGGCAACATTTCTATTTCTCATCCCCTTACAAGGTTTGAAACTCTAATAGAGATACGTATGTGTATATTAACTCCGCTCAAGCCATAGTGATACTCCGTACAATAGCAATATGGAAAAAGAACCGTTTTATCATGTTAACCCTTATTATTTCTGCTATTGTGGGTCAATCATATCTCGAATCTATAATGCGAATAATCATACTGAGGACTTTTGTAGCTCACGGACCTTGTTGTTGCCATTATCAGCATTCGAGTGACAAAGGAAATGATCTGTATGTCTTTTCGAAAATGATTGTTCAACGTTAAACTTGACTTTGTGTTACAGCAGGTGAAACTGGACTTCCGCCACAGTGAGCAAGTTAATAATGTCTATTCCAAACAGATACTAATACCTTGATTAGGTTAATACCTCTAATGGGATGTGACGCATATCACGCATCCTCTAATCTTCACCAAACTATACCTGCATGGTCAACTGTTATATTCTTCGACACAGTATTATTTTCTATAACCTTAATCAAAACATGGAAAGCCTGTAAGGGAAATGTACTACTTTGGCTTTCAGGAAATCTGATATCCTCTTTTAGGGAAGCTTGCGCCGTGTTCCCAACTGTTTTCGGTTCTTCTAAGAGATGGGTTTATTTTTTATGCAGTTATGCTGAGTACGCACTAATAGTATAATAACAAAAGCTAACTCTGACACGCACTTTCTAAGTTCTAAATGTCGTGAATCTAGCACTCTATACACTCCCTCCGTTGCGTGGGGCATTGGCCAGCGCCTTATCTCCCGTAATAAGAACAAGCTTCAGTATAACAGGAAGTCGTCTCATTCTCAACCTTCGGGATGCTTCACGTTCCCAATTTTTTAACTCAAGTGACGAAACGAAGATAGAATCGTCTATGCGGTTCGTTGGCTCAGACAGAGTAGGCGAACCATAAACCTCTAGAAGCGTGTGCCATACCCTACAGTAGACACGATTAATCAAATAGAGCATGTCATATAGACTGTAGTATGTAATATTTGAATGCACAATACAGCTCAAGAGCGAGATAGTCGCCAAGGCACATCATAGCTGAAGTTTGCTCCAAACCGCACCATCAATTACTATATATACGATAGCCCTCTTACGTTTATCACGGAGTGTGGAGAACCGGGACTCATTCTATCTTTTAAATCTTGTCTCTTGATTGCCTGCGTTATTAGTGCCCCATGGATTTAAAGGTATTGATTTTCCCTTAGCATTGAATTTAGCTAGTGGGATTGGTTTTTAGGAGCTGAAAAGGGGTGGGGGAAGTGTACGGCTTTAATGCAAGACCATACCAGGACACTAAGAGTAGAGAGTTAAGCCTCCCACTACGTATGTAATGGGTAAAATTACAATCCTCCATTTCCTGCATCGATTTACAAATATATATGACTCCACCTGATCTCCTTCCTTGTAGATACCATAGAGAAGCGATACCACATAGCCCTGGCCGAAGAGCTCAAAGAGGATACTTACCATGTGATTACTTTTAATAATAATGAAGAATACAACTGAGTAACTCACATATCGATTTATTACATATACTTTAAATATCTCTATAAGAAGATATAGGATTTGATATAGGTCACTAATATAAATCACGTATATACCTATAAGTAACCGTTGTTTGATAAAATTTAAACCTACTGCAGTACTAAATATATATTCTCATATGCTAGTTTAGGACTTACCGGCTCTTATATAGAGGCATGTACTAATTCCATAGGAACCAAATCTTCAGTGAGATATAAACGCATCAACAAAAAATTTAAAGCATTTTGATTAACAGTTATCTCCCAAATCGAATAGTGTTTGTATTCACTCCAAAGTATAATCAATCAAGCTGCCATCACCAACAGATTCACGGCGTTACGCAGGTTCCCGCACTCAACCACAGCCACAGCCATAGCAACAAGTATAAAATAGTGACATTTAAGGTGGCCGATTTTCTCTGCTGGGCACTATGAGCTCAATTACTATCCCCGGAGCCTCTCTTGATGAGCAGCTGCGACAACTATTTATCATTCTACATGACTTACGTACCTTATCCGTATGTACCTCATCCCAGCTTTAATACTGATTATAAACTTATCGTTTTGGTTAAAATACTTGAACAACAGTATATAGAATGTGAGATAGCCCCGATATTCTTTTAGAAATGCCCTCTCTTATTGACGCCTTTGTCTCATATAGTCGTTTCTACTACAATCTTGATTTATGATATAACCATTACAGTAGATCAGTACGTTGATTGATTTATTGTCACAATTCGCCACTATTTATGTTTAACTAATAATGAATACTAATCATCAACCAGAGAGGTGAGACATTACATACACAACTGATAATCCAATTGATTCCTCGTTGTTAACCCCCAAATGTAACCTAGACTTCTTTGATTTGGAATTCCCGCTGGTCGACCGCGAAATTTATATACTACTTCATTCGTTATGGGCCTGTGGTGGAGGGTGTTCTCCAGTTGATTTGTAAGTGATGCAAGCTCTTCAATGTTTTCTGTACAAATGAGGGTAACTTTATTAGATACTATCGACAAATCTGCCCCTAAATCGGTATGTCATTCTTTTACCGCTCAAACCCAAGAACTGAACATCTTTCAAAGTTGTAAGCTTGGCTACACATTATCTATAGACTTTCGAGTGAATATTTTTCTTTGAAGTTGTTTTTTTGAATTAGGAGTTAATATATGGTATGTTAAAATTGGAATATTATCTATTCATGCATACTCATATAGCTCAGGGCTATAATAGTATTTACTGCTCTACTACAAGGTTTCATTTCCGTTTTCGCTGTTTTTCGCATAACTAAACTTTACTTTAAGTCATAGTAATACTTCGCACAATAGCAGTATGGAACAAAAACCGACTTATCACGTTAACACTCATTATTTCCGCTATTGTGAGCTGATTATTACTCAGTTTTACAGTTTTTTTTCGTATTATAAAATCTTTGACAGCTTGCAGACCTTGTTGCTACTATCACTAGTGTAATAACTATAAAACAAATGATTTGTATGTTTTTTCAGCAAACTTTGTTTAGACCCGAACTTTATTTTGCATTGCAGCGAGCAGAAACACACTTCTACCACAGTGAGGGTGTCTGCTGTGCTTCTCGTATCAGTCGTTAATATCTCGATTAGATTGAAACCTCTAATAGGATGTGGCGCATATAACACAGTAGCTAACCTTCACCAAAATATACCTGTGTGGTGTTTTGTTATACTTTTCGACACATTATTATTTTCTATAACCCTGGCCAAAACTTGGAAAGCTTGTAAGTAAAACATACTGTTTTTTCCGTAGGGTTAGCTAACAGCCTCACTTGCAGGGAAACTTGCACCGTATTCCCAACTATTTTCAGTCCTTCTCAGGGACGGATTCATTCTCTATGCAGTTATGCTGAGTTCGTATTACTACCATATACTCAAAGATGATGCTAATATACAAATTTTCAGTACTAAACATCATAAATTTAGCACTTTATACACTTCCTCCGTCACATGCAGCGTTGGCCATCGTTTTAACTCCTATATTAAAAGCGAACTTCGGTATAACGGGAAGTCGTCTCATTCTCAACCTTCGGGATGCTTCACGTTCCCGAATTTTAGACTCAAGTGCTGAAACCAAGATAGAAACATCTTTATGGTTTGTTGACTCAGAACTGGTAGGCGAACCATAAACTTTGCGCGCGCGTGCCATACCCCACAGTAAACATGAGCAACTAAGTAGGACAAGTCACATAAACTACATAACATGTAAATTTTATTTATTTGAATACGTTATATAGCCCGAGCCAGTCATTAAGACACATTATAACTGGAGTCTGTTCTCATGATACACTCTCCATAACTAATACTCATCGATAATTAATACGCAAAAGATCGAACTAGTAGATGCAATAATGCACTATATCCTACGCACGCACGGAGCATCTTAGGAGTCCGGAGCTAGCTGCTACCCCGATAGTTTTATGACAACAACCTACGACGACCAGTCTTAAAAGATTAACGTTAAATCTTTTTAGACGGGATACCAAGAATAGAGAATGGAGCTGAAAAGGAGTGGGGGAAGTGTACGGCTTTATTACGAGACTATACCAGGACACTAAGAGTAGAGAGTTAAGCCTCCCACTACGTATGTAATGGGTAAAATTACAATCCTCCATTTTCTGCATCGATTTACAAATATATATGACTCCACCTGATCTCCTTCCTTGTAGATACCATAGAGAAGCGATACCACATAGCCCTGGCCGAAGAGCTCAAAGAGGATACTTACCATGTGATTACTTTTTAATAATAATGAAGAATACGATTGAGTAACTCACATATTGATTTATTATATATGCTTTAAATATTTTATAAAAAGATATAGGATTTGATATAGGTCACTAATATAAATTATGTATATACCTATAAGTAGCCGTTGTTTGATAAAATTTAAACCTACTGCAGTACTAAATATATTCTCATATGCTAGTTTAGGACTTACCGGCTCTTATAAGAGGCATGTACTAATTCCATAGGAACCAAATCTTCAGTGAGATATAAACGCATCAACAAAAAATTTAAAGAATCTTGATTAACAGTTATCTCCCAATTCAACCACTCCAAAGTATAATCAATCAAGCTGCCATCACTAATAGATTAACGGCGTTTACACAGGCTCCCGCACTCAACCATAGCCACAGCTATGGCGACACGTATAAAATAGTGACATTTAAGGTGGCCGATTTTCTCTGGTGGGCACTATGAGCTCAATCACTATCCCTCGAGCTTCTCTTGATGAGCAGCTGCGACAACTATTTATCATTCTACATGATTTACGTACCTTATCCGTATGTACCTCATCCCAGCTTTAATTCATACTAATTAAAAACCTATTGTCTTGATAAAAATACTTGGACAACAGTATATAGAATACGAGATAGCCCCGATATTCTTTTAGAAATGCCCTCTCTTATTGACGCCTTTGTCTCATATAGTCGTTTCTACTACAATCTTGATTTATAATATAATCATTACAATAGATCAGTACGTTGATTGATTTATTGTCACAATTTGCTACTACTCATGATTAACTAAGAATAAACACTTTATAGGTGATATATAGCTCTGGTGAGAAAGTTCAAAAGAATTTATGACCCCGTCAATACCTTTGATAATAATAATATGAAGTATGATTAAATAAAACACTTGAATGTTGATCTATCATGTATGCTTTTAATACCTCTATCAGAAGATGTATAATTTGATACGATCTTCTAATTTAAAATATAAGTGTAATTATACATAATATATACCAGGGTTCGATACAAAAAAACTTGATTATTATATTTAACACTACCGATATACTAAGTAATATGGATAGAATCTGGTGCAGAATCGATTCTCCAGCTTTGTAGGGAAGTATGAACAAGTCCTACAGGAGCTAAACACTCCATGCTTTGAGGGGTCAAAATGCACTCATGGAGCTTTTAAAAGTTCTGATGAACAATGCATTCTCTAGTTCGAATTGTGTTTGTATCTATTCTAAGACATAATCAATCAAGCTACCACCTGCAACACAATCACGTTGTTACGCTAATTTTCGCACTCAGTTTCAGTGAGTAGTATAAATTAGTGGCATTTGGAGTCACCGGAGTTTCTTACCGGAGTTTCTCACTGGACACTATGAGCTCAACCACTTTTTTCGAAGTTCCTCCCGAAGAGCAGCTCCAACAACTATTTATTGTTCTACGTGATTTATATACCTTATCTGTATGTACCCATGCTAGCTTTTATTCATACCTACTTGAAACTTATTTGACATGGTTGAAATACTTGGGTAACAGTATATGAGTGGTGATACAGTTCTATCATTTTCTCTGAGAGATGTTATCTATTATTAATTCCTTTGTTGGATATAGTCGCTTCCGTTACAATTCTACTTTATGATATTGGCATTACATTAGATCAGTACGTTGAATAATTGGCAGACACAGATCATTACACCTATGACTAACCAACTACGAACACTAATTAATAATTAGAGAGGCTAGATCTTATTTTTGTATTCACCAAACTAATTGGCTTATCATCGTAAACCCCAAACTTAATACAGATTTCACTGATTTGGAGCTCTCGTTGGTCAGCTGTGAAGTTTATATATTACCTTATTCGTTATGGACTCGTGGTAGAAAGTATGTTTTCATTGATATGTAAGTGATTCAAGTTCTTTGATGTTTTCCATATAATCGAGGGATATCCCATCAGATACTATTGACAAATCCGCCCCGAGATCGGTACGTTATTCTTTCAATACTGGAACTCCAAGCTGAATATTCCTCAAGTTGTAAGCTTGGTCTCTTGCTTTGCCGAAAAAATCTTTGTTTTCAATTTTTAAATTAAAGTTGTTCTTTTGGAGAGATAGTCGATATATGGTATGTTAAAATTTTAAGTACATATTATTTCTGTGTGCACTAATATATCCAAGGGCCACAATACTGTTTGTTATTCCCTTACAAGGTTTAAATCTCTGTTTGAAGCTTAGAGTGTATACCTATATACTAACTCTGTTTCAAGTTGTGGTGATACTTCGTACGATAGCAATATGGAAAAAGAATCGATTTATTTCTTTAATACTCATTGTCTCTGCTATTGTGAGCTGGCTATATCTTAATTCTATAACTTAACAGTATGTGATGAGAGCTTTGGCAGCTTTCTAATCTTGTTTCTATCATTGCCGGCGTCCTAGTTTTGAAAAATGTTATTTGTATGTTTTTGTTAGCAAATACCGCTGAGATTTTAACCTAACTCCATATCCCAGCGAGAGAATATATGCCTCCAACACAGTGAGGAAGTCTGCTGCGACTCTCTCGTATCAAGCACTGATACATTGACTAGATTGAAACCTCTAATAGGATGCATTGTATATAACGCAATAACTAACCTTCACCAGAGCTTGCCCGCGTGGTCATCTGTTATTCTTTTTGATACGGTACTATTCTTTTTAACTTTAATCAAAACATGGAAAGCATGTAAGAAAAGTACTTTACTTTGTTTCCACTTTTGGGAGAGCTAACAGCTACAATTGTAGTGAAACTTGCACCGCGTTCCCAACTGTTTTCGGTCCTACTAAGAGACGGGTTCATTCTTTATGCAGTTATGCTAAGTTCGTAATACTATCATAAATATTTGAAGCAGAAGCTAATTTACAAAATCTTAGCATTGAACATCGTAAATATGATAATTTACACACTTCCCCCGTCACATGCAGCGTTGGCCGGTGCTTTAATACCTATAGTAAAAGCAAATTTCGGTATAACGGGAAGCCGCCTGATTCTTAACCTTCGAAATGCCTCACATTCCCGAATGTCCAGCTCAATTGAAGAAACCAAAATAGAAATGTCTTTATGGTTAGTTGACTCGGAACCGGTGGATGAAACATAAACTTCTAGAAGCGTGTGACATACTCTCCAGTAAACATGATCAACTAACTAAGTATGTCCTATAAACTACATAGTATACTGTATTTATTTACTTTGAATGTACTATATACTCCGAGAGCGAGCAAGTCATCAAGGCGCATAATGATTGAATTCTATTCTCGCAGTACACCGTCTATAACGAGTACTCGCCGATAATTAATACACAAAAGGTCGAACTAATAAATGTATTATGAAGTAATACTGTACTATATCATACACACAACTGCACGCACGGAACATCTTAGGAATACAGGATTAGCTGCTACCCCAACAGCCTAATTACAATGACATACGATGACCAGTCTTGAAAAAATCCAAGTTGAACCTTGTTGGACAGCATATAGAACACTAAGAATAGAGAATGGGACTTCACCTGCTTACGTAGTCCTAAATACGCGGACACCTCTTGTTGAGTCGACCACTATCAACCCCCAGATTTTTCACTAGGTGAATTCTCCTATCTTATTTCAAACTTTATTTATAGTGGACGTCTCATTAACTGTGTCGTATTTTTAGTGGGTAGTGGATTTTATGGCAGCTGTATTTTGGTGTTGGTGGGGCAGACTTCACTCGGTAGACCCAACAAATGCACCACGAACACCTTCCTTATAGGCATCGTGTAGATGTGTCACAACTTTATACGATACCCTCCTTATAGATGCCGCATAGCTTCAAAAAGAGATTTTAAAGGAGATTATTGGCCTATGAATATCATTGATGGTAATGTGGAGTATGACCAAGTAAGACACTTGAATATTAATTTATCACATATGATTTTGATATCTCCACTAAAAGGTGTAAGATTTGATGTGGTCTTTCGACATATGCTTATTTATAATATATACTAGGTTTCAATATAAAAAAACTCGATATACTGTCAGTATCTGGTGTAGGATTCTCTAGCTCGTGTAGCGAGGTATGTACTAGTCCTACGAAAGCCAAACCTTTAGTGCATCGAGAGATCGAAACGTACTCTTAGAACTTGGGAACTCTGAATCGCATTACATTCTCCAATTCAAATTATGTTTGTATCAGTTCTAAGATCAAGCGATCACCGCCAACATATCTACAGTGTTACACAGGTTTCTGTGTTAAGTTACCGCAAGAAGTATGAATTAGTGGCATCTAAAATCACCGGTTTTCTATGTTGGACACCATGAGCTCAACCGCCATAACTGAAGCTTCTCTCGACGAGTAGCACCGACTTCTAATTACCGTCCTATATGACTTACGTATCTTATCTGTATGCGTGCTTCATTCCGGCTTTTATTCATACTGACTCTAAACTATTTGAATTAATTCAAAATACTTGGGCTATAGTATATGAGTAGTAAGACGGTTTTAATTATTCACTCTTACAGACACCTTCTCTCGTTGACTCCTTCTAGCATATATAGTTGTTTCTATTACAATCTTGATTTGTGATATAATTATTACAATAGATCAGTACGTTGATTGATTAATGGATTTAATCCGTCATAGCTTATGATTAAACAATCAACGAATACTAGTTATCTTACCAATTAGAGAAGTGAGATATTGCCTGCATAGTCGATAATCTAATTAATTTCTCATTTTCAACCCCAAACTTGACATAGACTTCATTAATTTGGAATTCCCGCCGGTCGGCCGGGAAATTTATATACTATTTTATCCGTTATGGACCTATGGTGGAGGGCATTCTTTGGTTGATATGTAAGTGACCCAGGCTCTTTGGTGTCGTCTGTACAAACGAAGGATACTCTATTAGATATTATCGACAAATCTGCCTCTAAATCAGTATGTAGTTCATTTACTACTCAGAAACCAAAATTAAATATGTTTCGTAGTTGTAAGCTTTGGTTATACATTACCTATAGATTTTCAATTGAAATCGTTCCTTCAAGCTGTTTTTTCGAGTTAGAAGTCAGCATATAGTATGTTACCTATTATAATTTTTTTTTCATGCATACTCATATGGCTCAGGACAATACTTCTATTTGGTATTCTCTTGCAAAGGTGAGATTTCTATTGCGATGCATATGTATTTTAACTCTGCTTCAAGCTATAGTGATGCTTCGTACAATAGCAATATGAAACAAGAATCGATTTGTCACGTTAACACTTATTTTTTCTGTCATTGTGAGCCGACGATATCTCTGCTCTATAGCTTTAAAACGTGTAATAGGGACTTTGACAGCTCGCAGATCTTGTTGCTGCCATCTCTAATACCCTGTTTGTTTATAAAGGAAACGGCTTGTATGTACTTTTCAACTATTTTTGTTTATATCTAAACTTGACTCTATATCCAAGCAAATAGAAATGTACCTACACCACAGTGAGGACATTCACTATGCTCCTCTCGTATCAGGCGCTAATAACCCGATTATAATTAAATCTCTAATGGGATGTGTCGTATTTAACACAGTAATTAATCTTTACCAAAGCTTACCTGCATGGCCAACTATCATATTCTTCGATACGGTACTATTCTTTTTAACTTTAATCAAAACATGGAAAGCATGTAAGAAAAGTACTCTGTTTCCACTTTTGGGAGAGAGCTAACAGCCACATTTGTAGTGCAGCTTGCACCGCGTTCCCAACTGTTTTTGGTCCTACTAAGAGACGGATTCATTCTCTATGCAGTTATGCTGAGTTCGTAATACTATCATAAATACTTGAAGATGATGCTAATATACAAAATCTCAGCAATAGGTATCATAAATTTAGCACTTTGTACACTTCCTCCGTCACGTGCAGCATTGGCCAGTATTTTAACTCCCACAGTAAAAGCAAATTTCAGTATAACAGGAAGTCGTCTCATTCTTAATCTTCGGAATGCCTCGCGTTCCCGATTTTTAGGCTCCAGTGATGAAGCCAAGATAGAAATATCTTTGTGGTTCGTTGTCTCGGAACCAGTAGGCGAACCATAAACTCCTAGGAGCGTGTGACATACCCCACAGTAAACATGAGCAACTAAGTAGACCAAGTCATATAGACTACATAACATGTAATATTTGAATGTACCATACAGCTCAAGAGCGAGACAGTCGCCAAGGCACATTATGACTGAAGTCTATTCTCATGGCACATCCTCCATAACCAATACTCATCGATAATTCAGACGCAAAAGGTCGAACTAGTAATTGTATCATAACGCACTAATGCACCTAGACACAAATACATTATCCTCCTCTTGTTGGACTGTCTACAAACCAGCCCCCACATTTTTCATGAGGTAAATTTCTCCTATCTTATTCCAACTTTTATATAAGGTAAGTGTCCTACTTTCAGTGGGTGCTATCTTTTACAGCAGTTGTACTTTAGTGTTGTTGGTACAGGTTTCACTCGGTAGACCCAATAAATGCATACTCCCCTGTATGTATCATGTGGATACGTCACGACTATATATAATACCCTACTCGTGGTCTCATGGACTCAATGAGAAAGTTTAAAAAAGGATTATTGACATGTCATATCATTGACAGTAATGTGGAGTGCGATCAAGTAAAATATTCGAATATTGATTTATCACATATGCTTTTGATATTTCCATCAGAAGATGTAAGATTTGACACAGTATTTTGATATATGCTTATTAATAGTATATACTAGAATTCAACACAAGAAACACGATCATTACAGTTAAATTCGTTGATACACTAAATTATACTGTCAGTATCTGGTGTAGGATTCTACAGCTCGTGTATCAAAGTATGTACTAGTCCTACAGGAGCTAAATATTCAGCGCTTTGAGAGATTAAAACTAATCATAGAAATTTTAAGAATCCTGACGAACAATACATCCTCTAATTTGAACCGTGTCTGATTCCACTCCAAGACAGATTCAATCAAGCCATCACCGCCAACACAATCACAAACGTCACGCAGGTTTTCGCACTCAGCCACAGCGAAAGGTATAAATTAGTGGCATGTGAAGTCACAGAAATTTCTTTCTAGGCGCCATGAACTCAACTACCACCTCTGCAGCTCCCCTTGAGGAGCAGTTCCGACAACTATTAGTCGTTCTAAACGATTCACATATCTTATCTGTATGTACCTCGTTCTGGCTTTTATTCATACCGACTTGAGATTTACTTGATGTGGTTGAAAATACGTGGGATACAGTATATGAGTGGTGAGGCATCAGACATTTTTAATATTCTCTTTCAGAGGTATCGTCTCTCATTGACTTCTTTCATCATAAATAGTTGTTTCTGTTACAGTTTTGATTTATGATATAATCATTACAGCAGATGAGTATGTCTATTGATTAATGGACACGATTAAGCATGCCTTTTGATTGACCAATAAACAAACACAAACTCTAAACACTGACTAGAGAGGTGAGACATTGACTACGTTATTTATAATCTAATTAATTTCTCATTGCTAACCTCAAATCTATCATAGACTTTATTGGTTTGGAATTCCCGCCGGTCAATCGGGAAATTAATATACTACTTTATCCGTTACGGGCCTGTGGTAGAGGGTATTATTTGGTTAATATGTAAGTGACCCAAGCCCATTAGTATCGTCTATACAAATGAGGGATATTTTATCAGTTACTATCAACAAATCTGCCTCCGAATCAGTACGTAAATCTTTTGTTGCTATAGCTCCGAACTGAACATCTTCCAAAGTTGTAAGTTTGGATTACACAGTGCTTGCGTTCTTTCTAGTGAATATGTTTTCTTTAAGTTGTTTTTTTGAGTTCGTAGTTAACATGTGGTATGTTACAATCTAAAATATCTTCTTTATTCATACATACTCATATAACTTAGGGCCATAGTCTTATTTAGCATTCTATTGCAAAGTTGAGATTTCCATTTGAAATGTGTATGTATATTTTAACTCTGCTTCAAGCTATAGTGATACTTCGTACAATGGCAATATGGAACAAGAACCGATTTATCACGTTAACACTCGTTTTTTCTGCCATTGTGAGTCAACTGTATCTCTGCTCTATCGTTTTATAAAATGTAATGAACGCTTTGGCAGCTTACAAACCTTGTCGCCGTTATCATCAGTATCATATTTATAAAGGAAATAGTTTGTATATATTTTTAAGTAATTATTGTTTATATTTAAACCTGACTTCACATTCAAGCAAGCAAAACTACACCTCCGCTACAGTAAGGAGGTCTACTACGACTCTCGTAACAGGGACTAATACCTTAACTAGAATTAAACCTCTGATAGGATGCATCGCGTATAGCACAGCGATTAATCCTCACCTCGGCTTACCTGCATGGTCAACTGTCATATTCTTCGACACAGTACTATTTTCTATAACATTAATTAAAACATGGAAAGCTTGTAAGCGAAGGATACTATTTTCATCTTCGGGAAAACTAACAACTTTGTTTGTAGGGAAGCTTGCACCGTGTTCCCAGCTATTTGCGGTTCTTCTAAGAGATGGATTTATTCTATATGCAATTATGCTGAGTTTGTAGTACTATCAGAAATATTTGAACCTGATACTGATATACAAAATCTTAGCGCTAAATGTTTTAAATTTAGTGTTTTATGCACTTCCTCCTTCACGTGCAGTGCTGGCTGGTGCTTTGAATCCTATAGTAAAAGCAAACTATAGTATAACAGGAAGTCGTCTCATTCTTAATCTTCGGAATGCCTCGCGTTCCCAAATTTTAGGGCCAAGTAGCGAAACCAAAATAGAAACATCTTTACGGTTTGTTGACTCGGGATTGGAGTCTGTATCATAGACTCCCAGAAGCGTACTCTGTACCCTACAATATTAATAAGCACTTGTGTAAAATAAGCCTTATGGCCTGCACACTAAATAATATCTATTTTGCTTGATGATGTTATGTGGTTTGAACTAGTTATGCACTGAAGATCCTCTATTACTAATACTCGCCGATCGTTAACACGCAGCGCGTCAAACTGAACGTATATTAGTATTGTAATAATTCTGAAATTTACTTCTAAACGTGTCATTCGGCGGAAGCCTGGTGAGTCGAATCTTTTTATAAATAAATAAAATAAAACAAGTTGAGCCTAAATTGAGACTATAATACTGCAAAGATAAAGGATGGACTTATGGAAGAGGGAAATGCATCTAAGAGGGACATCATTGTCCGTCTTAGTTCTACTTTTGGTGTTTTACCTCCACTTGAGTGGTTTATATATTTTCTCTCAAGGGTTTCTACTTACGAGGATAGCCCTTTCGGATATAAATCATTGTATTGGTGACTCTTGTACTCTACCTGCAACTCACCAACGACTGGTACTGCTAGTAATTGATGCGCTTAGATTCGACTTCGTTGCGCCCGATCCTCCTGTTCCTAGCTCCCCATTTTATCATAATGTTCTTACATTACCTCGTGAACTTGCCGAAAAGTATCCCGATCGCTGCTTTCTCTTTAACTCTTACTCAGACCCCCCAACTTCGACTTTGCAGCGTATAAAAGGAATAACTACAGGCTCTCTTCCGACATTTGTTGATGCGGGATCGAGCTTCAGTGGTCTGGCGATCGAAGAGGACTCTCTCATCAGTCAAATTGTAAACTCAGGAAAACGAACTGCATTTATGGGGGATGATACCTGGATGACAACATTTCCCGATCTTTTTACAGTTAACATGACCCATCCATATGATTCGTTCAATGTCGAGGATTTGCACACGGTGGACAACGGGGTCGTAAGACACCTGTTTCCACTCTTAGAGGAGAGCAAAAGCTCTCGTTCATGGGATGCTATCTTTGGACATTTTCTTGGAGTGGATCATGTCGGACACCGAGTTGGTCCGGATCACCCAACTATGAAGATAAAGTTGCAGCAAATGGATGATGTATTACGACGAGTCGTCGACCTTTTATCTGATGATACACTCCTTGTAGTTTTGGGTGATCATGGGATGGATAGAAAAGGTGACCATGGTGGGGATGATATCTTCGAAACTTCCGCTGCGATGTGGATTTATAGTAAGGTCCCACTTCAAGCATCTAAGGATATACCAGATGTTGTTCTACCTACGACTAAGTACCCGGAAACCGATGTGCCCGTCCGTTGGATTCAACAGATTGATTTGGTGCCGACAGTCTCCCTTCTACTGGGGCTCCCTATTCCATTTAATAATCTTGGTTCAATAATACCGGAAGTATTTTCTCGAGAAAATTACCTAGAGTCAGCTATCAAAATAAATGCGGAACAAATACATCGCTATTTGACCGCATATCGTGCTAGTGGTTCTAGTGGAGAGCTAGATTCATTATGGCCTACTTTAAGTACTAAATGGGAAAGTACATCATATGGAAATGGCATATCTGCTTTCTATGAGTACAACCGTCTTGCTTTGGAAGTCTGCCGCTCGCTTTGGGCACAATTCAATGTCAGCAGGATGAGCTTAGGTCTAGGCCTGCTAGCTTTATCAGCTGCTACCGTATCAATTCTTTATGTTCGAATGAGACACGTCACAGACTGGGAGAGTTGGGCGAGTAAACGTATCGGGAAAGTACTTCGAGTGGCAATTGTATCAACTATCGTCACCCCCATCGTTTACTACATTACTAATTTCGTGATTGAGGAGATCAGCTTTATGGATATTTTCCTGGCCTCCCCTTCGATTGCTATATGTGTACTTTTACTTTTAGACTTTTTACCTTCTCTAAACATTTCATTCTGGACTTCCCTACAAAGCATTTCGATCCTCATCCTTCACGCATCTATATTTTTCTCCAACTCGTTTACATTCTGGGAAGATCGTATTATGCCATTCTTCCTTCTTTCAATTCTTGTCCCATCCCTCCGAGTTGGGCTTACTACTCCAAATTACCGTTTCCGATTTAGAATCCTGATGTTCTCGGGTATTTACGCCGTTTGCGTACGATTAATGGGAATGATCTCTGTCTGTCGCGAAGAGCAGCAACCGTATTGTCGTGTTACGTTTTATTCTTCTTCTTCTCAGACTGCACCTCCTTTGTATGCACTTTTCCTCGGGCCCTTATTTTCTATTGCCCTCCCATATGCTTTGCAAAGGATACTTGCTATATCCAAAAGTGACGTTGGTATTGCACCAATGTTCCTTAAATATGTATTACGATCTGCACTCTTCGCGGGTAGTGTCAATTGGGTTCTAGAGTGGGCCGAAATGGTCGACTTCCTAGGGTTAGAATACGGTCCTACGCTTCGTACACTGCGAACTGTTGTAGCTTGCACGACATTTGTTGGTCTGATTGTGGGAACTCTCGTATGGTGGTTACGTCCTCTCACCGTTGACTTAAGGGCTTCGAAACCTAAGCCAGACACCCCAGGTTCAGTGGCTAAGACTATGGTCGTCATCAACAGTAATGTCTACGGGGCACCTTACTTGCTCTTCTGGACTATGGCGCTTGGATTCGTGTATCTCGCATCGCAGCTTGTTGGCCAAATCACACTTGCTCTCGGCACAATTGCTCTTATATCGCATTTAGAGATTTCGGATAGTGTCCGTGATTCGTATGGACTCGAAGCTGCGTTCAATAATGCAGCAAGTCTCTCAGCAGCACTCGACAATGCAAAAGGGCCAATCCCGGATGTTTCGTTTACGTTCTCTCAAATCATACCAGTTGCACTACTAGGCCTACACGCATTCTTCTCATCGGGACATCAAGCCACACTAGCTTCTCTCCAATGGAAAACGGCGTTCCTCTTATGGCCTACACTAACCTATCCCGCTGCCCACATTGGTGTATTCCTCAACACCCTCGGTCCGATAGTACTTTTTGCACTTGCCGCTCCACTAGTTGCTTTATGGCAATACACACCTTCTCCGGATTCGCGGAAGCGAGCCTTGGGTGATGCCACTCGAGCTGCGGTTGGGGTTATGCTATACTACGGTGTGTTATTGTTGTGCGCTGCGGCGAGTGCGGCGCTGTTAAGGCGTCATTTGATGGTGTGGAAAGTGTTCGCTCCGCGGTTTATGCTTGCTGCTCTTTGTACTGTTGCTGTTGATGTTGCACTGATCCTGGGTATCGGGTTGGGTGTTGGACGTTCTAGTTTTGTTACTGGGAATTTGATTGATAGGACGCAGAAAAGGTCGTGATGATGGGTATTATGGCGTATAGTAAAAGTATAGACGCAAAAGTTTCAATGTTGTAAACAACTATTATAATGTGTGCTAATAATTAGAGCGTGATGGCATCACCATGCGTGCTTTATATTGTATTAAGGTTGACCATAACTTGTTTGACAACTTTTATTCAGTCACGTCTCATTGAGTATCCATTATCTCTGCACCTCCCGACGACTTCCAAGGATGTTAGTGAAATATATGATTGAATACAGTATATTATTCCAACAGATACTAATCGTTACGTCGTTACAAAAGGCTCTATAATATGCAATACAAGGTATGCCGAGACTATACAAATACTACAAAAAACATTTAGCATAAACGGTGCTTTCCCACCAGAATTATCAAAAAAAAAAAAAAAACAGCGAGAGAAAGAGAAGAGAAAGAGAAGAAGTACCAGCATACAACCTAACCACTCCCAACCTCAAGTTCCCTAATCCGACTCTCCAGCTCCTCCACACGTCTCCTAATCTGACTCTGACTCCTCACCCTCAACTTCCTCAGCTCATCGCCCAGCCACTTCAACTTCTCGCTCCGACTCGACCACCTAAGCACCGCATCCATCTCGCGCATCATATTCATACGCGGGGATTCCCAGGGGAGCGGGCTCCAGAATATGGAGTCGATGTGGGTGAGGAAGAGGCAGGTGGGTGGGCAGACTTTGCTTAGGTATTCGGCGAGAGGGAATTCGGCGTCGATGGGGAAGGGGGTGTCGGTTAGACTGAGTATTTGGAGGTGTGGTAGGAGGGGTTTTTCGGAGTCGGAGTTGGAGTTGGAGTTGGAGACTAGGGAGTCGTTTAGCTCGATGAGGAGGTCCTGCGAGATTTCGGGTATGAAGATGGATAAGCCAATGATTTTAGGACACCTCCGAGCGATTTCAGGGATGACACGGAGGGTGAAAGAGGGTGAGTTTGGGGAAGTTGGAGCTCGACTTTTCTGGGAGTACCATTTGAGGGAAATAAGGTCCGGGAAGTGAGAGAGTAGGTCTCCTAGATCGGCGTCCGACATCCTGACGGGGTATAAGAAACAGAGTTCTAGGCATTTTAGATGGGTGAGACTTGTTATTGGATCAAGGACTTCAGAAGATATGTATTCCTCGGTGCTAGGGGTTTCGTTATCGGTATCCTCGATCATGTGTTCCATCAATGACCCAACCGATAATGTGTCAAGTGAAGTACATGAAGATGAGATGGCGGATAGTAACTCCCGGATTACTTGTACGCTTGGTTGTGAAACGGAGCGTAATGCCAAAGCTTTCAATTTTGGAAACGAGGAAGAGACAAATAGGGGGAGGATATCCTCGTAGTTCACATATACACTGAGCTTTGAGAGATTTGGGAAAGAGTTTAGGGAGTTGAATACCTCGGCTGGGAGTGCGAGGTGATTCAAATTTGGGGACATCACTGGTAGAGAGAACTGACCCGGCCTGGGGTAATCCACTGAAAGTTCCTCGAGACTCGGATTATCCGAGAGTATTTTCATGATAGGCGGGGAGACCAAGTTCGCTGAGAGGTTTATGGATTCCAGTGATCTCATCGCTAGTAGAAGTTCCGTCATCTCTGGTTCACAGAAGGATATAGCATTACTCAGAGTAGTTATTAATGTCAATCGACGAAGGCTATGAGTTTGTTCCGTAATATCCCTAAATATGTATTTTGTAGCATCAATACATTCCGGCAAGTGTATTGATAGCTCATACAACGAGTCATGGATAAATAAAATTGCCATATCTCTGAGGAAAGAGCACATCTCGTGTACGTTTCCATTGAAATACGGAAGTGGTGGTCCCCGCTTGGCAAGATCCAGCTTTCTCACGTTGGGTGCTAGAGCAGATACAGGACGCTTTCGAAAAACCTCTTTGGAAATGGATGATGAAAGACCTTTCAAGTCGAATTCCGAAAAGGCTAGGTATTTTATCCGACGTGCGTAGAAATGGAAACGCTCCCATCTGTCCTTTGTGATATAATCCGAGAATTTCTTAAAACGTGGGTCTGCGGGGTGGGCATGAGGCGGATGTGGGTTTGGAGAAGGTGGAGAAGGTGGTATCCACTGTAAATAGCGAATTAGAAAGTAGTTTAATTGTATATAAATAATAAAGACATTACTATGATACTCACAGCATTATTCAAGAATTGAGGCCCGGCATTAGGATTGTTCGGTACAATTAGAGGAGAAAGAATGGAGAATAGTGGGACTATGCTCTCCAACGACGACCACAAGACGTCCAAAGCAGTATTAGACCAGGCGCGGGAGACTAAGGCGCATTGAACGAGGTCGTGATCTTCGCCGAAGGAAAGAATCCTTTCGCGTAAATCTTCATCATCCAGAACGACCGTCAAAGACGATTGCGGTGTGGACATGGCTGAGGGAGAGCTGGTCAAAGGTAGACGTCCACCATTTCAGCGCCTACGAATATTTATTGTAAGGAGTCTTTGTGAGGCGGTGCCGAACATAATCCATCTGATGCACGTCTGGGTCTGGGAGTTTGATCCCAAGTGCGGAATGTGTCACCCCCAGATGCTCGATATACGAGTCACTACACGACATCGAAAGTCACGCCGAAATGAAATCAAACATGAATGGAAGGGAATCAAGCTTGTAGTCATATTTCATGAAAGGGATAAAAAGAGCTCAACCTACACTAACCGTTAATCCACTTTTATCGATTGCTTCGAATCATTTCTCAGAGAAAATTATCGACCCCTCTCCCCCCCTCTCTCTAATTAGTGTCACATTAAGTTACATATTAGAGGCGTCTAAATAAGGCTACTTGATATACAGGTTTAGAAAAATTACACGTAATATGTCCACGTCTCACTATCTAAACAACTGGCGATGCTGGTAGTGCTAGATGTAAGCTGCTGAGCTGAGCTTTTAGCCTTTCCACCTGACTTTCCAGTTCTTCCACACGACTACGAGCTCGATCCTCGACCTGACTTCGAATAGTGCGAAGCTCCTTGACAATCCTCTCGATCTCCACCTGCATGTCTTTCCAACGACTTAGGGTGTTGATATCTGGTATACTTTGTAGCGCAGTATCGATACTGCGGTACCAATAATCAAGAGCCTGGATGGCACATTTTGGAGGACAAATTTTGCCCAGGAAGTCTGCTAGCGGGTACTTCAAGTCCTCACTGAATCGCGTTGATGATAAATCGAATTCGCGTAGTTTAGTAAGCATGGGTATATCGGAGCGATTATTCAAAGCCGTGAGTAAATCACGAGAAATACGGGGGAGATATAAGGTAAGGTCTTGGAGTAGTGGGAAGGCTTGAGCAATCTCTAAAATGATGGTTACATCAAGAGATGGTTCCTCAATGATATCGGGCTCCCGCCATAGCATTGGTATACAGTTAAATTCAAGTTTAGTAAGTTTCGGGAAGCGTGAAAGGAAGCTCATTATATCTTCATTAGAGACGAGAAGAGGGAACGGGTATCGGAGTCTGAATGTCTCCAGGTGCTCAATATTTTTCAGAGCGAAAAGGATAGAGGATGTGATCTTGTGGTTATTTCTCTCTACTTGTTGGTAGCGATCAAACTCCCAATCCAATGGTATTGCATCTAGGACAAGGGAGTGGAGCGACACACAAGCTGAGGATATAGCGCCTAGGAGTTCTTTAAGTACTTCTTTTGATGGAAGTCTGGCTGGAAATATGGACAAGTGCTTCAACTTATCAGGGATGGATGTCTGTTTAAGTAATGGTATCATTTCCTCATAAAATGTTGTAAGGCGCAGTCCCTCCAAGCGCTGGAAAGATCCTATCTCCAAAAAAGGGGCAAGTGGAAGATGCTCGAATACTACCTCCTGCCAATTCATGTCGCGGAGGTCAACATTTATATCCTTCAAAGAAGGAAGTTTGGACAACACGTCTAGAATGGCTGGAGAGAGAGCATTTTGGGGCACACAGACCGTAGTAAGGTTTTGTTGTAGAGATATCAACTCCACAAGGCTAGATTCGAACAATGCTGAGGAACGATACAAGTTCGTATTCAGTATGAGTTTCTTCAGTTTGGGTGCACGGTATGCAATCTCCTGAAGAAGGCTATCGATCAATTCTGATTCCCGTGGAAGGTCCGTCATAATTTCACGAAGAGATTCGTTCATGAATAACATGGCAAGGTCTCTAGCAAGAGGGGTGCTGACGGAGTTCTGAAACCCATTTGAATTGAGATTGAGTTTAACCAAGTTTGGAGTTAGAACAAGAGTAGGGCGCTTTCGGAGTAGTTCGACAGCAACAGAAGGGTGAAGTGTGGAAGCATCCTTGTCACAGATAGTCAGATGCCTGACTCGGCGAGCGTAAATGTGAAATCGGTCCCAGTCCCGAGGAAAAATAGGTCTTGTAAACACATCTGAACCAGATTCAGACTTTCCGGTGATTAATGTTGTTATATGTCAAGAGATATTCGGGAGAAATGAGACTTACATCTTCTTCGAAAGGAGCAAGGATTGACAGGAGAGGGACGACACTCGTCAACTCATCCCAAAGTATGGCGAGGGCGGATCTAGACCAATCAGAGCATACCAGGGCACATTTCGCGAGAAGGGAATTTTCCGCCAAGGAAAAAATATGTTCCAAAAGAACAATATCGTTAAGGACTAGGTTCGTGCTGCTCGTCTTGAACTCTTTTGTTTGTGGCTCAGAAGAAGACATCCGCGTTCGACACTCATACAACCAGTCCGATGATGAGGACGCACAGCACGACTGCTCCTAATGACGTTGATCCATGACCGAGCCGGCTTCCATATATGGTCATAATTTCCAAATTCCAGCTTTCCTCAGTTTACGTACTCAAGCGACTTTGTATTATTGCAAATCCATTCCTTAGTCATGTAATGGCTGAAATCAGCCAAAATCATCGTTTGGTCTCAACAGAGACACATGATCTCTTGTGCATTTACCAGATTGCCATATCGCTTTGATGGAGGGCAAGACATGAAACTTACAGAGATCACCGTGTATGTTAAACAGGTGATGACCCTAAAGCTTAGTCATGGTTGGTGAGAAACATACGGGAGAAAAACATACAGATTCGTGGCAATTTGATTCTCTTGAAAACTTGGTCAAATTACTTGGTAGTAGCTTGTTTACTCTGAAGTAATTTTCTGTGTCGAAACCATCACCATATAATCCTCGGACGTCTGATACATTAATTTAGTATAGGTCAATAACTCAATTTTACTGTTTAATTGAACTGCTAGGGATGGTATGTATCTGTACCTGCATGACGTAGTACAAGGGCAATCTACTCACGAATCTAAGATTTAGCCACTCCACTTTATTTCCTTTTTTGAAGACCTAAACAAAAGATGGAGGCATCAACTGAGCCGGATCTCCCGGGGGATACCATTGCCATGGCTTTGGGACAACATCATGATCACTAACCTTAGCCTCACAATGGTGCCAAGTTAGAGATCTTAGTGTCGTTGTTTGAAATTCGATCGTCACCCGAGGAGTAAGAAGCATTAGTAAAAAAGAATACTGCTTCGAGGGTATGGTTGAAGTATTCGATATGATGCGAGGTCGTCAGACTCTCGATAGATGTCCGGTATCTCACCGTGATGGGAAATAACTGCGCTTCTTTATGCCGGAGAGCAACGGCTAAGATCAATAGAAAGGGTGTTACTTGATATACAAGCTATACTACTGTTCATTTTCCTAGGATATGAAAGTGAGCATCAATGAATGACTGCGTAGCACATGAGACCATACACTGGTTTCATGATCCTCCTTCTTGTGTTGTCGTCAAGATTGAGATTTTTAGCGAATAGAGCATATATAAAGTCTCTTATCCATCCCTTTTTACAGTCAAACTGGTATATGCATCGTTCTTTATCTTATTTCTTCTTCTCAAAGAGCCCGGCGCTTAAATATATATATATATTTTTCTACATTCATTCAACCTTGCTTTATCATGTTCTGCTTCAAATCTCTCCTTTTCTCCGTACTTTTTGTAACTTTTGCTTCTGCTATCCCGCTCCAAAAACGTATTGCTCAGACTATTGCTGACTCCACTAAGGACTGGGAGCAAGCTTGTGTATGTTCATCGCATACTCTTTACTATATATGACGTCATTACTAAATAATCTTCTAGCTCGCTGCTGGTGGCGCAGACAAATGCAACCCAATCTCCCAAACGGCCTTCACAAGCTTGCTTGCTGCTGGTGGAAACTGTGACCAACAAAATGCTGCAGACTCGATGATTGATCTCGCAAAGCAGCTAGGTAACGATCCAGAGATGATTCGTCTTGCTCAACTCTTTGTTCAACAACCAAGAAATGCTGTAAGTAATCTGGCATCCGCATTAAATTTTACTATCTTTCTACTTGAGCACATTTTAATTGACTTTATATAGCCTGACAGTTTACAAGTTCCTTACTGTCAATCCGAGCCTAAGAATGCCGAGCTCAATGGGTTATTCCACTGCCAATTTGCTGGATCCGACTTTACCAAGTTCAGTGGTGACCAGACTGGGAACCTTCCTTTAGGACTTAGTGCTGTTAACCCACCGGGTTCATGCCCCGCTAAGACGGATGGTCCAGTTCCTGATGGTGTCCAGTTGAACACTCTAGTACAGAGCCCCGGAACCCCCGAAGGTGGTAATGCGTATGTCTATTTGTTGAACTAATTTCTCATATTCCCCAGAATATTAACCAACTCATTCATTTTTAGAGGCGCTACTGCCGGAAGTACCGGAGCTGCCGGAGATGGTTCTGGTTCTAAAGAGTCCGGATCCTCTGACACTACTTCAGTAGCAATTGTTTCTGGTATGTATTTCACAATTCTTTGAATGCTTTGAAATTGTTTTTCTAACTCTAAATATAACACAATATTAATTAACTAGCTACTTCCGTTCCCGTTGCCACTGCGACTGCAGCTACTGGAGTAGCACCCCCTGGATCCAAACCTTTTACTCTTCGTACGTTATCTTCCATTTATAAACCCCTAATACGAAATAATCTATTGAAATCAATTATTTTGATACTATTCGAATGAATAGAGAATGGACTCGATGCACAAAAAGGTAATGCTGAAGCGGCTACACTCTCTGCTGGCTCTGCATGCACGGATGGAGAAGTTACTTGTGCAGGTGCTGATGTAGGGCAATGCGTTGGTGGAAAAATTGTAACTACCGCCTGCTCAGGCGGGACCCAATGTTTCGTTCTTCCCCTCTTGAACAAAGCTGGTACCGTAAGTCACTTCCCACCGCCTTCTGGTCCACAAAAAATACCTACTGACACACACACTGGGTATGATCCCGATCTTGTAATTAGTCCGCGGCTTGCACGACTGAAGACGACGCTTCGGCTCGTATCGCTGCAACTGGTGCAACCGGAGGTATCACTGGAGCTTGATGATCTGAGTAAACTCAAAAGACCTCGGGAAGGGTTGAGTGATGATCACTGCACACTTATTCTTTAATCACGATCGTGATGAATTTGTATTAAGGAGATGAAGGTATTTATACTTAATGATGAATGTATTCCGTACTTGCCCGTATACTGCCCGGTTGTATATTTTACTTTATCTATTGGCTTTGAATCCGTCTGGCTCTCTCGTTAGTTAGCATGTATTGATTATATTTGTCCCCTTCTTCTTTTTGGTAATACTTTTCTAAAATTATGTATTGTTAAAAATTTTCACTGTGATGAATAAGTGTGTATCCCGTATCAAAGAAACCCGCTGCCGATCGAAACCATCTATGAATGCTATGATACTTGCTAGTTAATCAGGTTGTGTATTTTATCTAGTAGTAACAAGTAGTTAAGGG
Source organism: Pyrrhoderma noxium (assembly GCA_002287475.2). NCBI lineage: Eukaryota > Fungi > Basidiomycota > Agaricomycetes > Hymenochaetales > Hymenochaetaceae > Pyrrhoderma > Pyrrhoderma noxium. Next base: position 338,266 of record CM008261.1, read on the forward strand.
ATTTGTTAGATTGATGATTGGAGTTGCGGTTTCCCAGAAGAGATAAAGAGATTGATATATTTTAGTACTGTAGCTATGGTATTCTGCTAAGTTGATGTTACGTTATAGTACCGATGAGTATTGGATTGATATTGAAAGTCGAGAGTAAAGATCGCAAAAAAAAATAGAAAAGAAAAAACAGAGGGAGGGAGTGGAAGGGAATAACAAGAGATATAAGACAGATGAAGGGGATAGGGGTGGATAAACGTCAACGTGTTATAGGACTTTGAACAATAGAAAAGAAGAAGAAACAAACGATTCTTTCCAGAGTAGGATCCGAAAGCTTGAGCGAAAGCACGATACAAGAAGAAAAAACATAGCATCATTTAGAATAGTCAGTCAGTCAGTCTATCACTTGGATTAACTCTCCTCTCCTCCCCTTTCCCTCCTCCCCTTCTTTCCATCCAAGCACCCAGCACTACGCACAAGAGAAAACAAAAAAAGGTTTGGTTCTTAGGGGTAGATGTGAGAAAAATAGGGAAAACCAAAATAGGAGGAATATCCGTTTGCTTCAATCCAAAAAAAGGAAACAGTAGTCCCAAGCTGTTTTTTTTAGCCAAAATAGAAAACGTTCCACGAAATGAGGGGTTGTTGAAATTGAAAACCGAAACAGAGAGACCCCCAGAAAACATGACGCAAAGTGGATTGCTAAGAAGATATGATACAGATCAGCCGAGCTCCCGTCCAGAGTGAAATGAGATTTGAATGAAGATAGCGGAACGAGATGACTTTTTCGGCCCCTCCCTCCCTTTTTTTTCTGTGTACACATTTTCTCCCTATCCCTATAATTAATCCATTATCTCCTATTGCTTTCCTTGCTCCCACCACCCCTTCTCCTCCCACCTCCTTTCTTTCCATTTCCGTCCACCAATTTTTAATCGTGTCTAGTCTAATCGTATTCCTTATCGTAAACCCCGTTCCTCCCAAAGACGTAAAACACACTCCGCACCTTCCGGTCGATTTCCCGTGGAAAAAAGAAATGAAAAAAGGAGTAAAAAAAAAGGAAATAAATAAATAACCATTCAAGAGAACATCTATCCTAACTCTTCACTTTTTTCCAAATTTTTAGATTGACAAAAAGAGAGTGAGATTAAAAAAGAACTTTTGTAATTTATACAAGAGCTTTGATCAACATCCCTTCTAACCTCGAGAATTCTGGTACGACACTTGCATATGCTAGGAACGCGTCCAAATCGGGATCAGCCACCTTTGTCCAGCCAAGTTGAGCCTCCGCGTCTGCAGTTGATAATGCACCCACTGGAGTTAGGGGCGTAATTCCGCTTGCGTTTGCACCCGAACCTGTACCAGTTTCGGTGGGTGTGGCTGCGCCAGCTGATGAAGTACCCGGGACATTAATAACAGGGTTATTAATAATATTTCCTCCCATGTAAGACGAAGCATCAGGCGAAGTAAGTGCCGTGAAGGTGCTCCCACTCGTGCTTACGATGGGTGAGACACCAAGCGAAGCACTCGTTGCAAGCGAAGATCCCGTCGCAGTACGAACTCGTGGTGGAGGCGTCGTCGCAGATGACATGCCTGTTCCAGCACTCAGACTCCCACCAGTCCTAATACCATTATACCCATCCTCTTCCTCCTCTTCCTCCTCAATCAACACATCAGCACCAATGCCACTCCGCTGACTCTTTAGGTATGGCGAAGGTGAATGAGTTCCAGACCCAGCAGACCCTCCAGCAGCCACTCCACCCGATCCCGCATTTTGTTTCGCCCGTAAACCGACCGTCGCATTGTACCTCCTAGCTAGCAACCGTCTCACTTCATCCTCAAACGTGACTGGATTCGCACTTGGCGCGTTTCCAGCGCGGTCCCGTGACCACGCCCAACGCGCGACGTACGCGCTTCCTAGAGCAGCACGACTCGCGAACCCCGGTGCTGGTGCGTTTCTGTGTGCGGCAGCAAATTGCGCGGGCGGTCCTGAGATGTTTCCTGGGCCTGATGGTGCGACGGCATGTGCTGAGTCAAGCTGAGTTTGGGGTATGAAGATCGGGGCATTGAAGACGTCTCCGAGCAGATTGACGACGGAAGGGAAGTTGGCTGCTGCTCCGGTTGCGATGAGACGCCGAGGGAGGGGAGATATTGAGTACGGATCGAAGGGGAGGTTGGGACCTGCAATAGAGACTGGGGTTTGTTGCTGGTTTGCGTTCGCATTTTTTGATCCTGCGAAGAGATTCGATGAACGCATGCGTGCGTATCGAATTCGGAAGGAAAGGAGTTGCGATTCAAGCAAGCATCGCGGGTTGGCTCGTAGATCGCGGAATTCATTTGTCTTTACTCCGTTTTCGAAGCGGAAAATACCCTTGACGTGTGAGAAAGGATAAGATTCTGCCTGAAGGTGCCAGAAACTGAAAAGCTTGTCGTCAAGCCTACGTAAACAAAATGGTATTTAAAGCATGAGCTTAGAATTAGCTGATGGGGTTAAGACGTTGACGGATTAGTGGCTTACCCGATTGAACCACCCGGTGGTACGATGGCGACTAATCGGTCAAATGCACTCCAACTCTTCGTGTACATATCACGTACGAGGGCGCGGGGGACATCACCGTTTCTGTTACGTTACGAGTTAGTATTCAGGTTTCTTTGGAGAGAATTAGCGAGGGGATATAGTTTATACATACCTACTCATAAGCATAGCAACGTACCGACGCTTCTCAGTCGGTTCTTGAGCAGGGTGGGGAAATAGTGTGTATAATCGATTAGGAAGATAGTGAGGTGCTGTTGTTAACATAATATCCATTGGACCGAAAGATAATACCGCATCAGAAGGTGAAGGTGTTAGTGATAAGAATGTCGATAGATAATCAGAAGTAAATGGTAGTAAGATAGTATCTGAAGAATAGAATGTAAGTAGACTGTAAAAGGCCAGGAAAAACGTTGTCATACCAGGACTGAATCCGTATCGTTCTATAAAGTATGGAGAAAGGCTTCCTACTTTCCTCCCTCCGGCAGTGTCCACTTCTCCAAGCATGAGTTTCAATCTCCCGGCGTGCTCAAACGCAGGAGAGCCAGCAACGATATCTAACACAACATCATCCCACTGCCTCGTTTGGTGATTCCACATACCCGTTGCGCATGCTTCACTCTCCGCGGTTGGTGCCCACGCCCCTAAGAAAATACTACACAACATTGTACTAGCAAGAGAGAGTCTCCCCGTACGATGCCATACATCGGGTTGTGTTTCTCGCATCCTCAGTGCGTGCGCGGCGACGAGTGATGCATGAGCTGGAGTGCCGAGGCGGGATGCAGTTGTGTCAGGACCTCCGAGGGCATGTTCCAGTGCTAATGCTTGCTGGAGAGTGGATGTATCCTGTGCGACTGGTGTATTTGGAAGGGAGAAAGGTGTACCCGACGCAAAGAGGTGCTCGTGTATAGATTTCTTCGGATCCGTAAAGTAAAGGAGTGGGGCAGGTAATGAGCTCTTCCACCATACACAAGCGTGCTAATGATTGTCAAGAAATAGAAATTAACATTTCATTAATTCATTTTGTCGGGAGAGAAATCGAATCATAGATGATTAGTAGAGCATACAGTTATATAATTTGATCGTGAGACATACTTGAGCAGAACCGCCGATTGATTTAACCTTTGAAAGGTCAAAATTACGCTGTAGTTTGGTGAGCAATAGGTCTACATGAATAAGGGATACAAAATTTAGAAATGGACTAATATGGCTTTATATGGATAATAACACACCGAGTGCCTTAATCCACATCTCAACGGGTGTTGTGTATGCTTCTCCAGGTGTCGTGAAAATACCTCCATGTGTCCTAAATTAAAAGAAAAAAGAAAGTATGAGATACACTTCGGAGACAGAAAAAATAGGGCGACGCGTGTAACGACCACCAGAATAAGTAAGCATTAATACGAAGTCATCGACTTGATATTACTACGAGGAATGGAGATCAATGGATGACAAGGGATAACTCCTTGGAAGGAAGAGAAAGACAGAAAGTAGTAGGCAAAACAACAAGAGATTCGAGACACGTACTGGAATTCACTTAGTTCGGTGTCAAAATCGACAAGCTCGACACCAATAACATCGAGTTGTTCGTCAACAACTGCAGCACGTAACTGGTCCGTTGCCAGCTCAAGGCCGAGAAAATGAGCAGTTGGCGATCTAGATGGCATCTTCCTTCTTTCTTTTATTCGCTGACTTCTCGATGGAAGAAGTAAATACAATCACAGACAGACAGATACACCGGGAAAGGGTTACACGCGCAGAGGCAAAAAGAAGGATAGCACACGGAAAGAGACACACACACAACGGAGAGATGAGTGATAGCTAGAGGCTCAGTTGTTTGTGTGTGCTACTCGTGAGGTGGCTTGTTTTTTGGATTTTTTGTTTCCCTGTCGTCACGTCCGCGTGTCAGCGGGTAAAGGCCTGGTATTGATGAAGGTGAGGATAGGGTTCACTCTGTGGTTTCCGTATTAACCGAATCAATCGTCCTTTTTTCTGCCTTACTTGTCTAACCCTCCTCTTTGTCGTCGTCGTTTCTCAAGCTCGATCGTGTCAATCAAAAGCCTTCGTGTCCAACCAGAAATCCCAGCTACTTCGCTTGATATCCAGGGTCCCTATATGCCCTTTTTTTCTCCTGACCTTTTTTTTCTCCGTTTTTTTACTCTTCTCGGAGATGGGGATGGAGATTTCCCTCTGATGATGATGATGATGATTACTTTTTTTCCACGGAATTTTTGGTTCCGTGGAATTGATTTTCCCAACTCTGTTTGTAACTTTGTTAGTATAAAAACGATCTTCTTTCTGTCCGAATTACGTGTGTGAACGAGTGACTTAGTAATCACCACTGTAACATATCGGCCTTAAACCTATTATTTTTTCCTCAGATTTCATTCGGCAACAGGCAAATAACCTTATTGCAATGTAGCTACGGATATAATTCCGAACATTTCTGTACTTTATTTTGCGAGTCAAACCTTATTTTCTTTCCTCAAATTTCTTGCTTTATTTATGTAATTCATTACCTCATCAGAAAAGAAATTGCTTCCGTCCGAATAAGTCCATTTTTTTCGCATCCAGAAAGGTTCCACATATTATGTAGTCAAATTTAGAACCGAAACTAGATGATATTGATAAAAGTAACAGTAAACAAGTACACCAGGTAATATCAGCTAAGTTTGCCATATTAACAAGAGAAACAAAATAATGTTAGGTCGTCCATGAAGGTAGCAAATAATACTGTTCTATGCTATAGGGTGTCAAATAAACGCCCGTGGTATACAATTAGCTTAGAAGAGTGTTATGAATGAAAGAGAATATCAAAGAACAAATGGAGCGCTCTTCACAATTAATCGAACCCGATCTGATCGATTCCTTCCGCACACAGACCACAGCTGATGCACTCCAAACAGGCTATATGGTTAAAAAGGGAAAGTAGTCAGCAAGAGATATACTTTTGAGGAAGGATCAGTGGGAAAAGCCAAGTAAAACGAAGGAAAGATGTCTTGTGGTATAAAAGTTTCAGTAACGACAAGAACAATGGAGCTTGACTACCTCTCGGCATAGGCGTGCCGTATCAAGTGTTCGTTTATGGATGGTTAAATGGAAATAGAACTAGCGAATGTCTAAAAATGGGTATCCGTTTGACTTACCGAGACCACCACAGCAAGCACAGAGATAGCACGGACAACACAATGGATTCTCAAATGAACCTTTGCAGCACCATGCAGCAAGCATAATTCCTAGTACCAGACATACGAATAGCCCGACAAAAACAATAATAAGATACACTGTTTAGGTCGATGAACATGGTTCAAAATGAGTGAATATGTAAGATTTTATTCAAAATAGGGAAATCAATAACTTACACTTATTCTTCACAAATACTCCATCTCCATCGCTCGAAGTGCCTGTTCCAGTGCTCTGACGTTTCCCTAACCCACTCCCGTTTGTTGCTCCGTCAATAGCAAGTCCTAACATGGTTTCCGAGTTGCATATTCCAGATAGAGCCATCAATCCAAGTGATCCCACAAGCAGGAGCAACGCGATGCCAGCTACGTGAAGAAGCAATTTGCGGCGACGACGGTGGCAAGAGTTATGGGTATTTTGGCACCCCTGCTCTTGTTCATGGTTTGAAGAACAACAACGACGACCTGTTGGTTGCTGTTGTTGTTGAGAATGAGTGGCATAATTTTCCTTTGACATAGAAAAATCCATCTCAGACTGAGGTAGTGGTTGATATGCTGCAGTAGGTTTGAAGAAAGATGTCATAGTTGTACAATTTATTTGTATAAATGTTATTTCCAACTGAGATTGAAACCAACTACTGGGTATGAGGTTAGCCAGAACACAAGAAAGAGGCGAGTGCGATAGACAACTTACAGTAGATTGAGCAGAGAAATTTCAAGATGATGAGTGTTAATGATGGAGAAGGAAATGCGGGCATAAGTGGATACTTAAATTGGTTTTTGCCATTCCAGTGCGTGCCCCCGCAGCACATCGCGCCCGACCTCAGACTACTATAAAAGGCAACCGGGTGCTTTACAATCAACCAAAATGATGCAGATTGACAACCATTGCTGTGCTTTACGCAGCGAAAGAAAAAATCTTCATTATTTAACCCGGCAATTTCCGAGGGTAATCTCTTTCTTCTAACTATCGCCAAGACCTTCGGAGTACAGCATGGCATACACGCATAATGTATATGTATGGATTGGTAATTTCGCTTGTAAATTCATTCTTGTTCTTTTACTATACATCTACAAATTATATACAAACTCGGAAGGAGGAAAAAAAGACCTTGAGTAGAGTCCATCACAAAATGGAATCTGATAGCACAGCATCACTTCCAGAAGGTAGTATTTACATTGGACGATCAAAGTAAGTTCCCGTTCAGAAATCTGTCAAAATTGCTCAGTATAACTTCGAAATATTCCACAAAGAATTAAAAGGAGCTGACCAGATTCTTTCAAACCTCCAAAGCTGGTTCTGACCAGGGGTCTTTTCCCACAGATGGATCACAGTTCCAGGCTGTAAATTAATCAATATCGGTATCAGTATCAATGATCAAGATCGTCATCGTCATAGCTCCCCCAGAAGCAGAAAAGGCCATGGCGATTTTATCAGGGAACCGAAGAAACGATAAGTACTAACCGTAGAGTTCCCGTGATCAGACAAGTCGAAGTTGTGGCATGTACCAGGGAAGTAGACTCGCCAAGCATCTGGCACTTCTTCATCACGGCGGATAGCCCACTTCATCGAGGATGAGCTGCCGACGATACGTGTCCAGTCTTCTGGTGCTCCCTCGATAGAGAGGTATAATCCAGAGCTAGCGCAGAATATTGTTTGGTTTTCAGATTCATCAGGATCGCTTATAGTCCACTAGAGATGATCATTTTACTCGGTCAGTAAAGGAAAGTATATGCGTCGTGCGTCCACTTTTGTGGGACGTAACGAACCTGTTGGTTGCCGCCTCCATGGACGGTGAAGCCCATGATGGTACGGTTATCACCGCCCGAAAGATCAAGAGCGGTACCACCCTTGACGTTGACGATCTTGTAAACTCCAGGTTGGATAGACATCTTGAATTAGTGGGTTGGGTGTAAGTGTGTAATTATCAAAGTGATGTGTGAGGACTGGGGTTAACAATTTGTGTGAGGGAGAGTACCCTATTTTATACTATTCAAGTCCTGCATCGCATGGAGCAATAATTCTTGGAGGCGATGTTTCCACGACGGTACTCCAAGGTCCCCTCAAGCGCCATCGATTGATCGATATCGTGCATACCAAATGGAATAAATATGTACTTTTACATACATATCATACATGGACTTTATGTGGCTCGTGCCTGGTTAGCGTCAAATTTATTAATACGGGGAACCGAGTGACAAGAAGCTAGTGGAGTCTAATTGGACTTTTAAGTCTAGTATAATCCCGTAGGGACATAAAGGGACATGAGCAAACACAAAACCGTAAATCTAGACCAGTAGAAAATACTATCCAAACTATTGTGCTCAGTCGTTAGATGCACGTGCTAAAGATATTAGAACCCATTGGGGAACCGCGACAATGTACAAAATTCCGATTCACTGGAAGACGGACATTCGGCAAACAACTCGGAGTAAAGACAACTCCTGTGAAAAGGCATGTATGTATTGAGCTATTATAAGAGAATAACAACACGAGTCCTCAACGAGTTGATGCCATTACTCCTAGGATCTTGGCAAAGGAAGAGATGCATGTATAATGTACATGTGCCAGTGTTTTTCTTAGGGTAGTCGTTTGACAACGACTCGGAGCTCGGGTAAGACGATGAGTATAGATATTTAGGAATATCACGACACCCGAGATGGTTTTGCAGTGTGTTATAACCTAGTAAATCGACATAACATACATCGGCTAGTCATGTGTTTGAAATATCTAAGTCGAATTTTCTTTTTTTTTCCTAATCCTGATGGACGAGTGACTTAAGGATAATAATTTACGGAGTAATAACACGGTAGACGGGCTTGCGGCACCGTAACTCCGCCACCATGAAGACTCAAGGTAGATAGTTAAGCGCCAACATACTCCTTATACCCACAACTATCTACACTGTAAGTCTTCATATATTTATGCTGTTCTGTAAAGATTCGCCTTCAAGACAATAGTCTATCCTTTGAGTGGTACATCGTATGAATCATTTGCCTTTAATTTGTATTAATACATCTTTTGGTAATTTTGTATCCGGAACCTTAAAACTGAAATTTCAAGGACTTCCCTAATGGATAGTAGCCGGGACTCAAGAAACCAAGCTTCATGCAGTTTTCATTATTCGAAGAAAGTCAAAGATATATCTTCAATTCAACAGTCAAATTGCGAACTTTTTTATTAGGAGTCGTCTTCGTACGTAACTTATCTTGAGCTTGTCCTAACTCCTTCCTGCTCATGGAATATGTTTCCATATTAGTAAACTCTTTTCTGAGTTAATCGAGGTTGGACGCTCAAAGAGCGATGTATATACCTCATCAGAGCCTCTTCAAGGATCTTAGTAAATGACTAATAGGACCTTGGTATTTTTGCAAGGCATCCCATAATTTCGAGTGATTATGATTTTTTCTATTTCGGAACCACATATCCAATAATACCTGAGACCATACCATCTCTTGTTTAGATAGAGACTTGCCTTAGCTGAAATTTTCTGTGTTCTAGACTGATGGGAGGTTATATATATATATTGGAGTTTCGGCGTTCAACTGAAATCCTTTCATGATTAACCACGAGTACTGAAATGCTATGGATGTTGTGATCTAAACCCCCTATAATTTAAGGTATCCAAGTCAGTTTGGTCTACTATCAATCGCATAGCATATATATCACCTTGAGGTGGTATGGCTTAATACATGTACAGTACAATTTATATGCTAACCTTTAAAGTCAATAACGTTTATGACCAGCAGTCAACAAACATGACTATAGTTCTACAAATATGTGCAAACAATATAATTGCATAGTGCAAGAAGAGACTCGAATTTACTCCTTTTTGGTGCACGATATGAGTATTTCCTTTCAAGTGAGCTCAGACCCGCACTTGAAGTAGATTTAGGTATCCTCTCAACAAACTTGAGCAGACTCGCTTTTTATTCCAGTCGTATCCGCATGATTAGTTTTAGTCGTGGGGAACGACGTGAGCTAAACTTAGACTAAGCGTCTAAATGAGAGCCTAGAATTGTGACCTCTGGTTTAGGTAAGGTTATGTTGAAATTGTTCAGCGCTTAAATTGATACTGACACCGATGGTTCCTCCTTATCTTCCTGTTACCATCTGTTGATTCTACTCACAAGAAATAGCCATTCCTGGAGTTTAGATACATATTCAAAGTTACTATTTTCTATTCTTGACGATAACTCATATTAAAATACATACGCGTTGTAGGTTGTATGTTGTTCGGCGACTACACGTCAATTATACACTGAATACATCGTATCGCGCGCAAGAATATGTGGAAAGCTAAACTAAGAAGAAAATACGTCGATGACATCTATAACATTGTACCATACAAACGGTACATGTCCCAAGGCTCTGCCCCGTAAGTTCTATCTTCAGAGCAAACATCTTGGTTACCCTCTCATCTCCTCGCCTACAACAACCACTGATCTCTTCTGCTTTCTACTTTTTACGTGGATTATAACAGACGTGATCTATCTCGTGGGCGGGATGTCCGGGGCAAGGGTCGTCCTACCAGTCATGGAGCCGGCCATGGGGGATCTCCAGCATTCAAACGTGCTGGAGCACGAGATACATCTGCATCCATGTATAATCCTGGCCCGCCTCGTCTTGGTCCAGATTTAGAGAAGAAGGAGGAGGCGACAATGGCTCTACGTTTGAAGAAAGTGTCTACGAAGCCTAATAACCTTGGGCGAGTTACTCGACGTGAATATGGCAAAAAGGGTCTTAGGGTACTCCTCCGTACCAACTATTTTAAACTGGAAGTTCCAGAAAAGCTTGTGCTTTATGAGTATGAGCTTAAAATCTCCCCTGAGTTAGACGACAAGAGTTCACGACTTCGTAAACGCATCTTTGAGCTGTTTGATGAATCGGAGAAAGTTAAACCTTTCCTGAAAAAGATAGCTCATGATAAAGCAAAACGTTTGGTTGCTTTACAACGTCTCCCGAGCGATTTCTCGGTCGATATCAATTATTGCGAGAAAGGAAAGAAGGGATCTAATGAGGACGAGAAAGGGAAGAAGGGATCTAATGAGGGCGAGAAAGTCTACACAATCAAAGTGGAGGAAAAGAATACGCTTAGCCTTTCTGATATGAACCAGTATGTTCTCAATTTATTAAGTGTATCAGTATTTATTTAAAACATTACATTCAGACATTTGGCTGGGAGAACAGTTGATTATAATCCAGACCCTTTTATATCTGCGTTGAATTTGATTATGACAGCACATGCAAGACGAGTAGGGATTCCCAATGGGAAGGGTCGCTATTTCTTCCCACCGAGTTCGTCTTCCAAAAAGTGTTTTGTTCTCAGAGATGGCTTAGAAATCTGGAGAGGGTTCTCTGCGGGAATTCGCCCTGCTTGGGGTTCGCTTCAAATCAATGTCGATACATGTAACAGCCCGTTCTACCCCTCTGGAAAAAAACTTAGCGAGCTCACACAACTCACACGGTATCGTGGCGATAAGGATAACTTCCTAAAGCACCTTCGAGTAACGACAGAGCATTTGGGGTACACCAGGAAATATAGAATAACTAGCTTGGGGCCTGGAACTGCTCTCACAACGAAGTTTCATTGTGATGAATTCAAGGGAGAAGTCAGTGTAGAGGAGTATTTCAAGAGAAGTAAATTCTTCTCCTTACTTCGATTAAGAGATTAAACTGACTTCTGAAAGAATACAAAATCACGTTAAAACATGCGGATGACATGCCTGTCCTCAATGTTGGGGGAAAAGATAAACCCATCTACCTCCCTGCAGAGGTATGCAAGACCGAGATAGGACAACCTTACACAAGGATGCTATCAAGGGCGCAAACGAGTGAAATGATCAAAAACACGTATGAGAATCCGGCGCAGAAAGCAAATGCTATAGTTGGCCAAGGACTAAAGATGCTAGGTCTTCGAGACTGTTCACAACCTACGAGTAGTGAAGAGCTTGGCATACGAGTTTCAAAAGAAATGACAGTTGTGCCAGCTCGAGTACTCGATAGTCCTATTGTGGAATACTCAAAACAGAAGCTAAAGCCGTCCAATGGATCGTGGAATCTCATCGGGGCCAAATTTTTCAAGCCAGCTCAGGATGTGCGCCCTGCTGTCATTACGATGGTCGACAGCAAATCTTATCCTACCAACGAGGTAAATAAGTTATTCAAAGCTTTCCGTAACCAGTGTGGGGCACATGGTCTATACCTTGAGAATCTGGTGAAAGACCCTATACCTATTCAACTGTCGAGTGAGAAATCACAGAATCCCTTATCAAACGCCACGATTGAGAAAGTTAGAAAGGAATGTACGAGTCTCAAGGGAAAGGCCAACCTAATTCTTGTATTCCTTGCGAACGACGACTCTCGTATCTATAATGGATTGAAAAGGTTGTTGGATGTTGAACTTGGAGTCCCCTCTGTTTGTATGCAAATGAGTTTAATCCGTAAGACGAACGAAAATGCTATTGCACGTCATCTATCTGGTGTTGCGATGAAAGTGAACGCAAAAATGGGGGGGATTAACCATCAAATTCCGACAAAGGATCAGGAGTGGTTGAAGGATGCTATGCTTGTCGGAATGGACGTCACTCACCCCGGTATGGGTTTTGAAAGCGGAACGCCTTCTATTGCTGCAGTAGTCGCATCCTGTGACAGTAATTTTGCTCATTACCCAGTTAGCATGAGTCTCCAAGGATTTCGTCAAGAGGTAAGTGACACAATTTCTCGTGCTCATAACCCTTGATCTTATTATAAACACGTAGATCATTTCTGGATTGAAAGACATGATGGTTGAGCGACTAAAGGAATACGAGGTCCGCAACAAGGAACTTCCTAAGAAGGTATTCGTCTTCCGAGATGGAGTTTCCGACGGGCAGCTTAGGGCTGTTCTAGAGGAGGAGATATCGGAGATAAAGAAGGCCTTTGGGGAGTTCGAAAATTATAAACCCAAACTGACAGCCATAATTTGTTGCAAGAGTCGTCATACACGCTTCTTCGCTACGAGTGAAAAGGAAGCTGACAGGTCTGCCAACACAAGAGCTGGGACTGTTATTGATAGGGGTGTGACATCCACAGACGACTTCGATTTTTACCTGCAAGCTCATGCATCTTTGAATGGTATGGCACGCTCAACGCATTATAACATAATTTATGACGAAAACGAGCTTGGGGCGGATGAAATTCAAAAAGGCATAAACGACATTAGTTATCTTTGGACTCGAGCTACGAGTAGTGTTAGCGTGGCTCCTCCGGCATATTGGGCTGACCAGGCGTGTGTTAGGGCGAGGATATGGCTTAATGGGTTGCATCCTCTGCCGGCTGGTAATAAGGTAAAAGAGGGAGCTGTCCAAGAACAGATCAAAAAGGCGTGGGGAGAAGGGGTGCATAAGGATTTGAGGAGAACAATGTTTTATCTTTGATTTCGAAAAAAATATGATTTAATTCAGGAGACGTATGAGTAACATTTTTTCGTTGACATTTACTATTTGTGTAGTAATAAACCAAATAAGTGGAATTTCTTGTAATGCATGGAGTATTTGCTTTTTGTTGGACTCACTACTTGTGCACGCGAAGGATAGAAGAGCCTTTCACTTTAAGACTCTGAATTTTTTGATACTCGTTGTCTGACCTTGAGGCTTTGTGATCTGCGTTCGGCTTTTCCCTTTCGGTTATCAAAATCGAGTAGTGTGATATCAGATCTACAAAATGGGCAATATAGATTTGAGGAACAGAAGGTAAATTTAAGTATAGGATTTACAACTCTTTCTCACACTCTATTATTATTCTGTTACTCAGCACTATTTGATTCTCTTTTATCTTTCACCAAGAAGTGGATGCTTTTTACTACCAAGGTTGAAAAGCAAATTCTTTTGAGCTCATGAAGCCAGAATATATTCACAAAGCGCACATAGTGGAGACCAATTCGGGAGTAGCAATTAGAAGAAGAGCACTTTATACCTCATAAGGAAAGGAAAACAGCGCGATACTAATAATACCCATCGAGATCACATTTGTCATGTCTAATGTTTCATTGAGATCAAAATTATGAGTTTATCAAATAGTCATGAATGTAATATGGACATGCACACACAAAATTTTGCTGCGTTGCCATTCCAAAATCAATTGACGTTGATAATCAGATGTGGAGGTTCAAAAATAAACTGTGTTGATCCAAATAAAATATGTAACGGCAAGATGCGTGACCTGTCACGCTTGGGGGGTTAAGTCAGTAGGACTTGGAATGAGCGCTCAGCACTTGTTTTGTTAACTCCATCCTCAACGACGGGCTGCCTTCTTCGGCGTGCTGTTGACGTCGGCGGCGGCTCAGACAAATATCCTATTTGCAACAAGAGAATCTTACTGAAACAAGCTGCTCGTCGTCGTCATCGACCGTTCTCACGATGCCCGTCCTCGCGGAGCGGCCTCCATCTACTCATGTAGCACCAACACCGCGTCAACCGACTGCTAATAGCTCTAGGGCGCGTCCTATGTCCATGCCTTTGTCCCCCCAACAGTACGTCTCGGCGGGTGCGGGTGCAGGTGGCGGTAGTGGCGAAGTCTCTACACCAAATGATACTGTTATGAACGTGAACAATCGCCCTGCGAAACCTCGAGGTTCCTCCCGGGTTCTCGGGGACTACACGTTAGGAAAGACCTTAGGTGCCGGGAGTATGGGAAAGGTCAAGCTTGCATACCATAATTTGACCGGGGAGAAGGTTCGCAATCTTAGAATATCTCCTGTTTAGTACCCGCTCATGGTTTCCTTTTAGCTTGCGATTAAGATTTTACCCCGTGTACCAGGTGCAAGCTCAAACTCTAATGGTGCCCCGCAGACTCCAGAAGCGGCGAAACAAGCGTCTAAAGATGCATCCAAAGAGATTCGCATAATTCGAGAAGCGGCTTTGTCGATGCTACTCCATCATCCTTACATCTGTGGTATGCGTGAACTTATCACACATACAAACCACTACTACATGGTTACTGAGTATGTCAATGGTGGTCAAATGCTCGATTATATCATTAGCCACGGCCGGCTCAAGGAACGAGTTGCCCGGAAGTTCTCTCGTCAAATTGCCAGTGCCCTTGATTACTGTCATAGAAATTGTGTCGTGCACCGAGACTTGAAGATTGAGAATATTCTGATATCCCAAACGGGGAACATTAAAATCATTGACTTTGGGTTGTCGAATCTATATAATCCGGCTCTACATCTTTCAACGTTCTGTGGCTCATTGTACTTTGCCGCACCAGAGCTTCTAAATGCAAAAGTTTATACTGGACCAGAAGTTGATGTATGGAGCTTTGGCGTCGTTCTTTATGTCCTTGTTTGTGGAAAGGTGCCTTTCGATGATCAGAGTATGCCCGCTCTTCATGCTAAAATAAAGCGTGGATTGGTTGAGTATCCAGATTGGTTGAGTGCAGGTATGTGAATCTTCTATTTTTATATTTATCTTATCGCTCATCTATTGTAGAATGTAAACACCTTTTGACACGCATGCTTGTCGTAAATCCGGCCGCACGAGCCTCTTTGACCGAAGTTATCACCCATCCTTGGATGAACCGGGGCTACGACAAGCCACCCGATCCTCATATGTTGCACCGTGAACCGTTACGTGCCGATGAATTAGATAAACAAGTTATTAAAGGAATGAATGGCTTTGAATTTGGGACCGAAGACGAAATTGAAACGAAGTTAACTGAAGTTCTTCAAAGTGACTCTTATGCGCGCGCCGTTGAACACTGGGAACAAAAGCGTCGTGGTGGAATCTCAAATATGTCCCTAGCGTCTTATGATAGTATCATATCAAATGGTTCTGGGAACTCTCCATCCACCCCTTCGAAACAAAAAAGCCGTCGATTCTCAGGATTTGACTTTTACCGTCGCAAGTTTTTCTCTCCTGGATCATCACCCCCCGATACACCATCCCACCGTACTCCTCCATCTTCTACTTCACACTTGTCGCATGCTTCATTATCGGATTTGCAACGAGAACCTCCCGATCCAACTGGATCATTCCATCCATTGATTGCGATGTATTTCCTTGCTCGGGAAAAACTTGAGCGAGAACGTGTGTATGGACCAGGACACTTCGCCAGCTCACAGATGTCTCTTCTAGGGAGGGAAGATGGTGCTCCACCTAGTGCGATGAGGCCTCTTCCTTCTTCAGCAGCTCCTCCGAAGACAAACGGCAAACAACAACCACAACAAATGCCAAAAGATGCCCCAGGAACTAAAGCTGATTACAGCATGGCACTTCCTCGACTACCTGCGCCAGCGAGTACTCACTACTCTGGCATGTCCTATGATGTACCTCAGGCTGTTCCGTCTCCGACGGCGCAAAACTTCTCCCCTCAGCCCCGTGCTCGTGATATGGGTACCTTGGCTGTACCGAAAGCTGGCGAGGCAAATGATACCTCTCGTGGAACTGCCGCCCCGGCCAGTGCGCCTCCCACTCCTGCAAAAACGAGTCTTCCTAGAGCTCCACCAGCCATGACACATAGACGAAGTCACAGTTTAAGTCAACGTCCATCAACAGGAAACATGCTGAAAGGTTTAGGCACTATGTTTACTGGTGGGACACATCAACCACCGGCGACTGCGGGGCCAGAAACAACCTCATTTGCAGATAAAATGGGTTCTGAAAAGGGCCCGGCGGCTGAAACTACCGCGTTGGGTGAGAAAGAAAACGTACAGCCAGATACTCAAGAAATCGAACAAGAACATGGTGTTGCAAGTCATATTCCAGGTTCGACGTTTGTAAGAAGGTTTGGTACACTTCTTGGAGGCACTCGAGGTGATGAGGGGCGGCGTACGAAACGTTCAAGTATTCTGATAGGTCTCTCTCCACGTCCTTCAAGGGATGATGGCGATTCGGACAAAAGAAGTCGCAGTCGTGAAGATACCGTCCAGACTGAGAAACCTAATGAGAGGGAACGTAATGGTAACATTACCCACAGCTCGAGTCAACCAGTTGGTTCTGTCCATCGGCGTGCTGCAACCATTTTGGACCCAGCTGGGCGAGCGGCAAGACACGAACGCCGAAGTAGTACTGGCGCTGCGTTTTTCTCAGCCGCTGGAGGTACGATGGGAAGGCACCGCCGGCCATCTACAAGCGCGGGTGGATCGTCTACTCCATCTAAGGGGGCTAGTGTCTTTGAAAGGACTACAGAGGAAGAAGAGCAGGACTTGGAAGACGGTACTGCTCCCGATAACGAGGGTGAAGGAAATGAGGATCAAGAACGTGGATCTGACAAAGATTTCAAGCCTGTCTTCTTGAAAGGGCTTTTCAGGTAAATTGTTGTTACTCTCCTTAATAAAACTTTTTTACTGATAGCTTATGCAGCGTGGCTACTACATCCTCAAAGCCCCCATCTGTAATCAAAGCGGATATTCGCCGTGTCCTAGACAGAATGCAGGTACAGTATCGTGAAATCAAAGGTGGATTTGAATGTGTGCATGCACCCTCAATCGATTTATCCTCTGTACAAAGCAATCAGTTGAACAACACTCGTCGGTCTCACCAATTCGGTCATACAAATAGCATCCATGACGGAGCTAGTATGCGTAGGTCACTTACAAAGAAGGCTTCGAAACTATCCTTTGCTCTTAAAGGAAAAGAAAAAGAGAAGGACTCTGTCCAGGAATCAGGTTCTACTAAGCCAGATAACGCGACGCTGAGCTCCGCAACCACGGAAACAGACATGTCAAAGAGCAATAGCTCTTCCCTGTACAACGTTTCTTCAAATACCCATACTATCAAGGGCGAAGCAGTTGACCCTGAGTCTGTGACTGCTGATAATGCTTCCGTAAATACTGCTTCCGCTCAACCAGAAACACCTATCAAAGGAAAGCATCTCCCTCCTATTCCACGCGACTTTGCACCGCAGCCTCAGAAGACTGCGCCTCCACCAAGTGCTTTCCCTTCTAGTTCATTCCCAACTGGTGGAGTTGACCAGGATGTATTTGATGCTATGGGTTCTAATAGGTTGTCGGTTAGATTTGAGATTAACATTGTTAAGGTTTGTTTTCATCTGCGCATATATTTGTCTAGGCTATAGTTTACTGACAAATGCTATAACAGGTGCCATGGCTTCCACTACATGGAATCCAGTTTCGTCGTGTCGGTGGAGATGGCTGGCAATACCAAATGCTTGCACGGCGGGTGTTGACTGAGCTGAAACTATAGTCTTCCGTTTCAACTTGCTTTCTATTCTCATTACGATCTCCTACGAATTGGACAAAAAAAACATCAGCTGCTCATACCCTTGGCATCTTTCATGACCTAATCAGTCAATAAAGCATACTAAATTGTTACGGGATATACGTCTTCCTAATTCTCAGCATATCTAACGAATGACTTCCCATCCTTCCTTTTTTTCTTACTTTGACTCCTCGTCTTTGTCTTCGTAATGCTTTTCTTTTCTAATTATTCCTTACTTCCTTGTTCACTATAGCTAAAGTTTTTTTTTCCTTGCCTTTTGGTCTGCACGTTCATTTCTCTCTCGTTGTCGTCTTTCTACTTTTTTTCTTTCCTTTTCTCATTTCGTAAAGATTCTTATGTTATGCCACTAATCAACACATCATTAGCTATTGCTTAGTGAATTTAACAAGGCTATTAAATCTGCCATTCCTTCCTATTCTATCTTTTTTTTTCTCGTCTTCGGTTTTTCTTCTACCTTCCTTTGATGCAATGATTTTGCTTGATATAATTACATCTGTATTTGCTAGGCGTTCGCAGACATCGATATAGCAAATGAATCGCCCATTTGTCACAATCAGTAAGATCTATGGCTATAAACCTAATAAGAACTTGAAACTGAATTGGGTGTAGACAATTCGATTTAAAAGATCTTTAAGCACATGAAGTGGATCCAAAGATAACTTTTATGATTTTGTGAAGTACTCTAAATACCTAATACTCCCGTGTGATTAATATATATACATCCTAAATCAATAAACTCGACATCTATAATTGAGTAATGAGGTCACTAGTAGAAGATCTAGCCGGTTTTTGCCTTGAGTTCTCTCCAGAGCGTCAGGAACATGACGGCACCAACTCCGATAATGGCAATTTCTAGTCCGACGTAGTTTAACATTCCAACTTTTACTCCACTTCCACCCCAAACTGCTCCTGTGACTCTACCAGTGAAATTACTGTACTGAATAGCTGTTATGACATAAATTAATGATTTTTGCAATGTTCGATGTGAGCAGAATTCGGAATAGTAAGTGAGAGAGGAGGTGGAGATGGAGGAGAGGGGAAATGCTTACCGAGACTTGTTTGTTTGTTCCATGATGAAGGAAGTTGCTTGCTCAGGAGACTTAGGGTGCAAGTGCTGGCCAAATTAAACCCGAGGGCGACGAGGAACCAACACGCGAAGAATGCGCCATATGATAGGACACCTGTTACGGGTTGGGCACGTAAGAGAGCGAGAGTGGTCAGAAGGCCTGCGAGACCGAGACCTGATCCGAGGGCTAAGATATGACGATCTTGGATACGCCGTGCAAGGAGTAAGTTAAGGAAGAGGAAGGGGAAGATCGTGATTCCTCCTAGGGCGATAAAGTTCCCGGAAGCAAAGGGAGACCAGGAGAAGGGGCTGAGAGGGTAGGCGGCTCGTGGGAAAGCTTTATTGTGTATATGGATTTCTGAGAATAAGCTTGTGAATTTGACACCTGAGATTGAACTTGATGACGATGCAAAGACGGGGATGTTGGACTCCCAGGCACCAAGAATGAAGAAACAAGTCATCGCGAACCAGCACATCGTTGCCATAACACCCCATTGTCTCTTTGATAGCTGGAAGAAACTTGGCCTGGCTGTAGATGGAGGCGGTAGTACAGACATTTGAATGCTGGAGGAGGAATGTGATTGGTCATTGGGTTGGATGTCTTTGAATAGCATGGTACTTGCTGCCCAGAATGCCAGCCATACGCCTGCCATAACCCATCCAGGGCCCGTATAACCGTTGAAAATACTATTGTTGAATCCTAATTTGTACAACAAGCCACCGAAAAATGGGCCCGCGCTCATGCCTATACCTTGGCCTAGTACAAGCCAACCTGCTAGGGTAGTACGCCTACGTATACCAACAACCCGGGAATCCGTGCAATAGCGCTTTGTATACAGAAATCCGATCATACCAGACCCCTGTATCATACGCCCAAGCAAAATAAGGTATAGGAATTTGGCTTTGTAGGCTAATCCATAGAGCATGGAGCCAATGACCATACTTGCACATGTTATATGAAGGGGCATTTTGTACAGACCTAATCATTATGAGTTATAAGTTTGATTAGCACTTTTCCCTTTCTCAAAAGTCAAAGTTGTTGAGATGAGATATGAATTACCCTTATCGTATTTCATAAGCGGAATTAGTGTTAGTCCGGATATGGCCGTCGGGATACCTATAACAAGACCAGAGAAGGTTGCTGTGCCTCCAAGGTACTCCGCATAAGCCGAAGATGAAGATACAATAGAGAAGAACGAAATCTATTCAAGATCAATCAATATAAAAGAAAGTAATATCGCCCACTGTTTTCTGGCATACCTGTAATAAAACATTTTGTAAAATCATTATGATCAAGGAAGGTCCGATGTCGAGTTTGAATTCATCCTCTTGCTGAAGGAAATTTGCTTCCTCGTAATTTGAAGCTGAGCTCTCGTTAGTTTCTTCAATAACTGATGTGTTAGCATTATGATCTTTGTCTTTGTCCTTGTCCCCGTCCTTGTCTACTATTGTCGTTTGTTCTGTCCAAAACGGGTTATGAGGCTGATGCACCGTTCGCGAGCTCAGCACCCCACTTGAGCTTTCCTCAACACCAGAAGAAGTCATCGCAGGGCGTTTTCTTTATCTGGGGATGGGGGACCCTGGGGCAGAAAAAAAAGGTAGCTTTGCAATTTATTGGCATGATAATTTGGTAAACATGAGTCAGCTTAAGGAGTCCAAAGCTTTTACCGATCAGAAAATGCTCTTCTTTTGGTAATTCCAATTTGCTAGCTCTTGATAGCAATTGGTTCGGTGTTTTAATACATTAGGTAATATAGTATGTCGACATTCCTTATCGCCATGTTGCATACACAAATACTTCCTTTATGTGTATCCATAGTTTATTTACGGCTGATACAACATTTAAGGATGTTTGGACGCTTATGTAGTTGTTTGTTGGGTTTATCACACCCAGATACCAGCCATTTAAAGGTGGCAATAGAGATAGTGGCGGTGAGAAAGATATATTTTTATGTAATGCCCTTTTAACCGCATCAGGAAGTGATAAGTTTTTACTTCAAGGTGACTCGATAGTCCTCCCTCCAAACTCGATTTCTACAAAAAAGTATTAAAAATGGCTCCCCTCACACATCCATCTATCGTCGGTTAGTATATTTAAAATTGTTCACAACTTTAAGCTCGTCATTCCTTCAGTTCTCAACAAATGGCCTGACTATATGCACTTTGTAATTAGATGGCTGGTTCCGTGAAATTAATCCTCAATGGCCTGGTTGTGCCATGACCCTTCGTGTTGTCCGCATTCTGCACGTTGAAAAATCAAAATACCAAGATGTTCTTGTCTTTGAGTCTGCTACATTCGGCAATGTGTTGGTGCTTGATGGAGCTATCCAATGTACCGAACGCGATGAGTTCAGCTACCAGGAGATGATTGCTCACCTCCCGATCGCAAGTCACCCGAACCCTAAGAAAGTACTTGTCATTGGTGGCGGAGATGGTGGTGTTGTAAGAGAAGTACTCAGACACCCTGAAGTTGAAGAAGTAGTATTGTGTGATATTGATGAAGTTCGTAACTTTATTCGAAATGATCTAGTATATACAGTTCTAATTACAAGCCTTCACTAACATTTTAGGCCGTTATCCGCGTATCCAAGCAATATTTACCACACATGTCCGCTATGTTGGCCTCGCCAAGAGTCAAGGTTCACATTGGAGATGGATTCGCATTCCTTGCATCTAATACATCTACCTATGACGTTATTATCACCGATTCATCAGACCCAGAAGGACCTGCAGTTTCTCTTTTCCAGGCTCCTTTCTTCCAATTGGTTCATGATGCTCTTAGAGAAGGCGGTCACGCATGTAGCCAGGGAGAGTCTTTATGGCTTCACCTTCCATTGATCAAGGAATTGAGGGGAACCGTCGAAGGCGTCTTTGGAAAGGATGGAGGAAAGGTCGATTATGCTTTCACCACCATTCCAACCTACCCAGCTGGACAGATTGGTTTCACAATGGGTGCTAAGGCCCACCCAGATGGTGCACACGATCTCAGGACTCCATTGAGAGAGGTCAAGGGATGCAGATACTACAACTCTGATGTTCACCGGGCTGCATTTGTCCTTCCAGAATTTGGTCGTCGTATTCTGGCAACTGGAGAGAACATTTTGCCATCTCTCACTCCCGAGCCAACTGAATTACAGAAGCAAGGAGGAGAGAAGAGGGTACTCTTATTGGGAAGTGGCTTCGTCGCACGGCCTGCGGCTGAGTACATCATACGTTCTTCATTGAATAAGTTGACCATTGCTTGCCGTACCCTTGCCTCCGCCCAGGCTTTGGCATCAGGTCTTCCACGCACTTCAGCCGTTTCTCTTGATGTGAACAACACCGAAGAGCTTGAGAAAGCAGTAGCAGCACACGATCTCGTTGTCTCCCTCATTCCTTATACCTACCACGCCGCTGTTATCCGTGCCGCCATTAAAACTCGCCGCACCCACGTCGTCACCACCTCCTACATTTCTCCTGCTATCCGTGCTCTCGAAAATGAGATCAAGGAAGCAGGCATTGTAGTTATGAATGAAATCGGTTTAGACCCCGGTATTGACCACTTGTATGCCGTAAAACTCATCGACGAGGTCCATAAGAAGGGTGGAAAGATCAAGACTTTCGAAAGCTTCTGTGGTGGTTTACCCTCTCCCAAGGATGCTGGAAACCCACTTGGCTACAAGTTCTCGTGGTCGTCCCGTGGTGTCCTTCTCGCTCTCTTGAACTCAGCCTCATACTACAGGAACGGACAACGCGTTGATGTCGAAGGAAAGGAATTAATGAAGGAGGCAAAGCCTTTCTTCATTTCTCCTCCTTACGCCTTTGTTGCATACCCGAACAGAGACAGTACTGGTTTCCGGGAGTGGTATGGTATCAACGGTGAGGGTGAGGGTGAGACTGTCATCCGTGGTACTTTGAGATATCAAGGCTTCCCAGAATTTATCAAGAGCTTGGTCGAACTCGGATGGCTCGACGATAAACCCAAGGAATGGCTCAAAGACGGCCTAAAATGGGAAGAAGTAATGGCAAAGGCTATCGGAGCAAGTGGGACCGATGAGGCGTCGCTTGTTGCACGCATTGATCAATTATGCTCTTTCCCTAATGAGAGTGAACGCTCACGGATCCTCGCCGGTTTCAAGTGGCTTGGTCTCCTCCCCTCATCTACCTCCTCTTCATTCACCATAGATTCCGATTCGGCTACAGCCGAAAGCCCACTCGTTGAAGTCCGTCCAAAAGATGCGCCCAATCTTCTGGACACGCTATGCGCAAGATTGGAAGCATTGATGCAATATGCCCCTGGCGAACGTGATCTCGTAATGCTCCAACACAAATTTGGGGTTACTTGGGCAGATGGTACTTCCTCGACTATCACTGCTACGCTAGAACTTCATGGAGAACCAACTCCAACTGCATCCCAGGGTATCGCAGGAACTTTGGGTGGTGGTGTCAGTGCTATGTCTAGAACTGTGGGTGTTCCATGTGGTATTGCGACTCAACTTGTATTGGATGGTGTTATTGGTAAAAATGGAGGTGGAATCTATGCACCCTATAGTATGGATGTCGTTGCACCGCTTCTAGCGGAGGTCGAGAGAGAAGGACTAGGAATGGTCGAGAGAGTTCTTTAAGATGAAGCAGTAGAAATTTGTAGAAAAAATGTAACAAAATCACTTTTATTGATAGTCTACTGATTGTATGTTTTCACTCGAAGAGAATGTATGCATATTGAAAGAAAAGTTCTTTGTGGTTCTCTGTGGTTTTAGGTCTATTGTTTAAGGTCTAATAGTGATCCGAAGTCCGTATGGATAATGTAATTTTCCTAAGGGATGCCATAAAGGAACTACGATACATTTAATTATTCATCTATCTATCTGAAGGTACAAATTAGTCTATAGATGTCCGTGTACTACAATCGCTTAATGACAAAGAACAAAGAACAAGAACAAATGGATACAAATGGAAGCAGTGACGAAAATAAGTGATAATACACAGGAACTCTTGGTGTAAGGCCATCAGAAGGCATGTACGGTATCTGGGTGTATATGTCTTTGTTCGAACATGAAGAGAAAAAGGAGAAAAAGAAAAAAAAAACAGAGAAAAAGGAAAAAGGGAGAAAAAAGGAATAAACAATAGGAGTAGAATGAAAGAAAAGCTGTGCTCTTTTATACTCGCCAACAAACGAGCTGCCGTTGGAACGAACAAAAGAAGGAAATAAAGAAAAAAGTGAAGAAGTGGGCCCAGGAAGTAGACAATGGAAGCAAGAACATCAATAAGATTAATCATTTTCGCTTCGATGACGCTGTACGGGTAAAAGCAACCCCTGTGGAAAAGTACCCCTATCAATCAGACTGGGTTTAGAAGGCGACGGCTTGTTAAGACTTGGCTTTGACTTTGGATTTGGATTTGGCTTTGGATGTGGACGCGGATTTGGACTTGGATTTGGATTTGGATTCGGACTTGGATTTGGACACGGATTTGGAGATGGATTCGGATGTAGATGTAGACTTGGCTTTGGCTTTGGTTTGATTTATGGGCATTTTTATCGGAGGCCCTATCGCAAAATGTGTTATTGTTTGACTTGGAACGTTGTATTTCGGATTTTCAAGAAAATCTATGGGCAATTTATCCCAGTTCATAGTAGCTTTCGGGATTGGTAGTGTACGGTTATGGAAAAGGGACCTTGGAGGTCTCGGAAGAGAAGATTCCTGGCTAGGTTCGGGTAAACGTACAAAGGCATACGGACCCGTGTCTTCGATGTCAGTTTCCTGTGATTCGTTGTTGTAAGGCTGAGTAAATGCATATGACGATGTATCAGGGATATGAAAGCTTGGATAGAAATTCGAGTCGTAATTAGAATAAAAAGTGTCTTGTGAGTAATGTGTCAATGCGGCCGGATTGATGGTGGTTGGATCGATTGTTCGATAATCTTGTGTGAGTGAATAGTCAACCATAGTCGATAAGGGAGGAAGTGACATATCCGTTTGGTCATTATTTGTCTCCAGATTCAATCTGGGAAGTGTTGGTAAAGTGATAGTTCTTAATAAATGAGGAGGGTGAGGACTTGGAGATTGTGCTTCTGAGAGAAATGCCTCCGACCCTGAAGGTAGCGTCGAAGGCAATGTTGATGAACGAGTAATACCTCGAGAGGACATCTAAAATGCAACATTAGATTCCAGATACTGAAAACGATGAAAGACAGTGCAAAAAAGAAAGGAGGGAGAAAGCAAACAATACCTTTCTTTTTCCCAAGTTTGACAGAACCACTGGAAGCTCACTTCTACTCACGTCCCCATTTGATGACACCTCTGAAGGATTGCTTAAACCCACAATCCTCAGAGTCAATGGAGGGTGTGTAATATGGTTTATATTTGGCGCCTCTTCGGTGGCTTCGATATCAGTATCTGTCGTCATTATTGAATAAGGTATGGATGCTTCTCTGGTCTCATAGCTAGGAAAGACTATGCGTTGTGACATCCCTTGATCTGTCTCGGCAGGCTCTTCATTTTCCCTCCCTTCTTGTATGGTAGTCGCAGGTTCTTCATCTACTTCATCCTCTGCTTCGCAAGATTCGTCTTTTTTCTTTTTCTTGCTCCCCTTCTGATTCTTCCTTGGTCTTGGTTGATAGGTATAATTCGGATACTTGGCTTCATGCTCGATCCTTGCTTGCTCCTGAGCGGCTTTCCATACACTCTTCTCAGCTTCACTCAATTGTTTCCACATTTCCCCAATCGTCTTTGATTTCACTTGCTCTTGCTTGCTCCCATCCTGTAAGGATCCAGATCTACATATATGAGATCTGAAGAGCATAAATGCGTTTAATGGTCTTGGTATATGGCCCTCCTCCTGTTTCTTTGCGTGCGACTTCTTTTCTGAAGCATTTTTTGGAGTTTTGTATGGCGTATGTCTTCTGGGTTTTCCTGTAATGAGTTGATTGTTAGAGAAGGGTTCGAACCGCAGGTATTAATAATACTGACTAGTATTGGAGGCTTCTAAGACGGGGGATCGAAGGGCGGGCATGGCTATACAGACAATGAGTATGTATCAAGAAAAGGTGTATTGATGGTGAGGCGGAAATGAAGTCGCTAATGTGGTTTCGGGAGGGAGACGACAAACAAGACCGCTGAAGAGGTATAAGCGGAGAGGCAGAATAATGGGACGGAGTATATATAGTACAGACGATCTTTAAGCGCCAAACTAAGTTCCTGAGAAGCCTCGAGGGTGTTTGTGTTCAGAACGAGATGAAAAAACAGAATAAAAAGAGAAATATATATAGCGATTGATCAAAGCAGTTACTTTTCTTGACCTAAATGAACCACCCGCGGAGTTTTAAGAAGGCTGTTCGGGTCTCACACTCGGACCAACAAAGCGTAGTATAAATGCACTTCATTGGAAATGAGCGCATGGCCGTTGCCGGGTTGCTTTGGCCTGGAACAAAGGAATTGTATACAAACCTCCAGTATCGGCTAAAGATCAAGATAGCCTTAACCCGACCAGTGCCAAATGGGAAAAAATAAACTGCTATAAAGGGTAGGCCTGACGCATCACAAATGAAAGGAAATTTGGACCTGAGAGTCCCGACAAGATCTCAAGATTTCTAGGAATAAAAAACTTGCTTCCGTAAGGAGATCAATTGGTAGTTACTACTTCTTCTTTGTTTGGTGCCGAGGGCCCTTGTTACATCAGCGTCGGCACACAAAGGTAAACAAAGGAAGAACAAAAGAATTAAGAATGGTGGAGTCGCTAATGATAAAGGGAGGCCAAGAAGGTATTCTCGCACCTTCATCCATCTAAAATAATAGAAACAATAGGGTACATACCTTAATCCTAGGAGAATACAAGATAAAATATGATTTTTCAAAATTAGTGAGTTAATAGAATAGAGTACCAAAGCGTGTATCGGGAACTAAAAATTCTCGAGTTGCTATTATTCGAAGCACAGAGTCACGGTGAATGCGTGTAAACAGCATTCAAACACTAAGAACTCTTCGTCCAGCGATAATTCATTTAAGCGAAAAGTCCCGCATTGTCATCCTAACTTAATGTCTGGTGGCGTGAGTGAGTCCAGTATATACCGCACGATCTGGTAAGAAAGAAGCTTCTAGTAGACGTAATCTAGTGAGCAAGGAAACTTCTGAGATCATTTCTTATCAAATGCTAGATCTCAGAGAAGAATATATATATATATATTATTCATATACCCACGATCAAAACTTGCCCCATATCTCTGAGTCTAAAAGAACTTCAGCTTGTACGATAGTTATTTTTCGAACGTATATCCATAATTTAATCGCAAGGCGTACTATTTTTATGCATTGGTTTGATATTTCTTACTGTTCTGTACGACCTGTTCCTGTATTTTCGACTTCTCCAGAATTTAACGGTGATCCTTGATCTCGGTCTCCAGCATCCGGATCTTCTGACTCAGGCAGGCTCATTGTCATTTCAACACTTTCAGGAAACCACCCGCATTCTGACCATCGAACCTTCCATTCCTGACCCCCTATGCCTGCTCCACCGGATTCATAAACGTTCACTCCTTCTTCGATAAGTACCTCACGCTGACGCGCCGCACCATCTGTCCCTGGCCCCCTCGAGGATACCTTCCCGGAGGCGGATACAACTCGCTGCCAGGGGACATTAGTATCGGGTGGTAGATATTTTAGCGCTGCAATTAGGATAATATTTATGATTGAATTTAGCCCTGTTTAAGAACAAAGGTACGTGACCAAAATTCTGGATACACAAACCTTGACCAACATGCCGGGAATGTCTCGGTAACCCGATCAACTTTGCAATGTGACTTTGGACACATTATGTTACCCCGCAAATATCATAAACCATTCCTGCTAATATAAAAAAGGCTTTATAACACACCCGTAACTAGTGACCCGGCCAAAAGGAATTTGACGGACGACACTGTACACCTAAAGAGGACCAAACCAATTTATAAATGCACACACGAGTTGTTGTTATTTTTCCCTAAAAAAAAAGAGGGAAAAGAGAAGGAATATACCAACAGCAGCGTGAAATTCTGCGCTATCCATGGGTGTATTGGGTACTTCAGCCCCACTAAAGGTTTGAGTTACGTGAGAGACCGGATTTTTTACCTGTGCACTATCTATTGCCGTAAGAACTTCTTACTAAAAATAGTATGGCTTGAAAGACACTCATTCATTCATTCATCTTGACGTTTGCAGCTTTTCAACTTGTTTTGTAAGCTTGGGGCACTATTAATAGGTGGGGCTTAGAGATAACGCGTCAGAGTAGGCAATTTTGTTCGAATAACGGTTCGAGACTAAATTTCTACTTAGAGGCGTATTGATGTATAAATTATGTATTCTGACCTAGATACATGTATATGGTATCCTGTAAAGCAATGAATGGTAAAGGAAATGAATGATAATTCTCCGTATGAACTCTGTAAGAGTATTTGACAGGTTATACAAGTGCGAACATAACAGATAACAATAGCGAAAAGACTAAAACAATATTTAAATAAGACCATCTTGACACGGTGGTTTCCAGGTGTTGGGCGTGCCTAAGTCCAGGAAAGACACGTCACTGAGTTTTGTCGACCTTCTTCATTGCTAACCATTTGACTGGATGACGTGTGAAATATGGCCAAGGGGGAACAACAGCCTAAGACACATGCGCATTGGCCTAGATGAGACGGGGGATATGGAGTAACGAATACGTACGATCACAAGCAGAGTTGTTACCAGGCCAAGCAGGACGAATGTATTCCACAGTGATTGGGTGGTGAATCCAAGTAGAAAGGATAATACCTATGGCCATTAAAGATCAGCCGCGTGGTGCTTCGTAGGTTATCTAAAGTGAAGACAAACAGTACTGCCAATGAGCACGTTTCGAACCAACGACTCTGTGAACCGTTGGCCTTCGAAATCCTAGCAATGCAAAATGATTCTATATGAGAGTACTCATGTTACACTAAGGTCATTACTAACGATTTTTCCTTCAAGCACTTCCTGGAGTAAGTCTGACATGTTTAACGTAGAACGTAGGGTGGTAAAAGGTGTATATTATTATTATTATTGTTATAATACCTTATAATGAATGATGTTGCATTGTTGTCACATGTACCAAATAACCTTACCTACACTTGTCACATCTCTGTCACGGTCATCAGCTTCACAATGAAACATCCCACGTCAGAACATATTTAAAATTGCTTCCAAAGTCTGAGCTTCTTTGGCTGACATTTTGAATTTAACAGCGGCGGTCTCATCTACACTCTTCCGATGCTCCTGAGTAGTCTTTTTCACTTCCTCGATTCTACGTGCCAACGCCTCTCGAGTGGCCGTTCTCCCATTATTTTGTATGTCTGATCTAATTTTCTTTAGCTCCTTCGCTAATTGTATTTCTTCTCTTTTAGTTTTCTTCTCTCGTTTGAGCTCCGCAACTGACTTTTCAAGAGTAGCTATCTCGCTCTGTTTGGACTGAAGTATGGTTTTTCCGTCAACGTATTTTGGAGCTTTCCCGGAAGCTTCAAAAACTGAAACTAGAGAATAATTACTAGAGGAGTCATAACCACCCATTTCGCGTTGAAGTTCCCCTATTTTTGCCTCCTTTTTTCTAATTTGCCCATCGTAATCCTTCAAACTTCTACTCGTCTCCTGGAACTTTTTCTCCAGTGCCTCTGGGACCGAACGATCAACCGAAGTAACTGGCTTCGACTCCCTCACAACTACCTTACGTTCCTTAGGTTTTCCCGGCTGATCCTGCACCTGTAATGGACTCTTGTCGGTTTCTGACTGTCTCTTTGGTTTCTTGGTGCTTGGTGGTACTAGATCAGTAGGAGTTCTAGTCAATGGCCTGCCATTGATCCTTTTGTCGGGTTTTTTATGCGTTTCAGAGGATTGCATGTTAGTAGAATACGAGAATAAGCGAAGTAACTCAAGCTTTTAACATGAAAATCTACCTACAAGCAAACTACGAGGTCCACATTTGGCGCAAAATAGTACGTTGACAAAAGGGGGGTCCATTGAAATGTTAATATACTCGTTTTATATATAACAGCAAAGGTCGGTTTTTTTACTTTCGTTACGCCATAAATTAAAAGTTGAATTTTTAACGTATAATGCACGTTGAGTGTGGATGGGGACCTTGTCCAGTCTCCCTCTATTCCAGGTTTTTCTTAATATGGTAGAAGGAATGAATTCAGCTGCACCCATAATTGCCATCTCTCGTACTCACGCTTCCTACTTTTGATTACCAAGTTCTGGCTCCTTTTTTTCCGTGTGATATCCTTTGTGGATATTAATTGTCCTCCGGTTATTGCTATAGGAGTTTTTACATCACAACCTTGACTTGATGCCTTAATAGATTCTCCGAGTAACCAGTGCAATTCGACTGACTATTACCCTCAGTTTAAGGCCCGATATTTTTCACTGTCGAGTCATACCATTTGGCGAGTTTGCCACAATTAGTCTATCTTAAGCAGGGATTATCAAGAACCTAGTAAGCCCATACTCTCTGATTTGAATTAGCTCGTGAAGCTCAAGTATACGTATTTAGTATATACGGGTTTAATAGCGATATACATAGTAAAATATCCTTACAGATATAGCAGATAAGAGAGAAACATCCTCGGAAAATCTTATAAAAGAAAATTGAATTAGAATACGTTAAAAAGGATTTAGTGACTTACGCGTACCAAAATTTATGAGAACGCACAAAGAAATGGTGCTTACCATAGATGTCCAGTATTTATAATTGCTCAGCTTATCTTTGTCGTTCAAAATCCGATGGAAGCCGGAATTGTTCGTTTTTGGATTCCATGTTTCACTAAACTCGAGCAAGTTTCCCCCCTAGTATGGTATCGTAATCAAGTAATTTCCATTGCTTCCGGGAAATTATATACGTACTCGTTGATAAGCTACTTAGGGTACAAAGAACTGCTGACTGAGCTTTGGTAGTCTTTATGTATTTGTTTTCTACATATAGAGAATAGTGGTTCTTATTTGATTTGATATAAATATCCCATTTGCCAGGCTTAAAGTTAAAACGACCGCGGCTCACGTAATGTATTCTTGGCTAAGTCTCAGATTCCAGATTAAGCATCGGATGATGTAAGAATAAATTTATTGAGAATTTTTACTTGATTTCTAATATGACAAAAAAAACATTATAGCATAGTGTGTAGAATGTTAGAGAAGCTATAGTAAGATATTGCAAGAGTCGTATTAGCCGGTTCGGGTATACAAGTTTTCTTCCTCCGAGAGTTTTAATTATTTTATCCAGTGGTTTTGGAAACTGTGACGTTATTTCTTATTTTTTCCCTCTCCTCTCGGCTACGCAAACATGAAGGATGGAGTCTATGTTTTCAACCATATGCTTGATAAGGGTTATCATAGAGGAGCAGGAAATCACAAGAGAAGAAAATGGATGAAAGTAAGCAACAACGAGGCTACAAAGAATAGCGCCAATTTTTTTCAATTTTTTTCGTGGATTAGACATGTTCATGCAGAGTATAGAAAAAAATAATCGTCGATCAGGAGGAACTTCGCCGAAGAACACTGTGCCGGAAGGTCCTTTGAGTATGACGACTGTCCTATGCCGAAAACTCGTACTCAGTAATAGTGGAGTTTCTCTCGATGTGCTTACCAAGGAAGAGATAGAGAGAGAGAAAAAAAGTATATATAAAAGAGGTGCCCTCACAACGATGGATTGTCAAGCAACTAATCGACTGCCCTTCTGCTGCCTACAAACCCTCAAAAACAAATATCTAGCTAAACGATGCCTGCCACCCAAAAAACTTTCAAGGGATACGCTGTCACTGGTAAGTTTTCACCATTATATCCGATCTATTGTGTATAGTCTAAATGCGTCCTTAGACGCCGAGAAGTGGACAGATTTCTCTGTTGTAGAGTTTCCGTCAAAAAACTGGGAGGAAACTGATGTCGAAATCTCAACCACGCACTGCGGGTAATGATTCATAGTATTCACGTATTATCTACTACTAACCTACTATCTCCCTCCGATTAGTGTTTGTGGTTCTGACGTTCACACCGTCTCCTCTGGATGGGGACCTATCCCTACACCAATGATCGTTGGGTATGTTATCTACCTTGTGTAATTATCCCCCTGTGTTCCTTGTGCTTATATAATTTCAATTTAATTAGACACGAAATCGTCGGCACCGTAGTCCGTGTTGGCTCAAAAGTGAAGAGCGGAATTAAGGTCGGGGACCGAGTAGGTGTCGGTGCCCAAGCTGGTTCTTGCTACGAATGTAAATGCTGTAAGAGCGGCTTCGAGAACTATTGTCTTAAGCCAGTTTATACATACGTGAGTGCTTTTAGCAGGCTTGAGTCATTACTATTATGTTTGATAATTAACTTCTTAATACAGAACAGCGTTTACCCCGATGGTGTTCGGAGCCAAGGAGGCTACTCGACGGGAATTATTGCCAATGAGCAATTTGTTTTCCCTATCCCTGATTCCGTCGCTTCTGCAGATGCCGCCTCAATGCTCTGCGGTGGGTTGACTGTATATTCCCCACTCCTTCACCATGGAGCTGGACCAGGGAAGAAAGTTGGTGTCCTTGGTATTGGAGGTTTGGTAAGTTTAAATCCCCCTCCCTATGAAGCTTACGAACGACTTGCTTACAAGTTCACCATATATAGGGCCATTACGCTATTTTGTTTGCAAAAGCAATGGGATGTGAGGTCTACGCATTCTCACATAGTGCATCAAAGAAGGAAGATGCAAAGAAGATGGGTGCGGACCACTTCATCGAAACTGCCGACCCCAAGTTCCACCAAAATTATGCCCAAGAACTCGACTTAATCATCTCAACACGAAACGTCGCTGATGAATTCCCACTTACAGAATTCCTTTCGTATGTGTCTCTTCTCTCCTCCATCCGTAGTATTTGTCAGACCAGAACTCGTTTTACTAACTGATTTGCCTTATTTTTCTGTATCCAGCATGCTTAACCCCTTCGGAAAGTTCATTCTGGTTGGTGTACCTGAGACACCCCTTCCTGCCATCCATGCCTTCTCACTCATCCAAGGTGGAAGGTTCCTTGGTGGATCAGCTATCGGCTCAAAATTAGATGCTATAAGCATGTTCAAGCTAGTAGCCGAAAAGAACATCAAACCATGGTACGTATTATTTTTCCTTAAAAACACAAAATTACGATATTTCAAACGACATAAACTCATCCTTATCATGATTTTTTTCTTCCTTTAGGATCGAGGTATTACCAATGAAAGAGGTGAAAAAGGCCGTCGATGGCGTCTGGACCGGAAAACCACGCTACCGATATGTCTTAGAGCAAGATATTACCGCTTGAACCTTATCTTTGCCTTGTGATGATATATCATAAAACTCACCCCTAGAGTATGGATTTAGTATTTGTACATATATGTATATTTGAAACGAAAATTATAGAGATCATTAACTATTAATCCATCTCGGGTGGCGTGTCGACAAGATCGTTTCAGTTATGATCCGCCACCTTGGCATTTTTACGGGAAAAGGATGTATAAAGTTAAGGCCTCTTATCTCGGATTACGTTATGCCTTCCAATTGAAAATAAACAAATGACCCTGAGTATCAATGTCTATCAACTTTACTCCCCGCCATCATTCCAAATTTAAAATACTGGGATAGTCTCAAGGGGGCCTATTAGAAGTAATTGTAATAGTATTGATTTCAAAGTTCAACTACAGATATTTAGGGAGTAATCCTAAAGGAGGAACGTCTTGGGGCCAACAAACGACATCAAACTAGTCAGAGTATTGTTGGTCTTGTTTTCTAACTTAAATAGCGCTCACGACTCCCGACCTCATCAATAAGCCCTCCTACTTCCTCCAGGAGATAGACAGTCAAAAGATAGAATAGGGGCCAAAAAAGGAGAAACATATCCCCCATAAGAAAAGAAGAAAAACGAACAAAGTACCCAATATCTAAGAGCTAAGACCCATAGCTATATATTTATTTATTCACAGGTATCAACACCAACAATCAAAAGTTGAGTAAACCCCAATTGATTACGGCCACTGTTATAAGTTAAGTACAATAACAAACTCTCTTTTATTTCCCGTTAGCCTCGTCTCCATCCTCCCCCTATGTTTGATCCTTTGCCATTTACCATGTGATATTCGCCTTTATCCATCCACCCATCCGTTTTCTAGTCAACTGCTGCGGTATAACACATACAAGACTCCCCAAGAAGCCCGAGAAAAAAATAAAATAAAAACTAAACACAGGACTATCTACGCCACACAAGACTTGCCCCGACAAAATACCAGTAGAGACGAATGCCATTCACAATATTCGTATTTGTCATATATTCACTAATCAAAACGAGTATCTCCCAGCCAAAATAATCGAAACAAGTACCATCCACAGTAAATTTCCTAATATTCAACAACCGAAAACGAGTATTAAGACACAAACACAAACACACGTAACCGATACATAAAAAAAATAGAAAAGGGTCTTCCAAAAACACACGGGACACGGGGTCATAATCGTCTAGGTTCTCGATGACGATAAGAGATAATAGAGACGATAGAGACGATAGAAATGGTAGGGGTGGTAAGAGACGGGGGTGGTAAGAGACAACAGAGCCGGCAGAGACGGAAAAGGCAGTAGTAGTAAAAGACAATAAGAAATAACGACAATTATTTGAGATGTTTCAGTCCATATAAACGACACAGGAATAGGCGTTAGATACTGACAATAATAGTAGTAAAAATCGAGACAGACACTTGACACAGATAGATATTGGCACTAGGGTAGAATAAGATCTTAAGAAAGTAATAGAACGTCGAGGGATGGATAAAAAAAGTAATAGAACACCGAGTCAAGGGGAGAGACAGAGATGGAACTAGGCGATCGAGGGATAGGACTACAAAACCAGAACCAAATCCCAAACCCAGAAATATAGATCTCAACAGAGAAAACAGACCATCAACCCCACGACTTATCAAACTTTTTTTTTAAAAAAAGGGGAAAAAAAATCAATTCAATTCAAAGATTCAGAGGGATAAGAAGTAATACTATGCAATAGTTGAAATTCTCATGTGTTATATGTTATGTGTTATATGTCATATGTCATGTCGTACGTTATATACTGATGATCTGATAGAGATAGGGATAGAGATAGAGATAGAGATATAGCGATGAGAAGAAAAGAGTAGATATGTAGATATAGCAGGCACACACACAGATAGAGAGATAAACACAGAGAGGTAGAGAGAGAAAAATTGAAGTAGTAAGAAAAGGGTAAAAGAAAAAAATCGTTTGAACACACCGAACCGCCCCAAAAGGCGATTCATTTTCAACAAACAAAAACAGTATAGTATAAAAGAAAAAAAGAAATAGTAACAGTAACAGATTAAAAGAAAAAAGAACAGTAGCAGAAACAAGCAACAAGTAACATAATTTTTTTCTTAAGTATGTAACGGCATCTGTTGCGGTATAGGTCCATTATTTAACCCCAAGATATTATTATGTGATTGGAACGGTGGTGCCCTAGCCGTATCAGGCCATATAAATCTATAAAAAATGGGCCATACCAAAAACAAAAGGATCAAATCATTGCGTCAGTCACAACTCTCCCTCACCAAAAAAACAAAACAAATCTACTCACCCAGGCATCATCATATCCTCCCAAAACGCAGGATTCTTAATCGCATGCATAGTAGCCAACATCTCCTCATCCTGTATCGCCCCATACCCACCAACACCCCCACACCCCCAAATCCACCACCCCAAACCCAAGTCCCAACCCAAACTGTACCCCCTCAGAACTAGTCAACTCAAGCGGCCCAGTCCCAATCGCATACGTCGCCTCAGCCTCATACACAGGCGTATCCATCGGCGTAGTCGTACTCGTAATCGATAACGGACTCGCTAATTGTCCTTGACCCACTAAATCCGGAACCCCTCCCATCACACTACCAAGTGCCCGTTGTGAGCCCATCCCTCCGTGAGGAGACATTGACCCTCCCTGAGCACCCGTGTTTATATGGAAGACTCCCTGCGTAGGCCCTCCCCCGAGTCCCATCGGTCCTTGACCTCCTGCACCACTAGGATCTTGAGTTTGGCCCTCATGAGGTCTACCAGGATGTAATCGTCCACTTGACGATCCACCAGGCTGGTGTTTCGCAAGAAGACCTGCCAAGAACCGGGCATACAATTTCGGAGTGTGTCGATCATCAATCGATACCTCACTCGAAGCAAGAACTTGGATCAATTTCCCAATAAGAGTATATATCTGATTCGTTTGATCCCGGCTAATAAAGTTAACAAATTCGGGTCGGAGCAACTAAACAAAACCAAACATTAAGTAAATATTAATAAATTGACATTCTATTCATCATGACGAATAAACTTACCTTAAGCAAGAACGCAGACGCAAATGACGCAAAGACAAAGTGACCATCAGGAGCATAACGGAAATATCCACTCGGAGCCAGCGTATCAATAACACACTTAATCACATTCGAAGCCGCCTCCATGCATTTACTAAAGAACAACTCATCACCCTGTTGGAAACCTCTCCGGAACGCTTGCTGGAATCCAAACGAGTACATCACAAGACGCGAGTAATTCGTCAAGCTAATTACAATACAGATTTAATTTTCTTTTTTCAAATCCCAAAAAAAAATGACTCACAAAGGCAATAACGTGCACCGGAATTTGCATGCATTATCTAATCAAAAAACCATATAAGTCATCTTTCATCCTCCCAAACACAAACTCAAAAGAAAAGAAAAGAAAAAGAAAGCATAAACTCATACCATTCGGGTCCGAATCCTCCTGGAACTTCTGCGTCCACTCCATATAATACTCCTCGAGTATCGAATCATGTCTCAACGTCACCTCCTTCAAATCCAATGCCTGATTAAGCCCACTCGGAGTATCCTTATCCGAAAATATCTCCTCATGGAACTTGGCCACAATCCTCAACAGCGAACTATACGCGCACAAATGAATATCATACGGATGACTATATTTCGACCTCTTGTACCAATCCTTCGAATTCCGTATGATACTGAGTTGTTTACTGGGTCAGATTCATTCAGTCAATTCAAAAATAAAAAACCCGGAGGAGTAGAGGATAATTAAAAAAAAAGAGAACGAAAAAAAAAGTCCCAAAGCTTTATAGATGCCCCCAAACGCTCGCCCTTCCTCAACCTATCCCCCGGGCATCACAACGCTCCGCCCATCCCCAGCCTTCGTCCTCGGGGCACCACACTCCACACTTAAAGCATCTCATCCCACAAAAAATCTGAAATAAACACTCACAAATCTTCCTTTATAGTAGACGGTTTCCCAAACTGCGTAGCCGTCGACCGATCCAAATTAAAACAAATCAACCAAACCCTCGTCCTATTCAAAATCTCCCTCTCATGCTGCTCATTCGTCGCCCTCGTCGTACTCGCCTGGAACAAGTTCAAATCCGTCGCAAGCCGGATCGCAAGCCCAATATACAACCAACTCCGATCCTCTTCCCATCGACGCGCTGGGACAGCGTACACAGCCATGAGTATATAAGCTTGACACAGCTCCACAGACTTCCATCCGTCAATGAGTGCCGTCGCAGCAGCATGCTTAGCGAAGTGCATAGCAATCGCATAGATCTCCGCCTTCTCACGATAGTAGCGTGAAGAAATTGCACAAATCACAGTAAACAGGAAGGGACAGCGAGTAAATGTCGAAGCAGGTGTATGGAGTTCCGGGTCCAAAAGAGACAAGAACGGGTTCACTTTCTCGTAGAATCTAACAAAAAGTAATATGATGCATGAGTAACGAAGATTCGAGATTCAGTATTTAAAGTAAAAAAGAAAGAAAGAAATACTAATCAACAATACCCACATTTCAAACAACTTTTCAACATCTTCCGCATTCACAAGTCCATGAACCAAGATCTCAGGCGGACTATGCCTCTCAATCAACATCTTCCTCTCTTGCAAATTCGTAGCAGGCCCAGGCATGAAATACGTCTCATTCGCAACTCCAACATTATTATCATCATCTCCATCACTCTCAAGATCCTTCGCACTCCCCTTCGCACTCCCACCGGGACTATGCACACTTCCAGTCCTAGACCTATCCTGCGGGTGGTGATGATGGTGGCCACTCCTTCCCGCACGGCGATTCGAAATAGACAAATTAGCAAGTAACCCAATCGGGACACTATCGTCCAAAAGCGAATCATTCTGCTTCAGCGTCTCACTAACAACCTCAGTCTTAACAACAGGCGTCTCACTCCCCTCAACTCCTCTCCCCAAACCCAAAAACTCTGTATCACCCTCAGCAACTCGGTCAGCAAGCGCAAGGACATCAACTCCTCCGGCTCCACCAGCACCAATATCTTCACCCTCCACTTCGCTTTCACTTTCATCTGCACCGCCATCTCCTCCGCCGGCACGTCTATTAGACTGACGCTCAAGCTCACGGGCCACCTTCGGACCCGACCCTGCACCGGGCTGTGTATTAGCGCTCTGCTGGAGCCGCTCAAGCCACTGAATGACGTTCCGTGACCCCTGAACATCAGACGGGGAAGATGCCATCCTATACGCCTGGATCGAAAGTGGAGTCGCCATGTAGGGGTTGTGCAACTACCGAAACCCCGGAGAGAGAAAAGAAACAAAGATGTAGAAGTCAGTAGACCGTTCCCATAAAAAGTTAGAAAGAAGAGATAATTTAGAGCTAAACGAAAGCATTGAAGATAAAAATGATAAATTGGGAATAGTAAAAGGGAATCCATAAAGTTACTACTATAATCGGAACTAGAAACCTAAAAGTCTTCCCTCGACTTTCAGACACTGGGAATGCAAACCCCATCCCATTAAGTTCTAGGAGAACGTCTGTGTAGTCGCCTACTAGAAGCACACAAATGAAATACAGCAATGATGAACGGAAGCCACTCGGCTAGAATTGATGTAACCGAACAAGGAAAAGGCTCATCTTAATCCCGTTTTGTCAAAAAAAAATAGGTGAGACCAAAATCTCATCCTTCATCGCCTTTTTTTTCTCAGTAAAAGGAGTTCTCATACCGCAAACCCCCACACCAACACCCAGTCGTAAACAGAGAACAAGAACAAAATGCAACATCGAGAATAAAAAGAATAAGGAAGAAAGGGAGGGCAAGGAAGACAAACTAGAAAGAAAAAGATAAACACACACCTGCTTAAGCAAAGATTCAATAATAGCATCCTTCTGACGGATTTGAGCGAGCAGATATTCCCGTTTACTATTTTCCGAAATAATAATTTGATCCATATCCAAGACAGCGTTGGCATCAGTAACGCGGGCAGCAGCACCGGCACCACACGAACATGGCATATGCGTCGTCATAGTCAAATTCGTGATGTGAGTAGTAATCGTTGAACGTAGAAACCCGGAAAGATGCGAGGAAATCGTTAGGCGCGGAGACACAAAGAAACGCAACGAAGAGACCGTTGAACGTAGAGACACAGAAGAACGCAACGACGAGATCAAAGAGTTCAAAAAGTCAAAAGCGACAACAACAAAGTTCACAGAAGAAGTCCAAGAGGTGACAGAATGCAAACACCAAAGAATACGACCGCAATGCAATGCAAGATTGTGAATGTGCGTTAAGAGTCGAAATATGAGAGAATGAGAGATCCAAAATTCGAGATTCGAGATTCCACAAAATGAAATAAAGTATGAAGACCAAGTATCAAGTACCCAAAAATGAGAATGAAAAAGGGTAGAGAGACAAATCCCAAGTCGAAAGTCGAATATATATATATCCACACCCCCGAAAATAAAATAAAAAGGAATCAAGCAAAAGATATCAAAAAGCGATGCACAAAATGCACAGTTCACAAATACACGGTGTACAGAGATACGGTGGCACGGTGATATAGGCAAAAAAAAAGGAAGAAGAACCCGTTTAATAAAAAATGCACCGAGTTAAGGTGCCAAACACACACAGACGGAAAACAAAAAAAAGGGTTAAACGTCAGTACCCAGTACGCAGTGTTATTCGTCGCAAATAAATTGCACCGATGCGCAGAAGCGATCAAAGCACCGACACACAAAACACACACAGATCAACCGACAAATCGACAAAACCGACAACCGACACCGGAGGCGGAAAACGAGTCAGGGAAGGAAGGAAAAAAAGAAGATGGACGATCAAGTAGAAAGCGGGTGGCGTTCAAGCAATGAGCGTCGGAAGAAAGGAAGCGATGGGGGTTCGAAGGGCGGAAAGAAGCAATGAAGGTTCGAAGGTCCGAAGGAAGGAAGGAGGGAAGGTTCGAACGAATGAACGAACGAGGGAAGGAAGGAAGGAAGGAGGTCAATGGATAATATATGAGAATCGGGTCCAACGTATGAAATGGACGCGTCAATAAACGCACGTCGTATAGATCCGAAATGGAGAGAGAGAGAGAATGAGCAAGACAGAAAGCAGAGCAGAACGTAGCGTAGATGCAATCGAATCCGTTCCAAAAGATCGTGTGCCGAACGGTGGGGACCCACAAGTCAGTCAGTCAGTCAGTCAGTCACAGACAAAAATAACAGGACGAAGAGTTCCAAGCAAAAGGGGTGAGGATAGA
Organism: Pyrrhoderma noxium; assembly: GCA_002287475.2. Classification (NCBI taxonomy): domain Eukaryota; kingdom Fungi; phylum Basidiomycota; class Agaricomycetes; order Hymenochaetales; family Hymenochaetaceae; genus Pyrrhoderma; species Pyrrhoderma noxium. Next base: position 378,793 of record CM008261.1, read on the forward strand.
CAGAACACAGAGAGTACGAGACGTTCCCCCCCAATTCGCAAGCCAGGTTCCGAGCCATATATAAAAAGGGAGGCCCAGAAAAAGAGAGAGGGGGGTGTAGCAGGTCCCATCCATCAACAGCAGGGCAATAGAATAGTATAATTTCCAAAAATGGTAAGCAGTGATGAAATATATGACGAACCGAGCCGAACACCCGAGCGCCGCACGCATACACACCAGCCCGAGGGGAGGGGTCAAACGAGCAAAGTCAAAAAAAGGTAAAAATAAGGTCCACCGGGAGTTACAAAAAGCGGAGGCGGGGCGGGAGCGGGAGCGGAGATCGAGATCCAAGGGTAAGATGGGGGATATGGGAGATTCAAAGTAAAAGTTCGGAGGATACCAAAAAAGGATACACCGTACACAACAGTGAGAGAAAACCCAATTACAAATGACAGAAGATAACCCAGGAATATAGCACAACGCAATTGATTCAAAGGAGATAGAAGCAGAAGAAGCAGAAGAAGCACCACAAGAGAGGCAGATTGTGTTATAATAAATTACCCCGTTACCAATAAACGCGAAGCGAGATGCGATGAGATACATTCGGTATTGAATTTGTTACCCACATAGAACAAAAAGAAGAAAATTATCGAGTTCAGATCAGAATCATGAGCGACAAGGGGTAATCGGAGTACAGTAGTGACGGATGGCGAGGTCGATAAGCGATGGTCGAGATGATTTTTATTTGCCAATTTAGTCGAATCGGCCAGTTCATTATTAGGAGGAACGCAGAATCAATCGCCGCCGCAGTCAACACAAGAAGCAGCAACAGATGCACAGGAGATTCGTAAGCGACGAATATCAGTGTAATAAAACAAATTTCAAAATGTAAATGTAAATGTAGATGAGTTGCAAAAGCAAAAAAAAAAGATCATCAGTCAGTATATCATAATTCCCAAGATTATAGTAAAAATAAGCAAAAAAGAGTAATTCCCTTCTTAGGAATCTGGACCTGCCAAAGAGTCGATAGGGGCGCTAAAGATTCCCGAGGATTTGAAAAAGGGTGTACGGAGGTTGGGGGATGCGGGGGGCAGGGATGGGGAAGAAGGGAAACACAGAAAGGGAAAACGAAAACTCACTTTGGTGCAGATCTCGGTTTACGTCCCTCAACCACACATTGATGATTCCCCGTCTTACACCGTTTACAGATATTATCGCCTTGTGGGAACTCACATTTCATCTGTGTATTACCACGCACGACCATGAACACAAATGGACCAGATACATTACCATGAAAGTTTCCCAGACACGTTATACGTTTACCACAAATATCCCAAATACGTTATACATTACCATCAAATTCCAAAAGTAACAAATCCAGAGCGAGATCAAGAACAAGTTAAAGAGATTCAACCACGTTCCACCCCGGTCCAAGTCCAATTCCGATTGTTAGTTCCGTTTCGCGAAGGGGAGAAAACGAACAGAACAAACGTCGTGTTAGAAGCGCACCCCACCAGTCATTATACGTCCCACCAACCAGAATTGTCAAAAAAATAAAAAAAAGGGGGAGAGGGGGGAGAGAAGGCAAGAAAACGCATGACACACGACACACAAGGGAAACAAGGAAACAAGTTACCACCGAGCGTATCACATACGCGGCATACACGGTGACAAAGACACATGCCAAAGGGAAACGTGAGGGTGTGTGAACGGGAGGGGGGAAGGGGGAGATGATCACACAGAAGGCACAGAAAAAAAGAGAAGGCGTGACAAAATGGAGAAGGAACGGAAGAAAAGATGTTAAGATGTTAAGGAAGTAAGGGGGTCGGCAAGAAGGGGAGAAAGACGGGAAGGGAGGAAGGGAGGAGGCAAGGGGGCAGGTGTGGTGTAGTGGTAGTATTCCGGAACAATAACAAATCCGAGAAGAGATTCGTTAGATCCACATCGTCATGATTTTTTTTTACCCCGAGAAGGGGGTGACGAGTTAGAAGAAGTAGATTCAACCGAGAACGCGCGCGGGATCCACGTCATAACATCATACGACCCCAAGCGCCCCCGCACAAGCCATGCACAAGCACAAGACCGCAATACGTCAAATTAAGAACAAGATTGAAATCGAAGAAGAAAAATCCCAACATATGAAATAGAATAAAATAAATAAATAAAAAGAACCCCCGGAACAAACCCATTCCGAACGGAATTGTCAGTTGCCGTATGAATCATCGCGGTACAACCAAAAAAAATGTTGTAGCGGAAATATACCAAAGTAGTGCGCCAGCGATGTCCAGGAAAGATAATTGACGCAAGAGCAAACAACAAAGAAAATAAACGGATCGAATGAATATTTCGATTGAACAAACGGAATGGATAAACGAACGAAATGGAGAAAAGAGTCAAATAGACGGATCGAATGGATAGACAAAGGAAGAATTGAACGGACGGACGAATCGAACGGATTAGATAGTTCCGATTGAATTAAACAAACGGATCGAATCAAATAGTCCCAAATTGAATAAACGGGATAGATAGAAGAATCGAATAGTCCGAATTGAATAAACGGAAGCCACACAACGGAACGGAATCAAAAAAAATCCGGAAAGTCCAAAAAGAAAACGTAATATAGACGGGTAAAAAAAGTAGAAAGAAAGAAAGAAAATAGGAGCAAGACATACATACCAATGAAAGCATACATTCACGCGACACAACAAAGAAAGAGATAAACACAGGACACAGGATATGCGACATGCGACATGCACACGTTAGACATCCATCCATCCATCATGACAGCACCAGAGCAGCAATTAACATAAATCCGAGAGCCAAGAAAACCAAAAGAACACCAAAAAAGCCCCGAGAAAGGAGATAGAGACAGACAGTCGGATAGATTAGACAGGGGATACCAAATCGAAGCAGCATTTAGGAACGAACACAAAAAAAGGAATATAGGGGTTCAAGTTCAGGTCACGTCAATAATTTTTTTTAGGTCAGGCGAGATACAGTACCCGGAGGAAGAAGCAGGAGCAGCAGAAGAAAAATAATAGTTCAGGAAATCGAGCACGCCGAGCCGTACCGTATGGTGAACATGTTTGGAAATGCATGCAAAAAAAGTGTGTTTGTATGTAGGTTGGAGGAGAGGATCGATTCGTTGGATGAACAGGCACAGCCCCCCGATCGGTGTAAAGTTCAGACCAGGAGTTATAAGAGTACCAGCACGCGCGCGCCCGAGAACCAGAGAGTATTAATATCGGTGACATCACCATCGCCATCATCAAGTAAGAGAGCCACAATCATAAGACACGCATATTATATGGGCGTATGTCCGCATAGCGTACACCAAAAAGCCAGACCATCCAAGAGCACCAGAGAACCAACCCATAGAGAAAAATATCAGTTGTAGTAGTTGTAGGTAGATTCCCCATAAACCGAGTGTATCGGATGTTGCACAAAAAATCAGTTCGTTTCATCATTCCATCGTTTCATTTTTTGACGAAGAAACGTCGGGGTCAAGTTCGGGGTCGGAGTCGGGATCAAGTGTCAACATCAAACAAACACGAAGAGAGAAGAAAAAAAATAGCACAAAAACGAACAAGACCAAGACAGTCCGAAGGGGAGAACACGAGACAGACAGGATTCCGAGGATGAGCGTGAGTTAACGCCCAAAAAAAAGGTGTCGTCCAAAAGAGTACCCCATGATCCACAGCCGCCCAAAAAGAACAATTTCATAACCACCCAAAAAATGTATATAAGCACAACCAAAAAATCAAGAGTTCAGTCAGCTCAACCATCATCCCAAAAACGAATCAATAATAGTCGCAATCAACTGACCTTGAGTTTCTTACAATGGGTACACGCTCCAGGCCTATTTTTTCATCGTTCGTTCGTTTTCCCGACAATTGATATAACAGTGAACCGGTGGGGAGTGATAAGTATTCAGTTCGCAAAGATCGAGTATTCGGTACACGGTATTCGGTATTCGGTATTCAGTAAGCAAAGTCGAGTATGAGAGTACGAATCGTATTCCGTAAGTTGTTCGGTATTCGAAGAGTATGAGCCGTATTCCGCAAGTTATTCAGTATTCCGTATCCAATGTATAAAGTCGAATATAAAGATTGTATGAGCCATTAAAGTTTGAACACGCCCAATAGACCCAGTAGTTCAATAGTCCGATAATTTGATAGACCCAACGATTCGATGATCCAATAACGTCCATATCCAAAGTAAACATAAACATAAAAAAAAAGAAAGATATTCATCAGTAAACCCATCCATCTCCCAAATATCAAATATCAAGAATAATAAAAAAAGTTGAGGATAAAGAAACCCTCATCCCAAAAAACACAAACACAAAAAAAAGAAAAACTCACAACCTCCCCTGCCCCCCACCCCCAATCCCAATCCCACTCCCAAACCCTCCAATCCCCAACCCACTGAACCCATTGATCCCTAACCCTCCAATCCCATTAAACCCATTAAACCCACTCAACCCTCCTATCCCTCCAATCCCTCCAAACCCACCCAACCCCGCCGCGAACCCTCCAAACCCTCCTCCTCCTCCTCCTCCAGTCGCACCACTCTTCCCTCCCCCGCCAGAACCACCACCGGAACCGGATCCGTCTTTCTTTCCTTCCGTCTGGTGTTTATTATTACTATTGTTGTTGTTGTTGTTGTTATTGGTGTTGTTGTTCCCAGTCCCAGTCCCAACACCGTCCCCCGCACCAAGATCATCATCATCCTCATCCGACTCACTTCCCCCATCCCTGTCCCTGTCCCTCTCTCTCTCCCTCTCGCGTTCCCTTTCCCTTTCCCTCTCCCTATCTCTCTCTCGTTCTCTCCCTCTCGTACCACCACCACCATACTCCCCAAACTCATCTTCTCCCCGTTGCTGCTGTTGGTGATGTTGGTGATGTTGGCTCCTTTGTTGTTGCTTAGCATGCCCATGCCCATGCGCACGATGCGCCGAACTTCTTACAGTCCCACCAGCACCAGTTCCAGCACCGGTAGCACTCCCAGCACCAGTACCACTAGTCCCGCCACCACTATGCGACGTCCTCTGCCTCTTCCTACCCTTCCCACTCGTAATCGCATTCGTCCCCCCACCGCCGGATCCAACACCAGACCCAACGATACCAGAAGCAGAAGCGGACCCGACAATACTACCGACAGAAGCAGGTCCAGACCCAGCGATCCCGCCCGTTCCAGGACTCGTAACACCAACATTTACACCAACAGGAGTAGACCCCCCACTCGTTCCTACTCCCGTCCCAGCACCAGTAACAGCACCAGTCCTAGGACTAGCACCACTACTTCCTCCCCCTCCTCCTCCTATAGCACCGGTCCCAACACCAGCACCAGCACTAGAAGATCCAGCTGAAGAACCGCCAGTCCCAGTCCCGGCACCAACAACATCACCACCACCCATCCCACTCTGTACGCCATACACTCCTCCAAGCCCAAGACTACCAACACCCCCAACACCAAGTCCATGTCCATGTCCATGTCCGAGCGCCGTGCTTCCATCAGGCGGAATCCCAGGCCCCATAGCACCCATCCCGCCTATCGACCCCATACCCCCCATACCCCCCATCCCATTCATAGAGCCCATAGAACTAATAGATCCCATCGACCCCATACTCCCCATCCCACCCATACCACCTATCGTTCCCATCGATCCCATAGACCCCATCGGTCCCGCTTGTACTTGATGAGGCGATAAACTAGAATGCTGGTGTCCCCACCCCCGCTGCACCTGCTGAACCTGTTGAGCCTGGGCCTGTTGGTGCTGAGCCTGTTGGTGCGGGTGCGAATACACACCCACACCCATACCAACCCCAACCCCAACACCCATCCCCATCCCCCCACCCATACTCATATCAACCTCCCCATAAGCACCACCATCATACCCCCAGCCGTCGGATCAATATCGTACCCACCCGCTCCAACCCCGGCTTCACCACCACCACCCTGCGGGGGTGCTTGTTGCTGTTGCGTGGTAGTCTGTTGCTGCTGCTGTTGTTGTTGCGGGGCCTGCGCCTGCGCTTGTGCTTGCTGCCCTTCATATCCTCCCGCCTCATAATAATACGTCGGCGTCCCATGCCCTCCATGTCCTCCATGTCCTCCGTGCTGCACAGGGCTAGGCGTCGCGTACTGTTCATGCGCATGCTGATGTGGATGCTGATGTGGATGATGGTACGCCGCCTGCTGTTGCTGCTGCATATGCTGAGGCGCATGGTGTATATACTGTTGCTGTTGTTGCTGCTGCTGCTGCTGTTGCGCAGCCGCATACCCTCCATCAAACTGTTCCATTCTCACTTCGTCTTCTTCTCCTCCTTCTTCTTCTCCTAGTTCTCGCTGTAGCTGTCTCTGCTGTTGTAGCTGTAGCTGTAACTGCAACTGCAACTGTAACTGCCTCTGCCTCTGCAAATCCAGTCCTTGTCGTTGAGCTTCCTGTCGTTCTCGTTCAAGTTCCTCTTCTCTCAGGTGCATAAACTGCACGTACCCTACTCTCGGTTCAGGACGTTGGTCGTCCTCAAAATATCTCTCGGAATCAAAATAGACTGGGTGTGCACCAATGGCAGGCATTCACCTCGTAACACCTTTTTTTTCTCCGTTCCTATCCGTCAAATCGATTGGACCGTGGCACAAATCTAGGAGGGAGGGAAGTGTAAGCAGATAATAGGCATCACCCCCAAAAAAAGAAGGCGCATAACGTACCTATCAACCTATCAATGTAGATGGACGTATGCTCGTAGGACGGAAGTATATGTACGTATGTATGGGCGTAGGGGCGAAAGCCGTACGAAGAAGAGTGTAATCGTATGGACCGTATGGGGAGTAAGAATATAAGACCGTAACCGTCCGTCCGCCTGTCTGTATGTATTGTAGTATGTATGTATACGATAAAAGATAAACAGCTCGGTCCGCGCCCGGGTCCACCAATTCCAATTCCAATTCAAAGAAGCCCCTTCTCGGAACTACTCACGCGCCTTTTAGTTTCGGTATTCCCGATCGTCCCAGGTCCCAGTGCGGAAAATAAGGAGGGGAGGACACCAGAGAAAAGTAAAAACACGGAGGAGATGATTTGAACTTTTGAATGAACCCTTTTGAATGAACTTTTTGAACCCTAGAGCCCAAAGCCCAGAGCCTATAATTGGATAGGAGGATAGAACCTAAACCTATAAACCTTAAAATCCCGTACCCGTACCTGTGCAAAAGCAAAAGAAAAAAAAAACGGGTCCCGGGAACACGGGTCCACGGGAAACGGAATAGAAAAAAAAAAGAGGTAGATCGGAATCAGTAAACCAGTTACCCAGTAATCAGACTATAGAAAGATAAAGTAATCGAGTAAAGCGAGCAAGGAAGCAGATGTAAACGAGGAAGCAAACGCAAACGCAAAAAGCAAAAAACGAAGCAAATATAAACAAGGGATCAAAAAGCAAAAACAAACGAGTAAAGACTCGGTATTAATAAACAAAACCCAGAGTCGGGAATAGAAACTCGGGAAAAGAAACAAAAGTCGGGAGGGGTTGAGGTGCGCGGAGATAAACCAAGTCAATGGAGAGAGGGGGAGGGGGGGAGAGAAGGCAGGTGGGGCGGGGTAGGTCGGTGCTCGGTGTTCGGGTGCTCGGAGAGGCGCGGGGATGAACAGAAACGCGTTATAACAAGTATCGATGATTGGTAAGTAATGACTGATACTAAATGATGAATTGATGGAACGGATTATGAATGATGAATGATGGAGGGGGGGGGGGGGAGAGGACAATGTGGAATCGTGCAGCGTGGTGTGGATAGTGCAGTGTAGTACAGTTTGGTGCGGTGCGGTGTAGAACAATATGGGTATATGGTATGGCATGGACGAAAATACCGGATCGGTCGGAAGGAGTGCAGAATAAACAAAAACACGGGACACGGGACAGAAAGTGAAAGTGAAAGTGTGTATAAGAAAAAAATTAAAATTAAATCGAACAACAACACAATAAAAGAACGATAGTGATAATAAAAATAACACCCCCTCACTCGCTTCACTCCCCCTATCTCAAATCTCAAAATCCAAAAAAACTCGGACGGACGTACCTTCCCACCGAAAGAACCTCACCTTACAAATAAAAACAGATTCCTAGCTTCGAAGCTTCGTGTCGTGCGTGTGCGCGTAGCGTATCCGTACGTATGTAGGTATGTAGGTAGGTATGTATGTAGAGTACAGAGAGCGAAGAACGGAAAGCGGAGGACGGAGGGCGGAGAGTGGAGACTCACGCGTCGTGTGTCGGTGTCGTGTGTGTATGTACAGCGCAGCCCAAAACTGCGGAGACTCGTGTGTGTGGAGAGTGGAGAAACGAAGATAAGCCAAGCACCCCTTCGCGTTTAGATAACCGCACGGAGTAAAATTCGTCCGTGTCTGTGTCTGTTGTGTGCGTGTATGCGTGCTAGCAGGAGTAGGACTAGTAGATGTAGTGGTAGGATGAGTGAGTGAGTGAATTATGCCACCCGCGCAGTAGCCGTAGCCGTAGTCGGAATCGTAGTAGTTGTAGTCGTAGTTGTAGTTATAACTGTAACTGTAACTGTAGTAAGCAAAAGTAAGTAAGCAAATCAAATCAACCCAAGCTTATCCACAGCCCAAATAAGTAAAGTAAATAAACAAACAAAACAAATTAGAATAAGAATAAAAATAAGAATCAGATGCAAAAGTAAAAGTCAGACAGAAACACCAAACCAAGATAAATAACAATTCCCCTCAGTCAAAAAACGGGTAAATATGGAATAGAACAAACCGAAGGGAAGAAAAATGTAATGTTAATTAAAACAAAAGGAGAGAGAAAGCGACGGACAATGACACTCCCGAGGGAGACGCGGAGGCAAAAAAAAAATAATTAAAGGCAAAAAGGAAAAAGGAAATAAAAGAAATAATAGATCGGAAGCTAATGTTAATTAGACAGGAGGTGAAGGGGGATTCGCGTATAGACAGATATGGATTAACGTCTATTGTCTGGCGAGTGTCTGGGTGTCTGAGATAAGGAAGGAAGTAAAAATAGAAATGGAAATGGATAAGGGAAATAATAAACGCGGTGAACACGGAAAAGTAGTAGTAGCAGTTGTTGTTGTAGTTGTTGTAGTAATCGTAATGATGGGTAGTAGAAATAGAAATAGTAATAGTAATGACCAGAGAATACTTAATAATACCCACTATTGGATACCGCTCATCAACGAGAGATGAGCAAGAGGCGTCTCGGTGGGGGGGGGGTGAAGGTTAAAGGGCAGAAAAACGAAGGGGAATCCTCGTCCCACTCGAACTCAAACTCGAACACCAGAACAACAGACAAGATTAAATATAAATACTAACCTCCAATATACAATACAATATACAACCCCCCTGATCACAGATCACAAATCTCAAATCTCAAATTCGTTCGTACCAACGACGACGATATTCGATATCTGTTACCCGTCAACGACAATGAATCAATGAATAAGTACGAACTCGAACTCGAAATCAAAACTCGAAAGTCGGGTTTCACCTTTGACCACTCCCCTCTTATTTGTCCTTGTCCTAGTTTTTTGGTCTTGGTCTCGATTCTCGATTTTTATTACCAGCCCTCGAGCCTCGAGTCTGAGTCTGAGTCTGAGTCTTGCCTAATGTTTCAGCTCCAATCACCAATCACTTCTTTCACAACACGCAATACGCACTAAGCACTTAACACACTTCGTCCTTCGTTTTGTTCTGCCTCTTGCCTTCCTAGTATTGTCGTTTTCGTTTGACTTCGTTTTCTGCTTCCGCTCTCGGAAGTAATACCAAAGCCCGGAAGGAAACTACGCGAGGAGGCGCGGGGTAATAGTAATGGTAATGCTAACGGTAACGCGCGAAGCGAACGGACGGGCAGGGAAAAGTAAGGGGCGAAAAGGGGAATGATTGGATTGTAAAAGGGAAGGGGGGAAGGAAGGGAGAGGGGGTAAGGAAATTGTAAATGTAAATGCAGACGTGATGTGATGTGATGTAAATAAATCGAGGTACGCGCGAGTGTGTGTGTATGTGTGTGAGCGAGGGGGAGAGAGGGAAAGTGAGAGCAGTAAGAGTAAGTGGGAAGAGTAAGTAGACGTGTGTGTGTGTGTGAGGGAGGGCGCCAAAGACGAGCGATGGTATGATATGATACGGTATGATACGATGGAAGTTTTTGACGCCCAAACGTTTTAGGGCGTCGAGAGTGTCGGAGGGGAGTGTTGGGGGGGGGAAGGAAGGGGGGGATATTGTCGGATTAGTCAGGTCGTAAGAGAGATCGGGGTATATGCAGTCAAGTAAGGTATAACGTATAAGGTACCACCAGTAAGCATATACCGTATACCGTCAAACACATAATGATAATAAACGACGGACGTACCTTGTTTGTTTAGGGAGGAGCGGAAGAGAGAGGGATAGAGAGGAGGAAGATGCGATGGACCGGATGGAGGACAATGTTGCGTTGTGATTAGATAACGACGACCACGGACGAGTACGAGTACGAGTACTCGTGCGCGCAAAGCCCAGAGTTCCAGTTCCAGTTCCAGTTCCAGCTACGATTACGATTTCCAGCTGGAGAGTACAGACCTGAGATCACCGGGTATCAAAACGCAGTTCTCATAGCCGAGCCCTTCCCTCGGCGACCACAAATCCCGCGCGAGACATCATCATCAACTTTTTTCTCTTTTTAATCTACCCAAATCTAGTCTTCTCCAATCTAGACCCTGCCACCTCCCCACATGAACCCATTCCTCCCCCCCCCCCCCCCCAAGCCACACAACACACAACAACAACAACACACTCGCTTCACTCTCCGCACGTTGTTCATTTTTCACTCTCCCCGCCGCCCCATTTCTGTCAAACAACCATTCCTGTAATAAACCAGCCAACACTTTACTCGCCTCACCCACGTCCGCCCAATGGTATCATCCCAGCGGTAATTGCGTCTTTCAATAATCACAGATTAGGTTTTCGTTACCTGACAACCGACCCTCTAATATTGACTTTAAGCTCTCTTCTTCTCTTTCTCTCCATCCCTCTCTACCTCTCTCTGACTAGATGACTAAATGAATAAATGTCCAAATGACTACCCGACTACCTGACTATCTAACTATCCGATTGACTGATTGACTGACTGACCGTGAATCCCTCCCGTAATCCCATAATCCCTAATTGATCCCTCCCCCCCCCCCTCGCTCACGTCTTCTCATTTATCTCATCAACTTCTCACTTAACTCATTAACTTCTCACTCAACTCGATTCACCACTCTGCATTAGATCGGACCCTATTAGGATTAGGGAATAGTTTAGTTCAGTTTAGTTTAGTTTAGTGCAGATTAGACTTTAGGACTTTGCATTTCCCAATCCAATCCCCAATCCCAGTCCAACCTTTTTACTCCCGCGTCCCCTGTCCCCCGTTTCCCTTTGTGACATCGACATACTGATCCTCCCCACCCCCTCCGGTCATTATCCTCTCTCACCTCCGGTTGGTCGACAGACAGACAGACAGAAGACGGTAAGACAGTGGACGATTAGATGACTAGGTGACTAGAAATATCACTCACTCGTGATTATTGGCCGGGTTTGAGTTTCTTAATTAATTAGCAATTAGCGGGCGTTGGGCGTTGGATGTTGGCATAATTGGCACTGATCCTCGAGCGTCGAACGTTGATAATTATTGACTACCGTTATTATTACCATCATTACTATTACGAGAACGAGGGCGAGAGCGCGAGTAAATGTGAATTTTAAGACCGACCGAAGCTTCTCCTTCCCTTCCCTTCCCTCCTTCTTTATCCCTATCCCTATCCCTATCCCTATCCTTTTTTTGAGTGAAATTGATTCGTCACTCAGTTAGTTAGTTAATCGGACGGTTGGTCAGTTTGGGGGGTCCCCTGTCTACCTATCTATCTGTCTATCTGCCCGTCTATCTATTGATGTATCTTCCCGTCTTCCCCGTCTTCCCATCTGCCTGTCTATCCATCTGTCTGTCTGCTAAATATAAGGCCTAAATATAAAACTCGCTAATGAACTAAATGAAATGACTAACTAACTAACTATCCATCTCAACTGAGGTACGTAAATATAGAATTTATAGAATTTATAGAATTTTACTAGATTACTTCTCTTCTCTTCTCTTGAGGAATCTTTTTTGTTGTTGTTGTGCCCCCGCAGCGAGGTCTTCGCCTTTAGTCCTCGTACTTAGTTTTAGTCCTCGTTGTTAGCTTTAGTCTTTGTCCTTAGTGTTAGTGTTAGTTTCAGTCTTAAATCAAATGAATCTACACTTCCCTCTCCCACCGTTTAATCCTTATTTCTATCTCCCCGTACTTTTTCTCTCCCCCCCCTTTCCATCTCTCGTCTCCCCCGGGACGAGACGACCCCCCCTTCCTCCCACGAACGAAAAACCGGCGTTCGTAGGGGGGAGTGTGAGTGTGAGTGTGAATATGAAATAAACAACATACGTCCCAAAATAAAAATAAAAACCAAACCCAAACCCAAACCAAACAGCAAATACCAAACACCAAACACCACACATCACCCATGAGCCCTATTAGTCAGTCCGTTACCGTTACCGCTAGCCAGTCAGTTAGACGTCCACCCACATGGGTGCGTACACATATATGTATACAGATATATATATATAGGTGGATGGATATAGATAGATGGATATGTAGATGGATATAGGCCTAAATTTACATCACATCACATCGCATCACATCACATCAGAATATTATGAGATATGGTACGCATGGTCTTGGCGTGAATGTAAATATAAATATAGATACTAAGATAGAAATAGAATGATCGTTGCTGCTATCGTAAATGTCTGCATTATTACTATTACTATTACTGAAACTGTTACTGTAGGTGTCAATGTTAAGATTGGTATTAATGTAAGTACTATTAATGTCGACATTATCGTATACCGTTGGCGTTTATGTTAACACACTCGTACGTGCATGCCCCCCGTCCCTCCCCTCTCTTTTTAAATACGGGTTGGTAGTTAGTATAGAAGTTGGTATAGGGAGTCGGTACGCGGATTAGGGATTAGGGACTAGGCGGTGCAAAATAAGTGGTAGGGAGGTGAGCGATACAATACGATGCGGTGGGATGCACGACACAAGATTAGATATAAAAATATATAGATACGAGATACGAGATATAGGGAAGATAGAAGAAAGATAAAAGAAGAGCGATTGAAGATATATAAGGGGATAGATAGAAGATATATATGAGAAGAGATGGATAAATAGAAGAGAGATGGGATGGAGAGATAAAGAAAGAACCTCGACTGTACCCCCTTTGATCTTGATCTCGATTTTGGCTCCGGTTCTGGCTTCTATTTCGATTCATCTCACCTCATCTCACCTTATCTCATACCACCTTATCTCATCATATCTCATTATATCTTATCTTCACTAGCTTCGACTTTGGACCCCGACCCCGACTCTCGATCCTGATCCTGACTTCAACCTCAACCTTATTCTCATTCCTAGTCTACGCACGTATAAAACATACAGGACAAGACATACGAGACGCATAGGACGTATGGGGTGTAGTGTGTAGAATATAAATTATAAAACACAAATCACACGGCACACAGCACAAAACACAAAGTTCAAAGTTCAAAGCTCAAAGCATGAAGTATACTCTACACACGGAGCCACAAAGCATCAATCAACTAATCAATCAAAATTATCGCTTTTGGTTCACTCGTCCTTTCGTTTTTGCCCCTACCACCCCCCCCCCCCCGCTAGTAAAGAAGTGTGCTATACCCGATACCTAATGCTCAATGCTCAATACTTAATGCTTGGTGCTTAATTCCAGTAATGTCAGTAACGTCGGTAAGGCTGGTAACTCATGTTTTGCGTCTCGTATCTCGTATCCCATACACCCCAAACCCAGCACCCCAAACCCAAAAACATAATATAAACATCACTTCTATTAAATACGGAACTGGTGGTATCGTACCATAGCATTCTGCGACTGCGACATGTGGTTTACTTCATCTACAACTCGGACTCGCTCTCTAACTCGGACTCGGACTCGGACTCATAAGCACAGACACGGCCAGAGACAGGGAACACAGAACACAGAACACGGGGAGGGGGGGGGGGCGGGAATAAAGTCGACGGCGACGGTGGGGGATAGAGAATAGAGAACAGAGAATAGAGAACAGGGAACAGGGAATAGAGAACAAAGACAGGATCAATCCACTACAAGTTACAAGTCTACACCGACAACCACAACTCGCACCAATAACCACAACTCACGCCAATAACTATAAACTCACACCCGCCACTGCAAGTCTACAACAACAACAACAACAAACGCCCACCTCTCTTCAATTTTCCATTGAGACAAGATTATAGTGAACTGGAGGAGAAAGTGTCGGAGAGTCAGAGGGGGGGGAGAGAATCGGAGGAGGAGGGTTGGAGGGGGGGGGAGGTCGAAGTGGTTACTTATTTCATTTCGAGGTTTTAGGTTTGGGGTTCTCATAAATTTGGATCTAGGTTGGAGAGAGAGGATGGTAAGTAGTTGGGGGTTGGTCATGAAGGAACGAGGAAAAGAGGAAGGTTGTGGAGAAATGAGGGGACGTAGAGAAATGGAGAGAGAAGGGAGGTTGAGGAGAAATGAGGAGGGAAGAGAGAGTATCGGTGTTAAGTTAGTGTTGGTGTTAGTGTTACTATAACTGTAAGAAAAAGTGAATACGAAAGGGGTTGGCTACGGAGTATATTGTAGGATTTAAATTTAGTAGGACGTCGACACGAATATCCGATAGGATCAAGTAACTAGTAACTAGCATCAAGTAATCATACTTGTGCTAACAGAACTCGGTGCGAAGTGAGAAAGAGAAATCGAGAAACTAGATCTGATCTCGAGGAACTAATATAAATATATGGAAAATAGCTGGTAGTATGATAAGTGATAAGATAGGGGTGGATATAAGTGATATAGGCGATATATAGAATGAGATTAAGAAACTTTACTCTTCTCTACTCTACATTTAACTATCAATAACCTCTACTCCGCCTCGTATGTCACGATTTTAAATATATTAAGAGATTTGAATCTAAACTGTCTTATCATTTTCGACAGAAAACACAATGGGCACTTCTCGCTCCGAAAACAGAAAAGGGGACTTTACTTCGTTAAGCTCCTTGAGCTTATCGCAAAGTATTGAATAGACACCTAATTAAATTCACAAGATTCTAGTCTATCTACTAGCCCCTATCTTCCTTGTAAATGTCGTCGACAATGTCAGATCCAACCAGATGCATCAAATTCGTGTTGCTCTCCGTGGCAAGGGTGTCGTTTTGATCTCGATCCCGATTTCAACCTCAGCAATTGTTAGTAGTGCCACGAACCTGCATCTCATGTATAGTATACCCAACACGCAACTTGGTGGCACTACTAGTAAATACATTGGGTGCGTTTTTAGTTTCTATTTCCGTCCCTGTCCCTGTCCCTGTCCCCGTCCCCACCCTCGTTCGTGCTCCTAGTCCTAAAGCAACAGTAGCAACAACAAAAAAATCCCAAAGTAGTGGGAGAAAAAATTAAGTGAGTTAGCAGCGAAAACAACGGTGAAAGAAGGGTTGATCGGAAGGCCTTGAAAATTCTTGTCCATAGGGGTAGGGGTAGGGACACACAACCAACGATGTTGTTTTAAAATGACTGGTGATAGGATCAATAGTTGGAGTGGTAGTGGTAATGGTAGTGATGGTAGCAGTAGTGGTGATAGTGTCACAGCATTCTGCGATACGTAGTATCATGTCACCTATGACTCGAACTCGGATAAGACTTATACTCGTGCATATAGAAAGGAGGCGGGGAGTAGGGAGCAGGGAGCGGAGAGCAGGATTAATCAACCGCCACAAGTCTACAACGATGACGGATACCCACATTCTCAGGATTTCAGAAAGATTAGTGTAGGTCGGAGGAACATCAAAATGTTTATTTATTTTGGGGTTTTGGGTTATTACAGGTAGGAGTAAAACAATACAATAGTTAGTATTTAATGGTTGATAACGAAGAAACGAGAAGAGAAGGGCGAAACGAAGAGAAAAAGAACGTCATGGAGATATAGGGAGATATAGGAGATATATATGAAGAGAAAGATAGAGGAGAATAATACGTACAGAGGGAGATTGGAAAACTCTACTTTACCTGACCTCAATTTTAATTTATCTCACCTTATCTTATCTTCACCAATTTCCCCTAACGACCTCGACTTCGATCTCGAGCTTGATCTACGTATAGCCGTAAAGCGTAAAGTATAAAGTAAAAAGCAAAAAGCAATTTTAAATTTTAACCATATCAATCGACAGCAGTAAAAAAGGTACCGAATACCAATCAACTAAGTTTGCACTCACTCACACTTATTACTTACTAATACTTTTTGCCCTTGTATTTCGTATCTCGTATCAACTCATGTCTTGTATTGATTTTTCTAGCTTTGTATCTTGTACCAAGAAAAGACTTTGTAAATCCATCAAAACCTATAAATTTATATAACGAAAAGAAGAAGGAAATAAGCTCTCAAAGACAATCTAATTTGCAAGATGGAGCACAGCTATCCGTGCCTTACAAAGTATCGTCCTTACTATTACCCAGGAAAAAAAAGCTAGTTTTTTTCTCTTCACGACTTTGACTTTGCGCAAGGTTCGTACCGTACCAGAACCTGGGAAGAAATCAAGGAGAGACGCAAAGATGCGTTGGGACGTAATATATAATACCTCATACTGAATCAAGATTGTCTGCGGTCATAGCAATACGGTACGTACTCTCCTCTCCTCTACTCCCCTAGCCTATAACTCAGCACAGACTTCCCTTTAGAGCCAAGCACCCCATTAATAACAACTCTTTAATCTAAACTCCAAGCCCCGAATTTATTCGTGAATAAAGATGTCGTCATCAATACCATTGTACAGACCTCACACTAACGCATCTAACGCTCCAACCACTAGCAGACGAACCACCGGCAGTAACTTGGGACTCATGAGCGAAAGAGTCAACTTGGACGCTTCTGGTCAACATGAAAAAGGTACCAAACGTAGAGCAATAAAAGCAGTAGCATCATCAGCAAAGGAAAACTTTAAATCTATCGTTCATAGAGACAGGGGCGGCCAGGTTGAACATGGACACCACCGTACTGGTGGTTTGGTTTCTGGATTCCAGAGGGTTGATACAGTACGGGATGTATCGGATATTGCTCCTAAGGTTCAAAGAAGATTAAGGGAGATCGACGAGTCTCTTATAAAACTACGCAGAAAGAATAAAACTCTTTACGATTCGATTGAAACATTACAACAGTCGAAAAAAACAATTGATGTGAATCAGGAAGCAGAGGAAGAGCTGGGTACTTCAGGAATAGGGCGCGATCAAGTCCCTTTGCTTAGAAACCCCAGTGGGAAAGAGCAACTCGCAAGAATAAATAAAGAAATCAAAAATATCCCTAAGGAGATCAAAGCAAACAGCGATAGACTTAAAAAACTCGAAAAAGAAAGAGATGTGTTGAAAGAATTGCAGAAAGAGTTGTGCGAGCCTGCCGGGAGTGGATTTAAGAGTAGGAAGGAGGAACTGAGACAGAAGTATTTGAAGAAGACGAATGAACAAAAACGTGAAAGTCGGTTTGCTAAAATGTCACTACATGACGCATATGGTCGTGTATGTGAAAAGGAGACTTCAGAAGTCAAGATTAATAGTTATTACTACACTTATATGCTTATGGATTGATTAGCTGGCCGGATTGGATTTACACATCACGCTGAATCGTAGACCCATATATATATGACATTGGGGAAACTCAAGAAGATATACAAATTTCATGATTAAACTCTACTTTTTCTTGTCATTGAGTAAACTAAATAATACATTTCTTGTCGCGTACATAGTAGAAAACTGGTTCTCAGACTTAGTCTGTGTTGACGTCCCGCACAGCTCTTTCATCATATATATGCTACGTGAATGCACGTAGTTATTAGTATACAAACAGCCACACTTCAAGTATTTAATTAAACAAAGTATAAGGATCAATTTATTCGTAGATATTGTGTATATACGCTATTTTGCGGAGCCCCAGCTATATATGCGACATAGCTAATAATACGATAAGATAGCACAGTCAGGGGATACGAATTTGCATATTTAACTTTTAAATTGGATTCTCGGCTACTCTACTTTTCACAAATATCGACCCCCTTAATCCACTCCGGGAATTAAATCTTACTTAAACGAATTTAACTTTGCCCTTGAAGTAAGTCTTGGATGAAAGACTATGCTTGTATCTACCACAAATTTCGAATGTCTAACTAATTAATGATGTCAAATTTGCAAATTTAAGAAGATATTCGAGATTAACAAATAATTTAGAGAGGATATTAGAGCAAAAACGTCTTCCTATTAAATAATCTTTGCACAAAATAGGTGTCGTGCAAAGACCAGATAGGAGCTTGAGGGATAAGGCAGATGCAAAAAAACATGCTTGTCTCGGTGTAAGTCGGGGTTTAAATGCTAGTATACGTCTGCACAAGTAGCATCACACACAAATAAAAAAACACCTATCACACTCCTTCGAGTTAATTCTTCTTTAATTGTTATTGAACGCAGATTCTAATACTTCTGATATAATGTCTGTAGGATCGAGAAGATCGCATTCTTTTGCTTCTACCATTAGCGCATTCAGCGATGCCAGCAATTTGGGTCTTATATCTAATTCGGATACCAGTAGCCACGGATCAAAGTCTAATGCAATTGGTTCCCGAGTGGTCGGGAAAATGAAGGCTTTGATTCGTAGGAGTAGCCAACAATATGAACATGGTACCAGTAGTGCTGTTTCTTCTACGTCTCCCAGGATTTCACAAATTATACTAGCCCGTCCGACTCAGAAACAGGATCTGAAGGCCACAGGTGGTGTTAGGTACCCTAAAATTGAGGAGAGATTAAAAGAAATCGACAAAGAGATTGATTGGCGCAAAGAAGATATTGATGAACTAAAAAAAGAAATCAGGCGGAATGGACGGAAGAATAAGAGCATTGATTCGAATAAAGAGAGGACAGAAGCAGTTGCGAGTTTAGGGAGGGAGGAAATAGTGGAAGAGGAACTTGTAAAACCTAATAAAGAAATCAACAGGGAACTTATAATTAAACTTAAAAAGAAACAACAGGAGATGGAAGATCCGAAAAAGGAGAAAGCCCTTTTGAAGACGTTATTGAAGAGTCTCGATAAACGCCCTTCAAAAAATTTTGCGTCTAGAAAGGATGAATTGAGAACTAAGTATCAAAAAACGGCAGATAGTTATAGACTTGAAGATTATATTAAACATCAGAAGGATTATCGTCGTGCTTATCATTCTGCATATCTCCACGAGTATAAAAAGGGTAAAGCCATTGCTATGTACCTCTATTATATGCTCTCATGATAAACGCTATATATTCATCATATTTACTCATGATACAATCATATACACTTGGATAAACTGAAGACGAAATATTTCTTTATTGAAGTTCAGTAAACATGATGCATTTCTTCAAAGCATTTTAATGAAACAGACGAAAAAGAAGGATCTAAGTATAGATAATAGCATGAGGGACTAGGCTATAGTTAGTGTTGAGACCGATGATGGGATACGATATTAGTGTGGAGTATGTGCACGGGCTTTTGCATATCTGTTTTTTTATTCAGTTTCTATTCTTTGTTTTACTACAGTAACACTCTTTTCATTCTACTTCCCCCCCTGCAAAACACCCCATTACCTCTCAGGGATTAGGATTGGCTTCAACCGGAAATTTTTCTTACTTTATTTATCTAAGACAACGTACTGTCAACGGATCTTGTAGTACTCAGGCTAAATACTATATCCTTTCTAGTCAACTCATAAACTGTTCCTTTTCTATATATCGTAATACTCAATAAATTCGTTGCTGATATTAGTATCAGATTTTTAAGTCAATGTTTTTTACTCCTATTTTTCTTTTTCCACTGTGTTTTTGTCCCCATCTACTAATTGTGCCTCGCAGCTAGACAAAGTTATTTTTTTTTCCTCTTTTCAAATGTCTCTTAAGGTCAGTACCAGGATTGGTATTTGAACTTGTCTCAGCCCTGAAATAAGATAGGCCATATACCCCCATGTCCAAAATTCTCGGATACGTCTCGAGTGGGATTAGAGACTTTGTGTATTCTACCCAACAATTACAGTTAATTAGTCTGCCACCACCTGCCATGGATTCTTGGGGCTTGTTCAGTCTTACTTTTTTTTAAATTTCATTATGTAATCGTTTAACCCTTATTTAAAAAAAAGTCCTGAGTCTATGTTATACGGGCATTAGAATTAAATAGATAAAGTATCAAATAAGAGTAATTTCAAATTCATGTGTAAATACTTCAAAAGATGACATTGAGATGGTTACTTGACGAAACTTGGGTCTTAAGAGGTGGCGGGGGTTACCAATTCAGTGCAGGCCGTGCCTTTCCGGCTCACACGAAAAGCATACTAAATATAAGATCAATTATAAATTACCGTTATCATGCTTTGGCTTGATAAAAAGCATATAAGAGTTAAATAATTAATAAATCATCAAGGGTGGGTATACTTACAGGTCAACATATCAGATATAACTGCTTACTTAGATACAGTGACCGTGGTTAAAGTATAGTGATTTAGTCAAACCAGGTACGGGTAGTAAGCGTTACTTTTAGGCATGCATTTAGGGTAAGTAGACCCAAATAAACAAACATAATAAACAGGTGGCATAATCCCTGTATCTGGTACTTCATAACTAATGATATTAAAGTCCTAAGTATTTTGATGTTATATCCACAACTTCGAAAAGCATTGCTTATTATTCAAAATCAGATAAATACCGCACAATTCCGGTTATTACGATGGACGTCATGGATATATCGTATACAAACATTACTCTATGTCGTCCTAACCATATGTAGCATAGCTAATAGTACGACAAGATAGCACAGTCAGAGGATAAGGATTTGTATATTTGACTTTTAAATTGGATTTTGTGTTACTCAAATTTCCACATATTTCGACCTCCTTAACTCAATTCCCAGATCGGGTATCAAAAAAAGCAATCGAATAAATTTTACTTTGCCCTTGAAGCCTTTCTCGAAATGGAAAACTATGTTTGCTCCTGCTCCGAATTAAAATGTCTATTTGTGTAACGATATCAAATTTGCAAAATTAAGCACACAGTCGAGATTTACAAAGTATATAGAGAAAAAAAAATACCCTTCTATAAAGACTATCTTTGCACAAAACAGGTATAGTGCAAAACCCAGTAGGGAGACCCGGGGGATAGGAAAAATGCAAAGACATGCTTGTCTCGTAGTATATGTATGCTCTGCCTCGGTGTAGGTTCATATTTAGTTGGCAGTATTCATCTGCTCAAATAGCGTAACACAAAAAATAAAACACCCACCATACTCCTTTGTTTATTGAACAAAGATCATAATATTTCTGATATAATGTCTGCAGAACGGAGAAGATCAAATTCTATCGCTTCTACCATTGGCGCACTTAGCGATACTAGCAATTTGGGTCTTACATCTAATTTGGGCACTGGTAGATACCGATCAGAGTCTAATACAATTGGTTCCCAGGCGGTCTCCAAGATGAGGGCTTTGGTTCATAGGAGTAGCCGACGAAATGAACACGGTAGTAGTAGTGGTGTTTCTTCTACGTTAAGTAGGATTACACGAGCTATACCAGCTATCAAGACTCAGAAACAAGATCCGAAGGTTACAAGTGGTGTTAGGTACCCTAAAATTGAGGGGAGATTGGGGAACGTTAAAAGTTCTATTGATCGCCACCAAAAAAGAATTGAGGAACTAGAACAATGCGTGAAGGACGAACAGAAGTATAAGAGGGTTAGTTCGAAAAAGAAAAGAACGGAATCGGCTACGAGTTTAGGGAGTGAGGAAGCAATATTGGCTAGGGAGTCAAGCGGGGAAGAGCACCTTACAAATAATGATGATGGGAACAAGCAAACACTTGCGGATAAAATTAAAACTAAAAAGGAGTTAGTGAAAGGTCTGAAGAAGGAACAAACTATTTTGGAGAGGTTAATTTCGAGTCTCAGTAAACCAACTTCAAGCACCTTTATACATAGAAAAGAAGAATTGAGAGCTAAGTATCAACAAGAGGCAGATAGTCATAAACTTGAAGATTATATGGGTAAAGCGGACGATCATGATGCTTATCAATCTGCAAATGTCATCGAGAAACGATCTGATAAGGCTGTTGCTATGTACTGCTATTACATGCTCTCATAATAAACGTTGTATATATTCAGTATATTTACCCATACAATTATATACACTTAAATGGACTGAAGACGAAATATTTCTTTCTTGATATTAAATACACATGACGAAACTTCTTCAGGAGCATTTCAACAGAAGCTGACCAAAAACGGGAATCTAAGTATAGACAACAGCGTAAGGGATTACGCTCAGATTGACGTTGAGACTAATGGTAGGATAAGATATTAGTGGAGTATGTGTACGGGCTTTTATATGTCTGTTTTCCTATTCGGTTCCTATCCTTTACTATACTACACTAACACTATATTTCATTCTACTTCCCCCTTCACAAATTATCTCCGTTATCTCTCAGAGATTGGGATTAGCTTAGACCTTGAGTTTCCTCTAACTTTAAATATTTAAGACTTTGTTTGTACGACAAAGGTTGTACTATGTCTCTGTTCCATTTTTATGGTGTATCGACCATATCTTTCTGTCCTGTCCATCGTATTTTATAATCGAGTCAAGTAAACCGGGACTAATAGGACATCCCTTTCAAAGCACCTATTTTTTTCCTCCAGGAAGAACATCAATCGTACTAGGACTCAAGAAGGAACATTAAAATTGATCTCATAACATATAAAATTAAATGTCTAAGACAATGTACTGTCATCGGATCTTATTGTAGTATTCGGACTTAATTCCATTTTATCTTCAGCCAATATTTTATTTGATCTTTTGCTATAAATTGTAATACTTGATAATTTCGTTGCTAATATATGTATCATACTCAATAAATTAATGTCTTCATATTCCCATATTCTCCCATCCATCTACCAATTGTGTCTCACGGCTAGACAAAGTTCTTTTCCCCCCCTTTTTTTTCAAATGTCTCTTGACATCAGGATTGGTATTTGAATTTGTCTCAGTCCCTGAAACAAAATAGGATATATACCCCCACTGAAATTTTCGAATACATCTTGAATGTAATCACAGGCTCTGTATATTCTGTCCAATTAATTAGTCTGCCACCACCTGCGACATTTCTTTGGGGCTTGTCTAATAACCAGAAACTCATTCGGCTGACAAGATCCCGTAAAGGACATTCAATCCTCAATGGTATTCTCATACATCTTAATTGGAAAGACTCCATTGGCTGCCAAGGAGATTGACGACATACTCAGCCTTTGGCCAGGTAAAACACGAATACTAGTTTCGCGCATTCAGAACTTGGTGACATATAATGAAGGTATTTCGATACTCATCAATTGTACATTGTTATATGATTACCTGATTGAGTTTAAAGAAGAGGAATGGTATATTGACGTGGATATCGAGAAAATGAAATGGTGTCGTGTTGCTTTGGATTGATGAAGGGTTAACTTCCTTTCAATATCTGCGATCTTGAAATATTCATAAAGTTCAACAAAAATGTTCTCGATCTCGAAAAACGCGTCAATGCAAGAATTCATCCTGGTCTATTGCATGCCCATCACGTCTACGGGGCTTCTCTTATCCTAACGAGTTATTGTCTGAGCTTGACAATTTCGCGTATAAATAATCGTTATATTGGCTCGAAGTCCTTAGTCTCATAGGAAGTCTATATGGATGTCTTGAGCCAATATTAGAGAGTGTTATAGGATGGGTCAAGGAAAGTTGTCAAACATCAGTCCAAATCTCTAAACTGACACTAGAACAGAATAAATAACACATTCTATCGAAGGTTGCATCCTTCTTTGGAGGTGCTTTTCAGTACCTATCCGAATTCATTCAACCGGTCTCAGAGAGTATTCCCCATCTGCATATGACGTTCCTCCCACTTAAGAAATCTGAGTGAGATGTTGCGAGACATTACGCAATGAATACAAAGGAAGCTACGGCAGTGAGTGTATTGGAGACAAGGCTACGCTGGAATGTATCAAATAGATTAATGTTGGGAATAGCGTTTATTCACCTTCTTCCCGCCGAGGTCTAGTTCTATCTAGATCACCTTCTGTGGTGTGTTTATGGGATGTATCTAGCTCCGACTATGAACGATGCATTGTAATAGTGGATCGAGATGGTGTACGCAACCTTTGGGATGCAAATACTTCATAAGTTCACCGATGTAGAAATCGGATGTGCTACTTCCATCGTACCTTTTTCTTATTGAGAACCCTACAATGATGCTATACAAGTGATCATTGATTGGGCTGATACAACCACTATTCTTGGAAAGTGCTGGCTCTTGCATTTAGTGGACCTAGTGGAGAGTATCCGCATCAGGTTCCGAAACCAAAGCATGATTGTCTGAGACGTAGAGAGTGAAGAAAAGAAATATCAGCCACTAAAAGGTCATTCGGGTCCACTTACATCCATTGTGTTCGTAGGTTGGAGCCACAAGCTTGTAAGAGGCTCTTTGGATGGGATTATCCGTCTATGGAATGAGTCTTCAGGTGAGATACTGCACACGTTCTCTAACAACGAAATGGGTGGCATACATTCAGTTGAGAACTATGACGGCAGATACGCTTTGTCAGGATCTGAATATGAATTAATACGAATGTGAAACACAGCGCACAGAGAGATGCTGCTAAACAATCTATCGGACATACGGGTAAAGTCACCTCTCTGGTGGCTGCTTATATTGGAAGAAGCAGATACTTTATTTCAGGGTCCTCGGACGGGACAATCCATGTATGGGGTATAGAAAGAGACCAAGCAGCTGTTGACGGGAGACGGAGAAATATATGCGATTACCGCGTCACCAGATGGATGGTGAGTATCTCGTCCCAGCATCATACAATGAAACAATGAATAATTGGAGAATCGAGACCGTCATAGGAGGTCCGTTGAACAGCGCTTGTATGGCATTAGTTTCATTCTCGCCGCCCAATGGATTTATTTCACATCCCGTTCATTTGACGGGTCCGTGAGGACTCGGGACTTGGAAGGCGAGTTAGTAGTCACATGCTCGTACAGGGGGCAATGTGATGGGCCGATTTTTTTCTCGCCAGACGGAAAACACATCGCATCAGGCACCCTTCAAATTTGGGACTCGACCAACGGGGAGCTGGCCCCCAACCCATTTCAGGGGCACGAGGAATTTATTAATTCAGTTTACCGTTCTCTAGATGGAAAGAGAATTGCCTATAGAACAAGCAATAAAACCATCTGTATTTGGGATGCTTCGAATGGTTCCTTACTCCTCACATTGCAAGGTTATTCAAATTAGATAGACTCTGTTACCTACTCCAGTGGTGGCTCATATATTCTATCCAGAGACGAAAATGAGATGATATGGGTTTGGGACGCTAATATTAGTGAAATGATTTTTGAAGCAATTAAAACAAACGAGGACGATGTGAGGGTAATTTGTTTTTCTCCTGATGCCTCACACTTCATCTTTATTTATGGTATTACTGAATCCGTTGGTATAAGGGATACATCTTCCGGAAAGCTCTTATTCAAATCGAATGTCTCATCACCCATTAATTCTATTGTCTTGCTTCCTTCTTCTGATAGTAAACACAAAATTGCTTCAGATGGACTAAATTAATATCTGGTGCGTGGGTGTCAACTCAAAAGAAAGAATCTGCAATACGCCAGATAGTGATGGATGGACATTTGTTGTCTTAGTATCCCACAAACAATTGTGCTACTCTTATTTATGGCTCATGTGTTCGCTTTCTGAATTCTCGACTGGAACAAATCTAACCTATTCTAAATACCAAGGAAATCACTGGACATCACGTTTCCCTAGCATTGCTTAAAATTATTTCTATATCTCTCTTTTTCCACTTCTTGTTTCGCTTTCTTCCTTTTATCTCTTCGCCTTCCAGATAACAAAATAGATACTTAACTATTTCGATCTACTTCGATCGAGTATACATATTTCTCTACATCTTACTAATTATTTCGTCTTTATCTCCCGATTATTAAAATCGATCATTCTAAACCATGGCTAGATCCTCAATATAAGGACGTATGTTTTACCTGCCAACTAATTTTATCGAGTAAATCAAACACTTACAACTTCGAACAACCCTACTGAGTTTTGTACCTTATTGATTATGGGTATACAAAACTAAATTACCAGCGGCTTTCAGCTATTTGTATTATTAATTTTCTTAATGGATTGATACAATGACCCAATGTCAATCCCGGGTGGAAGTGCCTTTAAATGGAAAAGAAACGAAATCAATCGAACAAAGAGCGAGGGGAATTGGTGTGGAATAATGACGGGGCATCTTAATCATACTGAACCCCCTCCTATACCTCAATTGAGAGATATTCTGGTGTCATACCTAGTAACAATCGAATATATGATTAATGTATATTAATATATAGAAGAAGAATGAAGATAAACTAAATACCAAGGCAATATTTGACTTACATCTTTATTCTTTTCTCATATTTGCTGACCAGGTCACATTCAAATAATGGCATATAGATATTCATTTTTTTTGTTCAAATATCAAGCTAAGCTGCGTGAATCATAGACTAACGAAGGGTTTAGTTAATTACATTTTGTATATGTTCGTTATATCCAGAGGAAGGAATGGACGAATAAGTGGTAGAAGAGAAAAACGTAATATAATAAATCTTAGGATATGATTCTCAGAGAAAGACTCCTTGCTATGGGTAGCTGCTAGAGATGGTTTCTTCTAAGTGAAATTTTTTTAAGAAATATCATACTCGAGGCTACACAAAACATCCACAATTAATTAGCCTGTCATCACCTACCATGGACTATTAGAGCCATTCGGTTACTCGGTCTTTATTTTTTTATTAAATTATATATTGATTTAATATTTATTTTAAAAAAACTTCCTGGATCTGAGTTATTCAACGGACATCAGAATTAAATAGAATATATGAGTGCCTTCAAATTCATGTGCAAATACTTCAAAAGACGAAATTGGGTTACCTATTTAATGGGATTAAGATCTTAAAGGGCACCAGAAGCTACCGTAGATGGTCTAGAGGTAAGATGACAATAGTCAGGACCAAAATATATATTAATAAAGAGCATAGTTGTGAGTCAGGGGTATGTTGTAACCTATTTATCCAGTAACCCGTTAATGGTTATCACTGGCTGAAGTTTGTAGTAAAAGTGGCTTATAAGTAAGTTATTCTATTCAACAGTAACATACTATATCCCCCCATGATATAAATTAGTAGATATAAGATTGAAATGGGCTCAAGAGTAAGCACAATCCACGAACTAATGGGAAAGTGAGTCGTGTTGATCATTACGTAATTCAAACCCGTTCTTGAACTATAAATTTGTGACTGAAATCCATGACTGGATTTGAGATTATCTGTCAAGGTGAATCGTGCTTGGTTATGTAGAGGTGTTCGTGAACTAAAATACGATCTATCTATTACAAAAAGTAACATATGCTACTTTAATCAACTCAATAGATATTAGATTTTTTGGACATTTCCATCGTCAACATTAATAATTACCAGATCATTACATATCCATACACTTATAATACGGTTAATAATGATGGAGAACATAGTCTACTTGAGTATAAAATGATAATAAAGACATTTTGCTCTTTTCAAATCACCTGATGATCTTGCTTTGGCCTTCGTAAAGGCATCATTATCCTTTAAATTATAATGGAAGCTCCTGTCTTCTTCGGACAGCAATAAACCATATTTCTGTCTCACGACAATAACTCTACTAGTTACTATTCCAGACCGCGTCTTATTTAGCTCTTTTATTAGTTCTTCCAACCAGCTAATTTCCAATTGCAAATCTTTAATCTTATCATTTTTACTGCGTATCAGGTTAGGAATACTTGTTGTAATCTGGTCACTTAAGTTAGTTAGGGTTTGGGCTCTTCTTGAAGGAGAAAGCGTCCGTATATTCCCCGCCTCGAGTCCTGTTGAAGCCCTGACTGGTGAGCTGGATTCGATTTCTTTCTTCTCCCTTTTTTTCTCTTTAATTAATTCCTGATGGCTTCTAATTTCCTTCCGAACAGCCTCGATCTCTTCATTGATAGCCAATAATCTTTTATTGATATTGGGGCAGATATTTCTATCTATGGGCCGCTTACTCAGTAGTGGGATGTTACGAAGTTTTTGACAGAGTGTACTTTGGCTACCAGTGCCAGGAGATGTGGCACCACTAGCAGAGGGTCTTCTAGACGTTGGTGTAGACATTCCGAGGACTTTATATCTTCAACACCTCTCAAGGATAAGTCTGTCTTGAAAAAGTAGAGAAGTAGGTCACGATAAACCGTACGAAACTAAAAGACCCAATCCGGTACGACTTATATGGGAAAGACGTTTTTAAGTCTAAATTACCTTTGCTTCCCTTTTTTTCTTGATTCTATTCGTACTTTGCTGAGAGTTCTCAGGGGAGAGTAAAATTTTGAGCTTCTGCAGGTCTCGATCTCTGTGTTAAGCTGCAAATTCAGATTTGATTCTCAATAAAAGTTTAATTAGAGAATACAAACTTGATCCTACCAAGATTTATTCGGAAATATTGCTCCGTAAGTATGTCTGGATCGGGGTCGACATTAATTAATGTACTGTGCTTAAATCACAAGGGGAAAAATTGTTTTGAGAGTACGCACTGGACACGCCTAAACGTTGAATGAACTTTCTAGAGTCATTCTTCATGTACCCCATATACGGAAAGCAAATCTCACATCTACTATGTACTCAAAGAATTTTCTTGTTTGTTTGATAAATGTTTGAAAAGCTGATTAATTATTTGGTAAATCTAGGAATACTGAGAGTTATAACCTTAGATAGCTTCAACATAGACCAACTAAAAGGAACCCCCAACTACAGAGAGGTTGTGGCAATGCGCTAGTTTATTACTTGTATAGATTTTCTCCACTCATGGCTTTGCGATATCGCCCAGTTTGGATTGCTACCGAAATATACCCGTCCCTCCCTGTTGGGATATGGAAATCATCCTAAAGCTATTTTTTTTACATGTTCTGTCGAATCTTTGAATATATACCTACAACGTTTCTAGATAATCATCAAAACCTTATTGGAACTCTATGCTAGGTATAATATAATTTCTAACCCCATAGTGCACCGAACCAATTTCCACTCCGAACTCTAATCAACAGTTCTCAATCGTTTCCCTTTTGTTATATGGCTGATGGATTCTAGCCTATGACCTGAATAGAAAGTACCGGGAACACTTTCAGGTATTTTGCTCTGATTTTAGAAATCACTCAGCGAAAGTACATTGTGGATCCAAGAACCGAAATTTTGTCAAACCAAAAGGGATCCGAAGTTTTCAAATACTCGATGGCATTTTCATCTATGTAAGTTTTGAAGTAACACGTAGCAAAACACGGTACTCTGGAAATTTCAAACATCTATCAGGAGATGGTGGTCTATCAGAGCAAAGGAGCTATAAATATGCATGACGACGTAATTAAAATTTCTTTGCTACTTTAACCCTTTATTTATTTATTCCTATACAAATTAATTTATAAAGATAAACGTCTTTCAAGTCGTAGAAAACACTCCAAAGTTTCTATGGGGAAGTGCAAATTGATAGTATCAACTAGCATACTTTCTGTGCTGATAAACATAGAATAAAGTATGAGATTTGTTGAGAAATAATCTTAAGGGCTCGAGGAAGGATAGATTTTCATTTCTCGAATGTTCTTCTACCCAACATAGACTCCTCTAGCCCCTTCACTGCCATATGATAACACTTACATGTACAGTACGTATTCATGGGTCTTAGTTAAATGTCGTAGAATATATTACCAATATGTACATAACAATTATCTCGAGGCATCACATCACATACATAAAAGTAGGTTATTATACGCCAGTGTACCCCCGCTCAAAGATATTATCAGACTTTTAAGAACGGTCTTAGAAACAAGCCCTACAGTAAGCCAAAAATACATGACCCCTAGTATTGCATCCGCGAATTTCTTTTTCCTTAAATTACGTTAAAATAAACACTTATATGTGACTCGAGGTTTGCTGAGCACTCCCGCAAAGTGATTAAGCCTTACTCTATACTATGCATTATTTACTACAATGTTACTCTTAAATGACTTTGTTACGGCCCGAATCACATCTTCGAAACTCGAGTACTGTAGAGGTACTCATACTGTTTCTCGACCGGTGTGAGAGGTTTAGTACTGTATTATATAGATATTTCTTAGAAACGTCAATAGATGCTAATCTAGAAAGGATAAACGAAGAGAGAGAAGCGCATAATAATATCACCTTGCTTTTAATGGTACTACTTACTTTTTTACGTTGGCCTCTTAGCAGGGCCATCGTGTAAGGTGATAAAATGAAGGGGGTAAAAATCTTATGGTCTGAAGAATGTGCCATACTCATATCCTTATCATCCCACTGTTTACATTGGTTTTAATTTGCTCCCCCCATCATGACGACAAACGCCATGGTGCCGGAAGTTCTATCCGCAGTCCACTATACTGCTCTTTAATATAGCCAGAATTGGGAAGAAATAGGGAGTGATCATCTCGTAATCCTTCCCCCGACTACGAATAGTGCAACCTTGGAGCTTTGCGGGGTCCCTCTAAAGTATATCAGTTTATGCGGAAGATTAGGGATGGAATAGGGGAACAAAGGAAAGGAGTTTCCGTAACAGAATCGCACTAGAAAACAAATCTATTACTAATGATTCTCTCGTATTCATTTGAACGATAACATACAAAAACAAAATAAGCAAACAAGCTTTACTCCGCAGTTCATATAACCATACATAGAATCCAAGTTTCCGGATTACGGCAGGTTTAGAAGAGGATAAAAGTGAGGTGTTTTATTCTCCCACTTCTGACATTCCCAAAAAACAACAACTACTAAAATGTCTTCTACTCAAAGACCCAGAAACGAAAAAACGCCAGCAGTCCCACCACAAGCACCGAAGCACAGGAAGACTATTAGTATAGACCACGATAGTAGAGGAAGGTCTACTTCTGTTGCTACTACTACGAATGCATCTCCTAGGAGGCGACAGGATACAACAGCTGGCGCAAGTCTCAACCCCCCAAGCTATGAAAATAGGAAGCGGGATACTTCTCCAGCTCAAAAGAGCCGTGACAATTTATCAGATACCAGCAGGCTCCTTGCAGAGCAGTTGGCGCTGTCTAAAGAGAACGAAGCAATTAGAACTAGAATCCAGAAAATTAAGGGAAGCAAGAAAGAACCAAGTAAGGCGCAAGTGGTAGAAATGGAAACGTTGACAGCGAAAATTGAATCTAATGTAAAGAGGGGGAATGCAATAATTGAGGAAATGGCAGTTATTCGCGATAATAGTCTTAAACAAAAGTGAACAATTACTTTGCTGATAGTTTAGAACATGAATTGCCCAGCTTTATGTGTAGAACTCCATTTTTTATATTATAATCGATGATGTTAAATTGAACATACTTTGATAGATAGAGATATAGAGACCCAAGACACAAGAAGAAACTAACCAGTGGTTCAGATGGCTCAGAATTGAACAGGGCCAATAGCACTTCTACGACTACCAAAAGACGTAATGACCATGCACCGTCAACTTAAAAGATTATAAGCCATATCAGCCCCGGAAGGGCCAGAAGGTCCCTTCAACCAAGATCTACGGTATCAAATCCCTACTTTAGATAAGAGAACACGATATGTCATGTTTAGTTTGCACATAGAATTTAACCAAAAAGGCAAAGTTACAAAAATGTCAAACTTGATTGGCTTGGCTGAAGTCGTTTATCAAGGTTTGCTTTCCCTTCACTTTCTGATATTTAGGCGTGTTCGTGTGAGGATGATTGATAGCATCGAAAAAGTGTCTAATTGCCCTTTCAAATCATGTCGCAGGGATCCCGGAACTCTCCAAAGACGCAAGAGAGGCGTCCTTCGTCCTCCTCGTCCTCAGGAAGATTAAACAATCAAAAGTCGCTATCCTCAGCTCCATCCCGTGAAAGCTTTCTAGAGGAGAAACTAAAAGAAATATCAATAGGTGCGCATGCCGCATATGGTGCTCAAGGACGTGTCGAAGAGGAAAATAGGAAATTTAGAAAAGAGTTATCAGAGCTTCAAGAGGAAAAGCTGAGACGTAATTTTCATTTCTTGAAACCTAAAAATCCAGTTCAAACTGTAAGCCAGATTGAGACCCTACAGGAAGATCTGCGGAAGAAGATAGAAATAAACGCAAAACAAATTGATACATATGCAAAAGAAATAGCTAAACTAGGAAAGGAGGGAGATAGGATTAAAGAAGAAATGAAACGTCTAAAAGGTACTTGAGACGAGTTGGTCGTCCTACAGCATACTTAACGTTTTGTGAAAGTAAGTAAGGTGTTGGTAGATATTAACTATGATAGGAATATGAAATAAAATTTGTTTACTTACTGTATATCTAAACTTATCGTCTGTTAAACATAACGAATTCCTTAAGCTAGTGGATCCTAATATAACCTGTTGCAAGCAATATTTGGTAGGTTCGCGATGATGAGACTCCCCTCCCCCATAACGCTACGGCGAATCCATTGAAAGATACAATTTGCAGAGCCCCCTCCCCCTCGTTGATTCATCGTGCCGCACTTTAGTGTTCCCCGTGTTCGAATGAAATAAGGATAGCCTCTTGCTTGATATCTCAGGATAATCTGATAAACGCTTTGAGCGGGTCTGATAACGATGTATTGATGGCCGTGTTATTTATTACCTTCTATTGCCAGACGCATGTAGGACATGAGTTTAGTTTGGATATCAGATTATCCTAAGCGAATGATTAGGTTCAAAAGTGACGTGCGCACACAACGACAGAAAGAGGATGGTGGAAAAGAAGATAGGTGGACAAGATAGGAGTTTAAGCCTCAATGATCCAACGAGGAAACTTTACTCGATTCTTCCGAGCTTTTCAGAGTAAAAGGTATGGAGATATGAAGTGATTATCATTGTAATTGGCGTGATATCAAAGGTCAGAAGGGATGCATGTGAGGCGGAATGAGAAGCCGGAGCGGTGATTGACGACATAGGTCAGGACACGAGAACAGATGGTACATACCAAAAGGGGCCTTTCGGAGAAAAGAACAGAGTTAAGGTTGTAAAAGCATGAGTACGTATGTAACATATACATCTACCCTAACATGATATACAGCAGAAATTTGTGGTCTGCGAGGAGGGATAATATTACGGTTTAGCCAATTTAACAAGCACACTAATTAATAAAAAAGAATTCGACCCAAGAAAAAGCTACACAAGATTTGAGGGCGTGGCAAGATAGAAACTTTTTTAGTTGGGGAAGGAACGAACCAAGAAATATAGAGAAATGTATAATGTGGTGAGAGGAGGTAGGCCGAAACTCTCCGAGTCCGATAATTCGATGGAAGCGACGGCAATGATGAAAAAATGGTGATGATGGAGTTAAAGTAGAAATGGTAACTCAAATATGCTGTTGCATAAATCAATCGTGGTTCAACTGTGCTTGGCTACGAGGGTCTAGGAGTTTGGTACGGACAATTCTCATACCTATGCGAACTATACGAAAGGTGAAAAATAGACTTAAAGAAGAAGAGGAAGAATTGGAAGAGGGCGGAGATCTCCAGGATTAGGACATCATGTCCTGTTTTACACGAAGAAAATGCTCGATTAAAAATTTTGGGGTAATCTTGGAGACAGCAGGTCGTTGTGAACGAGGCCTTGTTTTAATTCTTTTGCCTTTGTCGCGACGTATGGTGAAACGCGACCAAGGGAGAAAAAGTGGGCTGACGCTCAAGGGAGATAGAGTGAGAAAAAGCAGCCGAATGATTTATATCGGACGTTTGATCTACGCGATATCGTTATCAGATTAGACAAACTCCGTTTGAGGCGTATTTTAGCAAAATTTTAGCCACAATTTTTACGGGATAAGCTTTAGGTACATTATTTAAGATTCTTAGTGTTCTTTCAGGTCAGACGACATTCCAAAAGAACCGAGTAAATAGGATATGCATGACCGAGAGCGAATTTGAAAAGACGAATACGAATAGGTATTCGAAAGGAAATGGATGGGGTCGGAATAGAGGGAAGGTCTGGATTCGGATTTAGATGACGCGCGAGAAAATTAATTTCAAACCCTTATTGTCGAACGTCGTTTTTCTCCGTTTGTGAACTCATGTACAAAGCAAGAGCAGGTAGCATACATGTGTGTGAGAGTGATGTTGAAGGTCGTGGGGGAATATTAATTACGGCCGTTTACCGTGACGGACCCGGAGCATCAATTGGACGTTAGCGCTGCAGCCAGTCGGGTGTGGGATGGGCAGTGTGCCTGTTATAGAAGTTGGTTCCCATATAGTTGATTGGACGAGTTATCTGATATGATGCTGAGAGATCCCGCTCACATTTTCTCACTCTTCCCCTCATAACTACTCACCCCCACTCTCCCATTTCTCATCAACTTAAAACGGACCTCGTCCTCTCTGGTCCCCATCCACTCGCTATAGCTTCTTCTCCTATTCTCTTTCTGTCTCGGCTTGTTTCTCTTTCTTTCCTCTTCTCTTTTCATACAAATAATAGATTACTACCCCAGCAAATTTAGCTCTCAGTATGCAGAACGTAATTGTTCTCGGAGGATCTTATGCTGGTACGTTTCCCTCTCCCTCTTTAGGCAACTTAATTAACCCTTACTCAAATAACCTACTGCACTCATCTCCGATGTCTTGATACTATCGTTCAACGTGTTTCATCTGGGGCGAATGTATAGGCTCTCGTGCCGCTCACTTGCTGTCCCAAGGATTAGGGAATAATTACCGAGTGATTATGATTGACAGAAATACGTACGTTTCTACCTTCATTCGTCTACTATTACCTTGTACCTTTTCTTACTTCTTTTTCCGTGCCTGTTTTCATTGTTTTTGTAGACATGCAAACCGTGCGTCATACTCACCCTACCTACCGAATCCTCATCTATTACCCGGAGCTAATATGATTCCTTTCCTGAATAGATCTCTATGTCATCCCCCGGATGAGTGTCCTTCCGGGTCATGAACACAAACCCTGTATGTTGTCTTTTTCTGATGTCTTACTTTGTCCTATCTTACCTACCACCTTCTCTTACTAGTCATTCCATATATCGGTGTCTTCAATCCGGTCTCATTCAATGACGTTCGCCCCCCATCATCACCCGCCACAGCTCCTCCTCCCCTCTCTTCTTCATCTTCCTCATCGTCATCGACCTCATCGTCGGAGTCAGAGTCCTCAGAGACCGTTGACACTCCTCCGACTTCAGCTTCATCAGAAGGTTCCACGGCGTGTGGCCTGCGCCTTCCCGACCCCATCCCAAGTAGACATGTTCTCTTACATGCCCATGTCACCCGCCTCACCCCATCACATGTCTACCTCGATCGCACTTTCCCGGAATTACACGAGGAAGTCGGAGCGGAGCATGTCTCCTCGACCGAGTCTTCCCAAGACAAGAAATGCGCAATACGCATACCTTACCGATATGCCGTATATGCGCTTGGAAGCAAGCTTCCCGCTCCAATAGATCTGTGGGGAGATGAACCTGCTTTAGTACTTGAGAAGGGAGACAAAGCACAGCTGGACTTGGATGAGGACAAGCAAGGAGGAGAGACTGAGATCAAAATTGTCTCAAATACAATTGATGAACAACCTGGGATTCTCGAGGATGCTGTACCAAACCCTCATCTTGACTTGGTCGCTTCTGAGGACGAGGCCAAGGTTGAAGAGCAAATAACAAAGGCGAAGAGTGGCTACGGAGGGACAAAGCTTGAGGCGATGGAATGGCTAAGAAAATGTCAAGCGCGCGTTAAGGCGGCAGAGAGTGTTTTATGTGTCGGTGGAGGTGCACTTGGAATTCGTGCGTGGCCTTATTTCCCCAAATCATCTTTCATGTCAATCGTCCTCTAACTCATATTTTATGCACAACTCCAACTCCGGATGCTCTTCTGGTGGTGTACAGAGTTTGCAACAGACATCAAGTCCCTCTATCCGGAAAAGCAAGTGACACTTTTACACTCAAGACACAGGCTACTTCCGAGATTTGACTATGATCTTCACTCCGAAGGTTTGTTTGTTTCCTTACTCCTGAAATCATAGTTCTGATGGTCCGTCTCTCGCTTTGCTCTTCTTCAATATCACGATCTATACCGACATTATGGTCTCCACTGCGCATCGGACCTACATATATGTTCCATATATGCGCTATCCTCTTTGGGATACCGACGCGTCTGTGGGACGTGACCGTTGCTTTCACCTTTATTACTGATCCCGACCCGACTGCGCTTTGAATTTTGGCTTGTACTTCTCAAATTCGTTCTTAACGGTGGGCGGTATTTAAAATGATGATTCCCGGTGAATTATGATGTCATCAATATCCATCCACTTTCTGCTCTCCGGACCATCCGATGATGATATTGGGGAAACATATCAACTCGCCGGTAAAAAGTTCTGAAGGCGTTAGAGGACCTTCGTGTTGATTTGATCCTTGGGGAACGGCTTGACTTAGAGTCGACAAAACCGGAAAAGGTGAAACTCAATGAACACGGGCAAAGAGTCGTTAGAACCGTAAAGGGCCGGGAGGTAGCTGCGGATCTTCTGGTATGTTATTTCATTTTATCTGATGCTTATTGTCAAACTATGAATTCTGATCATTCGAAACTCTATTGTTTAGCTGTTGTGTACCGGACAAACACCGAACACAGATTTGCTTAGGGAGATGGCGCCTGAGTCCGTGTTTGAGGACACTAAGCTCGCATTTGTGTTACCGACAATGCAACTTGGTGTAATAGCGAGTGAATCCGAGATTGATCAGAAGCCGGTACAGGTAGATGAAACAGATCTTGGGAAGCAGATTACGGGAAAAAATAAAGATGAAGTAGAAGTGAGCGAGGAGACTGAACGATCGGAGTCGGAGTCGGAATCCTTTGCCCCATGTGAGAAGGATGAAGATGATGCCGAAGACGTTGATTCAGAGAGAGCAGTCTCTTCTGAGACATCTTCTCTTTGTGAAGCCTCTACTTCAAATTTCGAAAATTCTGAAAGTTCTGAATACTATGAGGAGGACGAAGAGGAAGAAGAAGTTGGTGAAGAGGATGAAGGAGAAAGTGAGCCACTACCAGCCACTCCATACCCACATGTATTCGTCGTGGGAGATGCAGCAGACGCCTTTGGTGCGATCAAGGCGGGACATACGGCGTACTGGCAAGCGGAGGTTGCTGCGAGGAATGTAATCAGGCTGGCAAGAGCCGCAGATGCCGAAGCAGCAGTAGCAGCTACTACTGATGCCGATGCAGGTGACGGAAATAGTGGCACAACTACAACTAAAAAGGTTAGTGAAGGCGAAGTAGCTGATGAAGGTGAAGGTGGAAAAGAAGAGGGGGAGGAGGAAGAAGCTCCGAAGGAACTTGAGTTGGAATCGTATACCCCTGGTGCTCCAGCGATCAAGGTCTCACTGGGAGTGAGGCAGAAGAGTGCGTATCAGATCAATGGTGTCGTCGGCAGAAAGGAACAAGTTGATGCGGACGACTTGGATGCTGGAGCAGCTTGGGGATTCTTTGGGGTAAGGGATGCCAACGATAGAGAATTGTACCTTTGATTTCGTGTGATTTTTCTTGTTGTCCCTTGTCTTGAATGGCCTTTTTAATTCTTTTTCTCTATCATTCGTGTTTACCCCCCTTTTCTGGAGAAGGTGTTTGAATTTCTTTTTGAGTGCTTATTTTTTCGCTATGGTGCATTCACTATAATCAAATTTCTCTGCCACTTTCGTATGCCACCTTTTGGATGCATGGTAACTTTTATGTCTCATTAACATATTTGTGTCGGCGGTTTTCTCGCATCATGAATTAGTGTGTGCACCCTCTTGCTACCTACCTTACTTTTATGAGATTTAATACCAATATTCTTCTTCTATTGGGAGGGGGGGAGGTAAAAAATACGAAACCGGTAATAATATCAAAGGCTATTGTTTGGATCTAATGGGCTCCTTTCCCAATATGGTGGAAACTAAGACTTACTGCTTAAAGACCTAATTTACAGTCTTCCGGACAGCGGAAATTATATAATGTAATCCCGTTGAAAGCAAGTAGAACATGCTTTATTAGAGCAATTAGGGTAGGACTTCTCTGGGTATTTCATCCTACTAAGTATACAAACTGAAATTCCACCATAAAGCGCATCTACTCTGCAATTACAGAAGTGTGAGCCATAAACCTAACTTCAGAATCTCAAAGTGCACGTCCCTATAATGTATGAGAAATTCGGTCCATTAAGTTCGTACCTAAATATGTGATTCTGATTCAATGAGACTCTTGCAGACCTATTCATAGGGTCTTGACAGTATATTGCTCGTAACGTAGATCACGATCGTTTCTCCTAATCTGGTAGCTAGCTAATCAAGGAATCGTCAAGCAAAAAACGATTCGTGCCTCATTAGGGGATAACTTACTTGATTAGGAAGAAATCCACAGGAAAAGTGCCTATTTACCAAGTAATTGGAACATTTAACGCTCTAAAGAGCCCTATTATTCTCATGAGCCACCGGAACGAAGTGGACGTGGTAAAATTGACAGATGTAGCATATGCAGATGCCCCTTCGAAGTTAAGATTTCTTGTCTTTAACCTCCGAACGTATGATTCCAGAAACGCTTTCGGCCTGGGGGATCTGCTTACTGTAATGGGTTAAAATACTCCTTGTCGTCTTTTAAAAAAAATAGTGAATGATATGGCTCACCTTCGGACAGTTTACAACGAATGCTTAGGGAAATATCTTCTTGATGTAGAAATATCTCTACAATCGTATTGTAAATGAAGAACTATCAGTACCTCATAATTGAGATTAATCACGACGTGTATTAAAATGCGATGAAAAGAGAAAGTCCTAGGCGACTATCTAAAGAAGTACTGATCGTATCCTTGAATCAAGTAACGGATACTCTTAGTGCTTTACAAACCGCTTTTCTGTCCTCATATGATTGTTCAACGCAGTTATACTGAGTTACCTAGGTGATAGTTTATAAGTAGCTTGATAGCAAGACTCGAATTGGTTAGGTAACATTGATGCTATGTCCTGTGCTCTTTTTTTATTTAGAAAAACGAAGTGTCGGTTTACATATATACATGCACATGCACGCCGACACGGGGGAGCATACCCATCTTTTCGTCTCTCTTCCACGCAACGTCTTCAAGATTTGATCTTAGTAGAAATGGCGTCTAATACAACAACGGGGGATACAGTCCCTTCATCATTAGTTCCCGTTGTCCTATCGTTTATTCCAACCGCAGAGAGGTTTCGTACGCTATCGGTACATCGTACTACTCTATTACTATAACGCATGAACTTACCTCTGGTAACTTTTAGTACTTAGTAGGTATGCTCTCCCTTATCTTGGTCAAATCTCGTAACGAACAAACTAATCACCTGTATCCATCCAGTCGTTGCGATCAGTATATCGTTATACGACATCGCTTTAACCATAGATCAGTAAGTCGGGCTTGCTGATATCTAAACAGATGAAAAGCTTTATTCCGCCGCTCCATAATTCCTAACAGAGAGGTTGGTACAGATCGCATTGATAACTTAGATTTGGGTAGGCTAATTCTTGTCATACTCACTTGTGATAATTTACAGATAGACTTGATTTGGAACTCCTCCATTTCCCTGGGGAAAATACTATACTATGTTATTCGCTACCTATCTTTATTAGATGCCACCTTGTCTTTAGTCTGTACGTTGTTTCACTCTTTTAAATATATTTCTATGTCGAGATTTGGTAGGCTGATTATTAGTGGATTATAGATATGATGTATCTTCTCGCTCCAATATCAGTAAGAATGTGGTTATACTTTTTAGACAGACTCTCACAATAACTCTAGTTGTAAGAATATGACTATTGATTCACGTTGGGTAGAAACTAACTCCGTATCAGCTGCGAATTCGAGATGGTATTTGACCAATGGTCTGTTTTTATATACTTCTACCTTCTACACACCCCGGCGCACTCACTTAATATGTATTTCTTGAAAAAAGGACTATACTTTTCATGTTACTTCTACTTCAAGGTACGTTTCTTCGAAGAACCTCGAGCCGACGATGGCAGACTGAGAAAGTCCTCTATCTTAAGCCATTGCCATATCTCGTACAATAGCTATTTGGGATAGGAATACTATCGTCTCAGCATATCTCATTTTCTCCGCGTTGGTAAGTAATGGAAATTTGATAAATAAACTTCGGAATACAAACATGCGCATATGTGGGAAGATTACGGATTCTGTCATTTTCGCTGAGGTTATCCAAACGACTCTAAATTTAAATAGTATGTACAAGTCTCCGAGATATAAATATGAGACTCTCATCACCCTTGGCCTTAGTCACAAGAGAGTTTACGTTAGTAGGCCACATAACATCCGAAGAAGTAGTACACTCAACAACATTTTCAGGAATATGCGCCCTCTAATCGGCTGTATTAGTCTATATGGAGAGGTTCCAATTTCAACGTTATCGGTTCCGTCCTGGGGGTGTATTATATTCTTTGATACAAATTTATTTTTTCTGACTTTACTGAAGGTCATACAAAATTGTATTTATCCACTCTCAGACTTTAGTTCTTCAATCTAATACGCACCTATTAGATAAGCAATCTCCGACCCAACTACGAACTATAATAATTCGAGATGGAGTTCTTTTTTACTTCACCATACTCGGTCAGTTTACTCATTCTATCGCTTCTCTCCCCTTCTGTTTTGGCTCATGTAATGACAACTGGTAGCTTTGACGATAACTAACTTGTTGTTTGGAGTTCTTCCGATTTCACAAACGATGCTTCGTTTTGGGATGGCTCCCATCTTGCGGTCATTCACTGGTGTGACGGGTGGTCGGATGATCCTTAACCTTCGTTCTGCAGCATATTCGGCCAACAGTGAGGATGTGCAAGAGATATTGGATAGTATTAAAATTGAACTCATACCATCGAGGCCTTCGATTTGTCAATAGATACGACATTCTGTCTGAAGGTACAGCGACGTTTTAAATAGGAAAATAATTCATTTTTGTTCGTTTGTTCGACCGAGAGCTATGTCAGAAAAAACAGATACTATTTCTTCACTTCTTTGGTAATGAAACATTTAAATACAGGACGTAAAACAAGATATACCCTTAGTACAAACAAAATTAACAGGACATCAAAACCCTAATTCCTTTACCTCAGTGTGATTGAATGTGATTGTATTAGTTTGTAGTGTCGGATGTGTGGGCAGTCGAGGCGAATCCAACACGGTTGTTTGTCGTATCAAAGACAGAGTAATAACGTTCGAGGAAAGTGTACCCATTGATGAAGTCGAGACCCTCACCACTACTTGACCCGAGCTATAATGATTTCATTAGTATACTGATAGGTGACAATAGTCGGTCTGTGAGAGCTTACATCTGCAACGATAAGGTAAATAGCCGATGAACTTCCACCGATAGCGGTATTCAATGAACGTGGCCAAGTTTGAGCGTTCTTAGTGAACTCATAGGATTGACTACCAATATTGAAGAATAAGCTCTGGAGATTTGCGTAGTTCGCGGTTGTGATGCGGAGAAGACCCGTGCTGGCATCTTCTGTTGCACCAGTTAATGAACGATAACGACTGAACGCATCGGAGGCAATAAGAACCAAAGTCGTTCCTGTGTCGACGATTCCAGCGGTGGATGAGAGGACGTTTGAGCGCGAGGATCCGTAAGTTATGGACTCATTTATCCCCCAATAGTCTCTGGCGGGGGACGTTGAGGTGATAGAAGTATAACTAACTGAGCCAGAAATTCGGCTCTGTGAGAAAGAAGGTAACATTAGAAGACTTTTAAAGGATATTTAAGAAGAAGAATCGGTCACGCACTGAATCGATACCACCGAAAGTCAATTCACCATTTGTTGTCTCCTCAGAAGTTGTTGGAGCAAAGTAAACACCGATAACTTCCTCGGAGATTGTCCCCTGAGATAGCAGATTGTCTGTTACCGTGGGAACTGAAGAAACACCGGATACAGTTCCTTCTGTAAGGTCGACGGGACCGATACCCAAAATTCCATCAAAGCCACTGAAGCCTGAGGACGAGGAAGCAACACCCACACCCTGTCCGGTAACTACAAGGTCGCTGGAGAGCGTAACGGTGTCCGTCCCTATTTTGATATTTGAATGAACTAGTTATTTAATAGATGGAGAGGACATACACTCTGTGCCAGAGAAAGATCCTGATCCATAAGTGACAGAGACTCGACGTCCACTACTTACACTACTTGATGTCCGAACAAAGGACTTGCCCGCACCAACCCAGGTATTAGACGAGCCTGTGTCAATGAGAAGGGAGTAAGTCGTTGGAG
Organism: Pyrrhoderma noxium; assembly: GCA_002287475.2. NCBI lineage: Eukaryota > Fungi > Basidiomycota > Agaricomycetes > Hymenochaetales > Hymenochaetaceae > Pyrrhoderma > Pyrrhoderma noxium. The sequence continues at coordinate 421,301 of CM008261.1, forward strand.
GAGTACCAACACCAACGTCTGCCGAATATACTACGGCAACGTTTGTGACATCGAAGGATGACTGTCGGCGATCAAGCTTGCCGGCCTTGGACTTGAGATTCGCTGCGCGAGCACGATCAAGCTCGGGGAGCGTACTTCCAGATACGTTCAAGCGAAGCGTAAATGGAAGGGAGAGGTTAGGTTCACGTATCTGCGTTACGGGTGTCGATGAGACAGCGAGTGCCAGAAGCACAGTGGCAAGCAGAGTAGAGACTTGGAACATCCTAGTCGTTAGAGATTTCGAGAACAGGTATCTGAGAGAGACGAAGCAAGGACTAGTCCCTTGAAGAGAGAAGTATTGGCATTATTCGAGGCTCTTTATATGAGATCGACTCTACATCACATGTTCCATATTTTTACCATCGTTGTTTTTCGTAGGATTACGGTTAATAGTCGGCTTCAGCGACAATCGGGAGCACCTGCTCTGAGTTGAAAATTGGGAATATTGCGAAATGCAAGAACTTTCGAGGACCATACGGTTGATTCATTAGGTACCCTTACGAACCCAGGGAACTGGGATAGAAGGTCCTAAAGCAAAAGATGGCCATGTTTTAGGTCAAATAGGGGGAAAGCAGTGAAGTTGAGCACCATTTAAAAGTACTTTCCGTGTGGTGGGATGTATAAAAAATAAAAGTAAAAACTTGAAGGAACTTACTCAATTATAAAAAAAAAACCCCAAAAAATTTATCTGCCTGCTTAATTTTTATGCAGATAGTTCAAAATCTTCTGAGGTATACCAGCAGAGATAAGAAAGAAGCGTATCAATTCATTCGCTTGGTATGATGAAGTTAAGATCTCTGAAGCTGCTCCTTACGGTAGTTTTGGTCGGCACCGAAGGGTAAGAGGGAAATCAGTTGCGAAGCTCAGATGACAACATAAGGGATGCGACAATGCGTCAGTCCAACACTGAAAAAAAGATATTTAAAGGTGTGATAAGAGACGATGTCCGCGTGTCATGTGTCGAGAATTATTCTCACCTAAATTATTCCATAATATCTGTTTGATGAGGAGAAGTCTTTATTGTCGAGACAACATATGTTCAGGTACAAGAGGAACCTATCGTAAGACCCGTAAGTGACGACACAATGCGATGATCAAACAGCCAGGCATTTTCATAATAACCTATATTTTGTAAGACTTTGATAGAATGGCTGCTTCAGCTCAACTCAGCTCTAATCTGTTGTATATCAGGGACGGCGGCCTTAAGTTAGGTTCAATACATATATTCAATATATTTGAGACGAAGTTCATGATCAAGACCTACCAATTTGTTAATTCATCCTGCTTTGTGCCACGTGGATTCCAGAATTTATTATAGAACTCTCTTCCTGCGAGTTTCCATTGGGTTGAATATAAGCCAAGAAATATTTCTGTTACCATGAGGTCCGGAGTTAGGAAGACTCTCCTTGATTGTTACCGAATTCGGAAGTAAGTACCAGTACGTATTTAGCGAGAAAAAAAAACTTTCGACTTCTTTTCAACACCAAAAGCTCTGTTGTCAATTATTTTCTCTTAAGTTTAAGATGTAATTACTAGCTTTTTGGAAGAATCCCTATCACACTACTCGTCATCAGTTTTGAAGTCTGTCTGGCTTTAGAAGACGTAGCAATCTACTGCCAATATTAATTCGAACAATGGCATTTTCATATGCATGCATCTTGTTTCAAGTTGTAAAATAATTGAATTTAGCCATTCAGTCATCCTGCGAAGTGTTGATTCTCGTCTCAGATTGACGGGAGATACAAGTACTCAAGTTTGTTGTCTTGACAGCAACGACGCCTTGCTCTCCTCCGCTCTTCCGGCGTTCAATTTTTTTGCTTGTGTCAAGACTCCTTTTTGCGTGTAGATGTTGCTTAAATAGCTCTTCGGGTGACAGGAAGTGACTTAAGACACTTTATGGCCTAGTGAGGGTCCTTGATACTTATAGCTAAGTATGCAATGCAATGGTATCCAATCCTTCCCAGCCCCATCGTGGAGGAGGGAAGCTTTCACTGACAAAACATACCTACAGTTGAAACTTTGGATTTACTACTGGCATCTCGTACAGCCTCAGTATGAGGTATCACATCCTCTGGACAGTTGATGCCCTTTTCGCCGCTCTCGGCGTCGTCTTGCTCCGTCGTCTTGTCATGCGACTACAACACCATGGCCGGTGTCCACTCCCACCAGGTCCAACACCGCTTCCGTTCATTGGAAATCTCTTTGATATTCCTACTGGCCGTTCATGGCTTGGCTGGCTCTCACACGCTAAACGATACGGAGCTCTGACGTATCTACGTATGTTCGATACACATATCATCGCTCTGAACGATCCTCAAGCGGCAGTAGAACTATTTGAGAAACGGAGCGCCGTATTTAGTGAACGACCACAGCTTGTATTTGGCGGGGAGATGTGTGGGTGGAAGGACACTTTGGCTCTGTTGAATTATGGCGCCAAGTTCCGAATGTATAGAAAAGAACTTCATCAGGTGAGAACTTATTTACGGATCAACTTTCATATATACGAGTTTCTTAGTTCATTATCGTAACCACCCCTTCTACCTGTACTCAGATACTTGGGACGCCTATAGCCATTTCGAAATTTCATAGGCTCATTGAAACTGAAACTCGACGGTTCTTAGTTCGTATTGTCAACGATTATAACACCGTACAGGATAACAACAGAAATGTTGATGAGAATCGAAGTATCTTAAAGCATATTCAAACGTCCGTGGGAGCCATCATTCTGCGCATAGTTTATGGTTACACTCTTGACCCCAACATTGAAAAGCATGGTCGTCACGACCCACTCATAGCCCTCGCAGAAAGAGGGGTAGGTCAAATTAGTATGGCTGCACAACCGGGTGCATTTTTAGTGGACCTTTTACCAATTCGTGAGGATATTTTGTACTAATGGTTATCTTTTTTTTAATACGTCAATAAAGTTCGGCACATTCCTGCATGGTTCCCAGGGGCAAAATTCCAACAGACTGCTCAACATTTCAGAGAAACTGTAATGGAGCTTGTTGAAAAACCATATATATTTGTCCAAAATCAAATAGTATACTCGCTTTATTATATGTTTCAAACTGAGATTTTTATGTAATTTTGGCAGGCCACAGGTAGCGCTGATCCATCATATGTATCGGAGCTTGTTTCAAAGTATATTTCCGTTAACGCCAGTGGTTTACTTACACCCGAGCAGGAACAACTAATCAAATGGAGTGCAAGTAGTCTATATACTGGAGGCGCCGATACTACAACCTCAGCTATACAGTCCTTCTTCCTCGCAGTAATCACACACCCGCATGTCTCTCGCCGAGCACAGGCAGAAATAGATGCTGTTTGTGTTACGGAAAATGGGGACGGGGTTAAAGTAGCTAGATTACCAACATTTCGTGATAGAGAAAAGCTCTTCTACGTCAACGCTTTGGTATATGAAGTTCTTCGCTGGGCGCCCGTGGCTCCAATGGGAATACCCCATGTTAATTCCGAAGATGTTGAGTGGGAAGGTTGGAAAATTCCTAAGGGGAGTTTGGTATTGGCTAATATCTGGGCCTATTCTCACGATGAAAATGTCTACGAACGACCTGCAGAGTTCAGACCAGAAAGGTTCCTTGGAACTACACAAAGTTCCTCGACTTTATCTTCTCAACATGAAAATTTATTAGATCATTTTTCTAATGCGGGTATGACTCCTGGGAGTTTCTCCCGCCATTCCCGCGACTTGGATCCGAACGAGACGTAAGGGAATATATTTTCGGGTTTGGAAGAAGAAGCTGTCCAGGAAGGGAGCTGGCTGATGCGACTTTATTCATGTTCGTTGCTATGTCTTTAGCTACTCTAGATTTGAGTGCTGTACTCAATGATGAACCGTCATGTGAATGGACTGCTGGTACTATCACGTATGTTCTTTCCGCTTGATACGATTCATACCTCTCAAACCGGCATCTTACTCTGTCTTGATCGATTATTTATTGCCTGCTAATTATAATCTATTTCGAATGATTTATAGACATCCTGAACCCTTTGCAGTTCTTGCTCGTCCACGTTCGAGGGTTATGGAAGAATTGATTAGATCCGTGGAGGACGAATTTCCGTGGACGGATGCAGATGCTGAACATTTATCACATATTGATTGGAAAAAAGGTTGCAACTGGAGCAAGACATAATGCTTGACCCTGTTTCCACGAAATCAAAAAATTCTTGTGCAAGAATATGAGTAGTGGGTCAGGTAGGTTGTTCCTTCGTGCATAGCATAATTACTAAACGCAACATTGCGTAGCGGATGACTCTTAAATGTAACATAACTCATACACAATGTCCTTGGATTTTCAAATTTCAATAGCAAAATTCTTACTTAATACCTCTTTTTCCGAAACGTTGCATTGCTTAATCTCGTCTCGACTATGACTCAGTCAGTCTAAATTTATCCGTATCTACGATTATATAATCCGGTCTGTCCCCAATCGTATGTTGTAAATAATTTTACACCCATTCTTTGAATTGCCAACTCCAATCCTCATCAGGCCGATTTTACTATCTTTTTTTTCAAACAGAACACCTCAGTGGTCTGCTAGCAAATTTTCTCTCTTCAATGTAAAATTCCGTATTCCGATAAGTTAGGAGAGGGTATCTCAGAGTCGTACAAGCTATGTTCGTTGTATTAACTTTAGAACTATGATTAATATCGTATCAAGACAGATACCATGATAATTAGTATCAACCGAATGGAATGCAACGCCGAGAGATAGTAGTTATGATAAACGAAATCTTGCGATCCTCCCGGATAGCATGTTCTATCAGTTACATCACTAAACGAGCCAACCGATCGATATTTCAAGTAGTAAAGTGCACTATTCTATTCATTCAATTATAATCCCCTGTATCTCTATATAACCCATGACGATATATAAATACAATGCTATTTTTTCTTGCTTTATAATCAATTTATACGTCAAGGCTAACTTCAAAAATGAAAAAAGGAGCAAAAGGGAGAACTGCATGTAATCGCTGCTCCGAGCACCACGAGGTCCTAGCTTGGTTGACCCAAGCTCCTCCATGAAAGGCAATTAAATATACAAGGCTGGGTAAGCAAGAAGGAAAAAAAGAGTTCCGAGAAGAAAGCCCAAATATATTTCTTCATGGTCACAAACGATCTAGGCAGTAATCACCGGTATGGAAGATCAATAAAAACGATCTGACAGTGTTACTAAACTCGGAATACTAAGTATAACAAGTACAGAGCTTTCATTGAGCATGTCATAGATCACAATTTCCGATAAGGGCATGGAAACTTTGAGCTAGTTTTAATTAAAAAAATAAGCATTAAAGTGTATTATATAATCACGATCATTGATGCGTCTTGTCCAGTACCTCATGGTATTCACAACTCTCGATAGGAGTCAAACGGTCTTTTCAAAACCCTAAGTTCTAAATTTAGTTGCCGTAATTGGACACTTATATTCTTAATTCTATCATTTCTTTCATCGATCTATGCTCCGTAGCTACTCTTCGACCGTGATAAATTTGATTTTGCATTGTAAAATGTCCACTGAACTTGAATGATCAAAGGTTCCGAAAACAGTAATAATTCCATCTTTCTTGTTTACTAGGGATATTATTATTAAAATTTAAGCCGAAAATCTTGCCATGTCGATAGGACATATAAGAGTCCCGCGAACCACGATTTATCATATAAACTTTTAAGCATTAATTATCATATTAATGATTTACTTCTACGGGTAAGCGCCATAATCCGCGTTAAAATTCGACCGCTATTAGTCTTACAGGCTGTTCGGGACTGTGTATCCTAAAAATGAAGGTGACTCATCATTCATTGTGCCGTAACCGGGCGTCGCAGTGATCCGATACTCAGGGACGACAACAATCCGAAACTGACTAGTTTGACTAGTTTTAATTTGTATGATGAAGGGGAAAAAAAACATGAAAACGGGAGGAAACCGCAAAAATAATGACACAGTATTTGCAGTGGGTAATCTTTAATCACGCATAAATAAGATAATAGAACGAGTCGCTCTAAAGGGAAGAAGAGAGGGAAAAAAGAAGTTAAAGACTAATGTAGAATTGAAGTTGCATCTAGCCGGTGTTGTCGGTGGCTGTAACTATTAAGACGCCGGGATAATTGGTTGGTTCTCAGCATTACATCATCTTTCTTGTTCTCTCGCGTCTAATGCTCAATTTCCTAAACATGTTTTACCAGCTTTCGGCCAATGTTACCATGATTCAACATACCAAGGGTAATGCGGTACTGGTGGCGACGTTCTCACCTCGGTTTCCAATGTCTGCTGATTTAATCTTGAAATAAAGCAAATGAAACAAAGTCACAGCTGGCTGTGGTGGACCCTCCGATATTAGTACTGAGGAGCCGAAAACTCCAATCTCTTTCAAGAATGATTACTTTCTTGTCATTATACTGATCTGATCAAGGATATGTAATTCGCCAAGTAATCAAACGTCCGGAAACATGTTTTCGGAAGGAAGCAGAAAGACGAAATAAGCAGATAATAGCTTCCTGGACCTGTATTTTGCATCATTCTATCCTCAGGATCCTTGCTAACTCAGCGGAAAGATCGCTGTGTTATTTGTAACTTTCCCGTTCTCTTTCGGCTCTTTATGAACCATAGGACATATAAAATGAAGGATCGAAATGGACTTGAGCATAAACACGACCCTCCCTCGACTTCTGTTTAGCACATCGAAGACAATGTTGTCCCTTTTCCATTTTCTTTCCTATCATGCTTGGTCCGCCTTTCTCTTTACGAAATCAGATATTAAGACAATACTCATACCAATTGTAAGTAACTAACTGGTAACGAGTTAATATAGACGTGCTTTAGCTCATGCCAACTGTTTCTAGACCTGTCTTTCCGTCTTTTCTGCCCCACTCGCCTCATTCTCCCAGCTCCCCCCAACGATGTTCTGGATCTGGTTACAGCTCCTACAAGTGGATGTGTCGAATCAAGTACTTGATCCAGAAGAGGATCTGAAAAACAAGCCATACAGACCCCTTCCGGCGAAAAGGATCTCCTATAAGGCGGCTTATATACTTCGCTGGGTACTACCTGTTATCTGTCTCTTATGGAGTGCAAGCTACAGCAAAGAAGTGTTCTATGCGAGCCTTGCAAACTGTATTGCAACTTTTGTGTATCATGAGCTCGGATTTGCCGCAGGGCACTGGTTCGGAAGAAACTTATTGAATACAATTGGTTATGCTAGTTTCGAAGTAGGTGCTTGCCTAATTGCCGGTAAGTCCTTATTCAACCTTTTTCTAAAGGTCCGATCGTAGAGATTTCAAATTGTACTAACCGAAATGACTGCAAACTCTTAGGCAGGGATATACATTCCCTTGATCGCATTGCGTGGGTATCAATCCTGTGCAGTGCGGGAATAATAACTACTACGATCCATGCTCAAGATTTCAAGGATACCGAAGGAGATAAACTAGTTGGCCGGCATACACTTCCCTTGGAACATCCTATTTTTGCCCGATACATCATTTTTATTGCTGTCCTTTCCTGGAGCGTTATCCTAAGCATGGTATGGGCCCTTTCCACTGTCTCAGCGACGGCGTTTACTCTACTTGGATGTGCCGTGGGACTACGCTTTTTAACAAAAAGAAGTATTAAAAATGACGAAAGAAGTTACTATCTCTATAATGTGAGTCGACGACTAAGTCCGTTAATGAGCCTTTCTGAATTATTACCCAGGTTTGGCTTTCTCTCGCTATGTCACTTCCGGCATACTCGCAACTTGTTCGAATATGAGACAAAAATATACGGGGAAGTGGCTTGATGGGAAACTCAAAATAAAATATTTTATTTCTAGTATATGTTATTATGACTCAACTCATTAACTTATATGTAATAATATGGTTTACTGTAGCTTATTTGTATATTAAAATGTAAAATATTAATGGGACAATTGCATTTGTAAAGAAACTTTGCTTATACGAAAGTTATGACGACTATTGTAGGGTGTATATGTACTATTTCTACCCTAAAGTTTATCCATTTGTGATCGGGATCCATGAGATATCATCTCACTTGAGATCTGGATGATGGTTGACTCGATTCGCACAGGGAGGGCAGTGGGAACCTAAGATAGCCATTAGCGTTTGGAAGACCCAGAAAGCGATAATATATTAATAGCAGACAATTCAGAAACTCTTAGTCTCAATAGTATCCAAATTTGGTCTAGTTTGTAGGCAGTTTTGTCGGAGGTAGATTTGTCCGAGACTTACGTCGTTTATCCTCCGTACGCAGCATTGCTTTGTTTTCTTTCTGGGTTTGGTAATCTTACAGAGACCATAGTGAAGAGATTTAAATTTACACGCAGACAAAAGGAGCTTCAAGGCTAAATCTCTCCGAAAAGAATCTCAACAAGAGCCTATAATCGAAGACATCTACTTTTCATGATGAAAATTAATTCCCGATAAAACCGTACTTCTGATTCACCCATACATTACATAATGATAGCCCGAAATGGGGAAATTGAAATCACACTACTGTTATAACCACGGTTCCACAGGCGTTTATAAGCCGTAATCAATCTTAGAGTATATTCAATATAGATTCTATTCCCGTAAACAAACGGTGCTTATGGAATATATTACTATAGTAAATATTCGCATATAAGTATACACACCCATTTAAAGTTATGTTTGAGAAATGCTGCGGAGTTAACGACCTATGATCGGTAGCTAACTCCTTTTCCAATTCACGCTAATAGGAAAATCCACAAGGACTTAGATTTATCGATTAAAAAAAGCGGTAGTTATTGTGCATATTCTATTAGCTCTGAGGTCTGAGGCCCGTTACCTCGTAATAAATTCTTTTTAATTATTTTAAATGCCAACTCACTTACAACAAACCTCTGGATATGTTCTAAGCAAAGGTCAATTCTAGCCACACCAGATGGCCAGGTCTGTCGTTGGGTACTGCTATCTTCAGATGCTCGAGATTGGGTATGTGTGGTGCCAATCGAGCTATAATCTTCAGTGTGGCTAAAGTTTTTTTTTTTTGGTTTCGTGGAATTAGACGATATTAGATAAGTAAAAGCCGATAGCCGAGGCCGCGATGCGTTACCAAAAAGAAGAGTGAGATGCAAAAGATAAATTTGACCATCATAAACTGATGCTCCTGCATAAGGGCAATACCAATGTAACTCGAGGCGATATAAGGAGTTACGAATTACGAGTTATATAAGACACGAGGGCGTGTTTCGATGAATTACAATTGTCAAGTTCCGGGCCGGTCAGGTGCGCTCTACAATAATATTGCTTTAGCTTGATGAGCAAATACAATGTACCTACTTTATGAAGGTTAGAGAAGCTATCACGCGATAAGATCATTTAACCATAACAACTTTTGTTGTGAGACGACATAAAAGGAATAATATGATATTTCTTACTTTATTAACGGTGAATAGGGGCGGAGTAGCAGTGTATCACGGTCATGTCTGTACCCTAGCTAAATCCTTGATGGCGTTGACAAGGAATGAAAAAATATGATGATAGTTGATTTGGTTTCTAATAGAGATGATATAGATACTCTATCGGAAGACTGGGACAGATCTAGAGTTGAATAGTGGGAGTTTGTCGGTGAAAGGACTGAATTATGTGATGATTATACATAATAACTTCAGCTGAACTTGATGGTCATCAATTTTTCCGTGGTTTTTGAGAAGTCGTCGGTACCAGATTGAAGCGAATGAGTCTGCTGTGTGTGAATAATAAATTCTTGCCGCGTCTCCTCGGGCTTCAACCTGTGGTTACAATGATCGACGTGTGGGGAACGTCTGTCAGCCTCCATTTTTTATGAGTAAAATCTTATAGGGGTCAGCTCTGAAAGTCTGTTTTTTTTTACTATCGTAGGTGTTTAGTGCGCTGCTAAGCTCTTACGGGATACAATTGAAATAAAGGTTAGATGGATATAACAGGAAACTAGGAACCCGAGTAAGTCAAAGATACTTCTCATGACCTCGGATTCATTTGAGGTTCTGAAACGAAGAAAGATGCATCATCTGACTCTCTTCTTTGGACCCCGGGCCGTCCAATAATATATGCGAATTCAGCTTGGAATGGAATGGAGTGCATGGACATGAACTTAAGAAATATAAATTCATTTCGCTTTTAGAGCGTCCTTCCTGACACGCTCCTCTGTTCTCTCAACTCCGCGATGGGCAGTTCGTCTGTTTTCAAAAACATTCGAGTGTACTGTAAGTCACTGATACCCTTCCTTTATACCTAATTCGTTATTTCTGAGCTGACTGATTGCTGTAGTTCTTGCCTTCGTGGCCTACTGGGGAATTGTTCTTTTCGGTTATGATACGTTCGTTGCTCCTCACTTACGTTGACTAAATCCTCTTCTTACAACCAAAAACTATGATTTGATCAGTGGTGTAGCCGGTGGAGTCGTCAATCAGAAGGCGTTTCAAAATCACTTCCTTGCAGACGACAGCGGGAATATCAAAAGCAGTGATGTTACGAATGTGTCCGGGAATGTTGTCGCTATCCTTCAAGCTGGTGCGTTCTTCGGCGCACTTGGTAGTGCCCCGTTGTCAGGTTAGTTTGCCTACATCTCTTCCCCCATGATGGTTTGGTCTAGATATCCTGTACTATGGCCCCTCTTTAGTCGGAATTTAATCATGATTCATTACTACGAGGACATATCTTTCGTATGAACAGAAGATATTGATTCTCTTTTTTCATATTCTTTCTTGTACCTATTTAAACATACTCCATTGCTCCATTTTCTACTGTCGAGTAGTCATCTCAGCCCTTTACTCACGTCCTTATAGCTCGATTCGGGCGAAAATTAACGCTGCTACTGTTTTCTACTATATTCGTTCTCGGAGCGATTTTACAAACCATTGCTGGAGTTGGTGGGCGGGGTTTGGGGTATATCTATGGGGGGCGTGTAGTGGCAGGTTTTGGTATTGGTGGCATCTCCGCCGTATCACCAGCTTATGTCTCTGAATGTTCGCCAAAGGAAGTACGGGGGCGAATAACTGGTTAGTGAATCATTTTTTGATTAAGATAAATATGGAACTGAGTCGAGATGTATAGGTTTATTTCAAATCATGGTGGCCGTTGGTGTTATGATCTCTTATTTTATAAACTGTAGGTCAATACCATTCTACCTAAACTTAGGTGTAATAACATATGCTCCATTCCTAGTTGGGATTAGTCAACATAATCCTGAAGGTCCGAAAGTCTGGCAGATACCGTTCGGCTTCCAACTCGTTCCCGCTGGAATCATGTGTATCGGGCTTCTATTTGTTCGTGAATCACCACGTTGGCTTGCGTCTCGTGGGCGTATGCATGATGCTCAAACCAATCTCGCTTATTTACGGAGAGAACCGTTTGAATCGGATTCAGTCAGACATGAATTAGCGGAGATTGAGGCAGCAATCGAAGAAGAGATAGAGGCACGCAAGGGCTTTGGACTTAAAGAGGCATTCTTTGGAAAGGGGAACTTTGTGAGATTCGTGATCGCATTTGTTATCTTTTTCCTTCAGCAGTGGGCGGGCCAAAATTCTGTAAACTATTATGCACCTCAGATCTTCGAGGCGATAGGATACGAGGGGGCGACGAACTCTCTTCTCGCGTCTGGTATTTATGGGATTGTTAAAGTAGTTGCGACAGCAATTTTCGTGTTTTTCTTTGTTGAAACGCTCGGGAGAAAACTTTCTTTGGCCATCAGTGCACTGGGAATGGGTACTCTGTTCTTTATCATTGGTGCGATCTTAAAGACACATCCTCCCCCTGAAGTTGTAGCCGGGCAAACCCCCGACCCTCCCCCAGCATCGAAAGCAATGGCAGCAATGTTATATATATATGTAGCGTTCTACAGCATGGGCTGGGGGCCCCTTCCTTGGGTTTACGTTTCTGATATCTTCCCTACCAGGACGAGGCACTACGGTCTTGCACTAGCATCTGCAAGCCAATGGTTATGGAACTTTGTTGTTAGCAGAGTCACTCCAAACATCATTGCAGACCTGGGCTGGAAGGTGTTTGTGATGTTTGCTTCGATAAATATTGGTGGAATGTTTGTATTTTCGATGATTATTCCCGAGACAAAGGGTCGAAGCTTGGAGGAGATGGATGTCATATTTGGTGCTGTGTCTAGAGAAGAGAGAGAAGAGAAGGTGAAGCAGACAGAGAAAGAGCTAGAGAGAGAGGGAAAGCCTGGAGAAACCCACTCTACTTCCTCAGATAACGACATGAAAGTATGAACGTTAGTTATTTCTCGGTTTGTTGTGTAAAAATAAACCTTTTCTTGCACATTTTTTGTACCTTTCCCTCTTATTCCGATGACCTTCATGATATTATTTAATCCACATGTATACTATCTATTCCGAAACTATTAACAAACATATATAAATAACAACAGTAAGTATGCTATGCAAACTCTAAGGCGGACAATGTCGAAATTTGGTCACTTTCACTCCGGAAGCTGCTTCTTTCGGCTTCGTCTTTCAGATGGAAAAGAAGGCGATTTCCGATCGTACTTAGTATTAGTGGACTTCCAATAGCACCGAGGATGTAAGGTGCGGAAATACTTTCAATTTTTGGTTGGTTCGCAAGAATCTGCAATGTACTGGAGATAAGCACACTGACGAAGGCGTTAGCATTTTGAAATTTGATACAAATAGATGAGTGTAACTTTTTAACGCACAGTACGAGGAAAAAAACTTGATCCTGGACCAGAACATTGATCAACCCAAATTTTTTCTTATTAATACTCCAAAATCCAATTGCCTTGATAAGTATCATAATAGCCAAAGTTAGTTCAAAGCAAAGTGGAATCGTCCTATGATCTCTGAAATCGGTATCACTTCAAACAAAGAAAGCCCAAAACGAATTTACCAGTAACTATCAACCCAAATTTGGGGAACGACCCTTAGAAAACCACATACTGCCATGGATGCCGACATAGAGTATGCACCAACCGCAACTGATTCTTTCTCAATATAAATCGCTCACCAAAAGGACAAAACTACTCACTCTTTTCGTACAACCTAGTCTTTACGAGAAGAAAGGTACGAACGGCCCCTTGTAAGATATATAGTAGCCTAAGTCCCCAAATCACTTTTTTTACTACCCATTGTATAAGTTTTCTTTTTCCAAGGGCAAAATTAAGATTTTCAGCGAACCATTTCCCCCTTGGTACAAAGCCAAGACACGTAAGAGCAGGATATCTACGTAAAATGCGGTTAAAAAGGTTTCGATCGTGATAGAATCGAGAAGGCATACAGTCCACAAGTAGAGTTGTTACAAGACCTTTGATATATTACTTTTAGTAATTTTATTGCAAGAGTGGTAAATACTTGCATTTACCTGATGTATGCTGGAGCCATGCACTCGATACGCCTTTTTCAAAGATTTAAAATCATTAGTCGCTACTAGTAATAAAAAGAGCTCACATCTAGAAAGGGAGACCGATATTTGTATTTCTGTTACTCAAGAGGTGTTGATGTGAAACTTACAAAGGTTCGGTAGCATGGAATGGTCTGACTAAGTAAATTTGTCAATGCGCATATACCCCCGAAAACAAGAAAAGGTATTAACAATATATTGATCCCAACGAGCAAAGGAGTCCGATATACTTATTCTTCAAAAATCTCATTAGGTTACTTTCAAAATCTCATCGATTAGCGTATTATATATACCGAAAAATAGATCAAATGAGCACTCGAATATGGTGTACTCTAAGAGAAGGACGTCCTAAGTATTTGGAATATTTGCAAGGAGATAAGTAAGGCTAAAACACACCCAGAAGTATTTCACCTATATTGTACGTTTTAGAGAAAAGTAGGATGTAAAGAAAGGTTTTAGATGCCTACCTCGTCATCTATTGTAATAACTTAGTAAAAATTTACGTGCATTAGGAATTCCAGCTCAATAATTTCATATTTGGGTCTGAAACACACCTGAGTCAAAGAACAGAAGCGCGGCTACGGAAAGTTGGCAAGATACTTGTACATGAGTAATGAAAGAAGATGTCGGTAAAAAGGCAGGATCTAAAAGCACAAGATCTCCGTCACCAAAAGCCATTTAAAATACAGTATATTGAAGCAAAGAGGGGGACTGGGTGAAACTTATAACGGGCTACAGAAGAAATATTAGGTCTTTACCCTGGGAATTTTCTTCACCACCATCAAAAAACTCATTTTGATGGATATCAAGGAGAAACTTGATATGCACATACACATGTTACGCGAAAGGACGCCCATACGTATACAAGTCCCGTACACTGCATTAATAGGGTAGAATTTAACTATTTTTTGTTCCCGCGAAGGATTTCTATGTTGAGCTGTCATCGCATTTTCTGATAGAATTCGAGTTTGCGCATACGAAAACTATTCATCTTGATGTCGTACTTGATCGCCTCGAATGCATGGTAAGTACGGCAAGTACGGCTCTAGGTAACATCGCAGACATTCTTCCCCGATAACATCCCCTCTCTTTTTTATTTATTTTTTTCACAATGTAGGCGATAGAATTGCTCCTCCTTTGAAGCATAATTACTGATTTTTTTAGTTTTGTCGACTTGTGGTACAAAGTAAAACAACTATCAGGCCTAAAGTATGTCGACTAAGATGTCACTCACTCTCCCGGGCCTCTCCGTCAGGGCCTAAGTTAATATGGCAATCCTAATGCCTAGCACACTACAAAAAAACTCTACTTCTTCCGTATTATATAATACCAAGTGAACAAGTTTCCATTTGAAGACGACAAAGTAAGGCGCGTCAGGGTGCGCGTGTGTGTAAAGTACCGAACAACGACCAAAGCACGGCCTTGACGAAACGGCGAGGTTGTGACCTCCGACTGCGCGCTGTTTAGGCGCTGACTGCTTAACTAACTATGACCTCTGCGCATGACACGATGAATGCGATGACTCCAACGAATACTCCGTCTCGCAAAGGTGCTCAGCGCAAGTCCAGTATGTCCCTATTTTGGTCCCCATTTGTTCCCTTCCTGAAAATAATGCTGACTCTAGTATGATAGCACCTTCTGAGATATGGGATGATGACTTTGTCTTTGGACAGAACGATAGTCCGGATGGTTCTGACTCTCCTAGGTATATAAAGACTCGTATAGGTTCTCTCGAGGGCAATAAAGGTATGTACTCGGATATTGAATAATGAATATGCGTGTACTAAGTAAAGAAAGATGGCACTCAGGCTTATGCATTGAGCACCAAGGCGGCTGATGGTCTTCGTGAATGGTCCGAGTCACCAACTTCTCCCCGTCATCGTGGAGTTAACCGTTTCCAGCACGAAGAGAACTGGGATGATGATTTTATTGACAATACCGACTCCCCTTCTCGTCCTGGTCGGGGTTCTCGCAGGTCTCGACTTGCATCTAAGGCGTCCGATGACATGGATCAAGAAAACTGGGATGAAGAACTCGGATTGATCGATAGCATCAGCAACAAAGGTCCAATTGCTGGATCGAGTAACCTGAGTACTATGCGTTCTCGTCGGGATATCGTTTGGGACTTATCTGATGATGAAGGTGGAGATGCAGAACTGCACCCACTGAATAATCGAGAGGATGAAGACAAAACCGTCACCTCTCGTTCTCGTAGACGTCCTCTTGGCACATTAGATAGCAACGATGTTCCCGTTCCACCACTGCCTCCATTACCTGCATTTCTTCCTACCATCCCTTCTGGAGACGTTCCTGGTCTATATGATCCTCCCCCCTTTCCAAGATCGCCAACACATAGTGTTTTCTCTATTCCTGCTACTACAACAAGTCATGGCGGAAGAGACTCGTTAAACTATGGCTCAACAGCTCATCTGTCATTACATTTACGTCGGACTCATTCTGCGGAGTCATCATCTCCAATCCAACAGAAATTTACAGGCCGTTTTCCATCCGCTAGTCCGGAAACTCCGAGAGAAAGACGGCGACTTCGCAAGAAGAGTAGACCCCCTCATTTGGATGCTAGTATCCTAGAACTGGACGACAAAGCAGTATCTGCTCCAGAAACATCTCCATTCTTACCAGATGCACCAGAACGACCAAGTACTCCCCCACGTATTGCAGCGACTATCTCCTCCCCGACTACTCCATCGTCTAGTGTATCACCAATTGTGCCGAAAAGCCCTTTACTTGTTCGTATCGGCTCAATGAGACATTGGGGTGTTGGGCCAAAACGGAAACAAATGTTTACTGGAGGAACGGGAAAGATTTCTTCACCTCTTGGCACAGTTCCCCCATCTTCTAACCTGTCTTCGTCAATTGAAGCAGATCGTTTTGATAATAATAGAACTCCTAGACCGCGATCATACATTTCTCCTCCCGAGCGACAGACTCCTCCAATAGTAACTACACCATCTACTCCTAAGCGTTTTTTTCGCGGCTCTTCGGGTGGGGCGAACGAAGATACGCCAATGAGCTCCAATGAAGATGTGACTCTTATACATGAATGGGCAAAGGAAAGAGAACGAGAGCGTTTGCGTATAACTCTTCCAGCACCTATGCTCCAACCCCAGTCAAGCCAATCTGGAGAAAGTGATCTCGGTGTCTCTCCCCGTAAGATGCGGATCAAAGCATTTGGTCAAAGAATAATTGCAGGTGCAACATCTTCATCAAGGGGGGGCTCACCCGATGGAAATTCTTCTAGGAGCGCGGCGGGAGAAAAGAGTAATCTCGAACTTGAGAAAAGCAGCCAAACCTCGGTCAAGAATGGGAAGGCTTCCTCATCTTCTCACTCCCCTCTTTCTCCTCAAGCAAATGAATCGCGTTTACGCCCTCGTCTCCCTCATCATGCTCCCTCTAATCTTAAATATCGCCCTGTCTTTCCGAGGCATGTTTCTGGCTCGGCAATACACGACCATCTCCATGTTCATGCACCTGCTTTGGGATCTCGATCGGTTAGTGCATCAACAAACGCTACGAGCAGTGAGGATTTGTCACATGGTGGAAATTCGGGGTCTGATGGCTTAGGACCCTCCGAAAGAAAGGACAAGGCTGGAAAGGATGGGCACCGGAGTTTTATGGGAAGCATGCGTCGTATTAGCCTGGGCAGTAGTCACAAGCGCCACCAAAGGAATGAGAATATCATGGTCGATAGCTCAGATGACTGCAGAACACCGTCAACCAGCAGACCTGCTATCCCTTCTCAAATACAGGTAGCTTCATCCGTCGAATCACATCGGGCCGCAATACCTGGTAATAGCTCTCAATTTTCCCCTTTCTCGGAATACGGTAAAAACCCAACTTCGATTTCTTCAAAAATCCCTACGGCTGGTCACTCGTCTCTAGCAACATCTGTAGATCTCACCTCCCCATCATCTAGTCCTCCATTTAAGGATCGTCTTCCTGTTCGGAGATCAGGAGAACATCCTGTGCTCACTCATTCAAAATCGTCATCATTTGCAACTTCCTCCCCTGGGCGCGGAGCGCCTTCACCTGTATCTAGGGTTAGTAACTCGCCGCAGGCAGCGAGCTTGGGAAGGGCGTCACCGTTGCCAAACGCTTCTAGCTCTTCACCAAGCAACGTTCTCAGAAGAAATTCTCTGGGTGATCTGAAAATACCGAGTCGTATCAGCAGAGCCCAGGACGGATTGAAGAGAGATCTAGGACGCGTTCGGGAGTTTGCAGCGCACGTCGAACGTAAGTCTTTTTATATTTATTTTTTTAACGCCTGTTTTATAGAATTTTTAACACGTTTCTCCAATGTAGAAATGCAGGAACTACGTTCTACATACTTTGCACTAGCAAATCAAATCCAGATAATTCTCGAAACTCCTCCCGCTCCTTCACGCGCATCTTCTCCGACAATTTTTTTTGGATTATCACGTTCAAATTCTCGCGCGCGGTCGAAGACAAATCCCCCTCCCCCTCCTACTATTGACTATAAAAGTCTCGCACTATCCTTTCAATCCATTGACAACAAATATCGCATTGCCTGGGAATGTGCTGACCTTCTTATCGAATTGGGGACCGGTGCAGCCCCAGAGCCTACCAATCAACACACACCTTCCGGCAATTCGGGTAATCCAAATTCAGCGGAACCACCCCGCCAAAATCGCGAACGTGCCGTTACACTTGATGGAAGCGAGGGAAAACCTGATATCCCAGATTTCAACCAGAAAAGTCCTGTTACACCTACTATAGTTTCGTGGCGTGCGTCCACAGCCACAGGAAGGCATGATCCCGGTCATCGTCAGTTATATCTATTAAGGGAAATGCTCAACAACCCTAATTCAGCAAAAGAGGAGTATCAATTTGAGGATACCGAATCTCTTATTAATGAAGGACATTGGACAAATGAAGGGATGAGCAGTTCGTTAACTCTCCCTACAGACGAGTCAGCTGCAACAAATTCTGGTACGAATTCTTTGTCTCCAACGAAGAAACGACGTCGCGGTAGTGTGTTAGGGATGATTGGGATCCGTGACATGTTACGATCCCTTAAACGTAGCACTGCTCGAGCCCAACATATTCAACCAGATGTTGGTAATTCTTCCACAGCCTCGGGCACAAATTCTTCACTTGAATCCAGTAATCGTCATTTTGACTACCATCCCTATAATACCGTATCAGGAATACATTTTTCCAACACTTCATCTCGTCGAAAATCAGAAACTAATGCAGTTTTGATACATGACGCTTTACGCTCTCCTTCAAATGATTATAACGCTTATATAAACGGACTGTCACATAAATCCTCTCCGCGTCGCCCTTCATTGGCGTCTCTCTTCCGCATTGGCCAAAGACACAAGAATCAAACCGCGGGGTGTAGTGAGCGAACGTCAGATGTATCAAACAAATTAGATGACCCTCAGGCTCATGATCCTAATAAGGAGTATGATTCGGACTCGGACTGGGATCGAATGGACTCGACTTCGGATATAGATGTACAGCTTGAGGCCATAAACTCGACAATTGAATCTGGCTTCACAAAACTACGTAAGAAATCTGTACAACCAGCCCAGGTTACGAGTCAAACATCAAGAAAACCAGCTACGACAGATCAAATTAGTTCATCTCTGACTCCCGTCGCAACTCCCGATCAGTCACTGGTCAATATACGACAGCCTCGTCTATCCAACGTGGACGAAAACTTTGCGAGTGGATCGAGCCGTCATGCATCTGCTGCATCGGAAGCACACCGAAGGCCCGTTTCTCGTGGAAAAGATCGACCCTTTTCATCTGTGCGCACGGTTCCCCCCAAACCTTCCAAGGGACTTCCTCTATTCGATGCTCCTGCGGATCTTAAACTTGCGATGACCCCCGAAAACATTAAGCCACTACTCGATAATGCACGGGTCGTCAACGTACGATTACAGAATTGCCTTGCTGAGGTTCGTGGACTTCTAATACGTACCGAAGGTTCAACATACAGGTTGTCTGCATCCACATCTAATGTAGCCTTGAGCCCAACACCACCTTAAAGTATTTGATATGTTTTATACACTTTTGTTGTTTGTTCTTTATCGATCATTACCGTAGTACAACAGTCATTTGGATTTTTTTTCTTTTGGATGTGGACATTTAATAACTCACAGATATCTCTTTATACTGTTTTATTGTTACCATGTATGAGCCAAGTTCGAATGGCAACTGCTTTGAATTAAAAACCTTTTTAGCTACTGCTTGGGTTTTGTTTCTTTATTCATGATAAAAGATTGAGATTTTCAACTATCAAGATGGGTAGGGTCTGTTGTCAATAATGAGAAGATCGTACTGATTGCTCAGGATTAGATATAAGACTTATTGAGGAATTTCGTTTTGCTTCAAGTTTCAAGAGTTATCGTATTATTATGCTAGTGTGTCATTAGTATTCTGAGCAATCTAATAAAGTCTGGTTTCCTCCACGCACGTTCTCATTGCAAACATTGGTGATAATAGCGGGATTTGGAAGATTATCAAGGTGCGAATATGATTATTTGTTATATGTAAAGGTAGGACGTACCGCTGACGAGTATATCTCCAGGGGGTAATCTTTGGTGGCATATGACTGAAGATAGCGGTTTGACATAAGATTTATATGTGAGATAAGCTCTCATTCACCCAACACTTCATCATCTTCTGCTACCCAGAACACCCGACTGTAACACACCGTCGCCCAATCTCTTTCCCTCTCATACGAAACTTCATCCACGGCAAAGAATCTAAAAAACACTCCCTGCCTCAAAACCTTTCAAGTTACCTCCACATTCTCCAGCTTTCAAGACGAGCTAAACATATCAAGTGTACTCACTCTCCCTCCCTCCCTCCAATACAAGGAGGAAAAGCATGAGTGGGATTTGGGAGTCCATGTGTGGCCTTCCTAAACCAGAAACCAAAAGGTAAACTTTTTTTTTTAATTTGTAGTTAGAAAATTATCTAATTGATTTGTAATAACACACTGAGTAGCACAGAATAACTCTCTGTTGAAGCGCGGATGGAATCAATATAATAAAATATACATTTTGCTACATATCATTTTTCTATACCATCCTTCTGCTTTCCGTTGATTTCTCTTCTTTTCCGAGTAGGGGTTTCTCCACTCGAGACTATTCATATCAACCGACTTATGCTACTATAAAAAACCACTAAGAATAACAGTGCTACAAATAGTCTTAAGCCACTCGTGGCTATACTCTTACATATTCATAATCAATAAGGCGGCAGAGCTTGGTTGAGGCATTCTAATTTATAAAGAACCTAATCTTGTTAATAAAACCTTCTTAATGTATCATCCCATAGTGAGTAGCTTATTTACGATTTGAAACTTATGTAAATTGTTGGATATATTTTACATTGTTGCGTTAAGGGATCTCGTCGTGATTTAAAGTGATTAGATTAAACAACCACAGGGGCAAAGGGCAAAAGAGTCAATGAGAGGTAGAGATATATACATGGTTAGTTGAATGAAATTAAAGCAGATAAATATTTAATTTGTTGTGTAGTATACAAAGAGGCAAGCGAAGAGGAAGAAAAGGTGAAAATAGAAGAAGAGAATGGGAAACTAATTTTAAACAACGTTGGTTGAAGGGAAACAAGATGTCCATTGACTCCCTTGGTATTTAGATAATGTTAGTACTGTTGAGAACCGAGAATTGAGATCGCGAATACATGGGCCACCAATGAGAGTATAACGAATGTTTGAGGGGAGCCAACATAAAAGATTTTCATCATTTCCAGTTAGCCATCCGTCACCATCTGGTGCATTCCAGACTCTTTCTTTTGGGTCGACATCCACACACCAGATACGAGTTGATCCATCATCGGATGCAGATGCAAATTTGATATATTTACCGTCAGACGAAGGAAGAAAGACAACAGACTTAACGACTGATGAGATATTCGCTTTGAATAAAAGCTCTCTAGTGAATATATTCCATACACAAATAATTTTACCTCGAGACACGGAGACAAAATATCTATCATCGGGAGAAAAACAAATTGAAGTCACAAAGCTCTTCTGTCCATCGACAAGTTTGCGGACTAAGGTGCCGTCATTAGCATCCCAAACCCGTATCGTCCCATCACTGGATCCGGATAAAATGTATGCGCTATCGTGGGAGTAAGTTACGGAGTGTACCCAGCCCAAACGACCTTGTATTGTGAATAGTAAAATACTATTCTTAGCATCCCAAATACCAATAGTTTCATCTCGTGACGCAGACACAATTTTCTTTCCGTCTGGCGAGTAGCATATTGAGTTGATGGAGTCTGAGTGTCCTTCAAATGGATCGAGAGCCTGCTCTCCGCTTTTTAAGTCCCAAACTTGAATTGTGTTGTTAGACCCTGATGCAAGGTGTTCTCCGTTTGGCGAGAAACAAATCGTCTCAACTGTTTTCCCTTTGCACGAGATCATGACTGACTCGCCATACAAGCTCCAAATAACTACGGTTCCGTCAGTAGAGCTGGATGCAAAATGAAATCCATCAGGCGAGAATGAAACTGACGTTACCAAACCGCCGTGTTTCAACGAACCCTTTATGAGCTCACCGGTTTCAATTCTCCAGACACTCACCATACCATTGAACGATCCTGAGACGAGATACTCGCCACTCGGAGACACGGTGATAACGGATACTGACCCCCCAACGGTCCCACGCTCTCTTTCCACATTCCACAGACGGATTGTCCCATCCGAAGATCCTGAAGCAAAGCAGCTGCCTCTGGCAGTGGAAGCAACTGAGAGAGAGTTGACTGTATCCATGTGTCCAATGAATTTCCTTGGCAGCATCTCCCAATGCTTTGGATTTGATAGGTTTTGGCCTGTGCCAGAAGGATGTAAAATTGAAGAAATACTGCTTTCAACCATAATTTGTCCTTCTCCAGTGTACTCGATACGTGTCGGTTTCTTCATTTTCCTTGCATAATGTCTTGCAACGTCTGATTCAGACCTTTTAAGTGGGAGGAACGTCATATACAGATGTGGGGTGCTCTCCGAGATTGGTTGAATAAATTCGGATAAGTGATGAAGGGCGTCCTCGAGGAAGGACGCAATTTTTGACGACATCTGACTATGATTATTCTGTTCTAGTGTAGGTCTCTGGATTTGGAGTAATGTTTGGCTAGTCAACTTGACCCATCGTATAGCGCTTTCTAACACTGGCCTAAGACATTCAGACAGGCTTCCAGTGAGGCTGAGGGCCTCTAGCCAATATAGCAATTGTTCATACGCAAAGCCATCAAGTTCAGACAACAGCTCGTCGGAATAAGGAACGTCCCGTAAATGTGATGCCCAATAACGACAAGCATATAGTAATCCGGGGTGGATCCGTTTGTTGACACGTTTTCCAAAATCAGGGACATCTCTATTGAACTTGAATGATGTTTCAAGATCACAAATATTGAAATGAAGCTGTTCCTTCATCAATCTAAAGCAACGAGACGAAATGTTGTTCTCCCACACATCAGAGTCGATATACCAGCTCTCATCACACCTCGTGGAAGTAAGGTAATCACATAACGAAGTATGGTGGACCCAAATAGGTTGTCCAGGCATGAATACAACTAGTGAACGCAAACCTTTAAGTATTCCCGATGTTGTCCCCTTTTCATAACATAGAATTTCATCAATATCTACATCTGACAAGGGTGTTTTCCCAAAGAGGATCAAAGAAAACACACTCGAAAATTTTTCTTTCATCTCACCATCTTTCCAGTCAATGCAATTCTTTAGGATCATTGCATACAACATATCTAAATTCATCCCATCCCCCCTTGTGTCGTTCACCAATCTTCGGAGTCGATATAATCGGCCCGCTCTAATTTCCTTGATGAACTCGATTGCCGTAGCAGCCCAAATAAACAATCCCTTTGCCGCTTCCCCAAATTTATCAATATTCTCATCCCATCCCCCATTTCCTACAACAACTATTCGACTTTCACTTCTTAACTTCTCTAGCTCGTGACGAATGTAGTAGCCCACCTCCTTCTTATTCTCGGACATGTGACTCAGTTCTACATGATGACAAAGACGAGAATGGTGAGAAGGCGAGGGGAGGGGAGGAGCAACTCCTTTCTCGGGTCTACTTGTGACGAGAAGTCGAATGTTGGATGGCATTGTTGGGAGCTTATCTTTTAGTAGAACGACTAGTTCTTCTTGATCATGTATAGAGCCACATTCGTCAAGTGCATCGAGGATGACGAGCATTGGTTTCAATTTATGCGTGATCGATATGGAATGGAGTGGTTTATACAATAGTCTCTCAAATAAGATCTCTGTTGATGAGAAACGCAGCTCATGATCATCCTTAATTTCATACAAAAGCAACTCTGCTATAGCCGAGCTATGAAGAGCGAGATGATATGCAATTGTCTTAATGACAGTGCTCGTAATGGACGTCAAATCCGTCTTCTCCCTTTCAAAAGATATATAACATCCAAGTGACTCGGAAGCATCGAATTATTCAGCAATCGTCCTCGCCACCGTACTTTTCCCTGTCCCCGCTTTTCCTGTGAGAGTGAATACATTCGGGAAATCTGTTCTCTGAGCCCATATACGGATTTGTTGTAAGAGATCAACACGTGTGCCTTTCAAGCATTTCGGTCGATTTGCTTCCTGTTCGGTTACAAACACTGGTTTGAGAATAGCCTTTAATTCTGATAGGACATTAGATTTTCTTAATATTTTATTGTAGAAACCACCTACTTTTCAGTGTATTTGGATCAAATTGGTTGTTGACTGAGATATGTGTACTCATTAGTACATTTGATTTTAAAAATACTGTAAAAAACCTTACCATCTATTATGCTGCTCCCAGGATCAGTATAACTCTTCAAACCTTTGTCGAATTTTGGGTCGTCCTGGGTAAGAGGCATCGTGGTAGAGAAGTGGATGTCGTGGAGGGTATTTCCTTGAAGAACAGTGGGGACGAGACTGGTCAATAGAAATAGCAGATAATGTCAAGTATAGGAGTGATTTTGTCAATAGAACTCAAGAAGTAAGAAAAGAGCTGGAGAATGGACTAGTTCTTGTAGCGGATTGAGAGTTGAGATGTGTTCTAATTTCCTTTATGAGGAGGATATCATGTGATCGTTGAAATTCAATACTGTGGTTAGTGTTAGGATGAACACAATAGCGATATACCCGTGAAAGAATTGAATCTATTAGGAGACACCTTGATTAACAAGCACTTTAATTAAGCAGGCTAATATGAGGAGTAGCATACTGGTATCAAGTATCATCGATACGATATAAATTGGATGTCACTTTTAACTCTTATTGTTTGTCACTCTACCCATATAAAGCTTTTTGTATCACAGTTGTGTAGAATAATATGTCCTTTGGATGTATCCCGGGAGATATTACAAATGGGATCCCCGACCCGACTGAATATCATTCATAGTACTGCTTATGTCATAATTTTCAAAAAGACCCGCATGTGACTAAGCTCAACTAAGGATCATCATTATCTTGTTGTTTATCCTGGTCTATGACATCTAGCTTCCTTTCTCCAGTGAAGTACCATCATGTATTCTGGTAGCTATGACCGCCATCGGATATCTAAGTGCCCATCATAATAGTTGGTTCACAAACCGGAAAGGTGCGCCCCAAAGTTGCGGACATGATATCGAGATACTTAGAGACTCCATACACAACACTAGACGTAGAAATAATGTTACTCCTTTTTGTATTTCTTTACTTCTAAAGTGTATGTATATGATTGAAGTCTCTACCTGTTTTGAGTGCAACTAAAATATTCATTTTAATCACGGCAAGTCCGTTGACCACCGTATCTTGAATGCATAAAATAAATATGAAGGTAGAGATGAATGTCGTAAGGGAAGATAGAGAGGTGAGCTGAAGGAAGTGAGATTCAAATAAAAGATAAATACGACAAAAGACAAAAAGGAAGTGGATACAGTTAAAGTATGTAAAGATATTATCCATATCAACGAGCTTTTCTAAGTAGGAAAGGAACACGTTTAAAAATAGGAGGTAAAAAAAGTGATTATGGGATAAAAGAGAAAATAGAAGAAGGGCTTTAAGGTAGTGCAAAGAATGGAAGAAATCAAGTGCCGAAAAAGACTGAAAAGACCAGAAGAAGTAATAGTAAAGTAAGGGTCTGCCCTCTTTCTTTATATCGTACAAGTATAAAGGGGAGTAAAATAGAGAGGGGCTAAGAGTCTGTCCTCTTTCTTTATATCGTATATTATTCTTTTGTCACTCTGTCATTTGAACCTTCCTTCGGTTATAATGAATTATAATGAATATATAGAAGGTAGTTATAATCAAATTTTTATTAGTTTTATAGTGATTCATACGACCTGTTTAATACTGAAACATACTGGATGGATACTTGGATGTCGTTTAAAATTGGAAGCAGTCCGGTCGATAAATATGAAAAGAGAAAAAGATAGAGACGGATATTGATTATGATTTTGGTGTCTAGTTTACCTTTCGTACTTCATTTTTCTTCCGAGAAAGGCAAATAGGGAAAAATGTAGATCTAGAGGTTCATCCAAGTATGAGTATAAATACTTTTTAGTTCCTCTTTCAAAACTTAGTATGAGCATATGTCAATCTTATATTTGGCTATTACTGAGTATTCCTATGGGGTATCCCTTCATTGAGTTATAAAGGGAATCAGGTTTTTTTTAAAAAAAGGGAATCAGGTGGATTAGGATGACCTGTCGTTATTCTACGTCAATTCTCTTTGCTCTGTCACTTTCACTCATTTTCTAGTTAAGACTTCCTTCATCCAAACTTCTCACGGCGTATTAGTGGTTACGGTACAAAACCATTGAGAAAAGTAAAGATACAAGTAGCTTACTGTCGCTTATAAGAATACTTCTGTATACTTATAATTAATAAAGCAACAACAATTCAAAATCAAAAGACCTGATTTGATTTGACTGATAAAAGGCTGTTTATGTATTACTTCAAAGTCGGTAGATACTTTAAATAAAATAAAAATTGGTTGTCGGGTATAACATACATCGTTACATTCGGGGGTCTCGAGATGATTTGAAGTGACTCAAATTGATAATCGGGGAAATAAGAACAAAGGAATCAATGAAATATAGGAATATACATGGTTAATTGAAGTAAATCGAGATAGATAAGCATTTACTTTTCTATTTAGTATATAAAGAGCCAAGGGGGAGAAACAAAGAATGGAAGAGGAGAAATGAGAACCTATCTTAAATAATGTTAGAAGAGGGAAAACAAGATGCCCATTGACTTCCTTGGTATTTGGACAATGTTATCGTCGTTGAGAGTCGAGAGTTGAGAATGCGAACACATGTGCCGCCAGTGAGAGTAGGACGGATGTCTGAGGAAAGCCAATATAATAAATTTCCATCGCTTCCGATTACCCATCCATCGCTATCTGGGGCATTCCAGATTTTTCCTTTTGAGTCCAAACCTACACACCATATACGAATTGATCCATCCAGGGATGCCGATGCAAAATTGATATGTTTACTGTCGAAGGAAGGGAGAAAGACAACAGAATTGACGGTTGAAGAGACATTCGCTTTGAATAGAAGCTCTCTAGTTGACGTATTCCATGCACAAACAGTTTTATCATAAGATCCGGAGACAAAGTATGTATCATCAGGAGAAAAACAGACTGAACTCACACCATACTCATGAGCTCTAATTGGATCACGGACCGGTCTACCATTATCAGCGTCCCAAACCCGTATCGTTCCGTCGTAGGATCCTGATAGAATGTATGAGTTATCGTGAGAGTATGTTACGGAGATGATCACTTCTGGGTGACCTTGCAATGCGAGGAGTAGAGCGCCATTCGAAACATCCCAAATATGAATAGTTTTACTCCATGAACCAGAGACTATTCTCTTTCCGTCTGGTGAGTAGCATACTGAGTTTATAAAGTCTGAATGCCCTTTGAATGTGGTTGCGACCAGTTCCCCGCTTTTCGAGTCCCAAATTCGGATTGTGTTACTAGAGCCCGATGCGACCTGTTTTCCATCCGGCGAGAAACAAACGGCGTTATCTTTGTATTTCCCATCGTCAGACGAGCCTGGGCCTGAGCACGTGACTGACTCGCCGTCTAAATTCCAAATGATCACGTTTCCGTCAATTGAGCCAGATGCGAAATGAAATCCATCGGGCGAGAACGAGACTGACATCACCGTATTACTGTGTCCCTCCAATGGGCTTTTTATGAGCTCGCCAGTCTGGATTTTCCAAACACTCACTGTGCCATTGTCCGATCCTGAGACGAGGTACTCGCCATTTGGTGACACGGCAATTGCATGAATTTCTCCCACAACAATTGCATGGTCTCTTTCCACATCCCATATGCGGATTGTCTCATCCGAAGATCCAGAAGCAAAGCGTCTGCCTCTGTCGTTGTAGACTGCCGAGAGAGATGTAACTTTGCCCGTGTGTCCAATGAATTTCTTTGGCGGCATCTCCTTGTATATTGTATCCCACATCCGTATTATGCCATCTTCAGATCCTGACAGGATGTGTCGATCGTCGGATTCAAAAGTCGCAATTGAATGTACGCTTCCCATTCCGCTGGCAGAGAACGCATGCAGCATCTCAGCTGAGGACACATCCCATAGACGAACGGTCCCATCCAAAGAACCTGACACAAGTATTTCACTCCGGTCTGTGAACGCAAGGGATGTTATCGGACCCGAATGAGCCTTGAGTGGTGGGTATTTCATTTCTCGCCTCTCTACGTCCCAGACAATAATGCTCTGGTCCTCAGAACCTGATGCAAGATACTGATACTTAAATTTATCAAATGCAAGAATCAGCACCTTCCCCGAATGACCCCTCAACGGCTCTCCGATGGTTGTCCTTTTACGGTAATCCCACAATTGAATAACCCCATCGGAACCGGTTGCATAATACTTCAAAGGTTGAACCGCAATAGAAGTAACATATCCATTATCTACCTTAGGTAATCCGTGGAGTCTTTCACCAGTATCTGCATCCCATTCATCGGCGACGCCATCTCGATTTACTATAACGACCCTATTGTCAAAATAGGACAAGAAGACGCTCACGTCCCCTCCAAATGGACCTCTTGACTCCCCACTTTCTACGTCCCATAGATACGTCCCAGAAGACGATCCAGATATGACTTGGTCTCCGTCTGAAGAAATTGAAATTGAGCAAACACTGTTTCCAACGTTAATTTTTCTGATACATCCTAGTGTAGCTTTGTCTCCAGTGTAATTGATGTGCGTAAGGTCCTTCATATTCCTTGCATAATATGTGGCAACAGCCGATTCAGGCCTCATAAGTGGGAGGAACGTCATATATAAGTGGGGAGTGCTCTCTGAGATCGGTTGGATGAATTCGAATAGATGACGAAGAGCGTCTTCGAGGAAGGTTGAAACTCTCGATGCAGTATGTCCTTCTCCATTCTACCCTAGTGTCGGCTTTTGGTTTAGGACTTATGTTTGACAACTCACCTTGACCCATCCTATGGCACTCTCCAATATCGGTTCAAGGCATTCATATAGACTTTTGGTGAGACTAAGGACTTCGAGCCAATACAATAATTGATTATACGCGAAATTTTCAAGCTCGGATAATAGCTTGTCAGAATAGGGGACATCCTGTAAATGTGATGCCCAGAAACGACAAACATACAGTAATCCAAGATGGATGTTTTCATTGACGCGTTTTTCGAGATCGGGGACATCTCTGTTGAATTTGAAGGACGTTTCAAGTTCGCAGATGTTGAAATGAAGCGAACTATTCATCAACCTAAAGCATTGCAACATGATCCTTTCTTTCTCCTTATCTGAGTCAATGTGCCACTTCTCTCCCTTGCATCCGACGAGATAATCATATAATGACGTATGTTGCACACATATCCGACCATCACCTCCATACATCACCAAACTCTGAAGACAAGAAAGTAACTCCTTAGTTTTACCAGCCTTAAGACTAAGTATATCGTCAATATCTTCGTTAGTCATTGGTGTCTTTCCAAACAAGATGAGCGAGAACACTTTTGAGAATCGATCCTTTGTCGTTTCGTCGTCCCAATCAAGTGAGTTCTTAATCACTGTTGCATAGAGTCCGCTCAAATCCTTAAGAAGGACTTTAGAGTTCTCAGTCAGTTTCACCAGAGATTCAAATCGATCCAGCTTTTTCGCAGTAATGTATTTGATGACTATTGACGCCCATATGAAGACCCCGCCTGCTGCATCCCCTAATCTCTCCATATTCTCGTCCCAGGGCCAATTCTCATCTACAACAATGTCTCCCTTCTCCTTTAAGTATGCCATCTCACGTTTGATAAACAAAACGACGTCTCGCTTGCAACCATCCGATTTGGGATCTATGCACTCGCGTACACAGGGGTGAGGACTGGTAGATTGAGAGAGGGAAGCAACACCTTTCTCAGGTCTGCTGGTAATGAGGAAACGGAAGATTGGTGGTAGACCTGACAACTTATCAACAATAAAGTCGGTAAGCTCTTTCTGTGCATCCGAATCCCCGCATTCATCAAGTGCATCGAGAATAACGAGAATCGGATCATGCAATTTCGTATTTTCAGTATTCATGAGCGAACGGATTGGATCACGTAGGAGCCTTTCGAAAAGAGTTTCAGATGAAGGGAACTGAGGTTCTTTATCATTTCCAATTTCTGCATATATAAACGTAGCAATTTTTGGATTATGATAGGCTATCCTGTAGGCGACAGTTTGTATCACCATGTTGGTAATAGTAGTAAACCCAGCTTTTGGATCAGTCTTTCCCCTAATAAAGAACATGTATGCCCCAAGTGCTCTTTTTCTCTCATACTGTTGAGCAATTGTCCTCGCTATTGTACTTTTCCCGGTTCCGGCACCTCCGGTAAGCAAGAATATATTGGGTAAAGATGTATCCCGGACCCAAGAGTCGATTTTGCTCAGAACTTGGACACGAGTACCCTCCATGCACCTCGAACGATTTGCTTCTAATCCAGTTACCGGTATCGGTCTTAGTATCTTCTCCAACTCTATTTTAAAGGTTAATAGAAATAAAAGAAGAAATAGTCATCAACCTACGTACCTTCAAGAATTCCTTTCCTAGATATACGTTCAAGTACATCGTCAAGTTTTCCATCGACCCCATCAACCTTTCCATCAATACCGTCTACCTTCTTATCAATCTGGATAAGTAAAGCTTCTCCTATCTCTTTCCTCATCTCCCCTAGTTTTTCTTTAAATCTTTCTATTGTATCCTTCTTATCTCTTTGATATGCTTGGCCTGTCGAGCTTAATTAGTATAATGAATAATTATCAAGTAGTAATTCGACACTGCTCTTACCGATCAGAGAGTGACGAATATAATCTTGGATAAAAACAGCGCAGTATATAATGAATTCAAGAAATCGGTCTTGGATCAAAACAAGATACTTCGATGGATTGGTGCCATCCGTGTTATTAATGAGTTCCAATGCCTTATCAAGACTATCCTTCATATCTTCTAGTTCCTTATTAAACTTTAGTTGTTGGGAGATGCGCTAAATGAATAAATAGATACGTTTAGCTTAACTTAAATTAATAAAAGGAGGTTTCATCATGTCTACCTTTCCAAGCAGTGTCAATAATCCTAGAGACAGCTTCAAATATGAGTTTAGCTGAGAGAAATTTAGAGATCTCTAGTACACTAAGTATATTGAACAATGTTACCTGTGCAATGTCATCAACTAGTTCTAAGATATTTTCGATATCGGAAGCTGCATCCCCAATCAACTGAGATAGATTACTAGAATCTACAGATCTCTGTTGAATAACTCGAGAAAGATTCTGGACGGCGCAAATTGAGGCTGCCCTTAAATCAGCTGCTTCGAGTTGCAAGATGATTGCTCCATCTCTCTTTGACCCAGGTTTGCTAACTGGGAGGAGTGGTACCTCTGAGTTGATTTTAATAACTATCAGCTTCCAAATTTAATATTAAGTCGAATAATGGATCTACCAGTTTCATTCTTGTCTATTAATTCATCGAGATCTAGTTCAGCTTGGCCAATACAAATATCATCGGCTTTGACTTTGACGATAATGTCAAGATTCGATTTCTGTTGAGAACGTGATCTAAAGGATGTGAATGTCCGTAAATGAGTATAGGCTATAGATTCAGAGAAATGGATGCACACATCAGAAACGATTCATTCCAAATGGGTGATGTAGTGTTTTCTGCGACGCCAGTCCTCTGGATAACATCACCGAAAGATATCTCGGCAACAGATGAAGGATGTGTCTCATTTCTTTTTATCGTATACATAATTCGTCTGTGCCCTGGAAGGCTTGCCTTCCATAGTTCTGGAATTTGTGCACTTATGACTAAAAAAAATTTTTAGTCAAGACATCATGAGGGAAATATGAAAGGAGTTATTCGAACCTTTGAGAATGAAATACTTTTTAGAAGACATTGTAGCGCTCTGATGTTACAAATGACTGCAAATAGGTAGAGAAGAACAAGGAGAAAGTAGCTGAATATACTGAGGCGATTTTCTCTCACTTGGACTAGGGTCAATCAATGTACGGGGGTGTGCATTGTCGAATTCCCAGTGGGTTATGGGAATATTTGGGTGGGATCAAACACGTTGGATCTTGGACTAATTATAGTTTACTATTACGTGTGAGCAAAAAAAGGAAAAAGTCATGATGGTGGTTTGGTGTCTGTTTCAATTAAACGGTCAAATATTTCTGTTACTTTGAGTAAAATATCTTTTTATCTTCACTTAAGGGAAATGCTGGAGAATTTAATTCTAATATAAGGTGTTATACTGTGAGAAAGTTGAGAAAGGGGTCTTATTTTTGAATTATTTTTGAATATCTATTATATTATACGTTTTTCATTTTATCGCGTCGAATTAATTATACAATGATTCGTGCAACCTGGTTTAATATTCAAACATACCTAAGGGATAATTAGATGTCATTATAATTGAAAATAATTTGGTTAGTAAATGTGAAAAGAGGAAAAATAGGGGCAGATATTGAATACAGTCTTGGTACTTCATTTTTCTTCTGAAGAGAGCGAAAAGGGAAGAAAAGCATAGATTTAGAAATGCAAATAAGGTATAAACACAAATACCATTTGATTTTTCTTTGGGAACTCGAAAAATTATATGTCTTGATCTTATATTTGATTGTTACCGAGTATATCGCCGGAGCATCTCTCTATTAAAATATAAGTGGAATCAACATAATTAAAGTAACCTGTAACTATTCAAAATTAACTCTCTTTTCTCCTTCACTTCTATCCCCCTTCCAACCAAGAGTACATTCAATCAAAATTTCCGTGTTAATGATTATTATACAAAATTAATAAGAAAAGTAATAATACAAATAAATTAACGTCGCTAACGAGTATACATACGTCGTTACATCAAAGGATCTTGTTATGGTCTGAATTGTTTTATTACATAGAGGGAAGAAGCGGGAGGAGGGATAAGATATGTAGGACAATGGAAAATTATTTTAAGCAATGCTAGGAGAGGAAAGACAAGATATCCATTGATTTCCTTGGTATTTAGATAACGTTAACTTCGTTGAGAGCCGAGAGTTGAGAATGCGAATACATGATCCATAAATGAGAGTACGGTGAATATTCAAGGGGATCTAAGATAATAAATTTCCATCATTTCCAATTAGCCATCCGTCGCATTCTGGAGTATCGCAGATTCTTCCTCTCGAGCTAATATCCACACAATAGATACGTATTAATGCGTCTGTGTAGGATGCTGATGCAAATTTGATGAATTTACTGTCAGATGAAGGAAGAAAGACAACAGATGTGACGGTCGATATAACATTCACTTCGAATAAAAGCTTCTCAATTGATAGATTCCGCACGCGAGCAGTTCCACCCCGAGATATGGAAATAAAGTACGTACCATCAGGAGAAAAATGGACTCTATCTATGGGGCTCTCTTCTTCTTTGATGAATTTGCGGATTGAATTACCACTATTAGCATTCCAAAACTGCACTGTTCCATCATCAGATACGGATAAAATGTATGAGCCATCGTGAGAGCATTTTACGGAGATGATCCAGTGTGAGTGACCTTGCAATGTGAGAAGTAAAGTGCCATTCAAAGCATCCCAAATACGGATGGTTTTATCCCGTGATCCAGAGACGATTCTCGTTCCATCTGGTGAGTAGCATACTGAGTGGATGAAGTCGGAATGTCCTTTACATGCGTCAATGGTTATCTCTCCGCTTTTCGAGTCCCAAACTCGAACTGTCTTGCCAGTGCCTGATGCGACGTGCTTTCCGTCTGGCGAGAAGCAAACTCGTTGCCCTTCGGTTGAGCACATGACTGACTCGCCGTTCAAATCCCAAATTCTCATGGTTCCATCGTTTGAGCCGGATGCAAAATGAGATCCATCGGGCGAGAATGAAAGTGACGTCACCCAACTGGTGTTTCCTTCCAACGGACCGTTTATAAGCTCACCAGTCTCTATTCTCCAAACACTCACTGTGCCAGAGAACGATCCCAAAACGAGATATTCGCCATTCGGAGAGGCAGCCATCGCATCCACTGATCCTAAGACAGTCTCACGCTCTATTTCCATATCCCAAACACAGATTGTTCCATCCGAAGACCCCGAAGCAAAGCGTCTCTGCCTGCCAGGGTAATTAGATCGTTTTGGAAGGCTCACGCTAGTCGACAAAGAGATAATTTTATCCTTATGACCAATGAATTTCTTTAGTAGCACCTCTCTGTTCTCTATATCCCACAATCGTATTATTCCATCCTCAGATCCTGACAGAACGTATTGATGATCAAATTTAAAACTCGCAACCGAATATACACCACCCATCCCACTGGCAGAGAACGTATGCAGCATACCACCTATAGACACATCCCATAGACGAACGGTCCCATCCAAAGAGCCTGATACGAGTATTACTCTTGCGAACACGAGGGAAGTTATTGGACCCAAATGAGCTTTGATTGATATATGTTTCTTTTCTCGTCTTTCTACATCCCAAATAATAATGCTTTGGTCCTCGGAACCTGATGCGAGACAGTTGTCCCCAGATTCACCGAATGCAAGAACCAGACCTTTCCCGAATGACCTCTCAATGGCTCTCCAATGGCTGTCTTTTTTATGCGATCCCAAAGTTGAATATTCCCATCCTCGAAGCCAGTTGCATAACATATCATCCGATTACCACCGGAAACGGAAGTAACATGTCCGATATCTACTATGAGCAACCCGTCGGCCCTCTCAGTGGTATATACGCCCAGCTCATACCATTC
This sequence comes from Pyrrhoderma noxium, assembly GCA_002287475.2. Classification (NCBI taxonomy): domain Eukaryota; kingdom Fungi; phylum Basidiomycota; class Agaricomycetes; order Hymenochaetales; family Hymenochaetaceae; genus Pyrrhoderma; species Pyrrhoderma noxium. The sequence continues at coordinate 456,011 of CM008261.1, forward strand.
ATCGATAGCGCCGTACCTATTCTCTACTATGATTTTGATTCCAGAAGAGCACGGGACACTGGCGTCTCCTCCAAGCGGTCCTTTTATTAACTCCCCATTGTCCACACCCCATAAATACACTCCAGAAGGCGACGCAGATAGGACTCTGTTTCCGTCTGAAGAAAGTGCAACTGAAGAAACACTTGCAACATCAACTTGTCTCGTACATCCCAGAGTGGGTTTGTCTCCAATGTATTCGATACACATAGGCTCCTTCATATTTATCGAATAATGTCTTGCAACATCCGACTCAGACCCCTTAAATGGGAGAAATGTCACATATAGGTGAGGAGTACTCTCCGAGATTGGTTGGATGAATTCATATAGGTGATGACGGGTGTCTTCGAGGAAGGATAGAAGCTCGGATGGGGTGTGTGTTTCTTTATTCTGTTCTAGTATGAGATTAGGGACTTGGACTAACTCCTTGACCCATCCTATTGCACTCTCTAACACTGGCTCAAAACATTCATACAAACATCCGGTGAGACTAAGGACTTCGAGCCAATATAGTAATAGTTTGTACGCGAAATTGTCAAGCTCGGACAAAATTTGATTAGAATAAGGAACGTTTCGTAAGTGTGATGCCCAGTGATGACAGGCATACAGTAACCTGGGGTGGATTCTTTCATTGACACACTCTTTGAGATTAGGGACATCTCTGTTGAATTTGAAGGATGTTTCAAGATCGCAGATATTGAAACGAAGATGACTCTTCATCAATACAAAACAACGTGACACGATCCTCTTCCCCACATCTGCGTCAATAAACCAACTCCCATCACACCTCGTAGAAGTAAGATAATCATATAACGAAGTATGGTGGATCCGGATAGGTTGACCAGCCTCGAATACGACTAGTGAATGCAAACCACTAATTACATCCATTGTTGTCCCTTCTTCATAATCCAGAATCTCATCGATGTCCACATCCGACAACGGTGTCTTCCCAAAGAGGATCAAAGAAAACACACTCGAAAATACTTCTTTCATCTCATCGTCCTTCCAATCAATACAATTCTCCAAGACCGTTGCATACAACATATCTAAATTCATCCCAACTCCCTTTGTGTCGTTCACCAACTTACGAAGTCGATCAAATCGTCCTGCTTTAACTTCACCGATGAACTTGATTGCAGTGGAAGCCCAAATAAACAATCCCTCTGCTGCACATCCAAGTTTATCAATATTTTCATCCCATTCCCAATTCCCTTTCACAACAATCCGTTTTTCACTTCTTAACTTCTCTAACTCGTGGCGGATGTAGTAGGCTACCCCCTTCTTACTATTCTCGGACATGTGGTCTAGTCTCACATGTTTACAAATACGGGGATGGTAAGCGGCTTCGGAGATGAGAGGGAAAATTGCTTCCTCAGGTCTACTTGTCACGAGAAATCGAATATTAGATGGTAACGTCCTTGTCTCATGTTTTAAGATGTTCGCAAGGTTTTCCTGTGCCTCAAAATCTCCGCATTCATCAAGTGCATCGAGGACAACGAGTATTGGGTTAGATACGTGCGAGATCGATACGGAATGAAGCGGTTTATACAATAACTTTTGAAACAGTGTCTCTGTTGATGGGAAGCGTAATTCATGGAGATCCTTAGTTGCTTCCAGAAGTGACTCTGCTATGTCTGAGCCATGGCAAGCGAGATGATATGCGATCGTCTTGATAACGGTGTTCGTAATGGACGCTGAATCCATCTTCCCCCTCTCAAAGAATATGTAGCATCCAAGTGACTCGTCAGCTTCGAATTCTTCAGCAATCGTCCTAGATATCGTACTTTTCCCTGTCCCTGCTCCTCCTGTGAGTACGAATATGTTTGGGAGATCTGACCTCTGGGCCCATGTATGGATTTGTTGTAGGAGATCAATACATGTGCCTTTCAAGCATTTAGGTCGATTTGCTTCCCGGTCGGTCACAGATAGGGGTCTGAGAATATCTTTCAATCCTAATTGGACATCAGATTTTCCCTACATTATGTTGTAGAAATAACTTACTCTTCAATTTATTTGAATCGGATTCGTTATATACTGAAACGCGTGTTTATTAGCACGTTAATTACTAATTCACGTTAAATAACTATACCATTCGTAATGTTCCCATAATCGTTATAAGTCTCAATGTTTGCGGAGCTATATAAACCGTTCTGGGTTATAGGCATTGTAATAGAATAGAGAGACGAGATCGGTGTGCCTTAATGGTGTATTTTCTTGGGAGACGAGATCAGTTGATAGGGATGATAAACGATCTCAAGGACAAGATCTACCTTTGCCAACGGAACTAGTGAACCAGGAAGGGGACTAGGAAAAGGATTAATTGCTATAGTAGATCAAGAGTTATATTCTAATATCCTTTCGAATAATAGTGTCGTTAGGACGTTAAGAAACAGTACTGTAGTTAGTATCAAGATGGACGCGATGAGAATAAAATGGGATGTGTGAGAAAATCGAATGAATTATCGGGAGATTCCTTGGTCGGTGGATATAATATCAATCTTCTTTTTAAATTTAAATGATATTAACTAGAATAATCAGAGTTTAACTGTCAGACGCTACTCGGAGTCTGGTATGGCTGTTTAACATTGATACTGAATACATTAAATTCTACTTTCGTCTCCTATCTCTTATCCTAGTCAATCAAATTCCGAAATATTGGATGGTATGTATCCATATCTCATGGGATATTTCAAGTAGAATCCTAGCTAGAACGCACTTGTAGATCTGATTACCGTACATAATATACCATTCGACTCTACTCTCAAATTCAGGCTATACAGTGTAGTATTGTAAAGGGAAAGTAAGGTGGTTTGAAGGAGCGAAGTTTAAATAAGAGTAAAATAAAACAAAAAATGAGTTAGAGGCGGGTGCGATGCAAGGCATGTAAATATATTATCAATATCTCTGGGAGAGTTTTTTTCGAGAAGGGGCCTTGACTGTTATTGAGCACATCGCCGGAATATCTCTATATCGAGGTACAGGTCGAATGTGCATGATTAAGGTGACCTGCAACGACAGTCGTTCATAATTTATTATCTCTGTTCCTTCGCTCCTCTCCTCTTTACACCAAAGGATACATTTATTCCAAATTCAAATTCTTAGGTCATATTAAGAGCTACTATACAGAACCATTTTTGAAAGGGAATGATATAAACAAGCTAGAGTCGCTTACAAGTATACACACGTCAATACATTAAAGGATCTCGCAATGGATTGAAGTGATTTAGTTTAATAGCTAGGGGATAGGGACAAGATGGACTATAGAAATTAGAAAATGTAGATGTTTAATTGAAATGAGCAACTGTTTTATTTCGTAGAAGGAAAAAGAACTGATAAGAAGAGGTAGAAAGAAGAAGCGGAAAGAGGGAAAAAGTAAATGGAAAATGATTTTAAACAATGCTAGAAGAGGGAAAACAAGATGTCCATTGATTTCCTTGGTATTTAGATAACGTTAGCTTCGCTGAGAATCGAGAGTTGAGAATGCGAACACATGAGCCATAAATGAGGGAATGACGAATGTCTGAGGGAAGCCAAGATAATAAGTTTCCATCGTTTCCAACTAGCCACCCATCTTTATCTGGAGCATCAGAGATCACTCCCTTCGAGTCGATATCCACACAATAAATACGGATTAATTCATCTTCATTAGATAATGATGCAAATTTGATGTATTTACTGTCAGACGAAGGAAGAAAGACAAGAGACTTGGCCAATGGTATGAAATTTATTTCGAATAAAAGCTGCCCAGTTGATGTGTCATATACACGAGGGACAAATCTCCAAGATAGGGGGATAAAGTATGTGTTATCAAGAGAAAAATGGACTGAAACCATTTTGCCCTCTTCTACCTTGATTGTTTCACGGACGGGTTTACCATTATTAGCATCCCAAAACCGTACAGTTTCGTCTTCAGATGTGGATAGAATGTATGAGCCATCGCGGGAATACTTAACAGAGCTGATCCGGTCTGAATGGCCTTGCAATGTGAGAAGTAAAGTGCCATTCGAAGCATCCCAGATACAGATGGTTTTGTCACCTGATCCAGACACAATTCTGTTTCCATCTGGTGAGTAGCATATTGACTCGATGGGTTCTGAGTGTCCTTTGAAGGGTTTGAGGGCCAGTTCCCCGCTTTCCAAGTCCCAAACTTGAATTGTGTTGCCAGAGCCTGATGCGACGTACTTTCCGTCTGGCGAGAAGCAAACGGCCCAAACTAGTTGCCCTTCAATTGAGCACCTGAGCGGATAGCCGGCCAAATCCCAAATTCGCACAGTTCCGTCAATTGAGCCGGATGCAAAATGAGATCCATCGGGTGAGAATGAAAGTGACGTCACCGGATAATCATGTTCCAACGGACCTTTTACTTGCTCACCAGTCTCGATTCTCCAAACACTCACTGTGCCAAAGAACGATCCCAAAACGAGATATTCGCCATTCGGAGAGGCGGCCATCACATCCACTGATCCTTCAACAATCTCACGCTCTCTTTGCTTATCCCATAACCGGATTGTTCCGTCCGAAGATCCCGAAACAAAGCTTCCGCGAGTGTAATCAACCGAGAGAGAAATCACTTTACCCATATGACCAACAAATTTCTTTGGCGGTATCTCCCTGTGCTCCATGTCCCACATTCGGATTATTCCATCATCAGATCCCGACAGAACGTGTCGCTTGTCATAACCCGCGACTGAATATACACCACTCATCCCACTGGCAGAGAACATGTTCAGCATCTCACTTGTAGTTATATCCCATAGACGAATGGTCCCATCCAAAGAGCCTGACACAAGTATTTTCCCCTGGCCTGTGAACGCAAGGGAAGTTATTGGACCCGAATGACCTCTGAGCGTTGCATATTTTTTCTCGTGTCTTATTACGTCCCAAACAATAATGCTTTGGTCCTCGGAACCTGATGCGAGAAAGGCGTACTGGGATCTATTAAATGTAAGAACCAGCACTTTTCCCGAATGACCTCTCAATCGCATAGTAGCAATGGGGAATGTTTCCCTAGGACTATACATTAGAATAGTCCCATTTTCGAAGCCAATTGCATAACACTGTTTCAAAGAATCCATCGAAACGGAAGTAACACGCCCGATAGCTTCTGTGTCGTATGGTAACCTGTAAGATCTTTCACAAGTTGGTGCTTCCCATTCTTCGATAGTGCCATCTTTATTCACTACTACGATCCTTCTATCAACCCAGTACAAATCACTCGCGTCTCCTCCAAACGGCCCTTTTATTAACTCCCCATTATCTACATTCCATAAATACATCCCAGAAGGTGATATAGATAGAGCTTGGTCTCCGTTAAAACTAAGTAAAGAAACACTGTTTCCAACGTTAATTTGTCTGATACATCTCACGGTGGGTTTGTCTCCAAAGTACTCAACGCACGTGGGTTCCTTCATATCCCTTGAATAATGTCTGGCAACGTCGGATTCAGACCTCTTTAGTGGGAGGAAGGTCATATACAGATGGGGAGTACTCTCTGAGATCGGTTGAATGAATTCGAATACGTGATGAAGGGCGTCTTCGAGGAAGGATAGAAGCTCGGATGGGGTATGTCTTTCTTTATTCTTTTCTATTACCAGATTAGGAATTCGGGCTAACTCCTTGACCCATCCTACGGCACTTTCTAATACTGGCTCAAAACATTCATACAGATATCCGGTGAGACTAAGGACTTCAAGCCAATATAACAATTGTTTGTACGCGAAATAGTCAAGCTCGGACAAAATCTCGTCAGAATAAGGAGCATCCTGTAAATGTGACGCCCAATAACGACAGGCATATAACAATCCGTGGTGGATCCGTTCATCGACGCGTTTCTCAAGATTGGGGACATCCCGGTTGAACTTTGATGATGTTTCAAGGTCGCATATGTTGAAACGAAGCTGACTCTTCATCAATTCAAAACAACGCGACGCGATCCTTTCTTTCTCCTTACTTGGGTCGATGTACCACTTCTCCCCTTCGCATCCGACAAGATAGTCATATAATGACGTATGTTGTACACATATCCGACCATCCGCTCCGTACAACACCAAACTCTGAAGACAAGAAAGTAGTTCCTTAGTTTTACCAGACTTTAGACCAAGTATATCGTCAATATCTTCATTCGTCATCGGCGACCTTCCAAACAGGATGAGCGAAAACACTTTTGAGAATCGTTCCTTTGTCATGTCGTTCCAATCAAGTGAATCCTTAATCACTGTTGCATACAGTCCTCCTAAATCCTTAATAAGGATTTTAGAGTTCTCAATCAGATCCACTAGACATTCAAATTGATCTATCTTTTTCGAAGTAATATACTTGATGACCGTCGACGCCCATATGAAAACTCCACCTGCTGCATCTCCTAATCTCCCCATATTCTCGTCCCAAGGCCAATTCTCCTCTACAATAATTTCTCCCTTTTCTTTCAACAGTCCCATCTCGTGTTTGATGAACTCAAGGACATCTCGTTTGCAATCGTCCGATTTGGGATCTATGCACCCGCGTACACAGAGGTGAGGACTGGTAGATTGAGAGAGGGAAGCAACACCTTTCTCAGGTCTAGTGGTAATGAAGAAACGAAAGATTGATGGCAGGCTCGACAACTTGCTAATAATGAAGTTGGTGAGCTCTTCTTGTGCATCCGAACCCCCACATTCATCAAGTGCATCGAGAACGACAAGAATTGGGGTATCTACTTTTGTATTTTCGTTACTCATGAGCAAATGGAGTGGATTGCGTAGGAGCTTGTTGAAAAGAGTTTCAGATGAAGGGAATTCAGGTCCTTTATCATTTCCGATTTCTGCATATATAAGCTCAGCGATTTTGGGGTTATGACGGGCTAGTTTGTAGGTGACTGTTTGTATTACCATGTTGGTAATAGTAGTGGACGTAGCTTTTGGATCAGTCTTGCCCCTGATAAAGAACATGTATGCCCCAAGTTCTCCTTTTCTCTCATACTCTTGAGCAATCGTCCTTGCTATTGTACTCTTCCCAGTCCCAGCACCTCCGGTAAGCAAGAAAATACTAGGTGAAGATGTATCCCGTACCCAAGAGTTGATTTTTCTCAGAACTTGGACATGAGTGCCTTGCATGCATTTTGAACGATTTGCTTCTAAGCCGGTCACGAACATCGGCCTTAGTTTCTTTTTCAACTCTATTCAAAAGGTTAATAGAAATAAATGAGGAAGTAGTATCAATATACGTACCTTTAAGAATTCCTTTCTTAGGTATACGTTCAAGCACCTCATCAAGTTTTCCATCGACCCTATCAACCTTCCCATCAATACCGTCCACCTTCTCGTCAATACCGTCCACCTTCCCATCAATACCGTCCACCTTCTCATCAATACCATCCACCTTCTTATCAATCTGGATAAGTAAAGCTTCTCCTAACTCTTTCCGAAGCTCCCCTAGTTTCCCTTTAAATCCTCCTATTGTATCCTTCTTGTCCTTTCGATACGCTTGACCTACCAAAATTATTATATATAATGAATAATTATTAAGTAGCAATTTGATATTATTCTTACCAATCAGGGAGTGATGTATATATTCTTGGATAAAACCAGAACAATATATAATGAATTCGAGAATCTGATCTTGAATCGAAACAAGATACTCTATTGCATTAGTGTCCCCTACATTGATGATGATAGTCAATGCTTTGCTAAGGGCATCCTTCACATCTTCTAGTTCTTCATTAAACTTGAGTTGTTGTGATATGCGCTTAATGAATTAATAGATATTTAGCTGAAATCAATAAAATGAATTTTTAATAAATTTACCTTTCCAACCAGTGTCAATAATCCTAGAGACAGCTTCAAGTATGCGTTTAGCTGAGAAGAAGTTAGAACTTCTAGTACACTAAGTATATTGAACAATATTACCTGTGCAATGTCATCAACCAGTTCCAAGATATTATCGATGTCGGGTGCTACGTCACCAACTAGCTGAGATAGATTACTAGAATCACTATTCTGTTGAATAGCTCGAGAAAGATTCTGGACAGAACATATTGCGGCTGCTCCCAGATTAGCTGTTTCAAGTTGCAAGATGATTAATCCATTTCTATTTGACTTGGATTTGCTAACTGGGAGGAGTGATACCTCTGAGTCGGTGTTAATAATTATTAGCTTCCTAATTTAATATTAAATCGAATAGTAGATCACTACCTTTCTCATTCTTGTCTATTAATTCGTCGAGATTTATTTCAGCTTTGCCAATACAAGTACCATCAACTTTGATTTTGATGACAATGGCATGATTCGATGGCTGTTGAGAACACGATCTGATAAACGAAATATGTCCGTAAATGAGTATGATATAAATATGCCGATAAAAATAAATACAAACATCAGAAACGACTCATTCCAAATAGGTGATGTGGTGTTTTCTGCAACACCAGTCTTCTGGATAACATCATTGAAAGATATCTCGACAATGGATGAAGGATGTGTCTTCTTTCTTTTTATCGTATTCACGGTTCTCCTGTACCATGGAAGGCGAAATTTCCATAGTCCTGGAATTTGTGCGCTTATGACTATAATAAATATGTTTCAAAACATTATAGGAGAAGTGCAGAAGGAGTGATTCGAACCTTTGAGAATGAAGTACTTATTAGAAGACATTGCAGCACTTTGATATCGCGTAAATGACTACGAATAGGTCGAAAAGGAGAAGGTAGATGAATGTACTAAGGCGGTTTCTTTAACTTGACTCAAGTCAATTAGTGTATAACAGTGCTCACCGTTTAATCACCCTTGGGATATGGGGCAAACTGGATAAAATCAGACACGTTGACACTTGAACTAGATAGAGCCTCATGTTCCGTGTGAAATAAAGAAAAAAAATCGTAATAATGGTTAAGCGTCTATTAGCCGAGTATTTTCTGTATCTTTGAGTATAATATCTTTGTATCTTCACCGAGAGGAAATTTAGAGACATCCTCTAAAATAAGATGTTATATTATGAGAAAGCCGAGCAAGGAGTCTTTTCTGAGATTAATTTTTAAATATCTATAATATTATATATATATTTTCATTTCATCACGTCGAATCCTTTATTTATTTGTAATGTTAAACAAATAGAAAGTATCTTTTATTAATTTTTCATTAATTTTATGATAAACCGTGCAACCTGATTTAATATCAAAGCACACCCATCAGATATTTAGATCTTGTTATAGCCGAAAGTAACCTGGTGAGCAAATGTGAAAGAGGAAAAATGGGGACGGATATTGAATATGATCCTGGTACTTGGTTTATTTTTATTTTTCTTCCGAAGAGAGTGAGCAAGAAAAGAAATAGATCTAGATATTCAATCGAGATAATAGCTCAAACACTATTCGAATTTTCTTCGAGAATTCGGAATAATTATATGTCTTGATTTTATTTTTGATTGTTACTGAGTACATCGCCGGAGAATCTCTCTCTAATAAGATACAAGTGGAATCAGTATGATTAAAGTGACCTGTAATTATTCAAAATTAACTCTCTTTTCTCCAATGCTTCCATCTCCTTTCTAGTCTACACTTTTATTTCTAGGTCACGTTAGTGATTATTACACTAAATCATTCAGAAAAGTAATGATACAAGTACTTTACAAGTATACATACGTCATTACATTTAAGAGTCTCGTTATGGTTTGAATTGATTTAGTATGATAGCTAGCAGGAAAAGAGCAAGATGTCTTATGAGATATGTAGAAATAAAGTAAATTGAGATAAAAAAACTAAATTGTTGTGTAGAAGGGAAGAGGGACGATAAGGAAAAGGAAGAAGTAGATAGAAGAATAAGATAAATAGGAAAATGGAAAATGGTTATAAATGATGCTGGAAGGGAGGAGGGAAACAAGATGACCATTCACTTCCTTGGTACTTAGATAACATTAGCTTTGTTGAGAATCGAGAGTTGAGAATGCGAGCACATGAGATATAAATGAGAGTATGACGAATGTCTAAGGGACCCAAGATAATCATTTCCAGTTAGCTATCCGTTGCTATCTAGAGCATCGTAATTTCTTCCTTTCGGGTCGATGTCCTCACGATAGATTAGTTGAACTCCGAAGGATACTGGTTAATATTTACTGTATCGAGCCATAAGAAAAGTAATACTACAAATAGTTTATAAGTATTATACTTTTATATACTCATAATAAAGAAAGTAGATTAAATTCAAGTTGAAAAGGGCTGATCTAGTTAATAGACGTTATTTATATTAATTGTCGGGTAAAACACGCATCACTACGATAAGAGAACTCGTTCTAATTTGAAGTGACTTGATTTAATAGTCAGGGGGATAAGGACAAAAGGGTCAGTGAGATATAGAGCAATATGCATGTTAAATCGAAGTAGATTGAAATGTTTTGTTTTGTTATGAAAACGGAAAAGAGATAATATAAGGAGAAAGAGGGAGAAAATGAGAAGCAAAAGAAGAAAATCAGAATGATAAGTTTAGATGATAGTAGAAGAGGGAAAACACGACGTCCAGTGACTTCCTTGGTATTTGGATAATTCTAGTATTGTTGAGAATCGAGAATTGAGAATGCGGATACACGGGCCACCAACGAGAGTAGGACGAATATCCGAGGGAATCCAAGATAGTAAATTTCCATCATTTCCAATGACCCATCCATCGCGATTTGGTGTATTCCAGGTTCTTTCTTCTAACCCGACGTCCACATCCCAGATGCGAATCAATCCATCCAAGGATGCTGATGCAAATTTGATGTATTTACTATCAAACGAAGGAAGAAAAACGACAGAACTGACAAAAGATGAGACATTCGCTTTGAATAAAAGCTCTCTAGTTGATGTCTTCCACACACAAATGGTTTTATCATGAGATCCGGAGATAAAATACGTATCATCGGGAGAAAAACAGACTGAACGTACGCCATGCTTATGTGCTTTAATTAATTCACGGACTGGTCTGCCAGTATTAGCATCCCATAACCGTATTGTTCCGTCATTAGATCCGGATAATATGAAAGCACTATTATGGGATTAGGTTACGGAGGCGATCCAGTCTGAATGACCTTGCAATGTGAGGAGTAAAGTGCCATTCGAAGCATCCCAAATACGGATAATTTTATCGCTTGATCCAGAGACGATTTTCTTTCCATTTGGTGAGTAGCAAATTGAGATGACACGTTCTGAATGCCCTTCAATTGGGTTGAGGGCCAGTTTTCCGCTTTTCGAGTCCCAAACTCGAATTGCGTTGCCAGAGCTTGATGCAACACGCTTTCCGTCTGGCGAGAAGCAAACCGCTGTGACTGCTTTGCACGAGCACGTGACTGAGGCCCCATTCAAATCCCAAATTCTCACGGTTCTGTAATTTGAACCGGATGCAAAATGGGTTCCGTCAGGCGAGAACGAAACCGACAATCCCGTACCGTAGTGTTTCAACGGACCTTTTCACCAGTCTCGGTTCTCCAAATGCTCACTGTGCCAGAGAACGATCCTGAGACAAGATACTCGCCATTCGGAGACACAGCAATCGCATTTATGTATGCATCATCAATCGTATACTCTCTTTCCGCATCCCATACACGGATTGTCCCATCCGAAGATCCCGAGGCGAAATAGATGCCACTATGAGTAAATTTAACCGAGAGAGAGATGACCTTACCCATATGTCCGATGCACTTCTTTGGAGGTACCTCATTGTTCAATATATCCCATATTCGTATTATTCCATCTTCAGACCCCGACAGGATGTGTCGTTTGCCGCAGTATGCAACCGAATGTACACTACCCATTCCACTGGCAGAGAACACGTGCAACATCTCACCCGAGACTACATCCCATAGACGAACGGTCCTATCCAAAGAGCCCGATACAATACTTTTGCTCCAATATGTGAAGGTAAGGGATGTAATTGGGCCAGAATGACCTTTGAGTGGTGCATATATCTTTTCTCCGCCCTCCACATCCCAAACAATAATGCTTTGGTCTTCGGAGCCTGATGCGAGATAGCGATGCCCCAAACCGCTAAATGAAAGAGCTAGCACCTTCTCCGAATGTCCTCTCATTGGCTCTCCAATCATCTTCCCTTCCCAGCGACCCCATAGTTGAATAGCCCCATCTTCGAAACCAGTTGTATAATACTGCCGATCGTCAACTGCAACGGAAGTAACGTGTCCATTATATACCCTGGGTAAGTCATGAAGTTTTTCACCAGTATCTGTGTCCCATTCATTGACTGCACCATTTTGATTCACTACTACGGTTCTGTTACTAAAATAGGAGAAGGAGACACTCGCATCTCCTCCAAATGGTCCTCTTAATAACTCCCCGCTATCTACATTCCATAGTGATAAACCAAAAGGCGATCTAGACAGGATTCGATTTCCATGGTAAGAAAGTGAAATAGAAGAAACACTGCTTCCAACATCAAATTTTTTTGTACATCCCAATGTGGCTTTGAGTCTGTCTCCAATGTACTCTATGCGTGTAGGTTCCTCCATATTCTTTAAGTAATGTCTTGCAACATCTGATTCAGACTTCTTTAGTGGGAGGAAGGTCATACACAGATGGGGAGTACTCTCTGAGATTGGTTGAATGAATTCGAATATGTGATGAAGGGCATCTTCAAGGAAGGATAGAAGCTCGAAGAACGTGTCTTTCATTATTCTGTACTCGTGTTAGTTTTTGGGTTTGAACTGATGTTTGATCACTCACCTTAGCCCATTCTATAGCACTCTCTAATACTGGCTCAAAACATTCATACAGACTTCCGGTGAGACTAAGGACTTCGATCCAATATAATAATTGTTTATACATGAAATTGTCAAGCTCGGACAATATCTTGCTGGAATAAGGAACGTCCCGTAAATGTGATGCCCAATAGCGACAAGCGTATAGTAATCTGGGGTGGATTCGTTTATCGACGCGTTCTTGGAGATTAGGGATGTCCTTATTGAATTTAAAGGATGTTTCAATATCGCAGATATTGAAATGAAGATGACTCTTCATCAATACAAAGCAACGCGACGCAATCTTGTTCATCTCCACATCAGAATTAATATACCAGCTCTCGTCACACCTCATAGAAGTAAGATAATCATGTAACGAAGTATGGTGGATCCGGATAGGTTGACCAGGCTCGAATACGACTAGTGAATGCAATCCACTAAGTATGTCCATTGTTGTCCCTTTTTCATAATCCAGAATCTCATCGATGTCCACATCCGACAACGGTGTCTTCCCAAAGAGAATCAAAGAAAACACACTCGAAAATACTTCTTTCATCTCATCGTCCTTCCAATCAATACAATTCTCCAAGACTGTTGCATACAACATATCTAAATTCATCCCAACTCCCTTTGTGTCGTTCACCAACTTACGAAGTCGATCAAATCGTCCTGCTTTAACTTCACCGATGAACTTGATTGCAGTGAAAGCCCAAATAAACAATCCCTCTGCTGCACATCCAAGTTTATCAATATTTTCATCCCATTCCCAATTCCCTTTCACAACAATCCGTTTTTCACTTCTTAACTTCTCTAACTCGTGGCGGATGTAGTAGGCTACCTCCTTCTTACTGTTCTCGGACATGTGGTCTAGTCTCACATGTTTACAAATACGGGGATGGTAAGCGGCTTCGGAGATGAGAGGGAAAATTGCTTCCTCAGGTCTACTCGTTACGAGAAATCGAATATTAGATGGTAGCGTCCTTGTCTCATATTTTAAGATGTTCGCAAGGTTTTCCTGTGCCTCAGAATCTCCGCATTCATCAAGTGCATCGAGGACAACGAGTATTGGGTTAGATATGTGTGAGATCGATATGGAATGAAGCGGTTTATACAATAACTTTTGAAACCGTGTCTCTGTTGATGGGAAGCGTAATTCATGGAGATCCTTAGTTGCTTCCAGAAGTGACTCTGCTATGTCTGAGCTATTGCAAGCGAGATGATATGCGATCGTCTTGATAACGGTATTCGTAATGGACGCCGAATCCATCTTCCCCCTCTCAAAGAATATGTAGCATCCAAGTGACTCGGAAGCTTCGAATTCTTCAGCAATCGTCCTAGATATCGTACTTTTCCTTGTCCCAGCTCCTCCTGTGAGTACGAATATGTTTGGGAGATCTGACCTCTGGGCCCATGTACGGATTTGTTGTAAGAGATCAATACATGTGCCTTTCAAGCATTTTGGTTGATTTGCTTCCTGATCGGTCACAGATAAGGGTCTGAGAATATCTTTTAATCCTAACAGGACATTAGATTCTCCCTATATTTGATTGTAGAAACGACCTACTTTTCAAATTATTAGATCCGGATTCGTTATACACTGAATCGCGTGTGTTTATTTTATTAGCACATTAATTACTAATTCACTTTAACTAACTATACCATTTGTAATGTTCCCATAATCATTATAAGTCTTAATGTTTGCGGAGCTATATAAACCGTTCTGTGTCAAAGGCATTGTAATAGAGAGTCAAAATCAGTTGATAGAGACGATAAACAGTCCCAAGGACAGAAGTGAGTTTTGCCAACGGAAATAGAGAAGCAAGAAAAGGACTGAGAAAAGGAATAGTCGCTATAGTAGATCAAGAGTTATGTTTTGATATCCTTTCGAATGATGGTACTGTTAAGATGTTAGAACACGGTACTGTAGTCAGTATCAAGATGGACGCGATGAGAAAAAATAAGATGTGTGTGAGAGAATTGAACTACTTGTCGGGAAACGCGAGTACCAATCTTCTCGGTAAATTAAAGGATATTGACTAGAATATTCGGATTATGGTTTTTATGTGCTACTAGAAGCTTGGTGTGATTGTTTGACACTGATACTAAATACAATAAATGCTGCTTTTGTCTCCTATCGCTTATCGTGACCAATTGCGAATAAAAGATGGTATTTATCAACATCTCAGGGGATATTTCAAGTAGAATCCCAGCTGAAACGCACTCATAGAACTTATTACAGTGCAAAATATACTTGACGACTCTACTCTTGAATTCAGATTATAGTATTGGAAAGGGGAAGTAGGGTGGAGAGTTGAAAGAAGCAAAGTTTAACTAAAAAAAGTAAAATATAATAAAAAATGAGTTAGAGGTGGATGCGATGCAAGGCATGTAAATATATCATCAATATCCCTGGGCGAGTTTTTTTCGAGAAGGGGCCTTGATTGTTATTGAGCACGTCTCCAGAATATTTCTATATTGAGGTACAGGTCGAATGTACATAATTAAGGTGACCTGCAACGACAGTTGTTCATTATTTATTCTCTCTGTTCCTTCGCTCCTCTCCCTTTTACACCAAAGGACACATTTATTCCAAATTCAAATTATTAGGTCATATTAAGAACTACTATACAGAACCATTTTTGAAAGGGAATGATATAAATAAGCTAGAGTCGCTTACAAGTGTACACACGTCAATACATTAAAAGATCTCGCAATGGATTGAAGTGGTTTAGTTTAATAGCTAGGGGATAGGGGCAAGATGGACTATAGAACTATAGATGCTTAACTGAAGTAAATCGAGATGGGCAACTATTTTATTGCGAAGAGAGAAAAAGGGACGATAAGAAGAGGAAGAAGGAAGAAGCGGAAAGAGGGACGAGATAATTAGGAAGATGGAAAATGATTTTAAACGATGTCCGAAGAAGGAAAACAAGATGTCCATTGACTCCCTTGGTATTTAGATAACGTCAGCTTCGTTGTGAATTGAGAGTTGAGAATGCGGACACATGAGCCATAAATGAGAGAATGACGAATGCCAGAGGGAACCCAAGATAATAAATTTCCATCGTTTCCAACTAGCCACCCATCTTCATCTGGAGCATCGGAGATAGTTCCTTTCGAGTCGATATCCACACAATAGATACGGATTAATCCATCTTCATCAGATGATGATGCAAATTTGATATATTTACTATCAGACGAAGGAAGAAAGACAAAAGAACTTCCGGGTGATATGAGATTCACTTCGAATAAAGGCCTACCAGTTGACATATTCCATACACGACAGTTTTCCAAAGACTTGGAGACAAAGTATGTATCATCAGGAGAAAAATAGATTGTAGACATAAAGTAGACTTGTACTTTGATTGGTTCACGGATTGGTTTACCATTATTAGCATCCCAAAACCGTATCGTTCCGTCTTCGGGTACGGATACGGATATAATGTATGAGCCATCGTGGGAGCACTTTACAGAGGTGGCCTGGTCTGGCAATGTTTGAAGTAAAGTGCCATCCAAAGCATCCCAAATACAGATATTTTCATCTCTTGATCCAGACACAATTCTGTTTCCATCTGGTGAGTAGCATATTGATACAACGAGTTTTGAATGACCTTCGAAGATTTCGAGGGCCAGTCGTCCGTTTTGCGAGTCCCAAACCAGAATTGGCTTGTCAGTGCCTGATGAAGCGACGTGCTTTCCATCTGGCGAGAAGCAAATGGCCCAAACTCGTTGCCCTTCGGTTGAGCACGTGACTGACTCGCCACCCAAATTCCAAATTCTCACGGTTCCGTCAAAAGAGCCGGATGCAAAATGAGATCCATCGGGCGAAAATGAAAGTGACGTCACCGAACTGTTGTGTCCCTCCAACGGACCGTTTATGAGCTCACCGGTCCCGATTCTCCAAACACTTACTGTGCCCTTGCTCGATCCTGAGACAAGATACTCGCCATTCGGAGACACGGCCATCTCACCCATCGATCCTTCAACAATCTCACGCTCTCTTTCTATATCCCACACACGGACTGTTCCGTCTGAAGATCCCGAAGCAAAGCGTCTGCCTCTGTTATCGTAATCAATCGCAAGAGAGATGACTTTATCCGTATGACCAACAAATTTCTTTGGTGGCATCTCCCTGTGCTCCGTATCCCACATTCGGATTATTCCATCCTCGGATCCTGACAGAATAAGTCGATTGTCATAACATGCGACTGAATATACACTACCCATCTCACTGGCAGTGAACGCGTGCAGCATAACACCCGTAGATACATCCCATAGACGAACGGTTCCATCCAAGGAGCCTGAACCGAGTGTTTTCAGATTTACGGACGCAAGGGATGTGATTGGTCCCGAATGACCTTTGAGTGGAGGAAGTTTCATTTCTCGTCTTTCTGGATCCCAAATAATAATGGTTTGGTCCTCGGAACCTGATGCGAGATAGTCACTCTTAAATTGATCAGTTACAAGAGCCAGCACTTTTCCCGAATGACCTTTCAATGGCTCGAAAACGGCAGTCCTTTCTCTGCGTTCCCACAGTTGAATAGCTCCATCCTCGAAACCAATTGCACAATACTTCGAACTATCATTCAAAACGGAAGTAATATGTCCGATATCTACTGCGGACAACCCGTGCATTCTTTCACAAATATCTGTGCCCCATTCGTCGACAGCGTCATCTCTATTCATTACTACGATTGTGTTGCCAGAATCTTGCGAGACACCCGCGTCTCTTCCAAACGGGTTGTCTATTAACTCCCCACTATCTACATCCCAGAAACACATCTCCAGAGATGATATAGATGGTGGATAGAATCTGCGGAAAGAAAGTGAGAATGAAGAAACACTACTTCCAACATCAATTTTTTTGGTACATCCTGTCGTGGCTTTGACTCTGTCTCCAATGTACTCGATGCAAGTAGCTTCCTTCATATTATTTGAATAATGTCTTGCAACATCTGACTCAGACCTCTTAAATGGGAGGAACGTCATATATAGGTGGGGAGTACTCTCTGAAATCGGTTGAATAAATTCGAATACATGATGAAGGGCGTCTTCGAGGAAGGATAGAAGCTCTGAAGGAACGTGTCTTTCATTATTCTGTTCTCGCGTCAGATTTTATGGAATTGAACTAATGTTTGAATACTCGCCTTGATCCATCCTATAGCACTCTCTAACACTGGCTCAAAGCATTCATATAAACATCCGGTGAGACTAAGGACTTCGATCCAATATAGTAATTGTTTATACATGAAATTGTCAAGCTTAGACAATATCTCGCTGGAATAAGGGACGTCCCGTAAATGTGATGCCCAGTGACGACAGGCATACAGTAATCCGGGGTGGATTCTTTCACTGACGCGTTTTTCGAGGTTGGGAACATCTCGGTTGAATTTGAAGGATGTTTCAAGATCGCAAATATTGAAACGAAGCTGATCCTTCATCAATACAAAGCAACGATACGCGATCTTAATCTTCTCCTTATTTGAGTCAATGTGCCACTCCTCCCCTTCGCATCCGACAAGATAGTCATAGAATGACGTATGTTGCACACATATCCGACCATCAACTCCATACATCACCAAACTCTGAAGACAAGAAAGTAACTCCTTAGTTTTACCAGACTTTAGACCAAGTATATCGTCAATATCTTCATTCGTCATTGGCGTCTTTCCAAACAGAATGAGCGAGAACACATTCGAGAATCGTTCCTTTGTTATATCGTCGTTCCAATCAAGTGAATTATTAATCACTGTCGCATACAGTCCACTCAAATCCTTAATAAGGATTTTAGAGTTCTCAATTAAATTCACCAGAAATTCAAATCGATCTAGCTTTTTCGAAGTAATGTACTTAATGACCATCGACGCCCATATGAAAACCCCGTCTGCTGCGTCTCCTAATCTCTCCATATTCTTGTCCCAGGGCCAATTCTCCTCTACAACAATTTCTCCCTTTTCCTTCAACCATCCCATCTCGCGTTTGATAAACAAAACAACATCTCGCTTGCAATTATCCGATTTGGGATCTATGCACTCGCGTACACAGAGGTGAGGACTAGTAGATTGAGAGAGGGAAGCAACACCTTTCTCAGGTCTGCTGGTAATGAAGAAACGAAGGATTGGTGGTAGACCTGACAACTTGCCAGCAATAAAATCGGTGAGCTCATTCTGTGCATCCGAATCCCCACATTCATCAAGTGCATCGAGAATGAAAAGAATTGGAGCATTCTCTTTTGTTTTTTCAGTCTCAATGAGCAAATGTAGTGGTTTGCGTAGGAGCTTGTCGAAAAGGATTTCAGATGAAGGGAACTGAGGTTCTTTATCATTTCCAATTTCTGCATATATAAGCTCAGCAATTCTTGGAATATGACAGGCCAGTTTGTAGGCGACAGTTCGTAACACCATGTTGGTAATAGTAGTAGACGTCTCTTTTGGATCAGTCTTGCCCCTGATAAAGAACATGTATGCCCCAAGTTCTCCTTTACTCTCATACTCTTGAGCAATCGTCCTTGCTATTGTACTTTTCCCAGTTCCAGCACCTCCGGTAAGCAAGAAAATACTAGGTGAAGATGTATCTTGGACCCAAGAGTTGATTGTGCCCAGAACTTGGACACGAGTACCCTCCATACACTTTGAACGATTTGCTTCTAGACCGGTCACCGGCATTGGTCTTAGTTTCTTCTCCAACTCTGTCCGAAAGGTTAATAGAAGTAAACGAGAAAGTAGTTATCAGTCTACATACTTTCAAGAATTCCTTTCTTTTCATGTTCTAGCAGATCGTCAACTTTTCCATCAATCCTATCAACCTTTCCGTCGATCTGGATAAGTAAAGCTTCTCCTAACTCTTTCCTCAGCTCTTCTAATTTTCCTTTAAACTCTTCTATTGCATCCTTCTTATCCTTTCGATATGCTTGACCTACCGTAGTTAATATGTATAATGAGTAATTATTAAGTAGTGGTTTGATACCTTACTTACCGATCAGGGAGTGATGTATATATTCTTGGATAAAACCAGAGCAATATATAATGAATTCGAGAAACTGGTCCCGAATCGAAATAAGATACTCTGTTGGATTGGCGACCCCTACATTGGTAATGAGGGTCAATACTTTATTAAGAGCATCCTTCATATCTTCTAGTTCTTTATTAAACTCGAGTTGCTGTGATATGCGCTAAATGAATTAATAGACATATTAAGCTGATATATATAAAAAGAGGTTGTAATAAATCTACCTTTCCAACCAGTGTCAATAGTCCTAGAGACAGCTTTAAATATGAGTTTAGCTGAGAAGAAGTTAGAGTTCTTGAGTGCGCTAAATATAATTGAGCAAGATCACCTGTGCAATGTCATCGACCAGCTCCAAGATATTCTTGATATCGGGAGCTACGTCACCGATAAGCCGAGATAGATTAATAGAAACACCAGATTTCTGTTGAATAACTCGAGAAAGATTCTGAACGGCACATGTAGCGGCTGCCCCCAGATTAGCTGCCTCGAGTTGTAAGATGATTAATCCGTTTCTCTTTGACTTGGGTTTACCAAATGGGAAGAGTGGTATCTCTGAGTTGGTTTATATAATCATCAGCTTTCTAATTTGATACTTAGTGGAATATTAATAGTGAATCACTACCTTTTTCATCCTTGTCTATTAATTCATCGAGATCTATTTCAGCTTCCCCAATACAAGTATCATCGACTTTGATTTTAATGACAATGACAAGACCCGATGATTGCTCGGGACACGATCTGATGAATGAATATGCCCATAAATGAGTATGATATAAACATGCCAAAAAATATTTACAAACATCAGAAACGACTCATTCCAAATGGGTGATGTAGTGTTTTCTGCGACACCGGTCCTCTGGATAACATCACCGAAAGATACCTCGACGATAGATGAAGGGTCCGTCTTTTTTCTTTTTATCGTATATATAATCCTTCTGGACCTCGTGAGACTCGCCTTCCATAGTTCTGTAATTTGTGCGCTTACGACTATAACAATAATTTATTTAAGACATCATAAGGGTAGTATGAAAGGAGATATTCGAACCTTTGAGAATGAAATACTTATTAGAAGACATTGTAGTGCTCTGATATTGAAAGTAACTGTGAATAGATTGAGAGGAACAAGGAGAAAGTAGATGAATGTACTGAGGTGAGGTGATTTTCTTCAACTTAGATTAGGGTCAGTGTATGGGTGGTGTGCACTGTTGAGCCCCCAGTGGGTTGTGGGGATCGACTTGAGTGGGATCAAACACGTTGTATTCTGGACTAATTATAGCTCGATATTACCAATAAGCAAAAAAAGAAAAAAAAATCATAATAATGATTGGGCGTCTATTTTAGTTCAACAATCAAATATTTTCTGTTGATCTGAGGAAAATATCTTTTCATCTTCATTAAGAGGAAATGTTGGAGAAACGTCCTCTAATCTGAGGTGTTTATGTGAGTAGGCTAAGCGAGGAGTATTTTCTGAGAATTAATTAAACAGAATGCCGAAAAAGACTGAAAATAAGGTAGAAGAAGTAACAGGAAAGTAAAAGGCATAGGGTAGAGTATAAAAAGAAGTAAAATAGGAGGTGGTCACAGGTCTGTCCTCTTTCATTTTATTGTATATCTTTTCTTTTTGTCGTTTAATTGTTTGGTCCTTCCTTCAATAATAATATACATATACATGTGTACAAAGTATCGTTAAGTACACTTTCTGTCGAATATATAATTCATGTGACCTTATTTAATAATGAAATATACCGAAAGGATAGCTGGATGTCGTTTTAATTGGAACGGTCTGGTCTAAAAAATATGAAAAGGGAGAAATGAATACGGATATTGAATATAGTTTTGGTATCCAGTTTACCTCTCATCCTTCATTTTTCTTCCGAGAGGGAAAGCATATACGTAGATTTAGAAGTTCATTCAAGATACTAATACAATTATCATTTGATTCTTATTCAAAATCTCTGAATAAGAATATACCTTGATCCTTTGTTTGATTGTTATTGACTACGTCGCTGAAGTATCTCTACATTGACCAAGGTGAGCTAACACTAGTCATAATTTATTCCCTTTTCTCCTTCGCCCAACTCCCCTTTACAATTAAGAGTACCTCCCCCCCAAATTCTCGGGTCATAATAGGCTCTACTAAATAAAGTGATAATTGAAAAGTAATGATACAAATAACCTAAAGTCGCTTACAAGTATACATTTTTCGTTATTTTTAAGGACCTCATGATGAACCCAAGTGATTTAGTTTAATAGATAGGGGGACAAGGATAAGAGAGATTATGGGATGTAATAAAATATAGATGTTTAGTAGAAGTGGATTGAGATGAGCAATAGTTCTTTTTGCGAAGAGAGAAAAAGAAACGATAAGAAGGGGAGGAAGCGGAAAGAGGGATAAGACGAACAAGACAATGTAAAATGATTTCAAATCATGCTAGAAGGAGCGTAACAAGATGTCCATTGAATTCCTTGGTATTTGGACAATGTTATCGTCGTTGAGAGCCGAGAGTTGAGAATGCGAGCACATGAGCCGCCAGTGAGAGTAGGACGAATATCTGAGGGAAGCCAAGATAATAAATTTCTATCATTTCCAATTATTAATCCATCACTACCTGGTGTATTTCAGATTCTTTCTTCTAAGCTAATGTCCACAATCCAGATACGAATTAACCCATCCGTAGATGCTGATACAAATTTAATGTATTTACTATCAAACGAAGGAAGAAAGACAACAGAACTGACGAAAGATGAGACATTCGCTTTGAGTAAAAGCTCCTCAGTTGATATATTCCACAAACGGATAGTTTCATCCTGAGATCCGGAGACAAAGTATGTGTCGTCTGGAGAAAAACAAATTGGAGTCACACAGTCCTCATATGCTTTGATTAGTTTACCATTAGAAACATCCCGAACCTGTATCGTTCCGTCTTTGCATCTTGATAGAATGTATGAGCCGTCGTGGGAGTAGGTTATAGAGAAATTCCCGTCTGGGTGACCTTGCCATGTGAGGAGTAAAGTACCATTCGAAGCATCCCAAATGCAGATAGTTTTATCGTTTGATCCAGACACATTTTTGTCTCCATCTGGTGAGTAGCATACTGAGCATGAAGGATCTAAATGTCCTTCGGAGGGGTTGAAAGTCAATTTCCCGTTTTTCGAGTCCCAGACTTGAATTCTATTGTTGGCACCTGATGCGAGGTGTTTTCCGTCTAGCGAGAAACAGACTGCCCAAGCCCTTCGCTCTTTGCACAAGCATGCGACTGAGTCGCCTTCCAAATTCCGAATAATCACGGTTCCGTCATTTGAGCCGGACGCGAAACGAAGTCCATCGGGTGAGAATGCAAGTGACGTCATCTCACGGTTGTGTCCTTTCAACGGACCTTTTACTTGCTCACCGGTTGCAATTCCCCAAATACTTACTGTGCCATCGTCCGATCCCGAGACGAGATACCCGCCATCCGGTAACGCAGCGATCACTCCCGCCTATCCTTCTTCAATTGCATGGTCTCTCTTCGCACCCCATACTCGGATTGTCCCATCCGAAGACCCTGAAGCAAAGCGTCTGCGTCTGCCGGTGTAAGCAACCGAGAGAGAGTTAACTTTACCCGTATGTCCAACGAATATTTTTGGAGGTATATCTCTGTGTTTTGTATCCCACATTCATATGGTTCCATCTTCGGATCCTGACAGAATATGTCCAGCGTTTATAGAAATTGCGACAGAGTATACACCACCCATTCCACTGACAGAGAACGTGTGCAGCATCTCACCTGTGGATACCTTTCATAGACGAACGGTCCCGTCCAAGGAACCTGATACAAGATCTTCGCTCTGATACGTGAAGACAAGGGATGTGATTGGACCCGAATGATCTTTGAGTGGTGGATATTTCATTTCTCGTTTCTCTACATTCCAAATAATAATGCTTTGGTCATCAGAACCTGATGCAAGATAATGGTCTTTTAAAGGAACATTAAATAAAAGAGCTCGCACTTTCTCCGAATGACCTCTTAATGGCTCTCCAATGGCTGTCCTTTGTTCGCGATCCCACAGTTGAATAGCCCCATCCTCGTAACCAGTTGCGTAATACTTCCAACGATCACTTGAAACGGAAATAACATGTCCGATATCTACTGTGGGTAGCCCGTGCATTCTTTCGCAGGTATCTGCATTCCATTCATCGATAGCACCATCTCGATATACTACTACGATACTACAGGATAGGCGAAGGCGAACCTTTCGTCTCCCCGGTTGGTTCTCTTATCGGTTCCCCACTATCTGCATCCCATAAACACGCCCCAGAAGGCGACCTAGATGAGACTCGGTTTCCGTAGAAAGAAGAAAGAGAAATTGAAAATAACTGCTTCCAGCATTAATTTGTCTGATACACGCTAGCGAGACTTTGTCTCTAATGTACTCAATGCACGTAGGTTCCCTCATATTTCTCGAATAATGCCTTGCAACATCTGACTCAGACGCCTTAAGTGGCAGGAATGTCATATATGTAAGAGGCGTACTCTCTGAAATCAGTTGAACGAACTCGGATAGGTGTTGAAGAGCATCTTCAAGGAAGGACGAAACATTTGATGATAATTGACTATCTTTATTCTGTTCCGGTGTTAGGTTTTGGATTTGTACTAATGTCTGACTACTCACCCTGGTCCATCCTATAGCACTCTCTAATACTGGCCCAAGACAGTCATACAAGTTTTTAGTGGGACTAATGATTTCGAGTCAATATAATAATTGTTTATACACGAAATTGTCAAGCTCAGATAATAGCTCATCAGAATAAGGAACGTCCCGTAAATGTGATGCCCAGTAACAACAGGTATACAGTAATCCGGGGTGGATCCGTTCATTGACACGTTTTTCAAGACCAGGGACATCTCGGTTAAATTTGAAGGATGTTTCAAGCTCGCAGATATTGAAACAAAGCTGATTCTTCGTTAATACAAAACAACGCGACACGACTCTATTCTTCTCCACTTCTGCGTCAAAGAACCAATTCACATCGTACCTCGTAGAAGTAAGGTAATCATATAACGAAGTGTAGTGGATCCGAATAGGTTGACCGGTCTCAAAGAAGACGAGTGAATGCAAACCATTGAGTAAGTCTGATGTTGTCACTTCTTCATAACATAGGATCTCATCAATATCAACAACTGACAAGGGCGTTTTCCTAAAGAGAATCAAAAAAAATACACTTGAAAATCTCTTTTCCATCTCATCATCTTTCCAATCAATGCAATCTTCTAAGACCGTTGCGTACAGCATATCTAAATTCATCCCAACTCCTCTTGTATCGTTCACCAGCCTTCGAAGTCGGTCAAATCGCCCTGTTCGAGTCTCATTGATGATTTAAATCGCCGTTGCAGCCCAAATAAATAATCCCTCTGCTGCACATCCAAGTTTATCAATATTTTCATCCCATTCCAAATTCCCTTTCACAATCATCCGTTTTTCGCGTCTTAGCCTCTCGAACTTGTGACGAATGTAAAAGACAACCTCCTCCTTACTATTCTCAGACATGTGGTCCAGTTTCACATGTTGATAAATGTGAGAATGGAGAGAGGCATCGGAGAGGAGAGGAAAAATCCCTTCCTCGGGTCTACTCGTGACAAGGAATCGAAAATTAGATGGTAGTGTCGAAATATCATCTTTTAAGAGATCGGAGAGTTCCTCTTGACCAAGTATAGATGCGCATTCATCAAGTGCATCGAGGACGACGAGTACTGGTCTAGATATACGCGAGATCGATGTAGAATATAGTGGATCATGCAATAGTCTATCAAACAAGATTCTTGTTGACAGGAAGCTAGGCTCATGGTGATTATTAAATACATTCAAAAGTGACTCTGCTATAGCTGAGCTATGGCAAGCAAGATGATATACGATTGTGTTGATAACAGTGCTTGTAATAGACGTCGAATCCGTTTTCTCCCTCTTAAAGAATATATAACGTCCAAGTGACTTGCCAGCTTCAAATTCTTCAGCAATCGTCCTCGCTACCGTACTTTTCCCTGTCCCTGCTCCTCCCGTAAGTACGAATATATTCGGGAAATCTGCCCTCTGAGCCCATATACGGATTTGTTGTAAGAGATTAACCGTGTACCTTGCAAGCATTTTGGTTGATTCGCTTCCTGATCGGTCACGGACAAGGGTCTGAGAATATCTTTTAATCCTAACAGGACATTAGATTCTCCCTATATTTGATTGTAGAAACGACCTACTTTTCAACTTATTAGATCCGGATTCATTATACACTGAAATGCGTTTATTAGCACATTAATTACTAATTCACTTTAAATAACTATACCATTTGTAATGTTCCCATAATCATTATAAGTCTTAATGTTTGCGGAGCTATTTGAACCGTTCTGGACCATAGGCATTGTAGCATAGAGACTCGACTCGTATATTTTGCAAGATGTTTTCTTGAACGATCACAGATGGGATGATAAGGATAATAAATGGTCTCGAGAGTAGGCGTGATCTTCGTCAACAAAAAAGTAAGAAAAGAGTGGGAAGATGGACTACCTATTGTATTAGACCAAAAGATAATATTGTGAAAATGTTAAAACAATACCATAGTTAGCATCAAGGTGAACACGACGGGAATAAAATGGGATGTGTGGGAGAATTGAATGAATTATTGGGAGATGCCTTGGTCGGTGGATATAATACTAATCTTCTTTTTAAATTTAAATTTAGATGGAATTAACTAGAATAATCGGAGTATAACTATCAGATGCTACTCAGAGTTTGGTAAGGCTACTCAATGCTGATACTCGAACATTACTTTCATCCGGGGATGACGATGAGGGGCGCCGTCCAAACGGGAAGCTTATTAATCAAGTAGATTATTAATTAATGATTTCATATTTTTGTATATTATACATACTTATTTAAGAGTTTAAAAGTATAAAAGTATAAAATAATATGAATTAGTATAGCTTTGCCTAATATTTTTAATTTTTATATTGATATATATCAGTTCATCCATGATTACTGTATCTGAATAGACACTAATGTTTGACATGCCGGTCTGTGAATACCAGATTATACCTGCCTTCAATAGTTCAATAATTAACATCTTCCCTCTATGATATTTATCAAGCTAAGTATCTCATTGGACTGCGATACCTATAGTTTTTAAGAGAATACATATTTTATATGATTTTTGTATCGGCCAGTGAGACCTTATCAATACCGACCAATGCTACAACTCATTTAGCTTTTGGGAGGATTTTATTAGTTATACTTTGCAAATAGGGACAACTTATTGTTGCCTATGCATTTTGGTATTGATATATAACTAGAAAGGAGTGGCAATACAAAAAATAGTTTGAAGCTGCTTATAAAACTGTACCTCTGTATATTCGTAATTAATAAAGCGACAGAAATTCAAAGTTAAAAAGAGCTGATTTAGTTGATAAAAATGTGCTTACGTATCACTTCAAAGTAAGTAGATTATTTACGAAAAAACAGTTTTTTTTTTTAAATTTCAGGTATAATATACACCAGTACATTCAGGGATCTTGTGAATGACCAGACAGAGAAAGACAAAATGGTCAATAAAATATAGAGAAACATATATGCGAAATTAAAGTAAGTTGAGATAAGTATCAGTTTTAATGTGTAGAAGGCAAAAAGACAACAAGGGAAAAAGTAAAAGTGGAAAGCGGAAAGCAAAAGAAGAAAAATAGGGATAATATTTTAAACGATAGTAGAAGAGGGAAGACATGATGTCCACTGACTTCCTTGGTATTTAGATAACATTAGCTTCGTTGAGAGATGAGTGTTGAGAATACGAATACATGACCCATAAATGAGAGTAGAACGAATGTTTGAGGGAAGCCAGAATAATAAATTTTTATCATCATCAGTCACCCATCCATTTTCATCCGGTGCATTCCACACTTTCTCCTTTGAGCCAACATCCACAATCCAGATACGAATTAACCCATCCGTAGATGCTGATACAAATTTAATGTATTTACTATCAAATGAAGGAAGGAAGACAACAGAACTGACGAAAGATGAGACATTCGCTTTGAATAAAAGCTCTCCAGTTGATGTATTCCATACACGAGCGGTGCTATCTGGAGATCCAGAGACAAAGTATCTGTCATCGGGAGAGAAACAGACTGAAATCGCCGAGTTCTCATGTACTTTCATTGGCTCACGAACTAGTCTACCATTATCGGCATTCCAAACCCGTATTGTTCCATCATTGAATCCGGATAGAATGTATAAGCTATTGTGGGAGTAGGTTACAGAAGTGATCCCGTCTGAATGACCTTGCAATGTGAGGAGTAAAGTACCATTCGAAGCATCCCAAATACAGATGGTTTTGTCATCTGATCCAGAGACAATCCTCTTTCCATCTGGCGAATAGCATACTGAAAGGACCTCATTTTTATGTCCTCGGATTGGCACAAGGGATAGCTCCCCGCTCCTTGAGTCCCAGACTCGAATTGTACTCTCATGGCCTGACGCGACACAATTTCCGTCTGGCGAGAAACAAACGGCACGAACGCTTTGCTCGACGCTCGAGCACGTGACCGACTCGCCATCCAAATTCCAAATTCGCACGGTTCCGTCAAAAGAGCCGGATGCGAAATGAGATCCATCGGGCGAAAACGAAACTGACGTCACCGAATTGTCGTGTTCTTTCAACGGACCTAACACAAGCTCACCGGTCCCGATTCTCCAAACACTCACTGTGCCGTTGTCCGATCCTGAGACGAGATATTCGCCATTTGGAGACACCGCGATCGCATACACCGATCCCTCAGCAACTGCATGCTTTCGTTCCATCTCCCATATACTAATCATCCCATCCAAAGAGCCTGAGGCAAAGCGAATACTACTAGGAGTATGATCAACCGCGAGAGAGATAACTCTACTCGTGTGTCCAATGAATTTTTTTGGTGGTATTTCCTTGTGCTTTGTATCCCATACTCGTATTATTCCATCTTCAGACCCTGACAGAATGTGCCGTCTATCACAAATTGCAACCGAATATACACTGCCCATCCCACTAGCAGAGAACGCGTGCAGCATCTCACCCGTGACTACATCCCATAGACGAACGGTCCCATCCAAGGAGCCTGATATAAGATTCTCGCTCCAATATGTGAATTCAAGGGATGTTATTGGACCCGAGTGACCTTTGAGTGGTGAATATTTCATTTTTCGCCTCTCTACATCCCAAACAATAATACTCTGGTCATCGGAACCTGATGCAAGATGTGGTCTGTAAGCACTAAATGAAAGAACCAAAACTTTCCCCGAATGACCCCTCAATGGCTCTTCAATCATTGTCCCTTTCCACCGATCACATAACTGAATAGCTCCGTCCTCAGACCCAATTGCGTAATATTGCCAATAGTCACCCACAACGGAAGTAACGTGCCCGATATCTACAGTAGGTAGATTATCAACTATTTCATCAATATCTGCACTCCATTCGTTGATCACACCATCTCGATTCACTACTGCGATTCTACTTCCAAGATAGGAGGAAGAGATACTCGCGTCTCCTAAAAATGGCTTTCTTATCAAGTTCCCTTTATCTACACTCCATAAACATACCCCAGAAGGTGATCCAGACAGGATTTGGTTTCTGTTGGTGAATGAAATTGAGCAAACCCTGCTTCCAACACTGATTTGTCTGATACATCCCGGTGTAGATTTCTCTCCAATGTACTCGATGCATGTGGGTTCGTTCAAATTCTTTGCGTAATGTCCTGCAACATCTGACTCGGATCTCTTGAGTGGAAGGAATGTGATATACAGGTGGGGAGTACTCTCTGAGATCGGTTGAATGAATTCAGATAGATGATGAAGAGCGTCTTCAAGGAAGGATGAGATTTTTGATGTCATTTTCCCTTCTTTATTCTATTCTGGAGTCAATTTTTGGACCTGGACTGGTGGTCGACAACTTACCTTGACCCATCCTATAGCACTCTCCAATGCTGGCTCAAAGTATTCATACAGGCTTCTACTGAGACTGAGGACCTCTAACCAATATAACAAATGCTTATATACGAAATTGTCGAGCTCAGAGAATAGCCTGTCAGAATAAGGGACGTCCCGTAAATGTGATGCCCAGTGACGACAGGCATACAGTAATCCGGGTTGTATTCTTTCATTGACGCGTTTTTCGAGATTGGGGACATCTCTGTTGAACTTGAAGGATGTTTCAAGATCGCAAATATTGAAACGAAGCTGGTTCTTCATCAAATCAAAGCAACGCGACACAATCCTGTTCTTCCCCGCACCGGATTCAATATACCATTCCTCTCCCTTACACTCAGTCAAGTAATCATATAACGATGTATGATTGATGCGTATCGGACTACCTTCATTATACGTCACCAAGCTCCGAAGACGCGAAAGAAGTCCTTGTGTTTTACCTACCCGAAGGCCGAGTATACCATCAATCTCGTTGTCGATCATTGGGGTCCTTCCAAAGAGGATGAGCGAAAATACCATTGAGAATTGAACTTTTGTTTCGGGATCTTTCCATCTAAATGCGTTTCTGAGCACTGTCGCGTAAAGGTAATACAAATTCTTGCTCAGACTCTTTGAATTATTAATCAAATCCTCTAAATATTCAAAGTTGTCCACATCTTTGTCTTCAATATACTTGATAGCCGTTGACGCCCATATAAATAGACCACCCGCTGCA
The DNA here is from genome assembly GCA_002287475.2 of Pyrrhoderma noxium. Classification (NCBI taxonomy): domain Eukaryota; kingdom Fungi; phylum Basidiomycota; class Agaricomycetes; order Hymenochaetales; family Hymenochaetaceae; genus Pyrrhoderma; species Pyrrhoderma noxium. The sequence continues at coordinate 486,441 of CM008261.1, forward strand.
TCTCCTAATTTGACCATACCCTCGTCCCAAGGCCAGTCATCGTCTATAATGATATCTCCACTCTCCTTCAAGCGCCCCATCTCGTGTGTAATAAATGCAAGGACGTCTTTCCTACAATAATCTGATTTAGGATCAAGGTGCACCGATTGATAGAGATGCGGATTGGAAGAGGGGGTGATAGAAGTGACAGCTTTCTCAGGCCTGCTGGTGATGAGAAAACGGAATACCGGTGGAAGAGTTAGCAAGTTGTCGATGATGACGTTAGCGAGCTGTTTCTGTGCGTTTGTGTCCCCACATTCATCTAATGCATCGAGGACGACAAGAATTGATTTGAAATCAGGTGTGTTCGATACAGGAGAAAGTGTTTTATACAGTAATGTATCAAACAAAATTCTTGATGATGGGAAGCTAAGTTCATGATCTTCCTCGATCACTTTCAAGAGTGACTCTGCTATAGCTGAGTTATGGGAAGCAAGATGATATGCGATCGTCTTGATGACAGTGTTTGTAATAGACGTCGAATCGTTCTTCCCCCTCTCGAAAAATATATAACATCCAAGTGACTTTTCGGCTTTGAATTCTTCAGCAATTGTCCTCGCAACCGTACTTTTCCCCGTCCCTGCTCCTCCCGTAAGTACGAATACATTCGGAAGATCTGTTCTCTGAGCCCATATACGGATTTGTTGTAAGAGATCAACACATGTACCTTGCAAGCATTTCGGTCGATTTGCTTCCTGATCGGTCACAGACAGGGGTCTGAGAACATCCTTTAATTCTAACAGGACATTAGATTCTCCTCATATTTGATTGTAGAAACGACCTACTTTTCAACTTATTAGATCCGGATTCGTTATACACTGAATCGCGTGTGTTTATTTTATTAGCACATTAATTACTAATTCACTTTAAATAACTATACCATTTGTAATGTTCCCATAATCATTATAAGTCTTAATGTTTGCGGAGCTATATAAACCGTTCTGTGTCAAAGGCATTGTAATAGAGAGTCAAAATTAATTGATAGAGACGATAAACAGTCCCAAGGACAGAAGTGAGTTTTGCCGATGGAAATAGAGAAGCAAGAAAAGGACTGAGAAAAGGAATAGTCGCTATAGTAGATCAAGAGTTATGTTTTGATATCCTTTCGAATGATGGTATTGTTAAGATGTTAGAACATGGTACTGTAGTCAGTATCAAGATGGACGCGATGAGAAAAAATAAGATGTGTGTGAGAGAATTGAACTACTTGTCGGGAAACGCGAGTACCAATCTTCTCGGTAAATTAAAGGATATTGACTAGAATATTCGGATTATGGTTTTTATGTGCTACTAGAAGCTTGGTGTGATTGTTTGACACTGATACTAAATACAATAAATGCTGCTTTCGTGTCCTATCGCTTATCGTGACCAATTGCGAATAATAGATGGTATTTATCCATATCTCAAGGGATATTCCAAGTAGAATCCCGGCTAGAACGCACTTGTAGAGCTGATTACAGTGCAAAATATACTGGACGACCCTACTCTTAAATTCAGACTATAGTAACGGAAAGGGGGGGTAGGGTGGAGAGTTGAAAGAAGCAAAGTTTAACTAAAAAAAGTAAAATATAATAAAAAATGAGTTAGAGGTGGATGCGATGCAAGGCATGTAAATATATCATCAATATCCCTGGGCGAGTTTTTTTCGAGAAGGGGCCTTGATTGTTATTGAGCACGTCTCCAGAATATCTCTATATTGAGGTACAGGTCGAATGTACATAATTAAGGTGACCTGCAACGACAGTTGTTCATTATTTATTCTCTCTGTTCCTTCACTCCTCTCCCTTTTACACCAAAGGATACATTTATTCCAAATTCAAATTATTAGGTCATATTAAGAACTACTATACAGAACCATGTTTGAAAGGGAATGATATAAATAAGCTAGAGTCGCTTACAAGTATACACACGTCAATACATTAAAGGATCTCGCAATGGATTGAAGTAATTTATTTTAATAGCTAGGGAATAGGGGCAAGATAGACTATAGAAATTAGAAAATATAGATGTTTAATTGAAATGAGCAACTGTTTTATTGCGTAGAAGGAAAAAGAACTGATAAGAAGAGGTAGAAAGAAGAAGCGGAAAGAGGGAAAAAGTAAATGGAAAATGACTTTAAACAATGCTAGAAGAGGGAAAACAAGATGTCCATTGATTTCCTTGGTATTTAGATAACGTTAGCTTCGCTGAGAATCGAGAATTGAGAATGCGAACACATGAGCCATAAATGAGGGAATGACGAATGTCGGAGGGAACCCAAGATAATAAATTTCCATCATTTCCAACTAGCCACCCATCTTTATCTGGAATATCAGAGATCACTCCCTTCGAGTCGATATCCACACAATAAATACGGATTAATTCATCTTCATCAGATAATGATGCAAATTTGATGTATTTACTGTCAGACGAAGGAAAAAAGACAACAGACTTGGCCAATGGTATGAGATTTATTTCGAATAAAAGCTGCCCAGTTGATGTGTCATATACACGAGGGACAAATCTCCAAGATAGGGGGATAAAGTATGTGTTATCAAGAGAAAAACGGACTGAAACCATTTCGCCCTCTTCTACCTTGATTGTTTCGCCCTCTTCTACCTTGATTGTTTCACGGACAGGTTTACCATTATTAGCATCCCAAAACCGTACAGTTTTGTCTTTAGATGCGGATAGAATGTATGAGCCATCGCGGGAATACTTAACAGAGCTGATCCGGTCTGAATGCCCTTGCAATGTGAGAAGTAAAGTGCTATTCGAAGCATCCCAGATACAGATGGTTTTGTCACCTGATCCAGACACAATTCTGTTTCCATCTGGTGAGTAGCATATTGATTTGACAAGTTCTGAGTGTCCTTCGAAGGGTTTGAGGGCCAGTTTGCCGCTTTTCGAGTCCCAAACTCGAATTGTGTTGCCAGAGCCTGATGCGAGGTACTTTCCGTCTGGCGAGAAACAGAGGCTCTGAACTTCTTGCCATTCGGTTGAGCACCTGAGTGGATAGCCGGCCAAATCCCAAATTTGCACAGTTCCGTCAATTGAGCCGGATGCAAAATGAGATCCATCGGGTGAGAATGAAAGTGACGTCACCGGATAATCATGTTCCAACGGACCTTTTACTTGCTCACCAGTCTTGATTCTCCAAACACTCACTGTGCCAGAGAACGATGCCGAGACGAGATATTCGCCATTCGGTGATACGGCGATCTTATCCACCGATTTTTCAACAATCTCACGCTCTCTTCGCTTATCCCATAACCGGATTGTTCCATCCGAAGATCCCGAAACAAAGCTTCCGCGAGTGTAATCAACCGAGAGAGAAATCACTTTACCCGTATGTCCAACGAATTTCTTTGGCGGTATCTCCCAGTGCTCTATATCCCACAATCGAATTATTCCATCCTCAGATCCTGACAGAATGTGTTGATTATCATAACATTCGACTGAATATACACTACCCATCTCACTGGCAGAGAACATGTTCAGCATATCACCTGTAGACACATTCCATAGACGAATGGTCCCATCCAAAGAGCCTGATGCGAGTCTCCAATATATGAACGCAAGGGAAGTTATTGGACCCGAATGACCTCTGAGCGTTGCATATTCTTTTTCTCGTCTTTCTGTGTCCCAAACAATAATGCTTTGGTCCTCGGAACCTGATGCAAGATAGCCATCCATGGATGAACTAAATGCAAGAGCCAGCACTTTTCCCGAATGACCTCTCAATTCCACTCTAAAGTCCTTGAGTAGTTTCCAGGACACTAGGATAGTCCCATTTTCGAGGCCAATTGCACAAGACTCCTCCATCATCTTCGAATGGCCCATCGAAACGGAAGTAGCACGCACCATAGTTACTGTGGAGCGTCGTAATATGCGCGGTCTGTTATCAAATGGTGCTTTCCATTCGTCAACAGTGCCATCTCTATTCACTACTACGATTTTTCTACCAAACCAGAACAAATCACTCGCATCTCTTCCAAACGGCCCTTTTATTAACTCCCCATTATCTACATCCCAGAAATATATCCCAGAAGATGATATAGATAGGGCATGGCCTCCGTTGAAACTAAGTGAAGAAACACTGTTTCCAACGTTGATTTGTCTGATACATCTCACCGTGGGTTTGTCTCCAAAGTACTCAATGCACGTGGGTTCCTTCATATCTCTTGAATAATGTCTGGCAACGTCTGATTCAGACCTCTTTAGTGGGAGGAAGGTCATATACAGATGAGGAGTACTCTCTGAGATCGGTTGAATGAATTCGAATACGTGATGAAGGGCGTCTTCGAGGAAGGATAGAAGCTCGGATGGGGTATGTCTTTCTTTATTCTTTTCTATTACCAGATTAGGAATTCGGGCTAACTCCTTGACCCATCCTACGGCACTTTCTAATACAGGCTCAAAACATTCATACAGATATCCGGTGAGACTAAGGACTTCAAGCCAATATAACAATTGTTTGTACGCGAAATAGTCAAGCTCGGACAAAATCTCGTCAGAATAAGGAGAATCCTGTAAATGTGACGCCCAATAACGACAGGCATATAACAATCCGTGGTGGATCCGTTCATCGACGCGTTTCTCAAGATTAGGGACATCCCGGTTGAACTTGAAGGATGTTTCAAGGTCGCATATGTTGAAACGAAGCTGACTCTTCATCAATTCAAAACAACGCGACGCGATTCTTTCTTTCTCCTTACTTGGGTCGATGTACCACTTCTCCCCTTTGCATTCGACAAGATAGTCATATAATGACGTATGTTGCACACATATCCGACCATCCGTTCCGTACAACACCAAACTCTGAAGACAAGAAAGTAGTTCCTTAGTTTTACCAGACTTTAGACCAAGTATATCGTCAATATCTTCATTCGTCATTGGCGACCTTCCAAACAGGATGAGCGAAAACACTTTTGAGAATCGTTCCTTTGTCATGTCGTCCCAATCAAGTGAATCCTTAATCACTGTTGCATACAGTCCCCCTAAATCCTTAATAAGGATTTTAGAGTTCTCAATCAGATCCACTAGACATTCAAATCGATCTATCTTTTTCGAAGTAATATACTTGATGACCGTCGACGCCCATATGAAAACTCCACCTGCTGCATCTCCTAATCTCCTCATATTCTCGTCCCAAGGCCAATTCTCCTCTACAACAATTTCTCCCTTTTCTTTCAACAGTCCCATCTCGTGTTTGATAAACTCAAGGACATCTCCTTTGCAATCGTCCGATTTGGGATCTATGCACTCGCGCACACAGAGATGAGGACTGGTAGATTGAGAGAGGGAAGCAACACCTTTCTCAGGTCTAGTGGTAATGAAGAAACGAAAGATTGATGGCAGGCTCGACAACTTGCTAATTATGAAGTTGGTGAGCTCTTCTTGTGCATCCGAGCCCCCACATTCATCAAGTGCATCGAGAACGACAAGAATTGGGGTATCTACTTTTGTATTCTCGTTACTCATGAGCGAATGGAGTGGATTGCGTAGGAGCTTGTCGAAAAGGATTTCAGATGAAGGGAATTCAGGTCCTTTATCATTTCCGATTTCTGCATACATAAGCTCAGCAATTTTGGGGTTATGACGGGCTAATTTGTAGGTGACTGTTTGTATTACCATGTTGGTAATAGTAGTAGACGTAGCTTTTGGATCGGTCTTGCCCCTGATAAAGAACATGTATGCTCCAAGTTCTCCTTTACTCCCATACTCTTGAGCAATCGTCCTTGCTATTGTACTTTTCCCAGTCCCAGCACCTCCGGTAAGCAAGAAAATACTAGGTGAAGATGTATCCTGGATCCAAGAGTTGATTTTTCTCAGAACTTGGACACGAGTGCCTTGCATGCATTTTGAACTATTCGCTTCTAAGCCAGTCACCTGCATCGGCCTTAGTTTGTTCTCCAACTCTATTTAAAAGGTTAATGGAAATAAATGAGGAAGTAGTGTCATTATACGTACCTTTAAGAATTCCTTTCTTAGGTATACGTTCAAGCACCTCATCAAGTTTTCCATCAACCCTATCAACCTTCCCATCAATACCGTCCACCTTCTCATCAATACCGTCCACCTTCTCATCAATACCTTCTACCTTTTTATCAATCTGGATAAGTAAAGCTTCTCCTAAGTCTTTCCGAAGCTCCCCTAGTTTCCCTTTAAATCCTCCTATTGTATCCTTCTTGTCCTTTCGATACGCTTGACCTACCAAAATTATTATATATAATGAATAATTATTAAGTAGTAATTTGATATTATTCTTACCAATCAGAGAGTGATGTATATATTCTTGGATAAAACCAGAACAATATATAATGAATCCGAGAATCTGATCTTGAATCGAAACAAGATACTCCATCGCATCAGTGTCCCCTACATTGATGATGATAGTCAATGCTTTGTTAAGGGCATCCTTCACATCTTCTAGTTCTTCATTAAACTTGAGTTGTTGTGATATGCGCTTAATTAATTAATAGATATTTAGCTGAAATCAATAAAATGAATTTTTAATAAATTTACCTTTCCAACCAGTGTCAATAATCCTAGAGACAGCTTCAAGTATGCGTTTAGCTGAGAAGAAGTTAGAACTTCTAGTACACTAAGTATATTGAACAATATTACCTGTGCAATGTCATCAACCAGTTCCAAGATATTATCGATGTCGTCAGCTGCATCTCCAATAAACTGAGATAGATTACTGGAATCACTATTCTGTTGAATAGCTCGAGAAAGATTCCGGACAGAACATATTGCAGCTGCTCCCAGATTAGCTACTTCAAGTTGCAAGATGATTGACCCATTTCTATTTGACTTGGGTTTACCAACTGGGAGGAGTGATACCTCTGAGTCGATGTTAATAATTATTAGCTTCCTAATTTAATATTAAATCGAATTGTGAATCGCTACCTTTCTCATCCTTGTCTATTAATTCGTTGAGATTTATTTCAGCTTTGCCAATACAAGTATCATCAACTTTGATTTTGATGACAATGTCAAGATTCGATGGCTGTTGAGAACACGATCTGATAAACGAATATGTCCGCAAATGAGTATGATATAAATATGCAGATAAAAATAAATACAAACATCAGAAACGACTCATTCCATTCAGGTGATGTGGTATTCTCTGCAACACCAGTCTTCTGGATGACATCGTTGAAAGATATCTCGACAATAGATGAAGGATCCGTCTTCTTTCTTTTTATCGTATTCACGGTTCTCCTGTACCATGGAAGGCGAAATTTCCATAGTCCTGGAATTTGTGCGCTTATGACTATAATAAATATGATTTAAAACATTATAGGAGAAGTGCAGAAGGAGTGATTCGAACCTTTGAGAATGAAGTACTTATTAGAAGACATCGCAGCACTTTGATATCGCGTAAATGACTACGAATAGGTCGAAAAGGAGAAGGTAGATGAATGTACCAAGGCGGATTCTTCCACTTGACTCAAGTCAATTAGTATATAACAGTGTTCACCGTTTAATCACCCTTGGGATGTGGGGCAAACTGGATAAAATCAGACACGTTGACACTTGAACTAGATAGAGCCTCATGTTCCGTGTGAAATAAAGAAAAAAAAATCGTGATAATGGTTAAGCGTCTATTAGCCGAATATTTTCTGTATCTTTAAGTATAATATCTTTGTATCTTCACCGAGAGGAAATTTAGAGAGACATCCTCTAAAATAAGATGTTATATTATGAGAAAGCCGAGCAAGGAGTCTTTTCTGAGATTAATTTTTAAATATCTATAATATTATATATATATATTCATTTCATCACGTCGAATCCTTTATTTATTTGTAATGTTAAACAAATAGAAAGTATCTTTTATTAAATTTTCATTAATTTTGTGATAAACCGTGCAACCTGATTTAATACCAAAGCACACTCATCAGGTATTTAGATGTTGTTATAGCCGAAAGTAACCTGGTGAGAAAATGTGAAAGAGGAAAAATGGGGACGGGTATTGAATATGGTCCTGGTACTTGGTTTATCTTTATTTTTCTTCCAAAGAGAGTGAGCAAGAAAAGAAATAGATCTAGATATTCAATCAAGATAATAGCTCAAACACTATTCGAATTTTCTTCAAGAACTCGGAATGATTATATATCTTGATTTTATTTTTGATTGTTACTGAGTACGTTGCCGGAGAATCTCTCTCTAATAAGATACAAGTGGAATCAGTATGATTAAAGTGAACTGTAATTATTCAAAATTAACTCTCTTTTCTCCAATGCTTCCATCTCCTTTCTAGTCTACACTTTTATTTCTAGGTCACGTTAGTGATTATTACACTAAATCATTCAGAAAAGTAATGATACAAGTACTTTACAAGTATACATACGTCATTACATTTAAGAGTCTCGTTATGGTTTGAATTGATTTAATGATAGCTAGCAGGAAAAGAGCAAGAGGTTTTATGAGATATAGAGAAGTAAAGTAAATTGAGATAAAAAAACTAAATTGTTGTGTAGAAGGGAAGAGGGACGATAAGAAAAAAGGAAGAAGTAGATAGAGGAATAAGATAAATAGGAAAATGGAAAATGGTTTTAAACGATGCTGGAAGGGAGGAGGGAAACAGGATGACCATTGACTTTCTTAGTACTTAGATAACATTAGCTTTGTTGAGAATCGAGAGTTGAGAATGCGAGCACATGAGATATAAATGAGAGTATGACGAATGTCTAAGGGACCCAAGATAATCATTTCCAGTTAGCTATCCGTTGCTATCTAGAGCATCGTAATTTCTTCCTTTCGGGTCGATGTCCTCACGATAGATTAGTTGAACTCCGAAGGATACTGATGTATATATAAGCATAAAAAGGGAATCCCTATATCATGTTAATATTTACTGTATCGAGCCATAAGAAAAGTAATACTACAAATAGCTTATAAGTATTATACTTTTATAAACTCATAATAAAGAAAGCGGATTAAATTCAAGTTGAAAAGGGCTGATCTAGTTAATAGACGTTATTTATATTATGCTTCTTAAAAAGTAGATTATTTACAATAAAGAATTTATATTAATTGTCAGGTAGAACACGCATCACTACGATAAGAGAACTCGTTCTAATTTGAAGTGACTTGATTTAATAGTCAGGGGGATAATGGCAAAAGGATCAGTGAGATATAGAGCAATATACATGTTAAATCGAGGTAGATTGAAATGTTTTGTTTTGTTATGACAACGGAAAAGAGATAATATAAGGAGAAAGAGGGAGAGAGGGAGAAAATGAGAAGCAAAAGAAGAAAATCAGAATGATAAGTTTAGATGATAGTAGAAGAGGGGAAACACGACGTCCAGTGACTTCCTTGGTATTTGGATAATTCTAGTATTGTTGAGAATCGAGAATTGAGAATGCGGATACACGGGCCACCAATGAGAGTAGGACGAATATCTGAGGGAATCCAAGATAGTAAATTTCCATTATTCCCAATGACCCATCCATCGCGATTTGGTGTATTCCAGGTTCTTTCTTCTAACCCGACGTCCACATCCCAGATGCGAATCAGTCCATCCAAGGATGCTGACGCAAATTTGATGTATTTACTATCAGACGAAGGAAGAAGAACGACAGAAATGACAAAAGATGAGACATTCGCTTTGAATAAAAGCTCTCTAGTTGATGTCTTCCACACACGAATGGTTTTATCATGAGATCCGGAGATAAAATACGTATCATCAGGAGAAAAACAGACTGAACGTACGCCATGCTTATGTGCTTTAATTAATTCACGGACTGGTCTGCCAGTATTAGCATCCCATGTCCGTATTGTTCCGTCATTAGATCCGGATAATATGAAAGCACTATTATGGGAGTAGGTTACGGAGGCGATCCAGTCTGAATGACCTTGCAATGTGAGGAGTAAAGTGCCATTCGAAGCATCCCAAATACGGATAATTTTATCGCTTGATCCAGAGACGATTTTCTTTCCATTTGGTGAGTAGCAAATTGAGATGACACGTTCTGAATGCCCTTCAATTGGGTTGAGGGCCAGTTTGCCGCTTTTCGAGTCCCAAACTCGAATTGCGTTGCCAGAGCTTGATGCGACACGCTTTCCGTCTGGCGAGAAGCAAACCGCTGTTACTGCTTTGCACGAGCACGTGACTGAGTCCCCATTCAAATCCCAAATTCTCACGGTTCTGTAATTTGAACCGGATGCAAAATGGGTTCCGTCGGGCGAGAACGAAACCGACAATCCCGTACCGTTTCAACGGACCTTTTATGAGTTCACCAGTCTCGGTTCTCCAAATGCTCACTGCTTGTGTGTTAAATACCGAGACGAGATACTCGCCACTCGGTGATACGGCGGCTCCTTGAATTTGTCCCTTGACAATTGTATACTCTCTATCCACATCCCATACACGGATTGTCCCATCCGAAGATCCCGAGGCAAAATAGATGCCACTATGAGTAAATTTAACCGAGAGAGATGACCCTACCCATATGTCCGATGCACTTCTTTGGAGGTACCTCATTGTTCAATATATCCCATATTCGTATTATTCCATCTTCAGACCCCGACAGAATGTGTCGTTTGCCGCAGTATGCAACCGAATATACACCACCCATTCCACTGGCAGAGAACGCGTGCAACATCTCACCCGAGACTACATCCCATAGATGAACAGTCCCATCCAAAGAACCTGATACAATACTTTTGCTCCAATATGTGAAGGTAAGGGATGTAATTGGGCCAGAATGACCTTTGAGTGGCGCGTATTTCTTTTCTCCGCTCTTTACATCCCAAACAATAATGCTTTGGTCTTCGGAGCCTGATGCGAGATAGCAGTGCCCCAAACCGCTAAATGAAAGAGCTAGCACCTTCTTCGAATGTCCTCTCATTGGCTCTCCAATCATCGTCCCTTCCCAGCGACTCCATAGTTGAATAGCCCCATCTTCGAAACCAGTTGCATAATACTGCCGATCGTCAACTGCAACGGAAGTAACGTGTCCATTATATACCCTGGGTAAGTCATGAAGTTTTTCACCAGTATCCGTGTCCCATTCATCGACTGCACCATTTTGATTCACTACTACGGTTCTGTTACTAAAATAGGAGAAGGAGACACTCGCATCCCCTCCAAACGGTCCTCTTAATAACTCCCCGCTATCTGCATTCCATAGTGACAAACCAAAAGGCGATCTAGACAGGATTCGATTTCCGTGGTAAGAAAGTGAAATAGAAGAAACACTGCTTCCAACATCAAATTTTTTTGTACATCCCAATGTGGCTTTGAGTCTGTCTCCAATGTACTCTATGCGTGTAGGTTCCTCCATATTCTTTAAATAATGTCTTGCAACATCTGATTCAGACCTCTTTAGTGGGAGGAAGGTCATATACAGATGGGGAGTGCTCTCTGAGATTGGTTGAATGAATTCGAATACGTGATGAAGGGCGTCTTCGAGGAAGGATAGAAGCTCGAACGGAACGTGTCTTTCATTATTCTGTACTCGTGTTAGTTTTTGGGTTTGAACTGATGTTTGATCACTCACCTCGGCCCATCCTATAGCACTCTCTAATACAGGCTCAAAACATTCATACAGACTTCCGGTGAGACTAAGGACTTCGATCCAATATAATAATTGTTTATACATGAAATTGTCAAGCTCGGACAATATCTTGCTGGAATAAGGAACGCCCCGTAAATGTGATGCCCAATAGCGACAAGCGTATAGTAATCTGGGGTGGATTCGTTTATCGACGTGTTCTTGGAGATTAGGGATGTCCTTATTGAATTTGAAGGACGTTTCAATATCGCAGATATTGAAATGAAGACGACTCTTCGTCAATACAAAGCAACGCGACGCAATCTTGTTCATCTCCACATCAGAATTAATATACCAGCTCTCGTCACACCTCATAGAAGTAAGATAATCATGTAACGAAGTATGGTGGATCCGGATAGGTTGGCCAGCCTCGAATACAACTAGTGAATGCAAACCACTAAGTATGTCCATTGTTGTCCCTTCTTCATAATCCAGAATTTCATCGATGTCCACATCTGACAACGGTGTCTTCCCAAAGAGGATCAAAGAAAACACACTCGAAAATACTTCTTTCATCTCATCGTCTTTCCAATCAATACAATTCTCCAAGACCGTTGCATACAACATATCTAAATTCATCCCAACTCCCTTTGTGTCGTTCACCAACTTCTGAAGTCGATTAAATCGCCCTGCTTTAACTTCGTTGATAAACCTGATTGCAGTGGAAGCCCAAATAAACAATCCCTCTGCTGCACATCCGAGTCTATCAATATTTTCATCCCATTCCCAATTCCCCTTCACAATTATCCGATTCTCATCTCTTAACTTCTCTAGTTCGTGACGAATGTAGTATACCACCTCCTTTTTACTACTTTCGGACGTGTGATTCAGTTTCACATATTCGCAAATTCGAGACTGGAGAGAGGCTGAGGAGAGGAGAGGAATAATACCCCCCTCGGGTCTACTCGTTACGAGAAATCGAATATTAGATGGTAGCGTCTGAGTCTCATACTTTAAGAGGTTCGCAAGATTTTCCTGTGCCTCAGAATCTCCGCATTCATCAAGTGCATCGAGGACAACGAGTATTGGGTTAGATATGTGCGAGATCGATATGGAATGAAGCGGTTTATACAATAACTTTTGAAACAGTGTCTCTGTTGATGGGAAGCGTAATTCATGGAGATCCTTAGTTGCTTCCAGAAGTGACTCTGCTATGTCTGAGCTATTGCAAGTGAGATGATATGCGATCGTCTTGATAACGGTATTCGTAATGGAAGCCGAATCCATCTTCCCCCTCTCAAAGAATATGTAGCATCCAAGTGACTCGGAAACTTCGAATTCTTCAGCAATCGTCCTAGATATTGTACTTTTCCCTGTCCCAGCTCCTCCTGTGAGTACGAATATGTTTGGGAGATCTGAGCTCTGGGCCCATGTACGGATTTGTTGTAAGAGATCAATACATGTGCCTTTCAAGCATTTCGGTCGATTTGCTTCCCGGTCGGTCACAGATAGGGGTCTGAGAATATCTTTTAATCCTAATTGGACATTAGATCTTCCCTACATTATGTTGTAGAATTAACTTACTCTTCAATTTATTTGAATCGGATTCGTTATATACTGAAACGCGTGTTTATTAGCACATTAATTACTAATTCACTTTAAATAACTATACCATTCGTAATGTTCCCATAATCGTTATAAGTCTCGATGTTTGCGGAGCTATATAAACCGTTCTGGGTTATAGGCATTGTAATAGAATAGAGAGACGAGATCAGTTGATAGGGATGATAAAGGATCTCGAGGACAAGATCTACCTTTGTCAACGGAACTAGTGAACCAGGAAGGGGACTAGGAAAAGGATTAATTGCTATAGTAGATCAAGAGTTATATTCTAATATCCTTTCGAATAATAGTGTCGTTAGGACGTTAAGAAACAGTACTGTAGTTAGTATCAAGATGGACGCGATGAGAATAAAATGGGATGTGTGAGAGAATCGAATGAATTATCGGGAGATTCCTTGGTCGGTGGATATAATATCAATCTTGTTTTTAAATTTAAATGATATTAACTAGAATAATCAGAGTTTAACTGTCAGACGCTACTCGGAGTCTGGTATGGCTGTTTAACATTGATACTGAATACATCGAATTCTGCTTTCATCTCCTATCTCTTATCCTAGTCAACTGAATTCTGAAATATTGGATAGTATTTATTCATATCTCAGGAGATATTTCAAGTAGAATCCCGGCTAGAACCCACTCGTAGAACTGATTACCATACATAATATACTATTCGACTCTACTCTCAAATTTAGGCTATACAGTGTAGTATTGTAAAGGGAAAGTAGGGTGGTTTGAAGGAGCGAAGTTTAAATAAGAGTAAAATAAAACAAAATGGGTCAGAGGCGGGTGCGATGCAAGGCATGTGAATATATTATCAATATCTCTGAGCGAGTTTTTTTCGAGAAGGGGCCTTGGTTGTTATTGAGCACGTTGCCGGAATATCTCTATATTGAGGTACAGGTCGAATGTGCATGATTAAGGCGACCTGCCACGACAGTTGTTCATTATTTATTCTCTCTGTTCCTTCGCTCCTCTCTTCTTTACACCAAAGGATACATTCACTCCACATTCAAATTCTTAGGTCATATTAAGAGCTTCTATACGGATCTATTTTTGAAAAGTAATGATATAAATAAGCTAGAGTCGCTTACAAGTATACATATGTTGTTACATTAAAGGATCTCGCAATGGATTGAAGTGATTTAGTTTAAAAGCTAGGGGATAGGGGCAAGATGGATCATAGAACTTAGAAAAATATAAATATTTAATTGAAGTAAATTGAAACGAGCAACTATTTTGTTGCGAAGAGGGAAAAAAAGCGATAAGAAGATGAGGAAGGAAGAAGCGGAAAGAGGGACGAGATAATTAGGACAATGGAAAATGATTTTAAACGATGCCAGAAGAAGGAAAACAAGATGTCCATTGATTTCCTTGGTATTTAGATAATGTTAGCTTCGTTGTGAATCGAGAGTTGAGAATGCCAACGCATGAGCCATAAATGAGAGAATGACGAAAGCCGGAGGGAACCCAAGATAATAAGTTTCCATCGTTTCCAAATAGCCACCCGTCCTTATTTGGAGCATCAGAGATCATTCCCTTCGAGTCGATATCCACACAATAAATACGGATTAATCCATCTTCACCAGATGATGATGCAAATTTGATATATTTACTATCAGACGAAGGAAGAAAGACAAAAGACCTTCCGAGCGATATGACATTCACTTCGAATAAAGGCTTCCCAGTTGACGTATTCCATACACAACAGCTGTCCCAAAACCTGGAGACAAAGTGTGTATCATCAGGAGAAAAATGGATTGTAGGCATAAAGTGGTCTTGTACCCTGATTGGTTCGCCGACTGGTTTACCAGTATTAACATCCCAAAATCGTATCATTCCATCTTCGCGTACGGATACGGATATAAAATATGAGCCATCATGAGAGTACTTTACAGAGGTGACCTGGCCTGGCAATGTTTGGAGTAAAGTGCCATTCAAAGCATCCCAAATACAGATATTTTCATCTCTTGATCCAGACACAATTCTGCTTCCATCTGGTGAGTAGCATATTGATACAACGAGTTTTGAATGATATTCGAGGGGTTTGAGGACCTGTTCCCCGGTTTTTGAGTCAAAAACTCGAATTATACTGCCAGATCCTGATGCGACGTGATTTCCGTCTGGCGAGAAACAAACGGCCCGAACAGTTTGCTGCTCTTCAGTTGAGCACGTGAGTGCATAGCCGGCCAAATTCCAAATTCGCACGGTTCCGTCTTCTGAGCCAGATGCAAAACGAAGTCCATTGGGCGAAAACGAAAGTGACGTCACCCAATCGGTGTATCCCTCCAACGGACCCTTTATGAGCTCACCGGTCTCGATTCTCCAGACAGTCACCGTACCATTTGACGATCCTGAGACGAGATACTCGCCATTAGGAGACACTGCCATCGCACTCACTGATCCTTCAATAATCTCACGCTCTCTTTCTATATCCCACACACAGACTGTTCCGTCCGAAGATCCCGAAGCAAAGCGTCTGCCTCTGTTACTGTAATCAATCGCGAGAGAGATGACTTTATCCGCATGACCAACGAATTTCTTTGGCGGCATCTCCCTGTGCTCTGTATCCCACATTCGGATTATTCCATCCTCAGATCCTGACAGAATGCGTCGATTGTCATAACGTGCGACTGAATATACACTACCCATCTCACTGGCAGAGAACGTGTGCAGCATATCACCCGTAGATACATCCCATAGATGAACAGTTCCATCCAAAGAGCCTGAACCGAGTGTATCCGGTTTTATGGACGCAAGGGATGTAACTGGTCCCGAATGACCTTTGAGTGGAGGAAGTTTCATTTCTCGTCTTTCTGGATTCCAAATAATAATGCTTTGGTCCTCGGAACCTGATGCGAGGTAGTCACCCTTAAATTGATCAGTTACAAGAGCCAGCACTTTTCCCGAATGACCTTTCAACGGCTCGAAAACGGCGGTCCATTCTCTGTGTTCCCACAGTTGAATAGCTCCATCCTCGAAACCAATTGCACGATACCTCGGGCTATCGTCCAAAATGGAAGTAATATGTCCGATATCTACTGTGGATAACCCGTGCATTCTTTCACGAATATCTGCGCCCCATTCGCCGACAGCGCCGTCTCTATTCATTACTGCGATTATGTTGTCAGAATATCGCGAGACACTCGCTTCTCTTCCAAACGGGTCTTCTATTAACTCCCCACTATTTACATCCCAGAAACACATCCCAAAAAATGGTATATATGGTGAATAGTGTCCGGAGAAAGAAAGTGAGAACGAAGAAACACTACTTCCAATATCAATTTTTTTGGTATATCCCGTCGTGGCTTCGACTCTGTCTCCAATGTACTCGATGCACGTAAGTTCCTTCATATTATTTGAATAATGTCTTGCAACATCTGATTCAGACCTCTTAAATGGGAGGAAGGTCATATATAGGTGCGGAGTACTCTCTGAAGTCGGTTGAATGAATTCGAATATGTGACGAAGGGCGTCTTCAAGGAAGGATAGAAGCTCTGAAGGGACATGTCTTTCATTTTTCTGTTCTCGTGTCAGATTTTATGGAATTGAACTAATGTTTGAATACTCACCTTGGCCCACCCTATCGCACTCTCTAATACCGGCTCAAAACACTCATACAGACTTCCGGTGAGACTAAGGACTTCGATCCAATATAGTAATTGTTTATACATGAAATTGTCAAGCACAAACAATATCTCGCTGGAATAAGGAATGTTCCATAAATGTGATGCCCATTGACGACAGGCATACAGTAATCCGGGGTGGATCCGTTCATTGACGCGTTTTTCGAGGTTGGGAACATCCTTGTTGAATTTGAATGATGTTTCAAGATCGCAAATATTGAAACGGAGCTGATTCTTCATCAATCCAAAGCAACGTGATACGATCCTACTCTTCTCCACATCTGCGTCAATAAACCAACTCACATCATCACACCTCGTAGAAGTAAGGTAATCATATAACGAAGTATGGTGGATCCGGATAGGTTGACCAGCCTCGAATACAACTAGTGAATGCAATCCACTAATTACATCCATTGTTGTCCCTTCTTCATAATCCAGAATTTCATCGATGTCCACATCCGACAACGGTGTCTTCCCAAAGAGAATCAAAGAAAACACACTCGAAAATACTTCTTTCATCTCATCGTCTTTCCAATCAATACAATTCTCCAAGACTGTTGCATACAGCTTATCTAAATTCATCCCAACTCCCTTTGTGTCGTTCACCAACTTCCGAAGTCTATTAAATCGCCCTGCTTTAACTTCGTTGATAAACTTGATTGCAGTGGAAGCCCAAATAAACAGTCCCTCTGCTGCACATCCAAGTTTATCAATATTTTCATCCCAGTCCCAATTCCCCTTCACAATTATCCGATTCTCATCTCTTAACTTCTCTAGTTCGTGACGAATGTAGTATACCACCTCCTTCTTACTACTTTCGGACGTGTGATTCAGCTTCACATATTCGCAAATTCGAGACTGGAGAGAGGCTGAGGAGAGGAGAGGAGCAATACCCTCCTCGGGTCTACTTGTGATGAGGAATCGAATATTGGGTGGTAATGTCAAAGTTTTATCCTTTAAGAGGTTCGCAAGGCTCTCCTGTGCCTCTGAGTCTCCGCATTCATCAAGTGCATCGAGGACAACGAGTATTGGGTTAGATATGTACTCGGTGGATATGGAATGAAGTGGATTATATAATAAGCTGTCGAACAAGATGTCTGATGATGGGAAGCTAAGCTCTTGATCATCTTTAATCAAGTTCGAGAGTGTCTCTGCTATAACCGAGTAATGACAAGCAAGATGATACGCAATAGTCTTGATGACAGTGTTTGTGATGGACAACGAATCTGTCTTCCCCCTCTCAAAGAATATATAGCATCCAAGTGACTTTCCAGCTTTGAATTCTTCAGCAATCGTCCTCGCTACCGTACTTTTCCCTGTCCCTGCTCCTCCTGTAAGCAGGAATACATTTGGGTACTCTGTGCTCCGAGCCCATGTACGGATTTGTTGTAAGAGATCAACTCGTGTACCTTTCAAGCATTTTGGTCGATTTGCTTCCTGATCGGTCACCGTCAGGGGTTTGAGAACATCCTTTAATTCTGACGGGACATTAGATTTCTCATATATTTATCGATGTAGACAACCTACTTTTCAACTTATTTGAATCGGATTCGTTATAAACTGAAAGATGTATATTCATTATTACATTTATTATGAAAGCACTGTGAGCGACAATACCATTTGTTGTATCATTATAAGTAACAAAGTTCGCGGTACTATTCGAGCCATTCATGGTATAAGGCATCGTGGTAGAGGGACAAGAGTCGTGGATTCTAATAGGATATTTTCGTGAAGAACGATAGAGACAGTCCCAGCAGCAGACGTGCTTTTCCCAACAGAGCTAAACACCAAGAAAAGGACTGGAAGATAGACTACTCGCTATAGCAGATTAAGAGTTATGGTCTGATTTCGTTTATGAGGATGATATAGTGCAGTTTCAAAACACGAAACTGTGTTTAGTAGCAAGATGGACACGATTGAGAGTAGTTGTGTGTGTGCGTGAGATGATTAGACCAATTATCGGGAGATGCCTTGATTGATTGATACAAAATAATCATTTTTGGTTAATTTTAAATATATAGACTAGATTATTGAGAGTGTGGCTAATATATTTTACTCGAAGTTTGGTATGGCTAATCGACCCTAATACTAGATAAATCGAATGTCATTTTCATCTCCTATTTGTCATATAAGTCAAGTACTGAGCAAGAAATAGTATTTAAATATATCTCTTTGATCTCAGGCGGGATCGTAGCCTAATGGCGTTAGTAGAACTGGTATAGTACAAAATATCGTGAATGACTCTACTTTTGAACTCAGGTTATAGTAACGGAAGGGGAAAGCAGGGTGGAGAGTTGAAAAAAGCGAAGTTTTAAATAAAAGTAGAATATAATAAAAAATGTGTTAGAGGTCGGTGTAATGAAAGGCATATAAATATCATCAATATCTCCAAGCGAGTTTTTTTCGAGGAGAGACTGTCTACACACACAAAAATTTGAAGGAAAAATAGGAGGCAAAAGAAGTAATGGGAAAGTAAAATGGGTAGGGTAGAGTATAAAAAGGGGTAAAATAGGGGAGGCTGCCCTCTTTCTTTTTATCGTGTATTTTTCCTTTTTGTCACTTAATCATTTGGTCCTTCCTTCCGTACTAACATACAAATACAAAGTATCCTCAACTATACTTTTCGTTAATTACATCATTCATGTAACTTCGTTTAATAACTGAATATACTAAATGGATAATTGGGTGTCGTTTATAATTGGAAACGGTCTGGTCAACGAATTTGAAAAGAGAAAGACGAATACGAATATCGAATATAATTTTGGTATTCAATTTCTGTCATTCTTCATTTTTCTTGCGAGAGGAAAAGAAAATAGTAAAAAAGAAACATAGTAATCGATTCTTATTCGAAATCTCGGTATGAGTATGTCTTAATCTTATATTTGATTATTATCGAGTACATCAGCGGAATATATCTATATCGAGGTACAGATCGTATGAGCATGATTAAGGCAGCCCGTCACGACAGTTGTTCATAATTTATTCTTTGTGTTCTTTTGCTCCTCTCCCCTTTACAACAAAGAGTACCTTCATCCGAAACTCTCAAGGCATATTAAGAGCTGCTATACAGAATCATTTTGAAAAGTAGTGATATAAATAACCTAGAGTCATTTACAGGTATACATATGTTGCTACATTCATTCAAGAATCTCGCAATGGGTTGAAATGATTTAGTTTAATATCTAGGAAGATAAGAGCATGGATTATAAGATATAGAGGGATATATGTGTTTAAGTGAAGTAGACTGAGATGGACAATTGCATTATTTCGTATAAGGAAAAGAAATGATGAGGAAAAAGGAAGAAGCAGAAAGAGGGACGAGATAAATAGGAAGATGAAAAATAATTTCAAACAGTGTTAGAAGAGGGAAAACAAGATGTCCATTGACTTCCTTGGTATTTAGATAACGTTAGCTTCGTTGAGAGTTGAGAGTTGAGAATGCGAACACATGAGCCATAAATGAGAGTGCGACAAATGTCTGAGGGAATCCAAGATAATAAATTTCCATCGTTTCCAACTAGCCACCCGTCTTTATTTGGAGCATCAGAGATCATTCCCTTCGAGTCGATATCCACACAGTAGATACGGATTAATCCATCTCTATCGGTTGCTGATGCAAATTTGATGTATTTACTGTCGGATGAAGGAAGAAGGACAAGAGACATGATGGAAGATGAGGGATTCAGTTCGAATAAGAGATTTCCAGTTGATATATCCCACACATGAGCAGCTTCATCCCGAGATACGGAGATAACATATGTATCATCAGGAGAAAAATAGACTCTAACCACGGAACCCTCACGTACTTTGATTGATTCACGGGCTGGTTTACCATTATCATCCCAAAACCGCACAGTTCCGTCTCCGGATGCGGATAGAATGTGTGAGCCATCGTGGGAGTACTTTACAGAGCTGATCCCGGTTGAATGACCTTGCAGTGTGAGAAGTAAAGTGCCATTCGAAGCATCCCAAATACAGATGGATTTGGCATCTGATCCAGATACAATCCTCTTTCCATCCGGTGAGTAGGACGTTGAGGTGATAGATCCTGAGTGTCCCTCGAAAGAGTTGATGGCCAGCTCCCCACTTTGCGAGTCCCAAATTTGAATTGACTTATTAGTGCCTGATGCGACGTGATTTCCGTCTGGCGAGAAACAAACGTCCTGAACAGCTTGCTGCCCTTCAGTTGAGCACGTGAGTGCATAGCTGGCCAAATTCCAAATTCTCACGGTTCCGTCTTCTGAGCCAGATGCAAAACGAAGTCCATCGGGCGAGAATGAAAGTGACGTCGCCCGTTTGCTGTGTCCTTCCAACGGACCTAACACAAGCTCACCGGTCCCGATTCTCCAAACACTCACTGTGCCATTTTCCGATGCTGAGACGAGATACTCGCCATTCGGCGACACAGCAATCGCATTTACATGCCCTCCAACAATCTCACGCTCTCTCTCTACATCCCACACACGGATTTTCCCATCCGAAGATCCCGAAGCAAAGCGTATGCCCCTGGGGTCGTCAGCAACCGCGAGAGAGATGACTTTACCCATATGTCCAACGTATTTCTTTGGCGGCACCTCGCGGTGCTTTGTATCCCACATTCGTATAATTCCATCTTCAGATCCTGACAGAATGTATCGATACTCAAGGTCGATACACGCAACCGAATATACACCACCCATCCCACTGGCAGAGAACACATGTAGCGTCTCACCTGTAGACACGTCCCATAGACGAATGGTCCCATCCAAAGATCCTGATACAAGTGTTTGTGCAAAAAATCGGAACGCAAGGGATGTTATTGGACCCGAATGACCTCTGAGCGGTGCATATTTTTTCTCTCGTCTTTCTACATCCCAAATAATAATGTTTTGGTCCTCGGAACCTGACGCAAGATAGTCTCCCATAAGGCCACCAAATGAAAGTGTCAGCACTTTTCTAGAGTGTCCCTTCATTGGCTCTTCAATGGCTGTCTTTCTTTCGCGATCCCACAGTCGAATAGCCCCATCCTCGAAGCCAGTTGCATAATACACCCGACCATCACTTGAAACGGAAGTAACATGCCCGATATCTACTGTGGGTAACCCGTGAATTCTCTCGCAAGTATCTGCACTCCATTCATCGACATTGCCATCTCTATTCACTACCAAGATTCTATTGTTAAAACAGCACGGGACACTGGCTTCTCCTCCAAACGGTCCTCTTATTAACTTCCCACTATCTACATCCCATAAACACACCCCAGAAGGTGATCCAGATAGGATTTGGTCTCCGTAATAAGAGAACGAAATTGAAGAGACACTGCTTCCAACGTCAATTTGTCTGATACATCCTACTGTGGCCTTGTCTCCAATGTACTCGAAGCGCGTAGGTTCCTTCATATTCCTTGAATAATGTCTAGCAACATTCGATTCAGATTTCTTTAACGGGAGGAAGGTCGTATACAGGTGCGGAGTACTCTCTGAAATCGGTTGAATGAATTCGAATACGTGATGAAGGGCATCTTCGAGGAAGGATAGAAGCTCGGATGGGGTGTGTGTTTCTTTATTCTGTTCTAGTATGAGATTAGGGATTTGGGCTAATTCCTTGACCCATCCTATTGCACTCTCTAATACCGGCTCAAAACATTTATATAGAGTTCCAGTGAGACTAAGGACTTCGATCCAATATAATAATTGTTTGTACGCGAAATTGTCAAGCTCAGGCAAAAGCTCGTTGGGATAAGGGACGTCCCGTAAATGTGACGCCCAGTGACGACAGGCATACAGTAATCCAGGACGGATTCGTTTATCGACGCGCTCTCGGAGATTGGGGACATCTGCGTTGAACTTGAAGGATGTTTCAAGATCGCAGATATTGAAACGAAGCTGACTCTTCATCAATCCAAAGCAACATAACGCAATCCTATTTCTCTCGATACTCTCATCGATATACCATTCCTCTTCCTTACACTCAATCAGGTAATCATATAATGATATGTGATTGATACGTATCGGACTATCTTCATTATACGTCACCAGGCTCCGGAAGCGTGAGAGTAGTACTCGCGTTGAACCTGCCCTGAGGCCGAGTATGTCATCAATCTCCTTGCCAGTTAATAGAGTCTTTCCAAAAAGGATGAGTGAGAAGACCGAACAGAATCGTTCTTTTGTTACAGGATCTCCCCAGATAACTGAATTTCCGAGGGCCGCTGCGTAAAGACCATACAAATTTTTGCTCAGAGTTCTTGAATTTTTAACCAGACCCTTTAAATATTCAAATTGATTCACATCCCTTTCTTCGATATACTTGATAGCCGTTGACGCCCATATAAACAGACCATCTGCCGCATCTCCTAATTTCTCCATACTCTCGTCCCAAGGCCAGTCAACATCTACAAGAATATCTTCTCTTTCCCTTAAGCGTCCCATCTCGTGTTTAATAAACTTGAGGATATCTCGCTTGCAATCATCCGATTTGGGATCCAAGCACATATGCTCACAGAGGTGGGAGCTGGTAGACTGAGAGAGAGAGTTAACACCTTTCTCAGGTCTACTAGTAATGAGGAAACGGAAGTTTGATGGTAGACCCGACAATTTGCTAACAATAAAGTCGCTGAGATCCCTCTGTGCATTCGAATCCCCGCATTCATCAAGTGCATCGAGGACGACAAGCATTGGGGTTTTTTCATTATTCACGGCCGTCATGTACGAACGGAGCGGACCACTTAAGAACTTTTCGAAAAGGGTTTCAGATGAAGGGAATAGAGTCTCTTCAAAATCTCCAATTTGTGCACAAACAAGCTCAGCGATTTTAGAGTTATAACAGGATAGATTGTAGGCGATTGTTTGTATCACCATATCGGTGATAGTAGTAAACTTAACGTTTGGATAAGCCCCGCCCCTGGTAAAGAATATGTATGCCCCAAGTTCTCCTTTTCTCTTATACTGTTGAGCAATTGTCCTCGCTATAGTACTCTTCCCAGTCCCAACACCTCCGGTAAGCAAGAAGATGTTAGGTAAAGATCTATCCTGGAACCAAGAGTTGATTGTGCCCAGTACTTGGACACGAGTACCCTCCATACAGTTTGAACGATTTACTTCTGATTCATTCAAAAGCATTGGACTTAGTTTGTTCTCCAACTCTGTTTGAAAGGTTAATATAAATAAATGAGGACTTAGTTATCAATCTACACACCTTTAAGAATTTCTTTCTTAGGCATACGCTCTAATACATCATCAAGCCTTCCATCAAGCCTACCAACCTCCCCACCGATTTGAGTAAGTAAAGCTTCTCCTATCTCTTTTCTCAGCTTCCCAAGTTTTTCTTTAAACTCTTCTTTTTTATCCCTCTTGTCTCCTCGATATGCTTGGCCTGTCGAGTTTAATTAGTATAATGAGTAATTATCAAGTAGTAATTTGACACTGCTCTCACCAATCAGGGAGTGACGAATATAATCTTGGATAAAAACAGCGCAGTATATAATGAATTCAAGTAATTGGTCTTGAGTTAAACCAAGATGCTTTGTCGGATTGGTGCCACCCATTGTATTAGTGAGATCCAATGCATTTTCAAGACTATCCTTCATATCTTCTAGTTCTTTATTAAACTTGAGTTGCTGGGATATGCGCTTAATGAGTTAATAGATACGTTTAGCTGAAATCCATAAAAAGGGGTTATAATAAATCTACCTTTCCAACCAGTGTCAATAGTCCTAGAGACAGCTTCAAGTATGTGTTTAGCTGAGGAGAAGTTAGAATCTCTAGTACACTAAGTATATTGAACAATATTACCCGTGCAATGTCATCAACCAACTCCAAGATATTTCTGATATCGGGAGCTACATCGCCAATAAGCTGAGATAGATCACTAGAGTCACTAGACTTCTGTTGAATAGCTTGAGAAAGATTCTTGACGGCACATCTTGCGGCTACTCTCAAATCAGCTGCTTCGAGTTGCAAGACGATTGATCCGTTTCTCTTTGACTTGGGTTTACCAAATGGGAAGAGTGGTACCTCTAAGTCGATTTTTATAATTATCAGCTTTCTAATCTAGTTTTAAGTCGAATATCAATAGTGTAGCATTACCTTCTTTATTCCCATCTACTAATTCATCGAGGTCTACCTCAGCTTCCCCAATACAAGTATCATCGACTTTGATTTGGATGACGATGACAAGACCCGATGATTGTTCGGAACGCGATCTGATGAATGAATATGTCCTCAAATGAGTATGATCTGAATATGGCAAAAAAAGATGCGTACATCAGAAATGGCTCATTCCACTTGGGTGATGTGGTGTTTTCTGCGACACCAGTCCTCTGGATAACATCACCGAAAGATATCTCGACAATAGATGAAGGATGTGTCTTCTTTATTTTTATCGTATATATAATTCGCCTGTACCCTGAAAAGCTTGCTTTCCATAATCCTGTAATTTGTGCGCTTATGACTATAATAGATATTACTCAAAACATCAAAAGGGCGATGCAATAGAAATGATGCGAGCCTTTGAGAATGAAATACTTATTAGGAGACATCGTAGCGCTCTGATGTTGCAAAAGACTGTAAATAGGTAGAGAGGAATAAGGAGAAAGTAGATGAATATGCTGAGGCGATTTTCTCTCACTCGGATTAGGGTTAATCAATATACAGGAGTGTGCATTGTTGAATTCCCAGTGGGTTGTGGGAATTATTTGAGCGGGATCAAACACGTTGTATTTTGGACTAATTATAGTTTACTATTACGTGAGCAAAAAAAGGAAAAAATCATGATGGTGATTGGGCGTCTATTTCAATTCAATAGTCAAATATCTTTTTATCTTCATTAAGAGGAAATATTGGAGAAACATCCTCTAATCCAAGAGTACTTTCACCAGAAATTGGACATATTAGGAACTACTATACAAAACAAATTTTGAAAAGTGATGATACAAGCAACCTAAAATCGCGTACAAGTATACATACACGTATATTGTTGCATTTTAGGATCTCGTGATGAATTGAAGTGATTTGATTAATGGCTAGGAAGACACACGCAAGGAGGACTTTGGGAGGTAGAGAGATATAGATGTTTAATTGAAGTTAATGGAGATAAGCAACTGTTTTATTGGGTAGAAGAGAAAAAGGGAATATAAGAAGAGAAAGAAGGAAGCGGAAAGAGGGATAGGATAAACAGGACAGTATAATGGGAAATTATTTTAAACAATGCTAGAAGAGGGAAAACAAGATGTCCATTGACTTCCTTGGTATTTAGATAAAGTCAGCTCCGCTGAGAATCGAGAGTTGAGAATGCGAACACATGAGCCATAAATAAGAGTACGACGAATATCTGAGGGAATCCAAGATAATAAGCTTCCATCGTTTCTAACTAGCCACCCGTCTTTATTTGGAGCATCAGAGATCATTCCCTTCGAGTCGATATCCACACAGTAGATACGGATTAGTCCATCTGCGTAGGATGCTGATGCAAATTTGATGTATTTACTGTCATCCGAAGGAAGAAAGACAAGAGAATTGAGGGGCCATGGGACTTTCACTTTGAATATAGGATACCCGGTTGATATACTCTGTACGTGAACAAGTCCACTCACCTTCCCGGAGACATAGTACGTATCATCAGGAGAAAAATAGGCTGTAACCACGGAACCCTTAAATACTTTGATTGGTTCACGGATTCGTTTGCCATTATTAGCATCACAAAACTGTACAGTTCCGTCCTTGGACGTGGATATAATGTATGAGCCATCGTGGGAGTACCTTACCGAGGTGATCCTGTGTGAATGGCTTTGCAATAAGAGAAGTAAAGTGCCATTCAAAGCATCCCAAATACCGATGGTTTTGGCATCTGATCCAGATACAATCCTCTTTCCATCCGGTGAGTAGGATATCGAAGTGATACGTTGTGAGTGTCCTTCGAATCGGATTCGTTATATACTGAAACGCGTGTTTATTTTATTAGCACGTTAATTACTAATTCACTTTGAATAATCATATCATTCGTAATGTTCCCATAATCGTTATAAGTCTCGATGTTTGCGGAGCTATTTGAACCGTTCTAAGTCAAAGGCATTGTACTAGATCTGTGTGTTTTAGTGGAGTATTTTCTTGGGTGACGAGATCAGTTGATAGAGATGATAAACAGTCTCAAGGATAGGATCGATCTTTGCCAACGGAACTAATGAACCAGGAAAAGGACTGGGAAAAGGATTAATTGCTATAGTAGATCAAGAGTTATATTCTAATATCCTTTCGAATAATAGTGTTATTAGGACGTCAAGACACAGTACTGTAGTTAGTGTTAAGATGGACACGATGAGAATAAAATGGGATGTGTGGGAGAATTGAATGAATTGTCAGGAGATGCCTTGGTCGGAAGATATAATATCAATCTTCTTTTTAAATTTAAATGATATTAACTATAATAATCAGAGTTTAACTATTAGATGCTATTTGGAGTCT
This sequence comes from Pyrrhoderma noxium, assembly GCA_002287475.2. Classification (NCBI taxonomy): domain Eukaryota; kingdom Fungi; phylum Basidiomycota; class Agaricomycetes; order Hymenochaetales; family Hymenochaetaceae; genus Pyrrhoderma; species Pyrrhoderma noxium. The sequence continues at coordinate 513,651 of CM008261.1, forward strand.
GGTATGGCTGTTTAACATTGATACTGAATACATTGAATTCTGCTTTCGTCTCCTATCTCTTATCGTAATCAACTGAATTCTGAAATATTGGATGGTATTTATCCATATCTCGGGGGATATTTCAAGTAGAATCCCGGCTAGATCCCACTCGTAGATCTGATTACAGTGCAAAATATACTATTCGACTCTACTCTCAAATTCAGGCTATAGTATCGGAAAGGGGAAGTAGGGTGGTGAGTTGAAGGAGCGAAGTTCAAATAAGAGTAAAATAAAATAAAAAATGAGTCAGAGGCGGGTGCGATGCAAGGCATGTAAATATATCACCAATATCGTCGAGCGAGTTTTCTCCGAGAAGGAAAAGGGGGACCGACCACATGTACGAATATTTGAAAAACAGGGAGCAAAAGAAGTGAAGATAGAAGAGGGACTTTAAGTGTGTGTAATAAATGGTAGACCTGTGTGGACTGCAGAAAAAGACTGAAAGAAGAGTGGATGAAGTAACAAAACAAGAAAGTAAAAGGGGTAGGGTGGAGTATAAAAAGGGGTAAAATAGGAGGTGGTCACGAGTCTATCCTACGGATATTGAATATGGTTTTAGTATCCAGTTTACCTCTCATCCTTCATTTTTCTTCCGAGAGGAAAAGCATATACGTAGATTTAGAAGTTCATTTAAGATACTAATGCAATTATCATTTGATACTTATTCAAAATCTCTGAATAAGAATATACCTTAATCATTTGTTTAATTGTTATTGACTACATCGCTGGAATATCTCTACATTGACCAAGGTGACCTATCACTAGTCATAATTTCTTTTCTTTTCTCCTTTGCCCATTTCCCCTTTACAACAAAGAGTACCTCCACCCCAAATTCTCAGATCATACTAGGATCTACTATACAAAATGATAATTGAAAAGTAATGATACAAACAACCTTAAGTCGCTTATGAGTATACATATGCGGTGAAACTTAAGGATCTCGCGATGGATCGAAGTGATTTAGTTTAATAGCTAAGGGTATTGGGGCAAGAGAGTTTATAAGACGTAAGTAAATATACGTGTTTAATTGGAGTAAATTGAGATGAACAACTGTTTTGTTGCGAAGAGGGAAAAAGAGACGATAAGAAGAGGAAGAAGAAAGAAGAAGAGAGAAGAGGAAAGAGGGACAAGATAAATAGGACAATGGAAAATGATCTTAAACAATGCCAGAAGAGGGAAAACAAGATGTCCATTGACTTCCTTGGTATTTAGATAAAGTCAGCTTCGTTGTGAATCGAGAGTTGAGGACGCCAACACATGAGCCATAAATGAGAGTATCACAGATGTCTGAGGGAATCCAAGATAGTAAATTTCCATCATTTCCAGTTAGCCATCCATCACTGTCTGGAATATCGTGGATTCTTCCTCTCGAGCTGATATCTACACAATGGATACGGATAAATCTATCTATAAAGGACTTTGATGCAAATTTGATGTATTTACTGTCAGACGAAGGAAGAGAGACAAGAGAATAGACGATCAATGGGAGATTCACTTCGAATAAAAGCTCGCCGGTTGGTATATTCCACCCACGGATAATTCCAATCCAACATCCAGAGATAAAATATGTGTCACAAGAAGAAAAGCAAGTTGAAAGCACAGTGTTCTCATGTGTTTTGATTGGTTCGCGGGCTGGTTTACCATTATTAGCATCCCAAACAAGTAAAGTTCCGCCTTCGGAGCCAGATAAGATGTATGAACCACCGTGGGAATATGTTACAAAGTCAATCCAGCCTGAATGACCTTGCAATGTGAGGAGTAATGTGCCATTCGAAGTATTCCAGATACGGATAGTTTCGTCATCTGATCCAGACACAATTCTCTTCCCATCTGGTGAGTAGCATATTGATTTGACGAGTTCTGAGTGTCCTTCGAAGGGTCTGAGGGCCAGTTCCCCGCTTTCCGAGTCCCAAACTCGAATTGTGTTGCTAGCGCCCGATGCGAGGTGCTTTCCGTCTGGCGAGAAACAAACGGTGCGAACTTCTTGCCGTTCGGTTGAGCACGTGACCGACACGCCGTCCAAATTCCAAATTCGCACGGTTCCGTCAAAAGAGCCGGATGCAAAATGAGATCCATCGGGTGAGAATGAAAGTGACGTCACACATGAGCTGTGCCCTTTCAAGGGACCCTTTACTCGCTCACTGGTCTCGATTCTCCAAACACTCACTGTGCCAGAGAACGATCCTGAGACAAGATACTCGCCATCCGGAGATACGGCCATTGCTTTCACTGGTTCTTCAATAGTATTAGGCTCTCTTTCCACATCCCATACTCGGATTGTACCGTCCGAAGATCCCGAAGCGAAGTGACTGCGTCTGGTGCTGTATTGAACCGAGAGAGAGATGACTTTACCCATATGGCCAATAAATTTCTTCGTTGGTATCTCGCTGTTTTCTATATCCCACATTCGGATTATTCCATCCTCAGATCCCGACAGAATGTGTTGACCGTCATAATTTGCGACTGAATATACGCTACCCATTCCCCTGGCAAAGAACATGCTCAGTATCTCACCTGTAGACACCTTCCATAGACGAATGGTCTCATCCAAAGAGCCTGATACAAGTTCTTCTCCCCAAAACGTGAACGCAAGGGAAGTAATTGGACCCGAATGTCCTTTGAGTGGTGTATATTTTTTTCCTTGTCTCTCTAGATTCCAAATAATAATGCTTTGGTCCTCGGAACCTGATGCGAGAAATTTTCCACTAAGTCTTTCATATGCAAGAGTCAGCACTTTTCCCGAATGCCCTCTTAATGGCTTTCCAATCTTTTCCTCGCGAACCCACAGTTGAATAGCCCCATCCTCGAAACCAGTTGCATAATTATTCCCATGATACCCAATTGACGTAACACGTCCGATATCTACTGTGGGTACGCTATAAACATTTTTACTAGTACCTGTGTTCCATTCGCTGACTACACCATCCTGATTCGTTATTACGAATCTAACTCCATCATCGGCGAAGAAGGAGATACTCGCGTCTCCTCCAAACGGCCCTTTTATTAACTCCCCACTATCTACATCCCAAAGACACACCCCAGAAGGTGTTCCAGAAAGGACACGGCCTCTAAGGTATGAAAGTGAACAAACGCTGCTACCAACATCAATTTGTCTGATACACCCCAGAGTGGGTCTTTCTCCAGTGTACTCGATACACATAGGTTCCTTCATATTTTTCGAATAATGTCTTGCAACGTCTGATTCAGACCTCTTAAATGGGAGGAATGTCATATATAGGTGAGGAGTACTTTCTGAGATTGGTTGGATGAATTCATATAGATGATGATGGGCGTCTTCGAGGAAGGATAGAAGCTCGGATGGGGTATGTCTTTCTTTATTCTTTTCTATTACCGGATTAGGGATTTGGGCTAACTCCTTGACCCATCCTATGGCACTTTCTAGTACTGGCTCAAAACATTCATACAAACATTCGGTGAGACTAAGGACTTCAAGCCAATATAGCAATTGTTTGTACGCGAAATAGTCAAGCTCGAACAAAATCTCGTCAGAATAAGGAGCATCTCGTAAATGTGATGCCCAATAACGACAGGCATATAACAATCCGTGGTGGATCCGTTCATCGACGCGTTTCTCAAGATTAGGGACATCCCGGTTGAACTTTGAGGATGTTTCAAGGTCGCATATGTTGAAACGAAGCTGACTCTTCATCAACTCAAAACAACGCGACGCGATCCTTTCTTTCTCCTTATTTGGGTCGATGTACCACTTCTCCCCTTTGCATCCGACAAGATAGTCATATAGTGACGTATGTTGCACACGTATCCGACCATCCGCTCCGTACAACACCAAACTCTGAAGACAAGAAAGTAGTTCCTTAGTTTTACCAGACTTTAGACCAAGTATATCGTCAATATCTTCATTCGTCATCGGCGACCTTCCAAACAGGATGAGCGAAAACACTTTCGAGAATCGTTCTTTTGTCATATCGTCCCAATCAAGTGAATCCTTAATCACTGTTGCATACAGTCCTCCCAAATCCTTAATAAGGACTTTAGAGTTCTCAATCAGATCCATAAGACATTCAAATTGATCTATCTTTTTCGAAGTAATATACTTGATGACCGTCGACGCCCATATGAAGACCCCATCTGCTGCATCTCCTAATCTTCCCATATTCTCGTCCCAGGGCCAATTCTCCTCTACAACAATTTCTCCCTTTTCTTTCAACAGTCCCATCTCGTGTTTGATGAACTCAAGGACATCTCGTTTGCAATCGTCCGATTTGGGATCTACGCACTCGCGTACACAAAGATGAGGACTGGCAGATTGAGAGAGGGAAGCAACACCTTTCTCAGGTCTAGTAGTAATGAAGAAACGAAATATTGATGGTAGGCCCGACAACTTGTCAATAATGAAGTTGGTGAGCTCTTCTTGTGCATCCGAACCCCCACATTCATCAAGTGCATCGAGAACGACAAGAATTGGGGTATCCACTTTTGTATCTTCGTTACTCATGAGCGAATGGAGTGGATTGCGTAGGAGCTTGTTGAAAAGAGTTTCAGATGATGGGAATTCAGGTCCTTTATCATTTCCGATTTCTGCATATATAAGCTCAGCAATTTGGGGGTTATGGCGGGCTAGTTTGTAGGTGACTGTTTGTATTACCATGTTGGTAATAGTAGTAGACGCAGCTTTTGGATCAGTCTTGCCCCTGATAAAGAACATGTATGCTCCAAGTTCTCCTTTATCCTCATACTCTTGAGCAATCGTCCTTGCTATTGTACTCTTCCCAGTCCCAGCACCTCCGGTAAGCAAGAAAATACTAGGTGAAGATGTATCCTGGATCCAAGAGTTGATTTTTCTCAGAACTTGGACACGAGTGCCTTGCATGCATTTTGAACTATTCGCTTCTAAGCCAGTCACCTGCATCGGCCTTAGTTTGTTCTCCAACTCTATTTAAAAGGTTAATAGAAATAAATGAGGAAGTAGTGTCATTAAACATACCTTCAAGAATTCTTTTCTTAGGTATACGTTCAAGCACATCATCAAGTTTTTCATCAATACCGTCCACCTTCTTATCAATCTGGATAAGTAAAGCTTCTCCTAACTCTTTCCGAAGCTCCCCTAGTTTTCCTTTAAGTCCTTCTATTGTATCCTTCTTATCCTTCCGATACGCTTGACCTACCAAAGTTATTATATATAATGAGTAATTATTAAACAGTGATTCGACACTATTCTTACCAATCAAGGAGTGGTGTATATATTCTTGGATAAAACCAGAACAATATATAATGAATTCGAGAATCTGATCTTGAATCGAAACAAGATACTCCATCGCATCAGTGTCCCCTACATTGATGATGATAGTCAATGCTTTGTTAAGGGCATCTTTCACATCTTCTAGTTCTTCATTAAACTTGAGTTGTTGTGATATGCGCTTAATGAATTAATAGATATTTAGCTGAAATCAATAAAATGAATTTTTAATAAATCTACCTTTCCAACCAGTGTCAATAATCCTAGAGACAGCTTCAAGTATGCGTTTAGCTGAGAAGAAGTTAGAACTTCTAGTACACTAAGTATATTAAACAATATTACCTGTGCAATGTCATCAACCAGTTCCAAGATATTATCGATGTCGGGTGCTACGTCACCAACTAGCTGAGATAGATTACTAGAATCACTATTCTGTTGAATAGCTCGAGAAAGATTCTGGACAGAACATATTGCGGCTGCTCCCAGATTAGCTGTTTCAAGTTTCAAGATAATTGATCCATTTCTATTTGACTTGGATTTGCTAACTGGGAGGAGTGATACCTCTGAGTCGATGTTAATAATTATTAGTTTCCTAATTGAATATTAAATCGAATAGTAGATCACTACCTTTCTCATTCTTGTCTATTAATTCGTCGAGATTTATTTCAGCTTTGCCAATACAAGTACCATCAACTTTGATTTTGATGACAATGGCATGATTCGATGGCTGTTGAGAACACGATCTGATAAACGAAATATGTCCGTAAATGAGTATGATATAAATATGCCGATAAAAATAAATACAAACATCAGAAACGACTCATTCCAAATAGGTGATGTGGTGTTTTCTGCAACACCAGTCTTCTGGATAACATCGTTGAAAGATATCTCGACAATAGATGAAGGACCGGTCTTCTTTCTTTTTATCGTATTCACGGTTCTCCTGTACCATGGAAGGCGAAATTTCCATAGTCCTGGAATTTGTGCGCTTATGACTATAATAAATATAATTCAAAACATTATAGGAGAAGTGCAGAAGGAGTGATTCGAACCTTTGAGAATGAAGTACTTATTAGAAGACATTGCAGCGCTTTGATATCGCAAATGACTACGAATAGGTCGAAAAGGAGAAAGTAGATGAATGTACTAAGGCGGTTTCTTTAACTTGACTCAAGTCAATTAGTGTATAACAGTGTTCACCGTTTAATCACCCTTGGGATATGGGGGCAAACTGGATAAAATCAGACACGTTGACACTTGAACTAGATAGAGCCTCATGTTCCGTGTGAAATAAAGAAAAAAAATCGCGATTACGGTTAAGCGTCTATTCGAATTAATTAGCCGAGTTTTTTTGTAGCTTTGAGTATATCAGCTTTTTATCCTCACTAAGAGGAAATGCCAAAGAAATTATCTCTACCATGGAGTGTTATAATGTGAAAAGGCTGAACGGGGATTCTTTTTCTAAGAACTATTTTTTTAATATAGGTGGTCGGATGGCTAGTCCGAAATGAGGGTTGTAACGACCTCAAGAGATGGAGTGCTCAAATAGTTGTCACACAAATTTTGTAATCTTTAAGTTTAAACTATGTAGATTCAAATTTTATATTATATCCTGTTATTTGTTTTGTCTTAATATATAGGTTAATCCATCTTAAATCCATTTTAAAGAAGTTTAGGTAAGCTAGTGACTAACTACAGATGTGACGTCTGATCCTTCTTTTATAATAACAATAAATAAATACAAAGGATACTTCGTTAATTCTTCATTGGGCTAATAACTGGGGAGGTTAGGTTTAATAGATCAATAAAATAAAAAGAGAGATGTCTAAGTGAAGTAAATTGAGATAGATAAGTATTTGTTTTTTTATGCAGTAGACAATGGGACAATGAGAAGAGGGGAAAAAAAGGTGGAAAACGGAAGAAAGAGAATAGAGGAATAAATTAAAATGAAGAGAGGAAACATGATATCCAATGACCTCCCTGGTATTTAGACAATGCTTAAATTATCGTGGGTTAAGAAATGAGAGTGCGAATACATGAGCCACTAGTGAGAGTAGAACGATGGAGTTATCGTGGTTAAAATATATGATTATGTTACACTAGGTACAAATAGTATAGCTTAATCATATGCCTGCTATAGGAGAATAGACCGAGGTAAACGAACATGAGAAACGGATAATATCATATCTGCGGCTAGTATTGTATATGTAAGCCTCTAAGTATTCCGATATCCTGTCTGTGACTTCGGAGTGGTTACGGAAGGTACTGGCCTATATTAATAATCGGACCACCACTTTACAATACTCAAGATTATGATGCAGCTAATGAATGCCATAGATCTTGAATAAATAGACGTAGCTACCAGGAAACGTCAGGCTGCTTCATTGAAGAAAGGAGTAGGATGAACATCTTTAGTCAGGCTTAGTTACACCCGAAACTTGTTGGGAAATACTACCTGAGCCTGAGAGTCATCTAGTATATCTCTGTACTGTACGTATCCCTATGAGTGCCATTCATCTAGAACTGAACTTAAAATATCTCTTGAGATATGGGAAAATAGTGTGTATTATCTCATAACTAACTTAAGTGACAGATAGGAGATAAAAAACTATTCGATTATTCAGGTATTCAGTAATAAATATACCCACAAAGGTTTGAGTAGTATCTATTAGTTTTGATCTGAATCTTTCGGTTAATACGCCTTAAATTAAGAAGATGATTAATGAGTGATTCTATATAAAACAATCAAGGCATTTCCCGATTGTTGATCAAATTCTCTCACACTTACGACTATACTCCTATCGTGTCTATCTTGTTAACACCTACGGTCTCGTTTTTTTATTATTAACACGATACTGACCTTTGAAAGGAGACTAGAAAGTGACTCCCCTACTGCTACAATTTCTTGGTTCATTTCCCAGCTCTTTTCTAGTTTTGTTGGCGAAAGTCAAGCTTGCCCTTGAGACTGTCTCTATCGTCCTTCAAAAAAATACTAGTAAAATTCACGACTCTGATTACTCTATAGCAATGCCGTGGACGCAAGAGGGCTCATTTAGCTCTGCAAATATTGGTACTTATAATGATATAACAAATGGTAAAGTTACTCACAGTGAAGTAAAAAACATGTACTGATGAATACATATACATGTTTCAGTATACAACCAATCCAGTTCAAATAAACTAAAAGGTAGACTGTTTCCACAATAATACAGAAAATATCTAATGTCCTGTTAGAATTAAAGGATGTTCTCAAACCTCTGACCGTGACCGACCAGGAAGCAAATCGACCAAAATGCTTGCGAGGCACACGTGTTGATCTCTTACAACAAATTCGTATATGGGCTCAGAGGGCAGATTCCCCGAATGTATTCCTACTTACAGGAGGAGCGGGGACAGGGAAAAGTACGGTTGCGAGGACAATTGCTGAAGAATTCCAGGCTCAGAAGTCACTTGGATGTTACATATTTTTTGAGAGAGGGAAGACGGATTCGATGTCTATCACAAACACTGTTATCAAGACAATTGCATATCACCTTGCTTGCCATAACTCGGCTATAGCAGAGTTACTCTCGAACGTAATTAAGGATGATCATGAACTAAGCTTCCCATCGACAAATATATTATTTGACAGGCTATTACATGATCCACTCCATTCTGTATCGAACTCACACGAGAGTGAGCCAATACTTGTCGTCCTTGATGCACTTGATGAATGTGGGTCCACACATGATCAAGAAAAACTCGCCTATCTCTTAAAAGATAACATTCCGACACTACCATCCAATTTTCGATTCATCGTAACGAGTAGACCCGAGGAGGGAGTCACTCCTCTCCTCTCCTATGTATCTCTCCAGCCCCGTGTCTGCGAGCATGTGAAACTGAATCACCTGTTAGATAATAATAGAAAAGAGGTAGTCTATTACGTTCGTCACGAGCTAGAAAGGCTAAGGAGAGAAAAACGGATAATTGTGAAAGGGAGCTGGGAATGGGATGAAAATATCGATAAACTTGGGGATGCAGCACAGGGATTATTTATTTGGGCTGCCACGGCGATTAATTTTGTCAACGGAGCTAGAGCAGGGAGATTTGATCGACTTCGGAGATTGGTGAATGACACAAGAGGGATTGGGATGAATTTAGATATGCTTTATGCAGCAGTCCTGGAGAATTGCATTGATTGGGAAGACGACGAGATGAAAGAAGTATTTTCGAGTGTGTTTTCTTTGATCCTCTTTGGGAAAACACCCTTATCAGATACGGACATCGATGAAATTCTGGATTACGAAGAAGGGACAACGTCGGACGTACTTAGTGGTTTACATTCATTAGTTGCGTTCGAAGCTGGCCAACCTATCCGGATTCATCATACTTCGTTATACGATTACCTTACTTCTACGAGGTGTGACGGGAGCTGGTTTATTGATGCAGACGTGAAGAAGAATAAGATCGTATCACGTTGTTTTGGATTGATGAGGGATCAGCTTCGCTTCAATATCTGCGGTCTTGAAACTTCATTCAAATTCAACAGAGATGTCCCCGATCTCGAAAAACGTGTCGATAAACGAATCCATCCTGGATTATTGTATGCCTGTCGTTATTGGGCACCACACTTGCAAGACGTTCTTTATTCTGATAAGCTATTGTCCGACCTCGATGATTTCGCGTATAATCAATTATTATATTGGCTCGAAGTCCTTAGTCTCACCGGAGCTCTATATGAATGTTTTGAGCTATCATTAGATAAAGCTATAGGATGGGTCAAGGAGTTAGTCCAAGTCCCTAATCTCATACTAGAACAGAATAAAGAAACACATACCCCATCTGAGCTTCTATCCTTCCTCGAAGACGCCCGTCATCACCTATTTGAGTTCATTCAACCGATCTCAGAGAGTACTCCCCACCTGTATATGACCTTCCTCCCACTTAAGGGGTCCGAATCAGATGTTGCGAGACATTATTCAAGGAATATGAAGGAACCTACGCGTATCGATTACATTGGAGACAAATCCACGCTGGATTGTATCACGCAAATTAACGTTGGAAGCGATGTTTTCTCAATTTCACTTTTTTCCTATGGAGACCGAGTCCTATCCGGATCACATTCGGGTGTGTATGTATGGGATGTAGATAGTGGGAATTTAATTAGAGGACCGTTTGGAGGAGACGCAAGTGTCTCTTTCTCCTATTTTGGGAGTAGCATCATAATAGTTGATAGAGATGGCGTAGTCAATGAATGGGACGCGTATACTGGTGAAAGAACTCACGGGTTACCCATGAGTAATGTCAAAAATATTACTTCTATTGCTGTTGAACCCCTGAAATATTATGCAACTGGTTCTAAGGATGGGGCTATTCAATTGTGGGATCTCTGGGAAAGGATAACGGTTGGAGATCCATTGAAGGGTCATTCGGGGGAAGTGCTGGTTCTTTCATTTGGTGATGATGGACAGCATCTCGCATCAGGTTCCGAGGACAAAAGCGTTATTATTTGGAATGTATGGAAACAAAAAAAGAAATATGCAGCACTCAAAGGCCATTCGGGCCCAGTTACATCCATTGCATTCACAAGTTCGAGCCAAAAACTCGTGTCAGGATCCTTGGATGGGACCATCTGTCTATGGAAAGTGTCCACAGGTGAGAAGCTGCTCGTATTTTCCGATAATGGGATGGGTGGTATACATTCGATTGCGAGTTTTGAATTTGAGGATCGGTACATTCTGTCGGGGTCTGAAGACGGAATAATACGACTGTGGGATACAGAGTACAGAGAGGTGCCTCTAAAGAAATTTATTGGACACACGGGTAAAGTCATCTGTCTCTCGGCTGCTTTCGAAGATAGAGGCAGACGCTTTGCTTCGGGATCTTCCGACGGGACAATTCGTGTGTGGGATGTGGAAAGAGACCATACAATTGTGGACGGAGATATCTGTGCGATTGCCGTGTCATCGGATGGCGAGTATCTTGTCTCGGGATCGGACAATGGCACAGTGAGTATTTGGAGAATTGTGACCGGTGAGCAAGTAAAAGGTCCGTTGAAGCGACACGGCCGAGAGGTGACGTCACTTTCATTCTCCCGCGATGGAACTCATTTTGCATCCGGCTCGTATGACGGAACCGTGATCATTTGGAATTGGAATTTGGATGACGGGCTGGTCACGTGCTCGTGCAAAGGGCAAAGAGTTCGGGCAGTTTGCTTCTCGCCCGATGGAAAATACCTCGCATCAGGCTCTGGAAAGGCAATTCGAGTTTGAGACTCGAAAAGTGGGAAACTGGTCATCGACATATTCGAAAGTCACTCAGACTTCATAAACTCAGTATGCTACTCACCAGATGGCAACAAAATCGTCTCTGGATCAGACGATGAAACTATCCGTATTTGGGATGCTTCGAATGCCACTTTACTCCTCATACTGCAAGGTCACACAGACTGGATTTACTTTGTAACTTACTCGTATGATGGCTTACACATTCTATCCGGATCTGGAGACGGAACGTTACGTGTTTGGGATGCTAAAAACGGTAAACAAATCCAAGAACCAATCAAAGAATATGGGGATGACATGAGGTTAATCTGCTTTTCTCCCGATAACGCATACTTTGTCTCCGGATCTTGGGATAAAACTATTTGTGTGTGGAATACGTTGACTAGAAAGATTTTATTCAAGTCGAATGGTACATCGGTCGTCAATTCTATTGTCTTTCTTCCTTCGTCTGACAGTAAACACATCAAATTCGCATCAGCATCTATCGATGGATTAATTCGTATCTGGTGTGTGGATGTCGACTCAAAAGAAAAGGTTTGGGATGCACCAGGTGACGACGGGTGGCTAATTGGAGATGATGGTATATTATTACTTTGGCTTCCCTCAAACGTTCGTCGTACTCTCGTTTATGGCTCGTGTGTTCGCATCCTCAATTCTCGGCTCTCAACAACGTTGACGCTGTCTAAGTATCAAGGGCATAAATGGACATCATGTTTCCCCTCTTCTACCATCGTTTAAACACGTTTTCATATTTCTCTTCTTCCCCTCCCAGAGTTTCCCTTCTTCATTTTGCTTTCGTTCCTTCGTCTACTATATAACAAAACAAATACCCGTTTATCTCAATCAACTCAACTTTAGTAAGTACTTCTCCCTCTGTTTCTGTTTTACTGACCTTATTCCCCTGGTTATCAAAGTAAATCACTTCAAATTATTACGAGATCCTCGATGTAACGACGTTTATGTATGGTTTTTATGATGGTTAAAATAAGAAATCCTATTAAAAATACCCTACTTGCTAAGAAGTAATTACGTGAAGGACATTTTATCAAATCAAACAGATCAGGTTCTTTATATTTTGAATGTCTTATTGATTAGGAGTATACAAGAGCACTTAAGCTATTTGTGTAATTACTTTCTTAAGGATTCTATATGGTGATTACTAACGTGATACAGAGGACTCAAGTATAGGGATGCCTAGTGAGAAAGGGGACGTAAACCACGGAGCAAAGATAGTTAATGTACAATGACGACAGGGCGTCTGTATTATGGAGATACATATCCTTTGATAGAGAGATATTCTGGTGACGTATTCGGTAATGATCGAGTTTAAGATTAAGGCATACGTCTAGACGAGTTTTCAAAGAAGGATCAAATGTTATTTGCGCTCGTACCTCGAATGAATCTTTAAATCTATGTTTTTTCTTTACGTGTCCTCTTCAGAAGAAAATTGAAGGACGAGAAGTAAATTATTAAATACCAAGACTATATTCAATATCTGGCTCCGTTTTTTCTCATTTCGTAGTTGTTGACCAGGGTTGCTTATATGTATCTATTTGGTTTATTTGATTATTTATAGAGTTAACAAAGGATCAATTAGAGATGCCTTGTAAACTGTGTTTATTATATCTGAAGGAAAGGATCGGATGATCGAGTAAAAGTGGGAAAATTATATAGTACATAGTATCGAAGGTTTTGAAAAATAATTCTCACAAGAAGACTCTCTCCTCAATCATTTCACAATATAATAGCTTATGTTAGAGGCAGTTTCTCCAGAGTTTCTTTTTAATGAAGTGAAAAAATACTCGAAGCTATGGAAAAATATTCGGCTACTTGATTAATCAAAATAGGCTTCCTACCATCATTATCACCTTTTTTTCCTCCCTTTAATTCGCGTGCAACACGAACTATAATTAGCCCAGGCTCCAAACGTGTTTGCGAATCGGCCCCTACAGCCCACTGGGTAGATCAACAGTGCATACCACTATACATTGGTCGAACCTAACTCGATTTCAAGAAAACCGTCTCAGAACATTTATCTACTTTCTCCTTAATTCCTCTCGACTTATTTGCAATCGTTTGGGGTATCGGAGCGCTACAATGTCTTCTTCTAATAAGTACTTCATCCTCAAAGGTTCGAATAACTCCTTTTATATTGTCCTTAATATATCTTAATTCATATTTATGTTAGTCATACGCGCACAAATTCTAGTATTATGGAAGGCAAGCCTCACGGGGCCCAGGAGGATTATATACACGATAAAAGGAAAGAAGGCAGACCCTTCGTCTATCGTCGAGATATCGTTCGGTGATGTTATCATGTGGACTGGTGTCGCAGAGAACACTACATCACCTGAGTGGAATGAGTCGTTTTTGATGTGTGTATCTATTTTTATTGGCATATTTGGATCATACTCATTCATGAACATACTCATTCTTTAGATCATGCCCTCAACAGCCGTCAAGTCTTATTATTGCCATTAAAATCAAAGTTGATGATACTTGTATTGGCCAAGCTGAAATAGATCTCGATGAACTAATAGACGAGTATGAAAAAGGTAGTGATCCACTTTTAATACCCGGCCCAATATTGAATTAGAAAGCTGATAATCATTAAAGTTGACTCAGAGGTATCACTCCTCCCAGTTGGAAAACTTGGGTCAAAGAGAAACGGATCAATCACCCTGCAACTCGAAGTAGCTGATTTGAGAGCGGCCGCAAGATGTGCTGTCCGGAATCTTTCTCGGGTTATTCGTCAGAGATCTAGAGATGCTAATAATCTATCTCAGTTCATTGGAGATGCAGCCCCCGATATCGAAAATATCTTGGAGTTGGCTGATGATATTGCGCAGGTAACACTGCTCAACTACATTTAGTGAACTAGAGATTTCTGACCCCTTCTCAGCTAAACTCGTATTTGAAACTGTCTCTAGGATTATTAACACTGCTTGGAAAGGTAGGCATATTGAAACCTCTTTTGATCAATTCAAGTTAAATATATATATTTATTCATTAAGCGCATATCCAAACAACTCAGGTTTAATAAAGAACTAGAGGATATGAAGATTAAGCTCGAGGACGCGTTGAGTCTTATAAACAACATAGGGGGCACTAAATCAACGGAGTATCTTGTTTCGATTCGAGACCGGTTCCTTGAGTTCATTGTATATTGCTCTGCTTTTATCCAAGACTATATTCGTCTCTCTTTGATTGGTGAGAATGGTGTCAAATTACTACTTGATAATTATTCATTATATATATTAATTTTGATAGGCCAAGCATATCGAAAAGATAAGAAGGATACAATAGAGGTGTTTAAAGAGAAAATTAGGGAATTGAGGAAAGAGATAGGAGAAGCTTTACTTACCCAAATCGATAAGAAGGTGAACGGTATTGATGGAAAGATTGATAGGGTCGATGGAAAACTTGATGATGTACTAGAGCGTATGCCTAAGAAGGGAATCCTTAAAGGTATGAAGGTTGATAACTACTTCCTCATTTACTTCTTTTAAACTTCAAAATAGAGTTGGAGGAGAAACTAAAACCAATACCAGTGACTGGAACAGAAGCAAATCGTTCAAAGTGTATGGAAGGCACTCGTGTCCAAGTTCTGAGAAAAATCAACTCTTGGGTACGGGATACATCTTCACCTAGTATTTTCTTGCTTACCGGAGGTGCTGGGAATGGGAAGAGTACAATAGCAAGGACGATCGCTCAAGAGTATGCAAGTAGAGGAGAACTTGGAGCGTACATGTTCTTTACCAGAGGCAAGACTGACCCAAAAGCTGGCCTTACTACTATCACCAATATGGTGATACAAACTGTCTCATACAGTCTAGCCTGTCATAACCCCCAAATTGCTGAGCTTATATATGCAGAAATCGGAAACGATAAAGAATCCCAGTTCCCTTCATCTGAAACTCTTTTCAACAAGCTCCTACGCAATCCACTCCATTCGCTCATGAGTAACGAAAATACAAAAGTAGACACTCCAATTCTTGTCGTTCTCGATGCACTTGATGAATGTGGGGATTCAGATGCACAAAAAGAGCTCACCAACTTCATTATTGGAAAGTTGTCAGGTCTACCATCAATCTTTCGTTTCTTCATTACCACTAGACCCGAGAAAGGTGTTGCTTCCCTCTCTCAATCTACCAGTCCTCACCTCTGTGTACGCGAGTGCATAGATCCCAAATCGGACGATTGCAAACAAGATGTCCTTGAGTTTATTAAACACGAGATGGGACTGTTGAAAGAAAAGGGAGAAATTGTTGTAGAGAAGAATTGGCCCTGGGACGAGAATATGGGGAGATTAGGAGATGCAGCAGGTGGGGTCTTCATATGGGCGTCGACGGTCATCAAGTATATTACTTCGAAAAAGATAGATCGATTTGAATGTCTAGTGGATCTGATTGAGAACTCTAAAATCCTTATTAAGGATTTGGGAGGACTGTATGCAACAGTGATTAAAGATTCACTTGATTGGGATGACGATATAACAAAGGAACGATTCTCGAAAGTGTTCTCACTCATCTTGTTCGGAAAGACACCAATGACGGATGAAGATATTGATGCTATACTTGGTCTAAAGTCTGGTAAAACTAAGGAACTACTTTCTTGTCTTCAAAGTTTGGTGATGTATGGAGCGGATGGTCGGATATGTGTGCAGCATACGTCATTATATGACTATCTTGTTATATGCAAAGGGGAGAAGTGGCACGTTGACCCAAATAAGGAGAAAGAAAGGATCACATCGCGTTGTTTTGAATTGATGAAGAGTCAACTTCGTTTCAACATCTGCGATCTTGAAACATCCTTCAAGTTCAATCGAGATGTCCCCGATCTTGAAAAACGTGTCAAAGAGAGAATCCACCCTGGATTACTGTATGCCTGTCGTTATTGGGCATCACATCTACGAGACGTTCCCTATTCCGATAAGATATTGTTTGAGCTTGACTATTTCATGTATAAACAATTATTATATTGGCTTGAAGTCCTTAGTCTCACCAAGAGTCTGTATGAATACCTTGAGCCAGTATTAGAGAATGCAATAGGATGGGTCAAGGTAAGTCGTCGAACAACAGCCCGTACCCAAAGACTGATTCTATAACAGAATAAAGAAGGTCACATTGCATCGAGTGTTTCATCCTTCCTCGAAGATGCCATTTATCACCTAGTCGAATTCATTCAACCGATCTCGGAGAGTACTCCCCATATATACATGACGTTCCTACCTTCTAAGAGGTCTGAGTCAGATGTCGCAAAACACTATTCAAGGAATATAAAGGAACCCACATACATCGAGTATATTGGAGACAAAGCTACGTTGGGATGTATTAGACAAATTTTTGTTGGAAGTAGCGTTTCTTCAATTTCACTTTCTTCCAACAGAAACCATCTTTTATCTGGATCACCCTCGGGGACTTATCTATGGGATGTAGATAATGGGGAGCTAGTAAAAGGTCCATTTGGAGGGGATGCGAGTATCTCCTTCTCCTATTTTGGAAATAGAACCGTGGTAGTGAATGGAGATGGTGTAGTCGATGAATGGGACGCAGATACTGGTGAAAGACTTCATGTGTTACTCACAGTAGATATCGGACGTATAACTTCTGTCGTAGCCAATTTTCAAGGATATTATGCAATCGGTTCCGAGAATGGGGCTATTCAACTACTGGATCGCCGGGAAAAGACAACCATTGGCAAGCCACTGATGGGTCATTCGGGGAAAGTGCTGGCTCTTTCATTTAGTGGTCTTAGGCCCCGGTATCTTGCATCAGGTTCCGAGGACCAAAGCATTATTATATGGAATGTATGGAGACAAGAAAAGAAATATGCACCACTCAAAGGTCATTCGGGTCCAATCACATCCGTTGTTTTCACAGTTGGTAGAGAAAATCTTGTATCAGGCTCTTTGGATAGGACCGTTCGTCTATGGGATGTGTCCACAGGTGATATGCTGCACACGTTCTCTGCCAGCGGAATGGGTGGTGTATATTCCGTTGCAAGTTTTATGAGTGGTGGGCACATACTGTCAGGATCCGAAGATGGGATGATACGAATGTGGGATACGAGACACAGGGAGATGCCTCCAAAGAAATTTATCGGGCATACGGGTAAAGTCATCTCTCTCTCGGTTAAATTCACCGACAGAGGCAGACGCTTTGCTTCAGGATCCTCGGACGGGACGATTCGTGTGTGGGATGTGGCAATTGATGAGGGATCAGTGGAAGCGATCGCCGCGTCACCGAATGGCGAGTATCTCGTCTCGGGATCGCTCACAGGCACAGTGAGTATTTTGAGAATCGAGACTGGTGAGCTCATCAAGGGTCCGCTGAAAGGGCACAACGAACGGGTGACGTCACTCTCATTCTTGTCCGATGGATCTCATTTTGCATCCGGTTCATATGACGGAACCGTGATTATTTGGAATTTGACCGATGGGTCAGTCACGTGGTCAAGCAAGCAGCAATCAGCTTGGGCGAATTGTTTCTCTCCAGATGGAAAATACGTCGCATCAGGCACTGGAAACACAATTCGAGTTTGGGACTCGAAAAGTGGAGAGCTATCCTTCAATCCGCTTGAAGGTCATTCAAAACTTGTCAACTCCGTATGCTATTCGCCAGATGGAAAGAGAATTGTCTCCGGTTCACGGGATAAAACTGCCTGTATTTGGGATGCTTCGAATGGTACTTTACTCCTCACATTACAAGGTCATTCAGACGCAATCACCTCTGTGACCTACTCCCACGATGGCTCATACATTTTATCTGGATCTCGTGACGGAACGATACGGGTTTGGAATGCTAGCGATAGTAAACCGGTCCATGAACCTTTCAAGGCACATGAGGAAAACGTAATTTCGATCTGTTTTTCTCCTGATGACACGTGTTTCATCTCCACATCTTGGGATAAAACTGTTCGTGTATGGAATACATCAACTAGAGAGCTTTTATTCAAAGCGAATGTCTCATCTGTCATCAGGTCTGTTGTCATTCTTCCTTCGTCCGATAGTAAACACATCAGATTTGCATCAGTATCTTGGGATAGGTTGATTCGGATATGGCGTGTGGATATCAACTCAAAAGAAAGGATTTGGAATGCACCAAATAATGAAGGATGGGTAATTGGAAATGATGGAAATTTATTATTTTGGCTTCCCTTAAACATTCGTCCTACGTTCATTGGTGGCCCATGTATTCACATTCTCAATTCTCGACTATCAACAACGCTAACATTATCCAAGTATCAGGGAAGTCATTGGATATCATGTTTCCCCTCTTCTTCCACTGTTTAGATCTATTTCTTCTCTTTCTCTTGTCAGAGTTGGTTTCTCTAAGATTTCTTTTAGTAAAGATAAAAAAAACATTTTACTCAGAGCTAAAAAAATTGGCTAATTAGTTAAAATAGGTACTACTATTATTACGATCTTTTTTTTTTCCGATTTGCCCTATATTCCACTAGTGATTAAACGGTGCATGCTAGTACACACTAACTGACCTTAAGTCAAGTCAAAGAAAACTGATTCAGCACATTCATCTACTTTCTCCTTTTCCCTCTCGACTTATCCGCAGTCATTTGTAATATCAGAATGCTACAACGTCTTCTAAAAAGTACTTCATTTTCAAAATTCGGATACTTTTTTGTATCGCTCCTATTATGTCTTAAATTATATTTATTCTAGTCATAAGTGCATTTCAGAACTCTAGGAGAAAACCTTATAGTGTACAAATAGATTATAAATACGATAAAAAGAAAGAAGGGCAGACCCTTCACCACTTTATTATTTTATTACTCCTCTTGTACCCTTTTTTCGGTCTTTTTCCGCCATTTGGTACGGATTCATTATTTTTTTTGCGTTGCCTTAGCGTTCCTCTTTCAATTTCACTCCCTTCCCCGTGTTCAATTTTCCTTTTTTTTTGCTTTCCACTCTTCAAATATGTGTGTAGACCTCCCTTTCCCACAATCCTCATTGAGTGCACATTCAGCAAACCCTATTTGTCGTTATTTGTCCCTGTCTCTATTGCATACGAGAGCTTAGCTGTGTATCGAGGAAGGAATTTATTTGAAGTACAATTTGTAAGTTTTCTTGTAGTGGATTAGAAGATGGAACGTTATTGAGTTATTGAGACAGAACAAAAGGTGGAGGATCTCCCTACATTCGATACTTTATTACTGAAATAAACTTTATTATTCTCTGTGTTTTGCGCGAGTAGGTGAGAAATGCATACTCAGAAACATAGTGAGATGAGGTACATAATATTGGCCGTGTGGGACTCGAGAAGTGTATTGTCCGATTTAGATTTTCCTGAATCTACATACAAATACAAATGTTACGGCGAGCTCGTCTCCCAGTTGTTTATACTCAGTATAGTAGTTTATCTCAGTTGCTCTCTCAGCTGACCTCCCACATAACTACCTACTCGTGCAGAATACGGAGAAAAATGTAATTGTTTTTCAATGATACAATGCTAAGTGTTGGGAGGTCCCCAACTCTTTGTTTCATCTCAATTCGTATATTTTTTAATCAAAACGTTTGTCATATTTTTAATACTCAGTTTGTTTACACAGCTCTTGTTCAATAAAATTCAAGATTTGAACTCGAATGAGGTACAAGCTATAAACTCATGATTGGATCATAGCTAGTGATCAATTTCTTGTCTTTCTATATAATTATAAAAGAATAACACAAGTACCTTATTCCTCACTCTTTCCTCTTCGTTTCTCCTGTGTACTTCATTCAGATCGTTAGGCTGTTGATCACTAACTACTGAAACTTATGTCTATATTTGAGACACAGAACTATGTGCACGGCACAATTATTCAACAGTATATTCAAGTATCCATTTGCTCGCTCCTTGTATATGATAACTGTGAGTTACATATGGGCCAGATTTTCGAATGTATAAATACTTACAATAATATTAGTAATTACAAAGGATAAAGAGGTATTATTTTATTAAGTGTGATGTTCCACTTATACTTAGAACCTCTTAGGTCAAGTACTTTTGGGTACGTTAGGATATATATAATCGTTTCAGACTTTGTATCATTCTTGAATCCTCCCGAGCTCATCCGTGCCCAAGACTAGGCGATGGTATACTCTGACACATATCCTCTTCTTTCTTGTAAGTTATAATCTTCACATATTAAAAAATATCTATTTAATCTCTTTAGAATCAATATGTTGGAATATTATCTGCAATAGTATATCTTCTCTGTAAATAAACACATAATAATATATATTCTATAGTATACTTACTATTACACAGATAACTCTCTGGATGCTACTACTAATTTGTACGTCCATCTCTGTTATACATCCAGATAATATTAATTCAACTCTGTGTCATAGGTGTAATACACATTATTGCATCAACTGGGACAAAACTGATAACTTTAGTTCATTAGGCAGGTTTAGTGATTGGATAAAAAATATTGGAAGTACGTATATGGTGAATCCTCTATTGAAATTATAAATATATATTAACGCTTCTTTTTAGACCTCTTCAACATTATTATTATTGATTGTACGACTCCCATTGTTCTCACTGTTCTATTCTATCTGATAATTAATAGATATACTGGTCATCCGTGTACTTGCTTTATGGAGTAATAGTGAGTAGACAGAAATAAAATAATTTGTATCTTTCCTAATGAACGAACGAAACAGACAAGTTCCTATCAGTAATTCTTAGGATGATGATAATATGTGAAGTTGCCATCAAAATTATGGCCATTATCAAAGTAATGTCAATCAAAGATAGTAAGTCCAACCTAGGTCTCTTAAAAGCAAACTAAATAACCATAGTCCAAGCCTACAGTTTCATACAGGTAACATTATGTGGCACTCCCGCACAAGATTCTGTACAATGGAATAAGTTTGGGACAGTAGACTGGTAATAATTATTGATTTTATAATTTCCTAATCTTACATATTTACTCAGGGCGATTCCGTTATTTGTCGGACTCGCTTTATTTTCTTTGGCTATCTATAAATCTATCAAACACTGGATATCACTGGGATATAAGAAGAATGAATTGATCTATATAATGATACGGGACCAGATTATTTATTATGTTATGTACCTACCTTTTTTCTAGTTATTAAATATGCATTGACTAATATCCTACTTTTAAGGGTTATAATTTGTAGCATAATTAATCTCATCGACTATCAATCAGAGTATGCGCTCGATTCTACCAGAAGTGGGATTGTCTCTATTCTTGGGAGTCCGAGTTTATTATGCCTACTAGGGAGTAGAATGTTTATCAACCTCAAGGAGGCTGGCTCATCCGATGTGAAGAGTGGATCATCTACTTCTGCTTTATCCCAACAGAGTGGAAGGAGTGTGGTCAGTGATTTACAATTTGCGGATATGCCCGCTAGCCTGCACTCTGGTAAGTATTGTCTCCCCTTGACTATCAGGTTTTGGTGTCTGATTTCGGGTAGGTGAACAAGAAAGTGTAGTATCCCAAGCCTCGTAGGATATTATTGTATGTCCAGGTGCATGTCTCACTAAAGGCATTATGATTGATCAACGCCTTCATTACTATTCTAGTAAGGTGAAAACTAGACTCTGGGTCGCAGGATCCAACGATGTTCTCTAGTCAGTCCGTAGGAGATGTTGGGGAAACGTTGATCCATCTTTGGCTTGACTCGACTAACGTTTAACATACAAACATACAAAGGAGTTGATTTTCCCAAACACTATTTATATCTGAATCTGGACCAGATCTCACTGTAGAATGAAACTATCGCTTTAACTTGATTATTTTTGATATAATAATATTCATTTCTCAATTTTCGCAATCTGAATTATAGTAAAGGCGTTGTGGGCTCAGTGGGTGATTCAGACCTACATGTATAATTTCCGTATCAGACGTGTCATTAAACACTTGCTTCTGACTAAACTTTTAGTAGAAATTAACACAAATACAATACAATCCATGAAAGCCTAGAAATCCTGTTTTTGACCAACTAAGTCTCATCTCAGTATAAGACAAAGCGACGAAGCTCCCATATAGATTTATATTCAGAAAACTCTATTTTTAGTTATTAGTCCCTATCTCTATTGCATATGAGAACTTAGCTGTATGTTGGGGAGGGAATTATTTGAAGCACAATTTTCAGGTTTTCCTGTAGTGGATTTAGTGCTTTATTACCGAAGTAAACCTTATTATTCTCTGGATTCCACGCAAGTAGGTGATAGATGCATACTCAGAAACATAGTGAGGTGAGGTACATAATAATATCCGTGTGAGACTCGAGAAGTGTATTGTCCGATTTAGACTTTCCCGAATATACATATAAATACAAATGTTACGGTGAGCTCAGTATAGTAGCTTATCTCAGTTGCTCTCTCAGCTGACCTCCCATATAACTACCTACTTGTGCAGAATACGGAGAACAATGTAGTTGTTTTTCAATATACAACGTTAAGTGTTGGGAGGTCATCAACTCTTTGTTTCATTTCAATTCGTATCTATTTTTTAATTAAAATGTTTGTCATATTTTTAATACTCAGTTTGTTTACATAGCTCTTGTTCAATACAAATTCAAGCTTTGAACTCGAATAAGGTACAAGCTACAAACTCATGATTGGATCATAGTTAGTGATCAGTTTCTTGTCTTTCTATATAATTATAAAAGAATAACACAAGTACCTTATTCCTCACTCTTTCCTCTTCGTTTCTCCTGTGTACTTCATTCAGATCGTTAGATTGTTGATTACTAACTACTGAAAGTTATGTCTCTATTAGAGGCAAAGGGCTATGTGCACAGCATAATTATTCAACAGTATATTGAAGTATCTATTTGTTCGCTCCTTGTATATGATAACTGTGAGTTACATATGAGCTAGATTCTTGAATGTATAAATACTTACAATAATATTAGTAATTACAAAGGATAAAGAGGTATTATTTTATTAAGTGTGATGTTCCACTTATACTTAGAACCTCTTAGGTCAAGTACTTTTGGGTACGTTAGGATATATATAATCGTTTCAGACTTTGTATACTTCTTGAATCCTCCTGAGCTCATCCGTACCCCAGACTAGGCGATGGTATACCCTGACACATATCCTCTTCTTTCTTGTAAGTTATAATCTTCACATATTAAAAAATATCTATTTAATCTCTTTAGAATCAATATGTTGGGTTATTATCTGCAATAATATCTCTTCTCCGTAAATAAACACATAATAATATATATTTCTATAGTATACTTACTATTACACAGATAGCTCTCTGGATGCTACTACTAATTTGTACGTCCATCTCTGTTATATATCCAGATAATATTAACATAACGCTGTGTCTTAGATGTAATACATATTATTGCATCATCTGAGACAAAACTGATAACTTTAGTTCATTAGGCAGATTTAGTTATTGGACAACAAGTATTGGAAGTATGTATATGGTGAATCCTCTATTGAAAATATAAATATATATTAACGCCCCCTTTTAGACCCCTTCATTATCATTATTGATTGTACGACTCTCCCTGCTCTCACCGTTCTATTCTATCTGATAATTAATAGATATACAGGTTACCCGTGTACTTGCTTTATGGAGTAATAGTGAGTGGATATAAATAAAATAATTTGTATCCTTCCTAATGAACGAATGAAACAGACAAGTTCCTATCAGTAATTCTTAAGATAATGATAATATGTAAAGCTGCTATCAACATTATGGTCATTATCAAGGTAATATTAATCGAAAATAGTAAGTTCAACCTAGCTCTCTTAACAGCAAACTAACAGCTATAGTCCAAGCCTACAGTTTTCTACAAGTAGTATCATGTGGTACTACCGCACAAGATTCTGTACAATGGATCAAGTTTGGAATAGTAGACTGGTAAGAATATTTTATTTTTTAACTTCCTAATCTTACGTATCTACTCAGGGCGACTACCCTCTTTGTCGGTCTCGCCTTGTTTTTTTTGGCTATCTATAAATCCGTCAAGCACTGGATATCACTGGGGTATAAGAAGAATGACTTGATATATATAATGATTCGGGACCAGATTATTTATTATGTTATGTACCTACCTTTTTCTAGCTTAAATATGCATTGTCTAATGTCCTACTTTTAAGGATTATATTTTGTAGCATAATTAATCTCATCGGCTTTAAATCAGACTATGAGCTCGATTCTACCAGAAATAGTATTTTCTCTATCCTTGGGAATCCGAATTTATTATGCCTACTAGGGAGTAGAATGTCTATTAACCTCAAGGAGGCTGGCTCATCCGATGTGAAGAGCGGATCATCTACTTCTACTCTATCCCAACAGAGTGGAAGTAGTGTGGTCAGTGATTTGCAATTTGCGGATGTGACTGGTAGTATGAACTCTGGTAAGTATTGTCCTACCTCAATTGGCTAGGTTTACATATCTGACTTTTGGTAGCTGAACAAGGATCTGTAGTGTCCCAGTCTACAATTAATTCGACGAGTATGGCCGAGACTGGTGATTCTGATGTATAAAAGCCCTCATAGGGTTACTGCCCATCTTTGGCTCGACCGGGACTAACGTTTAACATAGAAAGGAGTTAATTTTACAAACACTATTTATATCTTAATCCGGACCGGATCTCACTGTAGAATGAGCCTATCGCTTTAACTTGATTATTTTTGATATAATAATATTCATTTCTCAATTTTCGCAATCTAGGTACTATATAATAAAGGTGCTATGGACTCAATGGGTGATTCAGACCTACGTATAATCCCTGTATCAGACGTGTCACCATACACTTGCTATTCAATAAGTTTTTGATAAGAGTTAACGCAAGGACGAGCACAAGCAAACAGATGGATTTATTATAATATTGTATACGTGTCGTATTCTCATATGCAATAGCAACAAAAACAAAAACAGGAGATCCGATAACTACAAAAAATAGAGACTTTGCTAAATTTGAAATCAAAATTGAAATTGTGCACCAAGAAAAAAATAGAAATGAAGATGAAGATGAAGACGAAAAATGGAAGATGGAGATGAAAATAGGAAATACAAATATCGAAAGGGGGTGGGGTAGGGGTGAGTTAGAAAGAAAGATGAAAGAAAGAAAAAAGAGAAGAAAAAGAAAAGGAAATTTAAAGTTTAACTTTAAGTAAAATAATAACAAAAAGACAAGTCAGAGGGCCTGGGATACAATGTGGGGTGCGTTGCGTTGGAAAGATATCATCCGGTATCGCCAAGGGTTTTCTGAAATTGAAATGGGACAAGAAAAGGGGAGGGGGGAAGGGTCTATACATGTATTTGAAAAAGGGAAAAAGGGAAGAATGATTATAGGATAAGAACCGAAGTTGAAAGAGGAACTTTAGGGTAGTGCAAAAAATAGTAAATAGTGAATAGTGAATAGTGAATCCAAAACCGAATGCCGAAAAAAAAACCGTGAAAAAGTAGAAAAGTTAATAATAAAGTAGGGTAAAAATGGTAGGGTAGACTAGGGTAGAGTATAGAAAGGGGAAGAGGGAGGGAAATAGAAACTGATGGAATGCCAAAAGAAAAAAAAAGAGGAAATCGATCAAACATAGTCGAAAATGGAGAAGATACCAAGAACCAAGTAAAAATAAAAGACAAAAAGACGTTCGTACGTAGTACACAACATATAACACGGGGGTAGGGAGGAAGGGGGGTAGTGAGAATTATCGTTTCGTTACTAGCTAGTACTAAGTAGGATTTTCTTTTGAACATGATAAAAAAGTGGACTTGAATCGTCGTCGGTCAAGATGAGTTTTGTCCAAGGTTCCAAGAGGGGAAAAAGGGGATAAAAACAAATTTTGACATAACATACATCAAGTCAATTACGATAGATAAAAAAACCTTCGTTTCGTCTAGTCTTTCTCTTTAGCATTATCTTTATCTTTATCTGAGGAGTCATAACAAAGTCATCCCTTCTCCGCTCGTCTCGCATACGTCTCATAACGGAATCAAAAAAAAGCAGACTTTACGCAGGGCCCATACCTCCCTGTCCACCAGCACCACCAAGTAATCCGCCTCCTCTTCTTCCTCCTCCTCCTATACCCGTCATAGTCCCATAACTACTCGACGTCTCCCCCTCGCCTTCCCCGCCTCTCATCCCTCTTCCACCCCTGAATCCTAAACTTCCACTACTTGTCGTCCCTTGCTCGTCGACGGTTGGGTGCGTGACCATCGAGTCGTGTGCGCTGCTTAGGAAACTTGGCTGTGGTCGTGCTCCTCCCGTGGTGGAAGAAATTGGGAGTGGGAGTGTGGATGATCCTACTATTCTGGTGGGAGAGGTGAGTATGAGAGCGGGTCCGGATTCTGATGAGTTGGAGTGTGATTCGGATACAGAAGCGGAAAATTGAACTTGTATTTGTTCTTGCTCCTGTTCTTGCTCCTGCTCATTATTATCCTGCTTAATCTCAACCGACAAAGGAGACCTCGTTGTCGACTTCGCGGAATCCACCCTCGTCCTAACACCACTACGGATGGGCTGACCGAACGTATCATCCTCGCCCTCTCCGGGACCTCCACTCACAGGACTCTCAACCAAAACCTCCCTCACGCTCACATCCCCACTCTCGCTCTCCTGCGTTGCCCCCGACCCAGAACGTCTATGTATACTAGGCACTTCCTCCAATCTCGCTAACGAGCTCGCACGGCTCCTCACTCCTAGTTCATAGTAGTCTCTTCTCCCTCCTCCACCTATGCCTCCGATGGAGGCCTGACCGATGGTCTGGACGAGGGATTGCGTACGTGAACGCGAAAGCGGTCCCACTTGAGTCTGGAAACTGACGCTCCTGCTCCTCCCACCCGAAGACGCTCTTGACCTCCCACTCGCACTCTCACCTAAACTCCCGGCCAAACTCCCAGCGACACTACCGTTAAACGACCGATTGTATCCTCGCCCCTGTCCACTCCCACTCCCACTGCTAAACGAGCCATTACCAGACGAGAAAGATACAGCTCGAGAGCCTCGACTCCCATTGCTCACGCTTGCCCCGTACCCACTCTGCCCGGAATGTCCAGAATGGCCGGAGTGGAGAGAGTGACCGGAATGCAGGGAGTGCATGGACTGCATACCGTCGCCTGCGCCTGTACTACTACTCTGTCGACTCCGAGCACTCACACTCGCACTACTCTGCCTGCTCCTCCCCATCCCCAACCCACCAAGTCCGAGTCCGAAACTGACGTTAAACCCAAGCTCAGCACCGAGTAAGCTATTCGATCGACTCCTACTCCCGCCCCTACCCTCGCTATTTGTCCTACTGCGAGACCGACTGCGTGATCTGTTCCGGCCACTGCTGCCCAGGGAGGAGCGTCAAGAGACGTCACCAGATAGTAAACCGACACTGTCTTCTTTCTCTCTTTCTTCTTCTGCTGCGATTGCCTCGCCCTCACCTTCTTCACCCCCGCCTTCTTCACGTTCGACTTCATCCTCGTCGTCATCAAGGTCAGGTTCGTAAGCGGGATAAGGGTAAGGACCCGCTGTCTCCCCCGCACCTCCCGCACCAGTACCCGCACCAGCACTACTACTAATCGATCTCGCCCGGTCTCTCATCACAATATCAGCAAGCACTTCTTCTCGTACACTCCCCCACTCGACCCACTTGGCCCACTCTCCTCACCTCCCTTCGCACGTCGTCTCTCCCTCCTCCCGGCACGTACAGCAGCCGCACTCGGTGGCATAGGCATAACGATCGGTACAGGCACGGACGAGTGCATAGACACGGACATAGGTACGGACGTAGACATAGACATAGGCATCCTAGTACCCACAAGCGGACTCTTCCCACTCATCCCCTCATAATCAAACTCCATCGTCGACTCCCCGTCGTCTCTGTCTCCAATTGGCGAGATCGGCGAACTTGGACCTGGACCCTCGAGCGAAAGAGAGGGCTGAGGCCCAAAGACACTGACCCCCGCGAACCGGGGGTTACTCACGGGCGACCCATAGCTCAAACTAGCTGCCATCCCGGGACTACGTGGACTCGTTAGACTCGTTGGGACCGTAGTTGTGAGGCGAGTAGTATACGACTGATGAAGATGTCCTTGAGTCTGTTCCTCCTCCCCCGCGTCCTGCTGCTCCTGCTCCTCCTGCACCTCCTGCACTTCCTGAACCTCCAGCACCGACTATGATCCCTCCTCCGCTCCCTCCTACGATCCCACTGAGACTACTCAACCCGCTTAACCCCGAAATGGCGCTCCCTTCACTCGTCTTCGAACCCCTCGTACCAGCACTACTGCTCCCCCTAGACCTCCTGCTCTGATAACTATGTATAGGAAACTGCTGCTGCTGGCTGCTCATGCTCACATGACGTAATTGGAAGGGGAACCGCGAAGCGATGGGGTGTCCGAGGCTGCTCATCGAGACGCTTCCGCTGCCTGTCCCGCTGGAACATCCTGTATTGCTCCCTGTATGGCTGGAACGACCTGTCATGTTTGACCTGCTTGTGCCCGTGCCTGTGTTGGATACTGATGCTGATGCTGATGCTGATGCTGATGCTGATGCTGATGCTGATGCTGAGGCGGTGTAGGGTCCTTCGATATCGACGAGGCTGAGCCCAAATTCGTCGTATTCCTCACCTTCTTCCTCTGGCGACAGTCCACCAATTCCACTTATTCTACTAATACCACTAATACCACCGAGTCCGCCACTAGAGACAGTATCCTCCCTCATCCTCCTCAACCCATCCTCCTGCGTCTCCTCAAACTTCCCGCCGGCAGAGGTAGACCCAGAGGCAGAAGGACTAGGCGGGAACGGTATCCCCATCTTCTCTTCGTCTTTCACACCTTGGACGGGTGAGCCCGAGACGCCCGCACCGGAAGAAGATAGTTGGGCGGGATAACCGGCGAAAACGTACCCCCACATTCTTTCCTCTTCTTTTTGGACTTTGTCTTCCCACTGCCGCTGGCGCTCTTGCTGGAGCCTGTGTCTGGACGTTCTTTGTCTTTGGAGTCTTTGTCTTTGAGAGACGAGGAAGTTGAGACCGAGACTGAGTGGGCTTTGGGAGATTTTTGAGGTGTTGAGACGGGGACCGAGACCGTGTTAGGATGGGGTGCGGGCGAAACGATACTCGCCGACGATTGTCTAGACGCCTCCATCTCGAGCTCCCTCCCTCCTCCACTCCGAGTCAACCATAACTCCCGCTTGATATCCAAACCATCGTATTCGTATTCATATTCGTAATCGAGTTCACGCTGGAGTTCAAGAGACGTATCGAACAACTCTTCCCGTAGTGCTCCTCTCTCTTTCTTCGTCGTCGGTATGGACGGTATTCTTCCGGTTCCACTTTTCTGCTTAGCCTTGGCCCCGGAGAGGTTGTTGTGGGATGGGTGTGTACCAGCAGAGGACGACGAAATACGACCGCGTGCCTGTACTTGTGCATATGCCTGTACCTGCCCTTGAGACCTACTCGCCACATCAACATCAATCCCCACAGACTTCAACGCCCGATCCACCAACGAATTCTCCTCCTCCTCACTCATAAATCTCCTCTTCTCCATCCCCATCCCCGCACCAGACACATCCACGTCCACGCCCCGAGGCATGGGTAGGATGTTCTCTTTATCCCCATCCTTATCCCCATCGTCCGTAGTCGTGCTCTGAGAAACCTCCCTCCCCACAGTCGTTTGGCCTAATGGAAGTGGAAGTACGGAAGATGTGATAGTTGGCTTCTCTTTACCCACTGCCGCGGAGGCAGGAGAAAAAAGACAAACATCATATGCGTCAAATATCCTTGCGCGTGTACATTCCATCCACCCTCACGTAGTCCTCACACCATACTCTTCTCTTTCCTCGCCTCCTCCGCTCATGTCCCTATCCCCTCCATCGCTGTACTCGTATTGGTGCCCGTAATGGTATGTGTTTTTCATCCGCGACTCTCCGAATTCAATTTCACTCCCTTTCCCGTAATCAATTTTCCTTTTTCTTTTGCTTTCCACTCTTCAAATATGTGTGTAGACCTCCCTTTCCCACAAAAGAACTCGGTCATATTAATCACTTTATTATTTTATACTTAAAGTTCAATTTCTCTTCTTTCGACTCACCATCCTACTTCCCTTTCCATTATATTCTAATCTTCATCCTCATTGTGTGCACATTCAGAAATCCCTATTTGTGTTTATTGGTCTCTGTCTCTATTGCATATGAGAGCTTAGATGTATGTTGAGGAAGGAATTTATTTGAAGTACAATTTGCAAGTTTTCTTGTAGTGGATTAAAGGATGGATAGTTATTGAGTTATTGAGACAAAACAAAAGGTGGAGGATCTCCCTACATTCGATGCTTTATTACTGAAATAAACTTGTTATTCTCTGTGTTTTACGCGAGTAAGTGAGAAATACATACTCAGAAACATAGTGAGGTGAGATACATAATAATATCCGTATGGGACTCGAGAAGTGTATTGTCCGATTTAGACTTTCCCGATATATCTATATATATATATATATAAATGTTACGGTGAGCTCAGTATTGTAGCTTATCTCAGTTGCTCTCCCAGCTGACCTCCCACATAACTACCTACTTGTACAGAATACGGAGAACAATGTAGTTGTTTTTCAATGATATAATGTTAAGTGTTGGGAGGTCATCAACTCTTTGTTTCATCTCAATTCATATCTATTTTTTAATTAAAATGTTTGTCATATTTTTAATACTCAGTTTGTTTACACAGATCTTGTTTAATACAAATTCAAGATTTGAACTCGAATGAGGTACAAGCTATAAACTCATGATTGGATCATATCTAGTGATCAATTTCTTGTCTTTCTATATAATTATAAAAGAATAACACAAGCGCCTTATTCCTCACTCTTGCCCCTTCGTTTCTCCAGTGTACTTCATTCAGATCGTTAAGTTGTTGATTACTAATCACTGAAAGTTATGTCTCTATTTGAGACAAAGAACTATGTGCACGGCGTAATTACTCAACAGTATATTGAAGTATCTATTTGTTCGCTCCTTGTATATGATAACTGTGAGTTACATATGAGTCAGATTTTTGAATGCATATATACTTACAATAAAATCAGTAATTACAAAGGATAAAGAGGTATTAATTTATTAAGTATGACGTTCCACTTATACTTAGAACCTCTTAGGTCAAGTACTTTTGGGTACGTTAGGATATATATATAATTTTCAGACTTTGTATCTTTTCCGAGTCCCCCTGAGCTCATCCGTACCCTAGACTAGGCGATGGTATACTCTGACACATATCCTCTTCTTTCTTGTAAGTTATAATATTCACATATTAAAAAATATCTACTTAACCTCCTTAGAATCAATATGTTGGAATATTATCTGCAATAGTATATCTTCTCTGTAAATAAACACATAATAATATATATTTCTATAGTATACTTACTATTACACAGATAACTCTATGGATCCTACTACTAATTTGTACGTCCATCTCTGTTATACATATAGATAATATTAACATAACGCTGTGATATAGGTGTAATATACATTATTACATCATCTGAGACAAAACTGATAACTTTAGTTCATTAGGCAGATTTAGTTATTGGACAAAAAGTATTGGAAGTATGTATATGGTGAATCCTCTGTCGGAAATATAAATATATATTAACGCCCCTTTTTAGACATCTTTAATATTATCATTATTGATTGTACGACTCCCCTTGATCTCACTGTTCTATTCTATCTGATAATTAATAGATATACTGGTCATCCGTGTACTTGCTTTATGGAGTAATAGTGAGTAGACAGAAATAAAATAATTTATATCCTTCCTAATGAACGAACGAAACAGACAAGTTCCTATCAGTGATTCTTAAGATAATGATAATATGTGAAGTTGCCATCAATATTATGACCATTATCAAGTTATTATTAAAGGAAAATAGTAAGTCCAACCTAGATCTCTTAACAGCAAACTAAACAACTGTAGTCCAAGCCTACACTCTTGTACAGGGTATAGCATTATGTGGCACTCCTGGACAAGATGTTGTACAATGGATCAAGTTTGGAATATTAGACTGGTAATAATTATTGATTTTATAATTTCCTAACCTTACATATTTATTCAGGGCGACTCCGTTATTTGTCGGTCTCGCCTTATTTTCTTTGGCTATCTATAAGTCTATCAAGCACCGGATATCACTGGGATATAAGAAGAATGAATTGATCTATATAATGATCCGGGACCAGATTATTTATTATGTTATGTACCTATCTTTTTCTAGCTATTAAATATGCATTTTCTAATATCCTACTTTTAAGGATTATATTTTGTAGTATAATAGATCTCGTCGTCTATCAATCAGAGTATGGGCTCGATTCTACCAGAGAAAGTATTGTCTCTACTCTTGGGAATCCGAGTTTATTATGTCTATTAGGGAGTAGAATGTTTATCAACCTCAAGGAGGCTGGCTCATCCGATGTGAAGAGCGGATCATCTACTTCTGCTCTATCCCAACAAAGTGGAAATAGTGTGGCTAGTGATTTGCAATTTGCGGATGTGACTGGTAGTATGAACTCTGGTAAGTATTGTCCCGCCTCAATTGTTAGGTTTACATATCTGACTTTGGGTAGCTGAACAAGGGTCTGTAGCATCACAAGCTACAATTAATTTGACGAGTAGGACCGAGACTGGTGATTCTGATGTATAAAAGCCCTTGTAGGGTTACTGTCCATCTTTGGCTCGACCAGGACTAACGTTTAACATAGAAAGGAGTTATTTTTGCAAACACTATTCATATCTGAATCCGGACCAGATCTCACTGTAGAATGAGATTATCGCTTTAACCTGATTACTTTTGATATAATAATATTTATTTCTCAATTTTCGTAATCTGAATTATAGTAAAGGTGCTGTGGTCTCAGTGGGTGATTCAGACCTACATGTATAATTTCCGTATCAGACGT
The DNA here is from genome assembly GCA_002287475.2 of Pyrrhoderma noxium. NCBI lineage: Eukaryota > Fungi > Basidiomycota > Agaricomycetes > Hymenochaetales > Hymenochaetaceae > Pyrrhoderma > Pyrrhoderma noxium. The sequence continues at coordinate 547,047 of CM008261.1, forward strand.
GTCACTAAACACTTGCTTCTGACTAAACTTTTAGTAGAAATCAACACCAATACAATACAATCCATGAAAGCCTAGAAATCCTGTTTTTGACCAACTAAATCTCATCTCAGTATAAGACAAAGCGACGAAGCTCCCATATAGATTTATATTCAGAAAACTCTATTTTTAGTTAACGGTCCCTATCTCTGTTGCATATGCGAACTTAGCTGTATGTTGGGGAGGGAATTTATTGAAGCACAATTTGCAGGATTTCCTGTAGTGGATCTCCCAACATTTAGTGCTTAATTACCGAAATAAACTTTTTTATTCTCTGTGTTTTACGCGAGTGGGTGATAAATGCATACTCAGAAACATAATGAGGTGAGATACATAATAATATCCGTATGCGACTCGAGAAGTGTATTGTCCGATTTAGACTTTCCCGAATCTATATATAAATACAAATGTTACGGTGAGCTCAGTATAGTAGCTTATCTCAGTTGCTCTCTCAGCTGACCTCCCATATAACTACCTACTCGTACAGAATACGGAGAACAATCTAGTTGTTTTTCAATAATATTTTCAATGATATAATGTTAAGTATTGGGAGGTCCTCAACTCTTTGTTTCATCTCAATTCGTATATTTTTTAATTAAAATGTTTGTCATATTTTTAATACTGAAATTGTTTACACAGCTCTTGTTCAATACAAATTCAAGATTTGAACTCGAATGAGGTACAAGCTACAAATTCATGATTGGATCATAGTTAGTGATCAGTTTCTTGTCTTTCTATATAATTATAAAAGAATAACACAAGCGCCTTATTCCTCACTCTTGCCCCTTCGTTTCTCCAGTGTACTTCATTCAAGTCGTTAGCTTGTTGATTACTAACTACTGAAAGTTATGTCTATATTTGAGACAAAGAACTTTGTGCACGGCATAATTATTCAACAGTATATTGGAGTATCTATTTGTTCGCTCCTTGTATATGATAACTGTGAGTTACATATGAGTCAGCTTTTTGAATGCATGTACATGTATACTTACAATAAAAACAGTAATTACAATGGATAAAGAGGTATTAATTTATTAAGTATGACGTTCCACTTATACTTAGGATCTCTTAGATCAAATACTTTTGGGTACGTTAGGATATATATAATCGTTTCAGACTTTGTATCATTCTTGAGTCCTCCTGAGCTCATCCGTACCCCAGACTAGGCGGTGGTATACTCTGACACATATCCTCTTCTTTCTTGTAAGTCGTAGTCTTCCTTATTTTTCTAATATTTGCTTAACCTCTTTAGAATCGATACATTGGAATATTATCTGCAACAGCAATTCTTCTCTGTAGATAAACAAGTTATATTCCATACTTCCATAATATACTCATTACTACACAGATAGATCATTGGATGCCACTACTAACTTGTACGTCCATTTCTGTTATACACATACAAACGGTGTTAGCCTAACACTATTCTTTAGGTGTAATACACATTATTGCGTTGTCTGGGACAAGCTGATAACTTTAGTTCATTAGGCAGGTTTAGTTATTGGATAGAAAATATTGGAAGTATGTATATGGTGAATCCTCTGTCGAAAATATAAATATATATTAACGCTTCCTTTTAGACCTCTTCAATATTATCATTATTGATTGTACGACTCCCCTTGCTCTCACCGTTCTATTCTATCTGATAATTAATAGATATACTGGTCATCCGTGTACTTGCTTTATGGAGTAATAGTGAGTGGATAGAAATAAAGTAATTTATATCCTTCCTAATGAACGAACGAAACAGACAAGTTCCTATCAGTAATTCTTAAGATAATGATAATATGTGAAGCTGCTATCAAAATTATGGTCATTATCAAGGTAGTATTAATCGAAAATAGTAAGTCCAACCTAGGTCTCTTAACAGCAAACTAAACAACTATAGTCTACGCCTACACTTTTGTACAGGGTATAGCATTATGTGGCACTCCCACACAAGATTTTGTACAATGGAATAAGTTTGGAATAGTAGACTGGTAATAATTATTGATTTTATAATTTCATAATCTTACATATTTACTCAGGGCGACTCCATTATTTGTCGGACTTGCCTTATTTTATTTGGCTATCTATAAATCTATCAAGCACTGGATATCACTGGGATATAAGAAGAATGAATTGATCTATATAATGATCCGGGACCAGATTATTTATTATGTTATGTACCTACCGTTTTCTAGTTATTAAATATACATTGACTAATGTCCTACTTATAAGGGTTATATTTTGTAGCATAATTAATCTCGTCGGCTATCAATCACAGTATGAGTTCAATTCTACCAGAAATAGTATTTTCTCTTTTCTTGGGAGTCCGAGTTTATTATGCCTATTAGGGAGTAGAATGTTTATTAACCTCAAGGAGGCTGGCTCATCCGATGTGAAGGGCGGATCATCTACTTCTGCTCCATCCCAACAGAGTGGAAGTAGTGTGGTCAGTGATTTACAATTTGCGGATGTGTCTGGTAGTATGAGCTCTGGTAAGTATTGTCCCACTTCAATTGTTAGGTTTACATATCTGACTTTGGGTAGGTGAACAAGGATCTGTGGCATCCCAGGCTACAATTAATTTGACGAGTATGGCCGAGACGGGTGATTCTAACGTATAAAAGCCCTGGTAGGGTTATTGTCCGTCTTTGGCTCGACCAGGACTAACGTTTAACATAGAAAGGAGTTAATTTTGCAAACACTATTTATATCTGAATCCAGACCAGATCTCACTGTAGAATGAAACTATCGCTTTAACTTGATTATTTTTGATATAATAATATTTATTTCTCAATTTTCGCAATCTGAATTATAGTAAAGGTGCTGTGGGTTCAGTGGGTGATTTAGATCTACATGTATAATTTCTGTATCAGACGTGTCATTAAACACCTGCTTCTGACAAAACTTTTAGTAGAAATCAACACCAATACAATACAATCCATGAAAGCCTAGAAATTCTGTTTCAATCAACTAAATTTCATCTCAGTATAAGACAAAGCGACGAAGCTCCCATATAGATTTATATTCAGCAAACTCTATTTTTAGCTATTGGTCCCTATCTCTATTGCATATGAGAACTTAGTTGTATGTTGGGGAGGGAGTGTTTTGAAGCATAATTTTCAGGTTTTTCTATAGTGGTGTTCCCAACATTTAGTGCTTTATTACTGAAATAAACCTTATTATTCTCTGTGTTTTGCGCGAGTGGGTGATAAATGCATACTCATAAACATAGTGAGGTGAGGTACATAATAATATCCGTGTGGGACTCGAGAAGTGTATTGTCCGATTTAGATTTTCCTGAACCTACATATAAATACAAATGTTACAGTGAGCTCATCTCCCAGTTGTTTATACTCAGTATAGTAGTTTATCTCAGTTGCTCTCTCAGTTGCCCTCCCACATGACTACCTACTCGTGCAGAACATGGATAACAATGTAGTTGTTTTCCAATGATACAATGTTAAGTGTTGGGAGGTCCTCAATCCTTTGTTGTCTCAATTCGCGACCATCCTTTAATTAGAATGTTTTACACACTCTATACACTGAGTTTGTTTATACAGCTCTTGTTCAGCACAATATCAAGTTTTGGACTCGAATACAGTGCGGCCCAAGCTACGAATTCATAATCGGATCATGGGTAGTGATCGATTTCTTGTCTTTCTATATAATTATAAAAGAATAACACAAGTACCTTATTCCTCACTCTTGCCCCTTCGTTTCTCCTGTGTACTTCATTCAGATCGTTAGACTGTTGATTACTAACTACTGAAAGTTATGTCTATATTTGAGACAAAGGACTTTGTGCACAGCATAATTATTCAACAGTATATTCAAGTATCTATTTGTTCGCTCCTTGTATATGATGACTGTGAGTTACAGATCAGCCAGATTTTTGAATGCATGTACATGCATACTTACAATAACATTAGTAATTATAAAGGATAAAGAGGTATTAATTTATTAAGTATGACGTTCCACTTATACTTAGGATCTCTTAGATCAAGTATTTTTGGGTACGTTAGGATATATATAATCGTTTCAGACTTTGTATCATTCCTGAGTCCTCCCGAGCTCATCTGTGCCCCAGACTAGGCGGTGGTATACTCTGACACATATCCTCTTCTTTCTTGTAAGTTATAATATTCACATATTAAAAAATATCTATTTAACCTCTTTAGAATCAATACGTTGGGTTATTATCCACAATAGTATTTCTTTTCTGTAAATAAACACATAATAATATATATTTCTATAGTATGCTTACTATTACACAGATAACTCTCTGGATGCTACTACTAATTTGTACGTCCATCTCTGTTATATATCCAGATAATATTAACATAACGCTGTGTCATAGGTGTAATATACATTATTGTATCATCTGAGACAAAACTGATAACTTTAGTTCATTAGGCAGGTTTGGTTATTGGACAACAAGTATTGGAAGTATGTATATAGTGAATCCTCTGTCGGAAATATTAATATATATTAACGCCCCTTTTTAGACCCCTTCATTATCATTATTGATTGTAAGACTCTCCCTGCTCTCACCGTTCTATTCTATCTGATAATTAATAGATATACAGGTTATCCGTGTACTTGCTTTATGGAGTAATAGTGAGTGGACAGAAATAAAATATTTGTATCTTTCCTAATGAACGAACGAAACAGATAAGTTCCTATCAGTAATTCTTAAGATAATGATAATATGTGAAGCTGTTATCAAAATTATGGTCATTATCAAGGCAATATTAATCGAAAATAGTAAGTCCAACATATCTCTCTTAACAGCAAACTAAACAACTATAGTCCAAGCCTACACTCTTGCACAGGGTGTAGTAATATGTGCCACTCCCGCACAAGATTTTGTACAATGGAATAAGTTTGGAATAGTAGACTGGTAATAATTATTGATTTTATAATTTCATAATCTCACATATCTACTCAGGGTGACTATGCTATTTGTCGGACTCGCCTTATTTTATTTGGCTATCTATAAATCTATCAAGCACTGGATATCACTAGGGTATAAGAAGAATGACCTGATATATATTATGATCCGGGACCAGATTATTTATTATGTTATGTACCTATCTTTTTCTAGTTATTAAATATGCATTGTCTAATATCCTACTTATAAGGGTTATATTTTGTAGCATAATTAATCTCGTCGACTATCAATTAGGGCATGAGATCAATTATACCAGAAATAGTATTTTCTCTATTCTTGGGAATCCGAGTTTACTATGTCTATTAGGGAGTAGAATGTTTATTAACCTCAAGGAGGCTGGCTCATCCGATGTGAAGGGCGGATCATCTACTTCTGCTCCATCCCAACAGAGTGGAAGTAGTATGGTCAGTGATTTGCAATTTGCGGATGTGACTGGTAGTATGAACTCTGGTAAGTATTGTCCCACCTCAATTGTTAGGTTTACATATCTGACTTTTGGTAGGTGAACAAGTGTCTGTAGCATCCCAGTCTACAATTAATTTGACGAGTAGGGTCGAGACTGGTGATTCTGATGTATAAAGGTCCTTGTAGGGTTACTGACCATCTTTGGCTCGACCAGGACTAACGTTTGACATACAAAGGAGTTTATTTTGAAAACACTATTTATATCTGAATTCAGACCAGATCTCACTGTAGAATGAGCCTATCGCTTTAACCTGATTATTTTTGATACAATACTACCTATACTTTAATTTCCGTAATCTAAGTACTATATAATAAAGGTGCTATGGACTCAATAGGTGATTCAGACCTACATGTAATCCCTGTATCAGACGTGTCGCCATACACTTGATATTCAATAAGTTTTTGATAAGAGTTAATGCAAGGACGAGGACGAGCAAACAGATAGATTTATTATAATATTGTATATGTGTCGTATTCTCATATGCAATAGCAACAAAAACAGAAACAGAGGGATCCAATAACTACAAAAATAGAGACTTTGCTAGAAATGAAATCGAAATTGAAATTGTGCACCAAGAAAAAAAATAGAGACGAAGATGAAGACGAAGACGAAAAATGGAAGATGGAGATGAAAATAGGAAATAGGAAATGGAAATGTCGAAAGGGGGTTGGGTGAGCGTGAAATAAAGAAAGAAAAAAGAGAAAGAGAAAAGGAAATTTAAAGTTAAACTTTAAGTAAAATAATAACAAAAAGACAAGTTAGAGGGCCTGGGATGCAATGGAAAGTGCGTTGTGTTGGAAAGATATCATCCGGTATCGCTGAGGGTTTTCTGAAAATGAAATGGGACAAGAAAAGGGGAGGGGGAGGGGTCTATACAAGTATTTGAAAAAGGGAAAAAGGGAAGGATGATTATGGGATAGGAACCGAAGTTGAAAGAGGAACTTTAGGGTAGTGCAAAAAAAAAGTGAAATAATGAATAGTGAATCCAAACCGAATGCCGAAAAAAAAACCGAGAAAAAGTAGAAAAGTTAATAATAAAGTAGGGTAAAAATGGTAGGGTAGAGTAGGGTAGAGTATAGAAAGGGGAAGAGAGAGAGAAATAGAAACTGATGGAATGCCAAAAGAAAAAAAAAGAGGAAATCAATCAAACATAGTTGAAAATGGAGAAGATACCAAGAACCAAGTAAAAATAAAAGACAAAAAGACGTTCGTACGTAGTACACAACATATAACACGGGGGTAGGGAGGAAGGGGGGTAGTGAGAATTATCGTTTCGTTACTAGCTAGTACTAAGTAGGATTTTCTTTTGAACATGATAAAAAAGTGGACTTGAATCGTCGTCGGTCAAGATGAGTTTTGTCCAAGGTTCCAAGAGGGGAAAAAGGGGATAAAAACAAATTTTGACATAACATACATCAAGTCAATTACGATAGATAAAAAAACCTTCGTTTCGTCTAGTCTTTCTCTTTAGCATTATCTTTATCTTTATCTGAGGAGTCATAACAAAGTCATCCCTTCTCCGCTCGTCTCGCATACGTCTCATAACGGAATCAAAAAAAAGCAGACTTTACGCAGGGCCCATACCTCCCTGTCCACCAGCACCACCAAGTAATCCGCCTCCTCTTCTTCCTCCTCCTCCTATACCCGTCATAGTCCCATAACTACTCGACGTCTCCCCTCGCCTTCCCCGCCTCTCATCCCTCTTCCACCTCTGAATCCTAAACTTCTACTACTTGTCGTCCCCTGCTCGTCGACGGTTGGGTGCGTGACCATCGAGTCGTGTGCGCTGCTTAGGAAGCTTGGCTGTGGTCGTGCTCCTCCTGAGGCCGAGGAAATTGGGAGTGGGAGTGTGGATGATCCTACCATTCCGGTGGGAGAGGTGAGTATGAGAGCGGGTCCGGATTCTGATGAGTTAGAGTGTGATTCGGATACGGAAGCGGAGGATTGCACTTGTTCTTGTTCCTGTTCTTGTTCTTGTTCCTGTTCCTGTTCCTGTTCCTGTTCTTGTTCTTGTTCTTGTTCTTGTTCCTGTTCTTGTTCTTGCTCCTGTTCTTGCTCCTGGTCCTGTTTGATCTCAACCGACAAAGGAGACCTCGTTGTCGACTTCGCAGAATCCACCCTCGCTCCGACACCACTACGAATAGGCTGACCGAACGTATCATCCTCGCCCTCTCCGGGACCGCCACTCACAGGACTCTCAACCAAAACCTCCCTCACGCTCACGCCCCCACTCTCGCTCTCCTGCGTCGCCCCCGACCCAGAACGTCTATGTATACTAGGCACTTCCTCCAATCTCGCTAACGAGCTCGCACGGCTCCTCACTCCTAATTCATAGTAGTCTCTTCTCCCTCCTACGCCCCCTCCTATGGAGGCCTGGCCGATGGTCTGGACGAGGGACTGCGTACGTGAACACGAAAATGGCCCTACCTGAGTCTGGAAACTGACGCTCCTGCTCCTCCCGCCCGAAGATGCTCTTGACCTCGCACTCGCACTCTCACCTAAACTCCCAGCAACACTACCGTTAAATGACCGATTGTATCCTCGCCCCTGCCCACTCCCACTCCCGCTCTCACTACTAAATGAGCCATTACCAGACGAGAAAGACACAGCTTGCGAACCTCGACTCCCATTGCTCACGCTTGCTCCGTACCCACTCTGCCCGGAATGTCCAGAATGTCCGGAATGACCGGAGTGGAGAGAGTGACCGGAATGTAGGGGGTGCATGGACTGCATACCGTCGCCTGCGCCCGTACTACTACTCTGTCGATTCCGAACACTCACGCTCGCACTACTCTGCCTACTCCTCCTCCCCATCCCCAACCCACCAAGTCCGAGTCCGAAACTGACGTTAAACCCAAGTTCAGCACCAAGTAAGCTATTCGATCGACTCCTGCTCCTACTCCCACCCTCGCTATTTGTCCTACTGCGTGACCGACTTCTGGATCTGTTACGACCACTGCCGCCCAGGGAGGAGCGTCGAGAGACGTCTCCGGATAGTAAACCGACGCTGTCTTCTTTCTCTCTTTCTTCTTCTGCTGCGACTGCTTCACCCTCTCCACCCTCAGCTTCTTCCTCTTCATGTTCGACTTCACCCTCTTCGTCGTCGAAGTCAGGTTCGTAAGCGGGATAAGGATAAGGACCTGCTGTCTCCCCAGTACCTCCCGCACCAGCACCAGCACCAGCACTACTACTAATCGATCTCGCCCGGTCTCTCATCACAATATCAGCAAGCACTTCTTCTCGTACACTCCCCCCACTCGACCCACTTGACCCACTCTCCTCACTTCCCTTTACGCGGTTACTCACTGGCGACCCGTAGCTCGAACTAGCTGCCGTCCCGGGACTACGTGGACTCGTTAGACTCGTTGTGGACCCGAGGGGGCTTCCGTAGGCGTGAGGCGGGTAGTATGCGACTGATGAAGATGTCCTTGAGTCTGTCCCTCCTCCCCCGCGTCCTGCTGCTCCTGCTCCTACACCTCCAGCACCACCACCGACTATGATTCCTCCACCGACTCCGCCTACGATCCCACTGAGACCGCTGAGACCACTAAGCCCCGAAATGGCTTCACTCGTCTTCGGACCTCTCGTACCCGCACTATCACTCCCCCTCGACCTCCGGCTCTGATAACTATGTGTAGGAAACTGCTGCTGCTGGCTGCTCATGCTCGTACTCACATGACGAAATTGGAAGGGGAACCGCGAAGCGATGGGGTGTCCGAGACTACTCATCGAGACGCTCCCGCTGCCTATCCCGCTGGAACGCCCTGTCCCCGTATTGCTCCCTGTATTGCTGGAGCGTCCTGTCCGGCTATCAGTCATGTTGGATCTTGACCCACTTGTTCCCATGCCGGTGTTGGACGCTGAGGCTGAGGCGGTGGAGGACCTTCGATTTCTACGAGGCTGAGCCCGGATTCGTCGTATTCCTCACCTTCCTCCTCGGGTGACAGACCAATAACGCTACTAGAGACAGTATCCTCTCTCATCCTCCTCAACCCATCCTCCTGTGTCTCCTCAAACTTCCCGCCGGCAGAGGTAGATCCAGAGGCAGAAGGACTAGGCGGGAACGGGATCCGCATCTTCTCTCCTTCCCTGACGGGTGAACCAGACCCAGAAATAGATTTGGAGCCTGAACAAAAGTTAGAGCCGGGGCCGGAGACAGAGCCTAGACCAGAGACACCCGCTGCACCACCGGAAGAAGATAATTGAGCAGCATAACTGGCGAAAACGTACCCCACACCTTCCTTCCTCTTCTTTTTGGATTTGGTCTTCCCGCTGGCGCTGACGCTCTTGCTGGAACCTGTGTCTGGACGTTCTTTGTCTTTTTCTTTGGGGGATGAGGAAGTCGAGGCCGAGACCGAGTGGGCTTTGAGACATTTTTGAGGTGTCGAGACGGGGACCGAGACCGTGTTAGGATGGGGTGCGGGCGGGGGCGAAACGATGCTTGCCGACGATTGTCTCCATCTCGGGCTCCATCCCCCTTCCACCCTCATCCTGACCCCGAGTCAGCTGTAGCTCCCTCTCCATATCCAGAACGTCATATTCGTATTCGTACTCGTAATCGAGTTCACGCCGGAGAGAAGGCGGCGTATCGAATAGTTCTTCCCTCAGCGCTCCTCTCTCTTTCTTTGTCGTCGGTATGGACGGTATTCTTCCGGTCCCACTTTTCTAGTTAGCCTTGGCCCCGGAGAGGTCGTTGTGGGATGGGCGTATACCAGCAGAGGACGACGCAATACGACCGCGTGCCTGTACTTGTGCATATGCCTGTACCTGCCCTTGAGACCTACTCGCCACATCAATACCAATCCTCACAGACTTCAACGCCCGATCCACCAACGAATTCTCCTCCTCCTCACTCATAAATCTCCTCTTCTCCATCCCCATCCTCGCACCAGACACGTCCACGCCCCGAGGCATGGGTAGGATGTTCTCTTTATCACCATCCCTATCCCCAGAGTCCGTCGTCGTGCCCTGAGAAACCTCCCGCCCCACTTGGTGGAGGTGGAACCATAGAGGACATGGTGTGCGATTTCTCTCTAGCAGAGATGGGAGAAAAAAGACAAACATCATAAGTCAAATATCCTCGCACGTGTACATTCCATCCACCCCTACGTCGCCCACACCATACTCTTCTCTTTCCTCGCATCCTCCGCTCATGTCCCTATCCCCTCCATCGCTGTACTCGTATTGGTGCTCGTACTGGTATGTGTTTTTCATCCGCGACTCTCCGAATTCAATTTCACTCCCTTTCCCGTAATCAATTTTCCTTTTTCTTTTGCTTTCCACTCTTCAAATATGTGTGTAGACCTCGGTGATATTAATCACTTTATTATTTTATACTTAAACTTCAATTTCTCTTCTTTCGACTCACCACCCTACTTCCCTTTCCATTATATTCTAATCTTCATCTTCATTGTGTGCACATTCAGAAATCCCTATTTGTCGTTATTTGTCCCTGCCTCTATTGCATATGAGAGCTTAGATGTATGTTGAGGAAGGAGCTTATTTGAAGCACAATTTGCAGGTTTTCTTGTAGTGGATTAAAGGATGGAACGTTATTGAGTTATTGAGACAGAACAAAAGGTGGAGGATCTCCCAACATTCGATGCTTTATTTCTAAAATAAACTCATTATTCTTTGTGTTTTGCGCGAGTAAGTGAGAAATGCATACTCAGAAACATAGTGAGGTGAGATACATAATGATATTCGTGTGAGACTCGAGAAGTGTATTGTCCGATTTAGACTTTCCCGAATCTATATATATATAAATACAAATGTTATGGTGAGCTCAGTATAGTAGCTTATCTCAGTTGCTCTCTCAGCTGACCTCCCACATAACTACCTACTCGTACAGAATACGGAGAACAATGTAGTTGTTTTCCAATGATACAACGTTAAGTGTTGGGAGGTCCCCAACTCTTCATTTCATCTCAATTCATATCTATTTTTAAACTAAAACGCTTGTTATATTTTTAATACTCAGTTTGTTTACACAACTCTTGTTCAATATAAATCCAAGCTTTGAACTCGAATGAGGTACAAGCTACAAACTCATGATTGGATCATATCTAGTGATCAATTTCTTGTCTTTCTATATAATTATAAAGGAATGACACAAGCGTCTTATTCCTCACTCTTTCCCCTTCGTTTCTTCAGTGTACTTCATTCAGATTGTTAGGTCGTTGATTACTAACTACTGAAACTTATGTCTCTATCCGAGACAAAGAACTTTGTGCACATCGTAATTATTCGACAGTATATTCAAGTATCCATTTGTTCGCTCCTTGTATATGATAACTGTGAGTTACATACGAGCCAGCTTTTTGAATGCATATATACTTACAATAAGATTAGTGATTACAAAGGATAAAGAGGTATTAATTTATTAAGTGTGATGTTCCACTTATACTTAGGATCTCTTAGATCAAGTACTTTTGGGTACGTTAGGATATATATAATATTTTCAGACTTTGTATCATTCTTGAATCCTCCCGAGCTCATCCGTGCCTCAGAATAGGCGGTGGTATACTCTGACACATATCCTCTTCTTTCTCGTAAGTTGTAATATTCACATACTGAGAAATATCTGTTTAACCTCTTTAGAATCAATACGTCGGAATATTATCTGCAATAGTATATCTTCTCTGTGAATAAACACATAATAGTATATATTTCTATAGTATACTTACTATTACACAGATAACTCTCTGGATGCTACTACTAATTTGTACGTCCATCTCTGTTATACATCCAGATAATATTAATCCAACGCTATGACATAGGTGTAATACACATTACTGCATCATCTGAGACAAAACTGATAACTTTAGTTCATTAGGCAGGTTTAGTTATTGGACAATAAGTATTGGAGGTATGTATATGGTGAATCCGCTATTGAAAATATTAATATTAATATATATTAACGCCCCTTTTTAGACCTCTTCAACATTATCATTATTGATTGTACGACTCCCCTTGCTCTCACCGTTCTATTCTATCTGATAAATAATAGATATACTGGTCATCCGTGTACTTGCTTTATGGAGTAATAGTGAGTAGACAGAAATAAAATAATTTATATCCTTCCTAATAAACGAACGAAACAGACAAGTTCCTATCAGTGATTCTTAAGATAATGATAATATGCGAAGCTGCTATCAAAATTATGTTTGTTATCAAGGTGGTATTAAACGAAAATTGTAAGTCCAACCTAGGTCTCTTAACAGGAAACTAAACAACTGTAGTCTACGCCTACACTCTTGTACAGGGTGTAGCATTATGTGTCACTCCCGCGCAAGGTCTTGTACAATGGAATAAGTTTGGAATAGTAGACTGGTAAGAATATTTTATTTTCTAATTTCATAATCTTACATATCTACTCAGGGCGACTACGCTATTTGTCGGACTTGTTTTATTTTATTTGGCTATCTATAAGTCTATCAAGCACTGGATATCACTAGGGTACAAGAAGAATGAATTGATCTATATAATGATACGGGACCAGATTATTTATTATGTTATGTACCTACCTTTTTCTAGTTATTAAATATACATTGACTAATATCCTACTTTTAAGGATTATATTTTGTAGCATAATTAATCTCGTCGTCTATCAATTAGAGTATGAGCTCGATTCTACCAGAAATAGTATTGTCTATATTCTTGGGAATCCGAGTTTACTATGCCTACTAGGGAGTAGAATGTTTATCAACCTCAAGGAGGCTGGCTCGTCAGATGTGAAGGGTGGATCATCTGCTTCTGCTCCATCCCAACAGAGTGGAAGTAGTGTGGTCAGTGATTTACAATTTGCGGATGTGACTGGTAGTATGAACTCTGGTAAGTATTGTCTCACCTCAATTGGCTAGATTTACATATCTGACTTTTGGTAGCTGAACAAGTGTCTGTAGCATCCCAGTCTACAATTAATTTGACGAGTATGGCCGAGACAGGTGATTCTGATGTATAAAAGCCCTGGTAGGGTTACTGTCCATCTTTGGCTTGACCAGGACTAACGTTTAACATACAAAGGAGTTAATTTTGCAATCACTATTTATATCTGAATCCGGACCAGATCTCACTGTAGAATGAAACTATCGCTTTAACTTGATTATTTTTGATATAATAATATTCATTTCTCAATTTTCGCAATCTGAATTATAGTAAAGGTGCTGTGGGCTCAGTGGGTGATTCAGACCTATATGTATAATTTCCGTATCAGACGGGTCACTAAACACTTGCTTCTGACTAAACTTTTGGTAGAAATCAACACCAATACAATACAATCCATGAAAGCCTAGAAATTCTGTTTCAACCAACTAAATTTCATCTCAGTATAAGACAAAGCGACGAAGCTCCCAGATAGATTTATATTCAGAAAACTCTATTTTTAGTTATTGGTCCCTATCTCTATTACATATGCGAACTTAGCTGTATGTTGGGGAGGGAATTGTTTGAAACACAATTTTCAGGTTTTCCTGTAGTGGATCTCCCAACATTTAGTGCTTTATTACTGAAATAAACCTTATTATTCTCTGGATTCCACGCAAGTAGGTGATAAATGCATACTCAGAAACATAATGAAGTGAGGTACATAATAATATCCGTGTGCGACTCGAGAAGTGTATTGTCCGATTTAGAATTTTCCAGAATCTACATATAACTACAAATGTTACGGTGAGCTCATTATAGTAGCTTATCTCAGTTGCTCTCTCAGCTGACCTCCCATATAACTACCTACTCGTACAGAATACGGAGAACAATGTAGTTGTTTTTCAATGATACAATGTTAAGTGTTGGGAGGTCCTCAACTCTTTGTTTCGTCTCAATTTGTATCTATTTTTTAATTAAAACGTTTTACACACTCTATACAATGAGTTTTTTTTATACAGCTCCTGTTCAGCACAATATCAAGTTTTGGACTCGAGTACAGTGCGGCCCAAGCTACGAACTCATAATCGGATCATGGGTAGTAATAAACTCATTGTCTTTCTATATAAATATAAATGAATAACGTGAGTACCTTAACTCTCACCCTTACTCCTTCTTTTCTCTACCGCACTTCTGTTACGCCGTTGATTATTTATTACTGAGGATTATGCCTTTGTTTGGGATAAAGAATTTTGTATACAGCATACTTATTCAACAGTATATTCAAGTATCTATTTGCTCACTCCTTGTATATGATAACTGTGAGTTACAGATCAGCCAGATTTTTGAATGCATATATACTTACAATAAGATTAGTAATTACAAAGGATAAAGAGGTATTAATTTATTAAGTGTGATGTTCTACTTGTACTTAGAACCTCTTAGATCAAGTACTTTTGGGTACGTTAGGATATATATAATCGTTTCAGACTTTGTACCTTTCTCGAGTCTCTTCAAGCTCATCCGTGCCTCAGACTAGGCGGTGGTACACTCTGACACATATCCTCTTCTTTCTTGTAAGTTGTAATCTTCCTTATTTTTCTAATATTTGCTTAACCTCTTTAGAATCAATACGTTGGAATATTATCTGCAATAATATCTCTTCTCTGTAAATAAACACATAATAGTATATATTTCTATAGTATACTTACTATTATACAGATAACTCTCTGGATGCCACTACTAATTTGTACGTCCATCCTCATTATACATATAGATAGTATTAACCCATCTCTGCGTCATAGGTGTAATACACATTATCGTATCATCTGAGACAAAACTGATAACTTTAATTCATTAGGCAGGTTAGGTTATTGGACAAAAAATATTGGAAGTATGTATATGGTGAATCCTCTATTGAAAATATAAATATATATTAATGCTTATTTTTAGACCTCTTCAACATTATCATTATTGATTGTATGATTCCTCTTGCTCTCACTATCCTTCCTAACTGATAATTAATAGACATACTAGTTATCCGTGTACTTGCTTTATGGAGTAATAGTGAGTGGATAGAAATAAAATAATTTATATCCTTCCTAATGAACGAATGAAACAGACAAGTTCCTATCAGTGATTCTTAAGATAGTGATAATATGCGAAGCTGCCATCAAAATCACGGCCATTGTCAAAGTAGTGTTAATCGAAAATGGTATGTCCAGCCTAACCCACTTAACGGCAAACTAATAAAAAATTGTAGTCCAAGCCCATGCTCCTATAAAGGGTATAACGTTCTGTAGTACTTTGGTACGAGATCTTGTACAGCAGAGCAGGCTTGGGACAATAGACTGGTAAGAGCATTTCATTTATTTTTAATTTCCTAAGCTTACATATCCATTCAGGGCGACTCTGTTATTTGTCGGTCTCGTTTTATCTTCACTAGCTATCTATAAATCTATCAAGCACTGGATATCACTGGGATATAAGAAGAATGAATTGATCTATATAATGATCCGGGACCAGATTATTTATTATATTATGTACCTACCGTTTTCTAGTTATTAAATATGCATTGACTAATATCCTACCTTTAAGGGTTATATTTTGTAGCATAATTAACCTTATCAACTATCAATTAGAGTATGAGCTCGATTCTACCACTACCAGAAATAGTATTGTCTCTATTCTTGGGAATCCGAGTTTGCTATGTTTACTGGGGAGTAGGATGTTTATTAACCTCAAGGAGGCTGGCTCATCCGATGTGAAGGGCGGATCATCTACCTCTGCTCCATCCCAACAGAGTGGAAGTAGTGTGGTCAGTGATTTACAATTTGCGGATGTGTCTGGTAGTATGAGCTCCGGTAAGTATTGTCCCACTTCAATTGTTAGGTTTACATATCTGACTTTGGGTAGGTGAACAAGTGTCTGTAGCATCCCAGACTACAATTAATTTGACGAGTAGGGTCGAGACTGGTGATTCTAATGTATAAGGGCACTTGTAGGGTTACTGTCCATCTTTGGCTCGACCGGGACTAACGTTTAACATAGAAAGGAGTTAATTTTGCAAATACTATTTATATCTGAATCCGGACCAGATCTCACTATAGAATGAGATTATCGCTTTAACTTGATTATTTTTGATATAATAATATTTATTTCTTAATTTTCGCAATCTGAATTATAGTAAAGGCGCTGTGGGGCTCAGTGGGTTATTCAGACCTACATATATAATTTCCGTATCAGACGTGTCATTAAACACTTGCTTCTGACAAAACTTTTAGTAGAAATCAACACCAATACAATACAATCCATGAAAGCCTAGAAATTCTGTTTCAATCAACTAAATTTCATCTCAGTATAAGACAAAGCAACGAAGCTCCCAGATAGATTTACATTCAGTAAACTCTATTTTTAGTTATTGATCCCTATCTCTATTGCATATGCGAACTTAGCTGTATGTTGGGGAGGGAATTTTTTGAAGCACAATTTGCAGGTTTTCTTGTAGTGGATATCCCAACATTTAGTGCTTTATTACTGAAATAAACCTTATTATTCTCGGTGTTTTACGCGAGTAAGTGATAAATGCATACTCAGAAACATAGTGAGGTGAGGTGCATAATAATATTCGTGTGCGACTCGAGAAGCGTATTGTCCGATTTAGACTTTCCCGAATATACATATAAATACAAATGTTATGGTGAGCTCAGTATAGTAGCTTATCTCAGTTGCTCTCTCAGCTGACCTCCCACATAACTACCTACCCGTACAGAATACGGAGAACAATGTAGTTGTTTTTCAATGATATAATGTTAAGTATTGGGAGGTCATCAACTCTTCATTTCATCTCAATTCATATCTATTTTTTAATTAAAACGTTTGTCATATTTTTAATACTCAGTTTGTTTACACAGCTCTCGTTCAATAAAAATCCAAGCTTTGAACTCAAATGAGGTACAAGCTATAAACTCATGATTAGATCATAGTTAGTGATCAATTTCTTGTCTTTCTATATTATTATAAAAGAATGACACAAGTACCATATTCCTCACTCTTTCCCCTTCGTTTCTCCATTGTACTTCATTCAGATCGTTAGCTTGTTGATTACTAACTACTGAAAGTTATGTCTCTATCCGAGACAAAGAACTTTCTGCACGGCATGATTACTCAACAGTATATTCAAGTATCTATTTGTTCGCTCCTCGTATATGATAACTGTGAGTTACATATGGGCCAGCTTTTCGAATGCATATATACTTATAATAATATTAGTAATTACAAAGGATAAAGAGGTATTAATTTATTAAGTGTGATGTTCCGCTTGTACTTAGGATCTCTTAGATCAAATACTTTTGGGTACGTTAGGATATATATAATCGTTTCAGACTTTGTATCATTCTTGAATCCTCCCGAGCTCATCCGTGCCTCAGACTAGGCGATGGTATACTCTGACACATATCCTCTTCTTTCTTGTAAGTTATAATCTTCAGATATTAAAAAATATCTATTTAACCTCTTTAGAATCAATACGTTGGAATATTATCTGCAACAGTAACTCTTCTCTGTAGATAAACAAGTTATAGTCCATACTTCCATAGTATACTCATTACTACACAGATAACTCTCTGGGTGCTACTACTAATTTGTACGTCCAACTCCGTTATACATCCAGATAATATTAACCCAACTCTGTGTCATAGGTGTAATATACATTATTGTATCATCTGAGATAAAACTGATAACTTTAATTCATTAGGCAGGTTTAGTGGTTGGACAAAAAATATTGGAAGTATGTATATAGTGAATCCTCTATTGAAAATATTAATATATATTAATACTTCTTTTTAGACCTCTTCAACATTATCATTATTGATTGTACGAGTCCTCTTGCTCTCACTATCCTTCCTAACTGATAATTAATAGACATACTGGTCATCCGTGTACTTGCTTTATGGAGCAATAGTAGGCAGACTAAAATAAAATAATTTATATCCTCCCTAATGAATGAACGAAACAGACAAGTTCTTATCAGTAATTCTTAAGATAATGATAATATGTGAAGTTGCTATCAACATTATGGTCATTATCAAGGTAATATTAATCGAAAATAGTAAGTCCAACATATCTCTCTTAACAGCAAACTAAACAACTGTAGTCCACGCCTACACTCTTGTACAGGGTGTCGCAATTTGTGGCACTCCCACACAAGATGTTGTACAATGGAAGAAGTTTGGAATATTAGATTGGTAATAATTATTGATTCTATAATTTCCTAATCTTACATATCCATTCAGGGCGACTCTATTATTTGTCGGACTTGCTTTATTTTCTTTGGCTATCTATAAGTCTATCAAACACTGGATATCACTGGGATATAAGAAGAATGACTTGATCTATATAATGATCCGGGACCAGATTATTTATTATGTTATGTACCTATCTTTTTCTAGTTATTAAATATGCATTGTCTAATATCCTACTTTTAAGGGTTATATTTTGTAGCATAATTAATCTCATCGACTATCAATTAGAGTATGAGCTCGATTCTACCAGAAATAATATTGTCTCTATTCTTGGGGATCCGAGTTTACTATGTTTATTAGGGAGTAGAATGTTTATTAACCTCAAGGAGGCTGGATCATCCGATGTGAAGGGCGGATCATCTACTTCTGCTCCATCCCAACAGGGTGGAAGTAGTGTGGTCAGTGATTTGCAATTTGCGGATGTATCTGGTAGTATGAGCTCTGGTAAGTATTGTCCCACTTCAATTGTTAGGTTTACATATCTGACTTTGGGTAGTTGAACGAGGGTCTGTAGCATCCCAGGCTACAATTAATTTGACGAGTAGGACAGAGACTGGTGATTCTGATGTATAAAGGCCCTTGTAGGGTTACTGTCCATCTTTGGCTTGACTCGACTAACGTTTAACATGTAAAGGAGTTAATTTTGCAAATAATATTTATATCTGAATCCAGACCAGATCTCACTGTAGAATGAGCCTATCGCTTTAACCTGATCATTTTTGATACAATACTACCCATACTTCAATTTTCGTAATCTAAGTACTATATAATAAAGGTACTGAGGCTCAGAGGATGATTCAGACCTACGTGTAATCCCTGTATCACTAAACACTTGCTTTTAACTAAACTTTCAACTAAACTTTTAACGATAATACAAGCCACTCCACAAGAACCTAGAAGCCCTGTTTCAACCAACCAACCAACCAACCAACCAACCAACCAACCAACCAACCAAATCTCATCTTAGTATACGATGAAGTTCCAAGCAAACAGACAGAGTTATTATAATATTGTATACGCGTCGTATTCTCATATGCAATAGCAACAAAAACAGAAACAGAGGGATCCAATAACTACAAAAAATAGAGACTTTGCTAAATTTGAAATCGAAATTGAAATTGTACACCAAGAAAAAATAGGAATGAAGATGAAAATAGGAAATGCAAATGTCGAAAGGGGGCTGGGTGAGTGTGAAATAAAGAAAGAAAAAAGAGAAGAAAAAGAAAAGAAATTTAAAGTAACTTTAAGTAAAATAATAACAAAAAGACAAGTTAGAGGGCCTGGGATGCAATGGAAAGTGGGTTGTGTTGGAAAGATATCATCCGGTATCGCCGAGGGGTTTCTGAAATTGAAATAGGACAAGAAAAGGGGAGGGGAGAGGGGTCTATACATGTATTTGAAAAAGGGAAAAAGGGAAGAATGATTATGGGATAAGAACCGAAGTTGAAAGAGGAACTTTAGGGTAGTGCAAAAAATAATGAAATAGTGAATAGTGAATCCAAAACCGAATAGGGATGCCGAGAAAAAAAACCGAGAAAAAGTAGAAAAGTTAGTAATAAAGTAGTGTAAAAAGGGTAGAGTAGAATATAAAAGGGAAGGGGGAGAAAAATAGAAAATGATGGAATGCCAAAAAAAAAAGAGGAAATCAATCAAACATAGTTGAAAATGGAGAAGATACCGAGAACCAAGTAAAAGTAAAAGACAAAAAAAAGACGTTCGTACGTAGTACACAACATATAACATGAGGATGGGTGGGAAGGGGGGAAGTGAGAATTATCGTTTCGTTACTAGCTAGTACTATGAGGATTTTCTTTTGAACATGATAAAAATGGACTTGAGTCGTTGTCGTCAGGTCAAGAAGGATGAAGATGTTTTGTCCAAGGTTCCAAGAAGTAAAGAAAAATTTACGGGAAGAGGGGATAAGGGGGAGGAAGGGAAGGGGATAAAGACAAATTTTCACATAACATACATCAAGTCAATTACGATAGATAAAAAAAAACCCAGTCGTCTAATCAATCAGTCAATCTTCTTCTCTTTAGCATCATCTTTATCTGAGTCTGAGGAATCATAACAAAGTCATCCCTTCTCCGCTCGTCTCGCATACTCTCATCTCGTACTCTCCTCTCATAACGGAACAAAAAAAAATCAGACTTTACGCAGGGCCCATACCTCCCTGTCCACCAGCACCACCAAGTAATCCGCCTGCTCCTCCTCTTCCTCCTGCTCCTCCTATACCCGTCATAGTCCCATAACTACTCGATGTCTCACCCTCCCCCTCGCCTTCCCCACCTCTCATCCCTCTTCCACCTCTAAATCCTAAACTTCCACTACTTGTCGTCCCCTGCTCGTCGACGGTTGGGTGCGTGACCATCGAGTCGTGTGCGCTGCTGAGGAAACTTGGCTGTGGTCGTGCTCCTCCTGAGGCCGAGGAAATTGGGAGTGGGAGTGTGGATGATCCTACCATTCCGGTGGGAGAGGTGAGTATGAAAGCGGGTCCGGATTCTGATGAGTTGGAGTGTGATTCGGATACGGAAGCGGAGGATTGTACTTGTATTTGTTCTTGCTCCTGTTCTTGTTCTTGCTCCTGTTCTTGCTCCTGCTTAATCTCAATCGACAAAGGAGACCTCGTTGTCGACTTCGCAGAATCCACCCTCGTCCTAATACCACCGCGAATAGGCTGACCAAACGTATCGTTCCCGTCCTCTCCGGGACCTCCACTCACAGGACTCTCAACCCTCACGCTCACGTCTCCACTCTCACTCTCCTGCGTCGCCCCCGACCCAGAACGTCTATGTATACTAGGCACTTCCTCCAGTCTCGCCAACGAGCTCGCACGGCTCCTCACTCCTAGTTCATAGTAGTCTCTTCTCCCTCCTCCTACGCCCCCTCCGATGGAGGCCTGACCGATGGTCTGGACGAGGGACTGCGTACGTGAACGCGAAAGTGGTCCTACTTGGGTTTGGAAACTGACGCTCCTGCTCCTCCCGCCCGAAGACGCTCTTGACCTCCCACTCGCACTTTCACCCAAACTCCCAGCAACACTACCGTTAAACGACCGATTGTATCCCCGCCCCTGCCCACTCCCACTCCCGCTCCCACTGCTAAACGAGCCATTCCCAGACGAGAACGATACAGCTCGCGAACCTCGACTCCCATTGCTCACGCTTGCCCCGTACCCACTCTGCCCGGAGTGGCCGGAGTGGAGAGAGTGGCCGGAGTGTAGGGAGTGCATAGACTGCATACCGTCGCCTGCGCCCGTACTACTACTCTGTCGGCTCCGAGCACTCACACTCGCACTACTCTGCCTGCTCCTCCTCCCCATCCCCAACCCACCGAGTCCGAGTCCGAAACTAACGTTAAACCCAAGTTCAGCACCGAGTAAGCTATTCGATCGACTCCTACTCCTACTCCCGCTGCCACCTTCGCTGTTTGTCCTACTGCGTGACCGACTGCGTGATCTGTTACGGCCACTGTTGCCCAGGGAGGAGCGTCGAGAGACGTCTCCGGATAGTAAACCGACGCTGTCTTCTTTCTCTCTTTCTTCTTCTGCTGCGATTGCTTCGCCTGCCTCAGCTTCTTCGCCTGCAACTTCATGCCCTTCGTCCTCGTCGTCGTCATCAAAATCAGGTCCGTAAGCGGGATAAGGATAAGGACCCGCTGTCTCCCCCGCACCCGCACCTCCCGCACCAGCACTACTACTAATCGACCTAACCCGGTCTCTCATCACAATATCAGCAAGCACCTCCTCTCGTACACTCGACCCGCCCGACCCACTTGACCCACTTGACCCACTCTCCTCACTTCCCTTTACGCGTCCACTCCCACTCGACCCACTCCCACTCCCACTCTCACCTCCCTTTGCGCGTCGTCTCTCCCTCCTCCCGGCACGTACAGCAGCCGCACTCGGTGGCATGGGCATAACGATCGGTACAGGCACGGACGTGGGCATAGGTACGGACGTAGACATAGACATAGGCGTGGGCATGGACACGGGCATAGGCATAGGCAACCTAGCACCCACAAGCGGACTCTCCCCACTCATACCCTCATAATCAAACTCCATCGTCGACTCCCCATCCCCGATCGGAGAGATGGGCGGAGGCGGCCCAAAGACACTAACTCCCGCGAACCGAGGGTTACTCACCGGCGACCCATAGCTCGAACTAGCTGCCGTCCCGGGACTGCGTGGACTCGTTAGACTCGTTGGGGACCCGAGGGGGCTTCCGTAGGCGTGAGGCGGGTAGTATACGACTGATGAAGATGTCCTTGAGTCTGTTCCTCCTCCCCCGCGTCCTGCTGCTCCTGCTCCTACTGCTCCTGAACCTCCAGCACTTCCTGCACCACCGACTATAATTCCTCCACCGACTCCGCCTACGATCCCACTCAGCCCGCTCAACCCGCTCAACCCAGAAATGGCACTCCCTTCACTCGTCTTCGGACCCCTCGTACCAGCACTACTGCTCCCCTAGACCTCCGGCTCTGATAACTATGTGTAGGAAACTGCTGCTGTTGCTGCTGCTGGCTGCTCATGCTCACATGGCGGAATTGGAAGGGGAATCGCGAGGCGATGGGGTGTCCGAGGCTGCTCATCGAGACGCTTCCGCTCCCTGTCCCGCTGGAACGTCCTGTCCCCGTCCCGCTGGAGCGCCCCGTCATGTTCGATCTGCTTGTGCCCGTACCTGTGCCCGTGCCTGTGTTGGATGCCGAGGCTGATGCTGAGGCGGTGGAGGGCCCTTCGATATCGACGAGGCTTAGCCCGAATTCGTCGTATTCCTCACCTTCTTCCTCTGGAGATAGTCCACCAATTCCACTTATTCCACTAATACCACTAATACCACTAATACCACCGAGTCCACCACTAGAGGTAGTATCCTCCCTCATCCTCCTCAACCCATCCTCCTGCGTCTCCTCAAACTTTCCCCCAGCAGAGGTAGACCCAGAGGCAGAAGGACTAGGCGGGAACGGGATCCGCATCTTCTCTTCGTCTTTCACGCCTTGGACGCCTTGGACGGGTGAGCCCGAGACGCCCGCTGAAGAAGATAGTTGGGCGGGATAACTAGCGAAAACGTACCCCACACCTTCCTTCCTCTTCTTTTTGGATTTGGTCTTCCCACTGCCGGTGTCGCTTTTGCTGGAACCTGTGTCTGGACGTTCTTTGTCTTTGTCTTTGGGAGATGAGGAAGTCGAGGCTGAGTGGGCTTTGAGAGATTTTTGGGGTGTCGAGACGGGGACCGAGACGGTGTTAGGATGAGGGAGGGGCGGGGGCGAAACGATACTTGCTGATGATTGTCTAGACGCCTCCATCCCCACTTCGTACTCGTATTCATAATCATAATCGAGTTCACGCCGGAGTTCAGGAGGCGTATCGAATAGTTCATCTCGTAGTGCTCCTCTCTCCTTTTTCGTCGTCGGTATGGATGGTATTCTTCCAGGTCCAGCACCACTCTTCTGATTAGCCCCAGAGAGGTTGTTAGATGGGACGCGAGAGTATGCCTGTGCCTGTGCTTTTGCTTGTACTTGTGCATATGCCTGAGACCTACTCGCCACGTCAATACCAATCCCTACAGACTTCAACGCCCGATCCACCAACTCATTCTCTTCCTCCTCACTCATAAACCTCCGCTTCTCCATCCCCGCACCAGATACGTCCACGTCCACGCCCCGGGGCATGGGTAGGATGTTCTCTTTATCCCCGTCCCTATCCCCATCGTCCGTCGTCGTGCTCTGAGAAACCTCTCTCCCCATGATTGTTTGACCCTGACCTTGACCTGGGCCTAGTGGAAGTGGAAGCACAGAAGACGGTTTCTCCTTACCCACTGCCGCAGCGGAGCCAGAGATGGGAGAAAAAAGACAAAGATCATAAGCGTCAAATATCCTCGCCCGTGTACATTCCATCCACCCCCACATCGCCCTCACACCGTACTCTTCTCTCTCTTCGCCTCCTCCGCTCATGTCCCGACCCCAACCCCCACCGCCTCCACCACCGCCGCTGCTGTACTCGTATTGGTGCCCGTACTGGTTTTTCACATGCGACTCTCCGAATCCGAATCCAAATCCGAACCTACTACTACCACTCGAATACCTCCCCCTCACCCGACTCTGATAACGATCCTGATAACGATCCTCATCATGCTCAGGCTCCTCCCATCTAAACCTAGGCCCACACAACCCCGCACACCCCATCCCACTCACCCACCAAAGCACACCAACACTCACCAAAACACCCACACACCGCACCACCGCCCACCCCACATTCAGCCCCAACACGACCTTGGCGTACCCACTCAGCCCACCCCGCGCGTCAAAGAACGTCCCATCACGCTGGGTCGAACCCGCCAGAGAGGAGAGCGCGACGTCTTCGGGCGGGGCAGACCAGAATGCTAGGAGGAGGGAGAGGGCGAGGGAGGCGCGGGGGAGGAGGAGCGTTAGTGAGGGGAGAGTTTGGGTGTTGAAGTAGGCTGTTTCGGCGAGGTAGTCGGACCAGGATGAGGATGGTGAAAGGAAGAATGGTGTCCGTATTTGTGTTTGGGCCCCTGCTGAAGAAGACGGGAATGGGAGGGCGGGCGCAGACATGGGAGCGTTGGAGATGTTGGAGATGTTGGAGACGTTATTGATGATGACTCCTTGTTCTGTACGTTCACGTTCTTTCCCTTCTCCGGATATAGATACTGGACTCGTGATATCCCTCTGGAAAGAATCTCTACCGACGACTGAGGTGGAGAACAGACTAGGTGTTGGGGCGCGCGAGGGTATGGTGGTTGTACCGGCCGTATAGGAAGACGCAGCCGAAGAAGCACACCATGATCTTAGGAATCTAGGAACGGGGAAGGGAGGTCGAGCAGAGTTCCGTATGTGTCTGAAGAAGGAGAAGTGCGCGAAGGACGTCATGCATACGAGGTTGTGGGCCGGGGAGGATAGATATAAAGGGACTATTAATGGACGTCCTGTGTGAGAAGAGGAAGAGAGTTAGATTTTGGTGTTTTGATGGTTAATGTTAAGAAAGTTCCCCCGAAGAGAATATATTTTTAAAAAGAATAGGAATAGAAAAAAGAGGTATCAAAAAACGTACTGCAACGCCACCTGCGCCACCAGCTATAAACAATCTCATACATGATTACCACACCGACGATCCACACAAGCCAGCATATCCCGTACGCGGCAGACGCGAGTGCCCAATTCCTAGAAGACATCGGATTAAGAGACGGGCCTCCACCGTTCCGGACCGTAGCAGCAGTAGGCGGACTTGCGGGAGTAGGGTGTAGTGCAACCCTAGTCACGAAAAAGTTAGCATTAGATACATCAACGTCAACGTATTATATTATATATAGAAAAAAAAGGACGGCAGTGTGGAATCAAGCAGATAAGAAAAAACGTACTGAACAAGACAATAAATAGTATTCAAATCCAAAAACGTCTGTCCCACAACCGGTCCAAACACATACAAAGGCCAAAGCCTATACTGCACCACCGCCCACCTGCTCGGCGAAACCAAGAAATCGAGGTCAAGAGACGGGACGTTGAATCTCGGCTTGACGGTTGCGTTCCCGTTCCCGTAGCCAAGCATGGGCTCTAACGACATCCCACGCGTGTGTCCGTACGCTCCCCCTCCCCCTCCCACTCCTGCCCCTACTCCTAATCCTAATCCTACTGGAAGAGGGACGGTCGCACTGGGTCCGGGGGTCGGGACGTATTCGCGCATGTGGGGAGGTAAGGCACTGGCTGTCCTTTCTCGTTCTGCGCCCGCCCAGATGGCTGATCCGGCGAGGGTAGAGCTGAGTGGTATGGATCCTTGCATATTCGCTCCTCCTGCCGCTGCCCCAGTAATAGAGGGGGTATCTGTACTTCCTCTAGGAAGACCTTGACTTTGACCTTGACCTTGACTTTGACCTTGACCTTGACTTTGACCTTGACCTTGACTTTGACCTTGACCTTGACTTTGACCTTGCTGTTGTTGTTGTTGTTGTTGGAGCTGCTGTTGTTTCCACCACGGAACAGGACCAGATCGCATCCCATGTACGTGTCCTTCTTTCCTAGACCTCACCGCAGGGACAGGGACAGGACCAACCCCTCCACTCGTATTATTCGACCCTTTAGAACCCTTCCGCGCGTGCTGTTGGTGCCTCGCAGCAGCGGATGACGACGAAACCTGTCGAGAGGGCTTCACGGACTTGACAGCCGACACGATCCTCACGCTCCTCGGCGTCTGTCTCCTCCCAATTCCCAGTCCTGCCCCTTCTGTCCCCTCTGCGCCCTCTGCGTCGTTCTCGTTGGCGTTGGGATCGGCGTTCTGGTCGTCGTCGTCATCGGCGCCGATGTCGACGAATTCTTCGGTGGTGGCTCCTGCGCTCGTGACGCCCGAGTAGGCCGTATACCCCGTTCGAGTGGTATCGTACGATGGGGTCGTCCTGTGCATCGGCATCGCCCCTGGTACTTTCCCCCCTCTCCCACCACTGATCCCTCGCATGGGTCGACCCATTTCAGAGCTGACGCGTTCGTAGTCACTTACTCTCTCCTGATCCTGCTCCTGGTCTCTGTCCTGATCTCGGTCTCGGTCCTGGTCCTGATCTTGGTCTTGGTCTTCTGCGTCCCCGTGTCCACGCTCAGAAGCGACTGTCGAAGCGGGTGGACCAGGTGGGGGAGGACGTCTGGGGAGCCAAGAGGGATACCAATCTGAGGAGCGGGACGCTGCTCGGGCGTGTTTTGGTCTTACGGGACCGGTGTGGGCGCTGGATGAGTGGGGTCTCTCGGCGGAGGAGGGGCGGGAGATGAGGTCGTAGTCTGAGGATAGTGCTGGAGACTCTGGAGACTCTGGGGCAGAGATGGGGGATGCGGATGAGCGGGGGAGGTTGTTGGCGTTGTTGTTGTCGTTGTTGCTGGAGGTGTGGGGGTGGTGGTGGTTACTGGAGGTGTTGTTGTTGTTGTTCTCGCTGTTGGCGACTTGGAGGACGTTACTGAGAGAATACGAGTTTGAGCTTTGTCTTTGATTAGGGTCTGATCCTGAGTTCGTGTTCGTGTTCGTGTTTGTGTTTGGAGAAGCAGGGGAAGTTGGGGGGGAAGTGGATGAGGTGAATCGTCTGCGGTCCTGTTCTTGTGCGGAGGTGGGAGAAGATGGGGAAGATGTCTGTGAGATGGATGCGAGTAAGGGAATGGGTCCTGGGGCTGGGGCTGGGGCTGGGTCTATCATTTCCGAGGTAGGGGATGCTGGAGAAGTCGGGGACAGTGGTTGAGGAGGAGGTAGAGTAGGAACTGGAACTGCTTCCGACGTTCCCTGCCGCCCCCTGCGGAAGATTTTGCCCAGGTTTGTGAATGGTGACATTGTACTACTCCCTTGAGTCGTTGGCGTTAATTTATGTTGTTATAAGGGAGTAAATTGGTGCTTTGGGTTTAGTTGGGTTGGTAAAAATGGTGGAACAACGGCCGAGATGTTCACGCAGCTGCAGCAGCTAGGTTTCGCACTTTGTAGCTGGTGAAGTCTTGTTAGTTAGTTCACAGAACATATCATTTTTCGAGGACTAGATAAAAGATAAAAATATGCTGCTTACTTGTCTTGGTCTTGAATAACGAATAACCAACCGGGAAAATGGTCGAGTCGATCCCCAATCTGACCCTCAAATAAAAAGTTCAACGACGATAGACGATAGATATATATTTAGTTCCGAGCGCGTCAAGCGCTTTCAAAAAAAAAAGTTTTTTTCAGAAACGCGTTTTTGCGTCCGTGTCCGTGTCCGTACCAGCGCCAGTCAAAAAAAGAACGCGTTTCGTTCCTATATCCTTTTCTTTTCTTTCCTTCTCTTTCCTTCTTTCTTTCCTTCTTTCTTTCCTTCTTTCCTAATCTCGTCTAATTTCCAGTTTGGTTTGCAGTCGGTTAATGAGGACGATCAAATTACAGTGCCACCCCGGGATCAATGCAATGCTCAAGGGCCCTAGGCGTCGTTGGTGCGTTGTGCGATGTAATGTGTGTTCGCTTTCGAGTTTGTTGTTACCTAATGGACCAAGGGAAGATGGGGATTGGATTAGGAAGGTGTTTACCCAGAGAATATGAAAAGGGGAGGGGATGATGGAATGGAATGGAAAGGTGGTAAATTGAGTTAGCTTCAGTTAAAGAGAAGAGAATAAGGTTAATCGGAAGAAGAAGTGAAGGGAGGGGAATTCGCTCGGGGGTTAGGGAGTACGGGATTCAAGTCAAGTCAAGTCGATAATAGTAATAGTAAGTAATAAGGGAAAAATTTAATCAAACGGCCATGCGCGTTTTTTGCAAGATAGGTAGATAGATAGGTAGTAGATAGACTTAACAGACTAACACACACACGAAATGAAATGAAATGAAAAGGGGGGAAAGAACAAATGTAAATGTAAATGTAAATGATGATTTATGAATATGAATATGAAAGAAGTAATAATAACAGAAAAAAAAGGGGGAGGGAGAGGGAAGATAAGGGTCTCCGCCGAAAAGTGAGTTGGTAGCTGAGGTAAGTACCGAGGAGGGGTACGAGTAGTGATAGTAGTGGTGGTGGTAAGGGTGGGGTGGGGGCAACGCACGATATATGGGAGGGGGGGGGAAGATAGATAAAGTGCAGCAGCAGCAGAGACACAGAAACAGGGAGGAATATGGCGCGCGCGCGTGAGCCTCGTGTTTGACACTCGCTCTCCCTCAGGTACCAACACGGAAGGAGAACGAGAAGGAGAAGGGAAAGGGAAGGAATTGCGAACTGGACCAACTGACTGAGGGGGGGACTCACCGAACAATGCTTACGCCGCGTGTTTAATGTTCAACTATGCTCTATTTTTATCACACACACAATACACTTCAACTGACTCTGACTCTGGATCTGGCTCTGGCTGACTCCTTCCGCTCCCCACGCGCGGAGTATCGTGTCCTCCCCGTCCGTACCAAGGAGAAGGAATAGAAGTGGTCGTACGTGATAGAAGTAGTGGTGGATAGCAGTAGCAGTGGAAGTAGCAGTGGGTTGGTCTATGCTGTAAGGGTCCTCTGTACCATATAACTCGGCCGCAAGTCCCGTGGGTGCAGAGATGACAACAACCGGCTACCCCGAGTAACAGACCCTCCAGGAGAAATTATATATATAACCGTAACGGAAGGGCGCAGAAACGGTTGATGAGGACGGGGCGGAGTGGAGTGAAAACGGGAGGGGTTGGGGAGGGTAGGAGGATATAGAAGAAAACGGAAGGGAGGGAACAGGGAGAAGGGGAAGAAGGGAAGAAGGGAGGAAGGGGGGTTCAACAACGAAAAACGAGGAACAACGAACGCGGAGGGCGTATGTACCCGTACCCGTACCCAACCAGGCGAGAGCGCGTAAGGGGGCTCTACGTAAAAACCTGTAAAAACTAATGGCCTAAAAAAGACCTAGTGGTGGGTGAATGTTAGCCGAGTTTTCTTCGTTTATGAATTATGAAGATCTGGAAAATCTGGAAGAAGAAGGAGAAGAGAAGGAGAAGAGGGAAGTAATTATGGCTATTGTTATTGTTGGTGTTGATGGTAAAGTGTCTGAACTTTAATGTTAATGCTGGAAGGGAGAAAGGGAGGAAGGGGAGAAGGATTTGATACCTGCCAATGGGTGAGTAAGTGGTCTGTTCCTTTTCCCTTGTTCTTCAATATGAGAATTATTGATTATTGATTATTGATTGAAATGTTCCGGTTAGACGACCGAACTCGGCGCCGATGTTCACTTTCACCTTTGTTTCCCGTTTCCCACTATGTACTACCGATCGGTCGGTTAGTTGAGTTGAGTCTTGGTACTCAAAAAGTGTATGATAAAAGAGTGCGGGAAGAGAAGGGAGAGGAGAGGAAGAGGGAAAGTCTACTTACGAATGGTTCTATCAAGACGAGAAGAAGAAGGGAGGCTTGGATTGGGTAAGAATAAAGTTAAGACGGAAAACGGAAGACGGAAAACGAAAGAATTCTAGGTATTGGGTATACTGGTATCAGGTATCAGTATTGACTAGGGGGGTATCTCAGAATTCAGCTATTCAAAGTGCACACTCTTGAAAAGACGTTTGAGTCGTGTCGGTTTCGTGTTCGTGTCAACGTTAAACGGTTTTGTTTTTGGTTCCGTTTACTGGGGTATATGCGTATATGCGTCCGTCCTAAATGTGAAACACAAGCGCGGAATCTAATCCCTTGGTGGCGTGAGAGTGGGTACTGGAGGTAAAGTAGAGGCGAGCGGTTTTGTGTTTTGGAAATCCTCTGCGAGTATTAGGACGGTGGACAGGGGACAGCGGGTAGAGGGAAACGAAACCTGGTGACGCTCTTACTGATCAGGCTCTCTTATAAACAAGGCTCGGAAATATTGGGACGGAATGAGGTTGAGGAATTGCGTATTCTCATGTACTTGTCTGCTCGCTCACTCGTTCATTCGTTTGCGTTTGGCTGGCTTTCCCGGAGAAGGGAGGAAGGAAGTAGAAGTGGTATGTGATAGATTAGGTAGATAGACTGGGTAGATTGGGTAGATAATAGATAATGTTATGTTATGTATCGAAGAAAAATATTTAGAGAGAGAGAGGAAATATATGTATATTACTATATTACTTCGCTTCTTGGATTCTTGGATTCTTGGATTCTTTGTTCTTTCTTTCTTTTTGTCTTCTGACATACGGATTAAATGACACCCTTCCTTCTTCTTCTGAGAGAGTTCTTTTATGTATGTATGTATCTATCCCGGTATGTACACACGCCCACAGTCCCAGTCCTGTCTCACCAGGAAGACAGGGAGAGACAGGAAGATAAGGAGAGAAATAGGAGGAAAACAGGGAGAGAACCGGAGGGGGCGAGGGGGTGGATGTGAAACATGAAATGAGATCGTACATGTACGTGGGTGGAAATTTATTTTTTTCGCGGGGGACGAGCTCAATGAAATGAAATGCCTCTTTCATGTCGACTGACCGACGATGATACATGATACACGCACTCATATAAATACATATACGAGTGTAGGTGTCCCTGAACCTGGACTTGGACTTGGACCTGGGGCTAGTACTTGTATGTACACTCCTGTTGTCCTTTGTTTTTTGTCTTTTGTCTGTTGTCTGTGGCAAGTTACCGTTGGTACCCTTGTTGTACTTGCTAGCAAGGGGTTGGGGTTGAGCACAAAGACAAAATAAAAACAAAACGGTGTAGTGTGTAGTGAATGTGTTGTGTTGTATTAATTATATTATATAATAGGATACTCATCATCGACATCTGTATCTGCGTCTGTGTCTGTGATTGTGTAACGTTCGTCATCCCTTGCTTCGCAATGATTTACGTTCGTACTTCATAACTCTAAGGGGGGGGGGGGGGTAATTATATTGTATCCGCCACCCCTTTGCCTTTGCCCAAATTTGGGAAAAGTGCTGCTCATTATTTATTGTTGCCGGATGACATCGGGTCTTTTCTATTGAGAGATCTGCATCCGTGTTTTTGAGGTTATTATTATTGTTGACGATGCGACGTCAGCCGTCCCCCCGACTTGCAGGTAACGTGTTTGTGTTTGTGTTTGTGTTTGAAGGCACGTAGGGGGATTATGTATATGTACGTGTCTATGTGTATGCTGCAGATGGTCGTTTCGGGCGAGCGAGCGAGTGCGAGTGTGTACGAGTAAAGAGTCGTTTGTTTCGTTTTGTGTTTTGTTTCGTTTTGTTTTGTGATGTGGGAATGGGAAGGAAGAAGAGAAGAGAAAAAAAACACTCTCCCTCCTCCTTGAATCCGCTTTCTTTCGTCTTTCGCCCCTATGTCTGATTTTTTTTTTTTTTGTTTTTGTGGGTGGTTCTGTGTTCTTTATTTTTTATGTGTCTGTGTCTTCTTTATTCCTATGCATCTATGTCTTTCTTATTCATGTTTTTCTTCGTCTTCCTTTCTTCGGATATCCGGCGGGTGATGGGGGGGGAGCGTTTAATATAATATAATATAAGTTGAGATCGAGAATATGAACATGACGTTCGGTCGTTCTCCCGAAATTACATAGGGTATTACATTATATTATATCATATTAAATTGCCTACGTATATACATGTGCGTTATTAATAACTTAATGTTTGGTTTGATGTTTTAATAATTAATATGCTATATTGATATTGGCGCTCCCTGGCCCCTGTTCCCTGAAGATCCCTTCTGTTCTTCTATTTTTATTTCTCATGCGGGCTTTCTCACGATATGTGTGAGTGGTGTTTCGAGCCCAGAGAATCAGATGTTTGGTAGATAGATTAATTTGGTGGGAGGGGAGGGGGGGTTGAGAGAGAGCTATGGGTTATGAGGGGTGTAGGCGGGAATGTGTGGTTGTATGGTGATGGGAGTAGGGATGGTAGATAAGTTTATGTATATGTACGTTAATATGTTAATAATGCAGGGTTTGGGTTATATATGTGACGAGAGGTATAGTACTTTCAAAAATCGTTTTCGTTTCAATCAGGACTCTTGATATCCAAGCTGGGGGAAAATGGCTTTGCTGACCGAATTTGAGAAGAAATTTGTTTTGATTGATTACTTGGCTTCGATTATATCTTTTAACATAAATATCACACGTTGATTTTCAGGCTCAAAGAAATTAGAAGTGAGTTTCGAAGTGTTGAGTGGATATAGAGCGGATTAAGCCATTTTAGATTTTAAGATGGAGTACAATTGCGGTATTTTGGGGTACTTACTTAAAAATACGGAGTTGAGTTTTTTTGTGTATGATGCAAAATATGAATAGTTTTAATAGTGATACTCATTGTCAGATGCTTATTAAGCAAAATCTTTCTTTTGAGTTTTTGAGTTTGTATGAAATTAGTAGTTAAGAAAACTCTTCAAAAAATATGAAAAGTATATACCACTTATAATTGAGGGTGCGATGTATGTGAGCAGGCTGAATATGGTTGTGCTGATCCAGAAACGACATTTAGATGTCTTAGTAAGCTAATTGTCAGTAATACTGATTGCACTGAAGAATGTGTTCTTTAGTAAGGAGGGATCGATAGTCGTTAGTTGAGTATGAGCTTTCTTAATATAATACATTGAATTATCTTTTTTCTTGAGTCCCCTCACATGAGTTAATATGATTGACCTTGAGGCAGTGATAAATCCCGAATCTTAACTTAATAATAAAGGACCAGGACAAGATTTTATCTATGAGCCCTGAATAATATTTAACCTTTTCGTTGTCTAATCAAAGTAACATGGAAAAACAAAGATCTGATTTTCGTACTCCATTTAGCGGAGCAGAAGGAACTTTGAGCACGTGCCAAAGTATTTCTAAACACGGCGAAAATCGAATAATAATAATTTCTTCTGTTTCTCCAGTTTGCATAGTTTGCAGGAACTCTCTCTGGAACTGGTGCACTGGCCTAATGCTAAAGGGTGCGGGTACGAGGCGGGTACTTGCCACTTGTAATCTCTCTAGCTCGGGGAGGAGGAATGCTGGTGCCCTGAGCTCGAAAGTTTGTGTGTTGGGTCGTGAGTGGAGAAGAGGTTATGCTTCGAGTACGGAGTTGGGTTCTTTGGGGTATGATGGTGAGTGGGGGTTCTTTTTTGGAATTTATGATTCGGGTCTTTAACTGTTTAATTGCAACCATGTCTTTTTATTCTCCTATTTTCACTGCTTTTCTTGTGATTGAATGGATCTGGGTGTGTTGCATATGGTATATGGTGCATGGACCTATAGTCGTCGTTATCGGCGGAGGACACGCAGGATGCGAAGCCGCAGCTGGTGCAGCTCGGACCGGGGCACGCACACTATTGTTGACGCAGAGAAAGGAGACTATTGGGGCGCTGTCGTGTAACCCCTCGATTGGGGGCGTGGGGAAGGGGACGTTGGTTAGGGAGGTGGATGCGCTGGGAGGTGTTATGGGTGCGGTTGCTGGTAAGTTTTTTTAGAGGGTTTGGGTTGATTGATTGATTGGTGTGGTTTACGATTCGATTCATTTGGTGGGTGGGTGGGTTAATAGATAAGGCCGGTATACAGTTTCAGGTTTTGAATAGGTCGAAGGGACCTGCTGTCTGGGTAAGAAGAGTAGACTCATTGGTTGTTTGTGTTTATATTGGGAGTGTTCTGAACTTGGTATAGGGCCAACGAGCGCAGATTGATAGGACGTTGTATAAGAGGTATATGCAGGACGCTTTGGAGGGGTGTCCGAATCTTGAGATTCGGGAGGGGAGTGTGTTTGATCTTGTTTTTGAGGATAATGGGTTTGTGGGGGGTGATGTTTTGGACGTGAGAGATCCGGGGTTGGTCGTGAGGGGTGTACAACTTGGTGTGTTTATCTGTTTTGGTGAGAAGGTTGATGGACTTACCTGGAAGCGGCGAATTATTTTGTTAGATAGTGGTGAGAGCGTGTCGTGCTCGCAGGTTGTCATCTGTACCGGGACGTTTCTGTCTGGGGAAATTCATATTGGTATTGGGATTTTAAGATTATTATTTTATGATGGCTAATTATTGACATAAATGTATGTAGGACCAAAACGGATTCCTGCTGGGAGATTAGGAGAGGCGCCGTCTGTCGGTCTGTCGGCTACTCTTGATAGAGCTGGTTTTGCCCTTAGGAGACTTCAAACGGGTACACCTGCCCGACTGGATGCACGCACAATTGACTTTTCGAAAATGGTGAAGCTGGAGGGAGATAAAAAACCGGTTCCGTTCAGTTATTTGAATAGAACTGTGGACAATGCTGTGCGTATTTCTTTATATAAGAAAGAAAGGAAGGAAGAAAATTGACTTTAAGTGATTTCTGATGTTTAGAACAACCAAATATTGTGCTACTTGACCCACACGACCCCGGATACGCATCAGATTATTAGAGAGAATGTTCATAATTGTGTGCATATACAGGAAACCAAAAAAGGTAGGCTCGTATCAATCAATACCGTTCAATAGCCTTCTCAAGAGGTTTTACAATTGGTTTAGGCCCACGTTACTGCCCTTCTCTTGAGGCTAAAGTACGCCGGTTTCCAGACAAGTCTGAGCATAAGGTCTGGTTAGAGCCTGAGGGGTATGGCTCTGATATCATCTATCCGAATGGGCTGTCGTGTAGTCTGCCGGAGGATGTGCAAGAACCGATGATGCGCACCGTGCCTGGTCTAGAGAATGTGAAAATGGTGAAGCCTGCGTATGGAGTCGAGTATGACCATATTGATGCAAGGGAGCTTGGACGTAGGTTTTTTTCTTTGGGACTCAGTTTAGGGATTAATTAAGGAGGTTTTTTTGTGTGATTTAGCGACGTTGGAAACGAAGAGGATACGTGGTTTGTTCTTGGCTGGGCAGATTAATGGTTTGTGATATTTCCTACTCGTATATGTTTGATATGTATTTATAAACTGAGGATCCTTTTTTTTTGATTAGGTACTACGGGCTATGAAGAGGCTGCTGCTCAGGGTGCTGTGGCTGGTATTAATGCCGGTTTGTCTGCGCGAAGGCTCCCGCCTTTGGTACTTACACGTGCAGACGGATTCATTGGGGTGCTTATTGATGATCTTATTATGAAGGGGACAGAGGAACCTTGTACGTTTTCAAAAATAAAATAAAAATTGATATCTATTATCCATGTTGGCTCATACGACTCCTTTTTTTTTGCTATACGGTTTATAGATAGGATGTTTACCTCTAGGTCGGAGTATCGGATAACGTTGAGGAGTGATAATGCGGATTTGAGGCTGACACCGAAAGCGCGTGCTCTGGCTGCTGGGATCATATCGGATAGGCGGTGGGAAGAGGTGAGGAGTACGCAGAGGAAATTGGAGGACGCTATTGAGGCGTTGAAGGCTTGTGAACTTACGCCTCAGGTATGTTGTTTTGATATTGTGATGATGAAGTATGGTTTATTTTAAGTGCTGACTGTGAATTCTGAAGGGGTGGAATGCGAATGGGCTGCGTGTGACTAGTGATGGGATACGTAGAAGGTATGATTTTGTGGTTGTTTTGGTGTATGTGGACGGAGAAATTGATGATTACTTTTTTTTTTACTGCTATTGTATAGCGCATTCCATATGAGTCGTATGCCGCAGGTGAAGATTGAGGAGCTTAAAACTATATTCCCCCAACTTGAAAATCATGAACCGCATATTCTGGATAGAGCCGTGGTTGAAGGTACGTTCTCTCTTCCCCTTTATATCAAGAAAAAGAAGAGACTGATTAAGGGATTCTAATTATTATATCATTTTTAAAACGAACGAAAATGGTGACGAAAAACAATATCAATCACTTGAAACATAATTGCGACGACGAATATTACGGACGTATATAGCTCGATACGAACCTTTCCTAGCCCGCCAAGAAGCCGATTTGAAGGTATTTTTGGAGGATGAGAACTTGGCACTCAGCCCGAGGTTGGACTATGGGAGTATTATGGGACTGAGCTCGGAGGTAAAGGAGCGCTTGGGAAAGCTAAGGCCTACAAGCATCGTGAGTATATTTCTTGCCGTATTATTCCTAATTAATCACCTCAGTCTGGTGTTTTTGTTATTGTTGTGTGCTGACTGACTGACTTGGTGCGATTTAGGGAGCGGCGAAGAGGATGGAGGGTATGACTCCTACGAGCTTGGTTGCGCTTCTTGAGTATGCGAAGAAGACGCAGAATGGGTATAAGGTTGTTGATCTGGCGGTGTGAAAAGTTTGTAGGTAGACTGTTTTTTTAGGACTTTTTTTTTCTTTTTGGTTAGATGTATTATTGGTTTTTAGATGGTTGTGTACTTACTATATGATTTATATACGTGTAATTCTTATATTAGGCTTAAAATAATAGAATGATTTTGATTCTTTTTGACTTAGTGCATATGTTAAATAGCTTATCCACCTGTTTAGACCTTTAGATTATATTTCACTTGCACTCGATTCATTAAGTCGGTCTTATCCACAACTTTGGCCTAGAGGTTTAGTGATAAAAATTCGAGCGATCAAGTTTTGTGAATAGCTACCTCGAGACCTAAACATCTAATTTTCTGTATAATCTCGTTATCCTTAGCCACTGGGAGAGTCTTCATCTATTGCTCCATAGAACTTTCATGCTTAGTAAGCGATAAAAAATCTGAGTTAAGCACCTTATGTAAGAAAATAATACATTACCAATCAAGTCTCGGAAGAGAGGTATAACATTTGTATACCATGACTCCTTATGTTTTAGCTCTTTTGGTAGTCATATGGAATATATCAATGGTAATGCACGGTGGTAGATATGGACAAAGCAAGGAAAGAATATAGTTAATAAAAATAATAATAACATTTCTGTTGTACATGATGATATTTGCGTAAGATATTTCTACTTAGAGAATCATTTTTCTCTTGTGGAGTCAAGTTTTAATAGTTATAAACATACTAGAAAATGGTTCCTGTCCATCCAGTTTCTGGGTTATGTTTTTATCTCCGATTACAAGGATTCAGGGCCCGTCTAATTATGATAACGGTGTCGCTATTGATCAGAAGGAGCCCACAGGTTAGAGATAAAGTAGAAATTATTCGTACTTGATGGTGAGTATTAAGTTTAATAGCTTGCGAGTTAGGCATTATTTATCGATCCAAGTGTGGCTTGGGATGTGGTAGGATCTCGATCATCTAGTTCAAGTCAGATGTGAAAATATCGTGATGAAGAGGAAATCTTACCACTACTTGGAGCACACTGATCTGCGAACATGATATCACTTAAATTACTTCTCTCTCTCTGTTTGGAGGAAATAGAGGGTCCACCCTTCACATCGAGCGAGCCAGCCTCCTTAAGGTTGACAAACATCCTACTTCCAAATAAACATAAGAAGCTCGGGTTTCCGAGTATATTTAGGACATAAGAGCCGTTAGAGTTATTTAATGGTGGAGTACTGTAGCTAATGAGATTGATGGTACTACAAAATATGACACTTGAGTCGATCAGTCAGCGAGTGCACGTCAAAATTCAAAACCAAATCTCTAAACAATTTGCTTACATAAGGTAGTAAATAATTTGGTCTCGCATTATGATGTAGGGCAAGTTAGTCCTCTTAAAACCTGATAGTTTGTGGTATCTGATTGATTTATAGAGGGCTAGGTTAAGAAGGATGAGGCCTATGATTAAGGTAAAAAGCCTAGGGATCTATATAAGACTGTAGAACGATTATTTCAACAAAATCTGAGTCTCTTACCAATCTATCAACCCGAGTTTGCCGATTTGAGAGTTAGTAGCCGAACGATTAGCACAGGTCGTTACATTCTTGGCGATAACAGAAACTTGAACTGCGAGTAGTTAGCTTAACGATGAGAGAGACAAGCAAGACGTACCATTATCAATCATAACTACCTTGGCCGTGAGTGTAAGCTTTACTACCGCTTCACAGAAAATTAATACTCTGAGAAGTATGGATAGTAGTTTGTCTATAATATCTATCGGAAAGCATTCAAGCCCATTAATTATAAGCTACTTACTGTTACTCCAAAGAGCAAGTACGCGAATGACTAGTATGTCTATTGTTTGTCAGATAGGATGAATGATTTGGATAAAAGGGAGCATACAGTCGATAACAATGACGTTGAGAATATCTTCGAAAGGGCAGTCAAATTTCGATCTTAAGAAAAAGTATCCTAAAATCATACTTCCAATATCCCCGGTCCATTTAACAAATTTACCTAGATGATCAATCAGCTTGAGTTTGCGTGTTAGATAACACATAGTATGAATTACAACTAAAGAATAGGATGAGCTAGTTGTTGTGAGCGTAGTTACATTTGACATACAGTCTTATAGTAGCATCAAAAGAATGAACTAGACCACAGTAAGGTAACTATAAAGGTATAGACTATAATGTATTTACTCACAGAATATTAAAGATACCGCAGAGAAAATTCCGATATATCGATTCTGAAAACGTTAAGTGGAAAATCAAAGTAAATGTTATTGCGACTTACAAGGAAAAATAAGACATGAGTCATAGTATACCAATGAACAGTCTGAGAGAAATATAAAGATTAGGTCTCGAGTCCAAAATAGTTGGATATGGTGTGACATACCCAAAAATACTTGACCTAAGAGAATATATAAGTGAGTATATAGTGGTAATTTCTATGACTCACTTCCTTGTCTATTGTGATTACTAACTCATCTTTAAGTACAAGTCTAGATATTCAGGATACCTAGGACTTACAGGTGTCATATTTAAGAAGAGAGCCAATAGCCATTTGGATAGACTTCTCGATGAATGTGCCACGCATGAAGATTTGTGCGTCGAGGGGACCAAATGAAAAAGACATCTTAGCCTGAACACTTGCTTTATCTGTAGTTGTACTTGCTGAGGATGCGTTATTATCCATGTACTAAGCTAGTATATATAGCAATCTAAGTGTCCGAACTAAGAAAAAAATAACTATATTCACGATTCAGACCAAAATAACACAATTCATACGTGAAACAGAATTCTGATTTAGATGTTCATTGAAACTAGAAGTAGATATGGTTGCTAGACGTATAAAACACCTCTATTGAGGGACAGGGCTGGTGGAGATCGAGTTGATGGACTAATTTGTCTTATTCCTTGGTTGAGTCTTGTTGGGGTTGAGTTTGATTAAGTATTGTCACTTAGATGCACTAAGCTTCCTAAGTTATTGCGTTGTCTCGTGTCAGTAAAACATGATGAAAATATGGTCCCATAAAATACGGTTTAGAATATTAGTCAAGACGATACTTAGGAGAAGAGATATGAAGGGTCTTTTGATCATGTGTGTATCAGGCCCTGCATATTTTAGGCTCGAGTCCCTTCTCCCGTTTCCGCTTTCGTGTTCACACCTCTGATTCGATAATTACTTCCCCACAGTTATCTCAGTTGAGCTAAATATAGATCAGCTACCTGCAGATCATGATGATGGTAATATAATTGCTTCCAGAGTCTCCGGGAATAACTTATAGATATGTGCCGAAGTTTGAAAAATGTAGCAGCCAGAATCGGAGCTTGACCATGGTAAATGAATTGTGTCTCATCTCGCTTTATTATATAAGAAAGACGACCATCGTATTTTATGGCCATTTGAATAATGAGCCCCACTTGTAATAGAAATCATATGTCACACCCACGGATTGGCGTAAATCTTCCTCTCTAATTAGATACATACCGGCATAGACACATCTATATTCATTTTTGTGACTTACTTTGATAAATTCGCTCTTATCCCAAAGGATAGCCATTGAGAGACAAGAAAACTTATTTTTTTTTTTAAATTTCAAGACGTTGTATTGGTCCCATGTAAAGGGAATTACAAAATAGTATACAAAATAGTACATACACAAAAAAGGTCTCCTATCTTAAAGATCCCTACATGAGGGTCTTATCAAGAAATTCATCCCAAACTCCAACACCCATATTCATACATATAATGTAACATATTCTTGTGATAGTTGACATTATTAATTGTGAGAAAAAGATATTGAATATTGGTGATAGCTGGCCGTGCCGAGCTAAGTTGCTTAGGACTGTACAAAACGAGGAAGAGCCGCTGAAGGTTTTCCCGTTGGAACGGGTGCGTGTGGGACTGGTGCATGCGGAACTCTAACCTTGATACCTGTATATGATTAATTATAAAAAATATTAGATATATGAAGAAGGCGGTAGTGACTAAGAACAGGAAAAGAAAAAATATACGAACCGAGTTCCTCGCAAAGAAGGTCGGCTGCTTTCTCACCGACAAGTAAAGCAGATGAGTAGGTATTTGTCCCCAAATTGTCCTGAAGTTTTTTTGTTAGTTCATTTTCCCACGAGCAATTGATAGTGTAGTGAACATTGCTTACGGGACAAATACTGAGATCGGCACATTTCAAGTTCTGTGTTCCATAAACGTTGAGACGTTTGTCAACAACACCGCCTTGTTCGCGCGGTTTCATTGCACAAGTTCCGAGTGAGTGCCACGTCGTCTCAACGTGATCTAGTGAACAAGACAGTTAATTAAAGTGCTTGAAAGTATTGAATAAATTTATGGCTTTTACCAGAAACCCAGTCATCGATAGCCTGGTCGTCTTCTTCCGTGTATTTAATGTCCTCATGAACTTTACTTGCATCATATGGTTCGGATGGTCTATGCCAAGTTCCTGGTGGTTTCGTGTTAATAATCACATTGAAACGTTAAGGGAGATGAGAAACTGCATACCCATATGGATACCAACGGTAAGACTGTTGGGTAAGAGTTGTTTAGCTGTCTTAATGTCAATATCTCTCGCTGCCGCGGGAGAGGCTGGGTGGAAGTGGGGGTGGTGAGAAGTGAGTTCCCCACGGAAAGCTAAAAGGTTTAATCGTTTGTTTGGAACAGAAGCTTATGATTGTTCAAAATACACGGACCATCCATTCTACGAGCCACTTCACGAGTCTTCTTGTAACTCCATCGGATTGGAGCAAAGTCGGCCTTGTTGTTCATAAACCCACTGTCGAAAAATGGTTCGACATAGGGATTTGCGGACTGGATATGAATCTAGAGAGAGATATCAGAGAAAATATAATAAATTTTCATAGTTATCTTAAAGTATACCTTTCCACGACTTGCAGGATATTCCTGGAGGTGTCAATCAACAGGGGGTTAAAAGTGGGAAAATGAACGTTGCTCACAAGATATTGGAACATAGTGAAATACTTCCCGGGCGGAAGAAGTGAATGATCGGCGTAGGCTAGGTTACAGTTAGACCCAAATAAGATCTCTAGTACACCCCTACGAACCTCCTGATACAATAGACCCGAACCTTGAATACAACTTAGTAAATGATGATAATGGCGTCAATGTCGAACTAGAGCATACATGACTGGTTTATCCGGCTTGTCCCTGAAGTATCGGTCAAAAAGTTCGTTAAATTCTGGGCCCATCTCCTTTAGTTCTTCTTCGGTTGGACGAATCTTTATAAAATACTATTAGGGTATCGATCAACAGGGCAATAAGGAGACACGATTCTTGCCTTAAATCCTGCATCAATGCAGTTTGAAGAAAGCAGAGCCTTCTCGGGGCTATTCTCCCATTGCTCGTATAACTATTGATAGTGTTACAGGAGAATCTGTGAGAAGAAAAAGACCCAGTTACCTTGTCTTGAGCTTCCTTGTCTCCTCTTAAGAAGTCATCGGTAGTAACTGTCTCATTAGAAGCGCGGTATACTAGAACACCAATTAGGGAATATTCGAATTCGAATGTGAGTTTCAAAGACAACGCGTACCAGAAAGCGTGGTATAATGGTCCTGATACTCCTCCCTGTATAAATAGGAACGATAAGTATGAAATCAGGCGAGAAGGAAAGATTGAAACACACCCAACACCAGGGAGATCACTGACGACTTTAATATCTAAATCCTTGAGGAGTCTAGCGTCACCTACACCGGAGCGTTCAAGAATTTGAGGCGTTCCAAGGGTTCCAGAACTAATAACAACGTATTTTCTCGCCCTTACCTATTGTATTATAAATCAGAGGAGCAAGAGTAAGATTAAGACTTGATAACATACAATCGTCTCACGAAGTTCCCCCTTATGAGCTCGATTTCTTGCATGAACATAGGCAACACCGACGGCCTTATTACCTTCAAAGATAACACGAGACACTCGGCTGTTTGTGCGAAGGTGTAAGTTTGTTTGCACATCCATGACGCTGTGCACATAAGCTATAATGATATTAGTACTTCTCTAGTTGAATTCCCTTATTGAGATATACCGGTAGCAGCATCACTACGTCTTCCTGTATGTCTATTTATATATTTTGCCCAAATCTCAGAACCATGAGCAGTATCAAGGTCTTAAAATGACTTTCAGCTCATATTCATCACTGTATACAGACCGTAATTTACCTTGAATATCGTCTAAATGAAGTTGATACAAAAATTACTTTCGTTTTTGTCATACTATGGGTCGTATATATACGCACCGCTATATGGAACACCAATAGCATCGGAAGCCCGAAGAAAATCGTGGGCCAAATCAGTAATTCGGCCACCATTGCTGATAGCAACGGGTCCATCATATCCATGTGTGTCATTGTTGCAAGGCTTCTGATAATTCTCGAGCTAAGAGTATCAGAAATCAAATGGATAAGCTCTACAAAAATATCGTAAATTATATAGTAAAATATACCAACACGCTTCATTAGAGGTTTCAGATCTGAAATGCTAGTTTTACTACTTTTATTGTGCCTGTACTCAACTAAAACTTACCTTCAGCCGTCCATCCTTCTGTCTTGAAGTCATCTAAGTTTTTCAAGTTACAAAAAAAGTTATTAAGTCGTTTCCATCCGTATTATTCAATACTTACCCCAATCTGATGCTGAGGCCTACACAAAGATAAGATGACTATCTCAAGTAAACCAATCGACTACTTACTCTTGTGTACATCTATCAACAAAATAGTTGCATAAAAAGATATTTTTATCTC
Organism: Pyrrhoderma noxium; assembly: GCA_002287475.2. Lineage (NCBI taxonomy): Eukaryota > Fungi > Basidiomycota > Agaricomycetes > Hymenochaetales > Hymenochaetaceae > Pyrrhoderma > Pyrrhoderma noxium. The sequence continues at coordinate 590,961 of CM008261.1, forward strand.
TAAGCAGAAACGCATCCTACCTGAAAATTGATACTACTTCCCCCGCCTGCAAGACACTAAATACCGAATCACCTCAGAGCTAGACTTGCAACTTACCGAGGATATTTGCACAACTAAAATAGATGTATAACAAATCAGATTTTACTTCGTGGCGGTAGAATAACTATTAATGGGCACTAACGGGACAATGCTACGACGCCCACGCAAATGAGAAGATTGCATGGTGTCCGTATAAAATGTCGCCTTGTCATTGCTAGGCAATGTTCTGTTAGCTAGTCACAGCTACACGGATGAGGGATAGACAAGCTTACACGCCATCCCTTTGCATGTTTCGTACATAGATACCAGGGCGGTAAACCCAGGGGTCATCCCGGTTGTTGTTACCACCTTCAAAAGATGTTGATATGACGCCGACACTGAACCAGCACTTAAGTCTCTTACCTTCAATAAGCATGACTTGAAGGGTAGGGTCCGCATAAGCAAGTCGACCCGCAACGACACAACCTAACCATCGACTTAGAGATACTTGAGCCAATAGGAACAAGCTCTTTACTCACCAGCGGGGCCACCGCTATCAAGAGTTCAAGTCAATTATCTGGGAGCGATGTATAATGGAGTATGACGTACCCGCAAACAATGACGTCTACTTCCTTAGGCTGCACCATAATTGTTATGAGAAAGTACGACGTGAGGAAACCAGAGGATAGAGCAAAAGATCCGTAGAAGGATGGGACATTCTGAACCCAAGTACTGAGATTTTTATATGATGTAGAGACCCCTCTTATCAGCCGAATGATGGCAGAGGGCTGGTTTGGTTCATAAGTGGATCTTTAGACAGGCGGTCCGTGGGATCACATGGAGAGAAGTTTACAGTTTTGAATCCCAGGAAGGAGGAATGAATGATCATGCGAAAAGTATTGGTCGGTTTAGCTTGCCCTAAAGCGTAATTGGTGCGGAGTTCGGATGAAAGCATGTAGTGTAAACTAGTATGCTTTCCATTTTTACAATTGAAATGATGTTTATTGTAGCTAGACGAGAGTCAGGAGTTCCGAATATCAAGCCCAGTGACATATTTTTCTCTCCTGAAATCATAAACAATGAGTAAACTGTTATTATCCGATTCCGATATTAGCAAGTACTTTCTTCAAAGAATATCTGCTTGTAAGTTCCCGAAGAGAATCAAAGGTAGTAATTGTTCCACAGTACCCGAAAGCTATATTTGTAAAGAACATCGTTATTGATGCGCACAAGTTCCACAGATTGAATGCGGAACAATCCCAGAGATGATAAAGGCAGCGAAGATACCCAGGATGAATCCTTCCTAGCCAGCCACAAAATATGTTGGTTAGTAGTATGTCATATATCGTCATGGTATTTACGTTTAAGCAAGAACACCTGGCCTAGTCATTTTACCCCAGAAAAATGCGGGGAAATATGACAAAGCATAAACGAAGCGCAGTCCTGTGAAAATAAAAACTCCCCAATCACGGCTCCAAAGATGAAATTGTGCCTTCTCGTACAAAATAGATACTCCGCGGAATCAAGATGTTAGTCGTAAGTTATGATATGCGAGTCTAAATCCAGGAAATTGTGCTCATTTGCAATGCAAACATATTTAGATTTGAGATTTCTATTTATTTGCATACCGTTGTATGTATTGTGAAGAGGCCATGGTCTGATCTAGAATCGACATAAAAAGACAGGTGACGCCAGCTTGAAATGATGGCACATATTTGGTTGGTTCTCGTGAGCAAGCGCCCAGAAGAGTTGCCAACCTTCTCCACGAGAAGACTATGCAATTGAATGAACCAGGATCCAAGTCCGTGAGATCGCCACCTCGCTTCGAGTGTAAGAGAATATATTATTTCAGGAGAACACATTAGCCGAGGAAACATCGTAATTCGCTACACAGTAAAAAGCTCACCAAAGTCTCCTATTTGGTGAACAGAAGCTTGAGTAAAAGAGATAAGAGAGAAGTTCCTTCTAAATAAAGAGTAGTTTTCTCTTGTAAAACCTGTGTTTTCGTATGCCTAATGATCTTATGACTATATAGTGGCAATGGAGAGTAGCCCTGTGACCACTTCCCTGATGTAACATAATGAATGGCGGAGTGATTTAGACCTAAATCTTGGACTTGGTTTTAAAAAAAACTTACTGTTTAGGTGCTGTAATCTCCGTACAAACTCACGACTACTATAAAGTACGAAGTGGATAATCTTGATCAGCATATAGGCCAAAGGCAAAAGGTCGGTTAAGGTATCACATATATCGTCGTTTTCAGGCAATCGAATGACTAACGGATTTTTTCTCAGATAAGAGCGGCTTGATGGCAGTTATCGCAACTTTGTTTTAGGATATTGAAGACGGAATCATATCACTTCAATTATCTTACTGGATATAAGTATGAATTTAGTGGAGGTAACTAGACAATGATGGGGCCCCGGTATTTTCCGGGGAAGATGATGACTAATGAAAATCGGTTGGTCCGTTTGAAGTTGCTTGTGTTAGTATCATCGCAACATAACTAAAAATAAAAAGGTAATTGAACCTAGAGCGAAGGCTAAAAAGGCTATTACAGATCCATCCACTGCCCTGGCTTTGCAAAATTAAGTCGTGTTCTAGGTTCCTCAGAACTAATGTACATTGTTTTTGTCAGAGGAATTGTCTCTTCGGGAGGGAAGTCATGGCATTAATACCCGTTTGAATTGTACGCGGGCCTGATTAAACCTTATACTTTGTGGGCGCCTTCTCTTACTTCAAAATCTAATGCCTTTTTTGACTACCTTTCCAGGGCACCTAAAAGTGCGTAGTAACCCCCTCACAATAAGATTCACCCCAAGCTGATACATAGTTTTCTTCAAGAGTATATTGCAGTCTGCTCCGGATAAAAAAAATAAAATATAGGACGCTTTAATTCCGTATTTTGTTCTGTGTGCTAACATTGATAGAACAGAATTCAAAATATTGTTAGACAAATTTTCGTATTGCTACATGATACTATCAAATGTGACCAACACCGTTGGTTCGAAAAGTGGGTGGATAGTAGAGCTAAGAAAGCGTGATAATGGGAGAACAATACATGGACAGTCATTGCATTCATGCCTAACTCGGTAGGTGAAGAAATACGATACGAACTCGCATCAAAATGAAAAAAAGGGGGGGGGGAGAAAGCAAGAAAGCGACGGGGTGATCATGAAAACGCAGTCATCAGTATAAAAAATATCAGTTATGATCAGGAAAGAAGAAAGGAAAAATGGGTAACGCAAAACAATAGCAGATCATTATTATTATACAGTTGGGCATTCCGTCTTCAGTCTTTTAATCCATTCATTGTTTTTGTCTCTTCTCGTCGGTGACATCTACAGTGCTCCCACCGTTCGGGGTTGCCTGCTCGCTTCCCCTGTCCTTAGGGGAGATACCAAGGATAGCGTCTGCTTCAGGTGTACCAGCGAGCGGTACATCCTTTCTTAGAGAAACTTCGACCGGGCTAACACCCTCGTTGTAAGCGAGTGCGAATACAACATCCATATCTTCCAAACTGCGTCCCGAGGTCTCCGGGAAGAAAAAGTAAACAGTTGGGACGATGATTGCGTTGAACGCCGCGAAAATGATGTATGTCCCCCACTTGATGTTCTCAAATGCCGGCGAGGTAATCATGACAACCATAAAGTTGAACGTCCAGTTTGAGGCGGTTGAAAGTGCATTTGCCTGAGCACGAACACGCAGACCGACGATCTCTGCGGAATATAACCAAGACATTCCAAGCCAACCGATTCCGAAGAATGTGTTGAAAACGAAAAGAAGTACGGCACTAACAATTTGTGCAGCGGAGTTATTTATGGAACCGAGAATGGCGAGGAGAATCATAGAGCCAGACATGCCTGCGGCACCAAAGATCATTAGTTTCCGTCGTCCGACCCTTTCGACAATAAATATAGCAATAAGTGAAGCAAGGAAGAATTCTGTTCCATTGGCTGCTGCGATAATACGGGAAGTGACTGTGTCAAGACCAAGACGTTCAAAAAGCAGAGTTGCATAGTAAATGACGAGATTGCATCCCGAAATCTGTTGGAACATTTGAGAAACGATACCAAGAGTTGCACGGCGGAAGTTTTGAGACCGTCCATGGGTAAGAAGCTCTCCCATTCCCGTTTTGGCGAATTTGTCTTCGACGCTGATGGCTTCATGAATACCTAAGTAGGTTCTTTGGACATCTGCATTCTCAATTGGCTTATCGTCCAATGCTGAAATAACAGCAAGCGCTTCAGCATGTCGGCCTTGTTTGACTAGCCACCTAGGTGATTCGGGTAATAACAAAACACCGAAGATCATGATCAACGCGAGTAGAATCTGGAAACAAATGGGCACACGCCATGAAGCCGAGGAGTTCGTAAACCAATAAAACGCAATATCAATCCAGTATGAAAGCATGATACCAAACGAAATAAGAGAACCTTCTATCATGATGAAGGCACCACGAGACTCCGCAGGAGAACATTCAGCGTGGTATGACGGCACGGTTGAAGTATTCAAGCCGTTACCGATCCCCGTGATAATTCGAGCTACCACCAACATGGCATATGAAACTGAGCCTGTCTGAAGTGCAGCGCCAACAATCATTATCAAGCCGCCTGCGATGATAGTTTTTCTACGCCCAAGTTTATCACCAACATACAAATTCGAGAGAGCACCAACAAGACATCCAAGTTCATAAACAGCAACAACGAAAGATTGTAGTGTAGCATGGTTTGGGTGTGTGTCGTCGACAACCACCTGAGGGAAGGTCTCTTCAAAGGTTTTGAGAGTAAGAAGCGAGGACATAACACCCTGATCATAACTGCATTAAATAATTAGTAAATGCATTACTAACGATATAGATACTGTGCTATACTCGACTTACCCAAATAATGTAAAGCCAGTACCAGCAACGAAAGCCAGGAAATATGTAAGGAGCTTTCCTTTCATTTTTGGAAATGATGCTTCGACTTCTTGATTCAGCTGAGTCTCTGATAGACCAGTGATGTTCTCGAGGTGACGCAGGGAGCGTTTGTCGTCATTATTTGCACTGTCGTCGATGGTGTCGACACGAACGGGCTGTTGTTTGCTAGTCATCACTGCGGGGAAGATGGGGTAAAGGGACAAAAGGAAGGTCGCCTGACTCTTCGATCCGTGTCGGGAAGTCAAGAAGCCAGTTACTCTAAAGAACCGTAAAGTATCCGGCTGATATGATGGCTGATGCGCAAAAAGTGAGCGTGCGCGGGGATAGAGAAGCTAATCTGGAAAGATAGCATTCTTATATATGCTAGTGTGGTGCCCCATTCTTGTCGGTAAACTCATGTCTCCTCGATTGTTTTGTTTTTTGAGTTACTCACGGAGATCTGGTAAACGATCTAAAAAGAAAAAGAAGAAAAAAAACATTAACTGGCTCCGCTCCAATTCCCAAATTCAGTTTAGCACGTGATTTTGTTTTTTCCAATTCCAGTGAACTGTGCTCATTTTCAGAGTTTTTGGCCGAATTTATTCCTACATGATTCTGTTCCTCTCCTCATAGCTGCTCCAACTTTTATGTTTGACTCGATTCTTGTTCACTCAAGTTTTTGTTGAAAATTTCCCTTCGGAGCCCGAATGGAGGTCGCCAACGTGGATATGTGGAGTTGTGACTGTGCCCTACTTTTGCTGACGACATCATTACTCGGACCGAGTCTCCCGGTTGATAGGTTTATTCCATTTTATGGAGCCGACGATGGTAGTACCACCCTGTTTTCAAGCTTGCTATTGTGTCTATTTACAGCACACTACGTTAATTACTCTTGTTTGCATCAACTCTCAAACATCTGAATCCAGCTTTCTTGTAATATCAACTCTTTAAACCGTTATCAAGATCCATATGAAATGAAATAGAGTTTTCCGCCCGCCCTTATTTTTGTTATCTCTGAATTCGTTTTTGACCCCAATTTAGGAAATAAAAAAAAAACATATCAATATCAGGAAGATTTCGTGCTTCCTTTACTCATCGCTTCATCAACTATCAATGCCCCTTTCTCAATATTCTCACCCTTTCCGCTTTACTCGACGCCTCCCTCGGCATTCTTTGTGCTCTACTCCACATTTCTCGTTTGCGATTCAAGTGCCGAATCACGGCTGAGATAAAACCAACTTATCCCCGTGCTTCTTTCAGGCATCGCGTACAAAATTGTTAGGTTTGCTTAACCGATACACTGCGAAGATATGCACCATTTTGGCGCGCTAGTGCACAATTAAGTGGTGTGGATGCCAAGCTACCCCCATACTCGAGTATCAACTTCCGTCAAAAAGAGTTGGGCCCAAATATCCACTTATTACGCATTATGAACGAGAATTATCTGCTCAGGTTCGCTCTTGGCGTTTGAAAACATTCTGCGAAACACGCATGCACGCACGAGAATTCGAAGGTCTTCGGCTTAGTCTGCTTCGACTTTAAAATTTACATTACGCACATGTTTCTTGGTGAGTCTCCAAAATGATATGATGATTTACAAGTCTTCTTCTTGTTAATCCACCTCCGTTAGGTTCCGGTTCTCAATGGTCCTATCAAGAATTCTCTCCCCATGATGTAGTATGTGGAATTTCGGAAATTTCTAGTTTGAAACTGCGTACCTGTACCTGAGTGTGTTTGCTGATTATGAAGATTCGCGTGCATCATGGTATACATGCTTCACTATTCCTCAGCCACCACACACGCAGTGTGTAAATTTTGTTAAAGCAGCATCATTAAAAGGTTCTTCGTAACAATTGTTCACTTCCTTCGTTCTGGCACTGCTGCAAAATGGAATAGGATGATAATTTATCCCAAATAAGACGCCTTTTATTCATTATAAGTTTATCGTATGTGATCAATGTGAGATCTGAGGAGTTTAATCGTAGTATAGAAGACTTTTATAAAAGTGTACCCCTTTTCACACACCGAGATGCCCACTTTATAAAAGAAATCAAGGACCTTTTACATCAGACCTGCGGGTAAGAATAATAAATTAAACGCTAGATCCTGGATCCCGAGAGATACGAGTTTCTATAATTACTCAACGTCCGGGCCTCATGGATTCCCTTTTGTTTAAGGGATATGGATGCTGCTCGGCATGGCATCGTCACTTTCAATCGTGTTCCCCGCCTTCGCGTTCTCATCCGGCAACTGGAGAGCGGGGTAAACAAACCCCGAATAGGAATCCTTTTACCATGTAATTCTCCCACTCGGCAAGATTTTGGGGTGGTAAATTTCCTGTACTTACAAAATCTCTGCCCATCTTCTAATTTAGTTCGAACACTAAAGTTGATCGAAATCGTTGCAGTTGTGGGGTAAAATTACTGCTATCATTCTACATATTATAACGTCAGTCACAAAATGTCGCACTAAGTATATATATGAAGAGGAAATGTTCATATCTTTGGCGCTCATCCGCAGCATAAGGGTTAGGCAACAACGAGTGGTTCAGTTACTCTCCAGCACCCCCCTATGAGTAAATCGTCACATGATTAGTCAGTAGTCTGGATATTCTATTTTAAACTCCGCCAAGAAAGCAATAGCTTACTCAACTGGGGATTGTGATGTTACCCCCTCATTAGGGCATGGCGCATTCTCAAAAACGAAAGCGTTATGAAGAAATAAGTCAGGAGAAAACCTTTGAGCCCCATTGGCTTAGCTCATATCACCAAGAACAAGGAGACAAATTTTCAGCATCATCTTGTGGAATTGAAGCTTATGAAACCGATATTATTCTTAAACAAGAATCTACTGCTAAAACTCTTGAAGTCCCCGTTGATCCTTTCTGTGAAACTCTGGGCAAGGGTGAAACTGGATCAGCTTTGATAAGATGGGAAGCAGGCACACTCGAAACTGGTGGAGAACCCATATGGGTTGATAGGTGTGTAATACCTCTGGATATCATTAGTATCCAGCACTATGTGTAATTTGAATTGAAAATAAAATAAATAAAATCGTGCAATGAACAATATTCTAACAATAAATAATTTAGCTGCTCAATTGCCAAGACATTCGAAGTTACAATTCTCCCACTCTTTTCACATCTTGTCGTGGAATTTGCTGATTATTGTTTTTTTTTTTTTTTTCGTTGTAGGTACGATGCTCGTCTTCTGCTATCTGAATACCCGGAATGCTGCCGCAGCCTAAGCAACGCCAGTTCTATTACTCCGTCATCACCATCAGGATGGTCTGACCTTCCGTCCGATACAGAAGATGCCTTTTTCCTTTCTGCATCCGAAATCGCCGAACTACGACATACGAAACAACAGAAAGCGCTTGAAGACGCGCGCAGTACGCGTTTGTCTGCACTACGTGCGGCAGGGGATGAAGAAGACGAAGATAACAATGATGATGATGGTGATCATTGGGGTGATAGTGACGAAGAACCCGACGAAGTACAACGCATGTTGATGGAACGTACGGCGACACATTTACGCGGTGCTGAGAATCGTACATTATTGACTGCACGTATACTTGCCAATCATGGGGCCGACAAGCGATTCGCGTTCCTACGCGGGAGGTGGAAACGTGCTTGGCTAAGAGCACAGGCTCAAGCTATAGCAAAGGCAAGGGCAGATGCGGAGAGGGACAAATACAAAGTGGGACTTATGGGACTCAATAACTATGCCGATAGTGACGAGGAGGATCCTCCGTCTTCTGGGGGAGAAAAACCACCTCCCGTTCTTGTTACCAACGAGGCAGATTCGGAGGTCTCAGAGCTCAAAAAGCAAGAGATGCGACGTGCCCGCGCTCGGGAATGGGCCGCTAAAAGACGTCTTCAAACTCAGAATTAAGATTAAGATTATGTTGTATATTCATTAATATCTACTTAGAACGACTGCCCAAATAAGTTATATTGGTGTATAAATATCAACTACTAGCCATACATGTAAACAAGAGCAACGTAAGATGCATAGTTGAACCTTCAGAGTTCCTTCTTCGCGGCAGAATCTTTAGACTTGGCCTTCGCTTGCTCAATGTTGTTGATAGCTCGCAAACGTTCGGTCAACGTAGGGTGAGAGTGATGGTATGCAGAGTATCTAATTTTATGAGGATTAGTTATTTGTATGATTTATTAGAGTTAGATTATACTCACAGCCAATCGACCCATACAGTAGAAAGATTCTTTACATGTAATGTCGTCAAGGCACGACCGAGACGTGGACCCATTTCTGACATCTCAGGGGCTCCGAGCCTTTGCTCAAGCTCACATGCGAAGTGATCCGCCTGGTACTCAAATCGGCGCGATACGGCATTCATTGCTGCCCCGACAACAGCCTCAACTGGTGAAAGGATCATTTGATATAACAAGAAAGCGAGGATCGTCGGAGGAACGGCGGCAACAGAAGGGGAGAAATCAAAGGCCTTCAGGACTTGAGGCGAATGTTGGAAGGCAGGGAAAAAGGCGAGGATCGAGAACAAATGCACTTGCGAAACATACAAAAGTTTGGTAGGATGAGAAAAGTACCAATGTCCCAATTCATGAGCAAGTACGGCTTCGACTTCTTCCGGTGAACTTTCTTTTATGAGGGTATCAAAAATGACAATATGTTTACTCCAGGGGAGGCCAAAGAAGTAGGCGTTGCTGTGCGAACTCCTCTTTGAGCCATCGATTTCATATAAGTGCTTTAATGGGAAATGAAGTTGCGAGGCAAGCGCTTCAATGCGAGTGCGTAATTCCCCCTCTTTGAGTGGAGATAGAGTGTTGAACAGAGGCTGAATAACAGTAGGGTAGATAATAACCATTGAAATCTGGAATGTAAGGAGGAATCCCATAAGCCAAGGCAAGAAACGGTCGCCGGCCCATTTGAAGACCCATAAGAAAGCTGAGAGGAAAGGTGTACCAATGACAAGAGCAATCAGCCAGCCCTTGAATAAGTCTGCGACAAATAAGGAAGGCGTCGTTTTGTTAAATCCGTGCTTCTCTTCTAGCACGAATGTCTGATACAAAGATAAAGGAAGAGTTGGGATAGTAGAGATGAAGAATAGAACGCCGGCGAATACATTGGATTGAAGAATCTGATAAATAAAGCATTATTAGGAAATAGCACAGGATATCGCAAAAAACAAACCTCATATTCCGAACTATACCCAAAGTATGCTATGATTCTCTCAGAAAAAGACCAAGAATAGGCATAAATTCCGTATTGAAGTAATACAGAATCAAGTATTTGTCGTAGGATTCCAGAGACAAAACCAAAACGGGCCTTGTCACGTCCATAATTTTGAGATTTAACAAATTCATTTTTGTCTATATGCGTTGAAAGCTCCGCTGGCGGTTCTGTTTTATTGTATAGCGGATATTGACGAAGGCTAGAAGATGACCATGGTTATTACAGTAACTAGTCCAGATAATATTCTATACTTACAGGAGATATGATTCAAAGATACAGACAGTCCAAGAGAACGCCTGTACATATAGTTTCCAGTCTATGGGCTCGGTTGATACCCATGAAAGTTTTTGTTCAAGAGTTTTAAGCTGAATATGTAAAATATCCATCCTTGTGGTTTGTGTTTGTGTTTGAATGACGTGCAGACGTGTCGCCTCAAAGTGGGTCGATCACACGTAGATCAAAATTATTAAGACTCCGACAAATATATGTTTTAAATGTTACGTCCCATCGCACGGGAGTATGTACCCTTACTATACTATATTTATCATAATAAATGGCTCACATAAACCGCAAGAAGTATGCAGACAGTCGGGTTGAACAACTCCAAGGTAATTAGAGCAAAAAATTTATGCGACTGTTTCTCCTAAGGAAAAGGCTTCTATAGATAATATTATTATTTCCGTGCTTTCCCTAAACTTGTGGATTAAACAAATTTCTCAGCTTTGATACATTTTGTGAAATTTTTTGAATTGGGGCGCTGGTTTTCGTGTGGTACGTAAAGGGTAAGGCTTGCACATAACTTCTATAGGCTTCGCTTAGCAAATGCAGTTTACATGTAGGCATGCTTCTCCCGTTCAAAGAAACCCATCTGATAGCCTTTGTGAATGTCTAGAACGATTATTATCGAGCCTGGATCAATGGAGACTACACCGTCCCTTTTCCATCACAGCTCCTAGTGGGATGCCAGACTTCATCAAACACTTTCCAAGCCGTTCTATAAGGCCCAGACTACAGGAAAAATATATCTCATTTCCCAATAATTTATCCTCGTCTTCTAAAATTAATAAACTCACTCTCGCGACCGAACATTTGTCCTGTCTTGAGAAATATACTTCGGATCAATACAAAATCTTTCATCTGGCAACAGCTTCATAATTTCTGAGTAACTCTTTTATCCAGAATCCAAAGAGAGAATTAGGGAATAGGTACTATCCGAGCCCAATCGACCCTTTGCCATGAAACTATATTCGTTATAGTGATTTCTTGAGTGACATGCTCAATGATACATAGGATTAATGATACACAATTTTTGACGTTTCATAGCATCTGGAACTCGAGTCTCTTTTCCATTTATCTCACGTACATCGACACTCCCCCGCCCCAAAAATCGCCAACGTGCTCTACCGAAGGGTCTGCCGAGCGCCGATGATACCTCGTGTTCTATTTAATGTTTATATTCTAAATTCGGCTTACAAGAGATAAATTTGAAATCTTGGGCATCACTTCCTTTTTTTTTGCTCCGATCCATCTGCAACTGAAGGTGAGGACTTTTACGGAAGTACCCAAGCAACAAACTTGGACAAACACACTTTCAAAAGAATATAAAAGTAGCTAGAGTTGATACTACTAATCTCAGTCAACCAGAGCTCAGCTTTATAGTGACTAAACTTCCTCTTCAAACTCATTTCTTTTCAAAAACCCGTTTTCATAATGAAGTTCTCCACACTCTCTACATTCCTTGTTCTTCCCCTCCTTGCGGTCGCCACACCCTGGGGAGCTCCTCCTCCAGTTACCACAACGGTCACAGTCACTGCTCCAGCTTCTAGCACTCCTGTCTCTCAGTGTATGCAAATGTTTTGTTTTGTTCGTGATAACTATCTTCTCACAGATCTGTAGGCAACACAGGACCGATCCAATGTTGTCAAAGCACTCAAACTGCTAGTTCCCCTGTTGTTTCCACTTTACTTGGTCTCCTTGGAGTTGTGGTCGGGGACGTCACAGCCCTCGTTGGAGTTACCTGTTCCCCAATCTCAGGCATTGGAATTGGAGGCAATTCATGGTTTGTCTAAGTATAGATCTGTTTCGTGGTTGGATGCTCATTAGCTTTTGATTTTATAGCACTGCACAGCCTGTATGTTGCCAAAACAACAGCTTCAGTAAGTTTTAGACATCTTGAATTTTATTTTAGCTAATTTTTCTTTATCCAGACGGTATCATTGCTATTGGGTGTACTCCGATTAATATCAACCTTTGAAGGTAGTAGAATAACTCCTTCAGGCGTATAATTGAGATTATAGTACTATGGACCTTCGTATACCTTGTTGCTTCTTATTAGTGTATGGGCTTAAATATATATCCTTCGTTACTACTTCAAAGGGTTTTTTCCGAGAGTGCATTTATCAATATTAATTACTACAGACCAAGAATATTGATCTGCAAATGAGATCGATAGATTCTAGAAGAAAGGGATAGAACTTAAATTAATGTTACAGACCATGATATTGATGCTACCCAGCGGGTGCTATTCGAGCCAATCCACAGAAAGGGAGAAGATCTTAAAGCCTGGAAAACGGGAAGATCCGCATCGACGTTTTTATCCATGATTAACATGTAAATCGGTCCTCGGGAGAGCATCAAGCTTTTTACCCTGAACAAGAAGTAAAAGAAGCCCGCACCCGCCGGGAGTATGCAATCCTGTCCCTTGATTCTTCAAAACAGAGGGAAAATCGGGAAGCTTCAGTAAATAAACAAGGTAACCACAACCTCATGTGTCGTTATCGACGCAATTGCAATTATTGTCGCAGTTGTAAAATATCAACTCCGGACTACAGATACCGCAACCTACTATCACCCATTCAGTGTTGCCTACCAAAGCTGTGAGTTCTAGGCCTCCTCGGAGAGTTTTAGTCGCACAAGTCACTCAATCGGAAGGATGTCCCACTGTCCGAAACATCCGAAAAATAACATCTGCAAAACTACGACGTCTTCCATTTACAACTACTACCCTTGATAAATCAATCAGAAAGGAGTTTTTGTCTGGTCCCAATATATTCTCGGCATTGTATCAAGTTCTAAATCTTTTTACTCTGGTCGCCATGTGTTTTACGGGGGTGATTTGGTAGAAAGGTTAGGCCAGGAACTTTCTTGCCGTTCTCATTCGAAGCAGCAAATCGGATCAGCTTACTACTCATAATGATGCTCATAGAAAATATAAAAAATAAACTCAAACATGCAGTCTGTCCCGAAAATAGTCAAAGGAATTACTGTATTTAGGTATATTCGGAGAAGTTGACGGGAGAAGAACTCGGGTATGTGAGACCGCTTCGCATAAGGAAGAAGAGAGTACACAGTATTTATAAATAATTTTCTATGATGATTTCTATTATGTGCACGGACCTTCATTCATCATAACTCTATAGGGTAGCTAAAGGATCATAGTTACCTCGAGTGAGCTGTATAAAAATAAAATCGTGGGTTGAGGGTAAAAGACTAATACATCCATATCACGATGATATATATATATATGTTAATTTGCCTTCTTGAAGCAAATATAAAATATTTGAAATATTTGAAGGATTAGAAATTTGAGTTTATAAGTTATTTGTGGCGTATGAAGGGTGTATTTCCAAAAGAAAAGGGTTATACGCTAATAAGTCTACTCACGTTGCAAGGTTTATCCACTAATGTATGATTTCCACATGTTCCCGCCAATTTCTTGTCCATTCAAGGAGAATGAAATGGAACGATGAGAGTGATGGTGCCTCAGCATTTTTCCTCCGGTGCTGCTCTTGAGGGGGAAGAAAGGGGAATTCTAAGACTAAAGAGATCTAGTTAGGGGACGTTGAAGGTGTGACAGGTATCCAACACTTGGCAGGATCGGGAAATGTGTGAGAACAAAAGTCATGATTATAATTTAATCATTTTCTTATTATTTGAAATGTGTCAGAACGCGGAGCAAAAAGCTTAGAGTTTAAAATCTTTCTTTCGATCTTATCACAGGCAAGACGGCCTACAGTATCATTTTCGCTGTCATCAAACCTAAGGATACATTTTGTCATGATTAGAGGTCATCCCATAGTTATAGATAAAGGATTGAGAGATGAACTTTTGCGGGCATTTCTACGAAGCTATGTGAGCCATGGAGCTCCCATGACAAATAAGAAAGAAAGGAGCTTTGTTGTTCAAGTTTCTTGTGCTCGTGGAGACATCCGTGTGTATGTCATGAGAGATACGAATCACATTGGTTCCTTTATCAATCCAAGTGTCAGTATAATAATATTTTCATCTCTAATGCCCTTATGATTGGCCTTTTAATTACTCAGTTATACCCACGTTATCAAGTACTCCATTGCTTTCGAAGGAGGGGTCTGTGCACGAGTTAAAAAAAATATTATTATTATATTATGCGTGAAACATTATTCACTTATTACATATACTAATGGGAGTCTTTTTTATGATCAATAAATTCAGTCAAAAAGCCTCCGGGACCGTAATTAAGTCCGGACTCCTCGATCAAACCCGAGTACCCAGGCTCAGGGTAGGCAATCCCTTGACCATCATCTCGAGATTCTGATGTCCTCGGTCCTGTATGAGACGAATATATTTGTCCTTATTTACAAATGTATTTGTGACACTCCGTTACGCTGAGATTTTATATTATTTTTTTTTTCTCTTGGTTCAAACAGGATTCTCAGGAACTTTACGGTGTTTATGTACTTCCTTGAGTTATACACAGACCCCCTTGATGACCCGAATGGGTATCGAAAGTTAGAGACCACTGGATCGACTCATCTTTGGTGAGGTGGCCTTACAGTAACTTTGTACCAACGATGACAACGCAATCTAGCAACGAGCAACAGTACGTCTAATATACGAGTTTCTGGTATCAAGTCAAATCTATCAGCTAAATTTATCGAGCTTCAACCTACTCTGCAAGATTTTAATTTCAAATACTTCTTCGGTCGATCTTGCCGGCCTTATGTTGTTCTGACCGATCAAGAAGAGATGCACACCCACTTTTACACTAGACTCATTTCGCAATTTTCGGATTAGCGCATACAGCGCTTTCTGGGAAGCTTTGTTGTAAAAAAAACAGAGCAAAGATAATAAACGTGCCATCCTCCACCTCAAATCCACTATACGGAATGTGCTGTAATTTCCCGGATTAAAAATTCTGTGGAACACGTACATTGTGACGACAATCTAGTGGAGAAAGAACGGGAGGAGGGGATTTTCGTTAGAAACACCGGACAGTCACAAACAAGGGAATTCTAACAAAAATATTAATGTCCGTTCTAATCTGACATATCATCTACTCGCTTTATCGCATCATTGTCATCACTAGATTTTTATATAAGGTGATCCCCGAAGTATAAAGATGGCAGCTCGGTGCGATATCGCCTTTTCCCCTTCCAATACACAGATAGTGTTCTGATTTTTTTTACAATCCCCCACTCTCCCTCCTTTCCTACGTCTGTACGGTTTTTTGTGGCCCAACACCGCCAGCTACGACAATGCTAACTGCCCGTGTCCTCCGTGTTTTCCTATTCATATTCTCGATCCTTGCTGTCGCCTATGCCCATCCAAGGCCCTCAAAGACAACCACGGTCACTGTGACCGCTACCCCAACGCCAACTGGGGGTCAGTGTAACACAGGTAAAAAAATTCAATCCCCGCTGGCAGTTGGATTGTTAATAGATTAATTTGAAAATGAACTACTACTATTAAGGTCCCGTTCAATGTTGCAACAGCGTCGAACCTGCATCGTCAGGCCTGGTCGGCACACTACTGAGTCTTCTGGGAGTTGTACTTGAAGACTTGAACATCGATATTGGGGTTACTTGCTCTCCCATCTCTATCATTGGTGTAGGGGGCTCGGACTGGTAAAGTCACAGTTTCATGTTATGGGCTGATTACACGTGTGTTAATTAATATTATATAGCAACGCTTCGCCTGTGTGCTGTGAAAACAATAACTTTAGTACGTTTTTTACACTTCTTAACATGACCCTGAGCATATGCTGAGCCATTCATTACTTAGATGGGCTGATCGCGATTGGATGTGTACCCATCAACATTTCACTCTAAACCGTACTTTAGACATGATGTCGATCAATGCTTACCCTAGACGATCGACATAACCTTGAAAATACCCAAGTCTACTACTCGAAATATGACTGCCTTCTTCCATTTATCTTTGGTTATGCACATTGTTATGCCTCATGTTTCTTAGTGGCTAATAGTTCGCCTTCTTTGTGCATGCATAATTCTGCCCTTGGGACTATACCCTATATAGCATCGCTGTCTTTACTGATTATTCGTCTCTCTTTTGGACATTACTGTGTTAGTGTAGCACTAATTTGTGGTTCTATGCTGTAATGAATGCTTCCATACAAGATTCTCACTTAATTTTCACATTAGCTGTGAGTTTTGTACTTATCTTTTCTAAAGTTGATAGAAATGCTAGAGAAGAAAATCGCTGCGTGTTTAGATAAGATAAGTGCATGCATGCATGCACTAGTAACAGGTAAGCGAAGCCAAGTTCAGGCTACTCGACTCAGATATACACCATCATGTCTGATCCAAGGATACAAACGACTATTATACCTCATACTCAAAAGCCTTTGGTTACGCGCACTTATCCAACAAACTCTGAGCTTGATGCAATCATCAAGTCCGCTGATGAGGCCCAAAAGAAGTGGGCCGCCGTTCCGTTGTCGGAACGTATTGCGATTGGCTACAAGTTCATCGTAAGTATCGTATCTCAAGAAATGTCTCTGTCTACTTTCTGATAATGGGTCAAAGGAAGAATTTAAGAAAAGGGAAGCTGAATTTCCACTTGAGCTGACGCAACAGATGGGTCGGTGCGTTATCATCATTAAACTTAAGACATCGACAAGGTTCCGAATTAGTACCTTTCTGATATTCAATCTTTCTCCTTTTTCAGACCAGTCTCTCAATGTGCTGGGGAGTTACGGGGAATGGTCGGACGTGCCGAGTATATGTTATCAATCGCGGCTAGTTCGCTGTCCGATGTCTCTTTGGCTGATACTGATCTGCCTGGGTTCAAACGATACATTAAACGAGAACCGCTCGGTGTCATACTCGTCATCTCGCCCTGGAATTTCCCATATCTAGTTGCGATTAATGGCGTTCTTCCTGCCATAATCGCGGGAAATGCTGTACTGCTCAAACCATCTCCGCAGACACCGTTGGTTGCAGAACGTTTTCAGCGTGCATTTGAAGCCGCCGGCCTCCCTTCGGGGGTTATGCGAGCGGTTCATTTGGGACCTGAAGGCGTAGAACGGGCTGTCAAACACGAACTAGTAGACTTTGTGAGCTTTACTGGAAGCGTTGCAGGTGGTCAGGCTGTGGAGAAGATGGCTACTGAGGCAAGTGGCTTCAAGGGTGTTGCTTTGGAGGTGACTATATGCATATCTTTGAATCTAAAGCTTAACATTAACACCTATTTACTCATAGCTTGGTGGGAAGGATCCTGCGTATGTTCGACCCGATGCCGATCTCGGTTACACTGTGGCAGAACTTGTCGACGGTAGGACTTTGTGTTCAAACAAACGTTGGTCATAGTGTTACAACTTACTTCTCTAGGTGCAATGTTTAATTCCGGTCAAAGTTGTTGCGCGGTTGAGGTGATTAACCTAACGATTTCTGAAAATTTTCTCCGTTTATTCTCTTATATTATCAATATAGCGTATATACGTCCACAAGTCGATATATGACAAATTTGTTGAGGCTTACGTTAATTCTGTTAAGGTCAGTCTGAATTCAACCCTGTTGATATGTGAATAACGTATTCCGAAAAAAAATTATTGTTTCGAAGTCATATAAACTTGGGGATCCGACAGACTCTTCTACAAATCTAGGCCCTGTTGTCAGCGTGGCAAGTGCCGAACGAATAAAGAAGCAGGTGGTTGATGCCGGTAACAATACAATAGAACTCACCCTCCTTAAGTTTGCATTACTGATTTTGAAATTAGTGGCTGCTGGAGCCAAAGCGCTGATCCCTGAGGATCTCTTCCCTGCAGCAGTAGCGTAAGGCTTGTGCTTCTTTCGATATTATCTAGTCGCTGAAGTACATTCGTTTTGGATTAGTGGATCGGCCTTCGTTGCACCACAGGTATTAGTCAATGTGGACCACTGTAAGTAGTGCTTAATTAGGCGAAAGAAGCGGCTGAAATAATTTCTTGCATTTTCATTCAGCCATGGATGTTATGAAGGTATGGTAACCATCCTTTAAGTTATTACTAGTGTGAATAATTTCCCTCCCTTTGGATCAAAGGAAGAAACATTTGGGCCTATCGTTGGCATACAATCGGTTTCATCGGACGAAGAAGCTATATCTCTAATGAATGACTCCCCCTATGGTCTTACGGCCTCTGTGTGGACAGATGCGGCGAACAACGAGGAATCTGAAACGGCATTCTTGAAGTTTGTTGATGCCCTTCAAACTGGGACAGTCTTCCTGAATCGGTATTTTCATTTTTCTATTTCCTCTTTGATTCAGGTTTGATATATTTCAATTTCAGGTGTGATTACCTTGATCCTGCTCTTGCATGGACCGGAGTCAAGAATAGTGGACGAGGGATAAGTCTGAGCAAATTTGGTATATGATTTTAATGAACTATGGATTCCTTCTTCACAATTTCTAATCATTTACCATTTCTTATTATAGGATATGATCAACTTACTCGTGCCAAATCTGTACACATGAAGACTAAAACCAAATAGAGGGTAGTTGAATTAATCGATGTACGATTACTGCGAAGTTATAGTGTTCGAATGCATTAAAACTGAGTGAAAGGATTCACTTTTTAGATAATTTGAAATCTGAGTTGCCTACTTTTGATCATGCGGCTAATATTCAAAAGCCCCTCTTTACTCATGTTCTAAGTTGAGCTAGATGACAATGAGTGCCTACTAGTGCAAGGCGCCCGTGCAAAGTTTATTATGTGTGCCGAATATCGAATATTGCATGTGAAAACCTGCAGGTAAATGTGCTTGAACTTTGCATGAGCAAAAATTTTTCAGGAAACTACTATAAGCTCGGGACGCACTACCGCTCAACCTATTACTAAATCGACCCCATACTTACCACTAAAACAGGGAGAAGAGGAGTGGATGAAGTATGGCCCCTGGGGCATTTCAATTCAAACCCGTGCCCACAAGATTTCGAACTTCTCAAGATATTACTAATAACCGTACAAGACCAAGAGAATGGGCTAGAGAAAGAGAGACTTTTAGTTTTGGGGCTCAAGTTGTTGTAGAATCACCTAATGTTAAGAAATCTCCTGTAGAACTTGGTTTAGAAGAACGCGTGGAGGATAGTATGCATCAGTCTCTATATGATATTGGGTGCTTTGCGGAAGTTGCGGATTATAGGTATGATCTGAGTAGTATATGGAGGTTTTATAGCAGATTATCGTACTCAGGTGGTCCACTAGGGTTGTATGATGGGATTAAGGGCTCGAAGTTGCATAAAATTTATCAACCTGCTAGTCAAGAGAAAAATAGGGTATTATTTGTCTCGAGACCAAATTATGATAGACGGAAGTCACAGTTGATTATTGCTTTCTCTGGTGTTCCGGGGACAGAATTGGGAGAATTGATAAATCTCCCTTTGATAAAAAAGGAAAGGGGTTCGGCCAAAGTATCTAGTGGCCTGTGGGATATTTACCGTCCACTTAGACGCGGTGTTCGTACTGAAGCTATGAAACTCATTAATATTCTCCAGCCGGGTACTGTTATTGTTACTGGTAGTGCTACCGGAGCTGCTCAAGCGACATTTCTCGCTCTGGAACTACTTGTGCAGAATTTGCGTGTTAAATTAAGGCTTGTTGCTTTCGGCAGTCCTAGAATCGGCGACTATGAATTCGCAGATTGGTATAAAACGAAGACGGACAGATATAACCTTTATAAAAACAAGAAAATTAACTTTAGTGACTTTCATGTGAAAGGAGCTAATGATAGTGAGTAATTTTACGGACTAGATAGCGGTAATCATATGAGGTGCTAATTTTATCTTACTCAGGGAAGCCGCTCTCACCAGAAAAAGTTTATGGATATGCTCATCACATAACGCAGACCTTCTACGTACATAGGGGAAGAATATATAGAGTACCTTCTAGTGAAAAGGAATATGCTAGGTTCAGTGTTATTGAATACTCGGAAAGAAGTACGAATATGAAGCTATATACGGATTCGATTCCGAGATATCCTCTCCGACTCCTTAAAAAAGATAACGTTTATTATGGGAGGGACTCGGAGCAAACATTAATGGTTATGAGACGAATAATAACCCAGGAAAAGACTCTCCAACATGACTGGCAAAAGATTTATGGAGATATTGTTCGCAACTCCAGTAGAATATCGAGGGAAAAAGATTGGAGACGTAGGCCATTTAGAAGACCTTGGAGGCCATGAGCTGTGGCTTGTTCGTTCCCAAGGGAAGAGCGTTAGGAAAAAGGTGTTGTTAAAGGATTACGACCTTCGTTTTCAAAAAATATGATAGTCCCCATGTATTATATGGTAATACTTGGAGAGTCGGGAGAAAAAATGAAACGTCAACCTTTACGTAGGAAAATGAATATACCTTTCACAAACATAAGTAATAAAATACTACTCTTCGCTTACGTGTATTATGTAGGTTTCTTGTAAGTTATGGATCTACTAATAATGGTGATCCAAGGATTTTGAGGATCATGCATCTGCAAGTATCTTTTACAAGTTGTGATTTAACTGGTTATCCAAACATAGAGCAGCGTTGAGGACAAAAGTAAATATGGAACCCTCTAGTTATATTATAGTGAATATTACATCGTCGATGTTAAGTATTTTTGTATCAAAGTATCAGATCTTTGTTTATGATTGTGTATAAAGCGGCCACTTAATTCCGTACTTCGCAATCAGCGCTCGTCGTCACGTCGTGAATTTCCCTCCTCGCCTCTCCCAATTCATTTCATCCAAACAAGTATCTTACTTCCTGCGACAAAAAACTGCTAAGTGCATATCATGGAGAGCTGGAATAAATTTTCGTCAAACTTTGCAAGTTTGAACATCGGACAGTCGGCTACCAAGATTGCAAAGGGTTTCAACTCGTCTGTTCAGGCAACGAGAGAACGATTTGGACAGATCGCACCCGAAGAAATCACTGAACTTCCTCAAGGTAAGGATGATAGGTTGTTATCTTCTTTGATTGTATTGCGCGCGCTTTAGAGTTTTGGGGGTTGTGGTTGATTCAAATTGACAATGTTGCTGCGCATATAGAGTATAAGGACCTTGAGGCGCGCGTTGACGCGCTCCGTGCAACACATCTCGCTCTACTCAAGTATGTTTGTTTCTCATTACATTAAGTCACTCGTTTTGTGGATATAGCGCTGAATGTGATTGGTAGGATTACGAAAGTATACGAGAACGAAGCATATGATTATCCTGTACAGATTCAGGAATCGCTCTCCCAACTTTCGACGACTATCGGACATGGATTGACTAACTTTGCGGCTACGAATTTGAAGGGGACGAACCTTCCTGCTCCGGCACCCGTTCCAGCTGAGCCAGTGCAACATAAGACTTTGCCTCATGCTCTAGGTCGGGCTGCGACGACTGCTGCAAAGACGCTTCAGGACTCGGCGGTTGGACCTAATGATAAGCTCACGAAGGCGATGACTGTTTATGCGGGTTCTTGGGATAAGGTAAGTGCAAACTCTTATGAATTGGGTCTGGGTTGACTAGTGGGAATGATACTGATATTATTTGGTGGTTGATAGATCTCAGCAGCACGCATCACGCAGGATGAGACCATCCGTACTCAGTTTTTGTATCCATGGCAGGCAACACTCAACAACTCGATTGCTGTTGCCCTCAAGGCTAGACAAGCTGTTGCCTCCTCGCGACTAGAACTCGATGCGGCAAAGCAGTCGTTCAAGAGTGCTGGTCCCGCGCGTCAGGAACAAGCGAGACTCGAGGTTGAGAATGCCGAGGACGACCTTGTACAGAAGACCGAGGTGGCTATTACGCTTATGAAAACTGTATTAGAAAACGTTGGTATTTCTCCTTTTTCAATACCCCTTATATGCGGTGTAGTGTTATGTGATGGAAGACTGATGTGTATGTGTATGCTTTATTTTTGTCTGTTTTAGCCGGAACCCTTGAAGAACTTGAATGAGCTTGTGAAGGCACAGCTCGCTTACCACACTGCTGCTGCGGAAGCTTTGGGTGCTATCCAAGGTGACATTGAAGAACTAAGCGTTGCTGCTGAAGGAGAGTATAGGTTTGTGTTTCATCTCATATCCTATTCTTTAGAACAGAGTCACTAATAGTTAATTCATTAATTTGCAATACTTGTAGGAAATCTCGTGAGCACTAAGGTGTATGCAACCAAGCTATATGTAGTGTATTTGTGCATTCTCCGTGACCTATGACCTCCTCCTTTTCCGTGTTGCTGTATTTGTTTTTACTACCAAAGGTTGGAATTTGTTGCTTGAACTAATGTACTATTTTTTTTTCCGTTGATGGACGCGAAATCTTTTCATCTTCGTCATCTTCTTCAGATCCTTCTTTTTCTTTTCCTGCCTAGTGCTACTATCCCCCTTTTTTTAGTAAAACATTTTGTCTGTTTGTCTGACCATCTTCAATGAGCATTGATCTTTGAATCGGAAAAACCAATGCGTATATGTTGAGGAAAGTGTATTATATAATAAGAAAAGAAGAGGGGTTGGTACAGTGAGGATGAATAGACAATTAGTCCGACTACAAACTGGCAGTATACAATTTAAAATGAACTCTGCTTTGATTCTTTTTTTCCCTATAAGAAAAGAAAGAAGAAACGGCTTTAACTGGTATCCATTGCGTCTCCGGCAGTGGATACTGGTGGAGGTAAGGGAACGACTGTTTCATCTACGATTAATGACCGAATGCTTTCTTTTGTCCATGCTGTTGTTCCTCGTCGGAATCGGTAGGTGTTTTCCTTTTGAGGACGTTCGTTTAGTTTGCGGTAGTTGCGGAGGGTTTCGGTGTGGTCTTTTGTGATGACGCATGCGTCGACATTTGAACCGGAGCCGAGATCGTTGAAGATACCTGCTGAGATTGCTTCGACTACGAGGTTGAGAGCGTCTTGGCGCTGGTGAAGATGGGGTAGAGTGAGTGTGAGGTAGTATAGGAGATGAGTGAGGAGGGAAGGTTGGGGGTTGAACACGTACATCCATGTTTGGCCTCCAGGAGGACTCGAAAACGGCCATAGCTGCGAGGGAACCAGAACCCATAGTCACATAGGGGAGCTTGTCTGTTGATCCGTGGGGAGCGATCGTGAAGAGGTGGGAGCCAGTAGAGTCTACACCTCCAAGAACGAGAGCTGCACTGACGTGACCTTGATGCCTATTTATGATGTATTTGTTCATGCGATTAGCATAGGAGTTTACAAATGCTAGAGGGGGGAGAGCTTACCGGAATAGATATTGCTTGAGCATAGTCATTGCGGTGACTACACGGGGTACTCTACCAGTGTTGAGGGCGTGTAGTTCCATGTTACTTGATATCATTGCTGTAGTGAATTCGGTATCGGCTGCCGTTCCCGCACCACAGCAGCGAATGTTCTCTGTGATATAGTGGATCTATGTATGCATATCATGCGTATATGATATATAGTCGACAGTATATAGTTTATAAGTATATTTTGTTCGTTTTCCGTTAAGTAATTTATTCAGAGACGCAATTCAGAAGGCGCATTGAGCTAGCATGTCTATTAGGTGAAGTAGACTACACACCTTCTCGCAGTTCTTGTCAGCGACAATCTCCCCCTCAGTCGCACGAGTATCTGCTCCTAGCACAACACCATCTTTGAAGAGACAGCCGACGATGGTTGTACCCGTACTAGTAGCTTTAGGAAGTTTAATTCCCTTGTCATTCAAGTATGTGTTTCTATGCGATGTGTTAATATAAGCTAACGGTTTTTTGTTTATTTAAGAAGCATATAGCCAGTTGTAGTTACCTGATATGATTCGAGAAGTCGAAACCTCCGTCTCTGTAGATTGAAGAACTTGCCATGATGGACGTTAGCTGTGATTACTTTAACTTGTCTTCAGTTCTCTCGACTGACTCTGAGGATTTGGAACGCGCGGCGCGCAAGACGCGTCATTGCGTCACATGATTTTTGGAAATACTTAATTAAATAATAAATTGCAATACAAAAATATGTACGAATTTACTTATATTGCACTCTACTACTACTATTATTATAACTTCTTTCTATAACCTCTATAATAATAAATAGAAAGTAAAAGTTGTCCGAATATGTATAATATGAATATGACTTTATAATCCTAGCATCTCTTTCTTGATAGCGATCTCATCCCGCAACATATTTACTCTACTGTCTAGCCGGGACGACAAATCGACGCTGTTTCCTGATATTGACATTGCTTTGTCTAGTTTCTCACTTGCCGTCTTCAACGCTTTCTTCCATTCCTTGAGTGTTTTCTCGTCCGGGGTGACGGTCTTGGTATCATTATCAGAGCTTGCAGACGCGGACCGGTTTTTCTCTAGAGCTTCTACTTCTTTGAGATCGAGGACTGCGAGTTCGAATAGAGCTATGCCTCCGATCCATTTAAACTCGACTTCGGGGTATCGGTCGCTCGCTTCGGTTAGGAGGGTTCGGGAGGCGGGGAAGTCACCGAGGGTGCGGAGTATGACGCCTAGGATTATGGCGCGCACGGCGAGTTCGTCGGGGGTGTCTAGGTCGTCGGGGGTTGGTTCTTCTTGGGCTGGTGGTTGAGGAGTGGGGATGTGTGGGCTTGGAACCTTGATGTGAGGGGTGAGTAAAGCGAGTTCGGCGATATGTGCTAATGCGACTTCTTTCGTTATACGTTGATGTGTGTTCCAGACTAAGGAAGAAGAATCAAGATTTCATCAAGGGGGATGGAGGATTCTTACTTACAGATACCTAGTTCTAAGATAGATATATGAGATTATGTGGTTTAGGTGATGGAAAGGATCCCTTACCTTCGGCGATACTAATTTTTATTTCATCCACATATTTAGTTTCGTCATTACACCTTCTCTTCGCTTTCGCCTTGTAGAACGCAACTAGAATTTTTAAGACGATCAGCAAATCTTGATACCTGAGAAGGAGAATATCGTAATTACTCTGCTTCTTAATGAGTACCTCTGTTGGTAACTCCTTGCCACCATATTTCCGTTTATCTAGTAATGTAGGGACTTTGCCGAATAACTCCTTCGCTTTCTCACGGTCACCCAAGGATATATAGCAGCCTTCATGCATTGATAAGAAAAGAATGAATGATTATGACACACTTCATTAAACAGTTTCACATACCAGCAGCGATAGTGTAGTACGTTGCATGACTCCTGGGAAAATTAAGCGAGATTAATGAAAGGTGCCACCCGATGTTAAGGAAAGTAGGAGGGTAACTCACCAGCTATTCATTTCCGTTAGTTTGATAAACGCATCAGCAGCTTCTTGGTAACGCCTTTGAGATAGAAGAGTCCATGCTAATTCGAACACCAGCTGATGAGATAATTAATTAGACTTGATTGAGATTAAATATCAGTATGTATATGAGATACTGACTAAGGCATCTGCTTGTTGGAAATGTCCGGGTTTGTCCGGACGAAGACCGTCTTGTAATACAGATATGGCTCCTTCTGGATCATAAGTCATTCTCAAAATCTTCGCCTTTTTTAAAGCTTAGGTGAGTAAACAACAGGGTTAGGAATGTTGATACATACCCTGTTTAGAATCCAAAGGGCACCATCGGGATAACGGTTGTGTAGGCTTAACATTATCTTGAGTAAGAAGGTAAACCGGGAGGGAAAGAAGGACCAACTTTTCTACAATAGCCTCGTATTGCTTGATAATATGTGCTTCGTCGGCTTGATAGCCCGCCATTAAGAGGACGACGCCGTGATATGTCATTAATGTTAGGCTGGATAATTAGGGTTAGTGAGAATTCTGGAATTTGTAATCACGTATATCTGGCTAACATACCCAGCAAATACAGCATGTACATCTTTGCGGGCTGCCGAGACGGCGAGTGCTTGCAGGGCAAGTCGCCGGTCATGTTGAAAGCCCAGAAAACCTACAATGGTTCTTTATAAAGGGTGAATTTTAGTCGGGGGATTCAAAAACCAAAATTTTTTATTCTTACTTTACTTTAGCAGGAAGTAGGGAAAATACAAGATTGAATAACCCGAAGCCTGGAGAGAACAAGATCAGTTTCTCCCTTTATGTGAGAATACGTCAACGTACCGAAAGCAGCTCCAGATACGACAAGTTCTTCTACTGGACCCTCCGGTTGCGTGGTAGGCTTTGGGACTTGGAGTTGACTTTGACTTGATCCTGAGAAACCCCATCTCCCGAAGAATGATGATCCACTCTTTGAAGAGTCACCAGTTACTGTCTCTGTAGCTGATATATTGGAGTTCTGGGATGCGAGGGAGGGGGTTGAAGGATTCCGAGAGGGTAAAGGACTTGTTGCTGGTGTTACGTATGAATCTAAACCTGAAGGGAAAACGGTCTTGTAAAGTCTGTTCCAGAGGAGTTAATATAGATTATCAATTGAGATTAAAGTTGAGATAACGCACTTTGTAAATTTAGAATGGGCACTGATGATATGTCAGTCCAAAAATGGATATTTATTTATATGGGATTTAGCTTACTTATTTAGTGCATATCTTTATAAACAGAGTATTTAGATGGTATAAAACATGAACAGGGATAAGAGTACTTACAGGCATTGAACGTAGCCCATGTAAGATTCACTTTGAGTTTGTAAGCTATATGTTCAAAATACAGCTTAATGGTTTACCCACCTAAGAGCGTGGACCAGACCCTGTAAGACAACGGCATCTGCTAGTAATATCTCATACTCTATACCGGGAGGAAACTTTGAATTTTCGCTCTGGGATTTGGCAGTCTTTTGCTTTTTTGATCCTGCTTCCGATTCTGCCAAACATCTTGCAGCTTCATTCATTAATCCGGTCTGGAAGAATATGTAGTTCAGGACTCTCCGGTATATTCAAACGGGAGGTTGTGAGGGGACTCACCTCCATACCGAGAGCTGCTTCTAGGAAGGCACATACTCCGAGACCGAGAAGATGAAATGGAGAGTTATCAGATGAGAGCTGGGTTCGAGCTTCCGCGAGACGATTTGAGAAGAGGTGATCGAAGCCCTCGGTAGCAGAAACAAGTGCTAAAGTGCGGGGGTCTAGAGTACTTGCCACCTTGTTATTAGTAGACATGACGATGTATTTTCGATACTCAAAAGTGTAATGTTAAGGATTAGAAGTGAAGGTTGGTTTATAAGGATTTTTAAGCACCGGTTTTGAGCGGATGTTTCATACACAGGTACATGTATACATTTGATGAATGTTATTGGGTGCACATTTGTTACTTTTGTAAGTAGGCTTACAGTGACGCGCTCGATCGGCGTCCGTTGACGCGTATAAGGGGGTAGCCGAAGCCGCCTTGCCACAGGGTCACCGTCGTATAGACTTCTTAGTTCAAATTTAAAAAATAATTTCTAATGCCTTATGGTGAATGTATTCAAACTAAAAGTCTGCGATAATTGACGTTGTTTCCGCTGTATTCGGCACATAGCCAAAGAGCGAATCAAGAAGAACTTCTTGTTTAATACTTTTGCGACGAAAGCTGTACCAGCATCTCCGAGTGTGAGAAATGTAGATAAGCAGGTTTATGACTGATTCCCCTCAGGACTTATCTTATTTCTTGGTGTTGTCTTCCCCCAAAGTATCGTATCAGAGCCATGGATTTTGTGATTTCTGTGCATTTAGCGTGTGCGACAATCTCTCCGAGATAAGCCTCTAGCCAAATATGGGAACTGGCTCACATAAGTGGAAGGGCAGATCCAGGCTCTTATCGTCTAATTGCTTGTTATTCTAGGAACAGTCAGACATTAAGACGCTCACAATCGAAATTTTAATGGATCCTGCCTTCTTCGCTTTCATCTCCCACCATTTCGTTACCTAACAGCAGCTCGTTTGCATGTATTCTCAAAGTTGAGCAGAATTCACCTGAGAAATTTTGAAGAAAGGAAGCAAGTATCTGCACACAGCTCCGTGTGGAGGATTCAATCATGTCTGGTGAATATTTGGGGTCGAGAACCGAAGACCGCGCAAGGGAAAGGGACTCAGAAGTGTCTGCTAACAATACGGAAGGCCGCGTTCACGAGAATGATGCATATAACGAACTCGGTGTAGGGTCCGCGGCTCGTGACCTGCCTTCGTGGTATAACCAGGGTGCACGTAATGTATTACTCCAACGTAGAGAAGTACACGTACACGAAGCAGGAGTAGGAGAGGATCTTAATACCAGAGAGATGTCAGCTGGTAACTCGAGACAACGGAGAGGAAGCACCTCTGTATCCATGAGTATGAATATGGAATATGCTAGATCCTGGACCAGGGCAGGGTGAGTTCTTTCACCTTCTCTCATTCTTTATCCGGTTCTTCTATGGCACATAGTACGGCAGTATTGTGGTCTTGAGACTATTCTTGAGCTCTGATTTGCTTTATGACTTGCCTAATATACCACTTTACATCAATTTGATCTAAGTCATGTTATAAGAAGGCGCATATACTTGTGCTAATTATCTACTCATATGACGCCTAACATCAATTTTTCATCACGCTTTGATCATCTTAAGAAGACGTTGTGCTAAATTATGTGTTTTCCAATAGCCTTCTTCAGCCTCAAAGCTTTCTCAGTGCACGCTCAAACTTACATGCAAACTTGTCACAGTCTCCATCTATATCGTATACTTCACCCAACGAAAGCAGTATTGCACCACGCTCGTCATTCTCAGGTGGCTCACGAAGGGACTCGAATACAGCTAATATTAGCTCAGTATCTCCATTATATACAGATACTGAATCTACTACCAGTCCCGATCGTGCTGGTGATTTCTTCTCTCGGTCACCAAGCGACATACGTGCAAACACTGTCGAGCTTTCTACCCTGTCCATGCTTTCTGTGTCTAGACCGACTTTTCCCCACGACTTAACTCATGCATCTGTTCCTGAATCACTTCGCTCGTCTCAAGCCCGATCCCCTCCCTTTGATGGCAGTTTTCAACCTAGTGAAAGAGGTGCCTCTATTTCAGGACCATCTTACTTGGGTCCTTACCAAATGCGAACCCCTCTTACTTCGGCTGATCTCGCCCGACTTACAGCTTCTGTGGTTCCTAGGAAGAGCTTAGAAACTCAGCGGGAGCATCCTTCGGAGCCGGATCCCATAGCCAGATTATCGCCGAAAAGCAATGTATGGCTTAAGTTTTATATTTAGAACTTAATCAATTTGTTACTGACTCAATATAATAACTTAGTTCCCAGAAGACCATGATGAGGATCTTACTACACCTTCACCTCCATCCGTAACTCCACCTGCTAATGCCTTCCGCCCAACATTACCTGTACCACAACAAGATAGGACAAAATTTAGTAATAATACACCCATTTCGAGCACACCTTCGGGGATTTCTCTATTGTTAGCTCAACAAAGGTCTCAATCTCTGTGTGATACTCGAACAGTGGACGAAACAATATACCCCGACTCTATCAGAATATCAAAGTCAGCACCAAATGAGAATCAACCTACGCAACATGATATGCATTCGGATGCAAGCAATCGAAGAACAAAAACTGGAGTAGACGATGATACTATGACTCGTGCTACTGAACAAACTCCGCTTCTTTCGACGTCACCCGCGCCTTCTGGCTCGTCTCTTGGACCATCTCATTATTTCACGACTCGACCATCCACACCTACATCGGAAACTAATAATAAATGGTGGACATGGTCTTCTGGCCATACTTTGCCTATACACGAACCTCATGCAAATGATTTGACCTCTGTCTCTAAGATAGGAAAAGGATCTAGTTCCTTTGTAAGGAAGATAAGAAACTCGATTTTAAAAAATACAAAAGAGAGAACATCAAAAAAAGCTTTGGAGCATGTAGCGGCTGTTATAATACGTAGCTTCCCTGCCGTTCTATTGGGTGTATTATTAAATATTCTTGACGGACTGTCTTGTGAGTCTACGTATAATATCCGGAACTAATGTAGTTACTAACTTCGAAAATGTTGTAGATGGTATGATTATGTTCCCATCGACCGATATTTTTCAAAATTTTGGGGGTGTAGGGGTATCAATGTTCTTTGTAACGTGAGTCGAGTTAACATAAATATATACAACAACTTCATTAATCACATTCCTTTGCTTCAGTGCAATAATAGCACAACTAGTTTATTCTTTTTGGGGGAGCGGGTTCGCTGGAGCAAATGGAAGCATGATGATCGAGGTTGTTGTGAGTATTAGGACTTAACCCTCAACTTTTTGTGTTTCGGATTTAACTGATTACACTTTTATCAAGCCATTCTTTCATATAATAGCTCAGGAGATTACACAGGAGGTAGGAGAGGAAAATGTCTCTCAAGTTATTAGTACAACTATTGCTGCCTTCGCTCTATCGGCGATTTTGACGGGGTTCACGTTCTTTATGCTCGGATATCTACGACTCGGGGTCATTATAGGTTTTTTCCCAAGGCATATTCTGGTCGGGTGTATCGGTGGAGTTGGCGTCTTCCTATTACGAACGGGGTACGTAGGAATACGTATTCTTCTTTCTTCTTTGTTTATGAAATCTTCCCCCCTTTCTGACTCTGGATTGTTCTAGACTGGCGGTGAGCGCCCGGATTGATGATGATGACTTCTCATATTCTCTCGGGACGTTGAAATTTCTGTTTGGAAACCTCCATATTTTGGGATTATGGTTTATACCCCTCGTATTGGCCGTTTTACTACGTTTGATTACACATAATTTTAATCATCAACTTATTTTTCCCACTTGTATGTAAATTTTCTGATTTGATTTTGTGTTATTACTCACTAGGATCTGTTTTTAGATTTTATTCTGATCCCGGTGATTTTTTACATTGTTGTAGCTGCCGCTGGTTTGGATATTTCTGTTTTAAGACATTCTGGATGGGTATTTGATATGGGAGGGTCTTCTGAGGCCTGGTACAAGTTTTATTCGTATTATAGCTGGGAGAACACAAGCGTTCGGGCTTTAGTAGCTACAATGCCGACTCAGCTCGCTTTGTAAGTCTATATGATTATTGTGTAGTATTTTTAGAAGCTAATGTTACGTATAGATTATTTTTCAATATCTTGCACCCACCGCTTAATGTTCCTGCATTAGGTACGTCCATTCCTTTCGATCTTTCGGTTTTAGAAAGAAACTGATTCATCCTCGATCCTTTAGCTGTGTCGCTTGACGAGGATGTTGACACGAATAAAGAACTTGTGGCTCATGGATATTCAAACATATTGGCAGGACTCCTTGGTGTTGTGTGCGTTGTCACCGATAGGATACTTAGGGTATACTGATGAGCTTATTTTCAACTTTACAGACCAAATTATCTCGTTTATGTGAACACTTTGTTGTTTTATCGTGTTGGGGGAACTACTCGTATTTCTGGCTTCTTGCTTGCATTGGCGACATTTGTACTCCTTATAGTTGGTACTGCGCCTATAGGATATATCCGTAAGTGAATTTTATCAGTATTTCAAGTCCCTTTCCACTGACTAACAAACGATATGAAGCGATCATGCTGGTTGGAGCCCTTATATTTGTGCTCGGGATTGATCTCGTTAAGGAAGCACTCTGGGATACACGACATCGTGTTAATAAGACAGAATATTTGACGATCATTAGTATCATGGTTTGCATGTCGATATGGGACTTTGTTATTGGAGTACTCTTTGGGATTGTTATGTGTTGCTTCTTTTTTGTGGTCCAGAATTCGAGGAGAAGGAGTATACGTGTGATGTTTACTGGGGACTCGGCGATATCTGCTGTTAGAAGACCTAGTGCTCAGAGGGATTATATTCGGGTGGTTGCTAGGCAGACTGTCGTGCTGAGGTTGCAAGGTTTGTTATAGTTTTGAAACTCCTTACGGTTTGAGGTTTGGAGGGGTTAATGAATTATGTTATTGGTTTGATACAGGATTCCTCTTTTTTGGAACGATCACGCAAGTTGAAGAAGCGGTTCGTGCACTTGTGGATCCGAATGAATGGCATCAAAATCCGATACGGTTCCTTGTAATCGATTTGACTGTGGTTGCTGGTGTTGATATGTCCGCGGCTGAAGCGTTTGTTCGAATTCAACGTATTTTGTCTGCACGGAGTATTACGATGGTTCTGTGTGGGTTTGAGGCAGAGTCTCCTATCGGGAGAGCTTTGAAGAATGTT
Source organism: Pyrrhoderma noxium (assembly GCA_002287475.2). Classification (NCBI taxonomy): domain Eukaryota; kingdom Fungi; phylum Basidiomycota; class Agaricomycetes; order Hymenochaetales; family Hymenochaetaceae; genus Pyrrhoderma; species Pyrrhoderma noxium. The sequence continues at coordinate 623,392 of CM008261.1, forward strand.
GGATTGTTAGAGTCTAGTTCTGTTGAGTTGTTCTCGACTTTCAATGATGCCATGGAATGTGAGTTTTTGGTCCTTTCTTTTTTTATTAAGGATATTGAATTTAATTGTTTTCTTAGGGACGGAAAATGCGTACTTGCAAGCTTGGTTCTTTTCACAGAAGAATGAAGCACAGGCGTTTAATAAGCATCCTGCTATAGGTAGGAATACTTGTATACACTTTTCTTCATTTAGACTCAGCACCTTTTCGATTAATATTATAGCATTCCCTGGTCGGTCTCAAGAATCCGAGTACACGTTCGCAAGCACTTTCCATAACTCACCTCGCCGGGCAGAGATACACGCCGCAGCTGGAGAAATCCTCGAGAACCGTAAGTCAGATGACCTTCTACCTTCCTCTTCCTAAAAACGTGATTTCAAGCCCTTATTCACATGTCCGCCCGATTTCTGTTTTTTTTTGTTTATTTATTAATTAATTTATTTGATTTTGTTTCTATCTATTATTAGATTTCATAAAATCGTCGCCAACTCCCGGGGATGAAGACGCGAACGACGCCTTCGCAGCTCTCACTCAGGCGTTTTCGTCATACGGAGCACTGGATCGTAATGTGTACAAACCCCTGCTAAACGCATTGGAACGTATAGATGCTCCGGCCGGTACGTTACTTTGGAACCAAGGCGACCCGTCTGATGGGTTATTCCTGATTGAATCGGGTGTATTGAGCTCCACGTACGAGTTCCCTAATCGTAAGGATACGTTCTCAGAGTCTATGGTTGGCGGAACGTTGGCTGGAGAGTTGTCCGCTCTATCCGGTCTTCCCAGGAATTCACGTGTTGTGGCAGAAAAAGATGCGATTTTGTGGAAGTTGAGTATGGAGGATCTGGCTAGACTTGAGGAACAACATCCGGATCTTATGCGCGATTTCTTACATTTGGTACTGAAAGGTAACTCTACTCCTCAAAATCCTTTTTTGACACAGTTACTAACAGGAAATTTCTAGTTGCTAAAACTGACTACGACATTCTTTTTTCTGCGCTTTCTGCACGGCATTAATTCTGTTTTTATTATTTCATTATATAATACGGATATACACGAACTAGCTAGAATTTCGTCATAACGAGCATAAAAGTAAAGTAATAAATTACTATTTAATCATGAAAAGAATAGAAAATGGAATATAGAGTATAAACCGTTTATTTCGTGTCACCTCCCAATCTGAGACGCCTCCGACTACTTACAGTCTTCCGAGATGTTGGGGTTGTTCGTATAGGCAACGGCTTCGGGACAAGATTAAGGTATAGACTATTCCTTTGCATTTCTTTTAATGTTTGCTGGAAGCGTAGTACCCACCATCCACGTTCCTCCCTCTCCCTTAGTGTATTATCCTTAACTTCTCCACCTCGGTTCTCGATCATTTGAAGGGATGGGCTTTTAGGTAGTGGAAGACCCGAAGCAAGTATTGAAATGATACCCTGTGTTGCGCCATCCTCGGCCTCGAAGGCAGGCCCTTGTGTGAGATAATGCCCTGAGTGAGCTGGGAATGATAACGAGTGTAATGTATGATTACAACATTGTTCAAATGCACTTCGCCATCGTCTGCGTGATTCATTAAGCTTTGAGATTTGTGTGAATTTCTCCGGAAGGTCTAGATACAAAGAAGATACAGTAGTATCAGGTGGTACACCCTTGTCAAGATGTTCAATATCCAAGGGGAGAACATGAACACCAATTAAATGGTCATAACCTATAAAGTTTACTTGATTAGAAGGGTATTTCAATCTACATCTAAATGAATATACTTACCAAGCTTCCCAGAATGGTCTGAAAGTGAAAGTACACGACAGATACCAATGTCCTCAAGAATTTCCCAGTTGCCCTGGGATCCTGACATTGTAGCATCTTGTTTGTTAAATATTGGACTAGTAAAAATTGCTAAGTCATTGAAGATAAATGCATACAAATGACTTGATTTTGCCCTCTCATGACCGACATAGCTATTTCCAGAAAAACGAGATCCTTTGAAATGAATATTATAAGATTTTAAAATCGCATCACCATCAAGCGAATAATTCGACGCCGCAGATGATAGTGAAGTCATTGAAGGAGCATCAGAAAGCAGGGAATCAAGTGATGTCGCTTTCCGGATTGTCATTCGTCGTGATGTTTCCGTTCGACTACATTGTCTGTTTTTCTCTTGACTCGCTTGTAAAAACCTATCTGGCCCTTCATTAAGAGACTGTTTAAGATGCTCACTAAAGTGTAGTCGTTGTATAGGTCCATGAGCAATAAGCTTTCTTTCTCGTTGTGCAAGTTGTATGTGTACAGATTCTGGTAATCCATGAATCCGGGATATCAAGTCCTTGACGAAAATATACTCCTCTTCTCTGATTTTCACCTCCCTCATCACACGGATGACCATGGTTGTTGAATGTAATAGAGAGAATGCCGGTAGATGATCGACATGAGTTCTTGGGGTTAATAACCAAAGTTCCTGATTTAGTAGATACGGGTTATTGTACACCTATCGACGAGTGAAGTTGTACTTACATTAAAATATTTCAAGAATTTTCCTAATCTTGTCAAAGGCAACCAAAGAGTAGAACACAGAGATAGCCCATTGCATTCATTATTAACAGATTGAATCCTGAAAAACTCGCCGAGCTCGTTCTGAGGATCTTCAATTATACTACTAATCTCATCCACAATTTCATCTAGACGGACGATAAATGGTTGGTATACCTCTAGCCTCGGAACAAATGGTCTTAGGGTTTCAGCTATTTTGAGAATGACTGGATATTGCTTAGAACGTGCGTGACGCAGAGAGGAATTAATCTGTGCATGGAGTTGATAAATGTCGTCTAACCAGTCCATCAATTGCGTGAAATTGCTCGGGAGACCAGTCACCCATGTTCGATTCTTGCCGAGCAGTGGATGGACGTAAACTTTCAAGGCGGTACGCAAGCTCTTACAAAATGTATTTTCTGTTTCACAGAGATCCCATATAACCTCCTGTCTAAGCATTTCTTGTTCACCATACCGCTCTTTCAATGACATGTATGCAGAACTGGGCAAGGTCTTCTTCCACGATGATTTAAGATAGTTTCCATTGATGTTTTGTAAACGTTCAGTATCTTGGTCCCGCTTCTGCCATGGTCTCTCCGGAACATCTTCATTATAGATGGAGGAAGAGGAAGAGCTGGGTGTGATCACAGGTGGCATACTTTCTGAAAGATATCTTTCGGCTTCTATCATGCTTGAACGCCAGGATACTCGCTTCTTCTTCATATGTATTCTTTCGGTTTGAGGCGGACCAGCTCCAATAGCAAGCGTTTGGAAAAGTCTTTCAGCACCCATACTTAGTTCCAAGTCACCAGTATTCTCTTCATATTCAGACTCAAAGAGCATATTCTTTATAGACGTACTACTTTCCACAAGCGAAAGAGATCCAGCGTCTTCACTCAGATTCGATTTAGAGGGGGGAATTCCAAAGGCTTCCTTTTGACGTTCTGCATTCAGCATGAGAATACTATCACGGTTGAAATCGGTAGCATGGTTGTCTGGTCTAAGCAACTTTTCGTCTTTAACATCTAGTCCAGGGTCATTATGTCTCGATTTTGGGGTAGCTAGCAGGTATCTAGTGGATGCAAGACCAGTCTCAGAAGATGTAGTTTCCTTCAATTTCGTACCCTGATTCTTCGGTCTATCGTCGTTTGCTACACGCGGGTCCAGCCCTAGACCATCAACTAGATCAACCAACTCGTTCTTACGCCTTATCCTCGAGTCATCTGATGCTTGAACACCGACAACTACGTCTGATTCGAGTCGCTTTATGTTATCGCGACTAAAGTCTCTTGTTGCTTGACTATCATAAACACGTGAGGATACATTAGTATTATAATAGAGGCGTCTAGATGATTCATCTTGTCTGGGAGACGGCTGAAACGGGGAAGACTGTGCGGAGACACGACCAACTGACTGGCCAGCTTTTGACTGCTCTCCTGATTTACTATCGTCAAAGTAACCTCCATTCTGTCTTTGACTATTAAGTTTGCCAAGCCTGGGTGTACCTTCTCGAGACTTGCTTCGTTTGCAAGTGTCCCCAGATTCTGAATAGTTAACTATAGGAAGCTTTGTTGAATGACTCAACTTATCGCTCAAATGAATACTACGAGAAGTATGGGAACGAGAGTGTTGCCCTGAAGCATAATGTCCAGAAGTTTTATCATCTTGAACGATTCTGGGACTTTTTGCCCTCATGTTTGGGGAGGACCTATTTTCTCCGAGTCTTGGTGATGGAATATAAGGAGAGGCCCCTGTAGGAGTAGAGTGGTCCATATGAGGAGAGACAGCTCTTGATATAGAACATAGTCGAGGAGTAGATAGAGAGGATTCAGAGTCTTCTACATCTGCTTCTGTAGTATATTCATGTTGCCTATGTCTTGAATAAGATGCACCAAGACTTCTCAAACCAGGTTTTATTTTCTTTGCAAATTGATTATACTTGCTTTGAGGTTCTGCATCAGCTTCGTCCCCTGATTTGGAAGAGAAATTCATTTCACCAGGAACTAAGCAGGAACCAGATAACAAATTCAAAATCAGCTAACAGCTCAATAATACAGGGCAATTAAGCGTACCATAGTGTCGTCCCTTGTATTTCTTTGAATCATGTCTTATGATGGACCTGGTTTCAGCTGGTCTTGAAATCGCTTTTTGAGACATTTCAGATACAATAGCACTTCGACCTTGATCTTGAGATAGCTTAAACACACTTGTTTGATTCAAGCGCATAGGTAGGTTATTATCATTAGTCATTTTGTCTACTGTATCACGTAAACTAGGTAACAGCTCTTTTTCAAGACAAGGAAGACCAAGTGCACTAGCTCTCTTGCACTCCGTTTCCTGTTCGGGCAATTCATGAATTTTTCTGCGTCCCCAAGAAACTCTGCGTTGAAGTGGCTTTCCCGTGTCTTGATAAGAAGAAGCATATTGTATTCTTACACCTTGATCAGCTGTATGGAAACCTAGACCAGTACTTTCTTGTTCTAGCTTACTATACTCCGAACAATGGTATTGAGTCTCTTCTGAACGATTCTTGAGTTTCAGACCACTAGTAGACGTTGTTCGAGTCCTTGTACGTTTTTCCGACGAAGGTTCCCGCTTTCGGTACTCTTCTAATTTCTTGTTTTCATCCGGAGAGTAGTTAACACGTTTCTGAGGGTCTCTCTTGTCTTGTACTAGTGCTTGATTTGTGTTGTTTTCAACATGTTTATTAGCAGATGTAAAACTTTTTTCTGAACGCCTGGATGTACGAAGAGATTTATTAGATTCCACCAGTGGAGTCTTGGGGGTAGACGATTTTTCGGGTGGCACTACCGTTCTCAGGGAAGACTTTCGAGAGAGCGCATGATGCATGATCGACAATGTGCATTAAACGTGCCCAACCTAACTCTTATTTTGATCCCGAGCTAGAAGTAGACAATGAGGAAAGAAGTTTTTTTGAGGTGTGCAAGAGTCGCAAAAAAAAGAAGAACGAGATCTGTGCCGAAGATCATTATTGTTGTGCGTGCGGCTATGGTTGTGCTCCGTTTTGGGGTGCTTGTTCTTGTTGTGACCACGCGCCTATTATGTCCGACTGCCACATGGACTCTAGGTGTGGTATACTAAAATTTAACAGAAAAATCACAATAACTAAGAAAGCTAATTTTCATGAAAAAAATTTTTTGGAAAGAAGGATTTGAGTCCATGAGTATTGTCCTTAAGTGTCCGAGGGTGATAAAATACAAGGAAAAAAATACAGTTAAACGAGTAAGATGAGAATTGCCATCCACTATCAAAAAAAACTATTTGTACATTGTACTTTATGTGAGGGGAAATCTAGGTTAAGGCAAGGATCTCTGTGAAGTGCAGCGTTTTCGTGTTCGGTGTGGTCACAGGGATAGTAGCTCAAAAGTACATGAAAGGAGGAATATATAAATAAGGGGAAAAATAAGCATAATCGGGAACATGAGTATAACCAATGTAGATCTTAATTAGCTTGTATACCATTCAAGACTCGACATCAGTGCAATTGGTACCAAAGTTATTCGAGAAATTGTTTGCGGTATATTTTGTCCCATCGTAGCCCGGGAAGCTGGTCCCATTGTAGATATTTTGGCAGCAGAAGAGAAGTTGGCCACTGAATATATCCAATAATATTCAGCAAAGGAATATATTTCCAGAAGCGATAGTTAAATACTCCTCACCATGAACCCTCGGAGACTTCCTGGTCTGCAATTGAAGTACAGTTCAGTCCGACATCAATTGCCGAGCCTGGCTGGGTAAGACCCAGTGCACTGTACATCTGAGCTACTTGCGGGTTGTTAGAAGCCGAGGTGGTAGTGCAGCACTGAACCGCGTTGGGACTACACACGGCTGAAACTGCCGATGCACTTGCTTCTGGAGTTGATGCGGGACGAATGTGCGAAGGTGCAAGTCCTGATACTGTGGAGCTGAATGCGGCGACAAATGCCAACGAGTAGTAGATATACTTCATTGATGAGGGAGAGGACATGGGGGACTCCGGAAGGGGGATATGGCAGCCGTTATTTTGGAGAAAGTACAAGTAGTTGTAAATGAAGGGGCAGAAAGGGAAGGGGGGAATATCTGGACCTCATTATAAACTTTTAAAGGTCTCTTTTACTCTTCTACGGAGAGAAACTACCGCGACTCGTGTACTTGACGAGGCTCTGGCCAGGGCCGCATTCCTGGTGGCTCTGCTCATCGTGAGAAACCATAAACATATATGTCATATACACTTTGGGGGTCATTGCCAATCGTAAATCTATAGATGGCACAAGAAAGGGCATCTAGGCCCATCGTGCGCCTAAAGGCGAATAAAAAATCAACTTCATGTTACTTAGGTACTTATTTGAGGGACTAATTCAAAATGTAGATCAGGGTACATTCAACTACTTAATCCTTAACTATAAATACAAATGTGAGACAACTTCAAACAAAACACTGCCGTTATGAGAATCATGAAAAGAACATGATTCTGAAATGTATCGATCATTACACTAACTGTTAATCAGTCTACTACATTCTTCTGCGATCGAAGCCGTTTAAGCACTTGTCGAGCAACTCGTTCACGACCTTCGTTTTCAGTATTGAATGTGTTAGGTAATTCCATACGTTCATTACCTAAAACGATCCAAACAGAGAATGTACCATTTCCTTTATCGTCGTGCTTTAATTTACTTCCAAATTCAGGTAAATCCATCTTATGAATTCTGCAGTGTTCTGAGAGTACTCAATAATCCTGCGGGTCAAAATCACAGGAAAGTTGGTGCTTACCAATAAGTTGTTGGATAAATGATGTTTCGCCTTCTGGATTTTCTGGTGTCTGTCCAGGCACCGAGACCTCTTGTTTGATTATGTTTAATGGGGGTAAACTCGACTCCGAACGCTGCTTTTTATGCATATGGTGTTCCACATCGTCCGGAGTGTTTTCTCTGGACCTTCGCTGGTTGTTGTTATCATTATCGGCGTTAGATGACGTCACTTGAGCGGGCTGAACAGGCCTAGCATTGCTGGGAATTGCTTCTGGTATGCTAGATGTTGGTGGGCTCACATCGGATGGTGTAGGAACAGAAAAAGCTGGCGCTACTTCTGGGGCGGCTTGCAATGCCGGCTGAGGCACGGGAGGAGCATATACAAAACCAGAAGGTGGATAGGATGGGTTGGTATAAGGTGGATAGTACATAGGATCGGGGTAGTAGGAACCGTACGGCGCCGCATAATACGGGGCTGTACTTGCTTCAGGTGCTGAATGCGGTGCTGAAGATGAAGGTGGAGGGAATGGATACATATTTGGGGGATATGAATACATAGGGTATGGATATGAATGCTGTTGGAAACCCGGGTGATAATAATTAGTTGGACTCGGATATTCTGGATTTGGCCGATTTGTTGGTGATTGAGAAACAAATTCATAAGGCTGTTGGTATTGTTGGTTTGCATTTGGAGGGGCGTATTGTTGCTGTGGAGAGCTATTATAGGGCTCTTCTCGCGATTCGGAAGCATTGTAGTTAGAACCAGAAGAATAGTTACGAGATGGAGTACGATGGTGGGTTTGACCATATGTTTGGGGTGATATCGGTGAAATTGTATCATCTACTGGTGTTTGTTCGACTGATGAATCGAGGTCGGCACCGTATCCGGGACTTCTGTTTCGACGAGGTATCCATTTTTGCCGATTCTGGTTACGATTTTGACTAGTATTATTATACGAATACTTTTTATCTGCATATTTCTCTTGACCCTGAGAGATTTTATCTTGTCTAGAACGGTATCGAAAGTCCTGAGGGTGAGCTGTGGGTCGCATTAGATTGTTATTTGGTTTGAAGTTTCTTTGGTTATTTGGCGGGTTGAAGGAACTAAATGTTGGTGTAAATTCCCCTTGGATATCTACGTCCGGATCCTGTGAGCCAGAACTCTGGCGTCTGTATGGTCTTAGGGGATCGTGATCAATAGGTGCAGGCTCCCCTCTAAATCGTATGAACTCAATCATTTCAGTACCGTAAGAGTAAATTGCTGCAGTCTTTGCGTCCGTTTTTGAGCGATATGCGGGTTCAACCGTCCAGGACCGAATTTCGTCTTCTGACGGATTATCTGAAAGCTCAAGGACGACCGTGCAACCGAAGGCTAAAGAAAGTGGAAGTTGAGTAACAAAGAACAGAAGATCTCTTCATGAAAGAAAGTGCGTACCCCCATTATCGTGGCTAAATGTATATTGAGGCTGTAGACCATGCCGCAGCCTAGCATACTCCGATCCAAGGATAGGCAATATTTGTTCATTAGCCTTTTTCCTCATCTCCTGAGTTATTCTGTTTTCTACGGCACTGACGAGTGAGGTGATGTATTGTTTAGCACCTTGGGAGATCGCTAATAAACACACTGCTGCTTTGGCATCTGATCTCTTTCCAAACTTAGGATCAACCAAGTATGTACGCGTCTCTTCCGGTCTCTCCAAGCGCAGTATGCATCCATGCACTGTGCATTCAGTTAATTAGAAAGGGGTCAATGAATTCCTTAGGATATGATACTTACTATGATTTTCTTCGATAAAGTAGAATTGAGAGGACAATCGAGCTCCCTTCGCTAACTGTAAATGGGAATTCAGTAAAGTCGGAGCATTCAGGCTAAGTGCGGTGTGATTCCCAAGATTCTCTGGGAATGGCTTGGGCAAGGAGTCAAAGAAGTTTTGTAATGTTACAAGCCGAGCTCGCCCTGTCTTGTCCTTTGTTGATTCCCGAGTAACAGACTCATTATCGAATCCTAATGGATCTTCAAGAGGAGCAAGAGCAGGAGTTTTCTGGCCATTACCAAACTTAATATAATCCAAAACTCCTTGTTTAATAGATACTGAAGAACATTCTTGTTTTGCAACGTATGGAGAAGGGAAACTTGCAGGAACAGAATAAACCTTCTGAGAATGGGCTGAAAGTTCGATGATTAATGCACAGCCGTATGCTAGGATAAGTGCATGAAAGTCTCATTAGCCAGGTACTGTCCCTCTCAGAACGATGATAGCAATATAGAGTGCTCACGAAAGTCCCCTTTACGTTCCTGGTATATGACCCAACGAGGCTGGATGAGACCTGCCCTCCATTCTTTACAACACTGTTTGATTTCACTACTTGCATCATCATCATCGAGTGTGTCAGTGGATAGGTCTTCTTCTTTGATTACTTCCTTTTTTACAGTATTTTTACTATCGAGAGGAGCGAGAACAATGTTCCGTGGTTGATACTTTGCTCTACCAATTTTATTTCCTGATACAATGAATTCTAACGCTCCCATTTGCACAGCGATAGCTGCCGCTCGGGCCTTTGCATCTGTTTTACGAGAGAATGTTGGTTCAGATCTATATGATCTCCTTTGACCATTTGGCCTCGTGATTGTTAGTATACACTGTTTTCCTGTATTGAAGTAGAGAGAGGGTTAGATTGAAAATAGAACATGAGAGAGTGAGGTACTACTATAGGAGGTGATAGAATCCTAGACAGGTACATGATTCTTAAACACTTACGATTTGGACCTTCATCCTCAATAAACTCCCACTTTAAAGAGTCAGCATTTCCAAAAGCTCCGGAGCAGGTTTGATGGAGCTGAGCAACGAAGTGCATTGAGATGGAAGATATTTGATCATCCTTTGTATCAGCATACATTAACCTTGGTTCGGTTGGACGAGATGAAGGAGAATCTGCATCGACGTCCACTGAAACATAAGGGAGATCAAGCCCTTCGAGATCTGCCTTTGAGGATTGAGCAAGACTCTCGATGGGAAACGAACCAAGACTAAGTAGATTCTGAGTGACAAGTGCGAATGGACCACTCTTTGCACGTTTCCCACCACCAAGGAGTACTCTTGGAAACATGGAGAGCATTTGAACAGGAGCTGTTGCGGATGTGGTAGTCATTGTAGCATGAATTGAGTAAGCAGGAGTTGTCAAAGACGAGGTGTGGCGGCGTATGATTTACTCTGATTTTGTGGACATGCAGAGTGAGGTACTAGATGTAAACATAATTTGATGTGATGTAGATCGATTAAATCATTCCCCAGGACACGCGCGGTACACGGTATTTGCCGAAATAACGCGACACGCGAGATCGTGACTGAAAGTGTGATCAGCGTTCGTCACTCCGTCCGTGTTTCTATCTTTGCCCAGCTTTCATTCCGCTTCCCGAGTTTGCGTCTGTTGACAACTTAAGCCACAATGTCCAATACCATCGCATTGTAAGTACAATACTAGCTATGAAAGTGAACAATAATGGACGTACTAACGTCTTTTGAACAGATACCCGTTGTCAAACTTTACATTCAGGTTAGTGTCAGAAAACGGCATACGGCGGTCTGGCTCCGTACTGAACGTACTTCTAGTACCAAAGAAGCCCAGCCAGAGGAAGATCCATCCGTAGCAGCTAGATTACAGCGTCTTCAAAATAATTATGAAGATTTCGGTATGAGACGAACTGTAGAGGGTATCCTTGTTGTACATGACCACGGTCACCCACATATTCTTATGTTGCAAATTGCAAACGCATTCTTCAAATTGTGTGTCTAGATCCTTTCAGTCTTCAAAAAAAATCTATTCTGAGCCTGAATCTTAGACCTGGTGACTATCTGAAACCTGGTGAGGATGAAATTGAAGGCCTTAAACGCCGTTTGGATGAGCGCCTTGCTCCACCTTCCGAATCACGGCAATTCAATCCCGGCCAGAGTGTTGATAACGACTGGGAAATTGGTGACTGTCTTGCTCAGTGGTGGAGACCCAACTTTGAAACCTTCATGGTGGGGAATTAATCAACTCCGTAACCTCTTCAATTCTGCTGATTACTCTGCTTAGTATCCATTTATCCCTGCTCACATAACAAAACCAAAGGAATGTAAAAAGTTGTTCCTCGTCCAAATGCCAGAGAAAAGTACGTGTTTGTGCTCTACGCTATGGACTACTGTTGATGAAATCTACTATTTATTAGAGGTGCTTGCTGTTCCCAAAAATATGAAACTCCTTGCAATCCCACTCTTTGAACTATACGATAATGCCGCTCGGTATGTCCTATATCTACCTAGGAAATAACCATTTTCTAACTATTAAAACAGCTACGGGCCTCAACTTTCTGCCATCCCACACCTTCTTTCTCGGTGAGTTTAAGTGTTGTTTATATAGCTCCGTCCTATTCTAACTTGATCTCCATATGAAGATACAACTTTATTTATCAATAAATTCTCATAGAGTGTTTTTTTTCCTATTACTTCTTCCGATTTTACCCCATTTCTGTAGCTAATAAATGTAAATCGCGTGCTATGTTCAGGTGATCCACGGGCTTGAGCGGGATGATCTTCTGTGCGAACGGTGTATATGTTGGGACGTCAATATGAACGGACCACAGTGAGGATGTGTACAGTCATGTCTCCGTAAGCTTTCGTGCGATTTTCACCGAGTGAATGAATACCCTTCCAGTAGGATGTCTCTTGTTACGCACCTTTCCGCACCAATGAGATATAAACCTCCTTCCATGGACTTTAGGGGTTGGTTTCCTGCCGTTTGGGAATTACTAAGACCATTAGATAGCTTAAACTTCTTCGGTGAGATTCGGAGAGTTGTATATGTAAATTCGAAGAGTGTAATAGAAGTAATATACACATAAATTGTCAAAAAATATGTATACAACGTACTGGGTATGGAATCAACAGAAGGAAAGATCTAAGGATGTACACGTACAGGTAGAATGCATCGTGATACTAGTTCTGAACAAGTAGAACAGGACCCTTAGTACAGAAGGGCAAAGTCGTAAAGATCATAATAATATATAGAGCAGAGCAAGAGATGAAAAGGACGGTCTATGCCAGCCAATAGGTTTAGCAACCACAGCCCCCGGCGTCTGCTCCTGTATCTGACCTCGAATTGAGATCAATGTTCCCAGGTATACTACCATTTCGAGGGACGTCAGGTGTTATATTGCTGACTGGAGCCCAAAGTTCCGGAGTATCTAAGATTCGTTCCACGACATCTGTAAACGCCTGCCGGACTCCAACCGCAGTTTTTGCGGAGGCTTCGACGAAGAGAGAGCCCATACGTTCCGCGAATGCGGCACCTTCTGAAGTAGATACTTGACGGGAAAATTCCTGAGTAATGTGTACTACGTTAGCCCGATCGAGAAGAATGTGAAGAAATGGAAGTAGAGTATCAACCTTGTCTACTTTATTTCCAACAAGGATTTTCACTACCGAGCTCGAAACATATGTTTCTAACTCTGAGTACCAGCGGGGAAGAGCGTCAAAAGTCTCACGATTCGCAACATCATACACTAAAAAGTTTACTGTTATTACTTCCTTTGGGTGGTTTTAAGGCTTTGCTTATGTACCTAAAACTATGCCTTGGGCTCCACGATAATAAGAAGAAGTTATTGTACGAAAGCGTTCCTGTCCGGCCGTGTCCTAGTGAATATATCATCAATTAGACCGGGAACGTGATTACCGAGTAATTAAAACATCGTATGACATACCCATATACTGAGTTTGACTTTACGACCGTTCACTTCCATCTTATGTACGCGGAAGTCAACCCCAATTGTAGCACTAGTTTCATCTTCTGGTAAGAATTGCTCGTCCGAGAAACGTAACAACAAGCTACTCTTTCCTACACTTGAATTACCAATTAAGAGTAGCTTTACATTCACTGGAGCTTCTGAGGATTTTGTTCTTGTTTTCGCCTGTGACATTATGAATTATTGATGTTAAAGGCAAGGAGCTTAGAATACAACACAGATCGCGCGTGTGTGGTGTGGTGAACGTAGAGGTGGTTTAAGCACCTATGACGCGAGGCCGGCGCTTACATGAAGCCGGGCTCACGCTCTTCTGGGCCGGTTCTATTTTAGTATTAGCCCGGCCTGGGATATTCGAATAAAAAAAGATGCCATTTCTGCTAGAAAAAGTGAAAAGCTACTGAATTGATTTTTCAGGTATGTGAACCGAAGATAGGAAGCCAGCTATGGCCGATTCCAGTCTCCTTTAGATTTCAGCGTTTTCATCATGATCATGCGAGCAGCCCCTCCCCTAACGATGGCGTGCTTGTGCACACAAAACTCGAATCCGTCCGTAAGTCGGAACACAGATATTAGTCCTATTTCCTCCCCTTAAAATATCGTATAAAAGTAGCTTGCTACAGTGTACCTTGCTGTGTTATCGTCCCGCACTTCACTAACTTTGAGTCTTATACATGACTACTCATAATCTCTACAAGTCAGCATATCTCTTTGATGCTGTCGACGTATGCTGACTATTGTTGTGCAGAGACCCAGAGTTTGAGACACTGCAGCTTCATGCTGGTCAGAAACCAGACTCTGAGACACTTGCACGAGCCCCCCCTATCTATGCTACATCAAGTTATGTCTTCAATAACACCCAGCACGCAGCTGATCTCTTTGGCCTGAGGACATTCGGTAAGTTCGGAAGATAACTAAACACCTTGTTCGATAAGCTTATAGATAATAGGTAATATATACTCTCGGATTGGGAATCCAACCGTTGATGTTTTTGAAAAGCGCGTCGCCGCACTGGAAGGTGGGATAGCTGCGGTTGCTACGGCCAGTGGTCATGCCGCCCAGTTTATGGCTATTTCAACCATAGCGGGAACTGGAGACAATATAGTCTCCACCTCGTATCTTTATGGAGGGGTCAGTCACCTGAATATCTCTTCTCGATCTCTTATTTTGACTTCTTATACGAATTTAAATAGACATATAACCAGTTAAAAGTCTTACTTAAGAAATACGGAATCACAGTAAAATTTGTGGAAGGCGATAAGCCCGAAGCATTTGCCGCGGCTATAGATGAGAAAACAAAAGCTCTCTATGTTGAGAGCATTGGCAACCCAAAGTATAATGTGGCTTCTCTTCCAGAGTTGGCGAAGGTTGCCCATGATCATGGGATTCCCCTAATTGTAGATAACAGTGAGTCTCACGAATATTAATATTTCCTTTCCTCTTTTCTTATATATATGCAATACTATTTTAGCATTTGGAATGGGTGGATATCTCGTAAGACCTATTGATTATGGAACAGATATAGTTGTTCATAGTGCAACGAAATGGATCAATGGTAATCCACTATTAATGATACTAAGAAGGTTGAAACTCATATTACTCCCTCCTAGGACATGGAAATACGATCGCTGGAGTTGTCGTAGATGCTGGTAAATTTGACTGGACCAAATCAGGACGTTTCCCGTCTTTCACTGAACCCGCAGAGGGTTATCATGGCATGAAGTTCCATGAAACTTTTGGTGCTGCAGCTTTTGCTGTAAAGCTTCGTGTCGAGATCCTTCGAGATCTTGGGGCGACTATGAATCCCTTCTCAGCTTTCCTCTGCTTGCAAGGTCTTGAGACCCTTAGTCTTAGAGCGGAACGACATTGCCAGAATACTTTGGCGTTAGCCCAGTGGCTTGAGAAACACCCTCGCGTCGCTTGGGTACAGTATCCTGGCCTTCCTTCTCACGAAAGCCATGAAATTGCTAAGCAACTTCTTCGTCCGGGCCTATTCGGTGGAGTTCTGAACTTTGGGGTACGTGGCGGTGTTACAGAAGGCCGGAGGGTATGTGATGCGCTCCGGCTGGCATCTAATCTAGCAAATGTTGGAGATGCGAAGACCCTGGTAATCCACCCTGCAACGACAACTCATCAACAACTTTCCCCAGCCGAGCAGGAATCCGCCGGTGTAACACCTGACCTCATTCGGGTATGTTTATATTTAGAGAATCCTATGAGAAAACACTAAGTTTATGCTTGCTTTCAGATATCAGTTGGAATAGAAAGTATCAACGATATTATTGCCGATTTCAGCAACGCTCTTGAAACAGTTTGAGAGGCAAAGGCAAATTAAGATAATCTAATAAAGATGCTACCAAAGATAAGAGTTTAGAGTTAACGTGTAAATTAATTATCTGTTGTATTAACAGCCGTGTACTTTTATTAACCACTTGGGATATGTATATGTTGTTTGGAAAACATCTCAACTTGAGCAATCACGAGATTTGCTTCCGGTCCGGATGGTAAAAGAGTACTAGAAGACACTGCAGGAACTTTTATAATTTACACTCGTGACCTCAAGTCCGGAATCAAAAATAAGAAATAAATACCTATGGCCTCATTAACATGCTAGCATTTAGTGTTCTTATTTTCTAGGACCGTCTTTTTGTTCACTGACGATAATCTATGTGGCCGACTCTGAGTTATAACATAAGAGTGGCCGCATTCTGCTTGGTCTTTTCACTCCATTCAGTTTCGGCTGCTATTCGTGTAGTGGGCAAATCCATTTTGGGACAGGACCCACAGACAGTCAATCGCCTTAATGGAGAATCTTTCCAACAAGATCCCCTCGTAACTTTTAATGGTACCTCAGGTCTGCTATTATAAGTACTTCGTTATCTCATCCTTTACTAGGTTATCAATATGCGGCATTCTATGACCAAAGCTCTTCTACGAATGTATCAATTAGATATGTTACCGTTGCAAGGCGCGCCTTGAACATCAAGGTCGGGAATTCATCCTGGGAAAAGCTGGTTTTAACTGATTATAATCAAACCTTGGATGATGGACATGACATGTAAATGATTTCTTAGATTCATGCCCACCAACGACTTACTAATCAATCAACCAAATTATTAAGTATTTCACTTGGGATCTCACATTCGGATGGAACAATACACTTAGGGTTTGATCAACACGACGATAACCTACATTATCGAATCTCTAAACCGGGAGTTGCAACAAATCCTCAGAATGTCTCTTGGACTGCGGAAATATTCAGCTCGGTTTTTGTAAGAGTGATTTAAACATAGACATGCCACATACCTGACGTGTAATGCTCCTAGGACTATTTACCTGGACTCGAGAACCTCGATAAATCTACATATTTTGTCAATGTGACATATCCTCGTTTTTTGTCTCTTCCGCCGGCCGCAAAAGCACTATCGACAGACGGAGCAGATTTATTATTAGAAATCAGGGTTGGGAGATCTGGACTTGGAGATGACTGGCTTTATAAATATGCCCCAAACGGAGGATGGATACAGGTTGGGAAGTACCTTGAGGTGTGTTTTGATATTAGATCTCAGGCGGTGATGAACCTGACTTCTTATTAAGGGGGTTAATAGTAGGCATCAGATACTATCAGATATTACCGAGTGCTAATCTTCATAGATAACGCTTATATTAATGGACTCGACTTTGACTCTCAGGGTGCTTTGCACGTTTCATGGTAGGGTTGAAAAACTTGAACTAATTCGGCATTTTAACTAAATTAATGATCAGGACATATCGTGATTATGTAAATGACGTTGGACAAGATGTCGCAGTTCAAGCTGGACCCAATGGACCTGAGAATGTAAGTTACTTTCTAGTATTTAAGAAACTAATATGCTTAGAATGAAACTTAATCCTATTTAACCTCGCAGAATCATGATATGGACTATGCGTTTAGCTATGATCTCGGACTAACTTGGAAAAACAACTGGAATCAGACAATCGCAAACTTGTCGCAAGAATGGCCAATTATCCCTACAGCAGCCGGCATTACGATTTTCGGGATTCCAAAATACGGGTAAGCTCAGAAAGAACGTAAAATCAAATAGGCTAATTATCCGAAAATTATATGTGTATATGTATATTTAGTGGTATTTTGAATCAAGAGGCACAGACAGTCGATGAAGCAGGTCGAATTCACGTACTCAATCGGGAAAATACGACGGGCGTTGAGCATTGGTATCATTATTGGCGCAGCACGACGGCTCATTGGACGCGTACTCCTTTGATATTAACGTCAGAAGCTTCTCCTGCAACTGTGAATAATATTACCAGTACCCCGACCGTGATAGGTAAACGCGGCAAAATCCTCAGTCTAGGACCACAATTATTTGCAATACTGCCCTCAAATGATAAGAACTCAAGTGCAATTAGTATCATCTCGAGTTCTGCAACCGGGCACTTTAGAGACTGGACCGTTGTTTGGGAAGCATCAACGGGCAATACAGCAGAACCGTTGTTCGATAGATACCGCCTTCTTGAAGGGGATGGTATTCTCAGTCTATTTTTGGTTAACGGTACAAGCCTAGAGGTCCTTGATCTCGATTTATCCTAATCTAAGATAGTTATATGTATTGATGTGTTCCTACAGAGATAGACAAAACAAAAACATAGATGCAAAGAAAACAAGAAGGCCTAATCTACAAAGAAAATTACGATGTGTATGTGTTTAAATCAAGCATGCCCTCTAGATAAATAGTCATTCCACTAAGAGTAAATCAATAAAAATCGTCGTCGTCGTCGTCTCCTGGGACTTCGGGTTCGTCATCCTTCTTACAAGCATCAGGAACCGTGAATCCCTGCATGGTATTGTATTAGTTAGAGCTCTAACTTAACTCAAAAAGAGTAAAACTTACATTAGTGCGGATTCCTCCACCCCACGGTGTTCGTCCGATGACAGTTGCATCTTGTCCGAGCCCGCGCTCACTGAAACCTTCCCAGATTTCGCAGAAATTCTCACCGCCCGTAAGTACTTGATCAGCCTGGATGATTGCGTCCCGAGCATCGAAGAAGGATGGCTGACATTTCTGGAGCTTCATGCCATTGATGATCAGTCTAGTAATAAAATAATTCAGTGACCGTTTAAACAAAGTTCCGGAAGATTGCTTACTGAACAGCCAGACTGTTACCATGCTTTGGAATGAGCGGTCGCTGTTTCCCTTGAGCATCAAATTCCGCTGGGAGATAGAAATCTCCTGTAGGGATAGTACCATCTTCCAAAGGAATTGGAGGGAAAAGGGTTTCAGAGAATCCATGTTTGTTTATGAGCTTCTGAGTGACTACCCAGAGCATCTCCGCCCAAACTTCACCAATTGCATGAACTTCCCAGAATCCTGGTGAATCCAAAGTCTTATATGTGAATGGGTTGACGGTATCATTCTGACAGGCGACGTAAGTACTTCAGATTAACATCAAGGTTCTTTGAAAAAACGTACAGTTGAGTATAAATATCTTCGGATACCAGCTTCTCGATTGGCAGCCCATGCACCCATTGAATAATCTTGGTAGGTTGAAGTGCTACGAATGACCGTTGCGAGGAGGTCTGAAATCTTGTTAGTAATAAATTTATCTAATTATAGCTAAAATCTTACCACCCCATCCTTCACCCATTCCACCGCTCTCACCCCATCCCAGACAACCGGAGTTAAGTGGGCCACCCGTAAGCCGTGTACTTAATCCATGAGACAATTCATGAATAACAATACCAGCTTCAAGGTCTCCGTCCCGATAAGGTACAGCTGTGTTCCAGAGATACATACGACAACGACCGTTCTGCCCGTCAGGTGGTGTCATGAAGTTGGCATTGTTATATCCGCTACCGTCCTGAGCATTTGCGATAACGGCATCACCCTCACGACCACCCCGTCCAAAGTTATCCTGTTGGAAATTACCGGCCTTTTCATCGAAGCCGTAACGGTAGTATAGATCATGGACCATGTTTGAGGTGTAGAATAATTGAGTAACGGTGGTGTTGATATACTTCTGTGCTTCTTCACGGGCGTCAGGTGCATCCGTCTCTTTGGGATCATAGGAATAATCAAAAACTAGTTCCTGGCCCGCATCAGGACGGTAATTGTCTTCCCAGTTGTTTCGGCCTTCCCAGTTTTCATGGGCAAAAACGTTATTACCCCATGTTGTAGTGTAGTTACGGACACCTCCCTTAAGGCGCAATCCTTGAGATTTTGGATCATTAGCAACGGGTATTGAGTGCCAACCAAGGGGACTGGCTAGTTTATCCACGGATTCCTTCTCTAATGTTCGGTTTCCACATTCGGGATCGTTTACACCCCAACCAAAGACATTGTAAGTGGCCCTCTCGGCACGCTCAACGGGCTTCTTCGGTGTTGGAGCGAAAGGAAGAGGATCTACGGCAGCATCTGAAGCCCAATCAACAACACTAACTATGTTATGGGGCTGATGAGCTGTCACCGCCGCCTCATACCAGTTGTCTTGCATCTCAACCTCCAATTTCCAAACGAGTGTTAATTCTGACTTATCACCTTTGGGTACTTGTACATAAGCAAGATACGCCTTAGTTGGGTTTACTGTTTCAGGGACACCAGAAAGAAGTTCTATGGTTTGTGGCCCATCACTGGATGTGAGGTGATGCTCAAATGTTGAGTGAATACCATCCCAGTAATCACCGAATCGGTTCAAAATGTCGCGGGAAAGACCCTCATCCGGAGTAGCTGCTGCAATAAACTTGAGAACTGCATCGCGGGCTGTTCCAAACTGGTTGTCCTCATTAGAGAACAAGAGACTTGAGCGGGCTACGTCTTGGCAGTTTGTAGTAAACAATTGCTCAATATGCTGTCTTCGAGATTCCGATACGTCACTTCCTGCCAAAGGTATTTGTCCATTTGACGATTGGAAGTTCTCTTGCAGAGTGTTCTGGAGAGCGGAGCTTAATTGATAGCAGCCGTTGTTCCAAAACTCGTTAACGTCCTTGTTCTGAGCCGAACTGGGAAACGATTCCGGGGCAGGACCACGGTAGAACTTTACCGATTATTAGCCGCCGATAATAATGTGAAAATAGAAAGGAGTGTAGCTCACCGAGTCACCGTAAGATAAGATAACACCATCCTTGACGTTCACATTCATCAGACCATCCGAGACTTCGATACCATTAATTAATTGCCGGAAGTAAACATGAGTCACGCCAGTATTGTCATCCGTGTATGAATCTGAGCGGACAGTATAAGTGCTGTGATCACTGAAATGGCTGTCCTTTCTGAGAAGCTGGGCTACGAAGGATTCAGCTACTTCGAAAGGAGAACTGGCTGGGTTAGAGCTGAAACCCTGGACGAGCTGCTCAGGAGAAGTGTTGAAGACAGCATGGGGAATCTCGGGACCAAAGCCAAGAGACTTGCGCACACGACCTTGTGATGGGGACTGGGGGATGTGTGCCAGCGCGCCAGAGATGGCGAGAGCGACAAGAGACGTACTCAAGGGAATACGCATTGTCGAGAAGGAAAAAGAAAGTGAGAATTGGGGGGGTGTTGGGTGTAGAAATACGGATTCCCCCTATCGTGAAGGTAGGAAGGAAGGAGATACCGCTCAGTATGGGGCAGTCTGACGTCGCTTTTAAGGCAGCTGACATCATCGCTTCGAAATCCCCTTTTAGGGAAAATACACACGGCGCCTACTACGGACTGAGGATGCCCAAAACGGGGAAACTGGGTTCAATCTGCGTGATGTGATGGAAATGATGGAATTAAAATTACAGTCTCGCTACCCGTACAAGTACAAAATATATACATTAAAAAGAAGAATAAGCGGGCGAACACTGTCGTCGTCGTCGCCGTCGCCGTCGTCATCGTTGTCGTCAGTCCCAGTCATGGTCTGATTCGTGGTCCTCTCCTGCCTCGTCCTCACCCGTCTCAGTCCCCGCACCAGCCGTTTGGGGTTCCGGATATGTCTCATTCCCATCCCCTCCATCCCCTGTTGCCAGCTCTCCTTTTTTCCTCCTCTTTCGGGGCGCCCCCTGTCCTCGCCTCTTCTTCGATTCGTTCTTCTCTGCCTCAATGTCAATTGTCCCACCCGCTGACGGGTCCGGTACCCCATCCACAATCTCCTTGAGGAAATCCAACATGTCTGTTCGATCAATAGCGTGTTTTCTGTGATCACGGAACGTCAGCTGACTTTTTATCGAGTTCTTAAACGACGGATAATGAACGTACAAATGGTATGCTTCAACCCGTTTTGAGTTCCGTTCTAGCGTGACTTTGGCTGCCTCGTCCACGATCATACCGAGGAAAAGCTCTAACGCCTTTGCTGGACATTAAAAGTCGTTAGATACACATGAATTTAGCCATGTAAAAGTACTCCTATTTTCTCACATATAACAACAGGAGTAGCCTGGGCAACCTTGCCTACTTCCTCATCCTTCTGCATTATTTTCTTGATTCTCGCCTAGAGTCAACATAAGAATGCCAGTCACTCGACTACGAAGTAGCTCATAAACAGACCACTGGGAATTTTGTTTGCTTATTCCTATTCTTCATCTTGTCAACAAAACCGTAGAGTGTTTGAGAAACATGCATTCATGCGAAATATTAGCAACAGAGACAGATCAATTACGTAAAATACACTTATAGTCATCAATCACAAGCCCCAAGCAACGCGACTTGAACGGTGTCCGCCATGGCTCTCGATATCGGTGTTCCCCTTAACTCTGTGCTCCTGCTAGCTATAGCTTACTATGCCCAACGTATACTTTTTCCTTCGATAACTCAACCTAATAAACCTCCTTCGGAGTTCAAGAAGGGTTACTCTTGGATGCCCAAGTCTCATCCATCAACGTTACTTTTCGAGACATATACACCCAAGACACTCGCCCCCTTTAACGGAAAAGATAACAACCGTATTCTTTTGGCTATCAAAGGAATAGTATTTGATGTAACAGCCGGACGAAGCTTTTACGGACCAGGTATGAGTCTTACGGGACATTATTGTCAGAATCCACTTACGTCATCACTTTCTACAGACGGCCCCTATGGTAACTTTGCGGGTCGCGACGCGTCTAGAGGGATGGCAAAGCAGTCATTCGACCTCGGTATTACTTTTATTAAAGCGTGACATCTAAATATTTTCTAAATCAACAGTTAGACATGCTTACACCAATCGACCATCCTCTTGATAAGCTTGAGAATTTGGCTCCAGATGAAATGTATGTAATATTATTTATTAAAAAACTATTTTCTTAAAAAGTAATAATCAATATTTTTTAGCGAAAATATGAATGGTAAGAGATATTTAAAAAAACAAAAGCTTGATACTTATATATATATATTTTTAGGTTGGATTGAACATTTTAGTAATAAATATATTGTTTGTGGTGAATTGAAAGAAAATGTTTAAATTAAATATAATTAGATTTTTAATAAAAATATATAAATATTAAAATTATACTTTATAAAAAAATATTAATTTTTTTTATTTACAATTAAAACTTATTAATAACTAAAAAAAAAAATTATTTAATAAGTATTAAATAGGAGCTATAAAATAAAATAAACAAATATATAAAGAAATTAAAATAAAATAAGAATAAAGTTAAATTATATATAAACTATTAAATAGTTTTATATATTATTAAAGTGTAAAAATAATACTATATATATAGTTTATATAAGTTATATTAATTAATGAAAGTCTCTATTAATAACTAATTATTATAAGTAAATAATAATATATATTAATTTTCTTTTATATTTTTTACTTTTCTTTATTTTTACTATTTAAAACTAAAAACCAATCTTTCTTTTCTTAAATATTTATTAGTTATATAACTTATATAAGCTACACATATAATTTTTTTTTTTAATTATATTAATATTTTATAACTATAGTTGACTATCTAATAGAAAATATAATTATTTTAGTAAATATTAATTTATTATTAGATATATTCTTAAATAAAATATCATAAAATTGTGACACTCTATAATATGTGTGACAACAAATATGTGTTTTGCTCATATATCTATTATCTATCTCTATCTATCTACTTTACTTTTTTCTTTATTATTAAAAAAAATACTAAGTCTTATAATTTATCATTTAAATATAGAAATCATTAATTATTAAATAAAACTCAACACTGTTTTAGTCAGAATATTAGCAATAAAATCCTCTTGTGCTATTATTAGTAGATATACTTAAGCTTTTTATTTTAAAATATCAATCAAAATTAAGCAAGACTATTATAAATAATTTAATTTAATTAAAAAATAAGAGATTAAACTGAGAAGCTAAGTTAGCTATAGACTCTGTATAAATACTTTACTATTATATAATAATACAACTATTATATAATTATTATGAATAAGTTATATAGTGTTATAATGACATAATGTTTTCTTATATATTAGTAAATATATGTTTATAAAATAAAAGTAGATAAGTGTAGGAGTTTAAATAAATATAAAGAGAAGGATGAATAGAATAAATTATATAAAGAAAAGAATAAAAGTCCTATATATATGCTTAGATTTATAATATTACTCTTTCTTTAAGTGTAGTTATTCTTAACTACAATTTAAATAAAATTATCTAAATATATATTATTTAAAATTAATAATTAAGAAGGTGAGTAAGAAAGTAAAATAAGAAAAAAAATGCCTGATAGATAAATAAATAAGATTATAAACATTAAGAGCTTTAAAATAAATTAATGAGAAATTACTTTCCTTTATAATAATAAATTATAATATACAAATGTTTTCCTTATTGAAGTTATATGTATAAATAAGAAAATTTAATTAAAATAAAAGAATAAATAATTAAGTAAAGGTTTAACTTATAAATCAAATACTTTTTTTTTAAGAAATTCCTAAAATTAATCCCTATTTGTCAGAGCTATTTTTATCGCAACTCCATTAATTATATTTTAAAGCCAGTTTTTGATATACTTTATAAAAGTACTCTGTCAGTGACTAAAAGGACCTCACACCTGATAAGTACTAAGTGGGAGTCACAAAGTGAGGGAAATAAGTATATAGAGGTATTAGGATAAAACAAGAATAAAGCTAAGTTGTATATGAGCTACTAGACAACTTTATATACTGTTAGAGCATAAGAATAATAGTACATATGAGGAGGTCACATACACGGCTTATATAAGTCATGTAACCGATGAATGTCTAAGAAAGGAAAGATTGGCCTTTAGCCTTAAATAGTAAAAATAGAGAAAAGTAAAAGATATAAAAGGAAATTGATAGTCATTATTGTTTACTTATAAGATTACCCCCTTCTTAAATAAAACATCCTTGTTTCCTTATCCTTCTTCTTGAGTTGTGGGCTAGGTAGGCTTGAAGGTATTAGAGTCTATGATTCAAAGTCGATGAGGTATATTAGGGTAATCTTTATAGAACTTCTTAATAATGTCTAGTGTATTCTTTAAATCTTTCTCAGATATCCATTTATTCCACTTGTCGCTATAGCCTTTTCATTTGACTAAGAACTATACTTCTCTTCTAGTGGTTGCTTTAGCCTCCTTGATACACTCAACTTCCTACTTTTCTTGTCCATTGATGATCTTAGATGGGGGAGGTAAAAGGTGTTGCTGTGACTTAAATTATGGGGGGTGATAAGGGAAAAACAGCACTTTATTGAATACATTATGAATCTTCTATTGACTAGGTAGCTTAAGACAATAGGCTGACTTTTTAACTTTTTTTAAGATCTCAAAAGGCCCTAGATGTTTGTTATCAAGTTTCTTCATGGGATGTTTAGTTATAACATTAGTTGCCTCAAGCCAGACTTTATCATTTTTCTTGTATTGGATGGATTCCCTTTTAGTTTAATCATAGAACTATTTTATAGTTTCTGCTGCTATCTTCAAACTAGTTTCCACCTTTTCCTGGACTTTGCTTATACATTCTCCAAATTGTTGGGCAGACTCACTTTAAACCTCAGTATAAGGGTTGGATCCTTTAAAAGAGTGATGACCATAGTTAACAAAGAATGGAGAATGACCTATAGATGTCTATACTTTGTCATTGTACAAGAACTCTACTGTAGATAACCACTCTGACCAATCATTTTGTCTAAAGTTAACATAGACCTTTAAGTACTATTCAATCTCTTGATTGATATGTTTAGTCTGTCTATCTGTTTGAGGGTGGTAAACTATGGAAGGATTGCCTTCAATGCCCAAGAATTGATATAAGTCTTTCATAAACTAAGACTCAAACTGAGGTCCTCGATCACTCATAACTTTTTATAGGATACCATATAACTTGAATATATTGTCCTAATAGATCTTAGCCATCTCCTCTGAGGTTAGCTTAGTGTTAATAGAAATTACATGTATTTGTTTACTAAAACAGTCAACAATTACGCATATGGTATTAAATTCTTAAGACATAGATAGTTCTTTGATAAGATCAACTAAGATAATCTCCCAAAGGGCTGAGAGTATCTCATTTGGGTTTAATAGAGCATGTTTTCTTTCATGATAAGCCTTGGTTCTTTAACAAGTATTATATTCCATTATATAGGTTCATATCTGTTTAGCAATACAAGGCTATCAGTAGTTACAGTTAATTAACTCTAGTGTCTTGTGATGCCCAGGGTGTCCAGCTAAGACGTTATTATGGCGTATTTTAATGATATCTTCTCTGAGTTTATTGCTTTGGGGTACATATAACCTATGCTGCCAATAAATCAACTTATTCACTTCCTGCCTCCACTCTTTATTCCTAGCATCTAGTGCCTTTTTGACTGACTTGTCTATACAACTAGTATTGTCTTTGATCCTTTGAACTAGCTCTAGGTCTAGAGAATTTATAGTTGTGTCTCGAATAAACTATTCAGGCTTCAACAAAGTAACATTTTTGTTATCATTCTCCCCTCTCTCATAATTTGCTTGTCTCAAGAGAATATTTGTTAAGGAAAACACTAAGTCTTGCAATTCATCATTTGAGTATAAAAGTCATCAATCACTGAGTAAGACTTAATACTGTCTTAGTTAAGATGTTAGCAACAAGATCCTCTTGTGCTATCACTAGCAGATATGCTTAAGCCCTTTGTCCTAAGGTATCAATCAGAATTGAGCAAGACTATTGTGAACAACTTTAGTTTAATTAAGAAACAAGAGGTTAAGCTAAGAGGCTAAGTCAGCTATAAGCCCTATATAAATACTCTACTACTGCACAGCAATATGACTATCATATGATTATTATGAATAAGTTATATGGAGTCATAATAACATAATACTACCTTATATATTAGTAAGCATGTGTTTATGAGACAAGAGTAGATAAGTGTGGGAGTCCAAGTGGATATAAAGGGAAAAATGAATAAGAATGAGTTATATGGAGAAAAGAATAGGAGTCCCATATATGTGCCTAGGTTTGTAATATTACCCTCTCTTTAAGTGCAGTTGTTCTCAACTGCAATTTAAATAAAATCATCCAAGCACATATTGCTTGAAGTCAATAGTTGAGAAAGTGGGTAAGGGAGTGGAATAAAAAGGAAAAAAGAATGCCTGATAGATAAATAAATAGGGTTATAAATACTAAGAGCTTTAAAGTAAATTAGTAAGAAATCACTTTTTTTTATAGCAATGAATTATAATATACAAGTGCTTCCTTTGCTGGAGTCATGGGCATAAATAAGAAAACTTAATCAAGAAAATAAACAATGAAGTGGTTGAGTAGGGGTTTAACTTTATAGATCAATACCTTTCTTTAGGCAATTCCTGAAACTGGTCCTTATTTGTAGAAGTACTTTTTACACTCGACCATTCCATGTCCTGGGGTTTGTTTACCATATTTGCCACATGTATAGTAAAGACAGTCAAATATCTTGTGGTCTTCTCCCTCACAGCTCCATATGTGGTTTATGATAACTACTCGATGCTTATCACTGTCACTAGTTCAGCTGTATTCTTCTTCTTCTTGTGTGGATAGGGTTTGGACTACTTCATTACTGAATCATACTTTAGGTGGTTTGTTGTCAGGTATGTTTTCTTTGTTTTCTTTATCTACTTTGTTAACCTCTATTTCTTTATTATTATCATCATTTTCACTAGGTAGTTCTTCGTCAAAGTAACAGGGGTCCTCTTGAGTTCCTTTTCCATACATATATACAAGTAACAAGTCACCTTCATCATAGACTGCATCCTTTCGATTAAGTGGGAATAGTGTATTGTCTATAATGAACTTCTCTAAGACATGGCTGGCTCATCCTAGAGTAAAGGCTGCTTACATACTCTTAGCTGCCCTTTTTTTGTGATGCTTTATGTCTTTTCTTAGTTTAGTCATTTAGTGTTTGAGTTCATTAAGTACATCTTGTATAATTTTACCCTAGTCTTAAGACTTTTTGAAATCATCTAACTAATAGTTAAAAGGTGCATGTACGGGTCTTCAAAGGATTTAGTAGAATTCTTTTTGTTGATTATGAGTAATAGTGAGTTGGTCTAGGGTACAGAGAATAGTAGCTAGTTGTTGTTTCATTTGTAATATAGTATTATTATCAAAGTAAGGGGGGTCTCTTAGGTCTAAGGTAGAGAGTAAGGAGTCTGTAGAGACTAAAGATTGGGATAGGGTAGAGTGTGGGTAGAATAATTTGGTTCTTCGGCCTCTTTGAGTGATAGTGTCTAGGTAGTAGATAGCAGGCATATTGTTTTTTTTAGCAGTAGTTGGCTGTTTGCTGGGGTTTTTTACAGCAAATTATGGGTTCTTTTATATTCATTTAGAATTTCATTTGCATATGATAGTTCCTCTGGTTTGTATCATGTGTTTTCTGATGACAAGTATCCTAGCCATTTTACTAAGAATTTTTAGGGTTTTCAGGCATTTTTTAAACTATATCCCATGATTGCTTCTATTTCATATTCTTCCTCCTCTTCTATAATATTAGGTGGGGGTTCTGAATAGCTGGAACTATGTGTTTTGGTGGCTTTATATAGGGATAGAAGACAAGTGTGGAAAACAGGGAAAATTTTCTATTGTTCTGGTAACTGTAATTTATAAGCCCATGAAGATATCACCTTAGTAATGGGAAATGATCCTTCTTGTTTTGGTTTTAGTTTCCGATGTAGTTCCCCTAAGTTGATATTCTTTGTTTCGAGCTAAACTAGATCTCCTTCCTTGAATAGTTTGAACTTTGATTAAATTCTTTGTGCTATTAATGCATGAGCTAGTTCATATACTACCAGTGCTTTGCTTCTCTGTTGATTTAATTGTTTCAATCGTTCTAATAAGGAGAGAATATTGGTGTCCTTTATTATATGTGGTATTGCTTATAGTTGATATCCAAGTAATAGTGAGAAAGGTGTCTGTTTTGTTACTGAGTGGACACAATTGTTATGTAAGAACTCTATTAATGGTAGATGTTCTGTCCAGGTTTCAGAGTAATTAGAACAATAGATTCATAGATAAGCTTCAATTTCCTGATTTGTCCTCTCTGTTTGTCCATCTGTTTGCAGATGAAAAGCTGTTAATATAGATGATGTGACTCCTAATTGCTTATTCATTTTTTGGAATACTTGTGATAAAAATTGTAGTTCTTTATCTAATATTATTCTATTGGGGAGTCCAAATCTTCGATATACATTGTTATGATAAAGTCTTGCTATTCTAATCACATCAATTGTCTTTGTGTATGGGATAAGAACTATTGCCTTTGTTAAGTCATGGTCTACTACTATATATAATGCATTATATCCATTTGATTCTAATAAATCAGTGATAAAGTCTATAATAACTGTCAAAAATGGGTATGCATGAGGATCAGCTTTAATAGGTGCAAGAGGAGATGCTGATGGATATGTATTGACTTTCATTTGTTGACATAGTGTGCATCCCTGTATATAGCTCTTGACAAATGCATATATTCCTAGCCACTAGAAATATCTTTGTATATTTGCCATAGTCCCAAAGATTCTTGAATATCCTTGTGATGGTAGATCATGATAAAGTTTGAGTAGTTCTTGTTTTAGTTCAAGGTTTGCTGGTATATATGTTTGGCTTTTGAATATCAATAGTTCATTGTTATATTTCCACCCTGCTAGTTCTTGTTTTAGTAGGGTTAATTTCTTTTCTGTAAGTCCTTTAATAACTTGTTGTGCTATCTAATCTTCTTCTAGACTCTTTCTGATTCTTTGTTATAGTTTGGTATCTATTATAAAGATTTGAATGATGTCTCCATCATTTGAGTACCCATAATTATCTCCTATTAGATAGTTAGGGTCTAGGTCATGACCAAAGGTGTTTTCTAGTAGTATAGTAATTCTTTTCTCCTCTTCTGTTTGATTATACCCTGGCCATCATGATAGAGCATCAGACTGTATCATTTTTGTTCCTAAAACATGCATAATATGGATATTAAATTGTGACAAGAAAAGATGCTATCGTCATTATCAAGAAGTTAACTTTTGTGGGTTCTTGTAATAGATTAAATTTTGATGATCACACTATATTGTAATAGGATGTGGGGTGCCTAATAAGTAGTGTCGCCAGGTTTCAAGAGCTCGTACAATTGCTAATAACTCTCGATCATATATTTAATAGTTTCTTTCGGCTGGATTAAAGGCTTTTGATAAGTAAGAGCATGCTTTGAGTTCTCCATTGTGATTGTATTGCCTTAATACTGCTCCCCATGCTTCAAGAGATGTATCCGTTTCTAGTATAAAGGGCTTTGTCTTATCAGGTACTAGTAGCATTGATGGGTTTGAGAAACGTTCTTTTAATGTGTCAAATATTTGTTGTGCTTCTTTACTCCATTCTCATACTGCTTTAACTTGTTTAAGTTTTTCCAATAGTCATGTAATCTAAGAGTATCCCTGTATGAATTTCCTATAGAATCCACAGAATCCTAAAAATTGATGTATATCTTTGAGTTTCTTAAGTAATGGCCACTTAAGTATTCTTTTCAGTTTAGTAGGGTAAAACTACTATAAACTCCCCAGCTGGTTGGGAAGTGTCTAGTATAAGTGTGCGAGACATGGGGGCTATAATAAACTGCCACAAAACCTAGAACAAGACCTACAGCCTTAGAAAGTAATTGTAGTAGTAGTAGTAGTAGTGAAAATAAAGATGCTGTGATCAGCATTTCTATAAATAGTAACGTCGTTCACAATGTAGTAAGTTCATGAGATATTGAGAAAGGTGTGTAAAATACTGTAAAAGAAAAGAGAAGTCGTTCATGTGAGTGAAAATATGCAATAAAGCCATAGTAAATTCACTGAGGTGCCATGAATAGTATACAGGTCTATTTATACACAAGTATGCTACAGTGCCTAGCTGACAGCCAACAATCCCCTCTGCTTATCTCCTACTATACCTTCTGCCCACAGCCGCCGCTACCCTTTACTCTGCTCCCCTACCTGTCGACCCTGCACTACCCTGCTCCCTTACCTGTCGACTCTGCACTACCCTCCGCATCCTTTTCATAATCCTTGCAGCTATACTCAGTCCCCCACGAGTCCCTCTGCCCTCTTTCGTACATTGGCTACATCTCTCCTACAGATGCCACACAAGTGCCAACACTTGCGTACAGCTGTAAAATTGAAAAAGAGAAGGCTGTCATCTGTTGCCTCTTTTTTATGCCCAAGGACTTGTACGGCAGGTCTTGTAATCCTGTGCATGAGCAGTCTTCGACTAGCCAGCTTGCCTGGGCCCATTACAAGGGTCTGTTGCAATATGGTTTAGTTTGATTATAAGCCCTAGGTATTCAACCTCCTGCCTGTAAAACACACATTTCTCGATCTTTATTGACAGCCTATAGTTTTGACAGACTTGTAAGATCTCCTTTGTTCGCTCTTGCAGTTTTGTAATTATTTGACCCATAATAAGTAAATCATTCATATAAATGAGTAGTTCTCCTTTCTGTTTCTGTTCATGAAAGATATCATCCATAAAGGCTTGAAATGTGGCTGGTGAATTGCAAAGTCCAAAGTATATGACCATTGGTTCATATAGTCCTTTAGCTGTTTTGAATGCCACTTTCCATTAGTCTCTATCTTTGATTCATATATTATTGTAACCATTCTGTAAATCTAGCTTTGTGAAGAATCTATATCCTTTTATTTGGTCTAGTAGATCGCTAACCAGTGGCAATGAGTATGTATTCTTGATTGTTGCTTCATTTAGTAGTTTGTAATTTTATATAGGCTGTAGTGTTCCATCTTTCTTTCCAACAAAGAAGAATGGAGAGGCTTGTGGTGATATCGATGATCGAATAAACCCTTTTCCCAAGTTTTCTTGTAAGAATATGTCCAGTGTTTCCTCCTCTTTTAATGTTAGTAGATACACCTTGCAATTCTTCAGTACAAAGTCCAATTTGAGCTCTATTGTATGATCATAGCTTCGAGAGGGTAATAGTTGGTTTGTTTGTGCCTTATCAAATACATCTCTAAAGTCCCTATACTCCAGTGGTATAGTATGAGGTTTATTGTCTTTTACATTTTGAGCCAGAGTTGTTGCAAAGGTTACTTTAGATATAGCCAAAGATTATAGTATGTGTTCTAGTAATTTAATACTTCCATTTGCCCAATCTATCTGAGGATTTACTTGTTTTAACCATGGTAGTCCTAGTATAATTGGAGATTTGTCTGTGTTTGTTATTAAGAGCTGTTTGTCTATTGTGTTAAGTCCTAGATTCAACTTGGTGTATTTAGTGATAACACCTTCTTTATTGATTGTATTGTTCACATTTCAAGCTATGATAGGTCTGTTCAGCATATAGGTTGGGAGTTGGTATTGTTTTACTAGTTCTTTATAAATAAAGGTTCCTTCTGCTCTACAATCTATAAGAGCTGTGGTTTTGATACTTTCGTTTTTTGTGTTTATTGTTATAGGAATAGTAAAAGCACTTGTATTTGGATTATAAACAATTACACGAGAAACTTATATATTAGGAGATTGTAACATCGAACTACATCTCCCTATTAAAAACCCTGTTCATTAAGTTCACTGAAGATGCTGTTTTGTTCTTCTTCAGTTATTTCTCCTAAGAGTGTTGCTATATGCACTACATGAGCTTTGTTTGATAGACCATATTCTATTATTTGTGGTGCTGGTGCTTTTGGCTGTTCTTCTGTTTCAGTCTGTCTGACCTGTCTCTATTTAAAGAAACCACTAGGCCTTGGATTACTTGATCTCTGGTTACTCTAGTTATTCTAGTTATTGTTCTAGTTGTTATTGTTTCTTGGTCTCCAGGTTCTATTTGAGTTCCTTTCTATGTTACAGTTTTGACTGATATATCCCTTCCTTCCATAATTAAAACATTTCCCTTCCTTTAAGTACTTTGTTCTCTGATTCTTCGATAGTTAAACTCAGTCTATATCCATTGTATCAGGATCCTTTACTGTAAGTGACTTTACAGTTATTCCTCTTCCCTAGAGTAGCTAGTTCATATTGTTCCACTGTATTCCAATTTTTCGTACATAGTTATACCATTTATCCATAGTATCTGGTAGTTGTGTACTATTATATACTAATTTAACTAGTTTTGTAAGTAAGCCTTGTAAGAAGTATAGTATTAAGGCATTATATTTGGTAATTTTTGCCTGTCTAGCCAGTATTTGAAACATATTTATGTACTTATTGTATTTCTAGTTTTTGACTTTCAGCTTATTAAGCTCTCAAATTGCTTCTCCTGCCTCGTCAGAAGTAATGAATCTATCCTTAAATGCTTGTTCAAAATCGGCCTATTGTCCAAGATTATTCCAGTATTGTTCCATTTATAGATCAGCCCACTTCTCTACTTTGGACAATCCTGTATTGTAGTTTGTGAATCATATATAGGATAGTGCAAACAAAATCCTCTTTTTATTACTGTTATAGACTGCTTGATTAAGCATTAGGTATGCTTGTATGTCTGCTAGCTATTTTCTAGCCCTATTTATTATTCCTATAAAGATGAGAGGCTTATTGATGCTTATTTCTTTTACATAGACCTGAGAGTTCTGTTGGGGTTCAGGGGGTGGAACTGGAGGTAGACCTGGGGGTGGACCTGGGGGTGGAACTAAAGGTGGTACACTTCCTGGATTTCCACTCATACTGTTTCCTTGGTTGATTTGTTTCGGTTCAGGTGTTTCTATTTGGTTCAAGTCGCTTCTGAGTCTCTTTTCTGCTTTGTTTGCTTTTACTATCCTGTCTGGAAGTACCCTAGCAAATTCTTCATATATCTTTTCCCAGTCTGGGTTCTCTCAATAAAAATATTCTTGTCCTTCATTTTCAGGAATAAGTTCTTAATAGTTAGTTGCCCTATCGAAGTATAGTGCTCTAGTGTCAAGCCAAAAGAGCCCTTCCTCCCACCTAGTCCCTACTGGTGTTAACTTGATGTGTTTTGAAATTTTGTTATGCTTAGACTTAACAAGTCAGCAAAATATAGAGCTTGACCTAATGTTAAGGAAAACACTAAGTCTTGCAATTTGTCATTTAAGTATAGAAGTTGTTGATCACTGAGTAAGACTCAACACTATCTTAGTTAGGATGTTAACAACAAGATCCTCTTGTGCTATCACTAGCAAATATGCTTAAGCCCTCTGTTCTGAGGTATCAATTAGAATTGAGCAAGACTATTATGAACAACTTTAGTTTAATTAAGAAACAAGAGATCAAGCTGAGAGACTAAGTCAGCTATAAGCTCTATATAAATACTTTACTATTGCGCAGCAATATGACTATCACATGATTGTTATAAACAAGTCATATAGAGTCATAATGACACAATGCTACCTCATATATTAGTAAGTATGTATTTATGAGACAGGGGTAGATAAGTGTGGGAGTCTGAGTAGATATAAAGGGAAGGATGAATAAGAATGAGTCATATGGAGAAAAGAATAGGGGTCCCATATATGTGCCTAGGTTTGTAATAATATTAGCCTTTTTCATCTCTTTGCCAGCCTTTGGAACAATTTTCAAGTCGTAGTCTTCAAATTTAGTGACTCATCGAGCTTGCCTTTGATTGAGATCTTGAGGAGCTTTGAAATAGGATAGATTTTTATAATCTGTCCAAATTTCAACTTGGTGCTTAACTCCTAACAGGTACTGTCACCATTCTTGTAATGCTAGCATAATTGCAAGCATTTCTTTGTCATAGATAGCATAGTTGTGTTCTGCTTGTGACATAGACTGAGAAAAGTAGGCAACAGAGCACTATTTACCTTCTTGTTTCTGAAATAAGATAGCTCCTACTACAAAATCTGAGACATCACTTTCAACTTAAAAAGGATCATCATCTGTGGGTACTATAAGCACTGGAAAGCTCTTCACCACCTGTTTCAGCTCCTTAAAAGCACCTCTCTCTTCCTTCTCCTATTTCCAGTCTATATTCTCAGTTAGTTGATTTAATGGCCTAGCTATCTTGCTAAAATCCTTTATGAATTGTCGATAAAAGTTACAGAAACCCAAGAATGACTGAACATTAGTGAGATTCTTGGGTTCAGGCCATGCTTAAATGGCTTCGACTTTCTTTGGATCTATACAGATTTCTCCATTACTTATGATAAATCCCAAATACTCAATAGTGTTTTGAGCAAAAGTACATTTTTTGTATCACAAGTATAGCTAGTTCTATCTTAAGACCTGTAAAACTTGTCTCACCAGTTGATTATACTCTTTAAGATCCATAGTATAAATAAGTATATTATCTAAATAGATAATAACATGGCCTTTATCTATAAGATCTTTTAGGATTGAGTTCATGAATCCCTGAAAAGTGACTAGGGAGTTTGTAAGGCTGAAAAACATGACTGTGGGTTCAAATAGCCCTTGATTGGTCCTAAAGGCTGCCTTCCATTTGTCTTCTTCTTTGATTTAAATATTGTTGTATTCCTAACAAATATCTAGCTTAGTAAAGTACCTAGCTTGCTTGGTCTTGTCAATAAACTCTTAAATCAAGGGTAAAGGATACTTGTTCTTTATTGTCCCTTGGTTCAGCTTACGATAATCTTGCACTGGATGTAGCTTGTCATTTTTTTTCTTTACAAAAAAGAATGGAGATACTATAGGTGACTTAGAAGGGCAAATGCGACTATTTCAAAGGTTTTCAGCTAGAAACTCATCTAGGACTTGTTGTTCTTCATGGTTAAGTGGGTAGATCTTGCAATCTACTAGGGTAAACCCAGGAGTTAGCTCAATTGTATAGTTCCAAAGGCATCTTTCAAGTAAGTAATCAAATTCTTCTTCACTAAAAACTTCAGGGAACTCTTTAGTGTAGTCTGAGACTATCTCTGGTTTGAACAACCAATTGACTTGGCAAGTCTTTTCTACATAGCTATCCTAGTCGAAGAAGAAGATTTGGTCCTCTTTGCCCCACTTGTAGTCCATGTTTTGGTTAAGTTTATCAAGTTCTGAGCTGTTTCGATATCCACAAGTTTCTGAGCAGCAATCAAAGGATAGGATTGTATTTACCCAGTCAATTGAGGGGTTGTGGATCTTTAACCAATTATATCCTAAAAACAAGTCCGTGTCTCCTAACTCTGTGACAGCAAAGTCAATACACTCATAGTGGTTATTAATTGCTAATTGTAATATAGCAAATTCTTTAATAGACCCATTTTTATTGAGAGTACTATCTATATTGTAAACTGGTATTGCAAAAGGCATCTGTTTGGTAGGGATCTTGTGATTAATGATGAACTGTTGGTTAATACAAGATCCAGTGCATCCACTATCTATGAGTGCTCATGTGTCTGTCCAAGAGTTGTTGTCTAGCCTTATAACCGTAACTGGAAGTGTTAACTATTTTCCTCTACCTCCCTTAACAAAGTGAATTGGTTCCTTTAAGGTCCCAACTGCTACCTCCACATTCTCCACACTTAGTTAACATATAAACTCAACAAGTTCATTTGTCACTTCCTCTCTTCTGTCCTTGCATACTAAAGAGAGTAACACTGGTTGTACTTGGTCATTGGAATTTTCCTTGATTCTCCTAACTACCTAAGAGTTAGAGAAAGGAACTATCATAATTACACCCCTTTATGCTTACTAAGCATCACCTTCCTGTTTTGAGGGATTACTGGGATCTACAGATCAACACTTATTAAGGAACTTGTGCAATTATGACTCATACACAGCCTCATTTCCTAACTCAGCTATACAATTATTTTGGACCTAAACCTATGCACATATGACTTGTCATAACTCACATTTAATAGACACATGACTTGTTTTCTTCTATGACATTCTATAACATTCTATTTATTCCCATTCACATCTCTTGTCACTACGACATGTTGCTCTTTTACTTTAGTATATAAGAACCCCTCTGTATGTAGTTAGACCCTAGTTTCAACCTTGTCTATTCTTTTGACTTGACACTTGAGACTGTCCTCAATATAGTTATACTTCTTGTTATATGACTTAGGTTTGAACTATAGAGGGAAAGCTAAGTTAGTTGCTGATATTAGGTTGAAACTATTAAAAGCCTACCTCACCCTTTATATCTATCACTCTGAAGACCACTCAGACCACCCATCACCACTATTGATTCTATCTCTTTCATACTCTCATCCTATACTTTATCTTTGAATATAGCTATTATTGATTTATATGTGAAGTTTGGATCCAAGACTATTAGCTCCTAGCCTTTGTTTGTTATAGAACAGTACACACTTTCATTGATGAAGAAATCCTTGAATTCCAACAAGCAAACAACCTCAATGAGACCTTACCTGTAAGAGAACCTATTGAAGAAAATAACGAACCTCTATCAGTGGGAGAGCCTATTGTAGAGTATAATAAACCTCTGCCAGTGGGAGAGCCCATTGTAGAATATAACAAACTAGGAATAGACAAAGAAACAGATAGAGAGAGACAAGTAGCAGCACATGCGTGGGTTGCTAACCAAAGAGAAACCATCGCTAGATGAACTAGTGAACTCTTTTTAAAAGGACGACATACTAAACAAACAGGCAGACTAGTAATTAAAGAAGAAGAACAAGAAATCAAGAACTTACTCAACATATATTAGAACCATGGAGAGACAACAACAATAACAATAACAACTCCCTCTCGACCAAGTTATTGCACTTGCTATACAGCAAGCAGTAGTTGTAATAATACCTGACCTGGTTAACCACTTAGCTTAGAACCCCTCTAATCTTAATCTCCCCACACCCATAATTAACTTACCTTTTAACTTGGCTAATACAATAGCAGCTGCTATACCATAACCCCCTCCCCCACAATCTCGGGAACCTCTACTGTGCAAACCTGATGACTTTACTAGTAACAAAAAAGACTATAGAGAATAGAACATGAAAATCACTAGCTATATAGCAAGTGTGAATATATCTCTCAACATAGACAAGAAGAAGATCCATTTTGTATACTCATATATAAAAGAGAAAGCTGGAGTATAGGCAGAAAAATAACTAACTACAAAAACCACAAACCAAAACTGGATATGGAATAACTTCACTAACCAGATGAAGGAACACTTTATTGACAAGAACAATAAAGAAATCACATAGAATGAGATAGCAATAATACAATAGGGGAACACATGAGTAAAAGAGTTTTTTACCAAACTAGCCTCACTCAGAATCCGAGCTGAATACACAGACCCCCTCCATGATGCTATTATTATTAATCAACTAAAGCTTGGACTTAAAACTGAAATAGTCACTGCAATTGTCACTAGTGGGAATGAACCTGCTATAATTGAAGGATAAAATTGGGTTATTATAATGGAAGAAGCACTCTATACACACAAACCCAAGTACAAGGTCAAGAACTTATTCAAACTCTCTACAACCTCATCTTCCTTATATGCACCTCCCCCTCCAAAACCTATACCTTCCTTACCTTTAGAAGATCCTATGGATATTGATAAGATGTGCAAAGAAGGACAATGCTTCAAATATCATTAGAAAAAACACCTAGCTTGTGACTGTTAGAATAGATACTAGGAAGTGAGGGAAATATGGATAGATCTTTTAACAGAGGAAAAAAGGGAACTTACAGAACTCATGACTGCTAATAACCAGTCAGATTTTACACTACCTCAAGCATAGACATGTCATCTGAGGGGACAAGGTCTTGTTTTCAATAAACAAATCAATCTTTTTTCTCTAAATAATATACTAGTAGCATGAATAAGAATGAAATTGTTGAACCATATATAAGACCCTAAAATACGTCTTTACCCTTTCCCAAACCTTTTACTGCTGAATAGACTCTATGATGGATTAGAAGAGACCCAGAACTACATATATTACGAGCACTACAAAGTATCACCCACCCCAAAAAAAGTCAAGAAGCTACTCTTGAAATACTTCAGATTATTAAGGAGCTAGATGACTAAACCACACTAGCAGCACTAAAGCTAATGCAAGAGTCCAAATGCTATATTAGAGGAAGAAAAGGTCATCAACTGAATCTCTCTGTAGTATTAAAAATGCTTGAGGATCAACAAGTATTTAGAACCACTGCTCTACTAGACTCTAGATGTACAGGCTCCTGTATAAACCAACAATTCATACATAAACATCATATTCCCACTCAACAAATGCTAATACCTATACCTGTGTACAATGCTGATAGAACTCAGAATCAGGCAGGACCTATAACAAAGATGGCTAAACTCATACTAGCCATAAGAGACCACCAAGAATGTATATAGCTGGCAGTCACTAATCTAGGGAACATAGATCTGTTCATCGGTTATGAATGGCTATATTTTTATAACCCAAATATCAACTAGGAAAGAGGAAACCTTACTTTAAACTGATGCTCAAAGGCATATAGGTACATACACCCAACACTACAAGACCAACAGCTAGATGTCTTTCAGGTCAACCAGATTAGTAGTGAACTGGAAGAAGAAGATCAGGTGTTTATATTTGATTGGTAAGGATATGAAGATAAGAATGAGTATTAGCAGAAACAGCTTAACATATAAAGACTCCAATCACAAGAAGACCTGTATAACCTTATAGAATCAAACTACTTTAAAGAGTTTCCTGAGGTTTTTGAAAAACAAGAATTTGATAAAGTACCAGAATAATGTCTATAGGATCATGCTATCAAACTTATATCTAGATTCAAACCTACAGACTGCAAAATCTACCCTTTATCAATTGTTAAAAACCAAGCCTTAGATCAATTTCTTGACGAGAACCTGAAAACAGGATATATTAGACCCTCCAAATCATCTATAGCCTCCCCTTTCTTCTTCATTAAAAAGAAAAGTGGAGAACTAAGACCTATATAAGACTATTGAAAGCTTAATAGCATGACTGTAAAAAACAAGTACCCACTACTACTAATCCCCAAGCTCATTGACAAACTCAAAGATTCTACATGCTTTACTAAACTTGATGTATGATAGGGATACAATAATATTTATATCAAAGAAGGAGACAAATGGAAAGTAGCTTTCCACACCAACAGAGGTCTATTCGAACCAACAGTCATATTCTTTGGACTAACTAACTTGCTAGCAACCTTCTAAGGATTTATGAATCATATCCTCAAAGAACTTATTGATGAAGGACACGTGGTAGTCTATCTAGATGACATCCTAATTTTTACCTCAGAAATAGAAACTTATAGGTACCTAGTATAATGAGTGCTCAAGATACTTCAAGAAAACAAGCTCTACTTAAAACTAGAGAAATGTACCTTTGAGGCATAGGAAGTCGAATACTTAGGGCTTATCATGGGATATGGCACTATATGGATGGACCCAGTAAAGATCAAGACAGTGAATGAATGGCCTAAACCTAAGAATAAGAAATAACTACAACAATTCTTGGAGTTTTGTAACTTTTACTATTACTTCATCAAGAACTACAGTAAAATTGCCAGACCATTACATGATCTTATAGGGAATAAGACATAGAACTAGACTGAAGCTCAGAATAAGGCAATGGAGAAACTACAAAAGAGCATCTGTAATGAACCTGTCTTATATATTCCAATCCCAGGAGCACCCTTTAGGATTGAAGCAGATTCCTTTGACTTTGCAAATAGAGCAGTTCTTTTGCAGCTGATTGACAATAAGTGGCACCTGGTAGCTTATCACTCAGAATCTCTCACCTCTACTAAACAAAACTACTCTATATATGATAAAGAACTACTAGTGATCATGAGCTCACTAAAAGAATGGAGACACTATATTTTTAGACACCCTCTCCTTATTCAGGTCTATACTGATCACTAAAATATTCTATATTAGACTTAACCTAGGAATCTCAATAGACGACAGGCAAGATAGATGATAAAACTATAAAAGTATGACCTGGAAATCTATTATCAGAAAGGGAAACTGAATATTAAGGCAGACTTTCTCTCAAGGTGAGCAAATTATGATCAAGAAGAAAAGGACAATCAAGAAGTAATCCTAGTAAAGCAAGAATAGCTATAAGAATTGACCTTAGAACCTTTAGAGAGTGGAATTTTAGAGAGAATTAAGGCAGCTAGGGATAAACTGGACAAAAAAGTCAAGAAGGCACTAGACAAAAATAACCCTAAATGTGAGGAACTCAAAGATGGACTTATTTATTTTAAAGAATATATCTATATACCCAAAGATGACATACTATGAGAAAATATTATTTGAGGACACCATAACTCTATTCTTGCAGGATATCCAGGCCAGTATAAAATACAGAAACTTATTATTTGAAACTATATCTGGCCTAGAATACAACAAGACATCAAACGATATGTTGAAGAATGCTATATTTGTCAAACCATCAAACCCAAGTGAACCCACTCTCACAACCCCTTAAACTCTCACTTTATATCTGAATACCCTTGGAAAATTGTTTTAGTCGACCTCATTGAAGAGCTACTAGAGTTGCAAGGGTACAATGCTATTTGTGTTTTTGTAGACTGCTTTAGCAAACAAATATATGTAATTCCTACTCATATAACACTCACATCAGAAGGCATGGCTAAACTGTATCGAGACCAAGTTTTTTGACTATATGGAATACCTAAATTTATGATTGAGCTTTACAAGTTACTAAGGATTGAAGGAAACCCCTCCACAGCCTATCACCCACAAACAGATAGACAGATAGAGCATATAAACTAGGAGATTGAACAATACCTATGTATTTTTGTTAACTACAAACAAAGCGACTAGGCAGACTAGCTAGCACTAGCAGAGTTTTTATACAATGATAAAGAACA
This sequence comes from Pyrrhoderma noxium, assembly GCA_002287475.2. Classification (NCBI taxonomy): domain Eukaryota; kingdom Fungi; phylum Basidiomycota; class Agaricomycetes; order Hymenochaetales; family Hymenochaetaceae; genus Pyrrhoderma; species Pyrrhoderma noxium. The sequence continues at coordinate 664,621 of CM008261.1, forward strand.
AACGTTGACAAAGGTCTCCCCTTTCTTTATTAACTATAGCCTCCACCTGTATAAAGGCACAAACTCTCAATATCAATCAAATAACGAATCTGTGGAACAGTTTGCCTAGAGAATACAAGAAGCTAAAGAAGAAGCCCAATCAGCACTAAAAAAGGCAGCTGTAAATATGAAAAAGTTCTATGACCAAACTCAAGGAGAGGCAATAGGTTATAAACCAGGTGATCTAGTATTATTGGAAGCCACAAACTTTAATATAGATAGACCAATAAAGAAGCTTGATAACAAATAATATGGATCTTTTAAAGTACTAGAAAAAGTGAGAAACTCAGCATACAAACTGAAACTACCCCCTTCTATAAGCTGTATACACCCAGTCTTCAATAAAGTCCTACTGTCCCCTTACTATACTCTAACCTTCAATTCACAGCCCTATATAACTAACTTAGAACCTATTATTATGGACAAAGAACCTGAATGGGAAGTTAAAGAAATTATATCATTGAGATTTAACAAACAAAGAAAATGAGTGGAGTATTTAGTACACTGGAAAGGCTATGGACTACAGAAACAGATATAGGAACCCTTGGAAAACATAGTAAATGCATAAGAAACACTTGCTGAGTTTATATAACAAAACCCTGAAATACAACATGCAAGAAAGCTGGAGATAGAAGCAATTGGGACAATTGTCTTAAAGGAGGAGATAATGTCATAATTACACCCCTTTATACTTACTAAGCATCATCTTCCTGTTTTGAGGGATTGCCAGGATCTACAGATTAACACTTATTAAGGAACTTGTGCAATTATGACTTGTTGTAATGGGCCCAGGCAAGCTAGCCAGTCGAAGACTGCCTATGCACAGAATTACAAGACCCGCCATACAGGTCCTTAGGCATAGAAAAGAGGCAATGGGCGATAGCCCTCTTTTTTTTGATTTTACAGCTGTATGCAAATATCAGCACTTGTGTAGCATCTGTAGGAAAAACATAGCTAGTGTATGAAAGAGAGCAGAGGGACTTATGAGGGACTAAGTATAGCTGTAAGGAGTATAGAAGGGATATGGAGAGTAGTGTAGGGTTGACAGGTAGAGAAGCAGGGTGAAGAGTAGCAGTGGCCAGGGGCAAAGGGTTTAGCAGAAGATGGGTAGAGGGGATTGTGGGCCATCAGCCGATCACTATAGTATACTTGTGTATAAATAGACCTATATGCTATTTATGGCACCTTAGTGAATTTACTATGGCTTTATTACATATTTTTACTCACAAAAATGACTTCTTTTTTCTTTTATAGCATTTTATGCACCTTTCTCGACATTTTATAGACTTACTATGTTATGAATGGTGTTACTATTTATAGATATGCCGATTGCAGCCTCTTTATTTTCACTACTACTACTATTACTTTCTGAGACTATAGGCCTTGTTCTGGGTTTTGTGGCAGTTTATTATAGCCCCCATATCTTGCACACTTATACTAGACACTTTTTAACCAGCTAGGGAATTTATAGTAGTTTTATTGTACATAGCCTTATTTTCTAACTCAGCTATATAATTATTCCAGACCCAAACCTGTGTATATATGACTCATCATGACTCATACTTAATAGACACATAACTTATTTTCTTCTATGACATTCTATAACATTCTATTTATTCCTATTTACACCTCTTATCACTGTGACATATTACTTCTTTACTTTAGTATATAAGAACCCCTTTGTACATAGTTAGACTCTAGTTTTAACCTTGTCTATTCTCCTGACTTGACACTTGAGACTGTCCTTAATATAGTTATACTTCTTGTTACGTAACCTAAGCTTAAACTACAGAGAGAAAGCCAAGTTAGTCACTGACAGGAACCAATAGATCCTATCAATGTGTTTTTGATTTCACAGGTTTTAATGACTCAGCCAAAGGTTTAGAAAAATAAATAATTTTATTTGACAAAGAAGAAGAGAAATTGTTAAAAATTTTTACAGGGTTAGAAGTACAACAATTTTTTATGGAGGTTTTTATATTTTATGATTTTATGTTAGTGTTTTTGTCTATTTTTTCAGAAATTGGCTATAAAAAAGAAAAAGCTGAGTCATTGCTCTTGTATACCATATTTATACTTGGGCTTCTGTAAAATCCTCTTTAAGTGGTGCCTCCTTAGCAGGCTACTCCTCTTCAGCATTGCTTTCATCTAACTCTCTCACTTTATCTGCCCATATTTGTCTTTCTTTACCAGCCATAGCATGAAGAACTGCTCTAATTTGTGCTTTCTAGTTAGAACACTTGCATGCAAAGTGCTTAGTTTTGCCACATAAGTAGCATACTCCTCTATGATAAGCTTGTCCAATAGAGACATTCATAGGCTGCTCAGTGCCTATGTAAGTAATCTCTATACCATCCTGTCTGATACCTATGTCTGCTTTAACAGGATTAAAGCAGGGTGGAGGCTAGTTCTAAGAGTTATGAGGTTTAGAGCTAAAGGCTGAGAAAGAGTAGTGAATGGCCTTTTTCTCCAGCTCTATCTCCTTATATGTTAGAGCTTGCGCTTTCCAGGCTTCATAGGTAACTGGCTTAGGACATGAGCTTAGGATGTGTGTAATAGCCTTTAAAGGTAAGACTATCTTCAGGAGTGAGACCAAGTAGGTCTGGTGGGTCTGGGAGTCATATCTAGCTTTTTGTGCATAAATTTCAAACTGTTGGAAAAACTCATTGTATGATTTCTTGCCTAGTTGTAGATTACTAAGCTTGTATTGTGCATTTGTTACCTGGTTAGGGTCTATAAAGGCTTTGTTGAGCCTATCCATGAACTCATTAAATGAGTGAGCAAAGGTTTGATACTCCCAGTCAATATAGTTAGTTTGATAGTTTTAGGCCCAGATGCCTGTATATCCTTCTTTCATATATGAGAGGACAAACAAGATCTGATCTTGTTCTACAGCAAAGTCTTGATAAGCTGCTAGCAGGTAAAATCCTATCACCCGTTTGAAGGTATCATAGTCATTACTATCAAAATCAAGAGGTTTAGTGACATGGACTTTAGAGGGTCTGGGTATAGGGGTAGGAGCAGGGATAGAAGCTGGAGTGGAGGCAGAGTTCTGAGCAGCTACAACAGCTTGCTGGTTCTACAAATTAACAATCATAGCAGCTTATTGCTTGAGTAGCTGCTATAAGTCATTTGTATAAGTGAGCAAGTCAATTATCTGTAGTTCTTGCTCACCTACTACAAACTGTGGGAGTTGGGGTTGTTTTATCATTGCCAAGCAGAGGTAGTCCTCTGGTTATCAATGATAAGGTTGATAGAGAAAGAGGTACCTTCAAACCAAATATGGATGTTAGGGGTAGCATTGATCAATGAGAGTTCAAGGAAGTATATGATAGTGTGGTAAAAGTAGATATGTAAGTAAAGAGCCAGTTTAGATAATAGAAACCCTAAACAGCTATAAGGCAGTGTACTGATACTTGAGTATTAGATAAGCAGAGCATAACTCAAGGTGATGTGACAAGGTGTGACAGGGTAGAGGGTTTGTGGAGTGTGGGAAAGTTTTCATGGAGCAGTGAAAAAAATAGGTCCCTCTCCTCTATAGTGAGAAGAAGATAAAGGGTTTATGTTGTGATAGAAGATGAACATAAGACAAGAGGGAGCTTTGTTCTAATGTCAGCAACTAGAAGGACCTCACACCTAATAAGTACTAAGTGGGAGCCATAAAGTGAGGGAAACAAGTATATAAAGGCACTAGGATAAGACAAGAACAAAGTTAAGTTGTATATAAGCTACTAGATGACCTTATATACTATTAGAGCATAAGAATAATAGTACATATGAGGAGATCATATGCACGGCTTGTATAAGTCATGTGACTGACAAATGTCTAAAAAAGAAAAGATTAGTCTTTAGCCTTAAATAATAAGAATAGAGAAAAGTAAAAGATATAAAAAGAAATTGATAGTTATTACTGTCTACTTATAATATACTCCTTACATTTTAGTATCTTATATTTTGAGGCTTATTTATTATAGCTACTATATATATAGTGGGGGTAGTTAAATATAGTATAGTCTTTAGCCTTACAACTTTATATATAGTTTATGATAGCTACTTAATATTTATTAATATTGCTAGTCTAATTATATCCCTCTTTTTTTTATATAGGTAAGGTTTAAACAACTTTATTACTGACTAGTACTCTAAGTAGTTCATTATTAAGTATATTTTTTTTGTTTTTTTTATCTACTTTATTATCCTCTATTTTTTCATTGCTATTATTATTTTTATTAGGTAGTTCTTTATTAAAGTAGTAAGAAACCTCTCAAGTTCTCTTTATATATATATAAATAAGTAATAAATTGCCTTTATCATAGACTATATCCTTTTGTTTAGGTAGAAAGAGTGAGTTATCTATAATAAACTTTTCTAAGATATAGCTAACTTATCCTAGAGTAAAAACTACTTATATACTTTTAACTACTCTTTTCTTATAGTATTATATATTTTTCCTTAGTTTAATTATTTAATACTTAAGTTTATCAAATACTCCTTATATAATTTTGCTTTGGTCTTAAAACTTTTTGAAATCTTCTAGCTAATAGTTAAGTAGTATATATATAGGTTTTTGAAAAATTCAATAAAAATTTTTTTATTAATTATGAATAATAAAGAGTTAGTCTAAAATATAAAAAATAATAACTAGTTGTTATTTCATTTATAGTGTAGTATTATTATCAAAATAAGGAGAGTCACCTGAGTCTAATATTAGGAGTAAAAAGTTTATAGAGACTAAAAATTAAGAAGAGATAAAGTATAAAAATAGTTTAGTTCTTTAGCCTTTTTAAGTAATAATATCTAAGTAGCAGATAATAGGTATATTTATTTAATAATAGTTGATTATTTGCTAGAGTTTTATAATAAGTTGTAAGTCTTTTTATATTTATTTAGAATTTTATTTGTATATAATAGTTTTTTTAGCTTATACTATATATTTTCTAATAATAGATATCCTAACTACTTTACTAAGAATTTTTAGAATTTTTAGGTATTCTTTAAACTATGTCTCACAATAGCTTTTATTTTATATTTTTCCTCTCCTTTTATAATATCTAGTGGGGGTTCTAAATAACTAAGTCCATATGCTTTAGTGACTTTATATAGAGATAAAAAGTAAGTATGAAAAATAAAAAAAACTTTCTATTATTCTGATAACTATAATTTATAAGTCTATAAAGATATTACTTTAGTAATAGGAAATAGTCTTTCTTATTTTAGTTTTAGTTTCTAATGTAATACTCCTAAATTAATATTTTTTACTTTAAACCAGACTAAATCTCCTTCTTTAAATAGTTTAAACTTTGATTGAATTCTTTATGCTATTAATGTGTAAACTAGTTCATATACTGCTAGTGTTTCACTTTTTTATTAATTTAGCTACTTTAATTATTCTAATAAGAAGGAAATATTAGTGTCTTCTATTATATATAGTATTGCTTATAGTTGATATTCTAATAATAGTAAGAATGGTGTTTATTTTATCACTAAGTAAATATAATTATTATATAAAAACTCTAATTATTCTAAAACCTGGACAAAATATTTATTATTAATAGAGTAATAGATTCATTAATAGGCTTTGATTTCAGAATGATTTATTCTTTCTATTTGTTTATATATCTATAGGTGAAAAGCTGTTAATATAGATAATATAACTTTTAATCATTTATTCATTTCTTGGAATATTTGTGATAAGAATTATAGTCCTCAATCTAATATTATTCTATTAAAAAGTCCAAATTTTTGATATATATTATTATAATAAAGTTTTACTATACTAATTGCATTAATTGTCTTTATGTATAAAATAAGAACTATTACTTTTGTTAAGTTATGATTCACTACTATATATAATACATTATATCTGTTTAACTCTAGTAGATTAATAATAAAGTCTATAGTAACTATTAAGAATAAGTATATATAAGAGTTAGCTTTAATTAGTATAAGAAAAGGTATTAATAGGTGTGTATTAACTTTTATTTATTAACATAGTGCATATCCTTGTATATAACTTTTAATAAATGTATATATTTTTAGCTATTAGAAGTATCTTTATATATTTGCCATAGTTTTAAAGATCTCTAGATGTTTTTGTAATAATAAATCATAGTACAATTTAAATAGTTCCTATTTTAGTTTAAGGCTTATTAGTATATATGTTTGATTTTTAAATAATAGTAGCTTATTATTGTATTTCCACTTTACTAGTTCTTATTTTAATAATATTAACTTTTTTTTATAAGCTTTTTGATAACATATTATACTATTTAATCTTTTTTTAGACCTTTTTTGATCCTTTATTATAGTTTAATATTTATTATGGAAATTTAAATAATATCTCCATTATATGAGTATCTATAATTGTCTTCTATTAAATAGTTTGGTCTAAGTATTTATTATAACTAAAGGCATTTTCTGGCAATATAGTAATTTTTTTCTCCTCTTTTATTTAATTATACTCTAGCTATTATAATAAAGTATCAGACTATATTATTTTTATTCTTGAAATATATATAATATAAATATTAAACTATAATAGAAAAAAATGCTATTGTTATTATCAAGAGATTAACTTTTATGAGTTTTTATAATAAGTTAGGTTTTGATGATTATATTATATTATAATAGAGTATAGGATGCCTAATAAGTAATATCTCTATGTTTCAAGAGCTCATATAATTATTAGTAATTTTTGATTATATATTTGATAGTTTTTTTTAGCTAAATTAAAAGCTTTTGATAGATAAAAACATACTTTAAGTTCCTTATTATAGTCATATTGCCTTAATACTACTCTCCATACTTCAAAAGATGCATTAGTTTCTAATATAAAAGGTTTTGTCTTATTAGATACTAATAGTATTAATAAGTTTAAAAAGTGTTCTTTTAATGTGTCAAATACTTATTATGCCTTTTTACTTCATTCTTATACTGTTTTGATTTATTTAAGCTTTTCTAATGATTATGTGATCTAAAAAAACTCTTATATAAAAATTTTATAAAATTTATAGAATCTTAGAAATTAATATATATATCTTTAAGTTTCTTAAGTAATAGTCATTTAAATATTTTTTTAAGTTTAATAAAGTCTATTACAATATAGTTTGGTTTGATTATAAGTCTTAGATATTCAACTTTTTATTTATAAAATATACATTTTTTAATCTTTATTAATAGTCTATAGTTTTGATAAACTTATAAGATCTTCTTTATTTATTTTTATAGTTTTATGATTGTTTGACCCATAATAAACAAATTATCTATATAGATAAGTAATTCTCCTTTCTGTTTTTATTTATAAAAGACATTATCTATAAAAGCTTGAAATGTGGCTAATAAGTTATATAATCTAAAGTATATAACTATGGGTTTATATAGTTCTTTAGCTATTTTGAATACTATTTTTCATTGGTCTCCATTTTTAATTTATATATTGCTGTAACTATTTTATAAATCCAGTTTTATAAAGAACTTGTATTCTTTTATTTGGTCTAGTAAATTACTAACCAATAATAATAGATATATATTTTTAATTGTTACTTTATTTAGTAGTTTGTAATTCTATATAGACTATAATATTTTATTTTTCTTTCTAATAAAGAAAAATAGAAAAACTTATAATAATATTAATAGTTGAATAAATCCTTTTTCTAAGTTTTTCTGTAAAAATATATTAAGTACTTCCTCCTCTTTTAATATTAATAGATACATCTTATAATTCTTTAGTACAAAGTCCAGTTTAAGTTCTATTATATAATTATAGCTTTAAAAGAGTAATAGTTAGTTTATTTATGTCTTATCAAATACATTTCTAAAGTCTCTATACTCTGATAGTATAGTATAAGATTTATTGTTCTTTATATTTTAAGCCAGAGTTGTTATAAGGGTTATTTTAGATATAATCAAAGATTATAATATATATTCTGGTAATTTAATACTTTTATTTGCCTAATCTATTTAAAAATTTACTTGTTTTAATCATAGTAGTCTTAGTATAATTAAAAATTTGTCTGTATTTATTATTAAGAGCTGTTTATTTATTGTGTTAAGTTTTAGATTTAATTTAGTATATCTAGTAATAATACTTTCCTTGTTAATTGTATTATCTATATTTTGAGCTATAATAGATTTATTCAGTATATAAATTGATAGTTGATATTGTTTTACTAGTTCTTTATAAATAAAATTTTCTTTTACTTTATAATCTATAAGAGCTGTGGTTTTGATACTTTTGTTTTTTATATTTATTATTATAGGGATAGTAAGAGTACTTATATTTGAATTACAAATAATTATATGAGAAACTTATATATTAGGAGATCATAATATCAAACTATATCTTCTTATTAAAAACCTTATTCATTTAGTTTATTAAAGATACTATTTTGTTTTTCTTTAGTTATTCTTTTTAAGAGAGTTGTTATATATACTGCACAAACTTTACTTAATAGACCATATTCTATTATTTGTGGTGCTAGTGTTTTTAGCTATTCTTCTATTTTAGTTTGTCTGACCTGTTTTTATTTAAAAAATTTATTAGATTTTAGATTAATTAATTTTTAGTTATTTTAGTTAAACTTTATATCTTATTGACTTATTAAGTTACTATTAATAGAAATTAGATAGAAAAAAAGGCTCTTTTAACTTAATACTAGAGTACTATACTTTAATAAAGTAATTAATTATTAAGAATCTATTTTTAAAAATAAAAAATAAAAATATTTTTATTAAGAAAACCTAGACTAAGAAAAAATATATAAAGAATTTACTAAGATACTTTTAAATAGAATAATAAAAGTAAATAAAGTAGAAAAAAAACTAAAAAATAACTTAAACTAAATAAAAATACCTAAACTTAAATAAATAAACTAAAAAAGTAGTATAAATAAAATCTAAAAAGTATACTACTAGTTTTACCTTTAGTCTCACTCTTTATTGCACCTTCTATTTTTTAAATAATATAACTACAAAACCTTTAAATTTATATAAAAGAGATAAGTATTAATAAGCCTTTTATTTTTATAAAAGTAATAAATAGAGTTAAAAAATAGTTAACAAATATATAAATATATTTAATACTTAATTAAGCAGTTTATAATAATAATGAAAAGAAAATTTTGTTTATACTATCTTATATATAATTTATAGACTATAATATAGAATTATCTAAAGTAGAGAAATAAGCAGATCTATAGATAGAATAATATTAAAATAATACTAGATAGTGGGTAGACTTTAAACAAGTATTTAAAGATTAATTTATAACTTTTAATAAAGTAAAAAAAATAATTTAAAAGCTTAATAAGCTAAAAGTCAAGAACTAGAAATATAATAAGTATATAAATATATTCTAAATACTAGTAAAATAGACAAAAATTACTAAATATAATACTTTGATACTATATTTTTTACAAAACTTATTTATAAAACTAGTTAAACTAATATATATTACAAGTAGACAATAATACATATCAATTTCCTTTTATATCTTTTATTTTTCTCTATTTTTATTATTTAAGGCTAAAGGCCAATCTTTCTTTTCTTAGATATTTATTAGTCATATGACTTATATAAGCTGTGTATGTAACCTCCTCATATGTACTATTATTCTCACACTTTAGTAGTATATAAAATTATTTAGTAGCTTATATATAACTTAGCTTTATTCTTATCTTATTCTAATACCTTTATATACTTGTTTCTCTTATTTTGTGGCTCCTACTTAGTATTTATCAGGTGTAAGGTTTTTCTAGTTGCTGATATTAGAATAAAGCTCTCTCTTGTCTTATGCTTATTTTCTATTATAACATAAACTCTTTATCTTCTTTTTACTATAGAAAAGAAAGACTTGTCTTTTTCATTGCTCTACAAAAACTTTCTCACACTTTGTAAACTCTTTATCCTATCATACCTTGTTTCATCATCTTAAATTATACCTTGTTTATCTAATACTCAAGTATTAGTACACTATTTTATAGCTATTTAAAATATCTGTTATCTAAGCTGGCTCTTTGTTTACACATTTATTTTCACTACATTATTATATACTCTTTTAAACTCTTATTGATCAATACTACTCCTAATATCTATGTTTGGTTCAAAATTATCTTTTTCTCTATCAACTTTATTATTAATAACTAGAGGGTCACTCTTACTTAACAACAATAGAATAATCCCAACCCCTATAGTTTGTAGTAGATAAGTAAGAACTATAAATAATTAACTTATAGTAGCTAATTAAACAACAAGCTACTATAATTGCTAACTTATAGAACCAGTAAATTGCTGCTACTACTGCTCAAAACTTTACCCCTATTCTAGCTTCTGTTCTTATTCCTACCTCTGCATCTAGACCCTTTAAAGTTCATGTTGCTAAACTCTCTAACTTTAATAATAATGACTATAATACCTTTAAACAAGTGATAGGATTTTACCTGCTAGCAGCCTATCAAGACTTTGTTATAGAGTAAGATCAAATCTTGTTTATTCTCTTATATATAAAAAAAGGATATATAAGTACCTAAGCCTAAAACTATCAGACTAACTATATTAACTAGGAGCATCAAACTTTTACTCACTTATTCAATAAGTTTATAGATAGACTTGATAAAGCTTTTATAGATCCTAACTAGGTGTCAGTGACTAAAAGGACCTTATATCTAATAAGTACTAAGTGAGAGCTGCAAAGTGAGAGAAATAAGTATATAAAGGCACTAGGATAAGACAAGAACAAAGCTAAGTTGTACATAAGCTACTAGACAACCTTATATACTGTTAGAGTGTGAGAATAATAGTACATATGAGGAGGTTACATACATGGCTTGTATAAGTCATGTGATCAACAAATGTCCAAGAAAGAAAAGATTGGTCTTTAGTCTTAAATAGTAAGAATAGAGAAAAGTAAAAGATATAAAAGGAAATTGATATGTATTACTATCCACTCATAATATTACCCCTCTCCTAGATAAAATGTCTGTTACAAACTTAGACATATATGTGGGACTCCTATTTTTTTCTTTATATAACTCATTTCTATTCATCTTCCCCTTTATATCCACTTAAACTCTCACACTTATCTACCCCTATCTTATAAACACATACTTATTGATATACAAGGTAGCATTATATCATTATGACTCCACATGACTCATTCATAACAATCATGTAATAGTTATATTACTGCGCAGTAGTAGAGTATTTATATAGGGTTTGTAGCTAACTTAGCCTCTCAGCTTGACCTCTTATTTCTTAATCGAACTAAAAGTTGTTTACAACAGTCTTGCTCAATTCTGATTGATACCTCAGAATAAAGAGCTTAAGTGTATCTGCTAATGATAGCACAAGAGGATCTTGTTGCTAATATCCTAACTAAGACAGTGTTAAGTCTTACTTAGTAATCAATAACTTCTAAACTCGAATAATAAATTACAAGACTTAGTGTTTTCCTTAACAATGTCCTTGTTTCCTTATTCCTCTTCTTGAGTTATGGTCCAGGTAGGCTTTGAGGCATCAAAGTCTATGATTTGAGGTCAATAAGATATATTAGAGTGATTTTCATAAAACTTTTTGATAATGTCTAGTGCATTCTTTAAATTTTTCTCAGACATCTATTCATTCCACTTATCACTATAGCCTTTCCATTTGACTAAGAACTATACTCCTCCTTTAGCAGTTGCTTTAGCCTTCTTGATACACCCAACTTCTTACTTTTCTTATCTATCGATAATCTCAGATAGAGGAGATAAGGGTTATTACTGTGACTTAAACTATAGGGGGTGATAAAGGGAAAGCAGCATTTCGTTGAATACATCATGAATCTTCTATTGATTAGGTAGCTTAAGACAATAGACTGACTTTTTAACTTTCTCTAAGATCTTAAAAGGCCCTAATTGTTTATTGTCAAGTTTCTTTATAGAACATTTAGTTGTAATATTAGTTGCCTTGAGCCAGACCTTATCACCTTTCTTGTATTGGATGGATTCCCCTTTAGTTCAATTGTAGAACCATTTCATAGTTTCCGCTGCTATCTTCAAACTAGCTTCCACCTCTTCCTAGACTTTGCTCATACATTCTCTAAATTGTTGGGTAGACTCACTTTGAACCTCAGTACAAAGGTTGGATCCTTTAAAAGGGTGATAACTATAGTTAACAAAGAATGGAGAGTGACTTGTAGATATCTGTACTTTGTCATTATATGAGAACTCTATTATAAATAACCACTCTAACCAGTCATTTTATCTAAAGTTAATATAGACTCTTAAGTACTATTCGATCTTTTGATTGATGCGTTTAGTCTGTTCATCTGTTTGGGGGTGGTAAGCTATAGAAGGATTGCCTTTAATGCCCAAGAGTTGATATAAGTCTTTCATAAACCAAGACTCAAACTGAGGTCCTTAATCACTGATAACTTTTTATAGGATACTATGTAATTTGAATACATTGTCTCGATAGATCTTAGCCATTCTCTCTGAGGTTAGCTTAGTATTGGTAGAAATTATATGTATTTATTTACTAAAACAGTCAACAATTACACATATAGCATTGAATCTTTAAGACATAGGTAGTTCCTTGATAAGATCAACTGAGATAATCTCTCAAGAGGCTGAGAGTATCTCATTTGGGTTTAATGGAGCGTGTTTCCTTTTATGATGAGCCTTGGTTCTTTGGCAAGCATCACATCCCATTATATAAGTTCGTATCTGTTTAGCAATACAAGGCCACTAATAGTTATAGTTGATTAACTCTAGTGTCTTATGGCGCTCAGAGTGTTTAGCTAAGATGTCATCATAGTGTATTTTGATGATATCTTCCCTAAGTTTATTGCTTTGGGGTACATATAACCTATGCTACCAATAAATCAACCCATCCACTTCCTGCCTCCACTCTTTATTCCTAGTATCCAGTGCCTTTTTGACTAACTTGTCTATATGACTGGCATTGTCTTTGATTCTTTGAACTAGCTCTAGATCTAGAGAATTCATAGTTGTGTCTCAAACAAACTATTCAGGCTTCAACAAGATAACATTTTTATTGTTATTCTCCCCCCTCTCATGATTTGCTCATCTCGAGAGAATGTCAGCCTTTTTCATCTCTTTGCCAGCCTTTAGAACAATTTTCAAGTCATAGTCTTCAAGTTCAATAACTGATTGAGCTTGCCTTCGATTAAGATCTTGAGGAGCTTTGAAATAGGATAGATTTTTATAATCTGTCCAAATTTTAACTTAGTGCTTGGCTCCTAGTAGATACTATCGCCATTCTTGTAATGCTAATATAATTGTAAGTATTTCTTTATCATAGATAGCATAGTTATGTTCTACTTGTGATATAGACTGAGAAAAGTAGGCAATAGGGCACTATTTGCCTTCTTGTTTCTGAGACAAGATAGTACCTACTACAAAATCTAAGGCATCACTTTCAACTCAAAAAGGATCATCATTTGTGGGTACTATAAGCACTAGGAAGCTCTTCACTGCCTGTTTTAGCTCCTCAAAAACACCTCTCTCTTCCTCCTCCCATTTCCAGTCTACATTCCCAGTTAGTCAATTTAATAGCCTAGCTATCTTACTAAAATCCTTTATGAATCATCAATAAAGTTGTAGAAACCTAAGAATGACTGAACATTAGTGAGGTTCTTGGGTTCAGGCCATGCTTGAATAGCTTTGACTTTCTTTGGATCCATACAGATTTCTCCATTGCCTATAATAAATCCTAAATACTCAATAATGTTTTGAGCAAAAGTACATTTTTCGTATCACAAGTATAGCTAGTTCTGTCTTAAGACCTGTAAAACTTGCCTCACCAGTTGATCATGCTCTTTAAGATCTATAGTATAGATAAGTATATCGTCTAAATAGACAATAATATGGCCTTTATCTATAAGATCTTTTAGGATTGAGTTCATGAATCCTTAAAAAGTGGCTAGAGAGTTTATAAGGCTGAAAAACATGACTGTGGGTTCAAATAGCCCTTGATTGGTCCTAAAGGCTGCCTTCCATTTGTCTCCTTCTTTGATTTAAATATTGTTGTATCCCTAACAAACATCTAGCTTAGTAAAGTACCTAGCTTGCTTAGTCTTGTCAATAAGCTCTTGAATCAAGAGTAAAGGATACTTATTCTTTATTGTCTCTTAGTTTAGCTTATAATAATCTTGCATTAGACATAGCTTGCTGTCATAATTACACCCCTTTATGCTTACTAAGCACTGCCTTCCTGTTTCAAGAGATTGCCAGGATCTACAGATCAACACTTATTAAAGAACTTGTGCAATTATAACTTATACATAGCCTTATTTCCTAACTCAGCTATACAATTATTCCAGACTCAAACCTGTGCATACATAACTCATTATGACTCACACTTAATAGACACATAACTTGTTTTCTTCTATGACATTCTATAACATTTTATTTATTCCTATTTACACCTCTTGTCACTGTGACATATCACTTCTTTACTTTAGTATATAAGAACCCTACTGTACATAGCTAGACCTCAGTTTTAACCTTATTTACACTCCTGACTTGACACTTGAGACTATCTAAATATAGTTATACTTCTTGTTATGTGATCTAGACTTGAACTACAGAGAGAAAGTCAAGTTAGTCACTGACACTTGCCATCTTTTTTCTTTACAAAGAAGAATGGAAATACCATAGGTGACTTAGAAGGGCAAATGTAACTATTTCAAAGGTTTTCAGCTAGAAACTCATCTAGGACTTATTGTTTTTCATAGTTGAGTGGGTAGATCTTGCAATCAGCTGGGGTAAACCTGGGAGTTAGCTCAATTATATAGTCCTAAGAGCATCTTTTAAGTAAGTAATCAAATTCTTTTTTATTAAAAACTTCAGGGAACTTTTTGGTGTAGTCTAAGACTATCTTTAGTTTGAACAACTAATTGACTTGGCAAGTCTTTTCTATATAGCTATCCTAGTTGAAGAAGAAGATTTGGTCCTCTTTGCCCCACTTGTAGTCCATGTCTTAGTTGAGTTCATCAAGTTCTGAGCTGTTTCGATATCCACAAGTTTCTGAGCAATGATCAAAAAATAGGATTACATTTACTCAGTCAATTAAAGGGTTGTGGATTTTTAACTAATCATATCCTAAAAACAAGTCTGTGTCTCCTAACTCTATAATAGCAAGGTCAATACACTCGTAGTGGTTATTAATTACTAATTATAATGTAGCAAATTCTTTAATAGACCCATTTTTATTAAGAGTACTATCTGCATTGTAAATTGGTATTACAAAAGGCATCTATTTGATAGGGATCTTGTGGTTAACAACAAACTATTAGTTAATACAAGATCCAGTGTATCCACTATCTATGAGTGCTCATGTGTCTGTCTGAGAGTTGTTGTCTAGCCTTATAACCGTAACTGGAAGTGTTAACTATTTCCCTCTACCTCCTTTAATGAAGTGAATTGGTTCTTTTAAAGTCTTAACTGCTACCTCCGCATCCTTTACACTTAGTTGACATATGAACTCAACAAGTTTGTCTGTCACTTTCTCTCTTCTCTTCTCATACACTAAAAAGAGTAACACTAGTCATACTTAGTCATTGAAGTCTTTCTTAATTCTCCTAACTACTCAAGGGTTAGAGAAAGGAACCAATAGATCCTGTTGATATGTTTTTGATTTTACGGGTTTTAATGACTCAGCCAAAGATTTAGAAGAATAAATAATTTCATTTAATGTAAAAAAAGAAAAATTGTTAAAAACTTTTATAGGATTAGAAGTACAATAATTTTTTACAGAGGTTTTTACATTTTGTGATTTTATATTAGTGTTTTTATCCATTTTTTTAGAAATTGGCTGTAAAAAAAAAAAAGCTGAGTTATTGCTCTTGCATACCATATTCATACTTGGGCTTTTATAAAATTCTTTTTAAGTGGTGTCTTCTTAGCAGGCTACTCTTCTTCAGCACTGCTCTTATCTAACTCCCTCACTTCATTTGCCTACACTTGTCTTTCTTCACTAGTTATAGCATGAAAAAACTGCTTTAATTTGTGCTTTCTAGTTAAGACACTTGCATGCAAAGTGCCTAGTTTTGTTATATAAGTAGCATGCTCCTCTATAACAAGCTTGTCCAATAGAGATATCCATAGGCTGTCCAGCACCTATGTAAGTAATCTCTGTACTATCTTATCTGATGCTTGTGTCTGCTTTAACAGAGTTAGAACAGGGTGGGGGCTGGTTCTGAAGATTACAAGGTTTAGAGCTAAAGACTAAGAAAGAGTGGTGAATAGCCTTTTTCTTTAGCTCTATCTCCTTATATATTAGGGCTTGCACTTTCTAGGCTTTATAGGTAACTGGCTTAGGATGAGAGTTTAGGATATGTATAATAGTCTCTAAGGGTAAGACTGTCTTCAAGAGCGAGACCAAGTAGGTCTGGTAGGTCTAAGAGTCATATCTAGCTTTTTGTGCATAAATTTCAAACTGCTGGAAAAACTTGTTGTATGACTTCTTGCCTAATCGTAGATTACTAAGCTTGCATTGTGCATTTGCTGCCTAGTTAGGGTCCATAAAGGCTTTATTGAGCTTATCTATGAACTCATTAAATGAGTAAGCAAAGGTTTGATACTTCTAGTCAATAAAGTTGGTCTAATAGTTTTAGGCCTAGGTGCCTACATATTGTTCTACTGTATTCTAATTTTTTATATATAGTTATACTATTTATCTATTGTATCTAGTAGTTATGTACTATTATATACTGATTTGACTAGCTTTGTAGATAAGCCTTATAAAAAGTATAGTATCAAGATATTATATTTGGTAATCTTTACTTATTTTATTAGTATTTAGAATGTGTTTATATACTTATCATACTTTTAGTTTTTAACTTTTAGCTTATTAAGCTCTTAAATTGCTCCCTCTATTTTATTAGAAGTTATAAACCTGTCTTTGAATACTTATTCAAAGTCTGCCTATTATCTAAGATTATTCTAGTATTGTTCTATCTATAGATCTGCCTACTTCTCTATTTCAGATAATCTTGCATTATAGTCTATAGATTATATAAAAAATAGTGTGAATAGAATTCTCTTTTTATTATCATTGTAAACTGCTTAATTAAGTATTAAATATGCTCATATATCTGTTAGCTATTTTCTAACTCTATTTATTATTCTTGTAAAGATAAAAGGCTTATTAATACTTATCTCTTTTATATAGACTTAAGAGTTTTGTACTGATTATACTATCTAAAAGTTTTATATTAGTTATATTACTTAAAGAATAGGAGGTACAATAGAGAGTAGAACTGAGGGTAGAATACTTCTTGGATTTCCACTTATACTATTTTCTTAGTTGGTTTATTTTGGTTTAAGTGTTTTTATTTAGTTTAAATTACTTCTTAGTCTCTTTTCTGCTTTATTTACTTTTACTATCTTATCTAAGAGTACTTTAGTAAATTTCTTATATATTCTTTTCTAGTCTGGGTTCTTTTAATAAAAATATTCTTATCCTTTATTTTTAGGAATAGGTTCCTAATAGTTGGTTACTTTATTAAAGTATAGTGCTCTAGTGTTAAGCTAAAAGAGTTCTTTCTCTTATTTAGTCCCTACTAGTAGTAACTTAATGTATCTTAAAATTTTGTTATACTTAGACTTGATAAGTCAGTAAAATATAGAGCTTGATCTAATATTAAAGAAAACACTAAGTTTTACAATTTATTATTTAAGTATAAAGGTTATTAATTACTGAGTAAGACTTAATACTGTTTTAGTCAGAATGTTAATAATAAGATCCTCTTGTACTATCACTAGCAGATACATTTAAACCTTTTATCCTAAAGTATTAATTAGAATTAAGTAAGACTATTGTAAATAACTTTAGTTTAATTAAAAAACAAGAGGTTAAACTAAGAGACTAAGTTAGTTACAGGCCCTGTATAAATATTTTACTACTATACAACAATATAATTATCACATAATTATTATGAATAAATTATATAGAGTTATAATAACATAATACCTTCTTATATATTAATAAGTATGTATTTATAAAATAAAGGTAGATAAGTATAGAAGTCTGAGTGGATATAAAAGGAAAAATAAATAGAATGAATCATATAAAAAAAAAAATAAGGGTTTTATATATATGCTTAGGTTTATAATAAAGATTCTACTTAAGAGATTCTAATATTAAGAGTAAAAGCTCTCTAAATTTTAGTCTATACTCTTTTATTTTTAGCTTTTTTTTATACTATTAACTATTATTTATTTATATTATGGCCTATTTTAACTATTTAATATTATTTTATTTTTACTAAATATATTTATATATATATTTTTTATTCTTATTTTTTTAAAAACTAAACTAAATATTTTATATACCTTATTTAACTTTTTAACTAGATTTAGTCTTTATTATTTTTTATTATTTTTATTTATTATATTATTTATATTCCTAGTATAAGTATTTTAGATATTTAACTTTTTCTTAATTTATTTTTTATCTAATATTTTTTAATAAAGGTTTTTATATATTTTTATAAATCTTTTGTTTTTAAGTATTATCTAACTAGTTTTTATTAGAGTTTTATTTTATTTAGAGCTACTATCTTTATATTTTAACTTTTTAATTTATATTTTAAAATAAGTTATACTTTTTTTTCTTATCTATTAATTATTCAATTATTTAAAAAGCTATATAATATAGACTTTTTTTAATAGTATAATTCTTTATAACTTAGATAATATAGTTATAAAGTTTAAAATAAGTTTTTACTTTTTTTAGATAAAAAGTTTTTAATTCTTTAGTATAAAATATTCTAATATAGAGTATTTTATAATTATATAAAGTCTAATATCCTTAAATATTAGTTAATATAATAACTATAATAGTTACTAGTAATAGTCTTATTATAACTTTATATATTTTAAGTATTTTTTTATATTCTAAAACTTAAACTATTTTAGCTTTAATAAAGTAATTCTCACTTTAAAATCTCTATATATTTTATATTATAAAAGTATTCTTATCTTTTATTATAAATAATTAAATACACTTAATAAAAATAGTTTTAAAAATATCTTTTTGTAAGTTATAAATAATCTAGCAAAAAGAATAAAAAAGTTCTTTTTTATAATATTTAAATTAAAATAAGGCTATATTAATTACTTTAATTAATTGTAATTTAAAAGTGTTAACTATTATACTAGGTAAAAGAAACTATAAACTTGATTTAATTTTTATCTTTAAAAAGATAGTATTCTATTTAATAAAGAATTTTAAATAACTATAAAAGATATAGGTTATTTAACTACTACTAAATATAATATAAATCTTAGTTCTATTATAAAATCTTATTTAAAAGTAATTCTCTTATCTAGATCTATTTTAGAGATTTTAGAAATCAACTTTTTTACTTATATTAAAACTAAAATAGTTAAAAGCTCTTTAGTATTATTATTTTTTAATATTTTAAATAATAAAGAAAAGCTAGAGTTTTTTTGTAATAGTGTTAAATATAGCTATATTTTAATATATTAATCTATTTTATTTGACTTTTTTAAGTCTAAACTTATAATATATAACCTAAATCTAAGAATTTCATTAATGTTTAATTATTTTTAAGTTTTTATAGTTTTTATTATTAATTTATAAAGGATTTTAATAAAATAGTTAGACTACTAAACTAATTGATTGAAAATATAAACTAAAAATAGAAGGAAAAAAAAAAAGAAACTTTTAAAAGATTAAAACAAATAATAAAGAGTTTTTTAGTACTTATAGTACCTATAAACAACAATTTTTTTCAAGTTAAAAATAATATTTTAGACTTTATAATAAACACTATTTTATTATAAAAATAAAAAGATAAATAGTGCTTTATTATCTACTTTTTTTTAATTTATATTATAAGTAAAATATAGCTATACTATTTATAATAAAAAAAATACTTATAATTATATTAGTATTATAAAAATAGCAATAATATTTGCTAAAAACTAAATACTAAGTTAAAATCTAAATAGATTATAAAAATTTATTTTATTTTAAAACTCTTTAAGATCTTAACTAAAAACAAGCTTAATGAGTCACTAAACTTAAAAATTACAACTTGAAAATTATTTTAAAAGCTAATAAAAAAAATAAAAAAAAGCTAATATTTTCTTAAAATAAATAGATTATAAAAGAAAAGAGAATAATAATAAAAATATTTCTTTATTAAAGCTTAAATAGTTTATTTAAGATATAATTATAGATTTTTCTAATTTAGAATTAATTTAAGGAATTAAAAATAATATTAGTCATATAAACAAGTTAGTCAAAAAGATATTAGATACTAGAAATAAAAAATAGAAGTAAGAATTGAATATATTAATTTATTAGTAATATAAGTTATATAAGTGGGTATATTTAAAGATACTATAATAATTTTCAAGGTCTGATTAGAGCTAAACTTAATTAAAAAAATAAATAAAGTTTTACTATATTTAGAAAACAAATCTTTAAAAAAAGTATAAATTAAAATCTAATTATTACACTCTCTTAAAGTATATATTTATCTAATATTAAAAGTATATAATTTATATGTTTATTAATTCAGTCAATAATAAGAGAGTTCTATGCTATATATATTAGATTAGTAAGCTCTTGTGAGTTTCTATAAAAATTATAATAATTTCAAACTATATTTTTAAGATTAAACCATATAGGTTCTATTAAATTAAAATTAGAAAATTTTAAGAGATAAAGAAAAAGTAAGATATTTTAACTTTATAACTATACTTTTGTAATAGTTAAAATATAATATTTTATATTATCTTATTGAAAATATATATATTTTCTTTATTATTTCATTTTTTCATAAAATGCAGTAAAAAATAGCTCAAAAACTTGTAATCTACCACTTTAACCTTTAGAATAATAAAGAACTATAAAAAAGCCTTTTTAATTATGTATAATATAACCTTATACTATTATTTGTATATAAGTTTTTTTAAAAAGTTAAAATATAAATATATATATAGATTAAATTATATACCTATAAATTTAAAAGAATAATATAACTTTTATTGTATTCTTTAATTAGTTTCTGAGTTATATAAATAGTACTAGAACTACCACTAGTGTAAATATATGTTTTATTAGACTAAATAATATGATTAAAAATATCATTTGATAATATCTATAATAAATTAATTAAAGTTATATTAGTTAAAAAAAATTATATACCTTATATTCAATTGTAAAACATAATTGCAAAATTTTATAATATAGTTTAAGTATTAGCTTATATCTTACTTTTTGTTGATTATATCTATATGCACTAAAATACTTTTGAATAGTTTGTTACTTAAATTGTACAAGATAGCCTAATTCTTTAAATAATATTTAATAATAAGTAATAGCCAAATTAATAAGCCACTCTTATTATTATATATTAAGCTTCTTTATTTGTCTTGCAAGTTTATTATAATGTATTGTACCTATTGATTAAAAATGTTAGTAGATCTGTTAATAAGTTTAAATATGTGTATTATAAAGAATATTAACTTTAAAAGTAGAAAAACTAGTATAATAAGCCTAAGTAAGCTGGCTAGTCAAAGACTGTTTATATGTAGGATTATAAGACTTGTCATATAGGTCTTTAGACATAAAAAAGAGATAATAGGTGATAGCCCTCTCTTTTTTAATTTTATAACTATATGTAAAAGTTAATACTTATATAAAACTTTTATATAGCATATATAGAAGATCTATAGCTAATATATAAATAAAAGTAAAAAGACTTGTAAAGGATTAAATATAGCTATGAGAAATATAAAAGAGTTATAGAGAGTAGTGCAGAATTGATAAGTAAAGGGAGAAGAGCTTAAAGTAGTAATAGCTAAAAGTAAAAAATATAGTAGGAGATGAGTAAAAGTGATTATAGACTGTTAGCTAATTACTATAATATACTTATATATAAATAATTCTATACACTATTCATAGTATTTTAATGAATTTATTACAACTTTATTACATATTTTTACTTATATAAACAACTTCTCTTTTCTTTTATAGTATTTTATGCATTTTTCTCAATATCTTACAAACTTCTTATACTATATATAGTATTACTATTTATAGATATACTAATTGCAGCTTTTTTATTTTTACTACTACTATTATTACTACTACTACTACTACTACTACTACTACTACTTTTTAAGACTATAGACCTTGATCTAGGTTTTATGACAGTTTATTACAGCCCCTATGACTTGCACACTTATACTAGACATTTTTTAACCAGCTAGGGAGTCTATAATAGTTTTATTAACTATTATTAAATCAACAATTTTATTCTTTTTTGATGAATCTAGACAATAATTATATATATTTCTTGATAAATAAAAGAGATAAACAAAATATATAAAACTATAATAATAGTTATATATAAAGTAATAACTAAAAACTAATTTAAAAAAAATATAAAAAATAAGTGAAAAAAAAAGAAAAAGTATAAACTTACTTTAATAGATAGTTTTTCTAACTTTTTTAACTATTTCTCCTTATTACTATCTAACTATCTATTTTTATACCTTAATAATTCCTTTAATCCCCTAATAGATATATCTTGAATATTTTTTTATATAATTTAGTTGTTTATAATAAGATAGATAGAGTAAAAAAAAGAAGAATAGCTATATTGATAATATATTATTAATAACACAACCCAATATACATACTAACATATCTAATTATATAACCAATAATAAATTTAAAAAAATACTTAAAAAATCTAACACTGATTAAACCCTAAAAATCTCTAGTGTCCTTTTATATACCCACTTATATATACTTTAAAGTAATAAACTTAGAAAAGATATTATCAAAATATATTATAATAATATTTTAATAAAATATTCTAAATATTATAAAATACTAGTGTTAATTAACTAGAACTATTAATAGCTTTATATTACTAAATAAATATAAATCTATATAATAAAATATAATGGTTATTAAAAAACTAAAACTTATTATAAAAAGAAATATACTCTATTAAACTTAAATAAAATACTTTTAGCCTTTTAAAAAATTATCTTAGTTAATCTTATTAAGAAACTATTTATATCTTAAAGATTTAATACTATATATATAATTGTTAACTATTTTAGTAAACAAATATATATAATCTCTATTAGTACTAAGCTAATTTTAAAAAGGATAGCTAAAATTTATTAAGATAATATAATAAGTAAAAAAACTGTTAATATAATTCTTATAATTTCTATATTTTACCTATATTTCTCTAAATATTTATTCAATTAGTATATAAAATATACTGTTAGAAAGGTTTACTTCACACTTTTCAAATGATACTAGATACAACATGTGAATATAAAAATTGAGTGAGTTATAGACCCTATTTTCTACTAAATATATATTAATAGTTTTTTTGCTTTAAAATTTAAAATATAAAATCTATATAAATTAATACTTTGTATGTTCTCTCTTTATCTTAATTATAGCCTGCATTCTTCTAGGTATACTTTCTATCAAATTCTGACAAACTTATGCCAAAATAGTATTTTATTCTTTTTTAACCCTTTCTTAAAACTTCAAAATCCTTTTAAATAGTATTTTATACTTTTTAAGCTTATTCTTTATATGTTTTCAAAGATACTTAATAAAATTAAGGTCTACAAACTATACTGGCCATAGTATAATAACAAATCTATAGTTATCCAACTAGTTTTTGGCTATTTTTAATATATACTTAAAGTCATTATTCTATTAGAATATAACTTTATTAACCTCTAAACAATAATACTCAAAGGATCCTTAAAGCTCATTCTCCAAAATCTATATATAAAACACTTTATCTATCTTCCTATTAATCTTGCATTTGACTTTAGTCTTTTCCCAAAGTATACAATTCTATATTATAAGTAATCTATCTCTAAACTTAAGAGTTTTATTGATTTCTCTATCAATAAAATTCTTTTCTCTCTTTTGTTTCCAAACCCAGACTCTTCTATTTAAGCCAAATTTATTAATTTTTGTCTTATCTAACTAAACAACCTTTTTTCAGTCTTCAAT
Source organism: Pyrrhoderma noxium (assembly GCA_002287475.2). Lineage (NCBI taxonomy): Eukaryota > Fungi > Basidiomycota > Agaricomycetes > Hymenochaetales > Hymenochaetaceae > Pyrrhoderma > Pyrrhoderma noxium. Next base: position 688,699 of record CM008261.1, read on the forward strand.
TATCTAGTATTAATATACAAAAGCAAAATCTAGTTTATGTTTTCTATATTCTTTTGTAAGTCTTAGTTTTTTTTTTTACTACTATTTAAAATTCTACCCTTTTTAGATAGTTTTTAATAGTTTGGCTAGTAAGTAACTTATTAGTGAGTTTTTAGAGAGTTTTAGCTAGTTGTAAAGTATTTTTAGCTTTGCTAATAGCTAAAAGTCTAGTTATATAGTATATATTAGCTAAAAAAAGTTTGGGTGGACAGCTTTCTTTTAACTTTGAAAGATCTAAAAGATACTTGAAATAGTATTTAAAAATAGTGAAATAATAGATACCTATCTCTAAAGTAATAGCATAAGTGGAGCTATTATTTTTGAGCTTAGAAATAATTTAAGTTTATTAAGTAGAGATCAACTACTTCATTATAGCAATGGTTCATAACTAAAAGATATTAAATAATATATAGTATTTTAAAATAATCTACTAATAAATATCTTTCATTTGAAGATATTTTAAAACAATTTAGTAGTCTATAGCCCAAGATACTACAAGTATTCATATTTTAAATTTTAAAACAAAAAAACTATTAATATATATTTAGCAGAAAATAGAGTCTATAACTTACTCAATTTTTATATTCACATATTGTATCTAGTATTGTTTGAAAAGTGTAAAGTAGACTTTTCTAATAGTATATTTTATATGCTAATTGAATAAATATTCAGAGAAATATAAGCAAAATACAAAAACTATAAGAACTATGTCAATAATTTTTTTACTTACTATATGTTTAAGCTATATAATATATTCTATAAAAAATTATTAGTAACTAAAAGCCTTAGTTTAAGTCTTAGTTTATAAAAAACTTATATTAACTTTTAGATATTAAAGGTAATTCTTTTATAGCTTATTATCTTTAAATAAATAAAATATATTAATTAAAAGATTAAATAATATTTAAGAGTTTATATTAACTTTAAACAAAATAACTATCTATAGTTAAATTTATATATAATAATAAAATATAAATATTTATAAACTACTCTTTATTCTTTATTAACTATAATTTTTTTTTTTTAAATCTAATTTTTATATAAAAATTTAAAGCAAATCTATTTAATAATTTAGAAAATATATAAATAAAGTCTAAAAAGAGGTAAAAGTAAGTTTAAAGTTAGTAGTAAAAATAATAAAATAGTTTTATAATTAAATAAAAAAAGAATCTATTTATAATAAAAAAAGTAATAAAATCTGACTATAGATAATTAATATTATAATTAAGTTATCTATAAAAAAACTCAATAATAAATACTTAAAACTCTTTAAGATTTTAAAAAAAGTTGAGAAGTCAGTTTATTATTTTAAACTATCTAATTAATAAAAAATTTATAATATATTTAATAAAGTTCTATTTTCTTTTTATTACCTTTTTACAGTTTAAGTTATAATAATAATTTTTACTTTCTTTATTTAAATTTTTGATAAATAAAAAAAGTAAAAAGTTAAATATATTAAAAAAGCTAAAGTAATTACTAAAAATATATATATATAATTTTTAATCAAATAAAAAGACTATAGTAATAAATAGAATAAATAAATACTTAAAAAAGATCTAAAAAATATATTAAATATTATTAAGAAGTTTTATAAAAATTATTTTAATACATTTTATTAATTTTAAATTATAAACTCTAATATTTTTACAATTAAATTATTATTTAGCTAATAATTTAAGAAAAAAAGTAAAAAAAAAATAATATTATAAGTAAATAATAATATATATTATTTTTCTTTTATATTTTTTACTTTTTTTTATTCTTATTATTTAAAATTAAAAACCAATTTTTTTTTCTTAAATATCTATTAATTATATGATTTATATAAACTATATATATAAACCCTTTATATATATTATTCTTATACTTTAATAATATATAAAATTATCTATATCAATAACTATTATAACTTAGGTATAAATATAGGTCCTCTATTCTTTTTTTTATATAACTCATTTTATTTATCTTTTCTTTTATATTGACTTAAACTTTTACACATATCTACTTCTGTTTTATAAATACATACTTACTAATATATAAGGAGGTATTATATTATTATAACTCTACATAACTTATTTATAACAATTATATGATAATTATATTGTTATATAGTAGTAGAGTATTTATATAAAGCTTGTAGCTAACTTAGCCCCTTAGTTTAACTTTTTGTTTTTTAATTGAACTAAAGTTATTTACAATAGTCTTGCTTAATTCTAATTAATACCTTAAGATAGAAAGCTTGAATACATTTACTAGTAATAGTACAAAAGAATCTTATTACTAATATTATAACTAAGACAGTGTTAAGTCTTACTCAATGATTAATAACTTCTATACTTGAATAATAAATTGCAGAACTTAGTGTTTTTCTTAATATTAAATCAAGCTCTATATCTTGCTAACTTATTAAATCTAAGTATACAAATTTTAAAACACATTAAATTATCATCAATAAGGACTAAGTGGAAGAAAAGGCTATTTTGGCTTGACACTAAAGCACTATATTTTGATAGAGCAACCAATTATTAGGAACCTATTCCTGAAAATGAAAAACAAGAATATTTTTATCAAAAGAATCTAGACTAGGAAAGAATATATGAAAAATTTACTAAAATACTTTTAGATAGGATAGTAAAAGTAAATAAAGTAAAAAAAAAGTAAAAAGTGATTCAAACTAAATAAAAACACTTAAACTAAACAAATAAATTAAGGAAACAGTATAAACAAAAATCTAGGAAGTGTTCCACTCTTAGTTCCACTCTTTATTATATCTCTTATTTTTAAGATAGTATAACTAATATAAAACTCTCAAGTCTATATAAAAGAGATAAGTATCAACAAGTTTTTTATTTTTATAAAAATAATAAACAGAGCTAAAAAATAGCTAACAGATATACAAGTATACTTGATACTTAATTAAGCAGTTTATAATAATAATGAGAAGAGGATTTTATTTGCACTATCCTATATATGATTCATAAACTATAATACAGAATTGTCTAAAGCAGAGAAGTGGGCAGATTGATGAATAGAACAATACTGGAATAACTTTAGATAATAAGTAGACTTTAAACAAGTATTCAACAATAGGTTTATAACTTCTAATAAAGCAGAAAAAGCAATTTGAGAGCTTAATAAGCTAAAAGTTAAGAATTAGAAGTATAATAAGTATATAGATATATTTCAAATACTAATAAGATAGGTAAAAATCATTGAATATAATACCTTGATATTATACTTTTTATAAGACCTACCCATAAAGCTAGTTAAGTCAACATACAATAGTATACAACTATTAGATATAATAGATAAATAGTATAATTATATATAAAAAATTGGAATACAATAAAATAATATGAATTAATTATTTTAAGAAAAGAAAATAATTGTAAAGATATCTATAGTGAAAGATTCTGATACAATAAATATAAATTAAGTCTAACTATCAAAAAACTAGCTTGTATAAGTTATATAACTAATAAATATTTAAGAATGTCAGTGACTAGAAGAATCTTACACCTAATAAGTATTAAGTAGGAGCCACAAAGTAAAAGAAACAAGTATATAAAAGCACTAAGATAAGACAAGAATAAAACTAAGTTATATATGAGCTATTAGATAGCCTTATATACTGTTAGAGTGTGAGAATAATAGTACATATGAGAAAGTCATATACATGGCTTGTATAAGCTATGTAACTGATAAATGTCCAAGAAAGGAAAGATTGGTATTTAGTCTTAAATAGTAAAAATAAAAAAAAGTAAAAAATATAAAAGGAAATTAATATGCATTACTGTCCACTTATAATATTACTCTCTTCCTAGATGAAACATCCTTGTTTTTTTATCCCTCTTCTTGAGTTGTAGGCTAGGTAGGCATTAAAACATTAGAGTTTATAATTTAAAGTTAACAAGGTACATTAAAATAATCTTTATAGAACTTCTTAACAATGTCTAATGTATTCTTTAGATCCTTTTTGGATATCCATTCATTTTACTCATTATTATAACCTTTCTATTTGACCAAGAACTGTACTCTTTCTCTAATAGTTGTTTTAGCCTTCTTGATACACTCAACTTCCCACTCTTCTTATCTATTAATAATTTTAGATAGGGGAGATAAGAGTTATTACTGTGACTCAAACTGTGGAGGGTAATAAGGGGAAAGCAGCACTTCATTGAATATATTATAAATCTTCTATTAACTAAGTAGCTTAAGATAATAGGCTGACTTTTTAACTTTTTCTAAGATCTCAAAAGGCCCTAAATATTTATTATCAAGTTTTTTCATAGAATATTTAGTTATAACACTAGTTGCCTCAAGCCAGACCTTATTACTTTTCTTATATTAAATGAACTCCCCTTTAGTTTAATTATAGAACTCATAATTTTTACTATCATTTTCAAACTAGCTTCTACCTTTTCTCAGACTTTGCTTATATATTCTCTAAATTATTAGGCAGACTTACTTTGAACCTTAGTACAAAGGTTGGATCTTTTAAAAGAGTGATAACCATAGTTAACAAAGAATAGGAAGTAGCCTGTAAATGTCTGTACTTTGTCATTGTATGAGAACTCTGCTGTAGATAACTATTCTGACTAGTCATTTTGTCTAAAGTTAATATAGACTCTTAAGTACTGTTCAATCTCTTGATTGATATATTCAGTCTATCCATCTATTTGGAAGTGATAAGCTGTGGGAGGATTGCCTTCAATACCTAAGAGTTGATATAAGTCCTTTATAAACCAAGACTTAAACTGAGGCCCTCAATCACTGATAACTTTTTGTGGGATACTATATAACTTAAATATATTGTCTCAATAGATTTTAGCCATTTTCTCTAAGATTAACTTAGTGTTAGTAGAGATTGCATGTATTTATTTACTAAAGTGGTCAACAATTACATATATAGTATTAAATTCTTAAGATATAAGTAGTTCCCTAATAAGATCAACTGAGATAATTTCCTAAAGAGCTGAGAGTATCTTGTTTGGATTTAATGAAGCGTGTTTCCTTTCACAATGAGCCTTGGTTCTTTAGTAAGTATCACATCCCATTATATAGGTTTGTATCTATTTAACAATGTAAAGCCACTAATAGTTACAGTTGATTAACTCTAATATCTTGTAGTGCTTAGGGTGTCTAGCTAAAATGTCATCATGGTGCATTTTAATAATATCTTCCCTAAGTTTATTGCTTTAAGGTATATATAGCTTATACTGCCAATAAATCAACTTATCCACTTCCTGTCTCCACTCTTTATTCCTAGCATCTAGTGCCTTTTTAACTAACTTGTCTATATAACTGACATTGTCTTTAATTCTTTGAACTAGCTCTAGATCTAGAGAATTCATGGTTGTATCTCAAACAAACTATTTAAGCTTCAATAAAGTGACATTTTTATTGTTATTCTCCCCCCTCTCATGATCTACTTGTCTCGAGAGAATATCAGCCTTTTTCATCTCTTTGCTAGCCTTTAGAATAATTTTCAAGCCATAGTCTTCAAATTTAGTAACACATTAAGCTTGCCTTCAGTTAAGATTTTAAGGAGCTTTGAAATAGGATAAGTTTTTATAATTTATCCAAATTTCAATTTAATGTTTAGCTCCTAGCAAATACTGTCACTATTCTTATAATACTAGTATAATTACAAGCATTTCTTTATTATAGATAGCATAATTATATTCTGCTTGTGACATAGACTGAGAAAAGTAAGCAATAGAGCACCATTTGCTTTTTTATTTTTAAGACAAGATAGCACCTATTATAAAGTTTGAGACATCACTTTTAACTTGAAAGGGGTTATTATTTGTGGGTACCACAAGTACTAGGAAGCTCTTCACTGCCTGTTTTAGCTCCTTAAAAGCACCTCTCTCTTCCTCCTCTTATTTCCAGTCTACATTCCTAGTCAGTCAATTTAATGGCCTAGCTATCTTGCTAAAATCCTTTATGAATCATTAATAAAAGTTATAGAAACCTAAGAATAACTAAATATTAGTGAGATTTTTAGATTTAGGCCATACTTGAATAGCTTCAACTTTTTTTGGATCCATACAGATTTCTCTATTGCTTATAATAAATCCCAAATACTCAATAGTATTTTGAGCAAAGGTGTATTTTTTATATTGCAAGTATAGCTAGTTCTGTCTTAAGACCTGTAAAACTCACCTCACCAGTTGATCATACTTTTTAAGATCTATAGTATAGATGAGTATATCATCTAAATAGATAATAATATAACTCTTATCTATAAGATTTTTCAGAATTGAGTTTATGAATTCTTGAAAAGTGACTAGGAAGTTTATAAGGCCAAAAAACATAACTGTGGGTTCAAATAGCCCTTGATTAGTCCTAAAAGCTGCCTTCCATTTGTCTTCTTTTTTGATTTGAATGTTGTTGTATCCTTAATGAACATCTAGCTTAGTAAAGTACCTGGCTTGCTTAGTTTTATCAATAAGCTCTTGAATCAAGAGTAATAGATACTTATTCTTTATTATCCTTTAGTTTAGCTTATAATAGTCTTGCACTAGATCTTTATTATCCCTGAGTTTAGCTTATGATAGTCTTGCACTGAATATAGCTTGCTATCCTTTTTCTTTATAAAGAAGAATAGAGATACTATAGATGACTTAAAAGAATAAATACAACTGTTTTGGAGGTTTTCAGCTAAAAACTTATTCAGGACTTGTTATTTTTCATAGTTGAGTAGGTAAATCTTGCAATCAGCTAGAGTAAACCTAAGAGTTAGCTCAATTGCATAGTCCTAAGGGCATCTTTTAGGTAAGTGATTAAATTCTTCTTTACTAAAAACTTCAAGAAACTCTTTAGTGTAGTCTAAGACTATCTCTGGTTTGAATAACTGATTGACTTGACAAGTCTTTTCTATATAGTTATCCCAGTCAAAAAAGAAGATTTGGTTCTCTTTGCCACACTTGTAGTCTATATTTTAATTAAGTTTATTGAGTTCTGGGCTATCTCGATATCTACAAGTTTCTGAGCAACAATTAAAAAATAAGATTATATTTACCTAGTCAATTGAAGGGTTGTAGATCTTTAACCAATCACATCTTAAAAACAAGTCTGTGTCTCCTAACTCTATGATAATAAGATCAATATGCTTATAGTAGTTATTGATTGCTAATTATAATATAGCAAATTCTTTAATAGACTCATTTTTATTAAGAGTGCCATCTATATTGTAGACTGGTCTTGCAAAAGGTATTTGTTTAGTAAGAATCTTATAATTAACAATGAACTGTTAGTTAATACAAGATCCAGTGCATCTATTATCTATAAGTGCTTATATATCTATCTAAGAGTTGTTGTCTAGTTTTATAACTATAATTAAAAGTGTTAACTGCTTCCTTCTACCTTCCTTAACAAAATGAATTGGTTCTTTTAAAATTCCAACTGCTACCTCCGCATCCTCTACACTTAGTTAATATATAAACTCAATAAGTTTATCTGTCACTTCCTCTTTTCTCTCCTTATACACTAAAGAGAGTAACACTAGTCATATTTGATTATTAGAATCCTCTTTGATTCTTCTAATTACCTAAAGGTTAAAGAAAGAAACTAATAGATCCTGTCAATGTGTTTTTGATTTCATAGGTTTTAATGATTCAGCCAAAAATTTAGAAGAATAAATAATTTTATTTAATATAGAAGAAGAAAAATTGTTAAAAACTTTTACAGGGTTAAAAGTATAATAATTTTTTATAGAGGTTTTTATATTTTGTGATTTTATATTAGTGTTTTTGTCTATTTTTTCTGAAATTGACTATAAAAAAGAAAAAGCTGAGTCATTACTCTTATATACTACATTTATGCTTGGGCTTCCATAAAATCCTCTTCAAGTAGAGCCTTCTCAGTAGGCTACTCCTCTTTAGCACTACTTTCATCCAACTCTCTCACTTCATCTATCTATGCTTGTTTTTCCTCACTAGTCATAGCATAAAAAACTGCTCTAATCTATACTTTTTAGTTAGGACACTCATATACAAAATGTCTAGTTTTGCCATATAAGTAGTATACTTCTCTACAATAAACTTGTCCAATAGAGACATCCATAGGCTATTCAGCACCTATGTAAATAATTCTAGTGCCATCTCATCTAATGCCTATATCTACTTTAGTAGGGTTAGAGCAGGGTAGGGGCTAGTTCTAAAAATTACAAGGTTTAAAGCTAAAGACTGAGAAAAAATAATGAATAGCCTTTTTTTCTAGTTCTACCTTCTTGTACATCAGGGCTTATGCTTTCTAGGCTTCATAAATAACTAGCTTAGAATGAGAGCTCAAGATGTGTGTAATAGCCTCCAAAAGTAAAACTGTCTTTAAAAATGAGACCAATTAGATCTAGTGGGTCTGAGAGTTGTATCCAGCTTTTTGTGTATGAATTTCAAACTGCTAGAAAAACTTATCATATAACTTTTTGCCTAGTTGTAGATTACTGAGCTCATGTTATATATTTGTTGCCTGGTTAAGGCTTGTGAAGGCTTTGTCAAGCCTGTCTATAAATTCATTAAATAAGTGAGTAAAAATTTGATGCTCTTAGTTAATATAGTTGGCCTAATAGTTTTAGGCTCAAGTGTTTATATGTCCTCTTTTTATATATGAGAGGACAAACAAGATCTGATTTTGCTCTATAGCAAAGTTTTAATAAGCTACTAACAAGTAAAATCTTATTACTTATTTGAAGGTATTATAGTCATTACCATCAAAATCAGAGGGTTTAGTAACATGGACTTTAGAGGGTCTAGGTGTAAGGGCAGAGGTAAGGATAAGAGCTAAAATAGGGGTAGGGTTCTAAGTAGCAGCAGTAGCTTGCTGGTTCTGCAAATTAGCAATTATAGTAGCTTGTTACTCAATTAGCTACTATAAGTTATTTATATGAGTAAGCAAGTTGATTATTTATAGTTCTTACTTACTTGCTCTAAACTATAAGGGTTAGAGTTATTTCATCATTACCAAATAGGGGTGGCTCTCTAGTTATTGATGATAAAGTTAATAAAGAAAAAGGTACCTTCAAACCAAATATGAATGTTAGGGATGGTGTTGATTAATAAGAGTTCAAGAGAGTATATAATAGTGTGGTAAAAATAAATATGTAAATGAAGAGCTAGCTTAGATAATAGAAACTCTAAATAGCCATAAGGCAGTATACTGATACTTGAGTATTAGATAAGCAAAGCGTGACTCAAGGTAATGTGACAAGGTGTGACAAGGTAGAGGGTTTATAGAGTGTGTGAAAGTTTTTGTGGAGCAATGAAAAAAATAGATCTCTCCTCTCTATAGTAAGAAGAAAATAAAGAGTTTGTGTTGTAATAGAAAATAAGTACAAAATAAGAGGAAGCTTTGTTCCAATATCAGTGACTAGAAGGACCTCACACCTGATAAGTACTAAGTGAGAGCTACAAAGTGAGGAAAATAAGTATATAAAGGCACTAGAATAAGATAAGAATAAAGCTAAGTTATATATAAGTTACTAAATAGCTTTATATATTATTAGAGTATAAAAATAATAGTATATATAAGGAGGTCATATACATAGCTTGTATAAGCCATGTGACTGACAAATATCTAAGAAAGGAAAAATTGGCCTTTAGCCTTAAATAGTAAAAATAGAGAAAAGTAAAAGATATAAAAAGAAATTAATATGTATTACTATCTATTATAACAAAAAAAGGAAATATTAGCTTTTAGTCTTAAATAATAAAAATAAAGAAAAGTAAAAGATATAAAAAGAAATTGATAAGTATTACTATTTATTTATATTATAAATCTTAAAGAGTATAATTAATTAATAAAATAAAACTAACTATATTTTATTTCAAAGTTTTTTAAGATCTTAACTAAAAATAAGTATAAAAGGTAATAAATAAAAATAAACTATAAATTATATTTATTAAGATATAATATTAAACTTATAAAAAATAGACAAAAAATAGAATATAGTGTTAGTAATATAAGGGTAAGACAGTTGTTTTTTTATTATCAATTATATTAATTTATATATTTATAACTAACTAACTAATCTAAAAAGAAATAAACCTATATAAAGTTGGTTATAGCTAAAAATACTCTAATTGATAAAAACAAAACTTAGTATTAAAGAATAAGCTAAATAAGTGAATAATTAATAAAAATGATAAGTGATAAAAAAGATAAAAAAATGTTAAAATAAGTGCCTTAATAGTGCTACAATAAGTCTAGAATCGACTTAAACTTTTGTGGAATATTCTAATTATTTTTTTTTTTTTTTTTTTAAAAATATATTAAGGTCTGGCAACTAAACAATGCAGCGTACCACAGACCCGCTCAGAATAAAGCAATCACTAACTACATAATTACAAAATAATTATATAGAAAAAAAAGGGGGGTTAAGAAGAAAAAAGAAAAATGAAAGAGAGGAACCATAGTTATTATGCCTAAGCATAATTACACATAACATCATACTAAATTAAAAAGGGGGTGGGTTTAGGGTACGAGGGAGAGCTAGACCCTTAAGTAGAAATAGGAGGTTTAAGACTAATAAAGTTGGACTGAATAAAGGGGATTAAAAGTTTGAGACTGAATTTAGTAGAAAATAAGGGGTTGACCCAAGGAGTTGTAGGATCTGACCAATGAATGGGGGTGAGATTGGGTGAGGTGAGCAGACAATGGTATAGGAGATGTTCTACATCTTGAATAATAGTTGATTTACAGGGGCAGTAGGTAGGTTCAGATATGTAAAAATGCTTATAGTAGTGTCCACAGAAGCAATGTTGCAAGGAGATACAAATGAACCTTGAATAAAGTGACCGACTTTACAGAAGTTCCTTGTAGATCCTTTTTACTTTGAGGGAAGGGAAAGTAAGGGCTATTATTAATGGGGAGTATAGTCCAGGCTTTTGTTTAAAGGATTCTCAGTAATAAGTGCAGCCCTCAAGTAGCTCTTTAGTAGCAATTAAAGAGCAGAAAGACACTGTTATTGGAATGCTAGTAGGGGTGCTTGCAATAGCAGCCTTTCTTGTCATGAGATCAGCTTCTTCATTACCAACAACTCCTTTGTGAGCTGGGCACCAAATAAGATTGATACTCAAGGTAGGATATAAGTTTAAAAGCTCCATGACCACTTCGTAAACTTGAATATATGCAGGATTATGTATGAATTTGGATGGATTTGAGGAAAGGAGTTTCAGCAAAGATACTGAGTCAGTGTAAAGTATAACTTTGGAAAAGTGTTCATAAACAGATTTATCAGGAATGAGGAGTTTAGCTTTAAGAATAAGTAACACCTTGACTATCACAAAGATTTCAGCATCAAATACTGTAGACAATGAAGAGTGATGATCTCGTCTTGAACCAATAATCTTGCCTTTGTAATACATAATAACTGCGCTACTGGTTCAATTCTGATGAGCCCAAAAATATTGATTGCCATTTTGAACTACTGTGGATTGTAAAGTTGCGGAACTGTCCATAAAGAAGAAAAGCATGTCCAAAGAATGAAAGATAAAACCATTAATATTCTCAATAAACTTGTCTTGGTCTTTTCTCTTGATGCCTACCTTGTTCGAGATAAGAAAATGATTAGGAAATGAGTCAGAAAGAAAAGAGGTAAATGGGGGGAGTTCACCAATTGAGGCTTTGGTGAAAAAGGTAGAGTTTTCCGAATAGAAAGGTTCTAGAGGGAGATAAACAGTGTTGAGAAAGGAATCAAGAATAGCTCCAGGCCAAAAGGATGAAAGATGAGCAATAAAAGTGGAATGAGAATATTTAAAGTATCATTGTTTAAGTAAATCAAAAATAAGAGGAATAGAAAGAAAGTTATATAGGAATAAAGTGGAGATAGTTTTAAAAGTGCCAGCAATTTTAACTAAACATTTATTTTGAGTTTTTTGTAATAAAGAAATAATAGTTTTTGGGGGAGATAAAGGGTTATACCAAAGCTAAAACCCATATAACAAGATAGGGACAACACAGAATATATAAATGTAATGAAAGTAATGCAGAGAAAGACTAATAATTAATAATAAAAACATGCGGAGGGAGAAGAAAGCAGAAAGAGCTTTTTGAGCTATGAAAATTACATGAAGTTTAAAAGATTTGGAGCGAAGGAAGTAAAAGCCCAACCATTGAATCATAGGTTGAACATGTATGTTAATAGGGTGAGAATTATAATTCGTGAAAGAGAAGAAAGAAGAGAGGGTGTGAGTAGGAGAATATTTCTTGAAAAAGTGTAAAATTTCTGTTTTAGAAAAATCCAGAAGAAGACCTTATATATAAAGCTGATCTTTGAAAAAATAAAAGGAGTCATAAATAATTTTTTCTGCTCTTTTAGGAGAAGGATAATGACATAAAATAGCGATGTCATTAATATAAAAAAAAGCAATAGCATTAGAGATTTTGAAGGCGGAAATGGTGAGGGAAGTATAAATAACTAAAAAAATGGGGGAAAGGGGGGAGCCTTGTGGAATACCAATTTCTGCAAGATTAAACGAATTCAAGATGGTGTTATTGATAATGAAAAAAACGTTCTAGCAGAATAGGAAGGATTTAATCCATCTGTAGATTTTAGATGGGAAGCCAAAGTGATAGAAAAGATAAATGAGATGAAAGTGAGAGAGGGAGTCAAAAAACCCCTTAATATCCATAATAAGGATGGAAAAGTTGTGCGAAGGATGTTTTTTCTTTATTTTAGCCATAGTCGACCAGAGAGAAATACCAGCATCAGCAGTAGATGAGAAGAGTTTGCCTCCAAATTGATTAGGAGGGATTATAGGGAAATGAATAGAGTTATAGGAGATACAATTGGCGATGATCTTTTTAAGGAGTTTAGAAAAGTATTCCAACAAAGAAATAGGGTGATACAAGTGAGGAGAAGAGTAGTCATTTTTATTGGGTTTGGGGATGACTACCATAAGAGCTTGACACCAGAGTAGAGGATAATAAAAGAATTCAAGAATAGCATTAAAGAGGGATAAAAGAAACAAAGAAATATGGGGAAGAGAGAATTTAATAAATTTGTATGAAATTTAAGAGGAACCTGGAGCAGATGAATTTGAAGTAGGTTTAAAAGCAGAGATTAGTTCATTCATTATGATAGGGGAGAAATCTCTAGGGTTTAAGAGGGGAGAATCAAGGAAAAGCAAAGAATAAATTGGAGATATATTGGGTGGGGAGAAGAATTCATTCCTAAAGCCCTGAGCGATCTCATGAGGAAAAGTAGCGGGGCCTGAGGAGAAGTTAATAGAAGGAAGAAAACTATTTTTACGGGGTTTGGTGCACTAGGATCAAAGTGATCATATATCATCTTCAGTGCATTTTTCTATGATTTTTTTGAAATGATCTTTTTTGGTTTTAAGCACCAAATGTTTGTAAGCAATTTGGTGTGAAGGATAGAGAGGATCAGAGGAAGAGATAGAAGAAAGATTATTGTGAGCCAATTGGAGATCACTGTTCCACCAATCATTCTTTTTGTAGTAAAATGAGGAAGAGAGAGAAGAATTTCTTTTGGAGTTATTTTTATTTAAAATAAAAGATTGAACAAAGGAGAATGTGTCTGAAAAACATTTATAGAGGGAAGAAGTAAGAGTATCAATATCCTTGCAAGATCAAGGAGGTGTGAAAATCAATGAGGAAGAGAATTTGTCAAAATGTTCAGACCAGATTTTTTTATCAACAAAATTAAAAGAAAAATGATCATTAGGAATAGAAGAGGATGAAAAAGAAGATGAAGAGAGAAAAGAGAAATTAATTTCAATAAAAAGATGATCAGATGAATTTAGACCAAAATCAGTGTGAACTTCCCAAGAGAATAAGTGTAATAAATCTGCAAGAGAAGGATTGACAAGGAATAAATTGATAATAGAAGAGGAATGAGAAGAATTAGGTGAAATCTGAGTTTTAACCCCAAAAACATTAATACAAAATAAATCTTGAGAAGCAAAATATAAGCAAAGATCTTCTGATTTAGAAGAGAGCTTAGAAATAGGGGAGCCCCAAGAAGAATGTTAGAGGTTGAAATCTTTTACAATTAAAGTAGGAGAGAGGGGAAGGTTAAGCTATAGTAGCTCCTGAAAACAGGATCCATCCCTTGCACCCAAAAGACAATATACATTAAGAATATTGAAGGATGGAAAATGAGAACGAGAAATAAATTTAAGAAAAAACATATAAGGTAAGTTAAAGTATTGAGAAGAAAAAGAAAAGAATTGAGCAATATCCTTTTGGATATATATACAAACTTTTGGTAAGGAAGAGAGAGATGAAAGAGGGTGAAAAACCTCCCATAATGGATGTAAGACAGTACCAAATGAAGAAGCAGTAGTATTATAGATAGAAATAGAGAGATGAATTTCTTCCATTCAGCATTCTTGAATACAGAAAATATGAAAATTTAAGTGACTTAATAAATTAAAAATTATATATTGGTGAATATTAGACTTCGCAACATTTATCTAACCAATTTGTAAATTATTCATTGGTCAATTTTTGCTTAACAAAGAGTAGATTGGTATCTAGTGAGATAGATACTATGAAGTTTGTATTTACTCCACTCAGGGCAAAGTAGAAAATCAGATAGATGAGCCTCTAAATAATTTCAACATATTGGGGGATATGCACATTTAGTGCCAAGATTTCCCTCCAAAATACAATGATGACAATAAGAATTGTATTGAGAAGATGAGCTAGAAGGGTTAGTGCAGTATTTGCATAAAGCAGTTTTAAGCCTGCACAATGATGTTTTATATGTTCTAATTTTATAACAATAGGTGCAAAAAATGAAATTCTTTTTTTCCCGCTTATGTATGATGCAACAATGAGAATGGAAAATAATGAAAGGGAGATTATTAAAAATAATATCATCTACTTTTTTAGTATCAGATGCAGAAACAAAAGCATTTGCGGAGCCAAGTTAAGATCCTGCAAACTTTAGATTGTTAGAGGGGGGGAGAATGTTAACTTTGGTAAATGGAATGTTAGGATAATTGGTTTTGAGTTCTTTAAGAAGTGCAGCTTTAGAAAGTTCAAGGCCAGTATTAGGATAAAGAATAGGAACTCCCATAATATAATAGCCCTGTTCAGATGTAACAGGAGAGATACTAGTGTTAAGAGAGAGTGATAAAGAGTTAAAAATAATGTTTTTAAAACCTAAAATAAGGTCAAAAGAGAAAGAGAGAGAGAAGCAAAAAACCAAGTTTCTTTGAGAAGTGATATGACCCATTATACAGTAAAAATTTTTCGGAACTTTGTTTAGAGGTAAACATTTATTAATGGCAACAACTTGGCTTGATATGTTATCAATGCCTCTGCATAACTTATTAGTAGAAAACACATAGATTTGGGTGTATTTAGAGTAAGATATAGAAACTGGTTTAGTATTTTTATGAACATTACCAGAATTTTTCTTTTTATGAGAAACAATTTGAAACAAGGGGTCCTGCCCTAGTTGAGAAGACTCCTCAGGATTACTCTTATTATTAGTTGAAGATTTTTCCTTAGTAATAGAGCTATAAGAAGGTTTAGAGATAGGGGGGGCAGGACTTGTTTTAGGAGGGGGGGTAGATTTAGTAAAGAGAATAGAAGAGGGAGAAAAAACATTTGAAATGCAAGCAAGCGAAGAAGACAAACTGATAAAAGAATATTGAAGAGAAGCAAGTTGAGTTGTTAAACTTTCCAACTTATTAGTGATATCAATATTTGAATCATCGACAATTTGGATGATAGTGTGAGACAATTTTTAATCACTAACTATCGAAAAAGCCCCATTGATCTAAGAATAATTTTCTGATATAAAATAAAAGAGTTTCTTAGCCAAAAGACAGCCCTCAGATTTAATAACTGGGATAGGAGAGGAGATGGTGGAGAAAATAAAATTAGATAGTCTCATAAAAATAGGGACAACTTAAGACATAATAGAAGCTGGGTCGACGACCTGGTCGGAAGAAATAACTGCAATATCTTTAAGAACATTGCTCTATTCTCTGGTAAACTCCTCAGGGGAGCCACTAGAGACATTATAGAAAGAGGAGGAGCTAAGAGAAGAGAAAATGGATGGACTAAGATGATCATTATAATCAGTATCCATCAGAACAGAAAACGGAGGAATTGGGGGTTATAAGGGAAAACCTATGAAGGATTTAGCTTTTTTCCCTGTAGAGGTTGAGAAGGGGGATCGAGGGCATTTAGAAGATGATGATGAAGAGTAGTTGGACATTTTAGAAGGAAAAGATAGAGAAACTAAAGAGATATATAAAGAGAAAGAAAGAAGAAGGAGAAAAAAAGGAAGAAAAAAGAAATGATCCTCAAATATTTTTTTGACTTTCTTAACTATAGAATACTAATTAAGCTATCTTGCCTAGTAAACCAGCAACTAAAGTTATTGATGTGTGTGGATAAGAGTTTTGATGCAAAATAACAACAAAAACTAAGCATGAGAACTTTAGAAAAAGCGCAAATAGATGGTGGTAAAAGGATAATGTGTTTCTGTTCTGATTATTTTAATTCTTTCTTATCTTTCTTATCTTTCTTATCACTTATCATTTCTATCAATTATTCACTTATTTAACTTATCTCTTAATGTCAAGTCTTATTCTTATCAATCAGAGTACTTTTAGCTATAACTAACTTTATATAGACTTATCTCCTTTTAAATTAGTTAATTAGTTATAGATATATATAAACTGATATAGTTAGTGATAGAGAGGTGATTATCTTGCTCTTATATCACTGACACTGTACTCTATACTTAGTGCCAGTTTGCTTCTTGCAAGTTCAATACTGTGTCTCAATAAATATGATTCACAATTTACTTTTATTTACTACCTTTCATATTAACAATGTCATAGAAGCCAGCTCATTATCTAAAGACTTAAGAGTGAATCCAAAGTCTCTGAGAGCTTAAATGTCAATCAAAGCAGCCTTAATATAACTTGTAAACTGAGTGAGGGACTTATCATCAGTTTTTTGTATAGAAGACAATTTCTCATATATATTAAAATACTAGACAGGCTTTTTTTATTTATAAGTATTCTTTAGAGCAGTCTATATAGTAGAAGGCTGTTTTTTTAGAGAGTTTAGTAGTAAAACGAATTCTTTGCTCATTCTTAATTATAAACTTAAAAAGTGCAATAGCTTAGTTTTTTCTAAGCTAATAATTATCATAAGTAGCTAGATCTGCTGCTTTATTTAGAGTGGACTTTTTGCTCTCAAGAATACATTATAGATTTATAAATCTAGTAGTAACAATAGTATTACTTCTTTTTTATTGTATAATTACTAAAATTTAGTTTATCATAATTAGGCAGTTTAGGAAAAAATAACATTGTGAAGAACTGAGTAGATAGAATTAGATGAACCTCAAGAGACTAGTAGATAACTAGTATAACTAAATATATACATAACTACAAGTCAACCTAATATCTATAAGAGTAGTAAAACCAAAAAACACCTGAGATAGGCTTGTAAATATAAATTAAGATTAATGTACTATGATATAGTAACTAAGTACCTTTTATTACTGTAGTGTATACAGAAAACCACAAGACAGTGCTAGTCTCTTAGACTACTAAGTCTCTAGAGGCACTGCTGACTAAAAGAGGCTTATTAACTTAAGTACTACTATTTCTAGATAGTATAACCAGTGAACTAAAGCTAAGCTTCACAGTTTGTAGGTTTTTTCTGATCTAACAAATAATAATAGTATATAATAGGCTTATAATATAAAAACACTAGAGCTGGTATTTTACAAAATATATGATAAGAGAGGAACTAGTTCTATAAGATTAGATCAAACTTAGCAAGTGTTGAGATGACAGGTGCTCTCAAGGATGTGTAAAAGTTTGGTGTAAATTGGGTTAGAGAGACCTAAGATATAAGGTAAAACAATTTTAAAGTTGAATTTAAGATCTTCAAAAAAAAATGATTGATATCTCAGGAACAAATAATTAGATCACGGAATGTGTTAGACGTGTGGGTTGGGTAACTCGAGACAAAGCGAACAAGGTGTGGCAAGCACGGATCAACGAAGAAATGATTGAGAAATCAAAGATTTACTAATTTGTGTAATAAAAATCAGATAATACACTAATAGTGCTTGCACACCAAAACTGCAATAACTCATCCAAAAGAGCTCTTGTTAACTTGCAACTCAAGAAGTGAACTGTCTAGAAGTGCTACTTGAAGTGTGCTTTGTTAAAGCGCAAGGCTCATAATCTATGAAAGGCAGTGAACAAAAGCAAACTATGAATCACACTTGTTGAGACACAGTATTAAACTTGCAAAAAGCTAACTGGCACTAAGTATAGAGTATAGTGTCAGTGATGTGAGGGCAAGACAGTTACCTCTTCATCACTAACTACATCAGTTTATATATCTACAACTAACTAACTAATCTAAAAGAAGATAAGTCCATATAAAGTTAGTTGTAGCTAAAAGTACTCTGATTGATAAGAACAAGACTTGGCATCAAGGGATGAGTTAAATAAGCGAATGATTGATGGGAATGATAAGTAATAAGAAAGATAAAAAAGATAAGAAGGAATCAGAATAATCAGAATATTCTACAAGGGTCTAAGTTGATTCTAGACTTGTTGTAGCACTGCTAGGGCACTTATCTTAACACTCCCACCTAATCCTAGCAGTCTCCAACTCCAATCATCTTTGTAAACCCTTTGACTTTTATTCTCTCAAGTGCTTTAGTCATTAAGTCAGCTGGCATATCATCTGTCCTTAGATGTAGAATTCTAATTGCACTTAGATTAACTTGATCTCTAAGCCAATAGAATCTTAAATCAAGGTGTTTGATTCTGCTATGGTGTTCTGGGTTTTTAGCAACTTGAACCGCTGAATTGTTGTCTAAGAAGAGTGTAGAAGGTCTAGTAAACTTGTAACCAAGTTCTGTAAGCAAATAGCGCAGCCAGATCACTTCTTAACCTATAGTAACAGCTACAATATATTTTGCCTTAGTTGTAGACAATGTTACAATTCCTTGCAACTTGCTAGACCAACTAACAGCATCAGTTCCCACTTTAATAACTATTCTACTAGTAGACCTTCTTGTTGACCTGTCTCCTGCAAAGTCTACATCTGTGTAACTTGTAAACAGTTCAGTTTGAGAAGGATCAGGAGTATAAGTCAATTTGTAGCTCTTAGTGCCTTGTAAATAACATGATAAGTGTTGTGCAGCTTTCCAGTGTGCTATTCCTGGGTTAGAGCTGAATTGACCAAGTTTTCCAACTGCAAATGAGATATCTGGATGTGTACAGATTGCCAAATACATCAGAGAATCTATAAGTTGAGCATAAGGGTAGTCATACATTTTAATTCGCTCTTCTTCATTTGTAGGACACTGTTTTTTGGAAAGCTGATGATTTGGATCAATAGAAGTGTCTACAGGCTTGCAATCCGACATATGATAGTGTTCAAGCAAGTCCACAATATATTGGTGCTGAGACAGTGATAATGAGTATTTAGAGCGATCCCTTTCTACTTGTACACCAAGAATAAAAGAGGTGGGTCTAAGATCTCTGAGTTTAAAGTGAGAACTGAGCTGAGAAAGTGTTTTTTGTGCATCTGAATGTTTCTTAGTGGCTATCATCAAGTCATCCACATAAGCAGACACAATAATGCGAATGTCTCCTTGTTTAAACACCCAAATAGCATGATCCACTTTGATTCTATTAAAACCCATGGAGGAAAGAGTGGAATCCAGCTTCTTGTACCATTGTCTACCAGCCTGTTTAAGCCCATACAGTGCTTTTAACAGTTTGAGTACATAGCCAGCACCTGGTTTATGAAGTCCTAAAATATCAGAACCTTCAGGCATATTCATATACACTTCATGGTCAATTTCACCATTTAGAAATGCATTAGAGATATCAGCTGAGATCAGTTCCAAGTCCTCTATTGCAACAAGCGCCATGATAGTTCTCAGAGCAGCCCACTTTGCAGTTGGAGAGAATGTCTCATTAAAGTCAAAACCAGGGCACTGAGAGAAGCCTTTAGCTACTAATCTAGCTTTATAGTGCTCAATTGACCCATCTGGCTTTCTCTTTAGCTTGAAAACCTATCTGTTGCCTACAGCCTTTCGACCTTGAGGTAACTTCTCTGCTGTCCAAGTTCTATTCTATAACAGTGCTTGGATTTCTTCATGTGCAGCTTGAATCCATTGAGCTGCATCTGGCCGCTTTAGCATCTCTTTCTAAGTTCTGGGTTCAGGTCCATATTTCAAGTGCTTCTCCTGAGTTAATGACTGTCTGAATCCACTAGTAGTATTATACATATATTCATATGCTTTATCAAACATTAGAAACTCAGTTCTACAAGCTGCACTGAGTGCAAAGTCTTCAACACCAGTATAAATAAGTTGTGCAATTTCTGCTTCACTTAATCCACTACTCTCTGTTTCAGCAAATTCAGCATCTTGCTCGTCACTAGCCTGTCCATCTTGTAGCGATTCAGGCGGTGGTTGTGGAGTATGCTCTCTAGATCTCAAATTCTGTCCATGTTCAATTTGTTGCTGAACATCCCAGAATGGTACTGGAGTTGTTTTAGCTCTTGTAGATCTTCTGAGAAGTAATTGGGGTGTGGGAGAAGCAGGAGTAGATGGTAATTGAAGAGGAGTGACAGGTGTTTGAGGTGTAATAGGGCGCTGAGAAGGAGAAGAGTGAGGAGACTGATTTGAAGTAGAAGGTGCAGATTGGATATTTTGAATTTGAGGCGCATTTTGAGGGTTTTGAGAGATTTCAGGAATAACAGGTAACTCTGGCAGATGCAATTCACTAGACTCTCTCACCGGATCAACAGATTCTATTAATCCTGGGACATAAAAATCAACATCTGTTTTAAAAGACTCAGAATGTACTCTTTTATTAAATACAGTAGAATTGCTAATAACTTCTTTCCTAGTGTCTGGATTAGAAAAGCGCCATCCTTTAAAGTTAGATGGGTATCCAATAAACACACACTTGTGTGTATGCGACTCTAACTGTTTTCTCTGATCAGATTTGATGTGTACATAGGCTATACATCCAAAAACTCGAAAATGAGACATATCTAACTTTTTTTTGAACCACAGCTTGTAGAGAGTGCTGTTTTGAAGTGCAGAAGTAAGGGATCTATTGTGAATATGTGTAAAGGTGAATACAGCATCCCACCAAAAAGAAGGAGGTAAACCAGCCTCATTGAGCATAGTAGTGATTCTCTCTTTAATAGTCCTGTTTGCATGCTTAGTAACTCTATTTTGATATGGTTCAGCTCTCAAAGTATGCATTCTCTTAATTCCAGCAGTGGTGCACAGTTCCTCCCATTCTTTAGACATGTATTCTCCACTCTTATCATTATACAATGCTTTGATTCTGGCGTTTAACTGGTTTTCTGCAAGTGCTTTGAATGCTTTGAAAGCAGCAAATGCATCTGACTTGTGTTTTAGAGGTGCTACAGTCTAGTACCTACTTGCATCGTCAATGAAGGTGATCCAGTAGTGGTATGCACCTATTCTGGTTTGTACAGGTAGAGAACCATGCAAATTAGAGTGAATTAACTCCAGTAAGCTAGAACGTCAAGAATTGATAGATTTAGGGACATTTGCTCGAGTTTGCTTGCCTGCAAGGCAGGGTTCACAAATTGGATCAGGGAGAGTGTCAGAATTGAGTTTTGCACCCAAAACGAGCTGTTGCTTGAAAATGCTTTTGATGTCCTGCAAGTTTAAATAGCCAAATCGACGATGCCACAGTGTATAGTCTAATGGTACAGTGTGTGCCAGATTAGCATATTGGGTAATTGGTACAACTGCACCATCCAAAATGCCAGTAAACCTTGTATTTATAGTTGCAGTAAATAGTGTTTTATTGTGTCTCCTGAACAGCATCTTGTCTTTTATAATAGTAACAATGTATTCTTTGTTTTTAGTTAAATACAAGACAGATAGTAGATTGTTCTTAAGTGCAGGGACATGCAGAACACGATGAAATTCAAGTAGACATCCTCTTTTCCCATTTACAATAGCCTGAAACTTCACAGAGCCAATTCCAATAGAATAAATAGTTGTATCATTTGCCAGCTTCACTGGGGTTCGCTGAGGCGTGTATGTAGCAAACCAGTGATAATGTGGGGTGATGTGGCAAGTGGCACTTATGTCTGTGATCCAGTCAGCTAAAGCACTAAGCAGGAGAGGTGAATAGGGATTTGTGAAATCAGAGATACTTGCATTTCCAGCAAATTCAGTAGTAGCATCTTCAACAGCTTTAGCTTCTTCTTGTTTCCCTTTCCCTTTATTGTTCTTCAACTCATCTTTCCTCTTTTTGCTTGCATTCTTCATATCAAAGCATTGACTCAACTCATGACCATTTCTACCACAAAAGGTGCACTGTTTAGACGCTTTAGAGGCCTTTGCATTAATGGGTTTAGCAAAGGCTCTCTGTGCAAGATCAGAAGCAGACTGGTTTGTGTTTGCTTCTTCAAGTGCAAGAGCTTGTACCAAGTCAGACATTGAGAGTTTGGTGGTCATGAGGAGTGAGGTTCGAAGATTTGAGTATTTCTCAGTAGGGAGACCCTTTAGCAATGCCATAGAAGCTAGTTCATCATCTAAAGACTCAAGAGTGAATCCAGAGTCTCTGAGAGCTTGAATGTCAATCAAAAAAGCCTTAATGCGACCTGCAAACTGGGTGAGAGACTCATCATCAGTTTTCTGCATAGAGAACAACTTCTCATATACATTAAAACACTGGGCAGGCTTTTTTTGTCTATGAGCATTCTCCAGGGCAGTCCACATAGCAGAAGGTTGTTCTTTAGAGAGTTCAGCAATAAAATGAATTCTCTGCTCATTCTCAACTGTGAGCTCAAGAAGTGCAATAGCTTGGTTTTTTCTGAGCTGATAGTTGTTGTAAATAGCTAGATCTGCTGCTTTGTCTAGGGTGGACTCTTTGCCATCAAGAATGCGCCATAGATTCATGAATCTAGCAGTAGCAATAGCGTTACTTCTCCATGTTGTATAATTACTAGAATTCAGTTTATCATGATTGGGCAGTTTTGGAAAAGATAACATTGTGAGGGACTGAGTAGATGAAATTGAATGAAACTCGAGGGGCTAGTAGATAACTAGTGTAACTAAATGTATGCATGACTACAAGTCGATCCAATATCTGTGAGAGCAGTAAAACCAGGAAACGCCCGAGATAGGCTTGTAAATATAGATTAAGATGAATGTACTATGATGCAGTGACCAAGTACCCTTTATTACTGCAGTATACACAGAGAAACCGCAAGACAGTGCTAGTCTCTTAGACTACTAAGTCTCTAGAGGCACTGTTAACTGAGAGAGGCTTATTGGCTTAAGTACTACTGTTTCTAAATAGTACAACCAGCGAACTAAGGCTGGGCAGGCTAAGCTTCACAGTCTGTAGGTTTTTTCTGATTCAACAAACAATAATAGTATATAATGGGCTTACAACACAGAAATATCAGAGCTAGTATTTATAAGGTGCATGATAGGAGGGGAACTGGTTCACAGAATTGGATCGAACTTGGGAGGGATCGAGGTGATAGGTGCCTCGAGAGTGTGTAGAAGTTTAGTGTAAATCGGGTTAGGGGGACCCGAGATACAGGGTAAAATGATTTTTAAGTTGAATTAGAGAGATTTGAGATCTCCAAAAGAAAATAATGGATATCTTAGAAGCAAGTGATCGGATCACGGAACGTGTTGGACATGTGAGTCGGGTAACTTGAGACGAGGCGAACAAGGTGTGGCGAGCATGAATCAACAAAGAAATGACCAAGAGATTGAAGATTTACTGATTTGTATAATAAGAATCAGATAACACACTAATAGTGCTTGCATACCAAAACTGCAATAACTTGTCGAAAAGAGCTCTTGTTGGGTTGCAACTTGAGGAGTGAACTGTCTAGAGGTGCTACTTGAAGTGTGGATTGTTAAAGCGCAAGGCTCATAACCTGTGAAAGGCAGTGAATAAAAACAAACTGGCACTAAGTATAGAGTACAGTGTCAGTGATGTGAGAGCAAGGTAGTTGCCTCTCTATCACTAACTACATCAGTTTATATATCTACAACTAACTAACTAATCTAAAAAGAGATAAGTCTATATAAAGTTAGTTATAGCTAAAAGTACTCTAATTAATAAAAACAAGACTTGGCACTAAAAAATGAGTTAAATAAGCAAATAATTAATAGGAATAATAAGTGATAAAAAAGATAAGAAAGATAAGAAGGAATTAAAACAATCAGAATATTCCATAAGGGTTTAAGTTGATTCTAGACTTGTTATAGCACTACTAGAGCACTTATCTCAATATTATCTATTATTTTAAGTTCTAAATTTAACTTGGTGTATCTAGTAATAACTTCTTTCTTATTTACTGTATTATTTATATTTTAAGCTATAATAGGTCTATTTAGCATATAAGTTAGTAGTTGGTGTTAGTTTACTGGATTTTTATTTATAAAGATTCCTTCTGCTTTATAATTTATAAGAGCTGTATTTTCAATATTTTTATCTTTCATATTTATTATTATAGGAATAGTAAAAGCACTTGTATTTAGATCATAAACAATTATATAAGAAACTTATATATTAGAAGATTATTAAAACTATTATAAACTCTTTAGCTAGTTAAGAAGTGTCTAATATAAGTGTATGAGATGTGAAAGCTATAATAAACTATCACAAAACTCAGAACAAGGCTTATAGCCTTAAAAAATAGTAGTAGTAGTGAAAATAAAAAAAACTGCAATTAGTATATTTATAAATAGTAATACTATACATAATATAGTAAGTCTATAAAATATTAAAAAAGATATGTAAAACACTATAAAAAAAAAAGTTATTTGAGTAAGTGAAAATATATTATAAAACTATAGTAAATTCACTAAAGTGTTATAAACAGTGTATAGGTCTATTTATATATAAGTATTTTATAATAATTAGTCTATAGCTAATAATTCTCTTTGTATATTTTTTGTTATATTCTTTACCCTTAGTTATTATTATTCTAAACTCTTCTTCTTCTACCTATTAGCTATTATAAGTGGATAGTAATGTATATCAATTTCTTTTTATATCTTTTACTTTTCTTTATTCTTACTATTTAAGACTAAAGGCCAATCTTTCCTTTCTTGGACATTCATTAGTCACATAGCTTATACAAGCCATGCATGTGACCTCCTTATATATACTATTATTCTTATGCTATAACAGTATATAAAGCTATTTAGTAGCTTATGTACAACTTAGCTTTATTCTTATTTTATTTTAGTACCTTTATATATTTGTTCCTCTCACTTTGTGGCTTCTACTTAGTACTTATCAGGTGTGAGGTCCTTCTAGTCACTGATATTAGAACAAAGCTCTCTCTTGTCTTATGCTTATTTTCTATCATAATATAAACTCTTTATCTTCTTCTCACTATAAGGAGGGGGATCTGTCTTTTTCACTACTCTATGAAAACTTTCCTACACTCTACAAACCCTCTACCTTATCATACCTTGTCACATTACCTCAAGTTATGCTCTGCTTATCTAATACTCAAGTATCAGTACACTGTCTTATGGCTATTTAGGGTTTCTGTTATCTAAGTTAGCTTTTTACTTACATATCTATTTTTATTATACTATTATATATTTTCTTGAACTCTTGTTAATCAATGCTATCCCTAATATCTATATCTAGTTTAAAGGTATCTCTTTCTCTATCAATTTTATCATTGATAACCAGAGGGTCACTCCTACTTGGCAATAATAGAATAACCCTAACCCCCATAGTTTATAGTAGATAAGTAAGAACTATAAATAATTAACTTATTTACTTGTATAAACAACTTACAGTAACTAATTAAGCAACAAGCTGCTATGATTGCTAACTTACAGAACCAGTAAGCTGCTACTGTTGCTTAAAACCCTGCCCCTATTCTAGCTTCTGTCTCTGTACTCAGACCCTCTAAAGTCTATATTATTAAACCCCTTGATTTTGATAATAATGACTATGATACCTTTAAATGAGCAATAAAATTTTACCTGCTAACAGCTTATCAAGACTTTGCTATAGAGCAAGATCAGATCTTGTTTGTTCTCTCACATATAAAAGGAAGACATACAAGTACCTAGGCTTAAAACTACTAGGCTAACTATATTGACTGAGAACATCAAATTTTTGCTTACTCATTTAATAAATTCATGGATAGGCTTGACAAAGCTTTTACAAACCCTAATTAGGCAGCAAATGTATAATGTGAGCTTAGTAATCTATGACTAGGCAAAAAGTTATATAATAAGTTTTTCTAGTAGTTTGAAATTCATGCACAAAAAGCTAGATATGACTCTTAGACTCACTAGACCTACTTGGTCTTACTTCTGAAGATAGCCTTACTTTTAAAGACTATTACACATATCCTAAGCTCTTGTCTTAAGCTAGTCACTCATAAAGTCTGGAAAGCACAAGCTCTGATATATGAGGAGATAGAACTAGAGAAAAAGACTATTTACTACTCTTTCTCAGCCTTTAGCTCTAAACCTTGTAACTCTTTGAACTAGCCCCCACCCTACTCTAACCTCACTAAAGTGGACACAGGTATTAGATAAGATAGTACAGGAATTACTTACATAAGTGCTAGATAGCCTATAGATATCTCTATTGGACAAGCTTATCACAGAGAAGCATGCTACTTATGTAGCAAAACTAGACACTTTGCATATGAGTGTTTTAATTAGAAAGCACAGATTAGAGTAGTTCTTCATGCTATGACTGGTGAGAAAAGACAAGTGTGGGTAGATAAAGTAAAAGAGTTAAATAAGAGTAGTGCTGAAAAGGAGCAGTTTATTAAAAAGGCTCCACTCAAAGAGGATTTTGCAGAAGCTCAAGCATAAACACAGTATACAAGAGCAATAACTCAGTTTTTTCTTTTTTATGGCCAATTTCAGAAAAAATGGATAAAAACACTAATATAAAATCACAAAATATAAAAACATCTATAAAAAATTATTGTACTTCTAACCTTGTAAAAGTTTTTAACAAATCTTCTTCTGTATCAAATAAAATTATTTATTCTTCTAAATCTTTGGCTAAGTCATTAAAACCTGTGAAATTAAAAATACATTGACAGAATCTATTGGTTCTTTTCTCTAACTTCTGGGTAGTTAGAAGAATCAAGGAGGATTTTAATAACCAAGTATAACTAGTATTACTCTTTTTGGTGTATAAGAAGAGAAGAGAGGAAATGACAGATAAACTTGTCAAGTTTATACATCAACTAAGTGTGGAAGATATGAAGATAGTAGTTAGAACCTTAAAAAAACCAATTTGCTTTATTAAGAGAGGTAGAGGGAAGCAGTTAACACTTCCAATCATAGTTATAAGACTAGACAACAACTCTTGGATAGATATATGAATACTTATAGATAGTGGGTATACTGAATCTTGTATTAACCAATAGTTCATCATTAATTATAAGATCCCTACTAAATAAATACCTCTTGTAATACCAGTCTACAATATAAATGGCACTCTCAATAAAAATGGGTCTATTAAAGAATTTGCTATATTACAATTAGCAATCAATAACTACTACAAGTATATTGATCTTACTGTCACAGAGTTAGGAGACACAGACTTGTTTTTAGGACATGATTAGTTAAAGATCTATAACCCCTTAATTGACTAGGTAAATGTAATTCTATCTTTTGATTACTGCTCAGAAACTTGTGGATATCAAGATAGCTCAGAACTCAATAAACTTAACCAAGATATAGACTATAAGTAGAGTAAAGAGAACCAAATCTTTTTCTTCAACTAGGATAGCTATGTAGAAAAGACTTGTTAAGTTAACTGGTTATTCAAATTAGAGACAGTCTTAGATTATACCAAAGAGTTCTCTAAAGTTTTTAGCAAAGAAGAATTTGATCACTTACTTAAAAAATGCTCTTAAGACCATGCAATTGAGCTAACTCCTAGGTGTTATAATTATACCCCTTTATGCTTACTAAGCACTGCCTTCCTGTTTTAAGGGATCGCTGGGATCTACAAAATCAATACTTATTAAGGAACTTATGCAATTATAACTTATACATAGCCTTGTTTCCTGACTTGGCTATATAACTATTCTGGACCCAAACCTATATATATATGACTTGTCATAACTCACACTTGATGAACATATGACTCACTTTTTTCTATGGTATTCTATAATATTTTATTTATTCTCATTTATATCTTTCATCACTATAATATATCACTCTTTTACTTCAGTATATAAGAACCCTTCTGTATATAGTTAGACCCTAGTTTTAACCTTGTCTATACTTCTGACTTGACACTTAAGACTATTCTTAATATAGTTATACTTCTTATTATATGACCTAGACTTGAACTATAGAGAGAAAGCCAAGTTAGTCACTGATATTAGATTGAAACTATTAAAGCCTACCTTACCCTTTATATCTATCACTCTAGAGACTGCTTAGACCACCTATTATCACTATCAATTCTACCTCTTCTATACCCTCATCCTACACTTCATTTTTAAATATAGCTACTACTGATTTGCTTGTAAAGTTTGGATCCAAAACTATCAGCTCTTAGCCTTTACTTGTTACAGAACAATATACACCTTTATTGATGAAGAAATCCTTGAATTTCAATAAGCAAATAACCTCAACAAGACTCTACCTGTAAGAAAACCCATTGAAGAAAGCGACAAACCTCTACTAGTGAGAAAGCTTATTGTAGAGTACAATAAACTAGGAATAGACAAAGAAATAGATAGAGAAAGGCAAGCAGCAGCATATATATGGGTTGCTAACCAAAGAGAAACTATTGTTAGATAAACCAGTAAACTCTTTTTAAGAGAATGACATACTAGACAAACAGGCAGACTAGTGATTGAAGAAGAAGAGTAGGAAATCAAAAACCTACTCAACACATATTGGAACCATGGAGAGACAATAAAAACAACAACCCCCTCTTGATTAGATAATTGCACTTACTATACAACAAGTAGTAGCTGCAATAATACCTGACCTGGTTAACTACCTGGCTAAGAATCCCTTTAATCTTAATCTCTCTATACTTATAATTAACCTACTCCCCAACTTGGCTAATATAATAGCAGCTACTATGTTACAACCCTTTTCTTTACAATCTTGAGAACCTCTTTTGCACAAACCTGACGACTTTACTGGCAATAAAAAAGACTATAGAGAATGGAACATAAAAATCACTAGCTATATAACAAGTGTGAATACATCTCTTAATACAAACAAGAAAAAGATCTATTTCATATGCTTATATATGAAAGAAAAAGCTAGAGTATAGGCAGAAAAACAATTAACTGCAAGAACCACAAATCAAAACTAGATATAGAATAACTTTACTAACCAGATGAAGGAACACTTTATTGACAAGAATAATAAAGAAATCACACAAAATGAGATAGCAATAATATAGTAAGAGAATACATAAGTAAAAGAGTTTTTTACTAAACTAGTCTCATTTAGAATCTGAGCTGAATACACAGACCCCCTCTATGATGCTATTATCATCAATTGACTAAAGCTTAGACTTAAAACTGACATAGTCACTGTAATTGTCACTAGTGGGAATGAGCCTACTACAATTGAAAGATAAAGAAACTAGGTTATTATAGTTGAAGAAGCACTCTATGCACATAAACCCAAATACAAGGTTAAGAACTTATTCAAACCTTCTACAACCCTATCTTCCTCATATGCACCTCCCCCTCTAAACTTATACTTTCTTTACCTTTAGAAGAACCTATGGATATTAATAAGATATGCAAAGAAGGACAATGCTTTAAATGTCACTAGAAAGAACACTTAGCTCATAATTGTCAGAATAGACATAGGGAAGTAAGGGAAATATGGATAGATCTCTTAGCAGAAGAAAAAAAGGAATTTACAGAGCTTATAACTGCTAACACCCAGTCAGATTTTATGCAATCTCAGATGTAAACATGTTGTCTAAGAGGTCAGGGTCTTGTTTTTAACAAACAAACCAATCTTCTTTCTCTAAACAATGTACTAGTAGTATGAATAAGAATGAAATTGTTGAACCATATACAAGACCCCAAAGTATATCCCTACCTTTTCTCAAACCTTTTACTACTGAATAGACTTCAAGTAGATTAGAAAAGACCTAAAACTACATATACTATAAGTGCTACAAAGCATTACTCACTCTGAAAAGAATCAAGAAGCCACTTTTGAAACACTTTAGATCATTAAAAAGCTAGATGACCAAACTACATTGGCAGCACTAAAACTAATACAGGAGTCTAAACACTATATTAGAGAAAGAAAAGGTTATTAACTGAACCTTTTTGTAGTACTAAAGATACTCAAAGACTAATAAGCTTTTAAAACTACTGCCTTACTAGACTTTGGATGTACAGGCTTCTATATAAACCAACAATTCATAAATAAATATCATATCCCAATCTAATGAATGCCAATACTCATACCTATATATAATACTAATGAAACTCAAAATTAGGTAGGACCTATAACAGAGATGGCTAAACTTGTATTAGCTATAGGAGAATACCAAGAATGTATATAGCTAGTAGTCACTAATCTAGAGAACATAGACCTGTTTATCGGTTACAAATGGCTATGTTTTTATAATTCAAATATTGACTGGGAAAGAGGGAACCTCACTCTAAACCAATGTCCAGAAATATGTGGGTATATACACCTAATACTGCAAAACTAACAGCTAGATGTCTTTTAGATCAATCAGATCAGTAGTGAACTCAAAGAAGGAGATTAGGTGTTTATATTTGATTAGCAAAAATATCAGGATAAGAATGAGTACTGGCAGAAACAGCTTAACATATAAAGACTCTAACCACAAGAAGACCTATATAACCTTATAGAACTAGACTACTTTAAAAAGTTCTCTAAGATTTTTAAGAAACAAGAATTTGATAAGCTACTAGAACAATGCTTATAGGATCATGCCATTGAACTTGTATCTAGCTTTAAACCTATAGACTGTAAAATTTACTCTCTTTTAATAGTTGAAAACCAAGCCTTAGATCAATTTCTTGATAAGAATCTAAAAATAGGATATATTAGACCCTCTAAGTCACCTATGGCTTCACTTGTCAAAAAGAAAAGTGAAGAACTAAAACCTGTACAGGACTATTAGAAGCTTAATAGTATGACTATAAAGAATAAGTACCCACTATCACTGATCCCAGAGCTTATTGACAAACTCAAAGACTCTATATATTTTACCAAACTTAATGTACGATAGGGATACAATAACATTCATATCAAAGAAGAAAATAAATAGAAAGCAGCCTTTTATACCAATAAAGGTTTATTCAAACTAATAATCATATTCTTTGGACTAACCAACTCACTTACAATCTTCCAAAGATTTATAAATCATATTCTTAAAGAATTTATTAATAAAAGACATATGGTAGTCTATC
Organism: Pyrrhoderma noxium; assembly: GCA_002287475.2. Classification (NCBI taxonomy): domain Eukaryota; kingdom Fungi; phylum Basidiomycota; class Agaricomycetes; order Hymenochaetales; family Hymenochaetaceae; genus Pyrrhoderma; species Pyrrhoderma noxium. The sequence goes on from CM008261.1 coordinate 720,187, forward strand.
TAGACAATATCCTAATCTTTACTTCAGAGATAGAAACCTATAGATACTTAGTATAATGAGTGCTTAAAATACTTCAGGAAAACAAGCTTTACCTAAAACTAGAGAAATGTACTTTCAAAGTATAGAAAGTTGAATACTTAAGACTTATTATGGGATATGGCACTATATAGATAGACCCAGCAAAAATCAAAGTAGTGGATAAATGGCCTAAACCCAAGAATAAGAAACAACTACAACAATTCTTAGGGTTTTGTAACTTCTACTATCACTTCATCAAGAACTATAGTAAAATTGCTAGACCTTTATATGATCTTACAAAGAATAAGACATGAAACTAGACTAAAGCTTAGGATAAAGTGATGAAGGAACTATAAAAGAGCATCTATAATGAACTTGTCTTACATATTCCAATTTCAGAAACACCTTTTAGGATTAAAGCAGATTCCTCTAACTTTGCAAATAGAGCAGTTCTTTTGTAGCTAATCAACAATAAGTGGCACCCAGTAGCTTATTGCTCAGAATCTCTCACCCCTACTAAATAAAACTACTCCATATATGATAAAGAACTACTAGCAATTATAAGCTCATTAAAAGAATAGAGACACTATATTCTTGGACACCCTCTTCCTATTTAGGTTTATATAGATCACTAAAATATCCTATATTAGATAGAACTTAGGAATCTCAATAGATGACAAGCAAGATGGATAATAGAACTATAAGAGTATGACTTAGAAATCTATTACCAAAAGAGAAAGCTGAACACTAAAGCAGACTTTCTTTTAAAGTGAGCAGATTATGATTAAGGAGAAAAGAACAATCAAGAAGTAATCCTAGTAAAGTAAGAATGGCTATAAGAATTGACTTTAGAATCTCTAGAGAATAGATTTTTAGAAAGGATTAAGGTAGCTAGGGACAAACTAGACAAAAGAGTTAAGAAGGCACTAGACAAAAATGACTCTAAATATAAGGAACTCAAAGATGGACTTATTCATTCTAAAGAATATATCTATATACTAAAAGATGACACACTATGAGAAGACATCATTTAAGGACACTATGACTTTACCTTAATAGGACACCCAAGCTAGTATAAAATACAGGAACTTATTATTTGGAATTATATCTGGCCTAGAATACAATAGAACATTAAATGATATATTGAAGGATATCATATCTATTAAACCACCCAACCCAAGTGAATCTGTCTTTATAACCCTTTGAACCCTCACTCTATATCTGAATATCTTTGGAAAATTATCTTAGTTGACCTTATTAGAGAGCTACCAGAGTTATAGGGATACAATGCTATTTGTGTCTTTGTAGACCACTTTAGTAAACAGATATATGTAATTCTTACTTATACAACATTCATGTTAGAAGGTATAGCTAAACTATATCGAGACCAAATCTTTTGACTATATAGAATATCTAGAAAAATAATACATGACAGAGGCTCTCAGTTTATATCTAAATTCATAACAGAGCTTTACAAGTTACTAAGAATTGAAGGAAACCCCTCCACAGCCTATCATCCACAAATAGATAGACAGACAGAGTGTATGAACCAGGAGATTGAATAATATCTATATATCTTTATCAACTACAAACAGAGTGACTGGGCAGACTGGCTGACACTAGCAGAGTTTTTATACAATGATAAAGAACAAATATTAACAAAAGTCTCCCCCTTCTTTATTAATTATAGCCTCTATCTATATAAAGGTATAAACTCTCAATACTAATCAAATAATGAATCTGCAGAACAATTTGCCCAAAGAATATAAAGAGCTAGAGAAGAAGCCCAATCAGTACTAAAAAAGGCAGTAGTAGATATAAAAAAGTTCTACAATCGAATTCAAGAAGAGGCAATAGGTTACAAACTAGGTGATCTAGTATTATTAGAAGCCACAAACCTTAATACAGATAGACCAATGAAGAAGCTTGACAATAAACAATATAAACCCTTCGAAGTACTAGAAAAAATGGGAAACTTAACATACAAACTGAAACTACCTCCTTCTATAAGCTGTATATACTCAGTCTTTAACAAAGTCCTACTGTCCTCTTACTATACCCTAACCTTTGATTCACAACCTCATATAACTAACTCAGAATCTATTATTGTGGACAAAAAACCTGAATAAGAAGTTGAAGAAATTATATCATCAAGATTCAATAGATGAAAGAGACGAGTGGAGTACTTAGTACATTGGAAAGGCTATGGACTACAAAAACAAATATAGGAACCCCTGGAAAACCTAGCAAATGCACAAAAAACACTTGCTGAGTTTATATAATAAAACCCTAAAATACAATATACAAGAAAGCTAGAGATAGAAACAATTGAGATGATTGCCTTAAAGGAGGGGGGTAATATCATAATTATATCCCTTTATGCTTATTAAGCACTGCCTTCCTGTTTCAAGGGATCACTGGGATCTACAAGATCAACACTTATTAAGGAACTTGTGCAATTATAACTTATACACAGCCTTGTTTCCTGACTTGGCTATATGACTATTCCGGACCCAAACCTATGTATATATGACTTGTCATAACTTGCACTCGATAGACACATAACTTACTTTTTTCTATGGTATTCTATAATATTTTATTTATTCCTATTTATATCTCTCATCACTGTGATATATCACTCTTTTATTTTAGTATATAAGAATCCCTCTGTATATAGTTAGACCCCAGTTTCAACTTTATCTACACTCCTGACTTGACACTTGAGACTGTTCTCAATATAGTTAGTTATACTTCTTGTTACATAATTTAGGCTTAAACTATAGAAGAAAAGCCAAGTTAGTCACTAATACTAGGTTTACCCTAACTGATTACAAGATTTACCCACTTAACTATGAAGAATAATAAGTCCTAAATGAGTTTCTAGCTAAAAACCTTTGAAATAGTCATATTTGCCCTTCTAAGTCACCTATAGTATCTCCATTTTTCTTTGTAAAAAAAAGATGGTAAGCTATGTCTAGTACAAGACTATTATAAGCTAAACTAAGGGACAATAAAGAACAAGTATCTATTGCCCTTGATTCAAGAGCTTATTGATAAAACTAAGCAAACCAGGTACTTTACTAAGCTAGATATTCATTGGAGATATAACAATATCCAAATTAAAGAAAAAGATAAATGAAAAGTAGCTTTTAGGACTAATCAAGAGCTATTTAAATCTACAGTCATGTTTTTCAGCCTTATAAACTCTCTAGCCACTTTTTAGGGATTTATAAACTCAATTCTGAAAAATCTTATAGATAAGGGTCATATTATTGTCTAGATAGACAATATACTTATCTATACTATAGACCTTAAAAAGTATAATCAACTAGTGAAGCAAATTTTACAGGTCTTAAGATAGAACTAGCTATACTTATAATATGAGAAATGCACTTTTGCTTAAAATACTATTGAGTATTTAGGATTTATTATAAGCAATAGAGAAATCTGTATGGATTCAAAGAAAGTCAAAACTATTCAAGTATGGCCTAAACCCAAGAATCTTACTAATATTCAGTCATTCTTGGGTTTTTACAACTTTTATTGATAATTTATAAAAGATTTTAGTAAGATAGCTAGGCCATTAAATCAATTAACTGGGAATATAGACTAGAAATAGGAGGAGGAAGAGAGAGGTGCTTTTGAGGAGCTGAAGCAGGTGGTAAAGAGCTTCTTAGTATTTATGGTACCTACAGACAATGACCCCTTTTGAGTTAAAAATGATATCTCAGACTTTGCAGTAGGTGCTATTATGTCTCAGAAACAAAAAGGCAAATAGCACTTTGTTGCCTACTTTTCTTAGTCTATATTACAAGCAGAATGTAATTATGCTATCTATGACAAAGAAATACTTGCAATTATACTAGCATTATAAAAATAATGATAGTATCTGCTAAGAGCTAAGCACCAAGTTGAAATTTAAACAAATTATAAAAACCTATCCTATTTCAAAGCTCCTCAAAATCTTAACTGAAAATAAGCTTAATGGGTTACTAAACTTGAAGACTATAACTTAAAAATTGTTCCAAAGGCTGGTAAAAAGATAAAAAAGGCTAATATTCTCTTGAGATGAGTAGATTATGAGAGGGGGAAGAATAACAACAAAAACATCATCTTGTTGAAGCCTAAATAGTTTATTTGAGATACAACCATGAATTCTCTAGATCTAGAGCTAGTTTAAAGAATTAAAGACAATGCCAGTTATATAAACAAGTTAGTCAAAAAGGCACTGGATACTAGAAATAAAGAGTGGAGACAAAAAGTGGATAGGTTAATTTATTAGTAGTATAGGCTATATATACTTTAAAGTAATAAACTTAGGGAAAATATCATCAAAATGCACTATGATAACATTTTAGCTAGACACTCTAGGTACCATAAGACACTAGAGTTAATCAACTGTAACTACTAATGGCCTTATATTACTAAACAGATACAAACCTATATAATAGGATGTAATGCTTACCAAAGGACTAAGGCTTATTATAAAAGGAAATATGCTTTATTAAATCTAAATAAGATACTCTCAGCCTCTTAAGAAATTATCTCAGTTGATCTTATTAGGAAATTATCTATATTCTAAAGATTTAATACTATATGTGTAATTATTGACTGCTTTAGTAAACAAATATATATAATTCCTACCAACACTAAGTTGACCTCAAAAGGAATAGCTAAAATCTATCAAGACAATGTATTCAAGTTATATAGTATCTCACAAAAAGTTATTAGTAATTGAGGGTCTCAGTTTGAGTCTTAGTTTATAAAAGACTTATATCAACTCTTGGGCATTAAAAACAATCCTTCCACAGTTTACCACCCCTAAATAAATAGACAGACTGAATGCATCAATTAAGAGATCAAATAGTACTTAAGAGTCTATATTAACTTTAGACAAAATAATTAGTTAGAGTGGTTATCTATAGTAAAGTTCTTGTACAATAACAAAGTATAGATATCTATAGATCACTCCCTATTCTTTATTAACTATAGTTGTCACTTTTTTAAAGGATCCAACCTTTGTACTAAGGTTTGAAGTGAGTTTACTTAATAATTTGGAGAATGTATAAGTAAAGTCTAGAAAAAGGTGGAAGCTAGTTTGAAAATGGCAGTGGAAACTATGAAATGGTTCTATAATCAGATTAAAAAGGAGTCCATCTAATATAAGAAAAGTGATAAGGTCTGGCTTAAGGCAACTAATGTTATAACTAAATATCTTATGAAGAAACTTGATAATAAATGTTATAGGCTTTTTAAGATTTTAGAGAAAGTTAGAAAGTCAGTCTACTGTTTTAAGCTACCTAGTTAATGAAAAATTTATAATATATTTAATGAAGTACTACTTTCCTCTTATCACCCCTCACAGTTTAAATCATAGCAACAACCCTTACTTTCCTCACCTAAGATCATTAATGGACAAGAAGAGTGGGAAGTTGAGTGTATTAAGGAGGCTAAAGCAACTATTAGAGGAGGAGTATGGTTTTTAGTTAAATAAAAAGGCTATAACAATGAGTAGAATAAATAAATATCTAAGAAGAATCTAAAGAATACACTAGACATTGTTAAAAAGTTCTATAAAGATTATTCTAATACATCTCATCAACTTCAAATTATAGACTCTAATACTTTAATGCCTACTTAGTCCATAACTCAAGAAGGGGGATAAAAAAACAAGGACATTTTATCTAGAAGGGGGGTAATGTTACAAGTAGACAGTAATGCATATCAATTTTTTTTTATATCTTTTACTTTTCTCTATTCTTACTATTTAAGGCTAAAGACCAATCTTTCCTTTTTTGAACATTTGTTGGTTATATGACTTATACAAGCTATATATATAATCTCCTCATATATATTATTATTCTTATGCTCTAATAGTATATAAGGTTGTCTAGTAGCTTATATATAACTTAGCTTTATTCTTGTTTTATCCTAGTGCCTTTATATACTTGTTTCCTTTACTTTGTGGCTCCTACTTAGTACCTATCAGGTGTGAGGTCTTTCTAGTTGCTAATAACAAAGAAAAACTTAAAAATAATAGATAGATAAAAGGGTTTAAATAAGTATGAGTATTATAATAAAATATAAAATATATTATATTTATTATAAAAAATAGACATGGTATTAAAAAACATTGATAATATAGTGAAGTAGGGTTAGTTGATGAATAAGATATTAAAGTCAAACAATAACATTTTGTAGTTATACTGGTTAAATATAAAAAAAAGAGACTAATGGAATTTTGATAAAATAGGTCTTTTTGAAGTGTAAGTAATTTTTATTTTTAATTAAATTAAATCTCTAAAATAAAATAAAAAGTGCTATACTAAGTAAAGAATTAGTGACAAAAAAGATGGCTAGCAAAAAAATCAACAAATTTCAACTTATATTGGGATTTGTTTATAATGCCAATGATAGTGAGATATTACCAATATTTTTTATTGAAAAATTGAAGCAACCTTGAGATTTTAAAAAGAAAATAGCTGAACAATTGAGGTTTTACTATTGTAATAATAATACTGTATAGATAACATTAGAAATTTTCAATAAGTAAGTTTTTAAAAAGAAATAAAAAAAATAAAGACTAATTATAAATATTAGATAAATTGTTTATCAAGACTATTATTTTTATTAACAAAATTAAAAGATTATACTTTTAGTTAATAATTTTAGTAATCATAAGTTAACTTACACTCTGATGAATATCCATCTTGAATTTCTTGCTACAAATATAATATCTTTTGTTTAGCTATTAAATATAGGAATAATTCAATGTTTTAAAGCTCTTTATTGTAAAGCTTTTTATTTAAGAGTTATTGAAAAAGATGAAGCTAGTATTCAAGATATTTATACTATTAAATAATTAGAAATAATATTATTAACAAAAGAAGCTTAGAAACAAGTTATTTCAGAAATATATTAAAATTGTTAGAATCATACTTAAATAAATAATTATGAAATTAAATAAGCAAAAACTAATATTTAAATATATAAACTTATCTTATATTTTAGTTAATCTCAATCTAATAATAGCTAGCCTCAATTCAACAATATTGAGTGATTTCATATAGTATGAAAAATTATGCTCAACTCTGTAAAACAAGAAAATATATTAATATCTATAATAGAGAAAAGCTTATAAGATATTCTCTAAAATCAGTATAAATATAAAAAATGGAAACCAGCCTTTGATATAATATTTGAAGCTAAAAATGATCTTAACCTTGCATATCAATTGATATAAAAGTTATTTGAAAAACATTCAATAAAGTAAATATAATTAATATATAAAAGAAACATATACTTATATAAAAAAGGCTAACTTTAGCTAACTATTCTACACAACTAATAATACTCAAGATTGAAGTTATAAAAACTATTGATGAATTACAAACTCAATAAAGAATAGTCAGTACTAAACCTACTTTAGAAGATTTACTCAATCCTATTGAAAAAACTAAAATAGAAGACTCACTATATAAGTTTCCTGATAAAGATCAAGAAATTCTTACAACAGTATTACAGAATCTTAAAGCAAAAGTAAAAACTAGCAATATTAGTGTTTTAACTAATATTAATAATAATATAGCCCTTAAAAATAACACTTTTATAGCTTTAGAAGGTATAGAACTATATAATAAAGTTGAAAAGTTGAGTCTTAAATATTTAGATATAGAGAGTGTATCAATATTAGAGCTTAATCAATAATTAAGATGACTTTATACTCACTTGTATTATATAGAAAATAATTCTTTAAAATAGAAAACTCTTGACAACTTTTTCTTAAAATAGTTATATCATAATTTGTCACACTTTTATATTACATATAATATTATATATAATGTCTTAATGTATACAAATTTTTAAGGACTAATTTATGCATTTTGAGAACTTCTACTATATAATAGGAGGTAGAACTAAGAGTAAAACTAGTAATAGAACCTATAGTGTATTTTCTGAATTTTTACTCATATTGTTTTCTTAATTTATTTATTTAAGTTTAGGTATTCTTATTTAATTTAAATTGTTTTCTAGTCTTTTTTCTACTTTATTTGCTTTTATTATTTTATTTAGAAATATCTTAGTAAATTTTTTATATATTCTTTTTTAGTTTAGATTTTTTTGATGAAAATATTTTTAATAATTGGTTATCTTATTAAAGTATAATACTCTAATATCAAGTTAAAAGAGCTTTTTCTTCTATCTAGTCTTTATTAATGGTAACTTAATGTGTTTTAAAATTTTATATACTTAAACTTAATAAGTTAGCAAAATATAGAGTTTAATCTAATATTAAGAAAAACACTAAGTTTTATAATTATAATTTAAGTATAAAAGTTATTAATTATTAAGTAAAACTTAACACTATTTTAATTAAAATATTAATAATAAAATTCTCTTGTGTTATTACTAATAAATATATTTAAGCTTTTTGTCTTAAGGTATCAATCAGAATTAAGTAAAACTGTTATAAATAACTTTAGTTTAATTAAGAAACAAGAGATCAAGTTAAAGAGCTAAGTTAGCTATAGGCTCTATATAAATACTTTACTATTATATAGTAATACAATTATTATATAATTATTATAAATAAGTCATATAGAGTCATAATAATATAATATCTTTTTATATATTAGTAAATATATAATTGTGAAATAAGAGTAGATATATATGAGAGTTTAAATCAATATAAAGAAAAAATAAATAAAATAAGTTATATAAAGAAAAGAATAGGAGTCTTATATATATACTTAGGTTTATAATACTAAGACTTATTATAAAAAGAAATACACTTTATTAAATTTAAATAAGATATTCTTAGCCTTTTAGAAATTATCTTAATTAATTTTATTAAAGAATTACTTATATTTTAAGGATTTAATATTATATATATAATTATTGACTATTTTAGTAAATAAATACATATAATCTTTACTAATACTAAACTAACTTTAAAGAGAATAGCTAAAATCTATTAAGATAATATATTCAAGTTATATAATATCCTATAAAAAGTTATTAATAATTAAAAGTCTTAGTTTAAGTCTTAGTTTAAGTCTTAGTTTATAAAAGACTTATATTAACTCTTAGATATTAAAGACAATTTTTTTATAGTTTATTACTCTCAAATAAATAGATAAATAAAATATATTAATCAAGAGATTAAATAGTACTTAAAAGTCTATATTAACTTTAAACAAAATAACTAGTTAAAATGGCTATTTATAGTAGAGTTTTTATATAATAATTAACAAGATATTTGCTTTGGACTTTTCAAAAAGTAATAATAAGTGTTTTAGCAAGAGCTATAGAGTTGTATTATAGTTAAAACCTATATGTGAGAATAAAGATGATATAAACTATATAAATATGCTAAAAATTACAAAAGAAGAGGCTAAAGTGAGAGAAAAGAAATATTCTAAGAGTAAAAAAGGCTGATAAGACTTTTTAAGTTATATTGAATATATAAAATTTAAAAGAGTTAGATTTATAAAAATAGAACCTTAGCTAATATAGTGAAATTTACTATAAAAAATAAAAAAGTTTAAAGTTATAGTCTAGAAGTGGAAAAACAGAGGGAAAGGGGGAAAAAAGAATTTTTCATGATATTTATAGAAAAAGGAGAGAGTTTCTATTTTATAAAGATTAAGAAAAAAGCCTTAAAGGTATAACTAGTTTTTAAAAAAGTAAAAAGAATCTAAAATAGTTTTAAGTTATTATTTGCTATTAGATATATAGCAAAAAATAGTTATATTATTAATATAAGAGAAATAAACAGTATTAAGAATATTAAAAACAGAGATAGTTAGTAATATATAGATAATAAAAAGGATAGAAGATAAAAAAGAGTCTTGAAAAATACCAATAACTTTTATAGTAAAGTTAGTTGAGACTAAATTATTAATAATAAAGGAAATTAAATAATTTGAAAAAAAAGAAAAGAGTTAGAAATAGAGTTTAGAAGAAAAGCCAAAATAATAAAATAGATGGAGAAGATAAAAGTGATTAAGTGAATCAAAAAACTCTTTAATATCAAGAGTAAGAAAAGAGAAATGATAAGTAGAGAAGAATTTTTTTATATTATTTTTAGCTTATAGAAAAAAGATTTCTATATTTATAGTAAAAAAAAAAGGTTTGTCTCTAAACTAGTTTAAAAAAATAATAAAATAGTTAAAAAAGTTAAAGGAGATACAGTTAACTATAATTTTTTTAAATAATTTAGAAAAATATTCAAAAAGAGAGATAAGTCTATAGGCTTAGAAAAAATAATAGTCAGGTTTTTATAGTTTTAGGATAACTACTATTAGAGTTTAGCATTAGAATTAAGAATAGTAAAAAAAATAGAATTAAAAAGAGCAAGTAAAAATCTAAAAATAAAAGGAAAGAAGAGTTTGATAAAATAGTATAATATTTTAAAGGGTTCTAAGGATAAAAAGTTAAAGATTAGAGTAAAAACAATAAGAATTTCTTCAAAGGAAAAGAGAAGCCAGTCTTAAACTTTTAAAAAAGGAGAGTTAAATAAAAGTAAAACTACTATAAACTCCTCAGTTGGTCAGAAAGTGTCTAGTATAAGTGTGTAAGATGTGAGGGCTGTAATAAACTGCTGTAAAACCCAGAAAGGCTCACAGTCTTAGAAAGTAATAGTAGCAGTAGTAGTAGTAGTAAAAATAAAGATGCTGCAATCAGTGTATTTATAAATAGTAACACTGTTTGCAATGTAGGAAGTCTATAAGATATTGAGAAAAATATATAAAATGCTGTAAAAGAAAAAAGAAGTTGTTCATATGAGTGAAAATATACAATAAAGTTATAGTAAATTCACTGAGATGTTATAATTGGTATATAGGTCTATTTATACATAAGTACACTACAATGATTAGCTGATAGCCCACAATCCTCTTTACTCATCTCCTACTATACCCTCTACCCCTAGCCGCCACTACTCTATACCCTACTCCCTTACCCAATAATCCTGCACTACTCTCTGTATCCCTTCTATACTTCTTGCAGCTATATTCAATCCCTCACAAGTCTCTCTACCTATATTCATATGCTAGTTATGCTTTCCTGTAAATACCATGCAAAAGTCTTACATAAGTGCCAACATTTGTATATAGCTATAAAATTGAAAAAGAGAGGGTTATCACCTATTGCCTCTTTTCTATACCCAAGAACCTATATGGCAAGTCTTGTAATCCTGCACACAGGCAGTCTTCAACCAGCCAGCTTGTCTGAGCCCATTACAAGGGTTTAAAATAGACTAAAAATATATTTGAGAAAGAAAAATTTATTGAAAAAGCTTTCTACAAATTATTGAGTAAATTTAGCTATACTTAAAGGAAAAAGGATAGCTAGGAGAAAAAAGCTACACTAAGACTATAATCTAAGATTTGAGATTTCTTTAGCTATACAACTCTCTATTTATTTATAGAAATAGTCTTACCTAGTTTTATAAATAATATCTTTGAATTATGCTTATAGAGTAACATATTAAAGGTTAATAAGAGAGATTAGTAAAGTGTATTATATAAAGATTATAGCTTATAAAACCACTACTCTATCTTATAATAATAAAAGTAAAAAGAAAGGGATAAGGTTTATTTAAAGAAGATTTTTTTTTTAAGAGATAAAAGCAAAGATGTTTAAAAAGATTTTATAAAGAAAAGTTATAAAAGAGTCTATATCTGAGATTGAGGAAAGAGAGTGGAAAACTAAAGAGTTGGTAAATTTAGTGAAATATTTAGTTTAAATTTTAAAATTAATTGAGTTTAGAGAAAAAGAGGAGAAAGAAGATAATTAGAAAAGAGGAATTAAGATATTAAATAAAAAGAGAAAATTAAAAAGTATTTTGATAAAAAAATAATCTAATAAGTTTAGTTTAAAATCAAAATAAGCTAGCTAAGAGTAGGATAAAATTGAATTAAATAAGGTATCATTAAGAAAAAATAGATTAATAATTAAAAATAAGGAAGAAAAGTTTAGAGTAATTTATGTTTTTACTCTTGAAGAGTTTATATAGTTTAAGTTAAATAAGGCAAAAAATTAGGCTAGTAAGTTAGCTTTTACTAAGATATTTGTATTAAAGCCACTTTAAGAGAGGTACTATAAGTTAAAGTCTTCTATTATAAAGAAAGAAAATAAAAGAGAAAAAAAATTAAGCAATTCTTCAAAGTAAAATTGTTTTTTTACCTTTAGAGTGATATAAATATTGAGAATAGAAAAAAAGGGAAAATAAAATAAGATTGGTATGAACTTAAGAAGAAAAAGCAAGCTAGATTGAAAAATAATTAAGAAAAAAATAAAAAAAGAGACTATATCTTTTTAAATATAAATAGAGACTTGAGAAAGATTGGGTTTTAAGAAAGAGAGGTAAAAGACCTTTTAGGTAGAGTAAGATACTATACTAAATATAAAAAGTGAATTATAAGAAACACTGATAGGTAGCTAAATTGGGCCAAACTAGTAGTCTTATATACAGATAATATAGAAGTTATGGGAGACAAATAAATTGAAAATAATATATTATCTAATATTAGAGTTAGTAATATTAATTTGACTTACTTTTAGACTACTTAGATTCATCTTAATGTATATATATAGTAGTTTGGTATTTAATAAGAAAAAAACTATAAAGCTTATACTTCATTTTGAGTATAAAAAAAAGTTTAATTTATAGTTTTTAAAGTAGTTATGATAAATAGAAGGGTAGAGTATAGGAGTTACCTAAGTTGTTTGAAGAGATACAGTTTATATAATAGTTGTGGTATTATAAGGTAGTATCTAAAGTAACTATGTATTTTTTATATAATAAGAATTTAAGACTATATTTATTAGTTAGATAGCCTCTAATATAATAATATTTAAAATATATAAAGAATTTAGATTTTTTTTTATTATATATAACTTGATATTTAGAATAGAATAAGATAAAATGTTTGTTAAAGTTGAAGTAGATATTATTAATAGTATTTATATCTTTGCTAAAAATGAAAGTATTAGCTAAAATTAGCTAAAAGTCATAAAAATAGAGATTTATTGAGTGTAGAAGAATTAATACTTTGGTAAAAGCTAAGAATATGAGTTTTAGTTTATATAACAGCTTTTTTTTAATAAGCAAGTTATTAATATTAGGGTTAATTTGAGGGGTTCTTAAGATATAGTATCCTTATTTAACTATAATAGATTAAATAAGGGTTAAAGATAGAAACAAAAAAGCTAAAAGAATTAAGTTTTTATAGTTTAAAATAAAGTTTAATTAGAAACTAGTTAAAAAGCAGAAAACTAAGTTGTTTTAAGCTATAATACATTTTATAGTACAAAAAAAGCTTTTTAGGATTTATTATAATAGAAGAATTTTATTAATTGTAGAGACTTTTAAGAAAATTTCATTAATTCCTTAAATAAGCTTTTTTTAAAAAAAAACATAAATTTGGGTATAGTTATTAAGAGGGCTTTAAAGGGGCTCAAAGAGTTTTATGTAAAAGGTTGGTACTAAGAATTTTTAAGTGAAAATAAAAAAAAAAATGAGATTTTGAGAAAATAGATTTGTTTTTTTAGTAATAGAGATATAAAATTATAGAGGATTAGTTAAAAAGCTTTTGCTTAAAGAGAAAGAGTTAGTAAAAATATATATAGGCTTAAAAGAAAGGTTCAAAATAGTTTTTACTAGATTTATTACTTAATTTGATAAAGTATTAAGCTTATCTTTAGTTTGTTTTTAGAAAGAAATGATTATTTTTTAGAGAGAGGAATCAAGCTTATTATTATTTATAATATAAAGAATTTTATACTATTATGAAAAGTTTTTAGTAGCAAAGGTAAAAAGGTAGTTAGTATGTTTTTTTATTATCTTTTAAATTATAAAAATTAGAGAGACTATAGTATTCTAGATAAAATATGTAATAATATTAAAGATAAAGATTATTTATTTTATTATCTTAGCTAAGTTTATAAGTCTATTAGTAGTATAAATAATAATATTATAAATAACTTTGCTTTAGGCTTATATAAAGTCTTTAAGAAAGCTATTAGACTTAGACTATAGTTTTTTACTTTCTAAAGCTTTAATAATCTAAGTTGTATTTATATATATAAGTAATCTAGGTATAGAAAGAGAGAATAGTTTAAAGGATATTAATTAAGAGATAGAGGGTTAGGTATTATTAATATTTATAAAGTTAGAGGAAAAGAGAGTCAAAGTAATATATAGGTTTTACTTATTATAGTTAGGAGAGATTCTATATTAAAAGAGAATACCACTTAAAGAGAGAAAAAAAGAAGGAAGTTCAGAGTTAGTTAAGAAGAAGACAAACTTCTTTTAATTAGTAGTAGATAAAAAAGAGTAAGATTTTCTAAAATAGAGTGGATTTTTTGGTAAAATAAAAAATAGGCCTCTTAAGGGGGGTCTAAGTATATCTTAATTATGAAGAGAGTAAGTGATATTATAAGTGGACAATAATGTATATCAATTTCCTTTTATATTTTTTACTTTTCTCTATTCTTACTATTTATGTTACAAACCTAGGCATGTATGCGGGACCCCTATTCTTTTCTCCATATGACTCATTTCTATTCATTCTTCCTTTTATATCTACTTGGACTCCCACACTTAACTACCCCTGTTTCACAAAACACATGCTTACTGATACACAAGGTGGCATTGTGTTATTATGACTCCACATAACTTGTTCATAACAATCATATGATAGTTATATTACTGCGCAGTAGTAGAGTATTTATACAGGGCCTGTAGCTGACTTAGCCCCTCAGCTTGACCTCTTGTTTCTTAATCAAACTAAAGTTGTTTACAACAGTCTTGCTCAATTCTGATTGATATCTTAGGACAAAGGGCTTAAGCGCATCTGCTAGTGATAGCACAAGAGGATCTTATTGCTAAACATCCTGACTAAGACAGTGTTGAGTCTTACTCAGTAATTGACAACTTCTAAACTCAAACGACAAATTGCAAAACTTAGTGTTTTCCTTAACATTAGGTCAAGCTCTACATCTTGCTGACTTATCAAGTCTAAGTATAACAAAATTTCGAAATACATCAAGTTACCACCAGTAGGGACTAGGTGGGAGAAAGGGCTCTTTTGACTTGACACTAGAGCACTATACTTCAATAGGGCAACAAGCTATTGGGAACCTATCCCTGAAAACGAAGGATGAGAATACTTTCATTGAGAGAACCCAGACTGGGAAAGAATATATGAAGAATTTGCTAAGGTACTTCCAGACAGGATAGTAAAAGCAAATAAAGCAGAAAAGAGACCCAGAAGCGACTCGAACCAAATAGAAACACCTGAACTGAAATGAACCAACCAAGGAAACAGTATGAGCAGAAATTCAGGAAGTGCTGCACTTTCAGCTCCACCCCCAGTTCCACTCCAAGGTCCACCCCCAGGTTTACCTCCAGCTCCACCTCCTGGACCCCAACAGAACTCTCAGGTCTACATAAAAGAGATAAGTATTAATAAGCCTCCTATCTTTACAGGAGCAACAAACAGGGCTAGAAAATGGCTAGTAGATGTACGAGCATACTTGATGCTCAATCAAGCAGTCTACAACAGTGATGAAAAAAGGATTTTATTCGCACTATTTTATATGCAATCCACAGACTACAACACAGGATTATCTGAAGCAGAGAAATGGGCTGATCTATGGATGGAACAACACTGGAACAATCTTGGACTATGGGCCGACTTCAAACAAGCATTCAAGGATAGGTTTATAACCTTTGATGAAGCAGGAGAAGCAATTCGAGAGCTTAATAAGCTAAAAGTCAAGAATCAGAAGTACGACGAGTACATAAACACATTCCAAATACTGGCTAGACAGGCAAAAATCACTGAATATAATGCCTTGATGCCATACTTTCTACAAGGTTTACTCATAAAACTAGTTGAATCTACATACAATAGTACACAACTACTAGATACTATGGACAAATAGTATGACTATGTGCGAAAGATTGGAATACAGTGGAACAATATGAATCAGCTACTTCAAGGAAGAGGAATAACTATAAAGTCACCTACAGTAAAGGACTCTGATGCAATAGATATAGACCGAGTCCAACTGTCGAAGAATCAGAGAATAGAGTACCTAAAGGAAGGGAAATATTTTAATTGTGGAAGGAAGGAGCATATCAGTCGAAACTATAATACAGAAAGGAACTCGAATAGAACCTGGAGACCAAGAAACAATAACAACTGGAACAATAGCCAGAATAACCAGAATAACCAGGGGTCAAGTAATTCAAGGCCTAGTGGTTTCTTTAAATAGAGACAGGTTAGACAGACTGAAACAGAAGAACAACCAGAAGCACTAGCACCACAAATGATGGAATATGGTTTATCAAGCAAAGCTCATGCAGCACATATAGTGACTCTCTTAGGAGGAATAACTGAAGAAGAACGAAACAGCATCTTCAGCGAACTTAATGAACAGGGTTTTTGATAGGGAGACATAGTTCAATGTTACAATCTCCTGATGTATAAGTTTCTCATGTAATTGTTTATGATCCAAATACAAGTGCTTTTACTATCCCTATAACAATAAACACGAAAAACGAAAGCATCGAAACCACAGCTCTCATAGATTGTGGAGTAGAAGGAACCTTTATTCATAAAGAACTAGTAAAACAACACCAGTTGCCAACTTATGCGCTAAACAGACCTATCATAGCTTGAAATGTGGACAATACAATCAATAAGGAAGGTGTTATTACTAGATACACCAAGTTGAATCTAGGACTTAACATAACAGATAAACGGCTCTTAATAACAAACACAGGCAAATCTCCAATCATACTAGGACTATTATAGTTAAAACAAGTAAATCCTCAGATAGATTGGGCAAATGGAAGCATTGAATTACCGGAACACATATTACGATCCTTGGCTATATCTAAAGTAACTTTTGCAATAACTCTGGCTCAAAATATAAAAGACAACAAACCTCATACCATACCACTAGAGTACAGGGACTTTAGAGATGTATTTGATAAGGCACAAACAAACCAACTACCACCCTCTCGAAGCTATGATCATGCAATAGAGCTCAAATTGGACTTTGTACTAAAGAATTGCAAAGTGTATCCACTGACGTTAAAAGAGGAGGAAACACTAGATGTATTCTTACAGGAAAACTTGGAAAAAGGATTTATTCGACCATCGACATCACCACAAGCCTCTCCATTCTTCTTCATTGGAAAAAAAGATGGAACACTATGGCCTATACAGGATTACAGACTACTAAATAAAGCAACAATCAAGAATACGTACCCATTGCCACTGGTTAGTGACCTACTAGACCAAATAAAAGGATATAGATTCTTTACAAAACTGGACTTGCAAAATGGCTACAATAACATACAAATTAAGGATAGAGACCAATGGAAAGGAGTATTCAAAATAGCTAGAGGATTATATGAACCAATAGTCATGTACTTTAGACTTTGCAACTCACCAGCCACATTTCAAGCTTTTATGGATGATGTTTTTCATAAACAAAAACAAAAAGGAGGACTACTTATCTATATAGATGATTTGCTTATCATGGGTCAAACAATTGAGGAACTGCAAGAACAAACAAAGGAAATCTTACAGATTTGTCGAAATCATAGACTATCAATAAAGATTAAGAAATGCATGTTTCATAGGCAGGAAGTTGAATATCTAGGGCTCATAATCAAACCAAACCATATTGTGACAGACCCTACTAAACTTAAAGGAATACTCGAGTAGCCACTACCTAAGAAACCTAAAGATATACATCGATTCTTAGGATTCTGTGGATTCTATAGGAAATTCATACAAGGATACTCTCAGGTTACACAACCATTGGAAAAGCTTAAACAAGTTAAAGCAGTATGGGAATAGAGTAAAGAAGCATAACAAGTATTCGATATATTAAAAGAATGCTTTTCAAACCCGTCAATGCTACTAGTACCTGACAAAACAAAGCCTTTCATACTAGAAACTGATGCATCTCTTGAAGCTTGGGGAGCAGTATTAAGGCAATATGATTATAATGGAGAACTCAAAGCATGCTCTTATTTGTCAAAAGCCTTTAACCTAGCTGAAAGAAACTACCAAATATATGATCGAGAGTTATTGGCAATTGTACGAGCCCTTAAAACCTGGAGACACTACCTATTATGCACCTCACATCCTGTTACAATATGGTGTGATCATCAAAACCTAACTTATTACAAGAACCCACAAAAGTTAACTCCTCGACAATGATGATGGCATCTCTTTCTATCACAGTTCAATATCTATATCATGCATGTCCCAGGAATAAAAATGATACAGTTTGATGCTCTATCACAATGGCCAAGGTATAATCAAACAGAAGAGGAGGAAAGAATCACCATACTACCAGAAAACACCTTTAGTCATGACCTAGACCCCAACTATCTAGTAGGAGATAACTATGGGTACTCAAATGATGGAGACATCATTCAAATCTCTGTAATAGATACCGAACTACAACAAAAGATCAAAAAGGGCCTAGAAAAAGATCAAATAGTGCAACAGGTCATTAAAGGACTCACAGAGAAAGAGTTAACTCCACTAAAACAAGAGCTAGCAGGATGGAAATACAATGATGAACTACTATTATTCAAAAATCAAACATATATACCAGCGAATCTTGAACTAAAGCAAGAACTGCTTAAGCTTTACCATGACTTATCATCACAAGGTCATCCAGGAATCTTTGGAACTATGGCAAATATACAAAGATATTTCTGGTGGCCAGAAATGCATGCTTTTGTCAAGAGTTATATACAGGGATGTGCATTATGTTAACAAATGAAAGTCAACACACACCCATCAGTACCTCCTCTTGCGCCAATTAAAGCCAATCCTTATACATATCCATTCTCAACAGTCACTATGGACTTTATTACTGATTTACCAGAATCAAATGGATATAATGCACTATACGTAGTAGTGGACCATGACTTAATGAAGGCAATAGTTCTTATCCCATGCACAAAAACAATTAATGCAATTGGCACAGCAAGACTCTATCATGATAATGCATATCGAAGGTTTGGACTCCCTAACAGAATAATATTGGATAGAGGACCACAATTCTCATCACAAGTATTTCAAGAAATGAACAAATGATTAGGAGTCACAACATCTATGTCAACAGCCTTTTACCCACAGACAGATGGACAAACGGAGAGGACAAACCAGGAAATCGAAGCCTATCTACGAATCTATTGCTCTAATCACCCTGAAACCTGGACAGAACACCTACCATTAATGGAGTTCTTGTATAATAACTGTATTCATTCAGTGACAAAACAGACACCTTTCTTATTGTTACTGGGATATCAACCATGAGCAATACTACATGTAATAGAAGACACCAATATTCCCTCCTTATCAGAACGATTGAAACAGCTAAATCAACAGAGAAGCGAAGCACTGGCAGCACATGAACTAGCTCATGCACTAATAGCACAAAGAATTCAATCAAAGTTCAAACTATTCAAAGAAGGAGATCTAGTCTGGCTTGAAGCAAAGAACATCAACTTAGGGGTATTACATCAGAAACTAAAACCAAAACAAGAAGGACCATTCCCTATCACCAAGATGATATCTCCATGGGCTTATAAATTACAGTTACCGGAACAATGGAAAATTTTCCCTGTTTTCCATGCTTGCTTTCTATCTCTATATAAAGCCACCGAAGCACATGGTCCTAGCTATTCAGAACCCCCACCTGATATTATAGAAGGGGAGGAAGAATATAAAATAGAAGCTATCGTGGGACACAGCCCAAAGAATGCCTGAAAACTCTGAAAGTTCTTAGTAAAATGGTTGGGATATCTATCATCAGAAAACACATGGTACAAACCAGAGGAGCTATCACATGCAAACGAGATTCTAGATGAATATAAAAGGACTCATAATTTACTGTAAAACCCCAGCAAACAAATAACCACTGCTAAAACAAACATGTCTGCTATCTGCTATCTAGACACTATTACCCAAAGAGGCTGAAGAACCAAACGATTCTACCCACATTCTACCCCTTCCCAATTTTCAGTCTCTACAGACTCTTTACTCCCTACCTTAGACCCAGGTGACCCCCCTTACTTCGATAACAATGCTACACTACAAATGAAACGACGACTAGCCGCTATTCTCTGTACCCCAGACCAACTCACTATTACTCATAATCAACAAAAAGAGTTCTACCAAATCCTTCGAAGACCCGCACATGCACCACTTAACTATTGGCTAGACGATTTCGAAAGGTCTCGAGACCAAGGCAAGATTATGTAAGAAGTACTTGATGAACTCAAGCATCAAACAACTAAACTAAGGAACAATATACAACACTATAAGAAGAGGGTAGCAAAAAGTATGCAAGTAGCCTTTACCTTAGGATAAGCTAGCTATGTTCTAGGAAAGTTTATTATGGATGATGCACTGTTTCCACCCAAACAAAAAGATGCAGTCTTTGATGAAGGTGATTTATTACCTGTTTACATGCATAGAAAGGGAACTTGAGAAGACCCTTGCTATTTTGACGAAGAATTACCTAGCGATGATGATAATGATGATGACGAAGAAATGAAGAATAACAAGATAGACGAAGAAAATAAAGAAAACATACCTGACAGCAAACCACCAAGAGCATCAGCCAGTAACAAAGATGTCCAAACCTCACTTGCACAAGAAGAAGAAGAATACAACTGGACTAGTGATAGTGATAAGCGTCGAGTAGCTATCATGAACCACATATAGAGCTGTGAGGGCGAGGACCATAAAATATTCGACTGCCCTCACTATACATGCGGTGAATGTGGTAAACAAGCCCCAGGACATAGAATGGTCAAGTGCGAAAAATATTTCTGCAAAATATGCTAAGAACCAGCTCTAGGACACAATTGATGGAGTTGCGGTGAGAAGGGCTCTGACAAACAAGGACCAGTTTCAGAAATTGCCTAAGAAAGGTATTGATCTATAAAGTTTAACCCCACTCAATTGCTTCATCTTTCGTTTCTTGATTAAATTTTCTTATTTATGCCTATGATTCCAGCAAGGAAAGCACTTGTACATTATAATTCATTGCTGTAAAGGAAAGCAATTCCTCACTAATCTACTTTAAAGCTCTTAGTGTTTATAACCCTATTTATTTATCTATCGGGCATTTCTTTTCCTTTTTCCTTCTATTCCACCCCTACCCACTTTTTCAACTACTGACTTCAAGCAATACATGCTTGGATGATTTTATTTAAATTGCAGTTGAGGACAACTGCGCTTAAAAAGGGGGTAATGTTACAAACCTAGGCATGTATGTGGGACCCCTATTCTTTTCTCCACATGACTCATTTCTATTCATTCTTCCTTTTATATCTACTTGGACTCCCACACTTAACTACCCCTGTTTCACAAAACACATGCTTACCGATACATGAGGTGGCATTGTGTCATTATAACTCCACATGACTTGTTCATAACAATCATGTGACAGTTATATTGCTGCGCAGTAGTAGAGTATTTATATAGGGCCTGTAGCTGACTTAGCCCCTTAGCTTGACCTCTTGTTTCTTAATCGAACTAAAGTTGTTCATAACAGTCTTGCTCAATTCTGATTGATACCTCAGGACAGAGGGCTTAAGTGCATCTGCTAGTGATAGCACAAGAGGATCTTATTACTAAACATCCTGACTAAGACAGTGTTGAGTCTTACTCAGTGATTGATGACTTCTAAACTCAAACGACAAATTGCAAGACTTAGTGTTTTCCTTAACAATTTAAGGCTAAAGACTAATCTTCCCTTTTTTAGATATTTGTTAGTTACATGGCTTATATAAGCTACATATATGACCTCCTTATATATACTATTATTCTTGTGTTTTAATAGTATATAATATTATTTAGTAGCTTATATACAACTTAGTTTTATTTTTATTTTATCCTAATGCCTCTATATACTTGTTTCTCTTATTTTGTGGCTCCTACTTAGTATTTATCAGATATAAGATCCTTCTAGTTACTGATATTAGAACAAAACTCTCTCTTATCTTATACTTATTTTCTATCACAATATAAACTCTTTATTTTTTTCTCACTATAAAGGAGAGAACCTGTCTTTTTTACTGCTTTACAAAAACTTTCCCACACTCTACAAACTCTCTACCTTATCACACCTTATCACATTATCTTAAGTTATATCTTATTTATCTAATACTCAAGTATTAATATATTGTTTCATAGCTGTTTAGAGTATCTATTATTTAAGCTAGCTTTTTATTTATATATCTATTTTTATTACACTATTATATACTTTCTTAAACTCTTATTAATTAATACTACCTCTAATATCCACATTTAGTTTAAAGGTATCTCTTTCTCTATTAACCTTATCATTAATAACTAAAGAGTTATTTCTATTTGATAATAATAAAATAACTATAGTTTATAGTAGATAAGTAAGAACTACAAATTGTTAATGACTAGAAGGACCTCACACCTGATAAGTACTAAGTGGGAGCCATAAAGTGAGGGAAATAAGTATATAGAGGTACTAGGATAAAACAAGAACAAAGCTAAGTTGTATATGAGCTACTAGACAACCTTATATACTGTTAGAGTGCAAGAATAATAGTACATATGAGGAGGTCATATGTATGGCTTGTATAAGTCATATAACCAATGAATATCCAAGAAAGAAAAGATTGGCCTTTAGCCTTAAATAGTAAAAATAGAGAAAAGTAAAAGATATAAAAGAAAATTGATAGTCATTACTGTCCACTCATAATATTACCCCTCTCCTAGATGAAACATCCTTGTTTCCTTATCCTTCTCCTTGAGTTGTGGGCCAGGTAGGCTTGAGGATATCAGAGTTTATGATTTGAAATTAACAAGGTGCATTAGAGTGATCTTTATAGAACTTTTTGATAATGTCCGATGTATTCTTTAGATCCTTTTTAGACATCCATTCATTCCATTCATTGCTATAGCCTTTCCATTTAACTAAGAACTGTACTTTTTCTCTAGCAGTTGCTTTAGCCTCCTTAATACACTCGACTTCCCACTCTTCTTATCCATTGATGATCTCAGGTGGGGAAGGTAAGGGTTGTTGCTGTGACTCGAACTATGGAGGGTGATAAGGGGAAAGTAGCACTTCGTTGAATACATCATGAATCTTCCATTGACTAGATAGCTTAAGATGATAGGCTGACTTTCTAACTTTCTCTAAGATCTCAAAAGGTCTTAAATGTTTATTGTTAAGTTTCTTCATAGGACATTTAGTTGTAACATTAGTTGCCTCGAGCCAGACTTTATCACCTTTCTTGTATTGGATGGATTCCCCTTTAGTTTGATCATAGAACTGTTTTATAGTTTCTGCTACTATCTTCAAACTAGCTTTTATCTCTTCCCAGACTTTGCTTATATGTTCTCTAAATTGTTGAGTAGATTTGTTTTAAACCTTGGTATGAAGGTTGGATCCTTTAAAAGGGTGATGACCATAGTTAACAAAGAATGGAGAGTGACCTGTAGATGTCTGTACTTTGTCATTGTATGAGAACTCTGCTGTGGATAACTATTTTGACTAGTCGTGTTGTCTAAAGTTAACATAAACCCTTAAGTACTGTTTGATCTCTTGATTGATGCATTCAGTCTGTCTATCTGTTTGGGGGTGGTAAGCTGTGGAAGAATTGCCTTCAATGCCTAAGAGTTAATATAAGTCTTTCATAAAATAAGACTCAAACTGAGGTCCTTGGTCACTGATAACTTTTCATGGGATACCATGTAACTTGAATACATTGTCTCAATAGATCTTAGCCATCCTTTCTGAGGTTAGCTCAGTGTTGGTAGAGATTGTATGTATTTGTTTACTAAAGCAGTCAACAATTACGCATATAGCATTGAATCCTTAAGACATAGGTAGTTCCTCAATAAGATCAACTGAGATAATCTCCCAAGAGGCTAAGAGTATTTTATTTGGGTTTAATGGAGTGTGTTTCCTTTTATGATGAGCCTTGGTCCTTTGGCAAGCATCACATCCCATTATATAGGTTCATATCTATTTAGCAATACAAGGCCACCAGTAGTTACAGTTGATTAACTCTAGTGTCTTATGGTGCCTAGAGTGTCCAGCTAAGATGTTATCATAGTGTATTTTGATGATATCTTCCCTAAGTTTATTGCTTTGGGGTACATATAACCTATGCTACTAATAAATTAATCTATCTGCTTCCTGCCTCCACTCTTTATTCCCAGCATCCAATGCCTTTTTGACTGACTTGTCTATACGACTAGCATTGTCTTTGATCCTTTGAACTAGCTCTAGGTCTGGAGAATTTATGGTTATGTCTTGAACAAACTATTTAGACTTCAACAAGGTAATATTTTTGTTGTTATTCTCCCCTCTCTCATAATCTGCTTGTCTCAAGAGAATATCAGCCTTTTTTATCTCTTTGCCAGCCTTTAGAACAATTTTCAAGTCATAGTTTTCAAGTTCAGTGACTGATCAAGCTTGTCTTCAATTGAGATCTTGAGGAGCTTTAAAATAGGATAGATTTTTATGATCTATCCAGATTTCAACTTGGTGCTTAGCTTCTAGCAGATACTGTTGCCATTTTTGTAATGCTAGTATAATTGCAAGCATTTCTTTGTTATAGATAGTATAGTTGCATTCTGCTTATGATATAGACTGAGAAAAGTAGGCAATAGGGCGCTATTTGCCTTCTTATTTCTGAGACAAGATAGCTCCTACTGCAAAATCTGAGGCATCACTTTTGACTCAAAAAAGATTATCATCTATGGGTACCATAAGCACTAGGAAGCTCTTCACTGCCTATTTCAGCTTCTCAAAAGCACCTCTCTCTTCCTTCTCCCATTTCCAGTCTACATTCCTAGTTAGTTGATTTAATGGCCTAGCTATTTTACTAAAATCCTTTATAAATCATTGATAAAAGTTACAGAAACCCAAGAATGACTGAATATTAGTAAGATTCTTGGGTTCAGGCTATGCTTGAATGGCTTCGACTTTTTTTGGATCTATGTAGATTTCTCCATTGTCTACAATAAATCCCAAATACTCAATAGTGTTTTGAGCAAAGATACATTTCTTATATTGCAAGTATAGCTGGTTCTGTCTTAAGACTTGTAAAACTTGTCTCACTAGTTAATCATACTCTTTAAGATTTATAGTATAGATAAGTATATCATCTAAATAGACAATAACATGGCCTTCATCTATAAGATCTTTTAGGATTGAGTTTATGAATCCCTGAAAAGTGGCTGGGGAGTTTGTAAGGCCGAAAAATATGACTATGGGTTCAAATAGCCCTTGATTGGTCCTAAAGGCTGCCTTCTATTCATCTTCTTCTTTGATTCAAATATTGTTGTATCCCTAATGAACATCTAGCTTAGTAAAGTACCTGGCTTGCTTGATCTTGTCAATAAGCTCTTGAATCAAGGGTAGAGAATACTTGTTCTTTATTGTCCCTTAGTTCAGCTTATGATAATTTTACACTGGATGTAACTTGCTATCTTTTTTCTTTACAAAGAAGAATGGAGATACCATAGGTGACTTAGAAGGGCAAATGTGACCATTTTGAAGGTTTTCAGCTAGAAACTCATCTAGGACTTATTGTTCTTCATGATTAAGTGGGTAGATCTTGCAATCCGCTGGGGTAAACCCAGGAGTTAGCTCAATTGCATGGTCCCAAGAGCATTTTTTGGGTAAGTGATCAAATTCTTCTTCACTAAAAACTTCAGGGAACTCTTTAGTATAGTTTGAGACTGTTTTTGGTTTGAACAACTGATTGACTTGGCAAGTCTTTTCTACATAGCTATCCCAGTCGAAGAAGAAGATTTGGTCCTCTTTGCCCCACTTGTAGTCCATGTCTTGGTTGAGTTTATCAAGTTCTGAGCTGTTTTGATATCTACAAGTTTCTGAGCAGCAATCAAAGGATAGGATTGCATTTACCCAGTCAATTGAGGGGTTGTGGATCTTTAACCAATCATGTCCTAAAAACAAGTCCGTGTCTCCTAACTCTATGACAGCAAGGTCAATATGCTCATAGTAATCATTAATTACTAATTGTAATGTAGCAAATTCTTTAATAGACCTGTTTTTATTGAGAGTACTATCTGCATTGTAGACTGGTATTACAAGAGACATCTGTTTAGTAGGGATCTTATGATTAATGATGAACTGTTGGTTAATATAGAATCCAGTGTATCCACTGTCCACAAGCACTTATGTATCTGTCCAAGAGTTGTTGTCTAGCCTTATAACTATAACTGGAAGTGTTAACTGCTTCCCTTTACCTCCCTTAATAAAGCGAATTGGTTCCTTTAAGGTTCTAACTACTACCTCTGTATCCTCTGCACTTAGTTAATATATGAACTCAACAAGTTCATCTGTCACTTTCTCTCTTCTCTTCTCACACACTAAAAAGAGTAACACTGGTTGTACTTAGTCATTAGAATCTTCCTTGATTCTCTTAACTACCCAAGAGTTAGAGAAGAGAACTAATAGATCCTGTCGACGTGTTTTTGATTTTATAGGTTTTGATGACTCAGCTAAAGATTTAGAAGAATAAATAATTTCATTTAATATAGAAGAAGAGAAATTGTTAAAAACTTTTATAGGGTTAAAAGTACAACAATTTTTTTACGGAGGTTTTTATATTTTGTGATTTTATATTAGTGTTTTTGTCCATTTTTTCAGAAATTGGCTGTAAAAAAGAAAAAGCTGAGTTATTGCCCTCATATACCATGTTTATGCTTGGGCTTTTGTAAAATCCTCTTCAAGTGGCACCTCCTCAGCAGGCTACTCCTCTTTAGCACTGCTCTCATCTAACTCTCTCACTTCATCTGCCTATACTTGTCTTTCTTCATCAGTCATAGTATAAAGAACTGCTCTAATCTGTGCTTTCTGGTTAGGACACTTGCATACAAAGTGCCTAGTTTTGCCACATAAGTAGCATGCTCCTCTACAACAAGCTTATCTAATAGAGACATCCATAGGCTGTCTAATGCCTGTGTAAGTAATTCCTGTATTATCCCATCTGATGCCTGTGTCTGTTTTAATAGGGTTAGAGTGGGGTAAAGACTGGTTCTAAGAGTTATGAGGTTTAGAGCTAAAGGCTAAAAAAGAGTGATGAATAGCCTTTTTCTCTAGCTCTATCTCTTCATATGTCAGGGCTTGCACTTTCCAGGTTTTATAGGTAACTGGCTTAGGATGTGAGCTTAGGATGTGTGTAATAGCCTCTAAGAGTAAGGCTATTTTTAGAAGTAAGACCAAGTAGGTCTGGTGGGTCTGAGAGTTGTATCCAGCTTTTTGTGCATGAATTTTGAACTGCTGGAAAAACTCATTGTATAATTTCTTGCTTAGTCGTAGATTACTAAGCTCGCATTGTGTATTTGCTGCCTAGTTAGAGTCTGTAAAGGCTTTATTGAGCCTGTTTATGAACTCATTAAATAAGTGAGCAAAGGTTCAATGCTCCCAGTCAATATAATTGGCCTGATAGTTTTGGGCTTAGATGCCTGCATGTCCTCCTTTTATATGTGAGAGGATGAACAAGATCTGGTCTTATTCTACAGTAAAGTCTCAATAGGCTGCTAGTAGGTAAAATCCTATCGCTTATTTGAAGGTATCATAGTTATTACCATCAAAATCAGGAGGTTTAGTAATATAGACTTTAAGGGGTCTAGGTGTAAGAGCAGAAGTAGGGATAGGAGTTGGAGCAGAGGCAGAGTTCTAAGCAGCTACAGTGGCTTGCTAGTTTTGCAAGTCAGCAATCATAGTAGCTTGTTACTCAAGTAGCTACTATAAGTCATTCATATGAGTGAGCAAGTTAATTATCTATAGTTCTTACTCACCTGCTATAAACTGTAGGGGTTAGGGTTGTTCCATTATTGCCAAGCAGGGGTAGCCTTTTGGTTATTGATGATAAGGTTGATAGAGAAAGAGGTACTTTTAAACCAAATGTGGATGTTAGGGGTGGTATTGATTGACAAGAGTTCAAGAGAGTATACAATAGTGTGGTAAAAGTAGATATGTAAATGAAGAGCCAGCTTAGATAATAGAAACCCTAAACAGCCACAAGGTAGTATACTAATACTTAGGTATTAGATAAGCAGAGCGTGACTCAAGGTGATGTGACAAGGTGTGACAGGGTAGAGGGTTTGTGGAGTGTGAGAAAGTTTTCATAGAGCAGTGAAAAAGATAGGTTCTCTCTTTCTATAGTGAGAAGAAAATGAAGGGTTTGTATTGTGATAAAAAATGAGCATAAGACAAGGAGGAGCTTTGTTCTAATGTCAGTGACTAGAAGGGCCTCACACCTGATAAGTACTAAATGGGAGCCACAAAGTGAGGAAAACAAGTATATAGAGGCACTAGAATAAGATAAGAATAAAGCTAAGTTGTACATGAGCTACTAGACAACCTTATATACTATTAGAGTGTAAAAATAATAGTACATATGAGGGGGTCACATGCATGGCTTGTATAAGTCATGTGACCAATAAATATCCAAGAAAGGAAAGATTGGCCTTTAGCTTTAAATAGTAAGAATAGAGAACAGTAAAAGATATAAAAGGAAATTAATAGTCATTACTGTCCACTCATAACACGTATGTTATTGTAACCATTTCATAGATTCAGTTTTGTGAAGAATCTATATTCTTTTATTTGGTCTAGTAGATCACTAACTAGTGGCAATAGATACATATTCTTGATTGTTGCTTCATTTAGTAGTCTGTAATCCTGTATAGATTGTAATGTTCTATCTTTCTTTCCAATAAAAAAGAATAGAGAGGCTTGTGGTGATGTTAATAGTTAAATAAATCCCTTTTCCAAGTTTTCTTGTAAAAATATATCCAGTGTTTCCTTCTCTTTTAATGTTAGTGGATACACTTTGCAATTCTTTAATATAAAGTCCAATTTGAGCTCTATTGCATAATCATAGCTTTGAGAGGGTGGTAGTTAGTTTGTTTATACCTTATCAAATATACCTCTAAAATCCTTGTACTCTAGTAGTATAATATGAGGTTCGTTGCTTTTTATATTTTGAGCCAGAGTTGTTGCAAAGGTTACTTTAAATATAGCCAAAGATTGTAGTATGTTTTCTAGTAATTCAATGCTTCTATTTGCTCAATCTATCTGAGGATTTACTCATTTTAACCATGGTAGTTCTAATATGATTGAGGATTTGCTTGTATTTGTTATTAAAAGCTGTTCATCTATTGTATTAAGTCCTATATTCAACTTGGTGTATCTAGTAATAACACTCTCCTTATTGATTGTATTGTTTACATTTTAAGCTATGATAGGTTTGTTCAGCATATAAGTTGGTAGTTAGTGTTATTTTACTAGTTCTTTATAAATAAAGGTTCCTTCTACTCTACAATCTATGAGAGCTGTGGTTTCAATACTTTTATCTTTTGTGTTTATTATTATAAGGATAGTAAAAGCACTTGTATTTAGATTACAAACAATTACACGAGAGACTTGTACATCAGAAGATTGTAATATCGAACTATGTCTTCTTATTAAAAACTCTGTTCATTAAGTTTGCTGAAGATACTGTTCTGTTCTTCTTCAGTTATTCCTCCTAAGAGAGTTATTATACAGTCACATGCAAAATTATTGTCCTCTCACCCTCATTTCACTTACTCAATTGAAATACACTATTTTTTATTGTTTTTTTGTACTTATTTTTATATGATCTTAAAAAATAATATATAAAGTATATTCTAGAAAAAATTCAATATAAGTTACTTTGAGAATTTTCTAGAAATTTAAAGAATAAAAACATGTATATAAATACACATTTTTTAAGTCATAACCTCCTTTTTAAAATCACTATATCTCACTCATTTCTTCATCTTTTTTGCTCATTTTTCTTTCTATGGCAAGGGGAGAACCTCGTCCAACATATACACCTACTAAAAAGGCAAGAATATACACTTTAGTGCAGCAAAATGTGCCAAGAAGCGAAATTATGGCACAATTTGGTTGTACTTCAAAAACTATTACAAAAATTATTAAAAGGTATGATTCTGAGTATTCATTTTATCCTAAACATCATAATGCAGGTCATTCAAAAAGTCTCACAGAGAAAGATGGCCTACAAGCTGAGCTAGCTTTGAAAAGAGGCTTAGTATCTACTATTATAGAGCTTAGAGATCAGTTTTTCTCTAATATTAGTGCTTCTACAGTGTGTAAAATGCTTAATAGTAGAGGATACAAAGCCTATAGACATTGTAAGGTTATTTATTTAACTCCAGAACAGAAAAGAAAAAGAAAAATATGGGCAAAATTTATGGGGGGATAGACACAAAAAATATAGAACAAAGTAGTCTTCTTAGATGAGTCTAAATTCAATGTTTTTGGCTCAGATGGTCATTTTAAAGTCTGGAGAAAGAAAGAAGAAGGTAAGTATAAAAAAACTAATACATATAAAACTGTATGAGATAAAGAAGAGAATATTATAGTGTGGGGGTATATCACTTCTAAAGGATTTGGAAAGCTTTATAGAATTCAAAATAAAATAGATAAAGATAAATATATTAGTATCTTATCTGAGTGTCTTTTAGGCACTCTTTCAGATCAACAGCTTCATCCTAAAGGTATTATTTTTCAATAAGATAACAATCTAAAACATACAGCTAAAGCTACTAAAGCTTGACTTATATTTCAAGGTATTCCTCCACTTGTTTAGCCAGCTAAAACTGCAGATATGAATATTATTGAGCATGTATAGGATTATCTTGAAAGGAGAGTCAAAAAGAGAGAGATTCAGCCTCAAAATTCTGATGAATTATGGCTAATACTTGAAGTGGAGTAGTATAAACTACCTATAAAACTTCTTAAAAATCTTTATAATTCAATACTAAGATAAATTTAAACACTTAAACATATTAAAGGGGGGTATACTGACTACTAAAACGCTTAATAGCTATAGCCAGAAATTATGTTGTAAATAAATTATTTTGTGTTGAAGTTGGGGGTGTATTTTTATATAATTTCCTTTTTTGTAAATAACTTATTATGCTTTATTATGAAAAAAAAATTGTTGATATTTATTTGTATATTGTAAATAGACATAATATTTATTTATTTATATAAAAAAAAGTATTAAAAAATTTTGTGTAAAAAAAAAAATTTGAAGTTGAAGTTTAGAGGTGTTATTTCAACAAAAGGATAATAATTTTGCATGTGACTGTATGTGCTGCATGAGCTTTACTTGATAGACCATATTCTATTATTTGTAGTGCTGGTACTTCTAGCTGTTCTTTTGTTTCAGTCTATCTAACCTGTCTCTATTTAAAGAAACCACTAGGTCTTGGGTTACTCAATCTTTAGTTATTCTGGTTATTATTCTAGTTGTTATTATTCCTTAGTCTCTAGGTTCTATTTGAGTTCCTTTCTGTGTTACAGTTTCAACTAATATGTCCCTTCCTTCTACAGTTAAAACATTTCTCTTCCTTTAAGTACTCTGTTTTTTGATTCTTTAACAGTTGAATTTAGTTTACATCTATTACATTAGGATCTTTTACTATAGGCAACTTTACAGTTATTCCTCTTCCTTGAAATAGCTGATTCATATTGTTCTATTGTATTCCAATCTTTCCTATATAGTCATACTATTTGTCCATTGTGTTTGGTAGTTGTATATTATTATATGCTAATTCAACTAGTTTTATAGATAAGCCTTGTAAAAAGTATAATATTAAGGCATTATATTCAGTGATTTTTGCCTGTCTAGCTAGTATTTGGAATGTATTTATATACTTGTTGTACTTCTGGTTCTTGACTTTTAGCTTATTAAGCTCTTAAATTACTTCTTCTGCTTTATCAGAAGTAATAAATCTATCCTTAAATATTTGTTTAAAGTTGGCCTACTATCTAAGGTTATTCCAGTGTTATTCTATCCATAGATTAGCCCACTTTTCTGCTTCAGACAATCCTATGTTGTAGTTTGTGAATCACATATAGGATAGTGTAAATAGAATCCTTTTTTTATTATTGTTATAAACTACTTGATTAAGCATTAAGTATACTTGTATATCTGCTAGCTATTTTTTAACTCTATTTATTATCTCTATAAAAATAGGAGGCTTATTGATACTTATCTCCTTTATGTAGACCTAAGGGTTCTATTGAGGGCCAGAGGATGGAACTGGAGGTGGAACTGGGGGTGGACCTTAGGGTGGAACTGGGGGTGCAATGCTTCTTGGGTTTCTGCTCATTCTGTTTCCTTAGTTTGTTTGCTTTGGTTCAAGTGTTTCTATCTAGTTCAAGTCGCTTCTTAGTCTTTTTTCTACTTTATTTGCTTTTATTATCCTGTCTGGAAGTACTTTAGCAAATTTTTTGTATATCTTTTCCTAGTCTGGGTTCTCTTGATAAAAATATTCTCATTCTTCGTCTTTAGGAATAGGTTCCCAACAGTTAGTTGCTTTATCAAAGTATAATGCTCTAGTATTAAGCTAAAAGAGTCCTTCCTCTTACCTAGTCCCTATTGGTGGTAACTTGATATATTTCAAAATTTTATTATACTTAAACTTAATAAGTTAGCAAAATATAAAGCTTGATCTAATATTAAGAGAAACACTAAGTCTTGCAATTTATTATTTGAGTTTAGAAGTTGTCAATCACTGAGTAAGACTTAACACTGTCTTAGTCAGAATGTTAGCAACAAGATCCTCTTGTGCTATCACTGGCAGATATATTCAAGCTCTTTGTTTTGAGATATCAATCAAAATTAAGCAAGACTGTTATAAATAACTTTTAGTTCAATTTAAGAAACAAGAGATCAAGCTGAGAGGCTAAGTCAGCTATAGGCTCTATATAAATACTTTACTACTATGCAGCAATAT
This sequence comes from Pyrrhoderma noxium, assembly GCA_002287475.2. Lineage (NCBI taxonomy): Eukaryota > Fungi > Basidiomycota > Agaricomycetes > Hymenochaetales > Hymenochaetaceae > Pyrrhoderma > Pyrrhoderma noxium. The sequence goes on from CM008261.1 coordinate 753,084, forward strand.
AACTGTCATATGATTGTTATAATCAAGTCATATAGAGTCATAATGACACAATGCTACCTTATATATTAGTAAGTATGTGTTTATTGTTATAATACCAAGTCATATACGCTTTTTTGCTTACTTAATCTGCTTATTTAAGCCTTACATAAGCATGTTACCTAAGTGTATTAGATAATTATCTTACATAATGATCTTATCTAAGCAACTTACATAATATATTACATAATCATTTACTTAGTCTATTTAGCTTATTTTCTTCTATTTTGTTCTAGAGCGCTAAAATAGCCTATTCTATTCTAGAATACTCAGTTAGTCTAGTTAGCCTAAGTTAGCCTACTTAGCCTATCTTAGCCTATTTATTCTAGAACCCTCTTTTAGCCTATTTTATTCTAGAAACCTCTTTATTTATTATTGTCCCACTTTTATTTATTTATCACCCCACTTTTATTTCTCTTCACTTTTCACTATTCCCTAAATAAGTTAATATCACAGTGACTAGTCACATAGGTAAATAATATATATACACCCCCTGTTAGTAGCTAAGCCCCCAGTCTTAATCTTGTCTTTTCTCCTAGACTAGTACCTCCTAATACATCCTCTTGTCCCTCCTCTCCTCTATCTCTATCTATATCAGTGTATGCTGATTGTGCCTTGTCTTCAGACCCTGCTGACTAAGCATTCTGCTGACTAATACTGGTACTAGCACTAGTCATTGCTGACATTTATGAAATAAAGGTAGATGAGTATGAGAGTCTGAATAGATATAAAAAGAAAGATGAATGGAAATGAGTTATATAGAGAAAAGAATAAAGGCCCCATATGTGTGCCTAGGTTTATAACAGTAACATTGTGTCATTATAACTTTATATAACTCGTTTATAACAATCATGTGATAGTTGTATTACTATATAGTAGTAGAGTATTTATACAAAGCCTGTAGCTGATTTAGCCCCTCAGCTTGACCTCTTGTTTCTTAATCAAACTAAAGTTGTTCACAATAGTCTTACTCAATTCTGATTAATATCTTAGAACAGAAAACTTAAGTGTATCTGCTAGTGATAGTATAAGAGGATCTTGTTGCTAATATTTTGACTAAGACAGTGTTGAGTCTTACTTAGTAATCAATGACTTCTGAACTTAAACAAATGAATTGCAAGACTTAGTGTTTTCCTTAACATTTAGCTTTAAATAGTAAAAAAAAAAAAGTAAAAAATATAAAAGAAAATTAATACATATTATTATTTACTTATAATATTAAGTTAAAAGAATATTAATTATTTCTACTTAGCTCATTATTATATAAGCAAAGATTATCTAATCTTAATATTATCTAACTAGTGGAAAATTTATAAAATATTTAATAAAGTTTTATTTTCTCTTTATTATTCTTTATAATTTAAGTTATAGTAATAATTTTTGCTTTTTTTATTAAAAAATATTAATAAATAAAAAAGTAAAAAGTTAAGTGTATTAAGAAAGCTAAATAAATAAATAGTAATATATATATATATTTATTTTTTACTTTTTTATATTTTTATTATTTAAAGCTAAAAATTAATTTTTTCTTTTTTAAATATTTATTAATTATATGACTTTTTTATATATAATATTATTTTTACACTTTAATAATATATAAAACTATCTAATAGCTTATAGATAATTTAGTTTTATTCTTATTTTATTCTAATCTTTTTATATATTTATTTTTCTTATTTTATAGTTTTTATTTAGTATTTATTAGGTATAAAATTATATATTAAAGATACTACTTATAAAGTTTTAAGTGTTAGCTTAGTTTTATTATATAGTAACAATTTTTTTTTTTAAAAAGTATTAGAAATTTTTAAGAAAAATCTATAAATATTTAAAAATATAAAAAAAGTTTTTTTTATTACTTTGTATTTAGACTACTATTATAAAAATTAGCAGCCTTAAAGATATAGATTATATAAGTCTATATATTTATTATCAAGTTACTAAGTAAAACTTGATATAAGTATTACTAAGTATTAAACACAAGGTGATAAGCAATAGTATATATTAAAATATTAGTGCTAGATATAGTAATATAATTTAGACCTGCCTAAGTTGATCTGCTGACTCGGATTTGCAAATAAAATTGGCTTCTTTTCTCTGTCTTGAGCTATGCGCTGTCAATATATTGTATTTTCATCTGACAGTAGTTAGATCGTTTTAATTTCTTATTATCATATAAAATGGCGTATCCCTGGCTAAGAGCCCTTCTCCAGGACGCAAGTTTGAGAATGCCCTCCAAACTCACAAACATCTTGCTTAATTTTTTGTTTGCTTCTACCGTTACTGTTGATGTTCAATCCATAGCCATAAGTCTACCATTGTCTCCATCATCGGACACTGTTTTACTCGACCCGAGCTTGATCTCATTCTCAATTGAGCAAGACAGATGGACTGACTGGGCTGGAATATCATCTCCAAATGTCTTTCTTGTAAATGCTCTAGATAATCTTGCTCAGCGTACTGGTCAGCCACCCTATATTCGTATTGGTGCAGACTCAGAAGACCATACGGATTTTAGTCCCCAAGTTGAGGTTTGTTCTATATTCTTTAAGCGTTTACTTCAGAAAAAATAAATTACTTTGCTGGGTTGCTTGCATTTGTGCGTACATGATGGCCTAGTTTTCAGAAGCTATCTTCCCTGCACCCTCGGAATCCGTCCCGTACCCAGAAGCTTCCAATGTGACCGTTGGAAGTAGATATTATGAACTCGCATCTCACCTTCCTCGTGATACACATGTCATATGGGGCGTCAATTTTGGTACAAATAATCTCACTGCTGCCTTCCTTGAGGCACAAGCAATAAAGAATGCTTTTGCCTCCCCCACGGTCCGGTCGGCTGGCATAATTCTTGAGCAGATAGAAATCGGAAATGAAGCTGATCTATATGGGGGGAATGGACACCGAAATTCTGCGACGTGGACAATTGAAGAATATGTAAAAGAGTATGCTTCTAGACAGTGATTTATGTATGCTAAAGACACTGAAACCGGACTAATATTTAGGTGGGTGAATTTTGCAGAAAATGTGACGGCAGCTGCAGGTATTAGTAGCTCAGGGCCTAAATACATGGGTTTATCCTTTTCTGGCTCTTCACACTCGACGTCTTCTTTCTCTCCGCAGGGTGCATTTGCGAATGGTATAATTGACTCTGTTCCAGGGAAACTAATTTCAAGGTTTTGTTATATTTGAAACTGACTTGTGTATATTAATGTTTACTATCTTAAAGCATTTCTCAGCATAAATACTCAGGTTTGTTCTACAGTCTAATTTTACCCTTTTCCCCCTATCTTACACTGTGCATAACTAGGGAGTGGTGTTGCAAATATAGCGAACCTCCCTTCGCTAATGTCAAAGGCGACGATACGATCAAACCTCTCGACATTCATACCTGACATTGCCGTCGTTCATGATCAAGGACTAGACTACGTATTTGGGTAAGCTTTACCAAGTATATCTGTAGAATATCAAATAATTTGTCTTATTATAGGGAAACAAACAGTTACTTCAGCCATGGAGCCCCTGGAGTGAGTAATGCAGCTGGATCAGCTATCTGGGCACTCGATTATACTCTTTTTGGTGCGACTATCGGTATCAAACGTTTTCATTTCCATGAAGGGGTAGGGTACCGATACAACATGGTAAATTATTATCCTACACCTCAGAATCCACAGCCACGATATTGAAGTCCCACTGGTATAGATACAACCTGTGACTTTGACGCGCTCTATTATTGATGGAACTACTTTGTCCGAACCATTACCTCCTCATATACAACCAGCATACTATGGTGCTCTTGTAGCCGCAGAAGCAATTGGAAAAACGGGTGCATCAAGTATTGTTGAGCTTCAAATCAACGACACCACACTCGCCGGTTTTGCTATTTTTGAGGAGAAAGCACTTAAACGTGCAGTGTTGATCGATTCTACGGCATTTTTATCGACGTCCTCGGGTGAAAGAACATCACGGAATGTGACAATCGCCTTTAATGGTTCAAATCCTCCGCCCACATTCGTAGATATAAAGAGGCTAGCAATAAAGTAGGTCATGATTATTGTTTAGACATTCTCACATTCTCAGTACCTCCATTTGCTGCTCGAAAGTTTTGCAGACGACACAGCAGGACTTAAGTGGGGAGGACAGACCTTCGAAACCAGTGACTCTCGTCCACAGGGGTCACTACAAGTAGTAACTGCAGGTGTTAACCTAGATATCAGCATACGGGCAACTGAAGCTATATTGTTAACTTTTCATTGAATGCTAAAGACTCGTGACTATTGCCATTAGTAATCACGGTCAACAATTTTGAATACATTTCAAGAAAAAAAACTTGTAATGATCACTTTAAAAACTTTTCTAGGTATTCTTCAAGTTGAACATTAATATTGAGAACATCGAGTTATATCGGCGTAGGAAATCTCACTGCTTGTTTTACGCTCAGATGTATTACACCAAAATATGCGTATCAATGTTTGAAATTCTTAGTACAAAAAATACAGAGTAACGAGCGACTAGAAGATCGAAATATCGAGATATCAAGAAAAAAAAAGTCCGTGGATTCTAGCTGTGCTAAAATTACTTATAGAGAGAAGCTTATTGGTGAACAACCGATGTTTATCAAGCCATTGAATTGTGTGTTCTCGCAGCTAAAAAGGTGTTAACTCCTGAAAATCAAAACATAATAAATAAATAGACTAACCAGACTGTTTGGGCATTGCTTTAATATTCAATTCACTTGAGTCTATTTGATATCTAATGAATTTATGTGCAAGAACTTACCAGGATCCTCCTGAACCTACTCCCGCGATCTGGTCATCAATTTTCAAACATAATATACATCAAACAAGAATTCAAAATTTGATCTGTTTGTAACTCACATTGATTGGAGTGCAGTCCATCCCAACTGGGACATTTGCATCTTGTGGGACAAACCCGAGGAGAGAAAATAATCGCGACGCATTCTCCGAGGATGCAGGCTCCACGGAGTTACAGCACTGAACAGTACCTGTATTACACGAAGATTCCACAGAAGAAGGGGCACCTAGTACATTGGTATGAGATTATGAGATAATTAAGTTGTTCATGACCAGGCTTACTGATTGGAGCAGAACCCGTATATGTAGGTACTACTGTACCTATGGGAGAAGTAGAAATAATAGATATGCTGGAGGAAGTGGATGTGTAAGATTTTGCGCTAGAACTTGACGTTGTTGTAGGCTTAGGGTTTCTAGTCGTAGTAAATCTTATCGATGTAGAGATTGGACCTAAGGTTGATACCTTTGAGGAGGTAGAGTATGTACTACCGGTAGGGTGTGAACTACTAGTGGAGTGTGAGCTACTGATAGAGTGCGATTTACTGGTTGGTGTAATGACAGCGGTACTAATGCTACTTTCGGGACCATCCGAGCAAGAGCATGCCTTTGAGTAAGAGAAAGAATAGATTTCCTTGGCACAAGGGAAATCAGGGATGTAAATTATAGCAGCTTGAATTTGGGTGGCACTGTCGATGACGAACAGTGGCAAGGCAATAGCAACGAGCGAAAAAATTGCAAGCTTCATGGTTTGAAGAAAAGAATGTCGAGTAAAGAATGTCGAAACGAAAGATGCTTTATGAGCAAGGAAAGACAGAAAAGAGAATGGGAATTTCTTCAAAAAAAAAGTAGAGGATGCACACGAGAAGACGGGTTCAAGAATGTTCAGCGCCTTTTTATATCATAATCAGGGGGGAATATATGAGGTAGTATAGATCCTTAATATTATTCTTGAGAAAATATGAATAAGGAGTAACAGCCCCGTTCGGAATGTAAACACAAACAACGTCATCAGACAAACTTGTTCGGATGACCGACTTGTCCGGGGACAAATTGAACGTTGACTGGAATGGACTTCAGCTAGGGGACAGAAAACTCGTCTACCTTATGAGCGATATACATATAGTTTACATGACCAGTATGGTATCGAAAGAGCCATCTACTTCTTCGCGGGTAAACACACCCTATCAAGTCAAGCAATTTTAACTAGTAGTCTCCAGTTGATTGATATTCTATACACACATAACGATCGACAGTTTGATTACAGCCATTGAGATACTTCACCGGGAGGTATATGGCTTTGCCATAAGAAAAGGTGAATGAGGTAGCCCAAGGAGAGGTCCAGAAACAGAATAACCCAAGTTCTCGACTGATTGATGCACAAGTGCAGTAACTGCTTCCCATTGTCTCTGTCTCTCAATGACATTTTCTGGTATCGAATCCCTTTTAATTATTGTGTTTGTGGGGTAGGAAATCGGTACCGGGCTAGGTGTCCCAACTGCCATGAGAACACGTTTTAATTCATTTTCATCGAGTTTCTCCCCAAAACATACACGAATTGATTGGCGAAAACGAGGGAGAAATTTTGCGGGGAACCCAGCTGGGCGCGGTTCAGGCATTACATTCTCAAAGCCTATAATTTAGTAGAGTAGAGAAAGATCAGTTTTAAGACATGGAAATACGAGGAAAATATTTACCCGATAGCCACATAGGAATAACAACCGGAAGACGATCCGAGTCCGCTAATATACGGCCACTGGTAGTTTTCAGTAACACTATACTATACAGGGATCAGATGTGCTTACACTCCCCACTTGAATCTTGGAAGTTTTGCAACAAGTTCTCCGTCATGAGCACAGCCGTGATTGTCCGTATCTTGAAGAAGTTGATATTGATATGGTTGATTAACTTTCCCTTCGCCAAAGAGGTGCACCTAACAGTAAAATTAGCGCTAGAAGGCTTGAACGAGGCTCCATGAAATAAAATAAGAGGCGTACCCATAAACCCTCATTCAACTTCTTTATTGCCGTATCAACGGATTCTTGATATACACCATTTCCACGGAAGGTCTCGAGAACCTGTCCTTTACGGAAAAAAGCCGAGAAGACACTTTCTACGCAAGCCGTGATGAGCAAAAAATATAAGCCGTTGATTTCAAAAAGAACTTTACGGATTAGTGAAGACAATGTCTGAAGCCCCAAGGGTCCAACGCATATCATGAAGATTTGTGAAGCAACGAAAGGGTAAGGTTCCCCATGTCACGGGGTCGTCTAGACTATATGGTAAATCTTAGTTTTTGATTGAGTAAAAGACCATGGGAATTCCTACGTAGAAATGTGATTCGAGACTAACAAGAGAAATGACTTCAATGAATAGTAAATACAAGTGGATCTTAGCTTATTCACCAGTGACAATACCTCTTCCTTTCTTGCGTTCAGAGTCATCCAAGGCATTGAGTAAATTATGGATACCACTAACAGCAACTTGTTTAAACCCGATATTTAAGAACGCTTTGCAGGCGAGACCGACGACACCTATGACAGATGAAGATAGTAATCGTTGGACTATCATCGCCTTTAAAAATAAATTTAAAAATGGTACATTTAGATTCTTTTTTTTGGTCTAGCTTCTACACGTCACGTGCGTTTCACTGTAACCGAACATATAAGCGACCATACACAAAATGTGGGGAGGGCCAATCCCGACTATCATGACTAAGTCATTTACGAATTGATTATATAGTACTCCTTTTTGGTTATATCCATCCCTCTTGTATATACAACCATTACCACAAACTAGCGATCACGCACGGCTTTGTAAGATAATTTAGTTCACATGATCTATTAGTAAGATATGTGTTTTTATTTATTTACCCAACGATCGTGATTAAGTCATTTACAAATTGACTATATAGTAGTATTCCTTTTTGGTTATATACATCTCGTTTGTATAGAACCATTACCACAAACTAGCCAACACGATGGGCTGGTTCCAAGTGACTCGAGGTTTCTTCGCAGACCTCTTTCTTGCTATACGCGTAGCATGGTTTCCCACATTCACCACCGTATTCCATACACCAAGCTTGCTCTTTAAACCCCGGGAATTGTCCCGCATTTTTATGAGTCACGTCTGGTCAGTTTACGGAGATGGAGTCGACCAGAACTCCCACAAAGTTAAAACAGAACTAGTAACACCACGAGCAAAAGGGATAGTTCTTGACATTGGAGCAGGTAAAACTTTGTGATTTCAAGTAGACAACGCCTAATAAATACGACTTATGTATCTTCAATTCCTAGGACATGGTCATCTCATTAACTATCTCGACAAAACTCAAGTCACGGCATACTTCGCTTTGGAACCTAATCTCATGATGCACAAGCATATCATCGATAAAGCACACGCAGCTGGTTTCCGTGAAGAAGATGGGACATTACTTATAATACCTTGCCCTTTAGAGAACATCAATGATATCTGCGCCCATATATCCCAATGGTCCCAACGGTACACTCCTTCGGACTCAGGAAAAATAGTACCCAACCAAAAGAGTGAAAAGCAAGAAGGTCATGCACAAGTACAAGTCATAGACAGTATCACCTGCATTCTTACCTTATGCTCCGTCCCTTCTCCGACCTCGACACTACGGAACATCATAACGCATATACTCCGCCCAGGCGGTCAGTTCCTGTTCTATGAACACGTACGTAATCCATCCCACCAAATAGCCAGACTTCAGGACGTTGTAGCCCCCATTTGGCGTATTTTCTTCGACGGTTGTTTAATCGGACAAGACAGTGTGAAAATAATAGAAGAAGCCGGACAGTACAGACCCGGCGAAACCTTATGGTCTGATAGCATCGTTTGGGGAAATGAAGAAGAAGACAGGAATAGTTTGTTCTGGCATCAAGTAGGATACTGTCTCAAGAAAATCGATCATTGATGTATTATTACCCGTTAAATAGGGGAGAACTGGCATCGCGGCTAACACATCTCCGAGTTTTCTCGGGGTACTTAGATTATTGATTATCATGACTTGGAAATAAAAGTGGATTATATATGTAAATTTAGGCATATCTATATCGTACAACCCGAGCACCTGAAATAATCCCTACGTTGAAGTGAACAGAAAAGCACCTCCAAGGCAAAAGTAACAAAAATACAAACAATGCTCTATAACAACACACGTTTTTGAAGATCTAAGAACAATATGCTATACTACTGGATGAAACAACCACAAATCAACAAGTACACTCATCATACAAGTTCTCCTTCTCCACGTAAAATATTTTGTTCAATAGCCTGGTAAGGAAGGAGCACCAAACCATCCGATGAGAGCGAAGCGAGAGTGAGGTCTCCCTCATCACTAGAAAAAGGAGCAATCAGAGAGATCCATGCCAATTATGAAGGTTGTACTAACGTCAAGGCCGGGATGAGTCTCTCTATCTCTACGAATGAGTGAAACAGAACGGGTTTATTATTATCGGGTTCAGTTACTTCATTAAAGGCGCATTAGATGGTTTGTAACAATGAGCGAAGAGGAAAAGACATACTCATATTAGGTAACGTGGGTACTGCATCATCTAACGCCCTCTGCGCCTCAGGTAAGTGATTGAGTACAGTCATATTTAGCTGAGACACGATCAACTTTGCATATCTATTAATGAGTGAGCATTCCTATCCAGGATGAGATAAATCATGAACACAGACCGCCGTGCATGCTCCTGTTCAGCTCTTGTAAGCCGCCTCTCGATACTTTTATTCCCTACAATATACGCTGCAAACTGCTCAATCTAACGGATATGACCAAGGTTAATCCACGCAATCAAAAAAATAAAGAAGAATATCCACCTTCGCAAGCCTCGTTCTAACATAACTCCGCACAAGAAACTTGATTCGTTCAACCTCAGTTTGTACTAACATAGTCATGTAGTGATCCTCCTCACTTAACGTTATATCCGCTCTCCTCAACGCATTCACATCGTGCGTCTATAACAAAAACCACTTAGTGGACGGATTCAAATCATTAAACCACCAGCAAATCAAGCGACATACCTGTTGTCGTATAGAGTCCAACACCCGCCCCAGTAACTCATCTTGTGCAGGAAGAATATCAGGTGCATGTCGTTCATCCTGCCAAGCACGCATAAGTCTCTGTACATCATTCTGCTCAGACTCCCGAGAGTCCCCAACACCCATACCATCCACCACACCCCGCGTCCCAGGTCCATCAACATCCATTGCACTCCCACCACCTCCTCTCCCTTCATTATCCCGTCCATTCAACCGCTGTTTCTGCTCTCTCCGTGCCTGCTGACCACTCCCCCGCTTCCCAGTCTCATCTCTCCGTGCAGACTGTTTCGAAGAACTCCCAGCCCTGTCCGAATCTTGCCTCGCAAACGCATAAGGATTATCCAAAAAATCAACGTTGTCAAAATAACTGCTAGACGAATCGGCGCCTGACATCTTTACGGTAATTACAGTATAGTAATTTAGATGATCTGTTTTTTACCCTTTTCAGATCTATGCACAACTGTGGTTACTCAAAAGCAAATGATCGCCGGCCCTGAAGTAAGTCATAATGTGTGTCATATTACATAATCGTATTTTGTACAATGACTTTTGTGAATACAATACTGTTACATAAGCTCATGCGCTACTGGTAGTTTCTTTACTTTCAGCAGCAGCATCGGTATTACTCGTCTGTTGCTCCGTCTTGCCATCCGTCTCTACAGCCTTTTGAGCGTTCTCTTGCTTATTCGGAGCAGGAGGTCTAGGATGCTTGTTCTTCTCCTAAACGAACACAAATTTTAAAAAAGGGAAAGTATCAACAAAGTGCTCAAAAAATCAAAAACAAATACAATTCACAAACCTTCTTTTTAACGTCCTTTTTAGCTGATGGATCCGGGTACGCAACAGCAGTAACCTCTTTCCACTCCGCACTCTGCTCATAAAGTTCCCGAATCGGCGCAGTAAGCTTCGTAATAGCCTCAGTCACCGCCCCCTTCAAATCACCCGGATGAATCTTCTCCTCCGCAAAGTCCTTCTCCAACTCCTCAAACGTCTTATAATGCGCAGCCCCTCCATACTTCTCCGGCCTCACAACACTAAACACCGTCCCCTCCGGCGCATTCTCAGAAACAAACGGCCGTTGATCCCCAAGCCCAGGTTCCAAAAGCGTATCTTTACCAGACAACCTCTCCAACCGTAATTCGCTAATCGGGATAATAACAGCCTTAACGAACGCTAAAAGCCCGTTCTCCGTCACATTCCCTGGTTCACAGAACGCAGCCTTCACTTTCTTCTTGACAACCTCAGGAGCATCAAGGAAATCGATTTTTGAATTAGGGTCTGACGAAGACATTTTACCACCCGCAAGACCAGGTACCATGGCATTCATTAAATGAGCGCGCTTGGCGTACCCAAGACGAGGCAAATAGAGTTCCGCAAAAGTGAAGATTTTCCTCTACCAAAATCTCATTTAGCATCCCGGAACCATAACCCAAACGAGTTGAAAGGGCATGTATGAATACGACCAAATCCAACTTACCTGATCCACACCTCCAAACTGGAAATCACATCCCAAATACTGCTCATCCAGCGCCTGCAACCCAGGATAAAGCAACCCACTCAACAAAGGACTCTCAACCTGCTTCACCACCTCCGCACCCGCCTTCTTCGCATCATGTTCAGTCACAATAGCCGCCAACTTGTAACTATCCAAATTATACTCCCTAGACAACTGATAAGACGACCCCTCCACAAACCGTAATTTCGAAGTGGGTATCCCGAGAGACTTGAAAATGGCAAGAAGGAGGTGTTGGTAGTATTTAGTCCTATATGCAACGAGTTCCAATGGTGCTTTTAAGTTGTCCAAGAATGCGTGAACATCTGTAGGGAATAAGATTAAACAAAAAAGCAAATGAGTATATTCGTCCAGTCTTGGATGAAGATTAAGCCCTAAGGGAAAGGTAAATGACCTGCCAGTAAAATCGTGACCTAAGCCCAAAGAACCAAAGTTTATTCGTGTAAAAAACCCATAACATACAATCCCAAATAAACATACCTCAACCCCCGCTCTTAAGAAATCCGCTATCTTCGTCAACGCCACGAAATAACCAAGATGCGCTAAACACACAACCCCAAAGCATCAATACTCAATATCACATCCCTCCTAAACACACAAAAAAACATACGTCTTCCAGTCGGGGCAGTACCTAACACAAACCAAAAGAAAAGGAAGCATCATTAACACCCAACACCCCCGCATATACTCTCAAAATTTTTTCTACCCACCCCAATAACATTTCGGATGCCTTCCCTCCTTCAATATCGCTTTAATAGTATCCCCACCAAGGACTTCTTGAAGTCTTCTTGTTATAAGCTCATAACGCTCGTCGGCTGTTGCATCTGAAGACATCGTTGTATTGTATTAGGATTAGAGAAGCTAGTATGGAGTATGGTATGGCCACGATCTACTCAAAATCATGTCTTAATCTGGTAATGACTCATCTCGATCGCGCGCGTGCTAATAATAATACATAAATCAGTAGCAGTGGTAATTACTATCATACAAATCCCGCCTTCAATGTCAGTCTCAGAAAACAGAATATACAAGCAATACACAAAACACACAACACAGACTCCCAAAATCGATTTCAAAAGACTTGTCTTAGTTGGTTTTTATAGTGGTACAACGTATATGTACAAAGTGATTATACACATACTTTTCTATCAAAGCATCTACGAAATGAAACTAGAGAACATCAAATAAAAAAATTAATATCACTGGCGGGGGTATCTCCCCCAAGTCTTTTTTTTACATGCGGTCCAGAGGAGTCAAAGAGAGTAATCGCATAGCACTCGCCAAGACTTGACGAGCGCAAGTAAAGAGGTACAAACGAGCTTGAGCAACTTCCTGTTCTTGGTTCATTACAATGAGTGTTTCCCAAGCCGAGCTAATCAAGTGACTGAGCCTACAAAGGAACCAATGTCAATAATCTAAGACTGATAGCAAGAATCAAAAAAAATTCCGAAAAACATACTTGAAGCAGAACGAAACAATAGTACACGGCTCATAATTCTTGAACGCACTCCTCACAACATCCGGATAAGTAGCAAGCAAGAAAACGATTTCACGAGCCTTCGGCTCAGTGAGAAGTTCGACATTAATCTGACTGATATCCTCCCGGAGCGTAATCTGGTGGGCAACCTTACGCGCAACTGAGCACAAACGGACATGGGCATACTGAAGATAAGCACCAGTATCCCCATCCCAGCTCGTCATCCTCGCCGGGTCAAACTCATACGCAATCGCTCGTTTACTCTGCATATCCTGAATCTTCACACAAGTCATCCCAATCTGATCACTAGTAGCTTCAGGGTCCTCAATCTGGTTGAACTTCTCCTCATTACTCTTCATCTGCGCCATCATAGAATCCTTCGCCTCATCAAGAATTTCCTCCAAGAACTTCACATCCCCTTTTCTAGTACTCATACCCTTCACTTTCCCAAAGCTGACATGCTCGAGGGTATCAACAAAAGGTTCTTCCATCAACGAAAGGATCTTGAAGAATTGCGCAACGTGTAATTCTTGTTGATCTCCAACGACATAGATCATCTTGTCAAAGCGGTACCTCTCGTAACGTTGGATCGCACCAGCAACATCTCTCACAACATAAATAGTAGTCCCATCGGCCTTCTGAACGACAGGTTTTCCAAGTTTCCACTTGTTCAAGTCTACCGCGAGGGCCAGACCCGTTTGATCTTTTGGTTGAGCCTCCTCCACCGGTTGTACCACGGGAGCTTCACCCACTTCCTTCGCTTCCTTCGCCTCTTTCCGTTTATTATCCCAATCCGGTCTACTCTCATCCTTCGTCTTTGTCGTAACAAGGTTCTTTGCCTTGAGCGTTTCAACCGCAGCCCGAATCCGGTCGTTCTCAACTTGAGATTCACCAGAGTAAATATCAAACGTAACGTTCAAACGAGCATACACTTTCTCATAAGCCTTAATCGAAAGATCACGGAAACGTTTCCAAAGCGCAAGAGTCTTCTCATCACCATCTTCCATAGCCTTAAAGATCGCCTTTGCTTTTTCGTTAGTCTCCTCCGGTCCTCCACGCTGCTCCTCCGCCGTTGCATCCCCATTGATCCTAACATAGACATCAAACAAATGCATAATAGCATTCTCCTGTAACTTCTCTTCCGACCCATACCGTTCAAACCCAACCGCAAGCAACCCAAACTGTTTTCCCCAATCACCAAGATAGTTGAACCGAATAACCTCCCACCCACAGGCGTAGAACAAGTTACCTAAGAAAGTACCAATGATCGTACTTCGCAGATGTCCAGCATGGAAAGGCTTTGCAATATTGGGACTACTAAACTCGATGATAGTTTTCTTTCCCGCACCAGAGTTGTTCGTTCCAAACGAGCCATTCGGGTGTCTCTCAGTTGGCTTGCTCATCTCTGATATTTGGTCGAGAGCCAATCTAGAAAGGGTCGTTGTTCGAGCAAAGAAGTGCACAAAGACGCCATCGGAGGTAATACGCTCGATGAGTTCGTCGGGTTGGAACTACACACGCACATGCACACATATATACGATTAGATAGATGATTCGAATATGTAGTAGATACACGACATACATTGTCAACAATCTTCGCCACAAGGTCCGCAGGCTTCGCTTTGATTCTAAAGCGGGGAACAGCAACGGTGAAGTCAGCCTTCTTCCCAATGTCGACGCCAGTGAAGGCGGTCTCGACGGGAATGGAGAGATGTTTAGCAACGTGGGTTGCAGCAGCGACACGGAAGGCATCGAGCTTGCATCGGTCGAAATCCGTGCCGGGAATGTTTGGGAGATGAGTTAAAGAGGCCATTCCTCTACAGTATAGCCTGAATCCAAATTTTTTTCAAAAATTCCACCTAGTTAAACAACAGTCATGACAGATCACAGACAAAAACATACGAAAGAGATAAATTTCTTTTCAAGCTATGTGAATTTTGAAGCCGAAAACGATTATTTTTTGGTAGCAGAGTGGCACGGAATGAGAAGAGTCTTGAACTGAGCATATACGCAGCAGTTTTCTCTAAACAGAGTCACACTGGATAGTAGTCCGTTTTGGGAAAGCCATGCCATCGACCCGGACTCTCTCTGGTGGCGGCGCGTGCATTTCGCTTGCTCCTCACCCTTTCCACTCGCAACTCAAGCTACTTCATTCATCTACAAACTGCTCTTCTTGCTGGCAATCACGAATCTATCGACGTTCATCTGACAGTATCTAACATTGTATCAAGTACTTAATGAGCTCCTATCCCATACTTCCATCAAGACCAATCCTACCACACATCCAATCCAAATGTCCAAAATGTAGCTCTCCTCTCGAATTTCCAATCCCACAACCCACTCCACCCTTCGGAACAACCCTTAGAGTACAATGCTTTCTGTGTCAAGGAACAATGAATTATACCATGAGAGCTCCAGAGACGGGCAGGACACCCACTAGCCCGAAGGATAACTCAGGACCCTCCTTACCTAGACGTAGCCGCAAGATCGGTACTCAGGAAAACCCTCTTGAAACAGCCTACTACGAAACTCTCGGCATCTCTGTCACAGCGACAGAAGAAGACATAAAGAAGGCATATAGTACGCATACTTTATACTACAACCATACACCCTCTCACTTAACTTGATACGCCTCAATAACGTACAGGAAGACTCGCCATTAAACATCACCCAGACAAAAACAGGGATGATCCCGACGCCGAAGAAAGATTCAAGAAAATCGCAATCGCATACCAAACACTATCAGATCCAGTCCTCCGCAGGAAATACAACGAATTCGGCTCAAAAGAGAGCACACCCGAAGGTGGTTTCGTAGATCCCGAAGAAGTCTTCTCAACAATCTTCGGAGGCGAGCGCTTCATCCCCTTAATAGGAGAAATCAGTCTCGGAAAGGACATGAAAGCGGCCTTGCAAGAGGCAGACGAAATAGAAGAAAAGGACGGAAATGGTGTACCACGGCTTAAAGATGAGAAAGGGAATATCATATTAACTCCAGAGGAGAAAGCAAGGAAAGAAGAGAAAGCCCGAAAAGTATCAGCTGAAGTGAGTCCTATCATCCATATCAAACCATTCTCCGTTGAATCCCCCTTTCTTATGATTAGAAAGCAGCAGCTCGGGAAGCTAGAGTTAACAAACTCGTTGAAGAACTTGAGCGCAAGCTTAGTATATTCACCGAATCCGCAACAGGTACCAATGATCAGGACATTACGACCAGCTGGCGAACTATCTGTGAACTAGAAGCAGAGTATGTCAAACCCCTTCTCAAACAAAACCAAGTTTACTTACAAAGAGGAATACCCGCAGAGAACTAAAAAAGGAAAGTTATGGAGTCGAGCTTCTACATACTATTGGTTTCGTATACTCTTCCAAGGCCCGTCACTACCTTGCATCCAAGCAGACCTTCCTCGGCGTCGGTGGATGGCTACATAACGTCCAAGGAAAATACCACGTCTTCTCCGAAACGTACGTTCATCATAATCCATAATCCATAAACCATGCCTCCAACATCAAACATCCTAACCTAACCCCCTCCTCACCAGCTTCTCAACCCTCAAATCCGCCATCGAGCTCAAAGCCGTCTTCGACCAGATCCAAACCGCCGAAAAAGCCGGCAACCTCTCCCCCGAAGACAAAAAACGGCTCGAAGAACAAGCAGCCGAAAAGGGCCTCCAAGCCCTCTTCAAAGGCGCCAAACTCGAAATCGAATCCGTTCTCAGAGAGACCTGCGACCGCGTGCTCTCCAACCCTTCCTTATCGTCCAAGCAATTCGAGCTACGCGCCGTTGCGCTGCAGATTCTTGGAGAGGCGTTTGCTAGGGTGAGGAAGGATGGGGAGCCGGGTGCGGAGGGGGAGGCGGAGTATGTGCGTATTGAGACGAAGGCGAGTAGGGAGAGGGAGAGGAGGTCGAGTCGGGCTTGATTTTTTTTTGGATTGTAGATAAGGTATGTGGAATGTTGTCAAGGCATTTATCTTTCTTTCCCTTTCCCTTCCCTTACACCTTACACATATGTGACCGGCTTTATTCCAAGAACACTCGGCTCGATCCAGCTCGATTCACTGATCTCTGAACTTTTGCTTCCCTCAGACTTATTATACACTTCTATACAGACACAAATCCCATTCCGCAAGAAATGATAAAGACATAACCAAATCAAACCAAACCAACACCAACACCAACGCATTGTACTTCATAATGTTTGGCAATTCTTCTTTTCTTTTTTTCTTTCTTTCTCCCACCTTCTTGCATAGCCAATCGCATAGTTTTCTTTCACGTTCTGTTCCGTCCCATTCTGACCTTTTTTCCATTAACGACCTCACTTAAATGAATGATATCTCTTCTTCTGCCCTTTCTCCTCCTTTCTCTCCTCCCTCTCTCTTTCCTTCGACTCCCGATCTTGATCCCCATCCCTTACAACCTTACACCCCTTGCTTTCACCACACCAACATACATCCTTACATTGTATATACAACACCCCCCTGTATCTTACTGGATTGTACTGGATAGACTTCTCGAAAACCCTTGATACTAATTATTATTCATCCATCAAACAAACAAACAAACAAACACAAAATGGAGCGTGCCAAACCCAAGTGACTCATCATCAAAACGACAAGAGTAACAGAGAATGTGCATATGTGTATGATGAGTACGTGGCGAGAAATAGTTTTTCATTGTGCATCTGAGATCTAGAAAAAAAGTAAAAGATTGAAAGTAGGGAAAAGTGTAGTAGTAGTAATGTGCAACTATGAGTACGTATGCTAGTAAAAGAAAAAAATAAACTGTGTGCGTATATGTGTGTGTGTGTCTGTAAATGTGCGCAGAGAAGAAAAAGGGAAGAGGGGGGAGGGGGATGAGAACCAAGAAGAGTTTTCACGAAAGTATAGCAAGTCTCATAAATAATAGAACAACAAGCATCCAAAACACAAGGTGGGGAGTATCATAAAATCAAAAAGGATCAGAAGGACAACAGGAAGATGGAGAGGGGAAGAGGGGGTATTATATACCAGATATCAACGTATTAAAGTCCAAAGCTAACGAATCTAACTCTGTCCCTGTCCATCTCCCTGTCCCGACTCCAACCTCGAAGGCGTCTGTGGACCTCTAGCCCTCCCCCCACCTCCAAGCGGACTCCACCCATCCTCCTCAGCACCTACAAGACTCGCAATAGACGCCGTATGCTTATGCTTATGCCCTCCTCTCTCCCCAGCACCAACACCCATAACACCCTTCTTCGCCTTCGGTACAGGTCCTACAAGCGGTACAGCAGAAGCAGGTATACCCGGAGACCTATACGCAATATCCTCTCCTTCCCCAATATCACTTTCCCCCGAATAATCCGATCCAGCGTCTGCATCAAGTCTAAGCCCCTTTCCACTCATACCTCTAGAATGACCAAATACCCACTCACGTCCTCCTCCCACACCACCATTTCCTAATCCACCCATTCCCGAGCCCGTCCCATTATTCCCTCGTCTCGGAACCTCAAGATCATATATCTCATGCTTCGATATCCCCCTACTAGCAGCAACACCTCCATACCCCACCGAAGCATAAACCGATCCCGGTCCCCTCGTCGCATTCGCCCCCCTCAACTCATCAGGCAAGAACAAATAAAAACACGCAGTCGCCAGACAAGCCCCCCCAACCACATCCACCAAATAATGATGCGTCAAATACATCGTCGCCCAATACAACACCCCCGCATACCCCCACGCAAACATCTTCGTCCCCGGGAAAAAGTGCGCCCAAAACAGCGCCTCAATCGTCGCACATCCAGAATGCAAGGACGGGAAAGCACCAAACACAACCGGACTGCTCGCAAACGTCTTCTGGTACCCACTGCCCCCAAACAGCGCATCAATCCTCATTAAACCCCCAGCCGACCCTCTGACCGCATACGTAGCAGGCGTAAGTCCGTAAATCAACTCGTACCAAGGTGCCGCACACGGTAGCACAATCTGCACGAGCACCCCAATCAAGTTCATATACCCAAACGCCTTCGCCCAGTAATGCAATGCTTCCTTCGGTCGGAACAGCCAAAGGAAGATGGAGACGACGAATGGTAACGTAAAATGTAAGATTCCATAAGGCAGCCACGCCAGGATGTCCAACACGGGGTGCGTGAACCGAGTTAAGATATCAGAAATATTAGCTCCATAAAGCACGCTCTCCAAAGTCGGCAGCAGCGAAATGGAGATCGAAGGCCTGTAAGCAATCGGAATATACCTCGAGCTGAAAAAGGTGATGATCCAAGAAAGCACAGGTGTAGCGGGAACGAGGAACTGGGAAGTAAGAGGCACAAACAACCCTGTCACAAAAACACAAACGACTAGTAGCTTTAGGATAAAAGCGACAGGCCAGAGCGATACCCAAAAGAGAGCAGAGATGGCGTGGAAGAGATAAATAGTGTCAGAGAGCTTCAACTGATGTCGTCGTAATTTGGCAATTGAAATTCTAGGGTCGACATTCTTGTCAAGTCTGTTGATGGCGGCGACGAGCGCATTAAAGACGGTGTTTAGCGCCCGAGAGACAGACATCGTCGATGTCAATGGAGAAGGTGTTTTCGGAGAATTTTTTTTCTCAACGAACGACGACGCCAAATGGATGTCGTCGTTGTCAGTCAACTCAGTTTCCGTTTCTCACCTCACTATGATTAGAGGCTGCTTCGATGACATAAAGTATATTGACACATCATCAACACCGTCACAGTTACCGTTACAAGCCAAATATGGAGATCTTCTCCATTCTTTCTCACATGCACACAACGTAACCATCCGGGCCAAAACAAAATTATTATATATTCATACACATCGTAAAAAAGACAGAAACAGAAACAGAAAGCGCTACAATCATTAGCACATTGCTTAAGCACCGAAACCGTAAAGGGTGCGGCCTGATCGCTTGAGGGCGTACACAACATCGAGTGCGGTGACGGTCTTCCTATAAAAAGTATAAATCAGAAATCATATCCAGCTACCATACGATCGAATAATAACAAACCTCTTAGCATGCTCAGTGTAGGTAACAGAGTCACGAATAACCTAAAGTCATATGTTTAAGAATCACTCTTCGTTGGAATGAAAAGAGTAAGGGGTCAAGCCACTCACGTTCTCAAGGAAGATCTTGAGGACACCACGAGTCTCTTCGTAAATGAGACCAGAAATACGCTTCACACCACCACGACGAGCAAGACGACGAATAGCCTTAAAAATAGGTTGATGCATGTCAACAATGTGCTAGTAATAGCAAGTTAGCAAACAACTTACGGGCTTGGTAATACCCTGAATGTTGTCACGTAAGATCTTACGGTGACGCTTAGCACCACCCCTAATAACGACGACGACGAAAAAACATCCCTCATTTAGTTGACTAGTTCAACGAAGAGGCAAATGGATAAGCTACATACTTTCCAAGACCTTTTCCACCTTTTCCACGGCCAGACATGTTGTGTTTAAAGAGATATAGACGGAGGGATGAACTTGAAGTTTAGTATAGCAAACGCTCAGAAGAGTCAGAGAAGATGGTAGTTGTAGTTCAAGAAGGAGAACGAGACGCGCTGGCCGGTTATTAACGTGTTGTTTACACCCACAACAACGCGCTTCATGACCAAACAAAACAAAATCAGGAAACACATTACGAGGCCACTGACATTCATCCTTTTTCACAATAAAAAGAACAAGGACATTTCAATTGTCCTGCTCCAACAGTAGAAAAAGAGAATGATAATGAGTTGGTCCGTGACATAATATGCATGCCATTCTTTCCATACTGCAAAACAAGGTTTACAGTACCTTTTTAAATAAGCTCTAACGATGTATAAGTATTAAACACAAGCTTTCCATGATGTACAAAAGACAGTTGTCATATGAACAAATACATGAAGTATGGAGTCATACACAATGACAATTCGGCGCCCTATACAACAGCAGGCCGGTTAGCTTTTTTGTACTTTATTAGGTGATATTAGAGCCATTTTCTCTATTTTACAATCTTTATAATAACTATACACAATATGCCATGACTTGGATATGTCTTTATTAGCGAAATAAACTAAATTAAGAGGTGAGTTGTACCGGCGACAGTGATTGGGTCGGAGAGGAGTCGGAAATGATCTTGGATTGGACGACAGCGGATGGTCTGACTTTTTAGCGGACGAATGACACGACAATCTCACGCGCGTTTATACAAAAAACCCAGCGTCGTCTCCTTTTTTTCTTTCTTTCTCTGAGACATCATCCGCCATCTCCACTTTCCGAACAGAATCTAAAAAAAGTCTCGTATCCTCTTCTCTCTTGTTCATACATTCTTTCGAGCACCTTTTTTTTCTTCCGTTCTCCAAGGATGGCCAACATAACAGAGGCAGCCATCAAAACGACAGAGTTTTTATATGCCAACACAGACTTCACAGCTCTCAATTACGCAGAGCGTTTCTGGGCTCAATGGTACCTCTCCTTCAAGGACCCATCAATCGCTACGGGCCTTATGTCCTTTTTACTTCATGAAATTGTTTACTTTGGTCGTTGTCTTCCTTGGATCATAATCGACGCCATCCCATACTTCCGTCGCTGGAAACTCCAGCCAGGAAAAATCCCTTCTCCAGCGGAACAATGGGAATGTACCAAACTTGTATTATTCTCCCACTTCACAATCGAACTTCCTCAGGTTTGTCTCCCTTTTTATCACTAGTCATTCCTGTAATTCGACGACTAATTTTTTTTCACCATGTAGATCTGGCTTTTCCACCCCTTGGCGGAAGCACTTGGAATGTCAACCTGGCAAGTTCCATTCCCCGACTGGCGTACAATGATGGGTCAAATTGCTATTTTCTTCGTCTTCGAAGATGCATTCCACTATTTCGCACACAAAGCTCTTCACTACGGCCCCTTATACAAGCACATTCACAAAATCCATCACAAATACTCAGCTCCTTTCGGTCTCGCTGCGGAATACGCTCACCCCGCTGAAGTCATGATCCTCGGTATCGGTACTCTTGGTGGACCCATCCTCTACTGCTACTTCACGTCCAACTTCCACATTGTAACCATGTACATTTGGATCACTCTTCGTCTTTTCCAGGCTATCGATGCTCACTCAGGTTATGGTATGTATCTCTATCCTCATTTACATAATTCGGATGTCATATCTCACAACCCGCCCTTCCCTTTTCCAAAAAAGACTTCCCATGGTCTCTCCAACACATTCTTCCATTCTGGTCTGGTGCCGACCACCACGACTTCCACCACATGGCATTCGTCAACAACTTCAGCACCTCCTTCCGCTACCTCGACTTCCTCTTCGGCACAGACGACAAATACAGAGAACACAAGGCCAAGATGGCTAAGATGAAAGCCGGTGCGACCTCTCAAGAAGAGAGAGATGCAATTGAACTCAAGATCAACGAGGAGTTTGAAAAAGCTGGACTCGTAGCGGAAGCTGCTGCAGAAAGCAAACGACCATGGTGATAAGCTTCTCCTGAGAAAAAATTCTATTTTTTTTTTGATGACTGCATGATGTGGTAATATTTTGAACGGATTAAGATATACCAGATGTTGTTTGTGTTTTTCTCTCCTATCTTCTAGACTTTATACGCTTTCAGTACTGGAATCTAATATAATAAAATATAATAACATATTATAACCTGTAATCTTAAACATTCTGTTGCTTACTTCTAATTATCTGATACGCTACAATATGATAAAACTAAGCGGTGCTTCATTAAACGCTTAGTTATGTGCTTAGTAAGATCATGATTACGTAACAAAGTCCGTTAGTCGACAATTAGGTAGATGGATTTATCCAAATTAGAAAGATCTTTCGAAGCAAACCCAGAAGGCCACTTACCCACGTGTGTACCAACAGTTCCATGATTTATCTCACAAAGGGCATTTCAGACACGACACAATAATTATCCCGTTCACCACCTATGAAACAAACGAGTGTGGACAGTGCAATTGAGACTAAAAAAACACATGTGCCTCGGTCATGTCGGCTACAATTGTTAGCCGCAAATAACGTATGTGTGTACGAGAGAAAGAGGAACTGAGCTCCCTAGTAGTCTCTAAATGAATAAAAATACCACGCTAGACGATCTATGGCATAGACTTGGCCACCCCCCTCGCCTTTTTTTCTTCTAGGGCGCTCCGCTTCTTTGAGTTCACGACAGACGCCCGACGAGAAGGGAGGAAATGTATACGAGCAGCTTCCTCATGCGTCTCTGCCCCCTATTAGTGCTCTCACTCTCTTGCTGCTCTGCCGTTCTAGCCATCAACGATGGAAGCGCTAAGATCGTGATCTCAAACGATGATGGATGGGCAACAGCGAACATTCGCGCCCAGAACTCGGCGTTGAGAGAAGCAGGTCATAACGTTAGTCTGTTTTTTTTCTTTTGATCCTGCAATAAGCTTCTGAAGCTAGAACACCTTCCTCTATACACATCTTTACATATACACATCTATACACATACATTCGCTCTTGCTCCTCTTTATATATCATATTCCAAACATAGGTTATCATATCCGCTCCAGCAGAGAACAAATCCGGTTCTGGTTCCTTGGACTTCCCGCCGGGCCAAGTTGGTTCTTCGGGCTGCGAATTTGATAGCTGTCCTCCAAACTCACCTGCAACTGGATCTGATCCCGATGACAGTGAGTTCTCACTCTTATCTCTCTAACTTCTAAAAACCATAACGCTCTATTATGATTCCTCTTCACAAGACCGTATCAACTACGTGAATTCATACCCGTACGTATCTTCTGTATAATTTAAATAACCCACAAGGTACTCAAAAACAAATCAAAACAAAAATAAACATCCTCTGAATAGTGTGACTTCGGTCAAATACGGTATCAGTACCACAGGCCCACAATTCTTCGATGGTACAAAACCAGATCTCGTCGTTTCTGGCCCGAATGTAGGAACGAACCTAGGATTAGCCGTCTTCTTTTCTGGTACAGTGTATGTAATCCTTCCCCGCTAATCCCCTACTTTTCACCGTATTGTCTATATCTCCTGCTCACAATCTCACTTCTGATTTTATTTATATTTTATATTGGATATATCCATATACTCCACTTCACGTTAATAATACTACAGTGGGGTAGCTTGTGAAGCAGCAAAACAAGGTATCCCCGCAATTGCCCTATCCGGTTCTGGAGGTGCCCACGTCTCATACACAACCCTCAACACATCCTCCGACTCAACCACCTCCGCCAACGTCTTCGCCTCCCTCGGCGCCACCCTAGTCGAACAACTCATCAACTCCACCGCCTCCGCTTCCTCTCCCACTCTCCTCCCATCGGACGTAGTCCTCAATATCAACTACTCCCCCGCCTCTTCCGCCCGCGGCTGCACATCCCCATCGTCCTATATCTATATTCTCACCCGCATCTTCTCCTCTACGATCTTCACCCCGTCCGACGTCTCCTGGTGCGGTTCTTCCCGCTTGCCCACAGAAAGCCACGTAATAGGTTTAGATACTGGATGTTATGCGTCCATAAGCGTTATGGACCCAAATACGAAAACGGATGCGAGTAAGCAGAAGCAGCAGGAGGTGTTGGAGATCCTAGGAACATTGCTCAGTTGTCTCCCGTCTTAATTTTAAAGAAGTGGGAAACTTGACTTGTTCATCTTATAAAATCATCTGATGAGAGAGGGAGATGGAATCGAGTTTTGGGTTGTTCGTTTTTCTTGGATAAGTATTTGGATTAGTATAGTAGACTTTTGATAATATAAGTAATTAACTCGGGTTTATCTGCACCTTGTATCAAACATGAGACTAGTCTCGTTTTTGTTCGGTCAAATGCTTTGGTCTCATAATACTTCTCCGTTTGTCCGTTCACTGACGAGAAAAAGACTAGAATACCTCATTCACAATCAGGCACCTTCAAGTGCACATTTGCAATTGCGACTGAACATCTCAAGTTCTCTAACATTTCAAACTTCCTTTGTGCCTGCCCTTAGCTAGCTAGGCACGAAAACTAAAGATAGAAAATATAGTTGAACAGAAGGTATCGAAAGTAATATCAACACCGAAGTTCCTCTTCTCTCCATCTCCGTTTGAAAAGGAGAATACGTCATGTACAAGATCCCTTGACCTTCGCACCTATTTCAAAGCACAAGGAAGTATAGTGGTGTATAACGAAGCTGAGAAGGCCATTATCCATTATTCATCCTTCTTTCTATTACTATTATCGGTGATGGTCTGTGTGATGGTCTGTGCCCTCCGCACTAACATCACAACCCGGCCTGAATACACACACCCCGAAAAAAAAGAGGGACCATCTCATGGCCCAAACACTAATCAATAAGAACTTACGTGCCCCCCCAAAAATCCTCAGCTCCGAACGTTGCCTTCGACAACACTAAAGTAATGCACATACCCTCCTACGCTCCCAGCCTGCCCACACAATCACATGAAAATATATGAAACACACATATGCTCGTCTCGCAACCAATGAACGCAGCGACAAGAAACGAAGTGAACTCAAATCGGTAGTAGCAACGTGCATGCACAAAAACCTTATAACATATGATCAGATGACCTTCTCACATAAGTGTGGCTTCGGGGTCACGCTCACACTCACACTCTTATCAGACCAATCCAATCCCATCAAACACAACCCAACTTCCAATTTTTCTCGCTCTATCTCTCTCTCGTTCTTCTTCTAATATGGAACATCGAGTACGAAAAATGGAAGAGTAATAGAGAAGGTCGTCTCCTCCCCACCCTCCGACCCCCTTCACGGTGCAAGCGAGGAAATAGAAGTAAGATAGTGAGAATTCTTTATTTGTTGTTGTTTATCGTAAACAACGAGTAATAGAATACCCATGCTCACGACGTTCTCCGGTGTCCCCACCATCAATAAATCAATCAATTCGATATAATATAATACGTTAAAGTGGACATAACAATCAAGTAATAAATAGACCACTGGATCCTTTACCCCCTCTTCCCTAGGCTTCGAGTCATATATAATAAAACCAACCCGCCTTCCAAGTCTATAAGAATTAAACTCAACTTCTTCTGTCGTCATCACTCATCAACAATCGGGAATCAGCCACATGGTGTCCACAGCACATACATGATACACAGCTGAAAAGACCCACAACCCACAGCTCTCTTCTCTTCTCCCATCCTTACATATACGCATCCTCACCCTACACAATTCTCACATAACCTTCTTCGTCCCAAACTCTAAGTAAACAAAAGAAAGTTTAAGAGAGAATAAACAAAGCAATCAAAAGGGGGATCTTCTCTTCTCTTATGAGGCCACATGACAATGAACAACAAAGATAGAGATAAAGAAAAACGAAAGAAAGATCTCAACATAATCCACGCCAGATCGACAAACAGACACGCAGACAGAAGAAAGATGTGAATAGACAAGAAGTCAGACAGAACGATAGATAGATAGATAAACAAATAAGTGCAGATCTCGTTCATTCACATCACATCCATACCCCTTTCCTTCGAACACCTAACAACAACGTCGACACCTGCGGCTTCTATCCACAAAATCTACAAATCTTCACTCTATCCACCTAAACCACGCTCCGCGCGATTCTCAGGGGCCAACAAAATACTAGGGGCAGTGGCACCCTTATATTTAGTCTTCTAGATGTATACCTACCTACCTAAATCACATTACACACGATATACCTAAATAAACTCATAAGTTTATCCAACTACCTAACTACCTAATTACCTAGTTAAGCTAATTTAGATGTACACGCCCATCGGCCTCAATCGAGTCCAATCAAGTCAAGTCGCAGCGTAAATCCCAAAGGCGATCTTTCGCTGATGAGATGAGATTAGCATCTAGGGTCTAATACTCGGAACGAATGAGCTCAGAAAACGAAAAGAGAGAACCTAATATCGGTATTAATATCGATAATTATGTCCGAGTTAGTAATAATAATAATGAGAATACATGTAATATGCCACCATGGCACCCAACGTACCAGACTCAACCTCAAGGGACCAACCCGCTTACAGCTCATTTTCAGGGTATGTAAGCACAAAAGATACATGCATCGTCATATCCCAAAAACGCCTAGGACATCAGTGTATTTGTTATTTTGCTCGTACCTATCCCTATCGAGAAAAGAAAGAAAACACCCTTTTTAATTTCGGTAATGAACCAAGTCTCCATACACGTACGGAACTCTCCTTCCCCCTCCCCTCCGGAGTTCTTGCAACAGCGAAGAAGACACTCCCCAGGCGGGTAAAAGCGAGGCCCTCCCATGCTCTTGCCATAACATCAGACACAATTGGTCAATTAGATACTTTCTCAAGCAAAACAATATTTACTGACAGGATCCAAGCATCCCAGTATCAGGTCCATATGACACTTAAGTCTAGGTCCCAGGCCCCAGTGCACGAAAGGCCAATCAATTCATCCATTCTCATCCCGTTCCACCCCATCACCATCCCGACCTCCTGGGGGACGAGGGGGGGAACGGTGGTCGGGAGGTCCTGACACCCCTCCTTTTCTGTAGCGATTCCATGCACACACCATGCTCGTCTGAGGTCCCTGGATCCACATGCAACTCATGCGTACTCATTTCATTTGTAACCAGTAACTAAACACATCCCGATACAATGCAACGAGGAGTTCTAGATTCCGCCCAGACTAGCACCCCCCGGTCATCGATTTCAAAGTTAGTAGTTAACTATAAGCAATGAAATCACCTCGTGGATGAAAGAATCCATAACCCTCGAGAATTAAATCTTAAGTTAAACCTGGCATCGCCATTACCATTCCTGTCTTCCTCCTCTTTGACAAGGGATAAATAAAGGAAAGAATTCAATAACGCACCATCACCAACCACTAGAATAGAGTTAAATAGCATAGAACAGTCGTAGAATTCCGTCTCCAGCGAACCCTTTCACCAAGGTACACACACGATTGATTGACAATGAGCACAGATCACTCGCCAATATAAAACGCTATAATTAACGCTTATCTCCTACTATGGCCGTATGCCGAAGACACCCAGGACCTTCGATGTTCGATATTGGAAATTAAGTATTAAATACATGCCTTTCTTTACCTTTCCTTGCAAATTCCTTGTCCATCCATTCAGATCTATACCTTCCGCTTCCACGACAAAACTCATTTTCCCATATCCCTTCCATGTGCCCACAGTCTCTAAACATATCCCATCTCACAGTCATTCGGTCTAGTCTTCGACTTTCCATGGCCCCCCAAAGGTAATGTTTTTACCTTATTTTTATCTTTATTTTTAGGCATCACAGCACACGGAATGATGCTCCTCGATCAGAAAAGAAGTATCACAGTGATTAATGATCTACTTCCCGCTGCGGCCAGCGCACACACGAGACACACACTGATGTTCCTTCTCCGTCCAAGCGCATCCATCAAAGCTAGAGTCATTGAGTAAGAAGCAGTAGCACCTCTCAAAGGCCTAAATCTATCGAAACTCGAATTTCGGTAAAAACAAAGTAAATAAATTAATAAAAGCCCGAGGGGAGAAGCATAAATAAGCGTAAACAAACAAAATAAATAAATAAATCAGGCACAAAAATTCCGAAAGAAAGAAAAGCAAGGGAGAAAAAAAAACATATAATACGTGATTAGTTGCCCAGTCTTTTTTTCCCTCGGGAAAACGGATGTGGGCGGACAAACCAGACGGATCTCTCCACCCTGTTCTCCTGATCTTCCTAGCCCTAGCGCACCTGAGTTTAAACATTCATTGAACAATGATCGTATGATTACGTTATCCTCGCATCCCTTATTTTCCCTGACACGCATTTTCTCAACCCTGGATCTCATCCGCGTCTCAAGCCCATGGATCCTTTTTCTCACTTTATCAGCAAATGATTAAAGGATACAGCCCCTCCGGGATAGATGATAGTGTATTGCGTCTGTGCCCGTGTCTGTTTGTGGGTAAACACCGAGTGTACCCGTATCCCGTGTTTATAAATAAACTATTAATACAAAGATAACAATACAAATTCATATCTACGTCCACATCTGTGCCCATATCTATTACTGTAATCTCCTTGGTGTTTGAGGTACCTGCGCTCTACGGGCGAGGACTCTCCTAGATTCTCAGGGGGCGGGTGCTGAGACTTTCTCTTCTTTTCCTTTCCTTCCTTCAAGGTCATAAAAAATTATCCATCTACCCACCCACCCAACTCTTTCCACCCAAGCCCATCTAAATTTCACTCACTTAATCTAGAAAAAAAAAGATGCATGGTTTCTCAAACTAAATGAATCGGGAAGAGACTAGCAGAAC
Organism: Pyrrhoderma noxium; assembly: GCA_002287475.2. Classification (NCBI taxonomy): domain Eukaryota; kingdom Fungi; phylum Basidiomycota; class Agaricomycetes; order Hymenochaetales; family Hymenochaetaceae; genus Pyrrhoderma; species Pyrrhoderma noxium. The sequence continues at coordinate 782,246 of CM008261.1, forward strand.
CAAAAAGCTATTAGAACAGGGATTGGCTCCCCCTGAACTCCAGACTCCAAGGAGCGTTTACCCAACCCAAGTAATCCAACCATGTGGACGAGCATGAGCACGAAACCAGCACGAAAGCATGAAAGCATGAGTTAAGTTTTGACTTGCGCGAATCGAAATCGAAGCGCCGCTCGCCCGGGCTCCGTCGATGATTTCCCTTTCGCATCCTCTTTCTCTCTCTTCCTTCCTCCCCCTTTTTTCTACTTCGTACTTTGTATATGCGCATGCGCATGCGCACTATTGGGTTAATCAAAATATCAAGCTTCTTGGCGCGAAGCTGGCGTTGGGTTATCCCAGCACATCAGCATCAACACACCGGTGTCCTTCCTCTCTCCCCTTCTTTCCTTCTCACCTTCTCTCCTTCCGTAGAAGCACACACCTACCACCCATTCCCCCCTCCCCTTTCATCGAAAGAAGCCAAACTCTCCCTTGTACCGGGGAGGACAAACTAAATGCACAGCATCTTAATTAGTAGTAATAGCAGCAGATATCATAGACAGTATATATCGTTGATAAAGCCCTAATAGTAATACACTCCGAATGGCGGATTTGTATTTAGTTCCCCGAATCCATATAATCGTATATCGTATATTAATCACCCTCCCCCCCGACCCCGTTCGACCTCTCCCCTTCCCCTCCCGTCCCGTCCTTCCCGAGAGTCTCTTTGTAACTAACGAAGTGCTCCCGTTCCTCTCAGTTGTTGTTACTGTTACCAGGAACTAACGAAGAAGAAATAAATTCTTTTTACGCACTGACGAATTGAAAAGAGTTATATAACGAACGACCTGAGCCGGGGGCCCCTCTCATAGACTCGGACTTTCAAGATCAATATAAAGAGATAAAAGACATTAAACGACTACTACTACTGCTACCGACTCCTTGTGTTTTGAGTCGTAGATAAAAAGAGAGAAAGAAAAGAGGGAGAGAAAGAAACACAAAGTGTCACTGTACGTCCCCCAACGACTATCCTTATTCTTCTCTTCCCTTTCCCCCTCTCCTCCTACGTTAGATGAGTGACTGCGCTGGACGCATTAAATCTTAATTATTTTTTTTTCTTCTACCCAAAAAAAAAACTTCCCAGCAATCTTCTGGAGGGGGCAATCGCATCTGATTCTTGTACTGTACCGCACATTATATATTTTCCCCGACGCCAAAAAAACCACACGAAGTTCGGGATATTATTCTAGGTTTTCTAAATTCTAATTTTTGTTTTGGAAATTCGATAGACCCGCATTGAGCGAGTGCGAGTGTATATTTTAACTCGTGTGCGGTGATTTGGCGTGCGCTAATCTATATCTGATTGAAATTTCCTGAAATCCCTTGCCGCGTAGGTTTTTTATCTCCTCGTCTCTTAAGCCGTCCTCCGACAAACCGCACGCTCTCCCTCATCCCCCCTCATCACTCCTTTCCCTTCTCCTTCTACCCCTTCCCAACCCCCGGGTCGCGATTTCTTATTCTCCCTCTGTCTCTTCAGTTAGTTTTGAAGAAAACAGAGCCGAGTCTGATTTTTTCATCTTTGGTTAGCTATTCAATTTTTTCTATCCTTCTCTATGCATACATACATGTCTGTGTCTGGTAGTGTATACTAACCCCTCCCTCCTCTGATATAGGACATTCAGACTAGGGGTACAAAATGGTCTCGTTTACGGATAGGTTGAACGCTCGAGTACGCAATCCCATTTCTTTCTATCCGATGCCATTTTTCTAACTAACGAGCTTGGCATAGGTTGCAGCCTCAGGATTCGGACGCTGGTTCTGTCTAGAGGGTTCGGGTCATCCTCGCCAGCGAGTAGGCTCTCGCTTCCTCGTAAGTCCTCAATTTTCCCCCCACAACCAAATTCATACGCTCCTCCTCTCCGCACTTACCCCCCGTCTCCGCCCTGTATCATGCAACTGACAACCACAAAAACTTCATGTAGACGGAAATACGTGCAGGATTAACAACATGGGCCGCCATGGCTTACATTATCTCAGTAAACGCATCCATCCTTTCCGACTCCGGAGGACCTTGTGTCTGCCCAGCCTCCTCCACAGACTCCTGTGCCACGGACGCTGATTACACTCTTTGCGTGAATGATGTCCGTCGTGATTTGATTACCGCCAGTGCAGCAGCAGCGGCTCTAGCTAGTTTCCTTATGGGCGCATTCGCGAACATCCCTGTCGGTCTCGCTCCCGGTCTAGGTCTTAATGCGTACTTTGCCTACTCCATCGTTGGTTATCATGGCACTGGGAGTACGACATATGGTGAAGCCCTCGCAGCCGTTTTCCTTGAAGGGTATGTTTTTTCTTCCCTTCCTCTTGTCAAAACAAGAATATTAATCTTATTTTATTTTATTTCCCCCCCTGTCTCTCTATCTTCCTTCCCTCTCAACGTGCTTATTTAAAAAAACGTCTTGCTATATGCTATATGCCTATACACCTATCTATCCCAACTCGGAAAACTTACTACTCCGGCGGGTTCTCGACATTGTCTCGGTATAAATCCGTCGATCATTTTCAAAAAATGTCTGTCACTTATTGACGTGATCATTTGATTACCCAACAAAAATAAACAATTTTTCTTTGTTTATTTGATTCGTGATTCGCCACCCCCTCTCTGCTCTACTCTCTACGAATCTGGTCAAATATTTGCTCCACAATCTCCTATGTTTTGGAAATTTGGTGTCAAAAAAAACCGTACTATTTTTGTCAATATCTTTTGATATCGATATTATTTTGACATCTTGAACTCTGCTTATTTATTTATTTGGTTTTCGGTGATTTCTCCTTAATACGAACGCTGATCCTCTCTCCCTTCCCTTGGATCACGTCTTCGCATTCGCACTCCTATAATCATTTGCGGCATTTTCTTCTGATTCCTTAATTGTGATTCGATCCGGGGATTTCTATCTTCGATCTTTGATCTCTGATCGCTCGTCGTGGAAATCCACCACCACTAACATCGAAAAACGTCATCGTCCTACCCAATTGGATAATTGCGGCCTTTGTTTTTTTTTTTAATGAACCCTTAACATAGGTGGATATTCTTCCTCCTCTCCCTATTAGGTGTCCGTCAATGGCTCGCTCGTGCAATGCCTCATTCTCTCGTTATGGCCGTCGGTGCTGGTATCGGTCTTTTCATTGCGTACGTTGTCTTTTTTTTCTCTGTTCCCTCCAAAGATGTTCTTTGTGATTAACCATTCAATCATCCGAATTTATTCAGATTCATCGGCCTTTGTATGTTTTTCTCACATCAATTAATTATTTATAAACTTGATAATAATTGGGCATTCTTACAGCATCTTCCGGTCTATTCGTCGTCGGTGGTGATGCGACAAACTACGTAGGACTCGGAGGATGTAAAGCAGAAGGTAAACCCTACAGCCTATTATTAAGAATTCCTTAAAAATATCAACGCTGAGATTCAATCTCCTTCGTCAGACTACGTCGAGAACATGTCATACTTCTGCGCCCGCCGTGTCCTTCAGGACCCTACAACTTGGCTCGGCATTTTCGTTGGCGGGTAAGGAAACCACTTATGTTTATTTTATTTTTTTATGATGGAAACTAAAAATAACCCTGCAATAGTGTCTTTACGGTATTCCTGATGATCTACCGTGTACGAGGATCGATTCTTATTGGTATCTTCTTGGTATCGATTATCTCCTGGCCTCGTAACACCTCGGTCACCTACTTCCCTCATACGGATAGTGGAAATGACTTGTTTGATTTCTTTAAGCAAGTCGTTACCTTCCGCCCACTTCAGAAGACTGGTCTGGCCATTGACGTAAGTTATCAATTTATAATTCATTTATCTTTAGGATATTCACTAATAATTAAACTCCTTTTAGTGGGCTAGTTATGGTACCGGCCGTGTTTGGTATGCACTGATTACCTTCCTATATGTCGATATCTTGGACACCACAGGAACACTCTACTCTATGGCCAAGTTCGCTGGTCTCCGCGATCCCGTAACAATGGACTTTGAAAACAGCACTATCGCCTACTGTGTTGATGCATTCACTATTTCCATGGGTGCACTTATGGGCTCTAGTCCAGTCACCGCTTTCGTCGAAAGTGCAACTGGTATTTCCGAGGGTGGTAAAACCGGTATCACCGCGATGGTAACAGGATTCATGTTCTTTATCTCCATCTTCTTCGCCCCCATCTTCGCAAGTATCCCCCCATGGGCCACCGGAGGCGCACTTGTCATCGTAGGAAGTCTCATGATCCGCAACGTCCGCGAAATCAACTGGGACTACGTCGGCGATTCCGTCCCAGCTTTCCTAACCCTCATCATGATCCCCCTCACTTACAACATCGCATACGGCGTCATCGCCGGTATCGGCACCTACGTCATCCTCAACGGAATCCCATGGCTCATCCGTAAAGCCTCTGGAGGCCGAATCATCCCTCCCCTCTACGACCTCGGAGAACAATGGAAAGTACCCCCCGGTGGATTCGTACCCCGATGGATGCGTAACGTCGCAGCAGGAAGGTGGAAAGTATGGGAAGACGACCCAGCAGCCGTTCATGCGCTCCATCCCCAAATGCAGATGTACAGCTCCAAAACGCAACTCAACTCATTCACGAGCCAAGGATCCACCGCCGCACCCAACTCTCCCAACTCGCCCACTACGAACATCCTCGTGAACGGGAGGAACATCGGTCCGGGAGGAGTGATATTAGGGAACGAGCCTACGGCTGCTTTACCTCGTTTACATCAGCATCAGCATCTCCAGCAGCAGCATCACCATACGACGTTGGCGGTTGAGGAGGATCAGTATGAACCGCCTAGTCCGGGATATGAGAAGGATGGTTTGAGACCCGAGTCTGGTGAGACGAGGGTAGAGTCTCCGACTGCTGTTGCGTATCCACCACGAAAATTCGCTTAATTTCTTTAGGTTTTTCGGTTTCTTTACGAGTTTATAAGTGACGAGTATGGAATACAGGGCATGGAGAGCAGAGGAGAATTAGAGGAGGAGAAAGACAACGTGATATATTTTTCCTATCTTTATTATACTTGGAGGGAAAAATATGGACGGAGGACCTTTTGACTTCTTATTCATATTTTCTTTATTCGTCTGATGACAGGGCACAATTACATACTTCTCCTTTTACCTTTTCCTTGCCTTTCTGTCGCCCTGCCTCTCCCATCCAACGCCCCACCTCTTGTTTATCCCTTTTTCGTGTCCTCCCCTAAATTTCTCCAAATCCCTCCCAACTCCCGCTCACGACCCCCCCCCCCATTCCCATTCGTATCACTTATTTACTCACTTACTTACTTACTTTCCTTTCCTTACTATCTGCCTCTCCCTTGCGTATTTATATTTTTTATATTTTTTCCTTTTCACTATCTTGTTTTAGTATCTGTTATAATTCGTTACCTTTTCTCCCCTACTTTTTTTTCTACTTCTTCCCTCCACTTACTTACTTACACTTTTTGTTTGTTTGTTTGGTTGAGTTGTTTTTGGTTGGTGTGATTTGGCCTTGGCTGGCTTTTCTCTAGCCTAATTGAATCGAGTCAAATCGGTCAGTCGGTCAGTCAGTCGGTCAATTTGGAGGAAGAGTCATTTGGTCTATTTGTTTGTTTGTTTGGTATATTGGTGTAGGAAACGTTGATGTTGATGTCAATTGACTGTTATAAAGAGTACAAACAAACCTTGCTTGTTACACCCAATTTCACTCCTGTCTATTAACATAACTCTTTTTTACTCCCTCCTCTTCTCTCATTCTACCAAATCCAAACAAATCCAAACCAAATCAAACCAAGTTGAATCAGAATGTATACGCATACGCACACAGTTATACACACACAATACACTCGTACAATCCATATACACATACTCCACATGAAACCATAACACTATAACACAACATAACATAACATGACACACCACTATATACCCCCGTATTCTTACTGTACTATACCGTATACATATGTGTATTTGTCTTACTCCTACCCCCCCCCCTCTCCCGGTTCCCATCCTATTCCACTCCATCATATACATGTACACGTATCATTTTAACTTATCTAACCCTACCACACCCTATCCTCTTCCATCAAATAAACACATCTCGGCTCTACCTACCAATCTTAACAACCCGTACCCTAACAACCCTGTCGACTCTACCCAACTTACCAACCAACTTACCAGCCAAACATCCCATTTCTTGCCGCGATCAAAACCCAAATTTCTTGGGTGTGTATACGGGGTTTCTTTCCCCGTTTCGCCTCCATTCTCCAGAACCCCGAACCCGAACCCCGAGCACGAACACGAACACGAACCCAAATCCAAGAATCCAAATCTGAACTCAATAACCACCCGGAACCTTTGGGTCACTATCTCCCCTCCCCCTCCCTAGCCTCTCTTTTTTGTATCCAATGCCCACGATCGTTTTTTAACTCGAAACGTGAACTAGGCGTCCAAACTTCCAAACCGACCGACCAACCAACCTACCAAAGTCCACATTTACTCCCCCTATAATAGCATCCGTATCCCATATCCCATATCTTGTATCCGGGGAAGAGAAGGAAGCAGATAAAGTTCTAGGTCTGGATCACCAGCCAAAATCCAGGATCCAGGGTCATTCAATCGGGGTATCAGGACTCAGGACCCAGGATCTCTGATCTCTCTATCATCACATCACGATTCACTTACTTCCCTTCTTTCTTATCTCTATCTACTTCTCTATTTCTAGTTCTCTCTCCGTTGTATATTGCCCGTTATCCGCTATCTGTTGTATATGTTTATTACTCGTCGTTTATCACCCGTCAGTCGTTTATTGACCGTTTCCCGTCGTTATCTCGTCTCCGTCCCCGCTCCTTCTAAACGTATATATCATATCATATCATACCATTCTTTTGATCTTTGATGAACCCATTCATTCATTCGTTATCCGTTATCTTGTGTTTCAGTAGTACGAATTCGGTTGATTGACTCGATTCGATTCGATTTGTATTGATTTGATTTAATTTGATTTGAATACAGTCTTACACTCACTCCGCCTCGATACTTTTATTTACGGTTATGGTGATAACCTATTCTGCGAACGTGTAAAAAGGGGCAAAGGGGAAAAAAAAAAGTATACTTGAATGAATAAGAATAAGTAAATAAAGTAAAAATAAAACACCCATTCCGTTCTTACCCCTTCTCCTTCTCCATTTTATCCTTAACATCTTCTCTTTCAACCCACTATACCAATACCACTATCGATATCCCACCCCGACCTTCCCACCCGAGCATACTAATACCCCCTCCCCCATCGTAATAACCAAAAATACACCCTCAAACAAAACAAATCGCCCACCCACAACTCAATTCATATCACATAAATTCATATGATCTACATCCACAAAGAACCACCCCCCTCGCTCACCTAATTCGGGACTAGACCCTTTTTACTTTTAGCTCCAGGAACTTCTTTCGCTATATCTATCGCCCTTTGCCGATTAATAAGACCCAGAGAGAGAGAGAGGCGAGATATCGGAGGCTATTAGTATTAGTATTAGTCGTATTAGTACACGCATCAATATATCAATATCGATATCAATATCGATACTTAACACATGGCGTAGCATGGTGTTTTTATTCGTTCACAAACGTAATTATATATATACTTAATTCAGCTTGATTTCAATACACCGCCTACCGTCTACTTTATCGCTATTTACATGAGTATCAACACACGTACTATTTATTGGTTATTTCGTACAACATTAAAACGAACACAAACCAGTCTCTACCATTCAAATTAAAAAAAAGTGGAGGAAGAAGAGAAGTTTACACACTTTCTCCTTCCCATCCTTACCAAAAAGAACCACAAATCATACTTCCTAAGTACACCCTAAAAACCCCTCCAACCTCCCAAGCACCTCCCCCTGCAAAGCAGCATCCACATCCCCCTTACTAGTCGCATTCATAACACTCACACTCGCAAAACACCCTCCCAACCCAACAACATGACTCTCCGTCAACAACCTATCCGACCCACACGTCTCCACATCCGCCGCCGCACCACTCGCAGCAGCATTCACCCTCGTCAACACAAACGTATATGATTCCGCCTCATCACAGCTCCCCGACGCACCATGGAAGTTTACATTGAGGATAATACCGGGTGGTAAAATCGCTTCTCCCTGCCCCGATGAAGTACCATCAAGCAGAGCTTGGATAAACGTGGTACTCAGATCAGCAAAGACGTTTGCGGTCGTGGTAGATGCGGAGGGAGTATCAAGAGTCGTATACGATACTTGTGAGCCTCCCGACCCCGAGAACGCTATGGAAGGGATACCCTCTTTGGCACCTTCACAAGCTGCACCCCTTCATTACCAAAAAAAGGATACAAAATATCAAAAAAGGGAGTAAGAGAGAAGTGTAATCCGCTACGTACACTGTTCCAGAGGTTAATACCCCACTTCCGAGATTCGTTCCCACATTGGGACCTGTAACTACCAAATCTGGTACAGTGCCTCCAAAAAACAGGGGTCCAGTCGTTTGTATCCCAATACGAACGGACGTTACACTATGTATCCAAGAACACAGCCAATGAATAATTAAATTCGACTTTCCTCCCTCTTGCATTAACAATTACAAGAGTGACTCACGGGAATGAATTAACATAATTCAATCTGGCTTGTAACCACGATTCAGGATTGAACGGATTGAAAGGATCGATGTTATTTTTCAAGGATATATCAACAAAAGAAAATTATATACATACCATCATCAGGATCAGATCCCGTAGCAGGGGAATTAGGTGGACAAGACGAGAACTGGCATCCAGATGATCCAACAGTCGTAGGAGTTGCATCCGACGAGCCTGTCCCCGATTCATTCTCCGCAGGCGCAGAAAGTACGACCTAAACATCAAACAAATATAAACACCAAATATGAACACGAAATGCGGCTTTAAAAAATAAAACAAAAAAGCAAAGAGAAAAAGTAATAGAGAGGGATGGACATATCCTTACATTAAACCCAGCCCCGTTCAAAGCAGTGTTTAAGGCTCTGACATTTGCCACTGCCCATCCATCGTCATTACTCTGCAATATTTTCACCTGTGCCATACATACTCCCACCAAAGCAAAAAGGAGAGAAAGTCGTCCAAGGAATCGTCTACACATCATTCGTAGTTACCAAGTGGTAGTAGTAGAAGTGTCGTTAGCGAATTGTGTCAACTCCCTTGTCAAACCACGATCATTGATTCATCACACCCACTCATATTTATATGTACTTTCACCTTCCACTTCCCCTCCACTCATCAATTACCAAGGAGTAAATGAATAGAGAGCATTTATGACTGTAGCGCACGTTGGCAGGATTACACGTGTGCAATTAAGCCTCCTTACTCTTGGAGAATAACACGGCATGGTGCCACCACATGCATTTGTTTTCACCTGTTACATGTCAATTTGTAATTATCCACACACGGAAGACACGTCGCTATAGAAGGGAATTTGTAAGGCTTACCAATCAATATGTTATGTAATCAAAGAACCCTGCCTAGCAAATAGTAGTAAACATTTGACCTACTCAATATTCATCAAACTTTAGCTTTGCAATGATACTTAAGAATAGTCGTTTGTAGCAATTATTTATATACGTGAGGAGCTACGTAGCTTATCCCCGCCAACGTTAAGTAACCATCTGACTATCGAATTTTGACTGGAACCTCCTGACTTTGAGTGCTATTATTATCGAACGGATAAAAACCCGGTATCCAAAAGTACTTTCACTGGTCTGACAGTCCGCAGCAGCTGATAGTAGCGAGTAATCCAGTGGAGGCTATATAAAGAGATGCTATTGCTATGTGCTATTCTGTCCCAATTCAGTTTAGGGCAATATGTTCATCCCAAGATTCTCTAGTCGTATAATTCAAGAAAGAAGCTATATCTGGTACTAGGACACGTTCATTTTATAGAGTTATTTTGTCTTTTTTGGGGGAGTTAATGTAATACTTAGTACTTCGAAGTGGAAATTCTTGCCACACCGAATCGAATCGATATGTTGAGAATCAGGAAGTTCAGAGTCCGCCGGCAAGAGCCGCGTGCAGATCTCTTTATAGACAACTTTGAGTGAGCATGATCGTGAAGGCACGCACATTAACCATCGACAATACAAGACAATGTCCGGCCTCGACAAGGATCCCTTCTACTTAAGGCACGTCACCTATCTTTTCAGCATCAAACAATGATCTGACCAAATTGATTTCTCTAGATACTAGTTCGTGTGTTTTGACAAGTCAACAGAATGAATGCTTACTTGTGTAAACTCTGAACCTTATGGTTACTCCTCTCACTTTTAAACAGTACCGGCCACTCTGGGAAGCACGGTCATGAATTCTTAGAGTTTGAATACTCTCACGGTCGTCTGAGATATGCCAACAACTCAAACTACAGGAATGATAGTCTTATTAGAAAAGAGAGTACGTAACATTCTGGATGTTGTCTTCGAAGTTTGTGTTAAATCCATATACTCATTTGCTCGCATGAACTCGCTATAACAGTGTGGATTGGGCCTTTAGTGGTTAAGGAGCTGAAGAGAATTGTACACACCAGTGAAATCGTCAAGTAAGCTTCATCATTCGTCAACTTCAAGCGCCGGTAACCGACGCGTCTTTTACTCCCAATTAACGCGATGCAGGGAAGATGATGCCAACTGGCCAAAAAAGAACATCGTAGGAAAGCAAGAACTAGAGATCCGGTACGGGAATGATCATATTGCGTTCGAGGTGAGCTTCATTGTTCTATATCACAATGATTCTTTGTGGTGCTTACCCGGATTCGATTCAGACTGCGAAAATTGGTTCTCTCGTCGATATTCAAGACAGTGAAGACCCCGAAGGCCTTCGTGTGTTTTACTATCTTATTCAGGATCTCAAGGTATGTGCGATATTTCCATTGGCGGCCCTTTTTTAGCTCATATCGCGGCTCCTAACCCGCCAACCATCACTTCCTTGTTCTTCTATCGCCTTCTTTATATCCACATGTACTGACTTCATTTTCATTTTCATTCTCATTCTAGTCTTTCATTTTCTCGCTTATCTCTCTTCACTTCAAGATAAAACCTATATAGCCAGCATTGTTCTGTACCACGTTCTCTTGGCCCCTATTTGTTCTTACTCATGTCAAAGCAACCGATTAATCTGTATCTCTTTTGTTATATTCATTTTTACGTGGAGCATCCGAGGCCACTTGAATAAGAAAACGATGTATGGTTGCATTGGGTAAATGGCTATGCTTTTGTGTGACTTCATTTCATAGAAACAACATTCATAAGCAACGACTTCTGTTTCATATAAATAAATGTCCTCGTCTTCTCCAACTCTTTCTCCTTCCGTGAGCTTCTTCATTTGTTTTTGTCCGTCTTTCGGAATTTGAGACCAAGATTATTTTTTTGTATTGAAGATTAAGAAGAGGATGGTCCGGAGGAAATCAATTACGACGCGACTTGGAACGAGCCGCGGCGCGTCTCTTGCAACCTCCATCTCACCTGGCTCTGGCTCTGGCTCCGGTTCTAGCATGACATCCCAGAGCAAATCCACAAATGAGCTACCTGCTTCCTCTATTTATTCTCCAAACGAACGGGTCTTGTGCTACCATCTGAACCTCATCTACGAAGCAAAAGTCCTTAAAGCTGAAAACTTTACAGACTCTAACTCCCCAACCGGTCTACCAGGTCCTCATTTCTTCGTACATTACAAAGGCTGGAAACAGACGTAAGTACCACGAGCACTCTTATCTCTGGCACTCCCCACAGCAGCTAACAATATTTTTTTTTGCCTGTCATCTCCCCATGCTACCTCATCATGTATCACCCGTCCATCTCAAAATATACTACCCGGGGAACTATGCAAAACAAACCCACTCGTTCAAATTATTTCCCATAATTGAAAAATAACACAGCTGGGATGAATGGGTTCCGCCATCGCGCCTGTTGAAGTATAACGACGAAAACGTACTACTTCAAAAACAGGTCAATGGCGTGAGCCAACCTCAAATTAAAGATGCCGTGAGCAGCGCGTCCGTATCTGTCTCAAAAGGAGTGACTGGTAGCAAAGTTGGGGGCTCTGCTAGTACTGCGGGAAGAGTTGGGGGAGGGGTGGGAAAAGGGTTAAGAGGGACCAAGAGGGGAAGGGAAGATGTAAGTGACATAATTATCCCACTATCCCCCTTACTATTTTATTTTTAAGATCGTGATAAAGATACTAATATCCTCCACACATAACAGGATGATGGACCGCGAAAAATTGAGATGAAACTTGATGTTCCACCACTGCTGAAAGCCCAGTTGGTCGACGACTGGGAGTATGTTACCAAAGATAATCAGGTACTTTTTGAGGCCTCTCAAACTATCCGCCACTTGACTCATCGTCGTGTTTGAATTAGCTTGTGTCTTTACCCCGAAAACCAACTGTGTCAGAACTACTTGACGAATTCCAAACTTGGGCCCTCGCCCAAACTACTCAATTACCTAAAGCCCAATCACTTTTACCAAGTATTACGGCCGGTCTACGTATGTACTTTGATCAAGCAATTGGGTCCATCCTCCTTTACCGCTTTGAGAGGGTACAATACTCAGAGGCTCGCAAAAAGTATTTCTCCGGCCCGAACGTAAAAATTCCCGAGCAAAAGAGGATGAGTGAGATATATGGGGCGGAACATCTACTAAGGATGCTAGGTAAGTAATTGAACCCCTTATTCATGTTAAAAAGAACGATCCTCATGAGTTATTTCCTATATTTAGTCCACCTTCCTAGCATGGTTGTCCAATCAAAAATGGATGCAGACTCTGTGAATATACTTACAGATTTTGTGCGATGGCTGTTCACGTACGTACTTGATCTTTCAAAGGGTCCATCAAACTCTTCTATTGGTTGTAGAAATTAATCCGTACCGTCCTTTTTCAGATACATGGTTCAGGAACGAAGTCGAATCTTCATGAAGGAGTACGAGACTGCTTCGTCACACTATATCTCCCAATCCCGGTCATGATCTTCCTACACGCCCATCGTGTCTCTTCCTTTCTTTCTCAACCAGATCAGGAGGCGTTTCCCTTTGTTATGGGAAAATATATCAAAACCGAGAACTTGGTCTCTCTCTCCAATCAGGTTTCCTTCATACACTCAAGCTTTGACGCTGCACATTCGTTTCTTTCATCTTTCGTTCTTTTTTCTCGTTTATTGTACTCTAAGTTCCGTTTACTTATTATTTACCTTGTACCTTACCACACATATCTTGACAATTTGCAACATCACAGTGAAACGCACCAAATTATGTCTGACTGTCATACTCAAACTAGGTTTATGCGGGCCTCGTAATTCGGTGAAATGCGAACTGCTCAAGACGAGCTTCTTGGATAATCTCTGCTATGTGGCCCGGTACTTCAGTAACTCCTGTCTAGCCCTGCTCGTATAATCTTATAGCTGTTCTTCTTTCGATAACCTTCAGGGCCCCTTCCACGTAAAAAATCCAACAGTGCAAGAAATGCCACCGCAGAGAAGTCGATGTTTACTAACCACTGATCGTGCAATCGTCCGTAAATCCGTGAAGAACTGTGTGAAAGCTATCAAGGCATCTTGGTCCCTGCTTCAGATTGATACTCTGGATAATGACTGATAATAATAAACCACTAATCAAATCCGAGCTCAAGTTCTTTTGAATAATCTCGAAATAGACTTACATTACTCAAAAGAATCAGCTGCTACATCACCAATGGCTCTTTCCGCGAAGTTTGTTCGCTCGCATATCATATTCAAAAAGCTTAACTGTGATAACGGGTAAGGTCCCCGTCTTAGTCTCGTTCCTGGTGAATACATAACAGTGACCGCTAAAATCTATAATCAGTTTCAGATATCTGGGTATATTTCCTATAAGGTAAGCATTCTTTGATGCCAGCTATGACAAACTTTTCGATTCACAGGATAATCAAGAATCTCACCACATACATACCATACCTTTCGACGAAAATGTCAATTCCTCGACTTAAGACAAACCCTCATCTCTTCGTCTCATAAACCTCTGGGATTCTCTTGACATGTTTTTCTGCTCCAAAACGAAGGAAGTCTTTCTTAACAATTCAAAACTCAGCGAGGTAAGGTACGCTATACCCAGCTTCTTCTTAGTCAAGTGGAACCTGACCTGTTTTTGTAGCTTGAAATACTTGATCCCTCAGCGATGATCCGTTCGAGATGTATACGGAACCGATCTAGCATGAGATCACTAGAAAGGAATCTTGCATGTTCTCACCTCCTTTACCAACCCGCGGCACATATCACTAGGTTGTCATTTTTAATTGAAACTGATATGTCTGTTTACCGACGACTACGAACTACCTCCTGGAACAACTTTGTCAAACTCATCACTACACACTAGTTGACATCTCTTTGGCCACAGTCAACTCAGCTTGAAACAATCAATCTCCCATTATTCCATGTCCAAGCATTTGATAACTCGTCTGCTCTCATCCCACGATCTGATGCTATTTCGGGTATCATTCTCATCCCAATCGGGATATCTACTTTCCTTTTTCTCATCTCTCTCACAAGGTCTTTGCTATGTACTCGGAGCATATTCCCATACCGACTGAAGTCTCGAACTCCAAAACCTCCTCTCACCAAGTTAAATACCATTCTCTCCCTCAAACGGATGCAATCAATCTTCGTCTTCTCCTAACTTCCTAACCTCCTTTTCTCCGTACCTCAACTTCTTGTGGGTAAGCTCTCTTTCAAAATTAGAGACCTTGATTCCCTTTCCATCATTTGTTCGGATTCCTCCACGTGTTCAGTGTTCCCAATAATTTGAAAAGTATTCCACACCCAAATCTCCCTCCCTCTCGAGTGGTTGATTACCCGCGACGTCGGCTTTTCTCTTAATTCTTTTTCTCGTGAGTCATTATGTGATATTTTCGGTGCACAGGGGAGATACGCGAACTCGTTTCAGGACACCCGAAATTTTATACAAAGATCGACAGAGAGCGCTCGGAGGATAAAAGGTAGCAATGGACCGACCACTACTGGATTTTTGAACACCCCTCAGTATCCTAATACTTGGGTAGTGATCAATCTTTGGGGAGTACGCCCATATAGGACATCATGTTTACCGACCTACTTTACATCGCTACTTGCTTCTTCTCCCTGGCAGCTGCTCAACTATCGCCAACAGGCCCTCGTATAATTGTAACAAATGATGACGGCTGGGCAACTGCCAATATCAGAGCCCTATTCTTTTCTTTGGTTGAAGAGAATTATAATGTAAGTCTTTAAGGATCACATAAGGTGGACCTATACTCTCAAATATACAATATTGAACGATCTAACTTGATATCAACCTACTAGGTCGTCCTCTCTGCTCCTGCTTTAGATGCGTCTGGTACTGGCTCTTTGGACCTACCTCCAGTACCGGTAATACTTGGATGCGAGTTCGCATCATGCCCACCTGGATCCCCTCCGGCTGGACAAGACAACCAAAGTAGTGAGTTAAACTACTCAATTATCAAGACTATCACATACATATGAATAACAATCTGTCCGATTCTTATTCTTGTATCCTGACAGGTCGGATGAATTATGTCAACTCTTTCCCGTCAGTATATATTTATGTTTTTTTTTTTCCGTGGTACGCTGCTGTGTTCAGTTGCCGGACGTTAATAAAATATTTATGTTTTATGTACCCTTGACTACAACTGATCCTCTGTATCTCCCTAGAGCAACATCCGCAAAATTTGGAATTCAACAATTTGGCCCTACCTTTTTTGATGGCCAAATGCCAGACTTAGTGGTTGCCGGCCCCAATGTTGGTAACAATCTAGGAATCGTTGCTTTACTATCTGGGACAGTGTATGTTATATTTTCTGATTTCTTTCTCCGTCTCTTCTATCTTTAAATTATATCTCAAACTTACTATTTGATGTTGAAAAAAAATAGAGGAGCAGCCTCAGCAGCATCCCAACTCGGCGTCCCAGGACTCGCCATCTCCGGCGCCTTCTCCACCGCAATGTCCTTCGAACAACTCTCAACCTCCTCCCAAGCCACAACAGCTGCCGAAGTCTACGCATCCCTCACCGCCGACCTCATAGCAGCCCTCCTCAAACCCGGCCACAGCATCCCAATCCTCCCTTCCTCAATAATCCTAAACGTAAACTACCCAGAAGCAACAGGCTCCTGCCAATCCCCCGACTCCTTCAAATTCGTCCTCACTCGTTCGGTCTCCATCCCCGTATTACAGATCCTAGCTCCAAGTGATGTCACAACCTGTGGGAGATCCCGGCTTCCCACAGAATCGGACCTTATTTCGGAGAACGGTTGTTTTGCTACCGTGACTGTCTTAGATGCCGTAGACGGTCTCGACGTAGACAAAGATACTCAAGCAGCTGTTCTTAACCGTCTTGATGGTTTCCTTTCCTGTCCATGAAATTCCATGAACCCTCCTACGACCCCTCTCCCCTTTGATGATGATAGACGTTTCTAACGTACACGAGAAAAAAGTTACTATTATTTTCTTATTTTCTCCCCTTCTTTGGACTAATTATCCGATTTCGTTATTTCCATTTTACGTTTACGATTATCAAAACAGCCTCTTATAATAAGTCAGATGCAATCATACATGTACATGTATTTCATTAGGATATGTCTAGTAGTTTCAAAGCGCATCACGGCAAACACGAAGAGGAATGTTCCCCCTTCGATCAACAGAGTATTTGATATCGTGTGATCCGTAGATACAGGTGAGGGTATAGTATAATGTACCTAGTAGTCCTTTAAAGAACAACAAGTATTTTGTTAGGGCCGACATATGCAGTATACCTCACTATTAACTATATATGTATACGATTATATAAAAAGGGAAAAAAAATTCCAACCACTGGTATATATATCGCTTCATGAGTCTTGCCAGAAAGGCAATGGGAATAAAAACAAAACAAAACATCTCATTTCATTTCATCGAGAACCACGCTTTTCATCCACGACTGCACGCACCCAACAGTGTAAAACCGTTTCGAGCATGTTATCCCAGCCAGGATCGCGTCGCGCAACGAGTTTTGCATCAAACTCAATTAATGGTACTTCTCCAGTCCCAGCTATAAATTTCGTGCGCGCTGGGGATGGAGAACGGTTTGGAGAATTCGGACCCGTCGTTGGAGTTTTGGGTCGACCGAGAGAAGAAGAGTCACTGCTTGTAAGAGTTAAGGATGGTAGGGATGGTAAGGTTGGCAGCGACATTGGAGTCGTCAGTGGAATATTATAACGAAGTTTGAGTGCACTATATTTATGGTTATGAGATTATGAGATAACGAAAGCACCATAGAATTTGCTAAGGAAAAGGACTTACCCAGCCCAAAGACGTAGGTTGTCCGTCCGTCTGAACGTCCATCCAGTCTTCCGCTTCTTCCTGGCTTCTTCGTCATCATCATCCTCTTCTATCCTCGCTTCCAAGGAAGCTATATCATGAATGGCATCTTTATTGATATATCCCCACATCTTACGACTTCTTCGAATCCCCACATTGTAAGCATTACATAAAAGTTGACCTGATGATAATGCTGTCAAGAGCTGAACGCGGGAAGTATAAGGTGAAGGCAGTAAGGGAAGCAGCGAGTTAGGAAGCAAGACAGTGAGAAGAGCGTGTGCACGACCTAAATTGGTTTAGTTAGTATTCCCAAAATACGAAATACGAAGAACTTAAAAGACAAGATACACACCCATAGGATCTTCACTAAAGCTGTAGCGTTTTGCCCAGTCTGGAAGCTCATTATCGCTTATACTGTCTTCGCCCTCGGAGTGGTACATTGGTTCCGGTTCCTCAGCAATCGACATGTTATTTATTGCTTCGAGTATTCCCGTCGATACGACTCTCCTGTCATTGCGTTCTGGTGACATTTCGTCTCTCCGCTTTCCTAAACTTGAACGACGACCTTTGGCCTTCCCTTCTCTTTCTGCACGAGCTCTTTCAGCAGCCTCACGCTCCCAACCTCGTGTACCATCCTTACTTGGCCCATCGAAGAGAGCTTCGTCCACGGAGTCAAGATATTGGCTCACAATAGAGCATTCTGGCGAAAGATCGGAAAGTTTGATATCCTGTCGATATAACCATCCTCCTCCAAGGACAAGACGTTCATCCCAAACTTCTCGCTTCTCGTCATCCACATTATCAAATATATCTTCGTCGTCATCCCACACTGGAACCGCTTCGTCACGACCAGGAACAGACACAACAGAGATAGCAAAAGAGACATCATGACCTTGAGCTGGAGAATGTCGTGTCGAATATCCATTCTCATCATCGTCTAGTACAGTTATGATTGGTTCTGGAGAACGAGAGTCTTGAGATGAAAGGCGATCACTCTGAGCATCGTATGCTTCATCAGAGAGAGGTAAACGTGCTCTTTCTTCTAGTGCCCGTAAAGAAGTCAAAGTTTCAAGAGCAGAGCGGCGAATACGAGACAGAGGATCGGTGTCGGAATTCGGATTTGATACCAAACGTTTCTTGGGGTTCGGCTTTAAGTTCCCAGGCTGAAAATGTGTTTTATGAAGCTGAGCCGCAATAGACTCATCTGGCAGAGAAAGACAATAATTTCGGACAGAACGAATAAGTTGAGTGGTTAGCCTAAGAGAAGTAAGAACGTCAAAGTTGTCTTCTGGTTTAGTATTCACAGCGGGATCTCTGCTAAATCCCCAGCACTCTGCAACGGCTTCCAGATCCTTGATAACACCGGGCTTGATAATCTCGGGATCCACTTCATATGTTTTTTCCACAGGTGGATACTGAGGTCGATTAAAAACAGGAATAGCCGGTGACGGTGGTAGATGGAATTCCTGTATACTTCCAAGCGACGGTCTCAATGGACGGTTATTAGGACCCCCGATCGCCGGCACAAGACCTTTACTTTCTTTCAAGGCACTATACTAGTTCAGCAGCGCATATGACAAGTAAATCGAATCACTCACTCTTGTTTTGCAGCAAGACCGGTCTTTGTGAAGTAGTGCTGCAAGTGTTCAATGCTCCCGAGAGCCATCACACTCTCCCTCTTGGCAGCACTCCTGCTGAATGGTTTCTGTAATCTGTTCGAGGAGTTCATGTTTGGATAAAACGCAGTCTGTCGGCGGGCTTTCTTTACACTAGCATTTGAGGTGGCCGCAATTGCATCCTCAGTGATAGTCGAAGTAGATGATGGTGGAAACTCAAAAACTTCGAGTTTCTCCTCAGGACTAAGAGCAACCGGTGAAGCTGTGAAGGACGGCATTATCATCAGCGCCCTTGGTACGTCTCAGGACGACAGCACGACACTAGAAATGAGGTAATGAGTAGTTTTTGAGTCCCATTAGTTGATCGCATCGGACGCGTCGATGAAGATTACACGGCTTGCTCAATGTTTCGACCACGTGGAACCATTATGCCTGTATGATAAATCATCAATTACCACTACTGCCCGCTAATTTTTTAATTTTCTCTGTGGGAACCGAAATGACTCTTCACAAATCATTCTTGTCCGACATGGGCCGGATTCAGTTTCAACGTCGGCTTGATTTTGGTCAGCCATCACGAATAGCTTCACACACAGGTCGGTGTGTTTTATAATTAAATAATTATTTACGCGACTTGACAACATGCAGAAATGGCAACAATGACAAACACAACACAGGGCCATCAGGGGAATGTAGACTTTTTCAAAAAAAAAAATGAAAATGATAGTATAAAGTCTCACTTGTGTGAAGTTGTACCCGAATCGGTTCAACCCCCTTCGCGGACTGTCGTTATTCGGGGCACATATCATACACTTTTAAAAGCAAGCATTCATAATGCCTTTCAAAGTTATCGTTCTCGCACAAAAGTGCGAAGGCTGACAGCCGCGTACGGCGACTCCAAGTATCCGATCTGACTTATACATCTATCAGTCGCTCAACATTTATCGAGGCAACAATATTAGGAGTAGATGTCAATCCGACAGTATAGCCTATGAGAGAGCCGCGATGGTCAGTTGATAGACGTAGACGTATTCGACAACGTTGAATAGTCCAATATTGTATCGGCCCGACTTGAAGGTACGGTACCGAACGCAAGAACGGAGATACAAGCTCGACGAGCGGCCTTAAGAGGGCCCCAAGGATAGTCTTCCTTCAAGTTGGAGACCTTCGGAACAGAATGGCCAATGAAATAACCAGGATAAAGATACAAAGTATTTAAGGTTAGACACCAGTGCAGTTTAGGCGGGTAAAATCAACTAACATAGTAGCAATTATATCACCCCGTATGATTTGTCAGGATTTTATGAACAGAAAGATGAACAGAAAGGTGAACGACAAGTCACCTATCTTAACATTTCCCTCAACAATGACACCTGCTATACGTAGGTAGCTCCGTTTATTTCAAAGCAATCCACTGTCATATAGTCAGAATTACTATCTTCGATGAAGACAAGGGAATTTACTAGAACACAGATATAATCTTCCTAGTCCTAAACAATTAAGGCGGTAATCGGGTTCAGGAAATCTAATGGTGTATACTTCTGGTATCGTACGGAGAAATGTTTCTGTCTCTGATTCATCAGCTGAAAGGCCAGATATAAAACACTACCTTATCTTTGCGGATAGACTTATTCCTTTCAGTTAATAAACGAAAATATCACAGAACAGATATATTACGCGACATTACAACGCGCAGTAACAAGATTCAAAACACTGACAAACACAACATAGAGAGGGTATCAAACGAGCGTGTTAGTTAATGAAACGGTAAACTAAAGTATCTGGAATATGAATGTGCATCCAAATCAACTCAAGCTCCCTCAAAGACCAAGGTTAATCGGGGTACATCCAAGAGCAACAACGCCATCTACAAAAAATCATCAATAAAATCTCTACACTAATTTTTTGGAGGGGGACTTACTGAAGCTGTTGTTCTCACAACAGACTGGCTGAGAAGCACAGTTGCTTCCACCACCAGCACCAATGACCTGTAGTTCTCAGAGTTAAGCCTTTCAATTCAAGATATCTTCAATATCGGACAGACTTACAGTAATGGGGGAACATGTCACTCCGATGGGGACATCAACGCCCTCCAAGGCAACTCCAAGAGTACCAAGGAGGCCGGCAGTAGCGGGGTCACTAGCTGAGGATGTGGACTGACAGCACTGAACAGGGCCTGTGTTGCATTGACCGTTCTGGGGATGGGAGTGGGGGTGGCGACCGCAAGAACGGCGAGAGAAGCAACGAATGCAAGCTTGGAGAACATCTTTGAAGTTAAGAAGTAAGAAGAGTTAAAGGAGAGTGGTCTCTTTAGAATCTTAGGAGAGTTGAGCTGCTGAAGTGGAGCTTGTCTTTCGACTGGAGAATATGCTCTGAATTCTCTCTCCCTTTATACCTGAGGAGAAACCAAGGGAAAATCTGACTTTTATTTGATAAATTACATTTTTCCTTCCGGTTAGTCAAACACTTCGGATTTGCGGGCTATCCTTCTAGAACTCTAAGGAAGAGAAACATCGGCGTACCACCCCCTAAACAAAATCATTGATTTATTTCTCGATTTGGTCTTCTTTCTTCTTTAAAAAAGCCAGAAGAACATCCGGCAAACCTCACTAATAAAGTCTATGAAATCAATCTTAAGCACTGCTTCTCATCGTTTCCCTGCGAGAACGTCCTGGCGACTAATGAGCTTCTATAAGTTCATCTATATTGAAAGCACAAACTAACGCCAGATGAAGATTTACTTCATGCTCTCCAAGAAGGCGGCAATTCTTGGATTGCTTCTAACTTGCGATGTTTTCGCGTCCATGCAAATCAGTAGTTGTATAAAAACTAACTTTAGACCAGAGTATGCTTCCTTCAACATAATGAGAAAGATTTCACAAGCTTGAGAAGATTAAAGAGGACTAGTGCGATCCTCAATCAGATTGGCTCTCGAAGGCACTGGCCTACATTCAAAAGAGTCAACTGAGACACCGGCTAGAGAAAATGCCGAGGCGAACGAATGATTTCTAATAAATTTCAAAAACGAAGCAAGCCACAAGTCCTCATCCCAACAACAGGGTTCAATAGTTTTACGCCGTCGTCAAGTAATAAAGAACTAACAAGTCATCTTCACCTAATATGCCCTACGACTAGACTCCTCCTGTCTAAGCAGCTAAAAGCGATAATTAATTCCACAAAAAATTATTACTACACACATAAAACGTGAAATCACTGGCGTTACACACTTACATCAACGGGAGAGCTTCTAGTACCAATATATCTGTCTAGGAAGTGTTCAAAACCTGTTTCGCGTAAAGTTTCCCATGCATCTAGATTCCTCCCCAACTCGTTAAGCTTAACATGTAATCAACTAATCAAACCAAACCAAACCAAACCAAAAATTGAAATTGTGCCATGGTCTTACTTTTTCCTTCCTCACTTAGATGAAGTCGGATATAAGGTGGTCCCAAAAAATCAAGCTGACTCGGATTTCAAATCAAATCCCCCAATACCTCAACTTCTATCTGGGCTAATTGCACATCGGCGATTCCGCTCCGAGGCCTCGAGAAAAAATAGAGAGCCTGTCATCATCATCAGCATCGGCCGGTCGAACGACAAATAAAAAAACGAAAAGAGGAAACTTCTTCACTTCATCTTAAAACAAAGTTGACATATGGGTCCAAGTTAATGAGAAACAAAATCACTCAGTTTATCCGTACAGTAATCAATCCCTCAAGTATAGGAAGCATACATCCCCTTCAAAAGTGTTGAAATTGAAGGGATTAAAAAAAGATATCAATCATGATTATCATCCGAGGAAAGGGTGTTCATCTGAAAGACCTATTATCCAACTTAGCTCTCGAGTTCCCTTCTAGCACCTATTGTTCATCCAAGTCTAGCCCACTAACTAAGGCTCCCATAATACCTTCAGTTCTTGGCGCTCAAAGAGTTCCCAGCACTGTAAGTCCTCTTCCAAGACAGAACGAACACCCTAGAATATATTGAACACTAAGAAGTCTACTCGCAACCCTATATCCCATCAGACGAGAACGTAAAAACGATGTATAATTGTTATGATGACTACAAGCAAATCATCATATCCCCGCGGTCCATAAGGTTTAAGTTTATCCCGCCTTTTCATCCCATTCATTTACCGCAGCAAAACTAACTGAATTACGAGAGGCTAAACGGCTATTCTCATGCAATTCTCATTCAATTTCATACATACGAAAGTAATTAATCCTAATCAGAATAACAAGTCATAAACGTAAAAACAAAAATAACAAAAGATACATCCATCTTTTTTTGATTCTGATTATCAACCATATCTTCCCGTATCACCACCATTAGCAAAGTTCCGTCAAGTTCCAAGTCAATAATAAATAAAGAAGTGAAAAAAGACGCACACAAACAGCACTACACACCAAAAGGAGTCTCCCTTTCAATAACGACCTCGAACAGAAGTCTACCCACAGGCGTCTTCCCAATCTCAATTAAGCATTAACACCATCCCAAAAACCTTCAAAGCAACGAAACCATTTTAACGTAAAGATGGAGGCTTCTGTCACTTTATAAACCGTATAATGATGTGTTCGCCACCACACAAAGAACGAGAAAGTCAATTAACCCACACACCAATTTCTCACTAACCGGAAACCCGACCGCCCCATTCTCATCTCCGGGTCACACCATTTGTCTCATCTAGAACTTACGGGTTTATCATATCCTCTCACACTTCAATCCTTATCGTACTAACGTTAGTTAGGTGGCTCACATATAGAGTGGTAAACCCCGAAACCGACACCGACACCATTCCCTGCAGTAAAAAGAACACAAGTCCAATATTGAAGAAGCAACGATAATAAATTCGCTATTTCGTATTACTGCCGAGTCCGTTGAGATCGAGAGCAGACGGACGTATCAAAACGAACTTACGTTAACATTAATATTCTCAAAATAAAATAAAATAGAAAACAAAATAAAACAAAATAAAAATAATGTCCTAAATATTTACTCATGTTGTCCGCTGTTTTTTTTCTTCCCCTATTTACCAAACCTAGTTCAAAGTAAAGTCCCGATTGAAAAAAACCCCTATTATTATCCAAGACACAGAAATGACACTATTCTTATACTGCTTGAACGAAAAAAAAAAAGCGAACAAATGAATGAACGGGAAAATAGAATGAAGAGATATATTACAAAATAAAGGTCGCCAAAACAAGGAAGGGAAGGAAGAGGAACTTCCTATACGAAGCCTGTGGGCTACACATATCAAGTTATGCTATGCTACGACCAATATATAAAGCCCCACACTGGTGGAGTACAAATAATCAATCTAAGCTGTTCTAGGCAAGGTATAGCGATTAGAAGTTCTCTGCAAAAATTGAAAATCGGATCAGTAAAGAGATTCATAAACTCATAAAGAAAGGGGGAGAGAGCATTAAGCTTACCTTTTCCGAAGAAGAAACGAGTTCCCTTTGGACTGGAGTACTTGTTGGACATTACATGTAGGGTGCGAGAAAGAGCCGCAGGTCCACAGAAGAAGACACCAACATCAGTGTCAGGGTGCTTTTCAACGATTGAGGGGAATACTCGGTCCCAGTTTGGACGACCGAAGTGAGTTGGTGCGCGTAAACCACTAATAGCATCTTTCTCTGCTCCGACATCCTGGACCATGATGTTCGTCGCATCATCAGCCTTGATCTTAGCCGTCAGGTAAATACTAATCTCAATACGTCTCATCGTATCTTGTTCTTCAATAGCCTTCAACAGCGAGTGGAACCATTCCGCAGTTCCGAAATCCCTGATAACCCAAGTAAAGTACACCTTGCTAAGACGTGTAGGCTTGGAGTTGTTGAAGTTGTTCATGCGGTACCAAATTGACTTGAGAATACTAGCGAAAGGAGTGACACCAATACCCGCACCGACCAGCAGTACAGTTTCATAGTTGAGGAAATCTTCGGATGCGGAACCGAAAGGTCCGTCAACCATCACACGGGGAAGTACCTTGTTAACTGGTGGGGGGACAACCTTCCCTTCTCCCTTCTCAGGTAGGTCCTTAGCATCGAAGTCACATCCAAGAGACTTTGCGAACGCTGCGGTGAAATCACCAACAACACGGATGTGAATGGAGATATAGTCTTCTTCGGGGGCACTGGTGAGGGTGAATGGGTGCCATTGGAAGTAGGAAACTTCGGGGCAGCAAAGGAAAATGTACTGTCCGGCACGAGTAGTTGTCTTCTCTTTTTTGATTTGTATTTCCATAACCTTCGAAGGGTGCTGGATAACCTTTGAAATATAAGTGCGGTGACGGGAACGGACTTCACGCAAGATACGCTCGTAAATCCAAATAACACCACCAACGAGCCAGTAACGCTAAACAGCCATAATCAATACCACACTCAAATAAGTATACAGCTACATCCACTTACCCAGAATACACCAATAGTATTGAATGAGCAATAAGGAGGTCTGTCTGGTTTGATCATACAGAACATACCGTGAAGTTGCCAGTTGATGAAGAACACAATGAAAAGATGGTGAGAGTACCAGAAACGTTCAAAGTGTGCACGTCTGCGCTTCTCCATCGCGAAGTACACCATAATTCCCAAAGCAACGGTCATGATCCAACCGGTGGCACCAGGACCAGTGACGATATTCGCAACAATAAACACTAACACACGTTGACCGGTCGTATGCGTATCTGTATCAGCAATTGCAAGCTTCGCATAGTTAACCATATGGGCCGCAATGTGAACGAACGAGAAAAACACAATTGACCAAGCAATAACTTTGTGGAAAGTAATGTTCTTGTCGAATGGAATGATGCTGTTTAGAGGAGTACGACGGAGTACAGAGATGAAGTTTCGACAGACAGGAAGGAGAATGAAGATAACATCGACATGGAGTACTAGCGCAGCAGTACGAGCAATAACTAGATGATAAAATGAACAATGTCAATATTAGATCCATAACACGTTGACTCTTGGCCAAAGAGCAAATAGTGATCGGCGAGGAGGTCGGTTATTTCAAATGTAGAAATCAAAGCACAATAAGAGGAAGAACTCGGGATAAGGTACAAGGAGGAAAACGGGATGTAAAAACGGAGTTTTCATAGGTAACTATGTTATTCCAAATTAAACATTCCTTTGAGGTGAACAATAATACATAACCACACAAGTACTATGGAAACCAAAACCAACATTTTCAAGAAGAGAGTTGATCAATCAACTTACCGAATGTGATACCGAACGTCGCTCGCGATCCAACCAAGTTATCCTTCAAGGAATAATGAAGCCATCCAAAGATGAAGACAAGGACGTGTAGTAGACAGATGACGTAGAAGAACAACTTTCTACCACCCTCATTGACCATCCAAAGATCCCAACGTTCCTTGAGGGACAAATTCTTAGAATCTGTTGTAGGGACAGCTGCAGCCCCACGAGTTGGGATACGCATCAGCCCCTGCATCCGCATTCTTTCGGTCTTATTCCTTTGTAAATTGGGATTCCCCATGTTGAGTGTAAGATCTGGGTGAGCATCCATAGCTGCAGTAGAGCCTCTATCAGAGAAATCGAGGCCCGATGACCTCTTCATATTGTATGCCATAGTTTTTACGTTCGAGAGCAAGAGAAAAAAAAGAAGAATAAAAGTGAGATCAAAGTTCCTGAAACTGGCTTTTGGAATCAATCAGTAGGGTAAAGTTGGAAAGGAGTGAGCGCACTGCGCCAAAGGAGTGATGATGATTGTGGTCGAAGAGTCCGGCCTGCGGTAGAGGGGAAGAAGGAAAGAGAGGAGAGAGGATGGGTACGATTTAATCCCGAAAGAACAGAAGAGGATGCAGTTTGAGGTAGAAGAGCACTTACAATCTCCAAATGTTCCCTCTTCGCGACGTCGCCTTGGTCACCCATTTATTCCCTTTTGCGGACAGGCGTAACGCTGTCACCACCCCCCTGTCAACTCGTGTATATTATTGTTTGTTTCATTCTCTGCATAACATGCCCCTCATTCCGGCTGTCAATTGCGTATAAAAACCAGAATATCTTCTCATGTCTATTGTCATATTTACAGTATATCCTCCAGTCTTTATTTTTGCTCCCCCAGACGCGGAAATTTACGACTGGGTTCCAAGCTTCTGAAGGATATTCTATGTTGCTCCGTGTCGCAAGCCACCATCACGACGGAACAGGGCCCTGATCATTCATTTATCCCTTGTCTTGATGTCTCTCACACAAAAACATGCCTATCGACACCATTCTATTCATAGACATAAAAATAAGTCTATTCTTGTCCGCTGTGTCTGCGGCATGGAATCCGTGCCGATACATGCCTGTTCTATGTTCATCCACAGGCTATCCCACCACAGCTCATCCTATGTCACGCTCATGATTTTTGATTGCGTGTAAACTTCCAATATAACTTCGAATCTCCCGATCACCGGAATCTGTCATCATGCTTTATGAGTAACATCATTATACGCATATACCTAATACATCGGCTACTAACTCAACGGAACACTCTCTTTTCTACGGCGGCCTGGGCCTTTTAAATAGGGACAACCGTTACTCAACCAAATTCCACTCTCTCTTCTCCCCTCAGCTGGGTTTTAAAAAAAAAGTACTTCAAGTTCTCAACGTTTATTTTTCGTACCTGTCCCTACAAAATGGTAACGTTCCCTAATATATGCTTACAGAAGGCTTACCGTAGTGAGGCATTAGCTAGCCGAAATCCGTTTCGATGATGATGTACATCAACCATTCCCATGGACCTGGTCGAGATAAGGACAATCATCATAAGAAGTTCAAGTGTGATCTCATTGCATATACATACAAAACTCTCGTGGCTCTTTCGCATTTTCTCAAGAAATGCGTCCCATATATCCATATATCAATCACTGAAAATTAAATCAAAAAAGATAGACAGGGTTGGAGTTATATAGGGAAAGGTCCAAGATAAATACTAAATCTATGCGCTTCCCATCTCTTGTCCAAAGGTATGAGACATTACGAAGTGCAGCCGGCGCAGCACTCAAAGAGACAAGCATAACCTATCACAGTTAGAACTAACCTTCCTTACAACCGCTTTTAAGGCTGTTTCCTATTGTGCCCGGCTCGAAGCAAGTGAATGAAAGGTCCATTTTTTTTGTAATCATTATTTGAAATCAAACTGCTCTACACATTGACCTAAAACGGAAATGAAAACGATTACAAATAACTATGGTAGTAACCATAGGCATCATCGTAAAGGCGATGTAACTCACGAGCTTCGGCGGCCGCACAAGTCAAGAGTTCTATTTAGCGTCCTTGCTTTTGCCTTTACTTAACACACTCATTGATCATCATCCACAGCGTTAACTTGATGCATCATACGAAGATTGAAACCTACTAAGTAAACGCTGGCAACCTGTGTCCCCTTGAGAGTCCGATACGCATCTCACTTTTATATAGGTAGAGTTTATTTTTAAACACATTCCGCGCTCACGTATCTATTCCACGACGGCGTCCCGTGTGCTTACAGCTTAGACTTATGTCCGAGGGTCATCTGGATTTCCCCTCTGGTCCTAGTCAAGCAACCGGAAGTAAATTCATTAGGAACTCCAGTGATAGGTTTGGGAAAGCAAAGCGTATCATGATAGATAGATCATGACAAAATCAGCAACTAATTTTATCAAGGGTTTATTAAAAGCTCAGATGATAACACACAAAAATAGAACAAGGGTTTTGATGTCCTGAATTTCGAGTGTTGGCTAATTTTGAAGTCAGAAAATCTCATGAACTAACCGAGGGGGTAAATAGCGTTGCTTGAATTGATTACATTTGCATAAAATAAACTTTTCATGAGAGTAACATGTCAATAGAAATTAAGATGAAAAAAGACCTCAAGGAAACCACGACGTACATTAATAACCTAGATATCATGAATGGTTATGATGTAGGTTTGCTGTTTTCCGGAGCCGTATCAACCTTATCCTTCTTCTGAATGTCCTTTTCGGCTCCTTGTGCAATCACTTCCTTTTCATTCTTACCCATTTCCTGTTCGACAATCCTCCTTGCGAGTTCCTGCACCTTCTGCGCATCCGTTACATTTTCCGCATGTAATTCCTCCATCCTCTCCTTCGAAACTTTTGCCGCCGTTTTCCTACCAATACCGATAGGAGCCCGATGCCATCTTACGATCCGTACACCTATTCCAGGTTGAGGGTACATCTGTAAATATCTGATCCACCTCTCTACAACAGCATCATTCGCATCCCACGCCTTCAACGCCCGCTTATGAACCTTCCGTTCAAAATTCTCTTGGTTCTTCTTATGCACAAAAGGTCCCTTAGGCACAGTCCATAAAGAACGTTGAGTAGGTAAACGCGCTATCCCGCTCACTGGGATAGCTAATGAACTCGCCGCGTGAGAAGCAAAATGAAGAAAGAGGTCGAGGGAGCGGTGGTCGTGCCCACGTACGTGGAGCATCGCAACGGGAATCCCATGTGTCCTGGGGTGCTGAAAAGGCGCGAGTACGGAACGTCCATGTTCAACCCGGAGAGCCTTTTCTCGTTCTAATTTCTTTTCTTCCTCCGATAGTCCCTTGTATACACTTTTTACTGGCTTTGGTACAGACGAAGACGCTTCATTGGCTTTGGGGAGTGTTGCATCAGTTGCCTCAGTAGCTAGTCCATTTGAGAAAGCCGTTCTAAGGTGTTATACTACAATTTAAGTATGTATTATTGTAAAAGTAGGTTAATTATACCTTAATGCATGTCTTGCCTGGGCAAAACTCGAGTTAAGCTGCCTTCTGAGCATTCTCTAGCCTTCCCGTGAGCAACGTCCTACTCTATAATTTGACTTTTGAAAACGTTTGACGATCCCAAGATTTTATGGCACGTGACAAAACCGATTACGTACGAATACCCCGAATGAAGCCTAATCAAGTACTGAGTACGCCCGCACCACAATTTCAAGCATATCCTTCTCATATTTTCTTCTCTTAGAGCTTTTTTCAAAATAATTTAAATCGTACGAGCCTACTCACCAGAGAATCAATTTAAAGCTACGGGCCTTCAGAAGACAAGCTACTCTTAAGGAAATGCCAAGATATGTAATCAATACATCAGACTCTGAAACTTCCCCTATAACGCAGAATAATACCAATCAAGCAATGTTGATCTATCTTTAAGTCTTCGCCGCAGCTCTGAATAGAGGGTCTACTCCCTTCCGGAATAGTTTATTAGAACACAAAGTGGATATAGAAGTTGCAATCTGCATAGCCTAAATGCACATGACCTTCTATTTTCTCAGGACTATAAGAATCGAAAATGCTTAAATATATAATGCTTATATTTCCACTTATCCGACTCGGGCCCTCATTGATTGCTTTAAGCCCTAGCACCTTACGGGTAGATAATTTCCAGCTACTTCGTCTGGTTGCTAAAGAACAATGTTGTCGAGTTTGATATCAAAACTCGCTCTGATCTCTTCCCTGGTACAGTTGGTAGTTGCCCAAAGAAATCGGAACTTCGGATATGTATACTCCGGGGACTCCCTGCAAACAGTAAGCCACCCACCTTTCCAGCTAATTTCCAAAGTAAATTTCTACTTTATTGACGGGTCCCTGACTTTCTGGTTATGTTGTCTAGGCCAATATTGCATTTACCTCTCTTTACATCCTGATTGCAGTAGCGTCTTTGATCGCCTGTTCGACTTTCGTACTTAGAACGCCGGCTAAACACCCTCTTCGTGCCCCTTACTCATTACTTTCCGTTACACTCCTTTTCGCATTTATCAGCCTTGCGTTCCAGCTTACATATCTCATTTTCCAAGCCAATGCCAATCCGTTTTTCGTATTCAACACCGTTCCAAATTCTAATGCTTTCGTCGCTATTGCCGGTATCTCGGCATACACCTACTCTTGGACGTTCTCACTCCTCTTCCTGGCATTCGCCCTCATTTTCATATCCACAACAACTGATGCATTGACATCCAACAGTAACAAGGCGGGATACGAAAATAAAGTTCGAGCTGTATCAACTCTTGCATCAAGAGCTACTCTTGCATCAATAATCATCTATTTCATTATTTTAATAGCGTTGGCATCAGTCGCACTCGGTTTCTACGTAACATATCTTCGTAATGGGACCTTCTTGAATGGATTCCAACCATTTACAAACTTGAATCAGGGGTTACAGCAATATCGAATCACACAATATGTATTCGACGGTTTCCTTTTTGGAACTCTCTTCGTTATAGCTGGACTAGTCTTGAAGAAATTCCTTGCTATTCGTCGGAGTGGTGTCAGACCTTTCTTACCTGTTAGTGCCGTCAATTCCGTCCTCTAACTTATGAACTAATGAATAATTTCCGTAGGCATTCAAATCACTGGCACTTATCGCCTTCCCCTTATATACACTCTGGATCTTCGCTCAGATAGCATTCACTATTGCCGCACCTCCGTCAGGAATACAGATAAATCAACAAGGCAACCCTTTTAACGGCTTTAGACTATTTCAGTCACAAAATGAGGTTGTAGCGCTCACATCCACAATCCTCATCTGGGGATTCTTCTCAGCCACAGTCATAGCGTTGCTTGCCATAGGCTTTAAAGAGAGAAAGAAACAAAGAGTTGTATTTGGTATGAGTTTCTTTTATTGATAAATATGTCTCTCATATGCATTATATTTTTTTATAGTTGAAGATACAGTTCCTCCGAAGAGACAGAGAAAATGGTACCAAAGACCAGTATATGGTTTAAATAAATAAGTGAAGAACAAAGACGACCCCTTGTAACGTTGCGATCGCATATTAATGGCTTGATACTTCTCACCCTTGATTAAGACTTTTATGAATCCAAAGACGATCTCTCTGTTTCCATTACTTGTATTTCGAAACTGTACACGTTCATGCTCTTCGAATAAAAAATAGGATGCCAAGTTAATATATCTAGGGATGGAGCGTGAAATTAATTTATATGCACACTCTATACAAGGCTTATGTATTGGATATCGTTTTTAACAGCTACATCAGCTGAACAGGTAGCGCTCAGAGACAAGGTGATTTCTTCTCCCACCCTGAGGATCCCTACATAAAAGGAGATGAAATGTCAGAAAAGAAAGATGATCCCCGAGTCATATAATCAGAAAAGGAAGAGGGTTACTAAATGGATATCCTCTTGGCCAAGCGAAATATAATGCCTGGATCAGTCTCTGCTTTCGTGTTAGAGCAAGATTGAGATAACGGGTGAGTTACAATATAGCCAATAAAATCTCCAATTCCAAATAGTAGAGAAAGAGGTTTTGGACCTGTGAGCTAAGATATTGTACTCTCCCAGCATAACGAGAACTAGTGGGTATTTGACTTTAATCTCTCAGGGTACAATATCTACCTAGGTATCGTCTCAGGCCAGACATACGAGGAAGATGTCTTGGCAAAATGAATGAAGGGAGGCCGCTGATAGATATCAGTCCTAGTATCATACAGTTATCGGCGACTTCTTTGGGGCCTAAAATCAGATCTAGGGAAACTAGTCGTCATATTCATAAAAATAATCTATGCTATGCAAACCTGAGTCGGAGAGACACAAAGATCACAAGTTACAATTTTCATAACAAAAGCAGCTGATGAAAAACTTTTTAAAGATTGTGGGATCGGATTTAAAGCTTGGGTTGGCTGACGCCCAGTGATTTGAGGCTGATCCCATACATATCTTTGATACATCATCATACTCATATAACGATGAATTAAGGCTGGTCCAATCTTTAATATAACGTGGTCATGTGATTGTTGACTTGCCCCGAGTCACTTATGGCGGTCCCCTTCAGGTAAATTTCAGATTCATTCATATTTTATAGTATTTCAGACATATTTCAACTTTTACGGGTTGTCTGATCTTGCTGCTTGGCTTTAGGTAAGTATGGTCCAGCTTCAGAATTATCTCCAGAAATATTAATACAATTATATATACATGTTTCTATGTGTATCCCCGAAATATCTTTGTTTATCCTTCTAAAAAGGCCCCATAGGATAAAAAGGTCCTATTGCTGAAATATAGAGCCCCACAACAAATAAACGAGATACTGACTCATGTTCATTTATAAAAAATAACTAGACTCATATTTACTAGGGCAAAAGAGCTAGATATCCGAATTATATACCTCCAAAATGAGAAAACAAGAAGTCCCAATACTATAACTGCTGATAGGTTCGCAGCACTTAATTAGGCTGTGGCCATGCTTTGTATGCCTTCTTTGCCGCATCCTCCTCTGCGGCCTTTTTTGTTTTTCCCGAGCCCTCAGCAATCTTGAATCCATCCACTAAGTTCAGGGTAGGTTAATTTTTCCAATTAATTCCTGAGTAGACCCGTGCAAGTGAATGAGAGGGAGAAATAGGGCCGTCCTACTCACATTCTATAGTAGAATACCATTCGAGATCATGGGGCTCTCCAAACGATTTATCCATGAATTTTATACGTTCCTGCAAAGATTGTTCTTGTAAATACTTCATAAAAATGGGCAGGTAACTAATGTTCGTCTCGATCTCGGGGAATAGAAGCACTATGAAAAAGTAGTATAAATTGGTATTCAATATTTTATAATTTATCTTTTGTTCTTACTGAGTTTTTTAATTGCGGTACGTGCTGCCGTATCATCGGCCTCTTTTTTTTTCTGGCTAATTGCTCTTGCCCAGAGCTTCCCTTTAACTGCAACAAAAGGAGACCATGAGTCTATTTCTTCA
The DNA here is from genome assembly GCA_002287475.2 of Pyrrhoderma noxium. Lineage (NCBI taxonomy): Eukaryota > Fungi > Basidiomycota > Agaricomycetes > Hymenochaetales > Hymenochaetaceae > Pyrrhoderma > Pyrrhoderma noxium. The sequence continues at coordinate 815,929 of CM008261.1, forward strand.
AATCCACCACTTTGTTCACACCTACAATTAATTATCGTGATCCAATTTGGCAAGTGTGCCAAGCCTGACATAGGCGGGTGAACAATTTCTAGAGTGTCCAATTTATGTTGCGCCCTCATATTGAGTAGTCTCGTCATTGGGGCTGTATAAACATCAGTTTTTATGAAGGGTAGATAAATTTTGACTGGACTTACATACTTCACGCTCAGCGTCTGGAGGCGGTGGTTGAGGGATATCCCCCCATGCTGCTTCGTCATCAACATCCCTCTCATTTTGTGATGTAGCTGATATAATGACACTTGATATGGTTGACGTTAAAGCGCTTTTAACAGGTCTACAGAACGGATTTCTTCTTGGGTTTTGGGGGGTTATGGTTTCAAATACCTCCCCTTCATCCAGAAATTCCTCCTTCACGCTCTTTACGTCATTATCCAACAGTTTTCTTGATTTTAAAAAAGTGTCAATATAGAACTTAATAGATTGAATGGGAAGTAAAATTTGACTTACTGAAATACGAACTCAAGTTTCGAGGCTGTGACCCTATCCTCAGGTTTCATCCTCCAACAAAGACTAGTTACTACGTCAATGCTCTCCCGGATAGCCTCAATTTGTGGAGTTAAGATCGCAACCGAGGGCAACTCGATATTTGCGATCTTGAAGGGCACCCGTTCACGGGGAGTCTCATGGTATGGTTTAAACCCGGACCATAGTTCCTATTGACCCGTCGACAATTTAGAGATAAATCAAAACTCGTAGCGATCAATAATATCAAACTTACGAAAACGGTCATTCCCAATGACCAGATATCCCCCTCTTTCGAGGGTCTTCGAGGTTCACTATCTTTCTGCGTAAAGTCCTCTGGTGGCCACCAACGTAGGTCGGAAATAACTGCTGTCAACTCCCTCTGCCTCTCCTCGTCCAGATATCCTAGTATCGAACCAAACAAGTTGTCGGCAATCCTTGGATTGCCATCGTCGTCTACGAGGATATTCTCCTGTCCTAACGTTGGTCAACATATCCCCGGGTCAATAAAATCGAAGAGCAATACCCCTTTGATATGTCCATGCACCAAGCTACGTTGGTGCATAAAATTAATGCCTTCAACAATTTTGTGAAGCTATTACTAGTTAGATACAGTTTCCATGTGCTAATGCTATATTTCAAAACTCACAAACTGAATGAGTTTCTTGTCGCTCAGCTCCTTGCAGAATTCTGTTGATTGTTTATGCTCCGCATATACTGGGCCGGGAATTATGGAATCGTCGTCCTCACATGTCCCTAGAAATGTAACGAATGAATTTGTCGAACACTCCTTTATCCATTTCTTGACCCCATTCAGATAGGCCTACATATAAAATGGCCGATAAGACAGTAAGTAAAATACGCTTTGGGTTTAGTTACAATACCTTTGATAGTCGCTCACAAGGACCCTCGTCAATTCGCCCGTGGTATAATCCATTGAAAACTTTCAGTAGGACAGATCTGCCCTCTTGGCCATCCTCTTGGCCCTCCTGCTTGGCTCGGTAGAGTCTAAATTCTAAAGACCCACAAATTACCTCGGAAGGGTCACTAATAGAGTCTGTTATATCAGTAACTTCCGAATTGTGGTCAGACATTCTTTATATCCGAGTTCAGGAGTTGAAGGATGAAGAGATTTATAAGGGAAAAGTTTTCGTTCTAGAAATGGGGGGAGGGGGATCCAAAGGTATCTTGTAACAAGAGACAAGCACTCTAATCATTATATATACTGAAAGTGGCACTAAATTTCTCACAATCGAGGTGGGCGGACGACTAAGGGGGAGGGGGGAAAAGGGGGGAGGGGACTGAGTAATAAGCGCCCAAACGATTCCTGTGAAAGAAGGTTAGCGTCAAATAAATAAAGGAAATGTGGAGAGTCTTATTAAGTCCTTACCCGTCCGTGGATGTAGGTCTGCCCCTTCGCATCCGTTAATGCACCCTTGACTTATTTCATTTCATTTTTAATTATGACGGTAGATAAGTTGAGCTAGTCTGTTAAGCTCTTAACAGAAAAATACTAAGTACTTACCTTGTTTTTTCTTACTCTCCCTCAAGCCACACAAAAAATGCCATATATATTATTTTTTTTTATAAAAATAAGGGTAGTAAATAGCAGCAAATTATCAGAATAGGTTATATGTAGTCCAGCGCCTGGCCCTCATCTAAAAATATCAATATTCCCGATTCTTAGGGAAAAGCAAAATGACTCAACACACCGTGAGCTTGAGGAATACCCACATCTAATAAAGAAGCCTTTTCATTCTTCTCGTGAAAAAAAATACATAATAATTATAAATATATTCTATCACATTACCTTACACTCAAGACCAGCTATCATCAGCCCTTGTTTCAGCCACTACTTTTTCCATTGAAATATAATGAATGCGATAGAAAAGGAAGGATACTTGAATTTCCCGAAAGTCTCATGCAGTTTTTCCGAGAAATTGATAGAGATAATCAAACCGGGAAGCACGGAATACTTATTTCAATACACATATTGGGTCAGAAGAAACACCAAAAAAAGTTAATGAATAAAACCGGATGAAAATGCGCCGCATGTGGATGATCATTGCGGCGCACTCAATTCGCTCTGAACGGAAGGAGTAGTCGTCTTATTCCCCCTTTCCTCACCTTTTCTTGTTCATACGTGCACTACCTACATGATAATTGTTATCAACGTTGTACCAAGTATGGAGAGAGAGGGAAGGGGGGGAGGAAGAGAGAAAAGGAGAAGAGACTAGTTCGAGCGACTCTCTCCAGAAGAACAAAACAAAACCACACACCCAGAGTCGTGGAGCAAGACATACAAATACAAACATACAGAGATCCGAAACACCCGTACAGACGTATATACAGGCACACATATAGATACGTAGAGATTGATTGATTCTAGGGTAAGCATGTATAGTACGCATGTTAAGCTATATAATATGAAACATTGTCTAATGCTTTGTACCTCACTACGGGATCAACATCGATGTCACGAGTGTTGTATTATTATAATAACCGATGCCAGCTGATCGGCAGTTCACGGTCGGCGTTATCATTATTGTCACTACCACTTTCAATCTAGCTAGGGGTGCTCAATCCTATTCATAGGGGTTGTTGTCTAACTGACTATTGTATCTACGTGTGTGTATCACATCACTACCAACGCACCATAAACACATATCCAGTCATAATCAAAATCTCACTTACCACACATATCACACATACCACTCTATTATCTATTGACTAATACTTCAGACTACCGCACCCCCACCTATTAACTACCAACTAGCAAAAAAAACAATAACAATCTAACAATATTAATTCAATATTAATTAAACAAAATCAATCGGGCGACAATAAAGTCCAATATTAGCGACCTCGGGCTATCAACTCCTCGAACATATTATCAGAAATAAGCCATCAACTCCCAATTATATCAACCTTAGTCTTCTAGCATCTTTCTTCTTATACCCCTCGTTCTTCTCTGATTGTCCTCATTCGTCAGCTCACTGCTTCTACTTCCACCTTCGCTTCCACCCCACTTCTAGTTCTGCTTCTATTAAGCGCCATACCCCTGTCGGCTTCTATTTCACCGTACACCCTACCCCCCTTCTTGTATTTCTGTTATTATCATCGTCGTTTTATTGTTAATATTTATATACATAGCTAGGTTTACGGCCCAAAGAACTATCATAACAATGTCTAATTTTACAATTTTACATCAAAAACTCCTTTTACCAACCTACCGGCATCCGATTCCCACATTTATATCCATCTCCTTCTTTACCTTCGTTACCCTAGCTCCTACAGATATTAACTCTTCCTCGGATCTCATACCGTGCTGTAGTTCCAACACCAATACCAACACCAACGTATACAACATATTCGTATCCATAATCGGATATGTCACTATTTCTTACGGTTACACAACAATACATCTCTTCTTATCACGAGATAAACTTAAACTTTAATCAAATATCGAAGTATCGGATCACTTTAATATCACAAAGAAAGAAAAGGAAAGGAAATAATGAATAATAACACCAATAAAAAAATAAATCTTATCTTGGTTAACCCAAGCGAGGGAGGGAATGTAAAACTAACGTTGACACATTTCCTATTTACTTACAATAATTTTCTGTCCCCCTCCAGCCCTCCTCTCCTCCTTTCTAATCCTGGCTTTGCGCTACACTATGATCTCCGAGCATAATATTAATTATCATGATCACAACGTGTGTGTGTGGGTGTTTGTGTATATGTATATATGTATGTATGTATATACGCGGATCATATAAAACTAGCCGAGAGATACACGGAAGCTGAACATTTTCCATTTGTCTTCTCGATTAAATTTATTAACTATATAATCTAAGGATCGATAAGAAAGTTAAAGAGACTGAAATTGGTATATGACCGACCACATCTACAAATACCAGCAAAAACAGGCGCTATGAACACGTCACTCCAATACCAACAAAAATAAACACTATTGACATGATCACCATCGTTCACCCCCAAGTAATAATAATAAATACTTAAATCCTGATTCTCTTTGACTCTCTGACTCCGGCTCTGACTCCAACTCAGTCACCATTAACGGTCTCCCATCGATCAATGACCCAATAACCTAATAACCCACTAACAAAATAACAACAACCGGTGCAAACTCAAACTCAGAGTAGAAGACCGAAGGTAAGGTAAACAACAACAAACAATCCTAAAGACCCTAAAGGCCTAGATCTCGGCCCCCAGGACCAAGAAGTAAAAAAAAAGGAAATGAGGAGATACGAACGTAACTCAACTCCGCCGCGCGTCCGTACACCATGCGTCCCTACTAACTGTGCGCAGCGCATATCCATATCCACAACTAAAAATGACCAAAAATAAACATCCTACCAAAAATAACCATAATAACCATAATAACCAATAACCAATCGTTGTGCCGGCACCGTACAACCACCTTCCCCCCAACCCCCCAAACCACGTACACAGTACACAACTATGTAAAAGTAAAATGAAATATAACTTCTTCCTTGTTACGAAGATCCAAAATAAAACCTTCCTTGTTACAAGCGTCCAAAACGAGACTCCCTTCACCACTACAAGAATTCAAAAATCGCACATCATCCCTTCATTGAAACGCGTTAAAAATGAAACTTCTTCCTTGTTTTAAACGTATAACATATAAATCAACTCTCTTCCCTGTTAAATCGTATATCGTACAAATATACTTTCTCCCTTGTTCTGACACATAAATAAACCATCTTCTTTATTCTGCCACAAAAAGTGAACGCAATTGTAATAAAAATAAATAAATGCAAATTTATATAAAAGCTGCTACGAACTAAAAAGCTATAAATGATACATTGAGTACAGACACACAGGAGACGTTTTAAGACAGTAAGACACGCGAAGAGTGAGGAGTAGCGGGAGTGGGGGGGGGGGGCTGTGGAATAGGTAGTGTGTGTGGGGGGGGGGGGGAGGAGGAGAAGAGAGACAGAGAGACGGGGAAGGAATAGAGGTAAATACAGAGACAGAGATAAACACAGAATAAAAAAATGGGCGTCAAAAAAAGGAAAGAGACGAGGGAGGGGAGAAGAGACAAAAAAAGAAAAGAAGAAAGTCAGTCATAAAGGAGGAAAAGGAAAGGATGGACAACGCAGACCAGCACCTGATTACCTAGTATAATAGAGTGGAAGTCGAAGGTCGAGAACGAGGACGAGAGAAAGGAGAGAGGGAAGAGAAGAGAAGAGAAAATAAAAATAAAAAAGTAGAAAGAACCATAGGGGAGATGAAGGGTGAGAGATATAGAGGAGACTGCACCGGAAGGAGAGAGAGAAAGAGAGAGAAAGAGAGAGAAAGAGAGGGAAAGGAAAAGAAGAGAAAAGGAGGAAGAAGCAGGGGGTGAAGCAAGCAGAAAAGAGAGGGGAGACCCCAGAATCATATTTCCCAAACGGGAAAAGAAGCGTGAGGGGTAGAAACGTGGGGCAGGGTGTGGGGAAGCGCAAATGAACAGAGTAAATTAGGGAAAAAATGGAGAAACTAAATGCATGAAGAAAAAAAAAAGAAAAGAAAATGTGAACAATTTACAATGAAGATATCAAATTGAAGGAGATATAGTAAAGAACAACATAGCGAGAAATCGTTAAACCGAAATGGAAAGAAAAAAGTATATGTGACGTAACACAAATTAAGAATCTGATGAAGAAGAAGGAAGAAAAGACGAACTTGAAATTGAAACTCATCAAAGTTTCGTAAGAAAGAGCAAACTCCCATCTCTCGCCTCGTGAAAAACGAAGACGTAGAGAAAAAAGAGAACGTAAGGAAGAAAAAGGGAAGGAACAAGGTATACACACAAGGTCCGAAATCCAAAAAAAGATGAGAATATTACAAGCTTAAGGGGTAGTAGATTTCGTGAGGGAAGTGATGTCATGGTTTCTCAGCCTTCGACTTTATCGAAGCGGTCTAAGTGAGATCGAGAAGAGGGGTAAACCAGGGAAAGGGGAGAGGGGGGGAAGAGCGAAATTAAAAGGAAAGGACCGAAGGCAACGGGAAAGGGCAACGGTGAAGAGAGAAAGGAAGAAGTTATTTTTTGGACTAGATCGTGCGCTGGGCTTCTTTTAATCCCTTCTTTTCTTCTTCTTTGATTCAGATTTCCCTCTTTTTTTTCTTACCATCGGAGTATACTTTTGAGGTTTATTGACTCCTGGCTTCTGAGGTCTTTTGGTTTTATTCCGCTTCTTTGGTTCTTTGGTTCAGTGACCGCGTTTGACTTTCTCTCCTTTTGATCGTTTGATCTTGGGTACCCAGTATTTGGTATTGATTGTATTGGTTACCATTGTGCAGAAACTGTACTATCCAAAGAAATATTATCACAACGTCTAATTTTACAGTTTTACATCATCAAAGATTTCATTTACCAACCTACCGGTATCCCATTCCCACATTATTGTCCATTTCCTTCTTTACCTTCGTTACCCCAGCTCCTACAGATATTAACTCTTCCTTGGATCTCGTACCGTGTCGTAATTCCAACACCAATACCAACGTATACGTTATTTTTCTATCCATAATCGGATATATCACTATTTCTTACGCTTACGCCAAAATGCGTCTCTTCTTGTCACAAGACAAACTTAAACTTTAATCGAATATCGAAATATCGGATCACTTTACTATCTGAAAGAAAGAAAAGGAAACAATATAATGAATAATAACACCAATAAAAAAATAAATCTTATGTTAGTTAACCCAAGCGAGGGAGGGAGTGTAAAACTATTGTTAGCACATCTCCTACTACTTACAATAATTTTCCAACCCCCTCCAGCCCTCCTCTCCTCCCCTCTTCTCCTGGTTTTACGCTACACTACGAGCTCCGAACATATTATTAATTATGATGATCACACAACGTGTTTGTGTGGGCGTTTGTATATATATATATGTGTGTGTGTATGTATATACGCAGATCATATAAAACTAGCCGAGAGATACATGGAAGCTGAACATTTCCCATTTGTCTTCTCGATTAAATTCATTAACTAATTAATCTAAGGACGGATTAGAAAGTTAAAGAAATCAAAACCGGCATATGACCGACCACATCTACAAATACCAACAAAAATAAACACTATCAATACGTCACTACAATACCAACAAACATAACACCATTAACATAATTACCAGCGTTCACCCTCTCCCTCCCTAATAATAATAATAATAATAATAATAAATAAATACTTAAATCCCGACCCTCTCTGACTCCAACCCAGTCATCAATAACGGTCTCCCACCAACTAACGACCCAATAATTCACCCCAAAAAACGAACCCAATCCCAAAAGAAGAACGAAGGTAAGGTAAAGTAAAGTAAACAAATGCAAATAACCCTGAAGATCCTAAAGATCCTAAAGCCTAGAGCTAGATCTCGACCTTCCCCACCCCGACTCGCCCCTTAGGAACCAAGAAGCAAAAAAAAAAGGAAATGAGGAAATAAGGAAACGAGGAAATACGAACGTAACTCAACTCCGCACCTGCACCTGCACCGTCCGACCACACACCCCCAACCCCAAATCCCAAAACACGCGTACACAGTACACAACCATATAAAAATAAAATAAAACACAACTTCTTCTTCTTCTTCGTTCTTCATCAAAGGGTCCCAAAACCCAAAACCGAAACTATCTTCCTTATTCCTTGTTCCTTGTTCCTTATCCTTATTCCTTGTTCCTTGTTCCTTATCCTTATTACAAAGGACCCAAAACCGAAACTTCCACCATCACCACACCACACCACAAGAATTCCCCAAAATCACATATCAAACCCCCCCCCCCTCCTTCCTCAAAACGCTCCAAAAAACAGAACTTCTCCCTCACTAGATCGTGTATCATATAAATATATATAAATATGCCTCCTTGCCTCATTCCATTCTAACATATAACATATAACAAATCTTCTAAAGCGTACCATTAATAAACACAACCCCTTCCTCGTCCTAACATAACCTATTAACAAATAAACCTTCTTCCTCGTCCTACCATAACATATAAACAACTCAACTCATCCTCCCTTATTCCTTATTCCTTATTCCTTATTCCTTATTCCTTATTCCTTATTCCGTATTCTTAATTCCTTATTCCGTATTTCTTATCCCTTATTCCGTATTCCTTATTCCGCCACACAAAAAGTAAACATAACCGTGATCATAAGTAGAAGTTTAAAAAAATAAAATGCAAATTTATGTAAACGCTGTAAATGATACATTAAACACAGACACAGACACATAGGCACACAGACACACATAAGCACACAGGAGAGACGTTTTAAGACACAAAGGACACGCGAAGAGTGGGGAGTAGTAGGAGAGAGTAGCGGGGATGTAGAGATATGGGGGTGTGAGGAGTGGGTGGTGAGTTGTGGGTAGTGGGGAGTTAGTAGTGGTAGGGGAGGAGAAGAGAGACAGAGAGACGGGAAGAGAGGTAGGCACACAGACGGACACAGAGGCGGAGATAAACACACAGAGACCGAAAACACAAAAGCAAAGAGAAAAGAAAAGAAAAAACCAATCCTCAAAAAAAACAAAACTATTTTTTTATTTCTCGCAATGCAATGCAACCTTGACTTGACTTGACTTGTGTGTAGATGAGATGTATATGCAAAAAAAGAAAAAAGAGAAAGAAAGAGAAAGAAAGAGAAAAATGCAAACAATGCAACAAGATCTCAGAGAGAAATAATGGCGTCAAAGAGTCAGAAAATGGGCGTCAAACAAAAGGAAAGAGACGGGGGAGGGGAGAAGAGACAAAGAAAGAAGAAAAAGAAAAGGAAAGGATGGACAATGCAGACCGATACCTGATTACCTAATATAACGGATTTGAAGTTTGAGAACGAGAGAGAGGAGAGAGGCAAGAGAAGGGAAGGTAGAAAGAAAGTAGAAAGAAACATGGGGAGGAGGGATGAAGGGATCGAGACATAACGGCGGCGACACTGGAAGGAGATAGAGAAAATGAAAGAGAGAGAAGGCGAGAAAGGAAAAGGAAGGAAAGGGAAACAGATGTAGAGGTAGGGGTGGAGGTAGAGAGAAAAGAGTAAGGGAGAAAGAGGAGGAGAAATCCTAGCGACCTAGTTTCCCAAAAGGGAAAAAAAGGATGAGGGTCGGGTTGTAAGGCCGAGTATGGGGAAGCGCAAATGAACAGACAAAATTAGGAAAAAAATGAAGAAATTAAGTGCATGAAAAAAAAAAGAAAATGTGAACAATTTACAATGAAGGTATCAAATTGAAGGAGATAGAGTAAAGAAGAACATAGCAAGAACTCGTTAAACTATAATGAACAAAAAGCATATGTAACGTAACGTAAGACACATCAAGAACCTGATGAAGAAGAAGGGGAGAGAAGAGAAGATGAAAATGAAACTCATCAAAGTCTCGTAAGAAAGAGCAAACTCCTATCTCTCGTCTCGTGAAAAAAAAGCAAAAACGTAGAAAAGAAAAAAGGTAAGAAAGAAAAAAGAAACAAGGTATAGATGCAAGAATCGAAATCCAAAAAAAGATGAGGATATTACAAGTTTAAGGGGTAGCAAGGCTCGGGCAGGGTTCGCGAGAGGAAGCTAGAGCTAGAAGGACTAAGGGAAGTGTACCAATTCAAATCCAAAAAAAGCAACTCAGAATCTACGACGGAGCCGCCACCATTCTAATTCTAGACACAACCCCAGTCCTCGTCATAATCCCAGTTCTCGTCACGGACCCGGTTCTAATCGTGATTCCAGCCCTCACCGTAGTAGAATGGGGCGATATCACTACACCCATCACCTACCGACCCCAGTAAACAAAAAAAGAGTAATCAAGCAAAAAAAAAAGTTAAAGAAAATCAAACTCAAGGCTCAAAGCATCGAGCTCAAAAAAAGAATAAGAAGACATAAATGTAAGTCAGGGCCCAGGCGGGAGTGGGAGAATCAGTATAGGATGCAGTGTCAAAACGCCAGAGAAGAAAAAAAAGTAGAGATAAAGCAAAGCACCAGGAAAAAAGGCAGAGGCAGAGGGTAGGACAGGATAGGATAAAGATCCGGGAGGTAGATGGGGTGAGGGGTGGTAGGGGATCCACACCAACGTAGTTCGTAATTCGTAATTCTAGACGGATCCCATCCTTCGTTTCGTGCAGACGTCGAAGGTCGAGTGACGGGATAGAGCAGATGTCGGATGTGTGATATTGGATGGAGGTGGAAGGTCCATAACAAAAGACTGGAAGAGAGGGTGGTGAGGGCCTGCGCACAGAAGAGGTAAAGAAGAGGATCCAGACAAATCCTAGATAGAATTCATCCCGATCAGGAGGGGGTGGAAGGTAAGCGAGAGAGGATGTAAGAAGAGAGGGAGAGAGAAAATAGAAAACAAGGAGGGAGAAGACCAAAAACGGAAAATGAGGAGACAGAAGACAGAAAAGAAGAGTGTGAAGAGCGAGAAAAAGGGGGGGCGAAGAGGATGAAGGAGGAGGAGAAGACGAGAAGGAGAGCGGGAGAGCGGGATCAGAAGTCAGAAAGAGGTAGAGAGCTTCGGTGGTGGCATAGGTAACACAAGCATAACCAAAATACCAAATACCAGATACCAAATACCAAATACCAATAACCAGATACTAAATACCAGATAACCAAAAAAAATACCAAATAACGTATCTGATATCAAAGAAGGATCAAACGGTCAAATCGAACCAAAAAGGGAACCAAAGAATCAAAATAAAACCAAAAGACCTCAGAAACCAGAAATCAGAAATCAGAAAAAAAGCTCAAAAACTCAAACCCCAAAGGTAAAAAAGGAAAAAGAAAGAAAGAAGGGATAAAAAAAGGCCCAACCCAGCGCACAATCTAATCTCCCAAAAAGGACCTTCTTCCGTTCTCTCTTCGCCCTTGCCTTTTCCGTTCCCCTTCTCGTTCATTTTGCCCTTACTTTGCCTCCCTTCCCTTCCTCTTCCCCTCCCTGGTTTCCTCTTCTCGTTCCTCTCACTTGGACCGCCTCGACAAAGTCGAAGGCTGAGAAATCGACATTCTCTGTCTCTCTCTCGCTTTCGCCTCACAAGCCTCACAATACCTCCTCTTCCTCCCTCCCGTCCCCATCTCTCCTTTTCCTCCACCTCCATTAGCCGCCCCATGTCCATTCCCAGCCTTGTTCCCATTCCCCGCTTGATTCCCATTCCCCGCCCCATGACCTCCCCCACCTCCGTTCCCCCCAGCCGCCCCAGGCGCACTCCCACTCCTCCCCCTCCCCCTATTCCTATTCCGATCCCACACCCTCTCCCCCACCACACTCCAATCAAACACCCCATCATACCCCACCCTCTCCCTCTTCGCCAAATCCCTAAACAACCTCCTACACCCCTCATAATCCGGCAAATCCTCAAACCCCAGCCCCCTTACGTACTTGTAAAAAATATCAAACTCCGTCGGCAGCCCACTCGTCAACGCCCCACTCGTCTCGGCCGCAATCTTCGCGGCGAGGATCTTGTCCCATGCGAGCTTCGGGTTCTTCGCGGCCGCGGGGGGTGGTTTCACTTTGCGCCAGGGGAGCGTGCCTTTGAGGAAGTAGATGAGGGTGTAGGCGAGGGATTCGAGGTCGTCGCGTCGGGAACAGTCTGTTGGGGGGGTAGGTGGTGGTTAGTATTATTATTATTATTATTGTTTGTTTTTTTTAGATTTTTTGGAGTAAAAATAAATTTAGGAATTAAAAATAAAATTAAAAGGGTCGGTTAGATTATACGTCATCGATGATGATACTCGAGTGATTTTTTTTTTCAAAAAAAAAGATTAGAATCATAAGCGCAATGCTCCGATCCCGTTTATAAGTTATCCAAGATAGAAAGAAGGATAGAAGTGGAGGAAGGGAGGAAGAAGAGAGAAAAGGCACTTCTCCACGAGGCAAACACCCAACTAGAGAACATCCATTCTCACGACCCACATATCGATAACCATCACAAATCAAATAAAGAAAACCGAATCGAATAATAGCAAAATAAAAGAAGAAATAAAACAAAATAAAAACCAAAAAAAAAACACAGAGACACACATACCTTCACCACGATGAGTATTAATACTCGCAAACAGCGGTGTGCCAACCCCATGACTATCACACAAACTGTTCTTAATATGCTTCCCCTCCGGACCGTACGTATACTTCTTCGCCAGCCCAAAATCAATCACATTCACGCGATCACAAGACGATGGCTGCGAGGAGCTGTACACATCCGGCCCCATGAGGAAATTCGCAGGCTTCACGTCTCGATGTACCCAATCCCGAGAATGAATAAATTCAATAAGTGAGATCTATATAAATTCAAAAAAAAAACGGTCAAAAGTCAGTCCCTAATAACCTTCATACAAAGAATCATTCGTTCATAAATTTCAAAATGTACGTTAATCCCCAAAAATATCAATACCCCACCCAATTGAAAACCAACCCGCACACACATGTACGGCGTAGGAGAAAGGGAGGATGAACAAACCCAAAAATAAAATAAAACAAAAACTCCAAACTCACCATCTGATCCGCAAGTAACAAAACAGTCTTCAAACTAAAAGACTTATTACAAATCCTAAACAAATCTTCCAAAGACGGCCCCAACAAATCAATAACCATCACATTATAATCCCCCTGTTTACCCGACCACATCATCCACGGGACTCCAGGTCCTCCCATCAGGGTTCTATATATCCGAGATTCCTGTTTAAGCATCGAGTGCTTCGCTCGTGCGGACTCCACCTTGATGGCGACTTCCTTGCCTGCAACGGTATGCGTGCCCATGAACACCGAGCCTGTAACACATTGTAGGAAATATCAGTCAGTCAGTTATTCAGTTTGTCAGGTGTTCAGGTTGTCAGCTAGACAGCTGGTTGGCTGGTTGATTGGATCAAAGTGGTTCTCGGAAGCGGCGGCGGCGGTGCCAGGACGGAAACGGGCAGGAAGAGAGTAAAAAAAGAAAAGGAGAAGGGAAGAAAGGTTATACCGCTCGAATACCAAATACCAATATACCAAGTAACGAAGAAGAAACGAAAAAGAGAGAAGAAAGAAAAAAACGTACCACAACCGCCTAAACCAATTTCATGCTCGAGTTTATACTTCCCACCAAAGGTATACTCCATAGTGGATACTCTTTTTATTTTTGATCGTCAGTTACAAGGCCCAAACCAAACGATGGATGTCTAGTAGTGTGTGTAGAGAGTGTAAGGATGCTTTTTTCTTCCTTTCCTCCTCTTCTTTCTTCTAATAGTGTAAGGAGTAATTGTGTGAATTGACAATGGGAGTAAGGGACAACGAGGTGTTGTCGTTGTTTGTTGATGTACCTGTTCTTGTTGGTTGGTTGTTATATGCAACAGAGAGAGTAATAGCGAGAGAGGTGTATGAGAGGAAATCTGAACGATTGAGTTGGGGTGGTTGCGTTTGCGGGAGTGAAAGATAGAGTGATGTAAAAGGCCGAAAGTGTTTACCTTGACGTAGTGTAAATACACCACCAAACAGCAGCAGTAGTAGGTAGTAACGGACCTAAAAGCAAATGGCAACCTTTAATGAAAGAGAGCCACTAATATGGAAACAAGGGGGAGGCGTTCCGACTCGTGGCTGTCGACGTCAGTGCACGTTGCTGCTGGTTCTTCTAACCTCCAAAGGAAGGAGATGAAGAGAGAGGGAGTACCGTTCGAGTGAAAGTACGAGTGAAAGAAAGAGGCGCGCGTCGGAAAGTAAAGTCAATAGTCGATCAGACGCGACATCAAGTTCGCTTAATATTTTTTCAATACTAACATAATAAATAAATAATCGAGTCCCACACTCCAGTCTTCCCCCATTCTAATTAGCACCAATAATTATATTATTCGCCCTTATATAATAATAATATACCCTTCAAACGGAAGGGAAGGATGATCTACCGTGATTTAGACGCCGTTCCTTCCCAGTACCTTAACAGTTCCTTCGTCGAACGTGAACAAACAAACAACCGTAACTTGGGACCTTTCCCGCCAACTAACTCAAGCAGCCACTGGCACTTCTTCTTCACCTAACTACCCAACCGTCTCCCCACTCTTGTATTCTCTCTCGTTTCATCCTCGTCCTCATCCCCATCCCATCCTCCCCGCACATCCGACATCCCGCGTATCACGTGTGCAAATCCTTCCCAATTAAGCACCCCCCAAAAGTCAAAAAAAGTACCAAACGCGCCCCCGTGCTCTTTTCTCCAATTTCCCCTATATCCTATATCCCTCATCCCACATCTCTATATCGCTATATCCATTTATCCCAATATTCTTACATCCCTATATTCTAATATCCTATTTCATATCAGCTTAACCCAGCCCTTCGCCTCACTTCATTTCCTTCCTGGCCCTGGCAGTGCCCAAGCGTCCCTATCCTTTCATTTCATTTCGGTTTCGCTTTGTCTTGTTTGTGTTCCGCCGTTTCATTTTTGTTTTGTTTTCACTTTGTCTTCTTGTTCTCGCTGCACTTTGTCCTCACTTTGTCCTTGTTTTCCCACTCCCTTACTCCCTACTTCCACCGCTTACAACACAATACATTCCATTACCCCTCTCCAGTGGATGACTCAGCCAACTTAATCTCTTATCTCGTCCTTGAGTTTTGGCGGACACGACTAAGTAATTAATTAACATCCCTACCTCACAAGCCATCTAACCAACCAACTGACTGATTAACTGACCAATAGACTGACCAATAAATTGACGGGACAGACCGACGACATCTTTATTTTATTTTTATTTTTCTTATCAACTAATATTATGCTTAACCCAATACTCTCAAACTCAACTGAACTCTCCCAAACCAAACCCAAACCCAAACCAAACGTAACTTAAACTTAAACCTAAACTTAAACTAATCCAACCTCGACCCAAACTCAGCCCAAACATCTAATCAAACAAGAACCGAACCCTCATTTAATAGATTAACATACACACACGTCCCGTCCCTCATCCCCCGCTTCACCCCCACCCGAGGAACAGAAACAGGAACACGAAACCGACCACATACCACACACCGCATTGCACTAAAATTAACTTAAACCCAAACACTAAAACACTAAAAAATATACATACACTTAAACTCAAACATTATTTCTTAGATGTGGTCGTGTATCGTTTAGCGGGTAACGCGTATAATAACGTATAATAATATATGCGACGCAATGTATATAAGAATTCGTGTTATGTGATACGTGCGTTAAAGTGATATGATATGCATCATGCGAAATGTAAAAGGTAAATCTAATGTGTATGATGTATGATGTATTGTGTATTGTGTATTGGTTGGGCGTATTGAGTAATAAACCCTATCTATCTGGTAATAGCTACTTATTTCGAATGTATGTATGTATGCATGCGTACGCAATTCAATTCAATTCAAACTCTGAAACTCAAATCAAATCGGAGCGGAGCAGAAACCAAAAAAGGAGGAATAAAACCCGAACCACGGAAATTATATTGGCAGAGAAAAATTAAGATTAGATTAGATATAAGGGTAAGCGGGGTAGATATAAAAGAGAGAAGGATGGTACGAACGAAGGAGATTAGGAATGAATGGACGGTATGGAGGTTAGGTATGGTGTATGGTGTATGATGTGTGATAAATGCGAATGAAAGGGGGCGTAAGTCTGCAATCCCAAGTGCCAGTTTCAAATTTAGAAAGTGAATATGAAGTAAATAAATGGAGAAGGATAACTAATTGATAAAAAATAATGGAACGAAGAGACGAAGGGGAGGTCCTGTCAAGTCATATAACAATCCATCTCTTGACAAATTCATCGTTCATCATAAAGATACGTGAAAATACCCCTCTACAACACCAAACCCACCACCAACCCGACTAACCCAACCAACCCAATCACCCATCTCCCACTCACACTCCCAATCCTCACCCCCTCACTCGTCTTACTCTCATACAACCCCGCAACCGTCGCATTCCCCACAAAAATATTCCCAAACCCATCCCCACCACCCTCCCCATCCACATCCCCCACATCAAACCACACAACCACCATCCCCGGCCCCGGAACCTTCACCTCACATCCCCCCTCACACTCCAAAACATCCAACTCCTGCTCCCCCTGCAACCTCCCCAGCCCATCCGCACTCTGCCCAGCCCACGTAACCTGATCGCCCGTCGTAGTAATATTATCCCCCTTCAAAATCCTATACGCAACCCTCTCCGTCAAATTCGCAGGAATCACAAACGTCTGTGCCTTCCCCTCATCTCCAACAGACTCCCCAAGCGCCTCGCGCGGATAATCAAAATTAAACAACGCAAGCTTACTCTTCGTCTTCTTCTGCCCCCCATCCCCTCCATCCCCTCCATCCCCATCCTCGCTCTCAAGATCATAAATCCCATACCCAGCAACCGTAGCCTCCCAATTCGTCCTACTCCCATTCAAATCCAAATCCACAACAACACTCCCCCTCCCACTCCCCAACACCTCCGCCATAACCAACTCCGCATAATACACCGCCCCCGTCCTCCACCCCTCCCCCAACGCACCCTCCACACCCGAACTCGCCTCCGCCGGATCAAACAGATTATACAACACCCCCAACTCCCGCGTATGCAAATACATACCCGTGAAATTCAACGCCGCGCCCTGCAGCGCCGAGTCCACCGCCCACAGAGCGCTGGCGAACGTGGGCGCGACGGAGGGGTCCCCGCCGCAGGAGGCGGAGTTGTATTCGGTGAGGAGCATGTCTACGGATTTTTGTTTCGCGATTTCGATACCGGCGTCGTTCCATTGGAGAAAGGTGGGCGTGTTGGGGTGTGCGAGGTAGTAGCTGATGTTGGAGGATTTTTCGGAGACGCCGCCGCAGACGTGTGTGGGGTAGTGCTGGATCCTATATATTGTATTAATGAGTATGTCATATGATAACCAGGCCAAAAGATCAAAATAAAAAGAAAATAAATAAGCAAATGAAAGAAGGAAAGAAAGAAACGATAAGACGCCAAACTCACGTATAATATTTATACCTAAAATCCTTCAATCCAGCATTAAGCACTTCATCAAGGTCCCATCCACAACAAACAGTAGGTCCCCCAAGTATATCCCTCTCCGTCAAGTTCCCCCACTCCGAATTACTCAAATCATCAATCATAGTCGCAATCTCCGGAATATAATCCGAAATCTCATACGCATCCCTCTCCCCATGTCCCGCATACAAATCAGGTTCGTTCCCCAACAACAACGAATCCAGCGAATCACCCAACTTCGTCTCAGCATCATACGCCAAATGCATAATCGACTCCAAAATCTCCGGATCCTTCGGGTTCCGCATCGACAATCCGAGTATATGCTGCATCGACCCGATCTTGTCTGCCATCGCGTTCAGCACGTCGAAGATCATGGGCCCAAAGTCACAGGGAACGTCGTTGTAGTACGCATCGGGGTCGGTGAGCGTGATCATGTTCGTTTGGTTCGCGACGTATGTGGACCCGTCCATGCTATTCCCGCCAATTCGAATTCGGAGAGGGTTGCTCATTCGAGAACGGATATTTGCGAGGTAGTTCTGTAGAGCGGGCGAGAGCGTGTCAGGTGTTTCGCCCCCTGCAATACATACATACATATGAATATAAATATAGATAGATACAATTCCACCGTCCGGGAGAATTCATGCGATTCAGTATAAATTTAGACCAAGAAGGAAGAGAAGAGGTACTGACAGAGATAGTTCATCACGAACAGTTCCCATGAAATACCCAGAAAATTGTCTTTTACCACATTATCTGCGTCCGCCGGCGCATCAGGGAAGGGAACATTCAGAGTCTTGTTCCTCCCCGACGACTGAGCCAACACAGAAACAGGGGAAAGCGAAATCGCAACCAGGCCAAGGAGACCAACAGGGAGTATACCCAACATCTTCGTCTTCATCTTCATCTTTTTTCTGTTCCTCTCTCTTTCTTGTGTTTGAGCCTTATCCCTAGATTCAGAGCTCGATCCAGACCTCAAATAAGTTACCAACAAGCGATAGACCAATACGACAAAAGAAGGGAAAGTAAACGCCCAAGGGGACGGGGGGAGGTATGAAACAGATAGAAGGCAGGGAGGGATGCAAGACTTTAATGCCTCTCGAGCATAAATTTTTGCCAGTAGTGGTTTTAGTATTAATATACTTTTTACAATATGATAATAGAAACGAATTTGGAAGAAAAGTAACGGATGGGCATTATAATTATTGGCGAAACCGGGGAAATTGACGAAGGGAAAGGCATGGCTTAGGCTTAGGGATTGCCGAGTGTGTCTTGGCACGGCTCGTACACATATACTGGTCCCTTTAGGCGTTACCGGAGGCGTGGGTTCCCTTTTTTTGATATTGGTAAAACAAGAAGCAGATATGCAAGAGATGATGGTAAATTTTTGTTATGATGATGCTGATAATTGGGTGGGCGATTTCTACGCTGGGTCATCAAGGCTTGGACATGATTGTTGATAGTGAGATAGATGCGCCCAGAAGACGACGGAGCGGGTGATACATATACAAACACTTAGTAACTCGTAATGTTACATATCCAAGGCCCAAGTCCGAGCCAAGAATCGGAGCCGATAGGTGTGTGACAACGCGCGTGACGATCGTCATGTTTTCCGAACGGATAACGGTGGTGTGTATATATCTTATGTCATGTATCGTAACCAACATACTCTAATGGCTGCAGACTCAACATACACTCAGACCCATCGCAGACTCGTAGAAACAGGTCAATGGGACAAGTACGTGCCGCTCTAAATGTCATCTTTGTGCTTGCCTCCCATTATAAAACCTACTTTCTTTCTTCCCGAAACTAACGACGAAATTCAAATACATTCTTAGAATCTACGCAGCACTCATCGAACGCTTGAACGAACTCGGCTGGATAGACGACCTCAAGCACACCGCTAAAGGTTCTGTTCCTTCCTACTTCTTATCTCTTAACAACACCGAAAAAACTGTAAGAACACCCAACCCAACGACTGACCTCTTCTACCCTTTTCCGCAGCAGAGCGCGCAAAGGATACTCAATTTCGAGATCTCTTGGCAGCTCTTGAGGATCACGCTCGATGTACGTACACTATTTCGTCCGTGATCATCATCATCATCATCATTACACCCCTCCCCCCTTTTCTTTTCCTCCGTATGATGAGTGGTTTCCCATTATCGCTATTTATACTTACAATTTATCACATCCCTCACGCCCCGCTCAACATACTTTTGTTCCCCGACATATATTTACTCAATACAACACATTACCAATTATCGTATCATACCATGCCACATGTCACTTCTTAACATCACCAAATTTTTATTGATATTAATAAGCGCTCTATCCACTAATTACTCCTCGTTCTTTTTCTCATAGCTACAGTGCCGCCAGTAGTTAAACAGGAAATAATGAACACCATCCGCGCCTTTCTCGAGGAGCAATACGACTAGTACACATGGAACTCAACACATATAGCACATAAAGCGCACCCACACACCTCTATTCTCAAAGGGATCTAATCGTATACCACCTATATACAGCAAACACACATACATACGCACCTTCCTCTGTTCCTTCTTTCCGAATCAAGACCAAAGTACTCACCCTCATCTATCGGCCTTTACGCGCCTGGTTGGTCGGCATCGTAGTCCCTTCCCACACCACAGTTTCCTAAGTTCAACCACAATTAAACCCCAAACCCGAAGCTAAGAAAAATATTAAGAATATAAGATAAGCCTCCTGTTACCTACCCTACCCTTCCCCCTCTCCCCCTGGAGGTCATCCCATAGTGCTCCTTGGCAGCCATACATTCCTCGCACTCTTCTTATTTTCTTGTATACCATACGAAACTATCAAACCAAGAAACACAGCCTCAGTCTGCTGTGATACAAAATACCATCATTACGCATAACACACATCACCACCGTCATCCATCATCATCTATCATCGTCATCAAGGGATATAATTCTTCACTTAGGAGTCCTAATAGCACAAGACAGTAGGAGTAGGAGTAAATAGGGCTTGGGAAGGTCTTAGTTTTAGTCTTAGTTGTATCGTCCAATCTATCTTTCTGCCTATCTACCTATCTATCATTCTTCAATCACGGGGCTATTCTTGGGAGGAGGACCATGTCTCAAAGTGACGATAGTCCGACTTTTTCCATATATGCATGTTACTTACCTACAAAGCTTAGTGGAGCTAATGATCCATGTGTATATACCTCTGTTTTCTTCTGTGTATATGGATGTATATATAGATGGCTTACATCTTTTGTTCCGGCCCGCTCTTATAAGTTATTTTTGTAGGTGAGACTATGATATGATGAACGGTCACATGATTGCGACACGCTCATTAAGCTAAATGTCTCGTCTCAGGTCTAGGTGTCCTATTTTAGGTAAACTCTAGAATGGGGTGATACTGCTAAGACGCTTGTGCCGGCTCGAAGAGAAGGGGGTCTACTAAGTCGTGGTCTATTTGTTATGATATCCAAGTAGCTATTTAGCTCACTTCCGTTGTGTAGTAACGCTACTGCCCGTGTTTCTGATTCCTTATATTTGCTTTCGTATTAAACATTAAACGTCGACTTGGAGTGGCTATATCTAGTATCTTGTTCACAAAATATCGTCCTCAGTGGCTTTTTTTCCATCATGCACGCACTCAACTTGACTTTCTAAAATGATAAAAAAAACAGCTCAGACATAACGTACCAATACAAACATACTACCTAGAAAAAAACATCGTAATCAACTATCGTCGATTCGGATATCAAATATCCAATTCCCACTACTCACAAAAAAAGAGATGGAAGAAAAAAGAGAAAGAAAAAAAAGACGGAGAGGGGAAGTAAACAAGGTATATATCATCCAAAAACAAGACTCCATAGTCACAAAACACATCAAAAGGTTCGTTTCTCAGGTTCATACGATGAAAGCTGAGCAAGATTGTACTGCTGAGCTACCATTTGTTGCTGCTGCTGCTGCATCAGCTGTTCTTGTGGCTGTCTCCAATTCCGAGCCGGGTCAAAAGCTACCAGTCCCCCAAGAAAGAAAGAAAGAAAAACACGTATTCAGTACCAACCAAGAAAAAACCCCTTTTTTAAAAAAAAGAAACCAGACATACAAGTAACACCATTATGTATTAACCAATTCCTAGGCTTCATACCAAGGACCGTCAATATCACGGAGACAACGAGGAAAAATCCTTGAGTGAGGATCGTATTTGCCAACGAAGCGTTCTCATACGGGAGAATATTGTCTTGTATCTTGATCCCAGATGGGGAGAATACGATCGTGAAGATGAGTGTGAGGAGCATAAAGACGGTATAGACGGGTAGAGCGACAAATGTCAGGAGTTTAATAATCTATAATCCATCATCCATCAAAATCAAATTAATATAGAAATGCAAAGATTTTATCTTTTAGTTTCTTCATATTTTTCTGTATAAAAGATACTCGGCCAAATACATACCTTATCATCAAGATTCGCACGCCGAATACTCGTATACGCCCTCACCGACAAAGTCCCCAGAATCACAGCAGTAAAAATGAAGAACGCATTAAACGAGTACATCATATTATTACTCGTATCCACCTTCTTAAACAACTCCGCGCTCGTAAAATCCGTCGGAAAGAAGAGGAACCTCATATAATCCACAAACACCGCAGACGCAGCCGTAGCCATCACCATCAAAAACGCAAAGTACCCCCAAATAGCTACTTTAACCGACACATTATGCTTAGGCACGGACCCCCCAGAAACGATGTTCGCATTCGTCAAGCGATCAGAGATGAGGAGGTAGAACGCAAGGAAGAGGAGGGGGAGAGCCCAGAGACTGAAGAAGCTTATGAGACCTTGGAGGGCAACGACTGTTTCGGGGGTGGGGATATCATTTGAGCCGACGTTGGAGGCAAGGACGAGGTATACGACGGTACCTGCACATTGGACAAAAGCACATCCGTTTGCGAAGTACATTATGATGAACGGGAGGCGGTGTCCTTGGGAGACGGTGATTGAGATGATGCCGAGGAAGTTTGCGAGGAAGAATCCGATTGTGAAGAGACTGTAGAAAGCGAGGTTGGCCTGGTATTGTTCATATTTGATTGATAATATGGAAGGAAGGAAGAATGGATGGAGGGGGAGGGAAGGATATTGGACGTTAGGTGCTGATCTGCATTGATCCATAAATACACGATAAATAACTCACTGTCGACCTCGCATCTGCTCCGTATTCATAGCCACTATCGTCCGAGTAATATTGGGCATTGGCGAGATTCGATCCCAAAAGAAGCAAGGATAAACTTAGGATGAAATTCGAAGAGGTCGTCATAACCGCAACAGTCCCAGCCTGGGGGAGGAGGGGACAAAAGGGTCATTAAAAGATTCTTGATGACCGCCTTTATATCTAAGAGAGCTATAAACATTATATGACGGTTCCGGTTTAGCGCCCGCCCAAGACCATCACAATTAAACCAAACACGTTGTTTTTACATGTTGGAATGAATACAAACTAGATGGCTAATGTCTTTCTCCAGGGGTGAGAAACTTTAAAGCTGTGCAAAAGCATGTTGGTTTTACATTACACAATAACCACATCAAAAGGACACGAGAAATTCATATCAAGCACTAGGATGAAAGACCATTGTGAGAAGTATATCTCACAGCATTCTTTTAATCATGTGCATCCATATATGACACCAAGACAATGCTATTTACGTTCATGGTAAGATTGGTTATCTTCTTGTCTGGGACCGAGACGAGAATAAAATACATATATACAAGGGTTTTGGGCTCATCATATCCCGTCTTTTAAAAGTCTTGGCAATGGTAACCTCCCGAGCCGACAACAGCGCGTTGTTGATGTAATTCATTCATAAATCGTGGGCGGGCGAGAAAGAAGAAACTACTATCGTTGGCGAAGAAGATCTTCACTCGGATCTTAGCACCGATCCCTATGGTGGCTGTTCCCCTTTAACCAACCATCTTCTGCAGGCGAACAATTTTCTCTTTCTTTTTCTTCATCATCCATAGAATCATCGAATCAAAAAACTTCCTGGAGATATCAAGACTTCTACCTATAATTTATCTTATTAAAGGAAACGAGCTGAACCTTCTTTTTCGGGTTTTGTCTAATGATCCGAAAGGGATTTTGGACCGAAACGATTTCGGAGTGGAAGTTGCCAATAACTCGATTTTTAAAATCCTCAGAAATCGGTTTGCCTGTTTTTGGTCGACAGAAAGGCACAACCCAGCCAAGAGGTAATTTTGTTTTCATTGCGAAAATAAATCAAAGTTGTCAGAATGTTCAAGACACTCTAGTCCTTATGAGAAATTCGTCCCAGAGTACATATTTAGACCCGAGCCTGGTCGAGTGACCTCAAATTGTCTAACAAGGCAAGACCTCGACACATGCTAAGAATGAGTCAAGATGTCAAGCATTGATGGGTATGGCGTAGGAAAGCAAGTCTTGCGGTATTAAGCCTCATTGAAAATGTATTGTACTAAGTCTAGCTCAGCGCAAGACTTCCCGGCTGCAATTGTTCAAAAATCATATCCAAAATCTGTATCCCGCTATAAGTCCATTGATTTACGAGAAGCTCAATCTAGTTTACTAAAGTTATGGATTACTAAATATAGGTATAGCAATGTAATTAAAGCACGGACTATGCCTAATATAGATTGTCGATCTCTCGATCTTCATTGCATCCCATAAAAACCGGTGGAAAAAATTTTGAGTTCCTCTTCCTCTTCAACCACGACGCACGCGCGGGTGAAGAGGAAGACATTTAAGAAAAAAGTTTTTTCTTTTGATTTTTGTTATAAAAATATACAAAATGTCTAGTCAACAACAGACTACCTCCTCACGCCCAGCGCTTGCGCGATCTCTTACCATTTCTAACGGACTTCCGACTGCACCAGCGAGCACCGCAATGCTCAGTAACATGACCGACTCTTCTTCAAAAAACGCAAACGCGATTCTCGAACTCTCTGATGGGAGTGCGTACCAAGGTATAAGTTTTGGAGCAACGGATAAGAGTGTTGCTGGCGAGTGTGTCTTCCAGACTGGTAAGCCCTACACAAACATCTTGTATGCGTTGGTCCCTGAGACCGCATCGCAGGTATGGTAGGGTATACCGAGTCTTTGACAGACCCATCCTATGAAGGCCAAATCCTCATTTTGACTTACCCACTTATTGGGAACTATGGTGTCCCGGAGAGGTTGGCGGCCTCGTTGGAAAAGCTTCCAGCAGACTTTGAGTCTTCCCGCATACATGCAGCTGCACTGGTTGTAGGTTATTATTCCGAGGAATTCAGCCACTTCCTCGCAAAGTCTTCTCTCGGAGAATGGCTTAAAGAAAACGGTATACCGGCTATTTGCGGTATTGATACTCGTGCCCTCACCAAGAAGATTCGGGAGAAGGGTTCGATGTTAGGTAAGATCCTTGTAAAACGTTCCAGTACCAGTCCCGAGAGGGCACGCTCCCTTAAAACTCTTAAAACGGAGGCTGCTTCTATGTCTCGTACGTCTTCTCAAGACCACCAGTCATGGAGGGAGGATTACCTGGATATCGACTTCAGGGATCCAAACCAAGAGAATCTTGTTGCCGTTGTCTCCACTAATGTTCCCAAATTCTATAAGTCTGATATTGAACCACTGCTTCACCCTACCGGAAGGCCGATTCGGGTACTTGCACTGGACGTCGGGATGAAGTATAATCAAATCCGCTGCTTTACGAGCCGTGGGGTAGAGTTGAAGGTAGTCCCCTGGAATTATGACTTCCTTGCTCCGGGAGAAGAACCATTCGATGGTCTCTTCATTTCCAACGGTCCTGGTGATCCTACCATGGTCCCTGAGACGATTGCAAGATTGCGAAAAGCAATGGACTCTTCGTCTACACCTATATTCGGTATCTGTCTTGGACATCAGTTGTTGGCTCTCGCAGCCGGAGCGAAGACTTCAAAGATGAAGTACGGTAACCGTGGACACAACATCCCTTGCACAGATGTCCTCAGTGGTAGATGCTATATTACGAGTCAGAATCATGGTTACCAAGTGGATACAGATTCACTTCCGGAGAACTGGAAAGAACTATTCAAGAACGCTAATGACAATAGCAATGAGGGTATTTATTGCCTTGATAAACCATATTTCTCTGTTCAATTCCACCCGGAGTCAACCCCTGGACCTCGGGATACAGAATTCCTCTTTGACGTTTTCATTAAGAACATTGTAGATAGCGCAGCCACTGGTACTCTCCTCCCCATATCCCTACCTGGAGGCACCTTAGAAGAAAATAAGAAACGCAATCCTCGTGTTGATGTGCAAAAAGTACTTATTCTTGGCTCTGGTGGCTTGTCAATCGGTCAGGCTGGAGAGTTCGACTACTCGGGATCACAGGCAATTAAGGCTCTCAAAGAAGAGGGCATATACACAGTTCTAGTTAACCCCAACATTGCTACCATCGCAACTTCAAAGGGACTTGCAGACAAGGTTTACTTCCTCCCCGTGACTCCAGAATTTGTGCGAAAAATCATTAAGTATGAACGTCCTGACGGTATCTATGTTTCATTTGGTGGTCAGACAGCCCTCAACGTCGGAATTGCGCTGAAAGACGAATTCGAATCACTCGGAGTTCGTGTTC
Source organism: Pyrrhoderma noxium (assembly GCA_002287475.2). NCBI lineage: Eukaryota > Fungi > Basidiomycota > Agaricomycetes > Hymenochaetales > Hymenochaetaceae > Pyrrhoderma > Pyrrhoderma noxium. Next base: position 842,046 of record CM008261.1, read on the forward strand.
TTGGTACTAAGATTGATACGATTATTATGACAGAAGATCGTCAGCTATTCGCTGATGCAATGGCTGAGATTGGGGAACGTTGTGCTCAAAGTGCTACTGCAACGAGCCCAGAAGAAGCTTGTAAGGCAGCTGAAGAGATCGGTTATCCAGTCATCGTGCGTGCCGCCTTTGCTTTAGGTGGACTGGGATCCGGTTTCGCTCAGGATGAAACTCAACTTCGTGAGCTTTGCGCAAAGGCATTCGCTACAAGTCCTCAGGTACTTGTTGAAAAGAGTATGAAAGGTTGGAAAGAAATTGAATATGAAGTTGTACGAGACTGTATGGATAATTGTATTACTGTTTGTAACATGGAAGTAAGTCGATCGTTTTTTATATTGATATTCCAATCTAGGATTATTACTGATCGGCCAAATAGAACTTTGACCCTCTGGGCATTCACACTGGAGACTCTATTGTCGTAGCACCTTCTCAAACGCTTTCGGATGCGGATTATAACATGCTTAGAACGACTGCAACCAACGTAATTCGCCACCTTGGTGTTGTCGGTGAATGTAACATTCAATATGCATTAAATCCCACTTCAAAGGAATATTGTATTATTGAGGTAACTAGCTTTAGAATTGCTTCTTATACTTCCTCTTTCTTACCCGCTTGTCTAGGTTAACGCTCGTTTATCTCGTTCGTCTGCTCTGGCTTCTAAAGCGACGGGTTATCCTCTTGCGTTTATTGCTGCTAAACTTGGACTTGGCATTCCACTTAACGAGATCAAGAACTCCGTAACAAAAGTTACATCTGCTTGCTTCGAGCCAAGTTTGGATTATGTCGTAGTCAAGATTCCTCGATGGGACTTGAAGAAGTTCAGTCGAGTTAGCAAGCTACTTAGCAGCAGCATGAAGAGTGTCGGTGAAGTTATGGCTATTGGTCGCACGTTCGAAGAAACCATCCAGAAAGCAATCCGGGCCATAGACGACCAGTTCCCTGGATTTTCCAAGGTATGTTTTCTTGACGTGCACTAATTCGATCTCAATTAATTCACTGTCTATCTTCAGAACGACATCACTGACGATATTGATGACGAACTCACGAACCCTACTGACAAGCGTATTTTCGCTATCCACACTGCCTTCACTAGAGGATATTCTGTGGAAAAGATCTGGCAAATGACTAACATTGATAAGTGGTTCTTAACCCGCCTGCAAAACCTTTTCAGGATGGAACAACACCTTTCGTAAGCTTATGATAATAATTTTACCCTGTTGACATATACTTAAGGAACATTGCAGGAACTATAATGTGTCTTCATTGCCAGGGGATGTCCTGACTCAAGCCAAGCAAATGGGTTTCTCTGATAGGCAACTTGCTATCTGCACCAAATCGACTGAGCTCGCCATTCGTCGTCTCCGTAAAGAACTCAGCATTTCACCGTTCGTTAAACAGATTGACACTGTCGCAGCAGAATTCCCTGCGTATACGAACTACCTTTACACTACTTATAACGCTGTAGAACATGACGTCGACTTCGATGATCACGGTATTATGGTTCTTGGTTCTGGTGTCTACCGTATTGGTTCGTCAGTAGAGTTCGACTGGTGTGCGGTCCGTGCCATTCGAACACTACGAGAACAAGGAATCAAAACGGTTATGGTTAACTACAACCCCGAAACCGTCAGTACAGATTATGACGAGGCAGACCGTTTGTACTTCGAGACAATCAGCTTGGAAACGATCCTTGATATCTACGATACCGAACAATCTCGTGGTGTCATCATTTCTATGGGTGGTCAGACCCCCAACAACATCGCCCTCCCCTTACATCGTGAAAACGTAAACATTTACGGTACTTCTCCAGAAATGATCGATACCGCAGAAAACAGATACAAGTTCTCGCGTCTTCTTGATAAGATCGGTGTCGACCAGCCTGAGTGGAAGGAACTCACGAGCTTCGAAGCTGCGGAGGAGTTCTGCGATAAAGTTAGCTTCCCAGTACTCGTCAGACCTTCGTACGTTTTGTCAGGAGCTGCGATGAACGTTGTGTCCTCCGCGGATGACTTGGTGAATTATTTGACCCAAGCTACTGCCGTTTCTCGTGATCATCCTGTTGTGATTACGAAATATATCGAGCAGGCCAAGGAGATTGAAATGGATGCAGTAGCTAAGAATGGAAAGCTTGTTATGCATTATGTATCAGAGCACGTTGAAAATGCTGGTGTTCACTCTGGAGACGCAACTCTCATTCTTCCCCCGCAAGATCTCGATCCCGAGACTGTTCGCCGTATTGAGGAGGCTACAGCCAAGATTGCGAATGCACTTAACGTCACAGGTCCATTCAACATCCAGTTCATAGCTAAGAACAATGAAATCAAGGTCATTGAATGTAACCTTAGAGCTGCCCGTTCCTTCCCCTTCGTATCGAAGGTCACTGGGGTTGATGCGATTGAAATGGCCACCAAAGTTATGCTTGGATTGCCCGTAGAACCCTACCCAGAGCTTAAGTTGCCTGCGGATTATGTCGGAGTCAAGGTCCCCCAATTCAGTTTCAGCCGACTCTCCGGTGCAGATCCCGTTCTTGGTGTTGAAATGGCGTCAACTGGTGAAGTTGCTTGCTTCGGTCGTGACAAGTATGAGGCATACTTGAAAGCTCTTATTTCTTCCGGTATTAACCCGCCGAAGAAGAATATCTTGTTCTCGATTGGTGGGTTCAAAGAAAAGATGGAAATTCTCCCATCTGTGCAGAGACTTGCTGCAGCTGGTTATAACATCTTTGCTACTTCTGGAACTGCTGACTTCCTCACGGAGCATCACGTCCCTTGCAAGGTTAGTAACTCTATTTTCTTATGAAGTTATATTTCTCACATATCCTCTTCAGTATCTAGATCTCTTAGAAGACGAAGGAAAGGAGAAATCCGAGTATTCGCTCACTCAGCATTTGGCGAACAACCTCATTGATATGTATATCAATCTTCCTTCCAAGAACAACTACCGCCGCCCTGCGAGCTACAACAGTAAAGGATACAGAACACGTCGAATGGCCGTTGACTATGCCGTCCCTCTTCTTAACAATGTTAAGTGTGCAAAACTACTCGCAGAAGCTCTCGTCCGGAAATATCCTCTTGATGTATCAAGTGCTGATTACAAGACTTCTCATGCAACGCATACATTCCCCGGTCTTGTTGGAATATCCACGTTTGTTCCTGGACTCATCGCTACGGAGACAGGAAGTATGGAGTTTGAGAGTATGACGAAGGCATCTTTGAGTGGCGGGTTCACGACCTCCATAGTTCTTCCATATGGCAAGGCAACTCAAATAACTGACGGAAATGCCCTCACCTTAGCAAAAGCTAGTGCTGGTGGTGTTGCTCATTGCAACTATGCCTTGAGTGTCGTTGCTTCCCCGACTAATGTCCAGGTCATTGATGATGAGGTACAAGCAGAATCAAAGGCATTGTATATCCCATGCAATGACGTATTCGGTGTATCCTCCATGTCACAGCACGTAGCAGCAATCGCTGCCCACTTCGCATCATGGCCCTCAGACAAACCTATCATCACGGATGCTAAGGGCTCTGAACTTGCTTCAGTATTACTGCTTGCGAGCCTACACAATCGCGCTGTACACGTTACTGATGTCCGCCGCCGGGAAGATCTTTTGTTGATATCTCTCAGCAAATCCAAGGAATTGAAGGTTACTTGTGATGTTTCCGTATACTCTATGTTCTTCAGTTCTGAAGCATTCCCGGGCGTAAGCTGCCTGCCATCAAAAGAGGATCAATTGGAGTTCTGGCAGAACTTGGATGTAATTGATGCCTTCTCTGTAGGAACCGTTCCTTATGAACTGTCCTCAGAACTGGGCCAACAATTCACACCCTCTGTTGGCACCGAAGATATGCTCCCTCTGCTTTTGACTGCAGTTTCGGACGGCAAAATCTCTCTTGATCAAATCCAAGAACGCCTTCATGACAACCCAATCCGGATCTTCGGACTCCCAGAACAATCCCACACTCAAGTCGAAGTCGTATTGAACAGGAGAGCTATAATGACAACTCGTAGAAATTCATCTTGGTCACCACTTGACAAGAACGTGGTTAGCGGTGCAGTCAATCGTGTCGTTGTTCATGGACAGACCGTTTTCCTAGATGGTGCACTCTCTACTGTCCCCTATGGACGTGACGTATCAGGCGCTACAATCACTCGTCCAGCAGCTGTCTCTGAGCGTCGCGGTTCTGTCAGTGCCTCCCGTCCAAATATCCATACGGTAGACTCGGGAGCAGGTCTGAACGCACCTTTGCTCAAGCTCGCTGACGGTGTCCTTGCTCCTCAACAGGGACCAATGCCTTTGACAACAGTCGGTAGTTCTCATGCAGTTGCTATTGCTTCTACCCCACGTGTATTCTCTGCCTTGACTCCCCACCCTGCGTTCCACCGCAAGAGCATATTGTCCGTCAAGCAATTGACGCATCAGGACATTCATGACTTGTTCAGTTTGGCTCACGAAATGCGTCTGCAGGTAGAGAGGAACGGTACGTTGGATATCCTTAAGGGCAAGGTCTTGTGTACGTTGTTCTACGAGCCTTCTACGCGTACGAGTGCCTCCTTCGATGCTGCCATGAAGCGATGCGGTGGTGAGGTCGTACAGGTCAACGCCGATAGGGCATCTGTCCAAAAGGGCGAAACTTTAGAAGATACAATCCGTACTCTCAGTTGTTACGCCGATGCTATTGTCATGAGACATCCAGAAGTAGGAAGCGCTCAGACAGCAGCAAAATACTCTCCTGTCCCCATCATCAACGCTGGAGACGGTATCGGTGAACATCCCACACAAGCTCTCTTGGATGTCTACACAATCCGTTCAGAACTCGGAACTGTCAACGGCCGCACAATAACTCTCCTCGGTGACTTGAAGAACGGACGTACAGTACACAGCCTTGTGACCCTGCTCTGCTTGTACTCCGTACGCCTGAACTTCGTTGCACCTCCCTCACTTGCAATGCCCCAGAGTGTTATTAATGCTGCTCGCAAAGCAGGAGCTTATGTCCGCGTCTGCGATTCTTTAGAAGAAGTTTTGGCAGAGACGGACGTCTTATACGTAACCCGTGTTCAGAAAGAGAGGTTCTCCAACGAAGAGGATTGGTTGAGGGTCAAGGACGCTTACAGGATTGATCACTCAGTTCTCAGCAGGGCAAAGGAAGATATGATCGTAATGCATCCTCTCCCGCGTGTCAACGGTTAGTAGTTTTTCCATTTCCTGTGTCTGTCTTTATTATATTTACTGAACTCTCTTTCTTCTCATTAACAGAAATTGACCCCGAAGTGGACTTCGATTCACGCAGAGCCGTTTACTTCCGTCAAATGCGCTACGGCTTATTCGTATGTACCCCATATATCGCTCTAACATACAAAATTCTAACTCTACATATCTCAACTAGGTTCGCATGGCATTGCTAGCTAGTGTCATGGGTTAAGCTATGACCCTTATTAACGTCATAACGTCAATTAAACGGACTTAGGACTTTAACAAGAAAAAAAAAGTAAAGATATCATTTATACACTAATCATTAGAATTTATACCTATTTGCAAGAAAAAAAAGGACTGTCTTGTAGTCACTATACATCAATGTTCAATGTTCCTCCACTTATAGATAGATAAGACGAAATACAATTGTGTAAAATAGAAAATAAAAGAATTATGTACACTAGAAATCCATTCAATGTATTATATATCACGTATTGGTGTATTTTCACCGGATTATGAATTTAATGTTATTTGTTTGTTGTATATTATACGTTTCATTGAGTTCGTTTGGTTTGGGGGTTAGTGATTCAATCTCTTTTACTAGCAAGTGTAATTTTTTATTCCATAACTTCCTCGAAGTGTTCACTGGCGAATAAATGAAATAAAGCTTCAGAGAGATAAATGTTGAATTGAAATACAATAAAACGAAGCATGTTTTAAATGTAGCGAGGATGAGAGAGGGGGGTACAACTAGCGTAAATCACTATAACACATTAATAGAAGCATAAAACAAGAAAGGTTTAAATAGCACACAAACACATGTACGAATCGTCATTTTAGCCCAACCTCTCCAGGGGACTACACAGTAGTCCCCACCTTACTAGACCCTCCTAATCATAATATTTCATTAGCATCACAGAGCTAGCCACTTAATTCCCCATGAAAAAAGGGCACTCACCCACAACAAAGACACCCCGTAATACAATTAGCTATCCCGGCGATACAGTCTGTTATAGCTGATGTAACCGATAGCATGCATGAGAACCAGAATTCATGTAGTAACCCATTAATATAAAAAAGAAATAAACAAACCAGCGATGATCCATTCGATACAACCCGCTACGCATCCAACAATGCTCATAACCAAGTCGCCAATACACTCAAATATACCTTGTTACCGAGTAAGAAGAAGCGATATGGAGCTGACTAGACAAAAAATTCCACCTGTTATACATGACACAATTATTCTGATAATCGATTAGAATGATGTTAGATGAAAATTATGATTGCACAGGTGACACCCACCCCATTGCTCTTTGTCTATCACTACTAGCGAAGTAGTAAAAGGGATTAATATAAAGAGGATGCTTATTTCCAATTTTTGAAATCTATCAAAGTAGATGAGGGGGTGAATAAAAGGAGCTCTTAATGAATGATGTCATTAAGCCACACCAAAGTTATGTACGCAAATGATTACAAATCAAATTTCTAATAGTTTATGTAATAAGTACTGGTTCTATCCCCAACCCAATGACTACGAATAATAATGATCATTGTCTCAGGTCGTACTATTGAATTCGGAGCAGAAGTCACAAGTCGCTTAAATGTTAGGGTATTTCTATGATGTATGCCGGACTAAAGCTGCTCTAGGCCTACTGCTTTTTCAGTAGTTCTTGTTTTTCGCTTGACAGCTCAAATAAGCTCAAAACCTGGGAATCTTGTCGTTTCTCTACGTTTCCTTAATGACACTCTGGGAGTATTGAAAAAATTAAACCCTGCTCCAAAACCCAGTAATCCTATGTCTGAGCTATCGTCTAGCCACTGAAAGAAGATAATCAGTCCTTACATGAGTTGTGTCTTAATGAAGTAGCTACTAAACAACCCCCGAGAAAGCGTGCGGACTTCTCAAAGTAGTAAAACTGGCGCTATACGCTATCTTGTGGAAGAAATGTCACAATATCCAACGTAGAACGAGCTATCTACTTTCTGGTCGTAGTATACCCCATCACTTTTTGATCTGCCTGACCTTGTTTACTATCGCTGTTAGAGACTTCAAACACTCGAGTTAGCTTTTCCCCACTCGTTTTATGTGAAATAGGACCTAGATCGCATATTCGATGATTTCAGTGGGTATCTAGATAGCTCAAGATACTCGTATAAAACTACGGTTCCCATGGCTCAGTACCTTCCATCTCGTCCTCGTTCTCGAGTTCAAGTTCTTTCCTCATTTCTTACTTTGGTGAACTATATCTAGCTTAAAGGATGAAATTCTCTCAATACCGTCTTCTCCCTGCAATTATTATATCAGCTATTCTCGCACCTGGTGTAGTCATTGGAGGGGTTATCGAAAGACGTGATGCCCTCGGTGTCTTCGCCCGTCAAGAAGATACATCATCATGTATAGCATTTACTACTACTATCACTACGGATTTGACCCGCGAGACCGCAACCCTCACAATTACTGGAAGCTGCTCTAGTATGCTTATCTAAATATACTTATTTAAAGTCGTATTAACTAATAACTCCAATGGCACTTCCATGAAGGTCCATCCATCTCAATATCTTCATTGGACTCATCCTCAGTTATCACGTCAGCGGCCAGTAGCACATCCATTCCCGTATCAAAACCGATTTCTACCTCTAGCGTGCCGAGGGCAAATAGCAGCTCTTCATCTATTATCAAAGCTTCAGCACCAGTAATAGTAAATGTTACTACGGCTACATCGTCTGCAAGCATTTTACTACCTACCTCTCCAAATACGACGTCGCTTTCAAGGGCATCCGCCACACTAACAGTACCTATAGTACATTCTACAGCAACGAACACAACGGGGGCCAGTTTAGGAAAAAGAGATACAACCTCAACCGAAATCTCTTCTTTTATTACCACAACCACTTCAACCATCACTTCCACCTCAACCAGCTTTGAAACGGATATCTCGACAACAACTACACAGATCGCACAAACACAAACCGAGACCGATTTCATAACCCAAACTTCAACTCAAACCGTTGATACTACCCAAACCGTTGAATCAACGAGCTTGATAGTAGAAACGATCACAGTGCAAGAAACTACGACTCAGACTCAGTTTAACACCATAACCCAAATCACAACCCAATAACTTAAGAATTAACATCAAGATAGCAGATTATCCGTATGCCCTCCACATATGCTAGTGCTTGCTACTATGTCCTAACGGCTTTGATTTAGACGATACTTTAAACAGAGGCGGGATTTTTTATACATAACTCTTTCCGATCACAATTTCTCTGCTTGCATGTAACTTGTTCGTGTTGTTTCCCCTCTGCATAGCTGGCCGCTCAGATACATAGATAGCTACTGTAGACATGCTCTAGACTAAGAGACCTTTTCCTTGTTCATTTTTTATCAGACGCGAAATTACGATTTACTTAGTACAGGTAGGTATCCGAAAGGACGCCAGAGATTTTTCACTTATAAGCGAAACTAGCCACCACTTAGTGAATATTACAATAGGCATCAGTTTCATTGAAGCAAGTTAGGGAATAATAAGCAAAACTTTGTACTCTCAAATTAGATTATGAGTGTGTTTGATCACTCATGATACTCAAAATCAACCCTTTACATATATCTAGCATTATTGATATGTTATATAACTCACTTTCTTAATGTAGTGATAAATACCAAATTTGTGCTAAACTCGCTTATAAATGAAGATCTCCCGTTTCTGGTAGTTTTAATTAACTTTCTAGAACTTCTAGTTTACAGAATCGACGCTCTAATTTAGGGTTATTTAACCGAGAACGCAGATCTAGTACAATCTAGGAAGGACCTAGTAAAAATTTGCCATGTTTGTTCACATTAAGTGAATTAGAATCGAAATTTTTCGTCTTATATGTAATTCAAATCTATCTCACAACTAATCCTTTTCCTAGATCTTATTCATTACTCCAAAAGTATTATCAAAGTGAGGGAACGATATCATCAAGCTCAAGTGAAAGTAAAAGAAAGAATTCATTTCGTTGCTGCTAAAAAAAAAGTAATAAACGGGAAGTGAAAATAAACCATGATGATATCTGTTCAAAAAAGCTATAATGTTTCAGGTATCGTAGACGTAAAACGGGGTGAAGGTAGCGTGAGATAGCAGGAAAAACCGTGACATGAAAGACCTAAATTTTGTGGGACGAAAACAAATAGGGAAAGAGACGAAAGGGTATGCATTTACTGATCGTCTTCGACGGCTAATTCCTCCTCGTATTCGCCCTCCTCTTCGACACTATTGTAAGGGTAATTAAGCAAAAGTTATAAAGAGAAATCGAAGTTTGACTCACGTCGCATCTTGGTACTGTTGGTATTCCGCAACAAGATCCTGCATGTTGGACTCCGCTTCCGTGAACTAGATGATGACTTAGTGACAATTCTCCCGGCCATTTACTCTAAATACAACGTACCTCCATCTCGTCCATACCCTCTTGAGTATACCAATGCAAGAAAGCCTTACGTTTGAACATGGCAGTGAACTGGTCGCTGACACGCTTGAAGAGTTCTTGGATGGCAGTTGAGTTACCAAGGAAGGTAACAGCCATCTTAGTTCCCCGGGGAGCAATGTCACACTGAGCGGTAAGAACGTTGTTTGGAATCCACTCCACGAAGTAGGCGGAATTCTTGTTCTGAACATTCTGCATCTGTTCTTCGACCTCCTTCATTGAAACTTTGCCACGGAAGACAGCAGCAACCTTGAAAAATACGTGAGAACTAAGTAAGTACGTCCGATATCCTCATCAGTACTCACAGTAAGGTAACGACCGTTCCGTGGGTCAGAAGCAGCCATCATGTTCTTGGCATCGAACATTTGTTGAGTAAGCTCAGGGACGGTGACGGCACGGTATTGCTGACTTCCACGAGCAGTTAAGGGTGCAAATCCAACCATGAAGAAGTGCAGACGAGGGAAAGGAACTAATAATTAAGTTTAAGCTGCTAGTAAAATCTGGGCTTAGATGAAAATTCCATACCCAAGTTAACGGCCAATTTCCTCATATCCGAGTTAAGTTGACCTGGGAACTAGAAAGTATCTTAGCAAAAGAGATAAAATAAATCTGACTGAAGGCTGCATACACGAAGAGAGGTGGTAACACCACTCATAACAATGGAGACGAGGTGATTGAGATCACCGTATGTGGGAGTAGTGAGCTTCAAGGTACGGAAGCAGATCTCATACAAGGCTTCGTTATCAATACAGAAGGTCTCATCGGAGTTTTCGACAAGTTGGTGCACGGAAAGAGTTGCGTTGTAAGGCTATAAATACCGAATGTGAAATTAGCAGGTAATGATATGACAGTAAAATAATTAACCTACCTCAACAACGGTATCGGACACCTTTGGTGATGGTACAACGGAGTAGGTACACATCATTCGGTCTGGGTATTCTTCACGGATTTTGGAAATCAAAAGAGTACCCATACCGGCACCAGTACCACCACCAAGTGAGTGGGTGATTTGGAAACCTTAAATCGATATGCGTCGGATGCGAGTTTCCTCTCTAGCGAAGCGAAATTACGTACCTTGAAGAGCATCGGTACCCTCAGCTTCCTTTCTTACGACGTCCAAAACGGAATCAACAAGCTCAGCACCCTCGGTGTAGTCTGAAGATTAAATAAGAGACCATATACACATGTAATATGCGTATCTACTTACGTCCTTTTGCCCAGTTGTTACCTGCACCATTCTGTCCAAAGACAAAGTTGTCCGGACGGAAGAGGGTACCAAGAGGTCCACTGCGTACTGAGTCCATGGTGCCGGGCTCCAAATCCACAAGGACGGCACGAGGCACATACTTGTTTGCACCAGTCTCATTGTAGTATACAGAGATCCTCTCCAATTGAAGATCGTTAGTGCCAACATAAACACCATCGGGGTTTATGCCATGCTCATCCGATACAACCTCCCAGAATTTAGCACCTGATCTCACAGAAATTAAACATTGCCTCCGTGCCAGAGGTGACTAAACATACCGATCTGGTTACCACACTGTCAACAGAAAAACAAAGTATATCAGCATTTCGGACTAAGGAAAGACACGCGAAAACACGAACTTGACCGGTCTGGATGTGGACAATCTCACGCATGCTAAAGAATGAGACGTGTTAGAAAACAGATCGCGTTGAATTTGCAAAATAGACGCGGTCGAAATCTGGGTGCTTTGTATGCCAGCAAGAATCGTTCGACTTTACAAAAGCGCGTTCTTTTGACGCAAAGGATCCAAAAATCGACGATAAGACGCGTCCCCGACAGAATACTTACCTTAGAAAGATAAATGGGTGGTCGTAAAAAGGAAAGAGTCAGTGCCGTGGACGGTGGAGGAGGTGGAAGAGATGGGTACGGGGCAACACGCTTTTTACTCCTGCTATCGCTTGATAGGCCATTCCCGAAATAGGAATACTGGTGGCGCGACTTTCCCGCGCTTCTGATTACACATATCCTTTTTTTTTACAAAAAAAGTTTCATAGACACAATAAACTCATATAACACCCCCAGATACATAGAAATATCTACGCTTGTGTATGTATGTATACGAAATCTGCCTCTGGCCAGTTGTCGGATGCATTAATGGCAGCTTTCTCCATTGAGACTTTTTTTGTCTCTCCTGGAGCCCCTTCTCCTGACGCGATTTTGATATCATCAACTATAATATTTATAATTAATTGATATTTCTCTCCCGCTAAATCTTACACCTAGCTCAACTTACGCTTTATAATGCATCTCCATGTTGGATGGTGCGGAGGTCCGTGAGCCTCTGTGCATATAGAGACCCTCTCCTCAAGTTGATTGTTCCTGATAAATTCTTGAAATACTGGAAGATAGCTACGACCAGTTCTAAGCATCGGGTCTTTTTTTTCCTCTGAAAAACTAAGGGTTGTATAAAAACTCCATTGAGAAATTAATATGCTCACCCAACCCTTCTATGGTCATTTTTGCTGCTTCATCCTCTGCTGCTTTTTTCTTTTTAGAGTAAGCCCTCCCAAGCTCAACATCATCGACTACATAATATCTTTAATTCATACACAACCAACGGAGCAGTTTGTCTCCAACCCACGTACCGTAGCATACGCAAAACCAGGCATGAACCATCTCTGACTCACTAATGTTCTTAGTCTCGAAGCGAACATTCCTCGCTGTAGCTCGGCTGGCATTGAGAAGCGCCGTTTTGGGACCTGTAGTCAATCAGTTCGTCATGGTGTCATCGATATAAGTTTTGACTCCCTACAGTCCTTTAGGTTACGCCTCACGTCTGTAGGTGGGGGACGGTTTCTTGGAAGATTCTCAAGCTTGAATGTAATCATTGAAGGGGAATCGATAGTTCGTTTGCTAACCTGGGTCAGACTTTACCATTATATACGTCCTGGGGACTAATACAGTTAACACATACCACACCGCAATGCACAACAGTTGAGACCCCTATATTCTATTCCGATTAATCATTCAATACAGACGACCCCAGCGCTAAGTCTCATTTCTTCTATGTTACACTTCGCTTAGGTATGAGTCAGAATATATTCAATTGGACCATAACAGTGGAGATGCAAGAACAAATAATGGATGATGGTATCATACAAATTATATTCACAAAAAACAATTTCACAGGTCATGTGGTCTGTCATAGCCTTCCGGAAAAAGAAGGTAATGGCAAGCAAAGATATCATTAATATTGGTCCCCCTTTACCGTCTCCCTATCCTTCGCCCTTGAATAATCCTTAATCCAGACCATCGCAGCTTTACGTGCTAGCATTTCCATGGCTTCTCCCTTCCCCCCCTTACATTCATATTGTGCTATCGTGACATTACGAACTACAACTATGTTAGCATATATATCCTTGAAATTATGTAGAAATATTTACAGTTGGCTGTTCCATGATAGACGCCATCTCTAGATTCTTGTATATTGATTTCCATTTCGGAATTAAGCTCTCTCTTCTCGAGGAAGAGACAAAATTTGTTGTAATACGAAAGTTTGGAGAAATGAGTCCGAAAATCCCCAGGATAATCTTCATCTGTTGGACCGGGTCAGTTCTTCCAATCGTAAATATGGTATGTAAAACCCGTTGCAACTAACAGAATTTTTTTAGAGTTTCCAATGCCGCATTTTCTCGTGCTTGTTTCTTTCTATCTGCTCTTCCCTCCGCATAAATCTTCCCTTTGTCTGGATCCCGGTCGATTTTGAGTTGATAGTAAAAGAATGAAAAGGACGTACAATAGAACGATGCTGTATGGATGTCTTCGGACCGCTCATCTCTGTATGTATTCGTTTTCCCTTCTACGAATGCTACCGGCGATCTTTGTACTAACAGTAATACTTCCAGGAAGTAATGCGTTTATTTGAGACGCGGGAAAAGAGAGACCTCTACTTAACTTACAGTTTGTGCCGGTCTCAATGACTAAGGAAGGGTAGGGAGGTGGGGATATCTTTTCCCAGGGCCTTCGAGTGGCTTCAAGTCCTATACCTCCTTTTGTTATATCAGGAACGGCTCTAACAACTAAACACTTTAGCTTACTCGAGATTGTGGAAGTTATAGTTCTATTCTCTGGCTCAAATGAGTCCTCCCTACTCCTGGAACCTAGCACAGGGTTATAGCCATGATGAGTTATCGAGCTACGAGATGTGACAAACTACTTACTATAAGTGGGTTCTAAATCTATAGGACGATATAACTTGGATCCCGAGTGCTCAACTGAAGAACCGAGTGCCTTGATATTACCTGTAGGCTCATATCCCTCGCTTTCTTCATACTTAATATGTTTCTCGTCGAGGTTGAACCGTTCCATCCTATATCCTAAATCCTCAATTTTCTCCTCTCTATTTCTATTGGCTCCTTTTAACGCGTCAATGGTGGGATCCTCTTGATGTCTATACTCTTTTTCTTGAGATGCGAAATAGGTCTTCAGTGATCTATGTGAGAAGTTAATATTTGATGAAGAGTAATTAGTGTCGGTTTATGCTTACGAAAACATCCACCTTAGCTTCCGCATATTGGATCGGTCTTTAGGTTTCTTCGTCCAACAATGAAAAAGACAAATTATTTCAATGTGTCCACGATATTTCTCAAAATCCTTTCTTTTGAAGTTACGAGGGAATGGGGGTAACGTCCCATTACTTTGCAACACAGTAACCCGGGGTGCTAATATACCGGAGTAAGGTACGTCCCCAGAAATAAGCTCCTACTCGTATGTCAAACGTGAATCAAGCGATTGATACAAATATAAATATAAGGTTTCTTCTCGACTCACGAGTAGAGTACACCCAAAACTCCAAACATCCGCTTCCTTTGTTGGAGCATACCTAAAATCTTCGTCGGCAACCGCTGCCTCCATTAACTCGAATGCTCTCCAACGAGTACTTCTGGCTTTATCCGTAGTAGATACGGTTAATTCAGCTCCTGGTTTTCCAATTCTCGAAATACCAAAGTCTGCTATCAAAGCACGCCCGTCATTCGCTATTAATATATTGTTCTAAGAGGAGGCATGAGGAGCGACTACCACGAAATTTATGGATTCACATACTCCTTTAATGTCATTATGTATAACATCCTTATCATGAAGGTGCTCCAGCCCCATGGCGATACCCTCGAACTGAAGCCAAATTAGTAGTAACAACAAATCGTTCAGTGTCGTACTTACCAAGGAAATGATATCAACTTTACGGTTTGTATTTTTCAAATATTCAATCGAGTTCCCATTGGGATAAAATTCAGAAACGAGACAGGGAAATTTCGCATCTTTTCTGTGTACAAAACCCCAGAACTTATAAACATTTCTATGGTTCAGTTTACTCCATGCCCTGATCTCTCTCAAAAAATTCTGGTTACTGACAATTAGCCACACAAAACATCAAAGCGGATGGATTTCCGATTCTTACCTTCCCGGTTCTTTCGTTAGCTTCCCAGTAGCGGAGTTTCTTCACAGCAAACATATCACTAGCGCAGCTACTAAGCTTACTTGAGTTTTCCTTATCCTTGGCCTGATACAGATAAACATCCCCATATCCTCCATAACTAGCTTGTTCTCCTTGTTCAAGTTCATCTGTTAGGTCATTGCTTCCATACAGGAAGTTTTCGAGAGGCATCCCAAGCTCGCTCTCAAGCTCAGATCTATGCTTTTTAGAGAAGACACTAAGAAGATGAGAGATTTTGAGTCGAGAATCCATCTTCGACGCAGAACTGGGGTTTGTCGCTCGCTGAATGGGTAAATCGAGTTGAGACAAGATGCAGCATTTTATGGGGGGATAAGCACTACCGACTCAATTACATGCCGCTCTAACAGTATCCAGAGTGATACCGGAAGGGTGTCTGATAAGGATGATAAATTTAACCAATTGTGGAGTTCGGCAGATAGCCAGATAATTGTTTACAGCTAGTTCCGAACCATTTTTCTGGCGAGTTGGACCTGTTGAAGGTGTCCCTAGAGATCTATTCTGCGCGAGTCTATAGGTGCTGAGAAGCCACACAACGTGATGTACATGCGCTAGATAAAAGGGATAAGAATAAAGGGACTGATGACTGCCTGTGGTAGGCTTTGGCGGCCCTAGATTCAAATCGTGTGAAGAGAATATGAGAAGTTATGCATGATACGCCTACGTCGAGTTACTTCGGATACCTCGCAAGTGGATTCCCTTGATCTTCTTGATGAGATAACAAAGGGGATTATAAAAGGAAATTGTCAACCTAGTGTTTGGTTTTGTTAAAAGAGAAATTGACATAATATTGACTCACGCAGTTGATTGTTGCACAGCCACTGTTGTTAAATCAAAGTTTGGAACAGAAAATATTGGTGGATTATTACGGTAAAGAGACAATATTCTATAAAACTCCTTGGAGGATATTTAATTATGTTAAAAAATAATGTCTAATCTTATAATTTGAACTCAGTAATACTTAAAGTATGTGAATTCCAACTTTCTGAGAAATCCAACAACTGATATTACCAGCCGAGGTTGAAGTTCTGACTGTTAGTTACTAGATAAAACTAAAACAATTAGGAGATGACCTACTTTCCTCTCACCTACCACCACTCCTCACTCTTTGACAGAGATACAAATACCAGAGCCAAGAAATGAGATCTTTAACTATTCTTGTGTTTCTAGCTATCCATCTCAGAGGGACAATTGGTAACTTAACCTCAGCGTCTGATCTGTCTTTTATTTAGATCTAATATCACTATTAACTAGCTGATGGAAATGACTGGATCAACCCCGAGTTCGCATTAAAGAAGACCGGGGCGCCAGATGCACAGAAGCGTATCATTAGCTTTGCTGGGTCCACAGCGAAAGATGGTCCATGGAGTACGTCGTTAAAGGATAGAATTTCGCATTAGCTACTGACCAAGTTTATTATTATTACTTTAGCTGTCTACGGCGACGCAAAAGTGCTTCCACCAGACGGCCAAAAAACGGATTACTATAGCTGGGCCCCATAGTACGTAGATGTTTATGAGTTAAATTGAACCATTCTGAGGCTGACAACACACTCCGTCTAACTTAAAGTCATTGGCCAGAATGTAATTTTTGCCAGTCAGGCCGCACGCATCTTACTACAGGAGGAAGTAGGGCCAATGGTACGAACACAACAGATAGCACGTCTGATGGTGATCTTGGCCCATATGAAGATGGTGGAGGAGATGAGACAGATGATGATAACGATGAGGAGAGCACAACTAACAGTAATGAAGATGGTATCATTGACGATGGGCCACCGACAGTCACTACTAAGCTTCCCATATCCCATAGGCGTATGGTTAGACGGATCAAAGAGTTCTCTCATTCTTCATTCGTACACAGACGGCAACAAGGTGTACTACCCTCTGACCCGTTTCTACCAGGAAACCCTTTGGTGGACTCTAGCTCAACAACCACGGATAAGATAGCAAGTGGGACAGCAGGCGCAGCGGAGAATGCACGAAAAACGAAAACATCACAAGGGAAGGAGCCAACAAAAACAAATGCAGGTGGTTCAGATTGTACTCCTTCGCCAACTAAGAGTCTCCCTCCTAGTTATAGTACGTCTTTTGTCCTTTATATAGAGAGAAAGATTCTGACTCCCGATACGTTATACAAGCGTGGACTTCTTGCAAATATGTAGTTAGAGACGGGAAACTTAACCCTGATGTGCGGGAGCTTCCAGGTGTCAATAATATTGTCGATGTAACTCAATCTGTATTGTACAACGCCCTGGCACCCGTACTTTCTGGTCCACAAAGCGGATCACAGACAGCTATAAGCTTCATAGATAAGTTCTTCCTCGACCCAAGTACAGGCATGCAACCGAGGGTAAGATACGGACAAATGATTCGTGGTCCAGATCAAAAGGATGGCCAATATATTGGTGTGATTGACCTACGAGGGATAGTTAAGCTCGTTAATGCAGTTCAGGTCATGAGAGCAAGTAAAGCTCCTGCATGGACAAGTGATTACGACTCTCGTATGAAAAACTGGGCCAAACAATATGTGCAGTGGTTGCATACAGATCCGTTAGGGCAGAAGGCACTTTCAGCACCAAAGTAAGCCACATCTATTAGTAATACTAGTCATCATTTATTTCTTGTATTTATTCACAAAACGCTCGTAGTAATCATGGATCATTCGCAACAAATCAACTTGCCTCGGTAAACATTCTCGTTGATGATACCTCAGCGGCAGCAGCGGCCTTGAAATCGTATTTTTCCAACCAGTTTCAAGATCAAATAGCTGCATCTGGGGAACAGCCATTCGAGGCAGTCCGAACGAGACCATTTCATTATCGGTGCTTCAATCTTGAAGCTATGATCGTAAGTACCCATCTTCTGCAAGACGATACTTAGTCTAATTACATTATATAGACGAATGCCAAGCTTGGGGATCAGTTAGGTCTCGATTTTTGGAGTGCTAAATCAAAATATGGTGCCACGATTCAGAATGCTTTGGATTTCGTTATGACAAAAGGACCAGGCAAAGAGGATATTACGGATATTTTTCCACACATTGCAGCAATTGCGATAGCTTATGGGGATCCGACTGGTAGATACACAGCATACCTGAAGAAAAACGATAAACGGTATCAAGAAGCACCCTATTACTACTACAACCAAGCAGGAGCTTTAACCAAGGCACCAACATCGAAAAATAAGATGGCTGAAGATCCCCTTGACGGACTGGCTCATTTAGCAGAAACAGATGTTCCAACACCAACATCAGTTCCACAAGCAACACCCACTATCCCTTGGGAATGCCCGACAGCTTTTGCAACGGCAACTGAAGTACAGTTGGATGATGGTGTTTTTGTGACTTGCGATGAGTTAAAACACTTCTATGGGTATGCCATGGATACGGTCAACGGGAGCAGTTAGATAGCCAATTGTATTAAAGGGCATTAAATCAGACGTATATAGTACATGAGTGACATATTATTGATACATGAGCTGTAATTGATAACTTAGCGAACAAAGAGCTTCTTTCCTCTATGTGGTCGGGCAGCTCCTACCCGTCCGGTCTCTTCTTGATACTCTAGATAAGCCTGACGAAGGTGATCAGGGGATAGAGGTCCTGATTCACCACGTTCTTGCTGGACTTTCCTAGCCTTCTCGACTATTTCTCCAACAAAAACTTTTGCGAAACCAGCAACAACTTGCGCGACAGGTGTTGACACCTGTTGACCGAGTGTCTGCTGAATTACCTACAGAAGAGCTAGCTTAGATGAAAGTAGAATCCAGAGTAGATAAATGTGTAATACCCTTCTAACTGCCTGCTTTGGTAATGCATTTCTCCTATAAGCCTCATACCGATCATATTGGTCTGGAGTGAAATTATCCATAAGAACCCTTTTCGATAGATAAGTTTGATAAAAGTATTAATATAGATATATGTGCGTACTTTAGGTTGTCCTTTGAAAGACTCTGCCATGACAATTGAGCGGAGTAATCGTCATCCGCCATGTCAGGCAATAGGTCCTCCTCACCCTCACCATCTTCATCCGCGCCTGTACGTCCTGTTGGAGGAGGCGGACCATCGGCTCCAGTGGCATCAGCAGATGTTGAGCCCGCTCTTCTTTGTGTTTCAGTGGATTGAAGAGGAGAAGCCCATTGAACACTTTGTTGTGGGTCGGGTGAAGCACCAGAGGCTGAAGGAGCTACACTAGTCGCGCGTGACTTCCGCCCCTTTTTTGCTGTAGATTTTCGACCACTCGCACCCAGTAATGGAGTTGATGGGCCTGGAGTGGACGCTTGAAACTGAGAATACTGTTCCGATGTTCCCGAATATGGAGAGCTCATTGTGATGTAGTTGGTTTGTAGTTGGTTTGAGAAAAGATGAACAATATTGACAAATGCGGTACTCAATACTCGTGACTCTTCCCTGTTCGGCTATGGCCACCCTTCTACAGAAATAATGAACAACGGCGACAACAATTCATGGCATCAAATCAACTCGTAGGTGACACATCTCCGCCGAGAGATCATTCGCCGTCTCCGCTCCTTTCGCCTGGGGCAACTCAACCCATCTACGATTCATCTTACGATGTAGAAATGCAGAGTGCTTCTCGACTAGGTTCACCTCAGGTCTCCGAAGGCCATGAGGTTGAAGTTGAGATTGAAAGTGTAACATGCCTATGGGCGGGATGTGGAAAGCCATTCAACGAATTAAAGACCCTTATAGAACACATGCACAACGGTAAATAACTTTTCTGTAAAACACTATTGCAACTACTTCAATAGGACAAATAGTAACTGTTTCTCAGATCACATTGGGGTAAATAAAAGTACCTATACTTGCGAATGGGAGACATGTAGTCGTCGGGGTATGCAGCAAGCTTCAAGGTTTGCCCTCGTTTCTCATATACGTGCACACACGGGGGAGAAACCTTTCACATGTCAGCTTCCAGAGTGTGACAAGTCCTTTACGCGCTCTGACGCTATGGCTAAGCATATGAGGCAACGACACAATATCTCTCCTCCCCTTCCAGGTCGCGGAGGGAACCGAAAACGTAAACGAGATGAGGATAACGAAGCTCGTAACACCCCAAATCCTTCTCTCCCGAAGATAGAGGGTCATCCATCGGCTGAGCTAAATCTAAACGCCTCGACAGCATGGCAAGAACATGAGGATGATACCAATTTAGGACTTCCCCCTTCACTGGAGAATCGAACAGAGTATCTTACTAGAGGTGGTAACTCGTTGTCTACTGTGAGTCCTAACGCCCCAAACTCCGGATCGGAAGAAGAAGACCTTGAAGAAACCTTACCCGAGTACTTGAAGAATGAAAAGGATCCAGAAACCGGGAAAATTCGTGGTCGCTCTCCTGCTATGGTTCAATATCTGATAATGAAAGCCAAACACCGCTATGCTTTGGAACAACATGAAAGTCTTTTAGACGAGCTCCGTGTTGTTCGGTCTGAGGAGCGTCGCACTCGCGAACAGAAAGAAGAAGTCCTGGACGATGTCCTACGCTCTTATCTTGGGTATGTATTTTGTTTGTGAATCTGGTATTGTATCTTACTTTACTTGTAAACTAGCGTTCAGGCCGAATTTTTAATACAACAACCACAAATGCCATATTCTGGTTCATATGATAATCCCACTTTTCCAGGGATGAATGGAGATGGTTCATGAATACATAGCAACCTTTTGTTGTAGTTGGTTAATACGTGCATTCATAACACGGACTTCTATCGAGAGAAACCTTCATCTCATACTGTTGCCGGTTTCTTGATTGTTGAACAAAGGGAAACCCCTCAGATTGATGCACGATATGTGTTTTCGGCCTAATTAAATCGGAATTGATCCCTGATTTAATGAACTTCTCAACTTCCAAAGTTCGGCTCAAGTCCATTTTTGAACACGAGTACTCATTCACAGACGTTACTACTGTTTGTCTAATCCAGTTCCCTTTATGCCCGGTAGTTGATCAAATCAGATATATGAGAACAAGTGCACTAGTGTCAAAACGAGGGTGCAAACCATCAAACGATGGAATGTTCTAACTTCAAGTTTATACAAAAAAATCAAAATGCCCAGCTATGCTCGCGTCAAATTACATGTCAAAGTGATACAAACAATACTAAACTCCGTTCAAGGAGGGAAAAGGGGATGAATACTTAGAAATGGAAGTAAAAGGGTTAAACTTAGCCTTAAATCTGATAGAAGGTCCGAGAGGATTGACATGAGGTATCGAAATGTTTAGAGTCGTGTAGATTTGGAGGTTTGTGTCAGAATCACTTAGAGACTCAGCTACAAATGGGTTATAAAGCTTTTCGTTTTTCTCTGATACTTACAGACCTAAAATTCCTTCTCCACTTCTCACACAAAAAACTGTATTCAATAACTTCTCCGACCGTTGTTTCTCATGTCCGGACTTTCTTCAAATTCTACAGATGATAAAAGTCCTATCAGCGAAGCTGTTGTAGTACGACGTTCAACGGGCTTCATCTACAAAGAGAACAAAAAGGAAGAAACACTATTCAAGATATTTACCAACTTACCACCCCAAACCCTATCATCAGCTGAAATTGAAGATGGATTCTTGGATGTATAGTATATCAATGTGCTTTCACATAGTCTCCATTGACTTCTATCTTTTAGGAATTTATGAGCAAATTCGCCTTTTGGAAAAGATCTGTTCCAAAATTCGACCTCCCTTCAAGCAAACTGTACCAGGCACTACGTCCCCTTGCGTATAACTACGAAAACGAGGAAACCATTCTTCCGTGTATCGTATACGAGAAGGTCAAATTAGCAAAAGATTTTCTTCGTGAAGATAAAGACTACAATCTATTAAGCATGGTTAGTATGAAGGACTGAGTACTATCTGTTCTATATATCTCAATGGTTCCAAAAGTTTCTTCATATTGCAAAGCAAATCGCCAAAATGCATGACCGGTTAATCATTCACGGTGACTTAAGAGGCGTATGTTGTCTCGTGTTTTGATGTTAAAGGGAGATAACAATTTGTACTTGTCCAGGATAACATTCTTATTGATGGAGAAGGATTTCCACATATTGCTGACAATTTTTTAACTGAGATCATCAGTATTCTCGATAGAAGGGAAGAGAGGGTGGATACAGAAGTCTGCGGTGCAATCCGATGGATGCCTGTTGAAGATGTAATATTACAAGGTAGTATTGCACGTAAACCAACAAAAGCAGGAGATATTTGGTCGTTCGGAATGACCATGTTTGTAAGTTCAAAACCCTTAAATAAAATTAATTATTTATCCTGGAGTGATAGGAATTATGGTCTGGCAATGTACCATATTATGGCATACCAACAGAACGTGTAGCGCTCATGATCTCTCAGGAGAGAACCCCATCTACCCCTAAAAATCCTCCGCATAAAAAGCTCGAGAAAATAATACATTATCTTACTGGTCTATGTTGGGCCTTGCGGCCTGAGGAAAGAGTAGCAACGGATACACTAATCAATATATTAACGTACGTCTTTCCTCCGGTGTTCTAATATATAGATCATTCTAGCTAAAAACTTGTTTAGTGACCTCGTAAGAGGTGATGATCTTGATACAGTCAAGAGAAATTATGCCCCCAAAGATAAAGTTCTTGAACGTTTACCAGAATTTACAGAGAGCCCAACATACTCCTCCGATTCCAGTTCCTCAGATGATAGCTATACACCTCCGTCTAGTGAGCTTAGCTCCCTAAGTTCGCCCATCTCTGAGAGGAGCCAGAAGGGAAGATACCCTTTGAACGTAATCCCTCCACATCCTAGCTGTGGAACACAATGTATGTCAAGTGCATTTTATAATGCTTTATTTTTTTTAACATCCATGTCCACAAATAAACAGCAGCAATGACGCTCTTAATGAACACCCAAGCTCGATTAAAGAATTTAGGAGATTTAGAGGTTGGACCTTCTGTTATGGCTGGAGATGACCACAACCCTATGTGGACCACGGTTATCCGTTGTAAGTAATAGAATCGGCTAATTACCTACGAGATCATTCATTAGTTTTAGTGAATGGGCACGCAATAGGGGAGGGGAAAGGAGCTAGGAAGAAGGAGTCAGCGGAAATAGCTGCGAAACAAGCTATGGGAGTACTCAGTAAGTGTGAATCGCTTCTTCTTTATACCATAGCTCAAGTTGTATCAGGTGAGAGATTTGAAAGTGTTAGAGGTCTTAACAGAGTTTCCTATACTGCTCAGTTTAAAGACTACATTGAAAGAAATGAACTCCAAGCACGGATTAAATTCAAGAGATCATCCGAAGGTGAAGCCCACCTTAGTGTCTGGGTTGTACAAATTTATCGTAAGTTTTACCCTGGTATATCTAGTAGCTCTGAGATGAATCGATTTGTCTAGTGGACGGCGAAGTGTTAACGACGGGAAGCGGTAGCACATTGAAACTCGCAGAAGAAAAGGCCGCACTTAGTGCATATGCAAAATTGACTAAGAACTGATGTGATTTGAAACAAATGTACAGTTCTGTACTATGCAACAACACTACAGAACTGTTTTGCCCTTATGGAAACGTCTGTTATTTTTTGTATTACTATCCTCTTTTCTTGTTCACTTAGTATGCTCTCCTTTAAGTCCATAGTTGATGTATATCTACTAGTCTGTAGGTCGACCTTGATACACTATAATCCCATGGTTGCAGGTCGTTCAACATTTTTAAATGTCAATGTCACATATGCATGTTCTGTTACGACATTATAGTTACTTAGTCACGCTTCCACACGCGTCTCTTGATCGTCTCACAATAAATAAGCATGTCTATCCTCTAAGGGCAAAAACAAGAAAATACAACTTTCTCCATGCAGTCAGATGGAGGAGGTAAAAGAAAAATATTATTGGAATCAAGTACAAGCCGCCTTGCTATCAGGCCATTGGAATTCTCCTACGCCAGCAAAGGCGCTGAAGGGATCTGTCCTTCCCTGGTCAGAGTTATTCAGAAAAGCCAAGAAGCATTCAAAGCAGTCTGGTATTATATATCTCATACCATAATACTTTACCTTAAAAGCTAATCCTGGGTGAATTACACATACACAATTAACTAGATTTTCCGGAAGCTGCTTCCCAGGCGTATTTCCTTTCTGTCCTTCTGTCAGAAACAAACTCGTCCGGGGCAAGGGGCAGGATAATCAATCACCAGGCGGCGCACTTGAACTTGGAAACGAGTGTGTAATTCCAGAGGAGCGTAGAGAGGATGCGGAGAAGGCATACGAAGGCTTACAACATATACAGTCTTCAAATGAAGTACATGGTTCTTCACTTCCTACAAACAACTTTCACAACTCTAACACACGTTTATGACAGTACGTTAATCAAATAAAGGCATACTTTGCCTATGCTCTAGATCGTCCCTCAGAATGCCTAGAATTTATCTCTGGTGTATCATTCGTGGAACAACTAGCACCATCCCACCCAGCCCTTCTCGTTACGACTGTGGACGAAAAGTCCAAAGAAATATCAGGCCCTTATATACCATCTGAGCTTGACGAGAAAAATTCGTGGACATTCATGGAAGCCTTACGAAGCATATGTTTGGAAGGTACGCACTTATTTCTGATGGGATATGTTGTCAATTAACGTATTTCTATCGTTAGGTATGGCCCAAGAAAGACTTTCTCCAGGGTCTCCGTCACAAGCTCTCGCTTCTTTCGATAAGGGAATCGACCTCCTCTGCACACATTCGGTCACAAAATCACCTTCATCTAGGCCCAATGTAGATAATTTTGAGTCCTTCAATAGATATGCAGAATTATGGAGATGGGCGGAGCGTATTTTATGGAGAACTATCACACTCTCCTCACAATATAGGTCGATTGAAGCGACGTTCCCTGCACTCCGGGCTTATTCACTTCATAGCGTTCACTGGCCTCCGACATTCCAACACTCTCACCGATCTACCATATGCTTTCTTTATCTCCGTGCTCTCATCCTCTTATCACCTCATTCTCACCTTTTTCAAGGGAAGAATCAGTGGATGACGGAACTACGACGTGTGGTCTCTGAATCTCGCCATATTTTAGGAGCCTCAACACACTTCCCAACTGCCGGAGAGCGTAACGTACTTGTTGAAGAGTTTGTTGATTTTTGTATTGCAGCATGGGAATCTGCAGGTTCTGAATTTGATCAAACGTCATGGGTTATTGATGTATGTATTCTACGATACATTCAAAAGTTTATACATTTGACAAGTAAATGCTTAGATCTTATGGTGGGCAACAAGATTAACCTTTAATTCGCCTCGCATTCTCCGACATTTATCACGGCTGCTGCATATTGCGGGAGACAATGAGCTCGCAAAGCGTGTTGTACGTCTATACGTCCAGGTTGTCAAGAAAGCTCGTGAAACTGGAACTATGAATACAAATGGCGAAGACACTCATGACACGGATGCAACAGAGCCAGATACTTTATGGGTCCAAACTCTCGTACAAGGCGCACGTATGCTGTGCCGCGTTCCTGGTAGCGTGAAGGAAGCTCGTGAAGCTGAGGAATTAATCAAGCTGGCTCGAGAGCGTGTTAGAAATCTTAGTTCTCATTCGATTGCGAGTGTAGATCTTGCGGATGGTATTTGCAAGAGTATTCTTGCTATAAGAGGTATTATTTACATACTATTTGTTTTATAAATTATCTCACAGCCATCCTCTACAGAACAAGAGCCAGATAGGCGAGGGGAACTATTATCCAAATCAGTGGGGCTTCTATTACGGGCAGTCGAATACGATCCAACTCCTTCTGCATGTTTCCACGCAGCACTTGCTCTCTCAAGGCCTATCCCCGAACGAGACCTTGAAAAAGCAGTTGCACTGAGCCGGCGAGCTGTTGAAGCAGAACCAAAGGAACTACGTTACTGGCATCTTCTGGCACTTTTGGCTGCTAAACAAGGTGAATGGAAACAAGC
Organism: Pyrrhoderma noxium; assembly: GCA_002287475.2. Classification (NCBI taxonomy): domain Eukaryota; kingdom Fungi; phylum Basidiomycota; class Agaricomycetes; order Hymenochaetales; family Hymenochaetaceae; genus Pyrrhoderma; species Pyrrhoderma noxium. Next base: position 868,138 of record CM008261.1, read on the forward strand.
AAGAGGCGTTCTCGAAGCCGCTATTGAAATGGCAGAGGTTTCGGAACTACAAAATCAAGCTATCGAAGAGAATGGTATCAAAGTTCATGATTTTGCTCATGAAAATGGCAAAACGTCACACATGTCTCCTGACCCCCTAACAACCACTCAACCTGAGGACGCAGCTCCGAAAGCACAATCATCTCCCCTATTAATCGACCCGGCTACTAAGTCCATCCCACAAGCATCGACCCTATTTCAACCTTCATTAGATCGACCTTTGGCTACACAGCGCGAACAATTTGAGTACGCACTGCAATTACGTATGACTCAGATAGCTATCACAGAATTAGCCGAAGGTCCCGAAAGTGTAGAAGCATGCTGGCTGGAAGTATTTGAATGGTATTCACAAAGACGGGATATAATTACCACTGGTACGTAAAATCGTAATTATCAGTTTAACAAGATAAGAGATTCATGTATGTCTAGGGTCAACGAGACCATCCATGGACACAAGGACCCCAAGCCCATATCAGGAAACTCAGGTTTCAATGCAAGCGCCGAATGAAGGCGACAATGGTTCTGTTGCTCTTGCTACTTCGACCGAGAATTCAATCGCGTCAGCGGATGCTATAACCATAAAGTCACCCGTACGATCTTCAATTGACAGATCGGTAGAAGCCGGCACCTCTGATTCAATAGACGCTTCTTTCTCAAGTTCCAACAACAAAGAGAGAGAAAGAACCTCTGGAGAGTCGCATGTATCAGAACGTGATACAAAAGGGAAAAGAGTTCAGCAAATGTTGAAGAATCAAGTGCATAAACAACAGGCGAGGATCAACACAATTTCTAAGAAAATTGGACATGGGGTATCGAGAAGTTCCTCAAGTATACATCGTTCGAACTCTGTCCCAGGTTTGCTTTTTTATCTCTTTGTGGAATGCACCACGCGCTTACTAAATGTTTCTCAGATCTTCACGCGATGTTGGCTAACACTGGCCCATATCAAGCTTCATCTATCCACTCAAGGAGGAGATTTTCGTTCAGTTCGAGGATTCATCGTCCGGAGAAAGTGCAAGCAGAGTCTGTCGCTGAGTCTCTTCCACCACCAGTACCGCCAATTAGCACTTCAATGCAAGAAAATACGAAGAAGAACCGTGGCGCTCGAGAACGTAGGCTACTAAGTGACCTTTGGCTTATGTCTGCAGCAACATTCAGGCGTCTCGAAAAACTGGATCAAACTCGTGGGGCTATCCAAGAAGCGGAGTGTCTTGATGAAGAGAATGAGGCAGTTTGGGTACAGGTGAGTGCACTGACAATACCGATAGACTAAACATTACTAAATTTATTCATTTTGTAGCTTGGTCTCTACTTTGTTGCAAAAGGTGATGAAGGAAAGGCTATAGAAGCATTTCAGAAAGCCCTATTTATATCACAGGATGACATATCTGCATCTATTCATCTTTGTCATCTATACCTGAGTTCGCGATCATCTTTAATTCGGTCCAGCTCTTATGGGGCATTAGACATCGCAACTGGAATGTTAGAAGCTCTAACTCATGGGCCTGGTTGGGATGTTGCCGAAGCTTGGTATCTTCTATCAAAAGCCTATGGATTACAGGGACGAAAGGAAAGAGAAAGGAATTGTCTCATGTTTGCTCTTGGCCTTTCGGAAGTACGTGGTGTAAGGGACGTTGGCTCAGCCATTGGCTGGTGTTTATAAGGAATGGACCATTATCTTTACTTGTAGCATATACACAGGATATCCGGATTCTATAGATTTCCTATCTGGCACTTCATACTTTAATATAGGCGCTTAATGTTGATTTTAATGTCATATGTATAGCTGGTATACCTCAACATTGCGATTGCATTGCTAATACAGTGACTCACACCCCCAATTGGACTTTTTTTTATACTGATCATACATCTGAATTCTCTTGCCCCGTTTTGCGCAGCTACCATAAGACGAAGTGCTGTGCTGAGAATTTGCAGAGTATATATATATATATATTGTGGGACCTTGGGTCAAGTATCTGCTATATCTTCACCATGACATCCCCCAGTAATCCATTTGCCTTAGCTATCGATTACAGCAACGATATCATTGATTTAACCAGAGAGCCTTCATCCCGTGGGGACTTTTGTCGTTTTTATGAAGCCAAGGTCTACCCTGATAGGCGTGTAACCATCAAAAAGGTCACTGTGCATCAGTCTTTTCGTAGTTCAAGACGAAAGGTTCCCTAACTCTACTAGCCTCAAAAGTTCAAATTACACTCATATAACATATATCAGGTTACAGAAGATGAATACGAACTCTGGAGTAAAATTTCTCATCCGAATATATTAAAACTTAAAGGGATATGTTATATCAACACAGACAGCAAGATCCCTCGTTTCGTTTTCGACTTCCAAGAAAAGGGATATATAACAGATTATATCCGATGTCAACCAAGAGCAGACATCCTAAAATTGGTCAGTACTGATGATATGCATCGAAGTTCCCACTTTAATCTCTAACACTGTAATCAACGTAATTCCCAAGATCGAGGGTGTGGCTAGTGGTTTGCAATATCTTCATGCAATTGACATCGTGTCCGCAGATATCGTTGCCGTAAGCTTACCTCATTAATATATTTTGACGTTTCTGAAGTTTCTAAAATTCTAGTCGAAGATTCTCGTTGGTGATAATGATACTAGTCTTATTTCTGACTTTACTATTACTGCTAATAAATCTTTGGCATGGAAAGTTCGCTGGCTGCCACCTGAGTTTATTTACAATGACTGTGCTGCACTTTATGATCCATCAGTCGATATATGGATGTTCGGACTATTCGTCCAAGTCAGTCGACATTTTCGGTTATTTGAATATCAGTATCTTCTGACAGAAATGAAACGGAATCTAGGAAGTCCTTACAGACTCAATGCCATTTCACGAAGAGACGAATAATAAGATCATTACCTTGCAATTGTCAAGGGGAAAAGTCCCCGAATTTCCAAAAGTCCAACATGATTCTTGGGCAAATATTGAGGGTCCCCTGCGTAAGCTCGGACAAAGTTGCGTCATAGTGAATCAATCAAACAGACCATCAATACAAGAAATAATAGAACAACTGAGGTATTATCTTCTAGACTTCATGAACCTTCAGCCCACTTTTAATTTATTTTCTTTGCAGAATTTTGAGAGATACATTTATTATAGAGTCCCCAGAGCGACCCGAAGTAGTATCAAGAAAACGAACATTTTATGATCATATTTCAGCCTTTTCCACTACTTTTGGATTCGATAGGTTTACAGGCGGTTTATCACTGAGAGCAGGTAATTATTTCCAGGAAGCGGAGGAAACAGATCGCTCCAAACGGGTTAAATTCTCACAATATATGCCCTATCATGATGAATCTCGAAGTTACGGCGAAGAACCGTTCTCAGAAGGGCCAAAAGAAGAAAAGAATGGGAGGAACGATAATATGGTGTCAAGTACTTCTGTGTTTGAGGAAAAGTACCCTATTACACTACCGACGTCACTCTCAGGTAGATATATGCGCTCAATGTCATCTCTCGGGGAAAACCTAATCATTGTCTACTGTATTAACCATTTTATAACATAAAGTGGAGTTCAACAACTTGATGGCCAGAAAAGGGCAGAATTACACTATAGAATGTAGTAGCTCTCAGGATGGTCTTGGTTGGAATGCGATTTGCAAGTGTATGTAAAATCTTCATAATTTTGTATTAGTAGCTGAGCTCTACATTAACTTATATGGTAACAGTCGATGGCAATGAGGTATCTAGAGCTTCAGGACCTACAAAGAATGAAGCCCGCAATGCAGTGGCCAAAGCTATTCTCTTTAACCCAAATCTCGGTGAGTACTACATCACATCGTGATGCTAATACATATCATATCAAACTAATTTCCTATCTCAGACATCACAAAGGACATGTTCTCTTCCTCATCTTCCTCGTCAGGATCTACTGGGATGAGGAATATAGATTTAAAAGGCATGGAGCTAAAAGAATCATTTACTCGGGAGGGACCTCCCCATGAGTTAGTTTGGACGTGTACCATTTACAGTTAAGTTATACAAGTTTTCTCCAAATCAGTTTTAACACTGAGTATCGTCCATTTTAAACAGATGGCGATGAGATCATAGCTACCGCAAGGGGCCCCAAAAAGGCAATAGCGCGCCAAGCCGCACGGCTTGTACTCCTAAAAATGCAAGAGGAGATTTAATAACCAAATTATGGGTAACAAGCTTTCTTCGTGTTTTGATCGTTAGAAAGTAGGTTAAAGTAGTGAATACGAGTAGATTTATATTGTGTATATTACATACTATCGGTGATGAAATCCTCAGTTAAGAAGTCGTACTAGGCATGGCCCCTGTTAATAGCATTACGAACAAGGGTACCGAACTCTTTTTCAAGAATATCCCTTTTCTGTAATTTGCTGCGCCACCGAACTGGTATGGCATCAATCCCGTATAGCGCCCCAGCAAATTGTCCATATATCGCGCATACAGTATCCACATCATTTCCCAACGGAAGAAGCTTCAGCATACCCTAATAATTTCAAGGGGTCACACAAAGTTCTTCAAAGGAATTAAGATTACGAAGAATAACAACCCACTTCTTCGAATGAGCTAGTATTCCAAAGCGCCCATAGCGCGGCTTCGTGAGAGTGAATCACAAAACCAGAAGTTTTGATTTCTTCCTCTGCCTTCGTTTTCCAAGTACCCATCCTTAGCGCCGTGACTTCCCTAGTTTCAAAACGTAGACTATTTGGATCTAAACCATCAAGTAAAAACTCCGGGTCCAGAACCCGAGTCTTCCTCTCCAGAGGGTTCGATCCCAAAGACGTGCTCATGAACCCGATCAATTGCACTGTAGCGAGTCTACACGACTCCAAGCACATTTGTGAACTATGTGTGACCCGGCTTTGAAGTTCAGCAGCGGCAAGAGCATCTCCAGCGGGTGAGTAGAAGAAGAACACAGGAATAGGGGATAAACGCATCAGAGATCCATTTCCTGATGAAGATGGTTTTGTGGAACCACTTAATTCGAACTCAGGCGCCTTAGATCTTTGTGAGCCGCTAGAATCTAGAATATTTATGTAGGTACTGAGGGCTGTGCGGGTTGCATTACCTATGCACAACGTATAAGGATAAGCGTCACATTTTGGAACATGGGGATATTTGGGTTTAATACCTATGTCGAAGCAGTAGCCTATGCAGGACATGTACCCTTATAAAGCGTGGTAGAAGGTCAGACTGGTTGATCCTATGGGACATGGTGTCATACTTACCATTTTGGTACCAAGCTACAAGCTTCTGAGCGAAATCTTTCCAATCAAGGGAACCCTTTTCATTCAAGGTAGCAGCAAGGCAGAGTGCGTTACTTTGGAAGAAGAAGTGTATTCGTCATGATATGATCCATACAATGATTATCGCTCCTAATCAATTGATACAAGGTGCTTACCTGGTATCATCGGTCCAAGTACCGGCCGGCAAGGGTTTACCCTCATCCATAAATATATAGGAGTCTTCCATTTGACCAGAAACGATATAAGACCGTCGTTGTTGAAACTCATATGGTGCGCCCAGTGCATCCCCAACGGCAAGTCCGTAGAGTGCACCAAGCATATAAGGTTCAACATTTGAACGAGTAACTGATGAGTTTTGTTCCATGTCAGGTATCTTAAGTATACTATTAGCCACCTTATCCAAAAACGTGCGTTATTAGTATTGACAATTATCAATGTGTAGAATTAATACTCGCTAGAATGTTTTTAACAGGATTATATCAAGGATCTCAAGCTGTGTGACCTGTGGGAAAAACACAGCTTATAAATTAGCTAATTAAGTTATTTTTTATACTGCAATGATCTATAGATTACAGCCTTTTGAATCCGAATTTGTTTATCCTTTACATAGCATAGCTCCGCGAAGAAAAATTAGAATGAAACGTGAGCTAATTTCCATTACAAGAACAAAGACCCGCAGTTGTCATGCTCAAGAGTTTCAGCGTGAGAAGGTGGATTGCCCTTCTCCGCGTTGACTCCCACAATTTCAAATACAGATCAGAGATCAGTCCGGCATTCACCAGCCAAGCAATTAAGAGTCGAAGTTCATTGAATTCGACTTGAACAAGTTATAGAAGTTCTTAAAGAATCAGTCCACTTTGAGTAAAGCTACCAAGGCTATAAATAGGACTCTCGGTTAAGTATCCATATGAGTCAATCGTGTCAGAGAGTTTGAGATGTTTGTTCTTGTCTTTGTTGATAATCAGCACAGGTCGGCCTTGACAGACAGCAATGCTACTATTGTGTACTTTCCTCTTCCGCCTTGTCCTTCAAATGCAGGTCCCACGATCCACATGCTTATAGTAAGCTATCATGAATAAGGGGAAACGATTACTGGCCATCAACTTCTTTTTGATTCTCTGGGCGTCAATCAAATTGAGTTTGTAAGAGCACTAATTCGCATATGTCTGTCTGTGGTTCATGGCGTACTTTGCGGCATTATCTGTTATAAGGACTCTACTGAGACACCTAAATTTACATATTTACATGTAGTATCTCATGAGCTCGTGTATTTGTTCGTTGCTGGACAGGGAGAGTTACCAAAAGTGGGCCGTGAGTGTCACCCGTGCCGGAGATCTCGGTTGCCCAGCTTCTCTGATTTAGACTGGCTATTATTACAGATGCGAGTTAATCTTATAAAGAACGTTATAGCGTGTGGCATCATCGCCTTTCCGTCCCTCACTGACGACGACGACGTCAACACCCTTTCCTTCCTCCTTCTTCGTGTTGGCTTTGCCCTTTAACCATGGCAGACCGCTCGGAACCGCTTTCTCCGCCTCTCACGGCATCCACGAAGAACTTCAGAGAATCAACGCATCTCATACCAGCAATTAAACAAAAGGAGAGACCAAAATCATTTGTTCGTATCTTTTTAGAGTTGATCCTCCTTGCATACTATCGTGTGTTGGGTTGTGCATAATGTCTCATAGCCATCTACAGGAACCTCCATCAATGAAACTATGGGTTATCATACCTGCAGCCCTAGTGACCATCGCACTTGGAATCGGTCTAGAGGTGGCATTATACTTCTCAAATAAGAATAGTGGTATGTTTTTCTGGCATCTTGTTCAGCACTCAGGTTTTCATGATTTTATTCCTATAGGGTTCTCAGTGAGAGAACAGAATATCTTCAAGTTTGCGTCCACACAGTTTCTTACGGTAAGACTCATTTCTCTCTGTTAAAAGGTCCTTGATTCGCATCTGATCGTAACCCTCAGTCCTTTGTTCCCATCGCATTTGTGGCACCATTCGTATTTCTTTGGGATTCCAAGAGTTGGCTAGTGAAGCGATATCAACCTTATGTGAATCTCGCTCAAAAGGATACAACAGCAGAGGATTCCTTACTTTTAGATTATGTGAGTTACTCCTAGCAGGTCTAGACGTGTTGACTTATTATTGTCATAGGTCTCCATCAAGTATGTTTGTTCGCATCAGATCTTTAATTACGTATCTTAATTAAGAATTTATTTGATATCTAGTAAATTTTATTGTCTCTATATAGCATATGTGAAGCAACATTGGCTGGTCTTTCTCTCCTCATTGGCAGCCATCGCCGCACTCCTCTTGCAACCCTTGGCAGGATCAATTTTCGATGTTAATCAGTTCCCTCATCCTCAAGATTCATCTGCCTTTAGTATCAGGACCCTCGGACTGGATCCGGACAGGCTACAGCTAACCGCATTTCTTGCGGCTGCAGGCGTAAGTATTATTTCAGAGCATAGGAAAATAATCTGATCAATGTGGTTATCTAGTATGTAATCGCAGCGGTTAGTAACAACCTTCCTGACCCTCCCTTTGTCCATAACAACTGGGCAACAGCTGATTTTCAGGTAATACAACATTTTTGTAGTTATCAGACGTGTCATTAATTTCACTACTATTGTAAACCTTATAGGCTCCCTTTGGAAACTATTTAAATGGAACGATAAACGTGAACACAACTGGTGTTCGTACAAATGCAACGTGTTCTGCGCCATCGTCACTCGTATTCACAACAAGTAATCTCAATTTATATTCAATCAGTGCAACCTCAAGTTCGGGTTGTTCCACAGAAATCCAGTTTGTACCAGAAAGTGCATCTCAGCAGTATGGTGTTACGAATGTATCCAGCTGCAACGAGCAAAAGGCCAGCTTAAGCGCCGCATTCCAGCCTGTTTTCTTCTGGTTCTTCCATGCGGACTCTGCGTCTTCCGGTGCATCTAATCCTATGGCCGCAGGAGTTTTTTGTGATCCAACTTTAGAAGTTTACAATGTCAACGCAAATGCATCGTTAAATGATGGTTCACTTGGGAACGTTACAATTGTCAGCCCTTTCACTGATTCCAGCAATGTGACTGGTGATCCGCTGAATGGCATTCCATTCAATGGGTACGATATTTTTGGTTTTATATTATGACTGATCGCACTCAGCTTTTGTATAGAGTTATTTTTGATCCTTCTCCTGACGGGTTTGTGGCCGCAAGGGCGAATGCCACTAACAGTGGTGTTCCCGGTGCAATTCTCCGTTCTGTGCTGACCAATTCTTCTTTGTCCATCAATGCATTCAATTCTCTTGATGGTTTCGTGGACCAGACGTCAAGAGTTTATGTACGTTTAGTTTCTATCTTTGTATTTTCTGTGCTCAAACTTTGCCGAAAGACACAACATCTGGCTTTAGTGGCGAAGAATACATATTTCCTGCAACAAAATGCTACAATCCCCGCAGTTATTATCAGTTTAAGGCCTCGTCTGGTTGTTGAGTAGGCATCAGTTCATTCATATTCCTTTTTGTTACTCTAACGTTATTGATTTAAGGCCCCTTGCTGGACATGCACTTTCTGTGTTTTTGATTCTTATTGGTCTGACGATGATATTTGTCGGGATTGCCCACCATCAAGTCCGTAAAGGGGTTTATCTTGCTTCTGCCCCGGGGTCTATTGCCAGCGCGGTTACTCTTACCTCTCACTCAGGATTTGGGATGTTCTTAAACCCATTTGATACCGACGCAAGTATAAGTAAAAAACTCTCGCCTCTGCGATTCCGTCTCGACCATCGGACAGGAGCGATTCTTGCAGTTGATGCCCCCGGGACTGCTGCCGCAAATCAGAAAAGATATCATGATGAAAGCGATAATGAGAACGATGTTTCTAATAGTAAGAACGAAAAGAGCGAGAAACCATTGTTGAGTAGAGGGTCAACGGTACTAGTGGGTTCAGACGAGACTTCGTATGAACGTGAGACAAGACAATCTTTACTTGGACATGCTCGACCGTTGTCACAACCGGGGTATATAGTCGAACCATTCACACCTCCCCCAAGAGATGAATCCCCAAGTGCTGATCGTGAGCACTAACCGCTCTTAGAGTTTGATGGGTGTAAACATGCATGTTCGCTACCGGTTGATGGTCTCCGTTGTTCCGTTCTCTTGTCTGTTTATTTTTGCATAATTCTTGCCGCTTGTCCTATTGCATCCCCTTGCATCTTGTCATATTCTCATCACGCTGTATTTTTTTGCAAGTCTCTTTTTTCATTTACTTAGCCTTTTTTGGACGATTAACCATTTTCGCCAGCCTTCTTGTTATTTTATGTAGGTCTCTTCTTTACGGACTATACCCTTTATCTGTGTTGTCGCACATTAATGTCAATTTACATGTTTGTAATAATTAAACGCGTTGACTTCGCATTTGAGTACTGTATGGTTTTACTTATTTTTTGTACTGCCGTAAAGTCTTCTGTGAAGGCATTAAGACGATCTAAAGCTAAATCTGTCAGCGTTCGGTTACAGACATGCAAAGATATCCTCTCTTATCGCGGCATTCATTTCGGAGAGAAGTTAGAAGTTGGCACGCCTGATACATGGTGCAGTTGGATTGGCTACCTGCGATGGATTGTACTCCGAGAATCGAATCAAAGTATCACGAGAATGGGTATTAGAAGGGATCGAGAAGCAGATGTCGCCGTAAGTAGGGTGTTGGCTACCTGAACTCTGTTGTCGATACCCCCAAAGTATCGCTTTGCCGTATCTGAACAAGTAAAGTGGAGATAGAATGCGGTGCATGCGACCTCACAGGAAATATATGAACCCTGAACGACACCTGTGCATGCGCGTGTATAATAATAATTAGTCATTTATAGGGCCACCTAGGTGGCCTGGGGCGTGGGAACAGACTTCGGCAGCCGACGGCAGATGGTATAATAATACCTTAACGGCGGCGGATCTTATTCCCTTCAGTACATACCTCAACCACACTTCGGTTGGTCTGTACACTTACTCACTCACATCGTTACACTCAGCTAGTAGCTTCGTTTGAGCTGCTGGTCAACATCGGATGGTACCCGCTCGACTATTGTTCTCTCTTGCTTCATCCGTCCTTTCAGAACACCTTCCACAAGCCTACCATGCTTTCTCTCGTGCCGCAGACTTCCTCAATGTCGGAAGCCCAGATGATGCTTTCTCCGAACAGGGAGCATCAACCCATGTATTCGCAAAGCGCAGTACTAGCTCTAGATTCAGAGAGGATCCAAAGCTTTATGCCTTTGCAGTCCTCATCCCCGTCCTTGTTATTCTTTCAGGTATTTTTGCCGGGTTAACATTAGGTTATATGAGTTTGGACGAGACTCAGCTTAATGTTCTTAGTTTGTCGGGTACTCCGTGCGTTTGTCTTTTTCTTAGAAACTCAAAAACCTAATATTTAATATACAACCTTATCTTTGACACACAGTAAACAACGCGAGTACGCAAATAAGATTAAGCCAATCCGAAAAAATGGACATTTACTTTTGGTGACACTCCTGTTGGCGAATATGATTACGAATGAGACTCTTCCTGTTATCAGCGACCCTGTACTCGGTGGTGGTATCCCAGCCGTTGTTGTCAGTACGGCCTTGATTGTAATGTAAGTGATTGAATTTCTGCTTTCGCTTTACTTGTTTTTCGTTTCAATATATGCATCTGCCCTGCCACTCGGTGACTAATGATTAACATGTTACCTATGTTAATCCTTCGCGTTTTCTTGTCCTTTGAGTCTCGAATACTTGGCTTTTGCTCGACGTGCTGGGCGTTATTCCTCTCACCCTTGGAGTCGTTGCGTCATTTCGGGTCGTGTCGATCCTCTTGGCATTTTGAGATCTTTCTATAAATGGATACTTATTATACTTCCTTTATTTTTCTAGATTCGCGGAAATTATTCCTCAATCCATTTGCACACGCCATGGTCTGTATATTGGCGCAAAAATGGCGGGAACCGTTCGCTTCCTTATTTATCTCTTTGTAAGTGTTTCTAATATACTTTGTGGTATTGTGTATTAATTATTGTTGTTTATTAGGGTATTGTTGCCTGGCCAGTCGCTAAATTATTAGAGTTTATGCTTGGTCCCCATCATGGAATAATATACCGACGTGCAGGTACGATCTTTAATCTTTAGGCTATACGTTATACTTACTAACTCTTTGCAGAATTAAAGGAACTGATTGCCATGCACGGATCGGAGAACCCTAATGGTGGAGATCTTCGGACGGACACTGTTACTATTATTGGTGCAACTTTAGATCTTCAAGATAAAACCGTACGACAGGCTATGACACCTATGGATCGTGTTTTCATGCTCCATATTGATGCCAAGCTTGACTATGATACTCTTCGTCGAATCTGTGCGACTGGTCATTCACGTATCCCAGTTTATGAAGAAGTCGAAATTACGGTACCCGCACGTGTTGCCAATATGGCACATGAACTTGGGACTGGAGACGGCTCTCAAATCCCTGCCCCTAATAAAAAGAGTCTTGATGGTGATAGTTTGTTCAAAACCAAAGTGAAGAAGATTATCGGAGTCCTTCTCGTGAAGCAATGTGTTCTACTAGACCCCGAAGGTTTGTTTCAAGCTAATCTTTAAATATATTTTTATGCTTATCTTTCAATCTAGATGCTGTTCCCGTGCGCAAGATGCGTATTATCAAGGTTCCCTTCGTCCCCCAAAATGAACCCCTTTTGGGTATCCTGGATCGTTTTCAGGAAGGGCGTAGTCATATGGCCATTGTTAGTAGACTTAGTGCCGAAAAAGCTCAGAGTGTAAAAAAAGCAGTCCGGAAGGGACTTACGCAACGACTTTTGGGTGCATTGCAAGGAGATTCATCTTCGAGTGATGACAGTGAAGACGAAGATGAAAAGAAAGGCAATGATAAGTCTTCAAATGATGAGAGTTCCACCGTTGGTAAAGACGAAGATAGTAATGCGGCCAAAAGTCAAGTCAAGTTCTCCAATGATAATGAAAAGCGGCATTCTCGCAAGCGTGGGCGTAAAAAGGAACGTGATCAAGATCTTGAAAAGGGTGATTTGGATGTTGAGACTCAGAGAGTTAAGGATAAGGAACGCGTATACAAAGGAGCGTTAGAGCAACGTATGCCTGCTGATGCAGTCCTTTCCAAAGAAAATGCGGAAGAATATTTAGCAAGTCAGGGTTTTGACCCTTCTATTATGCCCCTGGGTATCATCACATTGGAAGATGTCCTGGAAGGTAAGATCATTGTGTTTATTACATGACGTAATTGTTATTAAATTTGGGTCTTTTTTCTAGAATTAATCGGAGAGGAGATTTATGATGAGTTTGACGTCGAAGGTACTGGAGCCCATTCGGAATCATTTGTCCCTCCTGGTGCTCACCCTCAACAAACTGGAAAGGCCCTCAAGCGTAAAATATCTGCTCCGGAACTGACTGTAAGCGGAACGAACGATGGGAATGGTCATCTGCAAGACCCTGTTCCTCCCTTGCCTACCAATGGTGGCTCGCGAGCGCTATTTATGCCTAAGCCTATTGCTTTGACAAGTCTAAAGTCACTTGGGTTCTTGCGCAGCAGAAGTGCTCCTCCTACTCCTCGCGAGGCTGCAAAACCGCTACCAGGTAGCTCTTCTGGCGGGACACCGACAGGAACCGCCACTCCTGTTGCCCCCACAATCTCCGGTCAAAAGTCGGGAGAGGATGCTCAGACGAGTTCTCTCGAGATACAACATGTATCAGGACCCTTGCTTGTTCAAACGAACTCTGAAGCACTAGAGCAGATCGAGGAACGTCCTTCTCCGGAAGATGAGAAAGCTCAGAGTATGGAAATCGCAGCTGCAGCCCAACCCGGTGATGCTGCTGACAAAGCACCATCTCCTCCGACTTATCCATTCCCACACGTAACTCCTACGGGCACACCACGCAGTGCATCACCCGCTCCTCTTGAGGCTATTCTTTTAGATCGCAAGCGACGCGTCGTTAGTAGTCCTCGTCCTATAGAGGGGGCGTCAAGCAGTGCTCCTACCCCCGAGCCGCGGTTGAAGACTAAGGGTGGCTTCAAGAGTTCGCCTCTTACACCACTCAAACCAGATGCAGATGCTGTTGTAGCGGATCAGATTAAGAAGGAGAAGAGAGAACGTGAAGCTAGGGGTAACTCGAAGTTAGCTGGGACCAAAGCTGAAGCTAATACTGAACCCGGAATGAATTCGAATAGTAATAATTAGTTGTAGTAGTTTTTCTTACTACCCTCCCTTTTTCTTTTTTCTGTTAATGATATCTTTTATACGAAATAACTTCGAATACATTTATTTTCAATTGTTTAAATGATTTTTTAAGAAAGATGAGGCAACGGGATTTAACGGGGTTTCTGTGCTTAGATTTATGAAAATAGAAAAGCAAATGCGAATCAAATCAAAAACGTGGGAAAATATCAAGGTTTAGCGAACCAACCAGCGAAAGAAAATGGACAGCACAATATGTAATGAATTCGAGCCTCGCTTTCATCAATTATTCACGCATTTACTTCCTTTTTATCGTGGAGCAAATCAAGTGGAAGACTTAAATGGATACTGACAGTAACTCAGACTTAAATCCACCTCAAGAGATCTTGGCTGATGCTGAAGCTACAGAATCAAACAACGGAAAAGATGTGTTAAATACCTTACAATCTTCAACAAGACCTCGTAGAAGCACTAGACAGGCTCAAAGGCCTCCAGTTGAAGTCTCCAGACAAGATAATAGTACGCAGAGGAAGAGTAAGTGCTGATCTGTCTTTTCAAACTGGAAACGGACAGATCAATTTCCCTACGTTTCGATTCTAACTGATGATATCGTTTTTCAATTTGAAGCCATGAAAACTGGGCACCAGGAGAAACCCGGGTCAGAGGGAAAGATGAAAGAAAGAGCTAATGGGGGGACAAACGGGCATAAAGATGATCCATCTACTACAGTGATCCAAACAGACTCGAACATGGATATAGATGACACTATGATTACTAATCCCGCAGGGGAAGAGAAATCAACGACGACAAGGGCGAAGAGGGCTTCAACTCTAAGGAGCTCCGTAAAACGCAAGTCTCGCGAGGAGCTGGGGCCAGAGCTGGGGCCAGAGCTAGAGCTAGAGCTGGAATCCGGTACATCAACTACTAAATCCAAGGCTGGAGCGAAGGCAAAAACGAGGACAAAGGCTCAACAGGAGAAACCTAAGAAAGATAAAAATGTTCCGAAAACGTATAATATCGATTTTGTGCTGACTAGTTCAAGGAGTCCGTTAGTCAATATGGATATATCCGTAAGTGATCGAACTTATACCGCGCTTTCTTATTTGTTATATCACTTCTTTTTAAAATTTAAGGGGGAATGAAAATAGCTGATGAACTTTTTTTGTAATAGAACATAATCAACTATCAAACGTGGACATCTCTGTCTGTGGAGTCACAACATAAACTCGCCAAACTACTACCCGTTACTGCTTTTCATTCTTACAATAAAGATCAGACAATGACAAGAAGTTTAGATAAGTATCATCCTTCTCGAAGGTCTACAGAAGGGGAGCAGAATAAATTGAATGGTGCACAGTCTGGTGACAAAAGCGCTACCGGAGAAGGAACAAGCCGTTTGTCACCGGAAGATGATGCAAGTGGCTCTGAGAACCCAGGAAGGGCGCCAGACCTGGATTCAATGTTTTTCTTAGATCCACACTTCCAGTCCGCTGCTCGGACATTCCAGGTACTTCTTTTCTATCTTAATATTTTGTCCAATATAGTCTTCGTATCCACTCAAACCCTTTCTTTTTTGGATAGGACCACCTATTCTCCGGGTGGATGACACAGACACATCACGACCTCGTCGCAGACTTCCGTACCAAAGTCGATTTAGGCTCGCTACACGCCCCCTGGAAAGACGAAGTCTGGGATGACGGTCATCCAGATGAAAGTAACACAGATGAAAGGGGCGAAGGGGACGATCCAGATCAAGCTAATTGTCAATCTCTTAAACCCGGACCGACCAAGGGGAAGGGAGGGAAAGGGCGGGCTAAGTATGTTTTTTTCCATTTAATCAAATGTTTGGGGCGTTATCTCATTTGAATGTGTTTAGAGTTAACGAATTTACCCCTCTAATCCAGAAAGGCTACCTAAAGGAAGGAGACGTTATCTGTCTCCGGTATAAACCCCCCTCCCTAAACCAAGTCATCGAGAAGGACGCATTAGTAAAGTCCCTTTCCTATCTTCCATCCCATCCCTAAATCTTACTAACTCCTACTACTCCTACTAACCAACATTACCCCTTTTTCACTTCTTCTTTTCATCACTTCTTTTCATTCCTTGATGTCACCAGATAACGTCCATACATCCCCGAACATCCGAGGTAACACTAACATCCGTATCCGGCCCCTCCCAATGTCTCCCCCAAAGCCTCCTCATCCCCCGCACACACCTCCCCCCAGACATAAACCTCCACGACCTCCTACCCCCCTTCGACTCCTCCCTCCTTCGCGATATATTCGCCTCCAGCCCATCCAACCTCGTCACTGCACTTCTCGACCTGGATGGTAGGATTCCCCGTACTTCAGCCGAGAGATCTGATATCTCTGCGTGGCATGTTCTCGAACTGTGGAGATGGCCTTCTTCCTCTTCTTCTTCTTTGGGAGTGGGGGAGGAGGGGATGGGAGTAGAGTTGGATGGGATGGGTGTTTGTATTGAAGAGATGTTGTTCCAGGAACGGGGTGGGAGGGAAAGGCTTGGGACGTTGCATTATCTTGTTAATTCGTAATGTGATATCTATATGATTTACTTGATGTGATGTTACTATCTACTTCTCGATATTAGGTTTCTTGTTTTTAAACTGTTATTGATTGTCTTGTATATTAATATGATAGAATGTCAAAAGTTGTGATGAGTGCTCGATGATTAAGTGATTCCGTATGGTAGAAAATAATTCTATTGATTTATCATGAAAAGGGATATACGCCTTAAACTTCGAGTATATGATAATAAGCTTAAGTTTACCAAAAATATTGCAGGATGTAATAGTTTATAACGTTGAAATAGTGCACACACAATTCAGCTCGCCATTTCGCGTTTTTCTTCTTCACTTAGAGGGAAAACGGAAGGGAGCGTTCGCGGAATACAAAGTATACAGAAACAGGGAAAAGAAGTAGAGAAAATGGTATCAACAGTAAAGACGGAGGATGATTACAAGAGAGTGAAGGTGAAACAACAGCATCGACCGTTTTCAAGAGCAGGTCCGGAATGACAAAAACTAATAATCTAATTATTGTCTTGTCAAACTAAGTAAAAACAGAGAGGTCACAGCAGTAATATCATCACCGCTTGAACCTGATGAAGTATATAGTGATATTGAAGTTGCAAACGAGTAGAAATCCGAAGTCTTCGCGTAATAGTTTCCATAGCTTGATGAGGCTATCTGAACTATTACTATAGCTCTAGTTGAAAAATCACCACAGCAGCAACGGCGGCTTTCAAATCGTCGTAGCCTCGATAATCTCAGCCGTAACAGTAGCACTGAGATCAGCCATAGTCAATGCCGGAGTAGCTGCTAATATTTTAACGGTTGTATCTTGTCCATGATTTTTGTTATATCAGTGGTACCTATAGTATCACTTTTCTGCGTACTCTGTGCAGTGTTTGTTGAAGTAAGACAGGATCCTATTAGTACGATGGTGGCTGAAGTTGAATTGATTAATTCAGTAGAGATGATGGTTGTATTTCTCCTTGGTCAAAGTAACAGTCTCGAAGGCAGTACCGATAAAACAAGGATCGGGGGCTTGAGCTTGGAAAGTATGTATCGGGGCCAGTGTTTGATATCGATACTAGACAGGCATATATTCTCGAGCTTCATGCAATCGTAAGTAATGTAACGCAGGTATAGAAAAACTAACCAAGAAAGTCCTCGCACAGTTGGGTGTTTTACTGATAAAGGACTTTTCCGAATATGTATCTTTAGTAGTAGATGTACTTCATTAATTAATCCGTGTATCTTCATAAAGAAGGGTGAAATTTTTAGCATTGTAAGTAGACCACAGAGTACATCTAAGTAAGGTGGAATAGAAGAGTGATCTTGAGAAGGGCTTAATCGATTATAAATATTGTTTTCGGTACGAATAGTAAGATTACTGAGAGAGGATTATTGGATACAGGAAAGACCATGACATAGCCGACTTTGCAGGAGGAAAGGAGGATAAATGACATTTTTCATACCCTTTGATTCAAGCGCTTCACTCTTATACATTTTCGAAAGCTCTCAATTTTGCGCAGCAGAAAGTTTCTTACCAAACAAGCGAATTTTCGAGGCTAAGGATATAAAGAGCTTTTTAGAAGTATGATGACCTGCTTGAAACGCTTGATCTTTCCGAGACATGATCCGGGATATGTGAATATTTCAGTTTTGAGCTGGAAATCTGAGATGGTAAAGATTTAAAAACACAGGATGGTGATGAGGACAAAAGACTAATGATAGATTTTGATACAGATTTTAATGGATTAACCTAGGGAATACGGTCGATTATGTAATCGGTGCTAATTTCCATACATGCACTAACTGCGGTGGGGACACGACCCTACCTCACGACGTCGACGATCATGCTATAATTCTAGATATCCTCTACTACATTAGCCCTGAAATGGTTGGAAATTTCTTGTTATTGAAGCTCTTGTTATACCTATTAGTACTTGCTCTACAAATCGTTGATACTTCAGCGCAAGAAACACTTGCTATCAACCAAACGCGCACAATCGACACATCGAGTCTTACGTCTAATACATTTAGGCTGCCTCAAACGACAACTTCAGAGCTAGTAGTAACAATCGCACTCTGCGGCAACCTTAGCGATGGTACTCGCTTCTTTGTAACCAATAATACTGCAATTGCGGATCCCAGTGCTTCATCCGGTAGCACAGACGATGTCTTTGAGATTGTCGTAAATGGCAATGGATTTGGCAATTTCACCTTGCTAGGAGATGGTGGTGGTATGTTTGCTATCAGCAAAGGTAGTGATGATCTGTCTCTGGAAGTAGGAGTATCAGACGGAGGTATGTCATACATACATAAATGATTGTCTTTGTTCTCGAAAGGTTTCTCATAAATATAAATGTTAGAACCTATGCACGAACTGCTAACTGAGCTGCCCCTCCTTGGGGATACCACTGCAAATCAAGCACTCGTCTTCTCACCAGCATTCCTACCGCAGAATATCATCGAACCTACATATCCAAACTACACTCTTCCTTCTGCGAATAATCCCTTTCCGGATTCTACCAATTCACCTTCAGTATTCCCTAATTTTACCTTGATTGTTGGTCCAACAGCTGCATTTCCAGATTTCAATGCTACTTCTGAGACGTTCTCGGATGGGTCTCCTTTGACTGCATGCTCCATCAAAAGTCGTGGAAATATCACAATTAATAGCAATACGAGTGCAGTAGATACAAGTCTAGTTTTACGTGATACAAAGGGATGGAGGACTCAATGGTTTTTTAGCGGGCTTCAGCCATTGACAAACTATACTGTCTTTGTTATACAAGATGATGTTAAGGTTTCTGGTCCTATCAACATAGTGACAAAATCGGGTAAGTTGTATTCTTGATTTTCTTTACCTTGCATAAACTTAAATACGTTGTTCAGCCTTTTTTGCGTGTCCACTCGCCCACTCACTGCCTTACTGCCCCGAAGTATCGTACGCTGTCCCTCTACCGTTTCCTGACAGTGCTCCAGCCTATACTGCTGATAACATGCCAACTAACATTTCCGAACCTTTGTTGTCTTATATGACGAACTTCACCCAATCTCTCCTCACTTTTGCTTGTGGTCGTGATTGGTACTCACCACTTATGACTTGCGCGGACTGTCAACTAGCATATCGTACTTGGCTTTGCTCCGTTCAGCTACCTCGATGTGGAGAAAGTCCTACTACTTCTTCAACTACTACTTCTGCTTCTTCTACTGCAACGGCAACACAGAAGAAGAAAAAGAGAAAGAGGAGCTACTTTTGGCGACGTGATGAGAACGCGCAAACAGTACTTTCTACTTCATCCCTCTCGCCTTCTCTCAAAGCTCAGAACAGTTCGGATCCTGATAACTCACGTAATGCGAACTTACCTGCTCTGACTTCTAATGAAGGTAACTGGACAGAGCTATTACCATGTCTAGAAACATGTAATGCAGTTGAACGTGCATGTCCCAACTTTCTTGGAATAGCATGCCCTGTACCGCGTTTCAACGCCTATCAGAGTTACGGTGTAGGTTTCATAGATGGCGATGCAAAAGACCCAGGAGGGACTTGGTTGCAAAAAGGGGGGAAGACTGGTGTAGCCCAAGATCGCTGGGGGAATGTTTGGTGTAATGGACCAGGATTAGTGTAATTGTATTACTATATGTTTTCATGCTTTTAGATAATTGCTATTTTAAACTTAGAGTTTTCGCATTTGACGTGGGTTATGGTAATCGTGTATATTTATATAGAATTTAAGATTCTATGACAGGTATTCAAATTGATTTATTGTACCTGTTTAATCGAAGCTGTATCAATTATGACGCCAGTCGTCAGGCTCTGTGTTTCGAATATGTTCTGCACTCTCCCTAGTATAGTAGCTACTTAGTCGTAATTCCCTTTTGTACTTGAAACGACCTTCCTTAAATGATGTACTTTCTTGGAATCACATCATACTTCTTGTTTTACAGTACAGAAGGTATTCGCACAACTGATTACACTAAGTATCAGTTTCAACTATCTACTCTGGAACCAGTATTGGTTAATATACAACTTCCTGTCTAAATTAAGCTGAGGCATATTAGCCAGTGGTTGTTTGGTTTGAAGTGCTCGTGTTGACAGAAAAGGTTTTCAACCTCTTAGATCCGTAACTCAAAACATACGCCATGATGAGAAGGCCAAGATTTATCGCTGTTATTTGAAACTTGAACTAGTATATAAAAACGTGTCAAATTTAGTAAAGTGTTTTCTGTTGAAAACATAGCGGGGATCGGCAAAGTTCTCGATCACGTTCGCTTTAACGTTCTTATCGTCTTATTTGGTAATTCTGGTATCTTCCTATTTTCAATCACTTCGACAAATGTGGTGCTTCTTGCCCCTTACCTCCATCCCCACGAGCCATGTCCTCGCGAGGAAATTATCAGCGTATTGGTTCTGATGACTCGGTGCACAGTGACGATGAGAGCGCTCACGTCGGCCGGGTCGCCTTCAATTCGTGGAAGGAAGGACCATCGTTCTTAAGACCTGTTACGAACGCTGTTGAGTCGTTTATTTTGCTGTGTTCGTCGTTCATACGAACGAATGCCGGATTGCTTCTCGTAGCAGCCTCCCAAGGCTTCTTCGCGTTGATGAATGTAGCCGTGAAAAAGCTGAATAGTCTAGATCCCCCCGTTCCCCCATTAGAGGTATGCTCTAGTCCTTTCTAACTATTCTCACGAGTTCTAATCCATACTTTTATAAAGCTTGTAGCTGTACGAATGGTAAGCAGGCCAAACTATGGGTAATACAAGTCCTAACAGGAAATACTTAATAGGGAATTACCTATGTTTGCTGTATCTCATATATGTATGTTTATCTGTTCTTGCACGAAGTGAAAGTATTTTCTAACTTACGTCTAAAAGGTTACTAAAAGATATACCTGATCCCTTTTTCGGACCAAAAGGCATACGCCATCTTCTTGTACTTCGTGGATTTTCTGGGTATGTTATCACGAGTACTTATTTTTGCGCATGTAGTTTCACTCTTTTAACATTCATTACACAGTTTCTTTGGACTTTTCGGTGTATATTACTCCCTCCAATATCTTTCCTTATCCGATGCAACCGTTCTCACTTTTCTCGTTCCCCTTACGACTGCATTTGCTGGTTATCTCTTCCTCGGCGAGGCATTTCACCGACGCGAAGCGCTTGCTGGTGTCTTCAGTTTAATTGGCGTTATTCTCATCGCACGACCAGAGGCAATTTTTGGACATCATTCTAATGGACACTCCCTATCTGGATCAGCCCCAGTGGAACATGGGACAGCTGCCCAAAGATTAGGTGCTGTAGGGTAAGAGCGTATCGCCCCAAAGCCACTTTTGTTTGTTGACCATCCTTTTTCTCACAGTGTGGCTTTAGTCGGTGTTATAGGCGCCACCGGAGCTTGTGAGTAGACATTGTTTCTGATACATTGTTTTTACAAGCTAATAGAAAATCAGACACTTCCATTCGGGCAATTGGGAAACGAGCTCATGCATTACATTCCATGACATATTTTTCAATGTTTTGTGTTATTACATCCACAATTGGGTAGGTTCTGTCGTTATCTATTCTTTATAGAGTTTTACTTATTTATATTCAGGATGATAAGCCTCCGACAGAAGTTCATCTTCCCTACCCGTTTAGAATGGCTTGGTATGCTTGTTATGATTGGAATTTTCGGGTTTTTAGCTCAGGTATTCCCCTCGGTCATTTCTTCCGTCCGCTTTAACTGAAATAACAAATGATATAGACCCTCTTGACTATGGGTTTGCAACGTGAGACCGCGGGAAGGGGTGCAATGGCAATTTATGTTCAGGTAACTTTCCCAAAAAAAATGCATCGGTAGTTCACAAAATTGACGCCTTTCACAATTTCAGATTATTTTTGCTTCAATTCTAGAGCGAATTTTCTTCCATACCGTCCCTTCCGCGCTTTCTGTCATCGGTACTCTAATAATCCTAACCTCAGCTATTTGCGTTGCCGTAAGTCATCAATGCAGACTTATTGGAAAATATCTCGTCTGAAATCAAACCTTCTGTGCATTCTAACTTATAGATAATGAAACAAGCTACTCAACCGAGCAGTACAACCTTGCAACGTGATGATGATGCACCACTTGATCTCGAATTCGGGGTTGCTGAGCCAGAGACACAACGTTTCTTGCCAGTGATGGGAGAACGTAACATTTCGACGGCTTCAATCAATACTATCAATAGTTTAACAGGTATCAACGCTAATAATGGTTCACGTCTTTATCTTCCCGATGCTTCAGGAAAGGTTGTAAGAGAAGATGGGAGTACAGATGTTGATGATAAAGGGCTTTCTAAAACGGATCTAAGTCTAGAGCCCGAATCAAGGACTATTACACTCGATTAAGAAAACGGGATTCTCATCATCACAAGGGATAAAAATAGAAGAACTAGATCTTTCCAGGAGTTTAGACGCGTCTTTCTCCCTATGCACTTTTTCTTTTTACTTACCATTCAGACAATAAACAATTTTAGTTTAGAAAAAAAATCATGTATTTATGATTAACGAATTAACGAATTTGGATGCTGATATTTTATTTTCTACGTAAGGAAACATTAAGAATGTTCGTTAATAGTATACACAAGTGGACTCACAAGACATCCTAAAAGAGGAAATTTCATACCAAATTAGGTAAACGTCGGGCGTCGGGCAGTGGGGCTGTGGTACGGAAGTAACGGAGTGATAACCATTCTCCCGCCATGGTATAATATCTCGGAGTCGCTGCGGAATGGACATAGCCACTTTGTTTGTAAGACCGTTGGAGCCTGACACAGCTTGGCACATAGGCTTCATCAGCAAAAAAGGGGGTGGGTCTCCTTCTTGTCATACTAAGTCAGTCCAGCCCAGAGGTCCATAGCCACATTTCGGAGACATCGGGAAACTTTGAAATAACTAACAACAAGTGAATTGAAAGTAAGACCATACAAGTAAACCTTCCGGTATTCGGATACCCGAAGTACCTTTTTTTTCGTAGTCTAACGGAACCGTGGCGAAGAATCACGATCATTATCCCACAGAAGCATAGTACTCAAGAGTGAAGGATCAAAATGTAAGAAATAGGCATGTTTCATAGTCGGACAAAGGGACGCACCGACACCTTCTGAACTTAAAAAAACTTGGCTTGCTTGCTTCGTGAATTGTATTGTTACCTTGCGCAAAGTACTCCGATTCACGAGGTTTTGGAGAACGTGTGGGCCATTCCAAATTAATGTCATAAGCCAAAGTAACGAGCATATGAGAGAGTGGAAACCGGAGTGTTTCAAACAGCGACTCCGGTTGCCAATCTTTCTGCGCGTAGAATCATCGATCGAGAGAGATGTGTAGAGGGTATTGGCACCATGTGCACCTGAAAACTCTTAAGAAACTGAATAAGTTGAAGGGGAATTCCAAACTTGGAATTTGGAATTTTTTAAATCCATTGGTTCATTTGATTACAACAAATGACGATATGATTCTTAATGAAGTTCTGCAAAGATCCGTAGGTGTATCTGGAAAACCCCGTCCGAAGTTCCATGGTGTGTGCTTGAAAAGACGGGTGAAGAGTACCTGCGGTGTCACGTAATGACCATAAAGGCACCGTAATTCTACTGTAACGGGTTCACCGTCCGACTGTCGTACGGAGCATTGTACGAGAAGTGGTCTTGGTTTTGGTGCCTCTCGATCGAATAGATCTAGAAAGGGAATGGAAGCACTATTCGTTTTTTATTCGAGACACCTAAACCAAGGAAAAGTAGATGTTAGATACAAAGCCTTGGTAGTAGGATATGGTATGGGGGCTACTACATTATAGTAAGTTTATGCAAGAATTGGTGAAAGATACTAGAGTAAGAAACCCTCTCGTACCCAGAAGGTCGATATCATTTTCGACCTACGGTCCTGAAACAATTGACGGAACCTATTTCCTATTTTTAGTTATTCTACGTAACGATTTCGTCCCGAGAGCTCCTGTTTACAAGAGTTGGTTTCCAAGAAGCTCTGATAGTTCGGATATGCGAGTGCTAGTGTGCCAAATTTCAAGAAGCATAAGTATCCAATGAAATGGATGCATGATCCGGATCTCCACAGGAGATTCGTGTAATCGTAACCCATAAGTTAATTTGTTCAGATACATATGCATATGAGCATTGCTAACCCTAGTACCTCAAAGAATTAGTTTAATCAACGGCAAACGAGCAGTTGATCGGTACTCCTGACCTTTATTAGTATACGATTCCACTGGTTCACGAAATTTGTATTAGTTTGAAGAGGCATGAAATTAGATGTCAGAGTAAAATATAACACAGCTGGTCATGGGTTGAAACTTCGGTGAAGAGCACGTTTTTTTCCCTCTTGTCTCGTATATCTCAATTTTCCGAGACGCAGGAAATCTTTTACTTTCGATAAGCGCTTCAGGCGCCTAAATAACAGATCTATGACCAAACTATACATTGATGTCTTGGGTAACAGTGTCCCATATAATATGTGATCGTGATATCATTTGATTGATGCAGGCTTTGGTTCCGATGAAAGAGATATCTTGCTAAGCTTTGCTATATGAGTTGCAAGAGAGTATTATTCTGGGTCTGAAAACGGACAATCTCTGTCCCTGAAATCAAAAACACTACATTTCTCCTGAACTGAAACAAGTTCTTCATGGGCGTTGAGGCATATTCTACTTAAAGTTGAAGAGGATTGACTCACATTGAAATGATGACTAATCCATCATGTTTGATTCAATACATGTACGATCATCCCTGCCGGCGGGCTCACGCGTGTCCTCTCCATCTTCCTTTATCGGCCAAAGACCACGTCAAGTAAATCTCCTAAAAACTCAACTCCCGAGCTGAACGGAGCGGAACACGCCACATATTCAAGGAAACAGGTGTCATATACTATACATGGATTCGTCAATGGCATCACGCTGCAGCTAGCTTCATCGTAAACACGATTGATTTTCGAGAAATTGTTTCCGTAACTTCGTTCTAATGTCGCTCATCAGTCTTCTGATAACTACTCGCGGCTGATTTTTGATTTTGACTCACACGGAATCCGGAGACTTGGGTTAGGAGGAGTTTATGGTTGTAGGGAAACCCAACAAGAATTGATTTATACAAAGGAACTGAAGTTAGTCCTAAGATATGGTGTTATTTATTAGTGAAATACGTTTATTTACTCCCTGTAGTTGGCCGTTACCTCGATTTCTGCCGATGCATATTCTCTGGCCCCGTGATTACCGTCACTAAGGTGCAGGTACGTTTCAGAATCTCTTCTTCACCCCCTTGGATCATTAGGTTGAACTATCTGTCTATCAAGTTATGTCAATTATGAACTTTGAGAGCTCGTGAGACGAATTATCCCTATATAATCACCTCAACCTCATCTCCTGATAGATTGTGCCCGAGCTGAGCTGGTGACTCGTCGTTGATCCGAGTTTTAAGGAATGAAAAGCTGCTAAATCCTTGAATAGTGAGGCACTAAACTCGGTTGTATTTACTTCGCATTTATGTCTCACGGATGGATGATACGTCAAATACAACGTAATTGACTGGGAGTGAATACAGAAATACAGGCAACAGGGCGTTACATTGAACAGACCATTGTTGAAGATTATGAATTCTTCAAACAGGGCAGCTCAAGTCTATATCTCACATTAAAGGACAGGGACTAATATACTCAATGCTTGTATCGATATTTCTGCTTCATTCCATCCCATGTCGAAGTAACTCTGGGAAATACTTGAGAATGATTGACCTGACCATTGTCAGATAATGATAGAGGATGCATGGTATCTTGACTGATGGATTGAAGAAGAACGAGTACTTAACAGCATGTTCCGCTTTCTACGCATCCTGCTTCATAAAGACAGGGCGCAACTCACCTACTAGTTGATACGTGATGGTATGTTGATGGCTCTAGACTTCATGACAAAAATAATACTCTTCCTTTCTCACCATGTCACACAAATAATGTATACCGATTACAAGTCTGAAGGAACTTGGCTAGACTTCTGGAGGCTCAGCGTGGGAAAATTTGTTCAATACATTACTAGTATGCGCGCTCACAGGATAGGGAGATCTACTACAAGGAAATCATTGTTTGTTCTAAGAGATGTACGTTCTAAATTGAGAACGAATATTGCAGACACCGAACCTCACCGTCCGTTTACGATTATGAGCGCACTTTTCTTGACTAAGTATTTGATCGTCGGTGAGCCACACTGGTCATTCAATACATCCTCCGATGACTAGATTGCAAGTACCGATTTGTGAAACTCAGTACCTGGCTTCTTTATTCTATCATCGTACGTACTCAATAAACCCCCTAATTCAAGCCAAGACGTAGATTATCCGCTGTTACGTTTACTCCGGCTGCATATTTCTTGGACCCATTTACCGCTAACTTTCAGTCATCCAAGCACAGAAATCTCCGCGCTAGAAATGACATTTCTCAAATTTAGGAAACGACCCAATGGTGCTATATGACAGTCTCGGGTTCAGCTAGTTCCCATCCTCGCCACTCGATCGTGCCGAGGTGCCGGCAACTTGCTCACGCTCAGATTCTTCCTTCCGGACTAGTATTTCAAATTATCTATATGTGATCTCAAGTGCGCTTCAACATGGGCAAAAGTCAGAAGGCTCAAAGATGAAATTGTACTATTACACTCAACGTGTACCAATATAGATGTCGAACCATCTCTTTCATTTCCGGATGAATCTACCTTTTAATTCACTTCTGACTCTTCCTCAGAGTTCAGACCCCATTACAGCCACTTCACTCACTCCAAAGGTCAATGCTTCATTTGGGTTTGTAACGAACACAATCCAGGGTCCGGATGATGCACGCGGGGACAAACACCCTCTTTGTGGCTCGTGTCATATGTGTTTATACCGCGTGTTTTATATGTTTGATTGGACGAGCAACCTAAAATTAACGTTTTTCACTTTGGATTTACGGTTTCGCGGGTAGTCACTAGGTCAATTATCAATCGCGCCATCTCCGGTCCGTTGGTGAACCCATTAGGATAGCTACTGAGCTGAAAATAGTATCTTCATTCACCATTTTCGTTGCCGTGTACTCGGATGGAATAATATGTGGAGTAACCCTAGGCATACCCTACTTGTGTATATCCATAACTCCCTATATTTCCCTTTATGTGACTCCCTTACTTCCTACTCTCTCCTAACGTAAACTCCGGCGGCTCCGCGGTCGCTTTAACCTTCCTGCCCTTTACTTCTCTTTTCTATTGACCCAAATTGAAGCTCGGAAATGCATTTTGTTGCCGTCTGCAAACTTTCCGTTTTTGTCTATGTTTCTGCTTTTGTATGTTACTATCCATACATATGCAGTCTCATACCTGAACTTATATTCTAAAAACACGTTGGTGCTTCTTTCTTACTTCCGGCCTCTCTTCCGGCTCTTTCCACTTCCCTTCCTTGCATTCATCCTTCCCTTCCTCTTTAGACTTTCCCCTCCTTGATCTTTGATTTTCTTCTAGACGGAAGTCATTGACACCTAACGCCTACACGACAGTATCTATATAGACTGAATTATTTCCCGAATCATGGCGCTGGTTATTCTCCGTTCTCATCTTTCTAACTCTTATCCTCGGACCGAGATAGCTCAGATTGTTGAAATGCGACGGAGTTACTGAAAGCGTTTATTCAATGGTTTGTCTAAGGCGCCTTCCAATTTTCATGTCCCCGGATTAGCTTTGATTCTAGTTTTAGCTACTCCAAAAGACTATTCACACCCCGCATTTATAAGTGTTGAAGAAAAGAGAAAACTTAATTAGCGAGAAGGAAGGAGGGAAAGGGATGCCTTTTGAAGAGAAAGGCGCGCGTTTATCTAGTCGGCCGACCGTCCTTCCTCCAGCCAATTTGGTATTTAATATAACACAAGAAAGCATGTCTTAAACATCTACTTAGTAGTTTTGGATGCTAGAAATACAGTAGATAATTGCAGTTTAATGTCTCCATTCCTATTACCATTTACCGAAGTCTAGAACCCGACTTTTATCTCGGATCTAGTTTATTATGGTCATGAGGTCGGTTTTGTCACCTCCCCTTGGAACAGTAAAAGTGAGTATGGTGTTGATAGATGAACCCGGAGATAAAAGATGCAATGTGATCAATCTATGTTAATGTTAAAGCATACATCCAACTTCCGTCTTATGTATTATTCCAGTAAAGCATAGTAGTCCCGGAATTTGGTTCCATTGATTCTTCCATCACTTTTCATATGCTATTTTCGTGTTTATCCATCTATCTTATATCCAACTCTTGGTGATTTACATGATACGCAAGGTACCGGAAAAACGTCAACTATCGTCGTTTTCTGCTTTTGTCCTTATTATAGTTACTATTTCCTCATAAACGTAGCTCCTTGTATCAATGATTTGGATTCTTGACCTTTCTGCGTTTCGCATCATCACATCACTTCATCACTTCTGTTTCAGCTTCTTCCTTTCCATAAGCCCATCAAGACCTACTTTTTATGGTATCAACCCGAACAACTATCGATCTTCCAGTCTAGCTATCTAATTATACAGAAAGAGTGTATTAATGCTAAGACCTTCTTTGTGATAATCTCGTCCCGATATTCCTTCTCCCTTCCGTTCTGTGATCTATTCTCTCGTTTCACTTCATATCACTTCGCCTCCCTTTATTCATTCATGTAGATAAGTTCTGTCTACCTCGTGTTTTAGATCTACTCATATCCATGATGATCCCATTAGTTATTAAATCAAAACATTTAACATCTAACACTCACAGCTTAATTTTCAACTTACTCGCATCAATCTGCTTCTATGCCCAAAATAACCTCAACTGCCTTCCGTACTACCGAGTTTCACCTAAGCTAGAAGTCATTCATCATGAAGAAAAGATGACTTTCAAAAATAACACAATATTTACATTCATACAAAGAAAGGAAGAAGGAAACACGGAAACATGATGAGACGGACCCAAAAACAGAAAAAAAAAAAATTTCTTGCACAGCCACAAAATCCACACACTCCAAAAAGAAAACAAAAGCCACTTTACTCGGTGGTGCGGGTGGCTCAAGACAGAATGAGGGGGGGTGCCACAAAGGTGGAATGGTAAAGGTAATTATGGATCAAATTGGAAGGGTCTAAGACGTAAGGGATGGGGAAGTGTTCGGGGAAGTGTCAGACATAAAGAAAAGGAAATGGTGTTACCATTGGTGTGAGAATTCGTGCCCGAATGCCCGAAGTGGCTCTGCAACTACCACTCTCCCCTTGTATCTTCTTATTCCTCCGAGCTTCCCTATCCCGAGCCCCTTCCCCCCTTTCTGCAACTCACTTCTTTCCGGATTTTTATTGGCAATTTAATGTCTTTATTCGTTTTCTTATTACTCTCGTTATTTTTCACATATTTGATTTTTTTATTTCCAATATTTATTTTTTTTCCCTTCTCCCATCTTCAATTTCATTCGATTTTACCTTAACTCTAGAGAGATCCGATCACTGCGAGTTTTGAGATCCGTTCTCGTCGTTCTCCGGTAAAAGAGAGAAAGGTGGTAACAGATGAAAAGGAAGAGGATAGAAGGGAGGGTCTAGATTGTTCAATATAAAATTATACACTTCAGCTCCTAATTATAATAAATTTCGGAACTATTAGAGACGATGAAATACATAAGGAATAGGGAAGGGAAGGGAGAGGAGAATAAAAGGAGAAATTGAGAGGGAAAGAACAATCCTAAACACTTGGAAGTACGTATTACATGTAATTTTCCGTGAGGCCAGATCCAGATTATCAAACCCAAGGCATAAATTCGGACGGTCCCTGCCGATATCATAAGGTCCTTCGGACTCCTCTAGTCATTCGTTAGTCGCCAACGTCTCAATATGTTTCATCCTCCTTCGAAACAAGACCCAGACAGGCCAGGAGAATTGATGTAATGCTGAGGTGAGGAAGAGAAGGGAAGCTGTTCGAGCGGACCGGGTGGTACCGAAGTTTCTCCACTCGTACTTCATTTTCCCTTCCATTCCGTCGTTTCATTCGTCCGTCGTCTATTCTCCCGTTCGCCCGTACATTTCGTGCATTCCGACTTAAGTATTTTAGAATATTTATCTATACGTGCATCTACTTTGCCACCTATTTTTTTGCTAGGTTCATATTTCTATTTATTTATTGCGTCCATATTCACGAACTTATGCACGTCGAACATCAGATGAAACAGACTCGTCTTTAATATTCTATAATACATCTCACCCAAGATTTGTATATACTCGTACCATTAATAAGCCAAGACAACATCAAAGTGCATATACATTATTATGTATATATCCGTGAATAAATCGATCAGTGGGATACGAAGGTTACCCTTTTCTCCTCCGAGACATAGCAACCCCGCTTCTTCAAATCCCCGTGTCTAAAATGTAATACCTACCCCCACTCCCCCAACCCCTATCCACCTTCATAGCTTCACAAATACAATGTATCCATACTTACCGCCATATACGTACTCTCTATTATTGAGTCTGAGTCTTCAGTTCCTCCTGCCTACCTCAGGCCCGAGTCCCCGTCCCCGTCTCTGCTCCCGTTCCCGATTCCTCATTCCATAATCCCTAATCCCCGGCCACCCCATCAGTTATCGTTCAATGTTCAGTGTCTAATATTGAATGTTGGATACTAGGTAACCAAATCTTAGACGTATGATTTCTAAATCCAACGCTTAATGATCTTCTCTCCTCATCTCTCCATACTCGATACCTAATACCCAAGCCCAAACTCCCGAATTTCACCTCCACATTCCCCATTCCCCGTTCCCCATTCTGTGTTCAGTGTTCCATGTCCTATGTCCTATGTTTCATATTCCCCGCACTCGGACATGTCATGACATCCTTCTATGCTCACAGCTCGTTGCTACACGATCCGTCTTCTACGTCTCCCCTTTTCTTCCGAGCTGTGTACTAGGAGTAAGGTGTTTATACATTAGGGGTTGGGGTCTAGGGGTTGGGGTCAAGGAATAGGGGCGGAGAGTAGGGGTAAATACCAGTATCTATAGCACCGCAAGAAGGAGTATATATTAGTTATTTACTTGTCATCCATCGGGACTTTATATTTTTCATTATAATTTCTTGTATTAGGGCTTTTATACCAGTACCAACCTTGACATCATATTAGGACTAATATTCAACTAACCTTTATAAAATACCCCTCCCTTTCCTTTCTTTCCTTCGTTCCTCATACCTTATATTAACCTTATATTATCCCCTCCCTCGATACTACGCTAATACGCCTATACTCGCTATCCTTCACCACCGACCGACGTGAATTCTAAACACCAAACGACCATTTCCTCAATTTGATATTTGATTCCCTAATCCCCCCCTCTCCCCTCTTCTATTTCCCCAACCCAAGCCCTCAGTTTAATAAATCGAAAAAACAGTTACTAAGATACCAAAGACTGAATTTCAAAGGTCTGCAACGACCCTTCAAATCCCCGAACCTCCGACCCGTCCTACCCTCCGAACGGTGTAAGTGGGTGGTGGGTGGGTAACAAATAAACGACTAAGGATTAAGATAAGCGACTAAGGTAAGGTGGGAGGAAGATGGGGTTTGGGTAAGATAATAAGAATAATTAACAAAAGAAGTGGTTAAGAAATTCTCTTATTTCGACTCGGTTTCATCTCGTCTCGTCTGGTATATGCATGCGTGTGTACCTACCTTGGCAATCAACCTCCCAGTATATAGCATATCGACTCCTAATTCGATACTAAACACATATATCATATGCCATATACACAGGTCTAAAACATAACTACTCAAGACTTAACACCTAGGGCCACAGTATCCAAGTACCCAAGAACCCAAGAACCCAAGAATTAGATGATGGACGACCTACATGTATCTAAACCGAATAAACCTCTTCTTCATTTCCCACATCTACACCCACACCTATCACCCCCAAACCACAGTCTCTAAAATAAGAATATAGGTACGAGCCAAGTGTACGGTGTATGGCGTTGGCGTTAAGCATCAACATCGGCAAACAAACAAACCCAATGCCAAGTATCCAGCTGTCAAATCTTATTTTTTTTCCTCCCGAGCTCATTACTCATCACTCGTCGTGTTTCACGTTTTACATATTACATATTCCTCCCCCCTCGCACCCTCTCTGATGTATACTGTTATGTATACTTATTTGTACGTGTTTATTTATATTCATTTGTAAATTTCTTCAAATGAGTTGGACTGTACGCGAGAAAAAAAAAGAAGAGGAAAGGGAAAGTAGACTCATACGTGCCTACATACCTATTTCGTTTCGTTTCTTATTTCCATACCTTTCTTATCTCTTATACGATCTCCATTACACCATCACATAACTACCTCTACCCTCCTTCAAACAAATAACCAAAGACTAGATACAATACACCATATAGCAAGTACCATATAGTAAATACCGTATAGCAAATACAATCCACCAATGAACTTTTACCCGATACGGGTGCGTCTACTCCCAAGTTCATGTTCATCATTCGTGCTTTACATCCACAGCCATATACATATACATATTCGTATCCAACCTCAAACATTCCGGAATTCCAGCTCTATCTTTGATTTATTTGAACCAGCCAACTAACCATCCATCCATCCATTTTCCTCAAAACCATTTTTCAATCAACCAACTGACCGATTGACCGACCAATCAACCTTTTTTACTTTTATTTTATTTTTACTTTTCTTACTACCGCGTTGATCGTATACCACAATTTTTTTTCTTTCCTGTTTGACCTCCAACCCCTTGACCTCCTCCGATAACACCAGGCGCTTCCACTTCCGCTCCGTTGTGCGTTTATGTTTCTGTGTTTCTGTGTCTGTGCGTGCATTTGTGTCTCTGTCTCCGTGTATGAGGGAGTATGTGACCGGGGAAGAGGAAAAAGAGAAAGGGAAGGAAGAAAAGGAAAGGGGGAGAGAGAGAGTTAGCGCCTAAACTCATCTTAGCGTTTAACGTTTTTAAAACTTATCCTTTCCTTTCCTTGTGCCTAATTCTCCTAGATCCCAGGCGCTTAACCAATTTCTGACTCCCATCTTCATCTCCATCTCTGGCTCCGTCTTCGTCTTCATCTTCATCCCCAGCTCCGATTCCATGTCCAATTCTATCTCCCATCTCCGAATCCGACTCCGATATTTTACTCTCAACTCCGTCTTCATCTCTGCTCGGAAACGGAGACAGCTCCCCCTCCCCAGCGTCAATACCCTCTTTCTGGTTCTGATTCTCGTTTCGATTCTGATTCTGATCCTGATTCCGTTTTTTTTTTCAAGGAGAGAGAGGGGGGGTTGTCCCCATCTCTACTTCTAATTTTTCTTATTTCCTATCTCTACTCCTACTCCTACTCCTACTCCTACTCCTACTCCTACTCCTACTCCTACTCCTAGCGTCAATATCCAGTATCCAGTGTTCAATATCCAATATCCAGTGTCCGGTGTTCAATGTTCGATGTTCAATGCCAGTGTCCAGTGTCCCGTGTCCAGTATACAGTACCCAGTGTCAGGCGTCTAGTACCCAGTACCCAGTACCCAATACCAATTCTCAATACCAATAGTTTTTTTATCTCCGAGGTGAGACGAGGACGTGCGTTCGTGCAGTTACGACACGAAGTAAATAGTGAATAGTAAGTAGTAAATAGTAAATAATAAATAAATAGTAAATAGTAAGTAGTAAAATCTATACGCTACGCGCACGGGTTCGAGAGTGAATGTTATTCCTATATCTTATATCTTATATCTATCTATAAATACGTAAATACGTAAACACAGTAGGAATATCCCTGCTCAATTGTTATGTATTCCGTATGTTTCAGAATCTGTGAACATTGAACATTAATGACTTCGGACTGAAATCAGCAGAACTAGGATACTAGGGTAAACTACTAGGACAATTAGAACAAACAAAACAATTAAAACAACCAGAACAACCAGAACAGAGTATTACCTACATATCGTCCCCTCGCTCCGAGGACTAACATCTCGGATCTTAGATCAAGCATCTCACGAGCCCCATAACCTCATAAACTCACGAAACATAAACTCACAAAGCATTAAAAACTAATTATTAATCTGGAGCCACTAATCTCCAATTACCAACTACTAATCTCCAACCCACTAATCTCCAATCTCCAATCTCCATCTATGTGATGATACCTATATACTATCAAACATCAACTATAACTATCACGGAGCACGGGGTACGGGGCACCGAGCATTAAGTACTAAGTACTAAGCACCGAGCGTCGGGGGTCGAGAGTTGGGCACCTATCAATAACTATAACTATAACTATTAATATTACTGCTACTGCCACTATCATTATTATTACAGTCAGTCAGCCAGTCAGTCAGCCAGTCAGTCGGTCGGTCAGTCAATCAGTCAGTCATTATCCACCACTTGTCGTTCATTAACTAACTACCAATTCCTATCGCTGTCGCTGTCGTCGTTCAAAGACCCAGCGTCGGTGTTTAGCAGCCAAGACAGAAAAAACGGAACGGAAGACCTACAAGGATGTGGGGACACGGAACGCGGAACGCGGAACACGGGAATAAGGACGAGGACAAGAATAAGAATAAAAATAAGATTAAGAATAAGATTAAGGACGAACGAAAGGAGCGGAACAATCAATCAAACGAACGGGCGCGTAATAAACAAAATAACAGACAAACAATTATACAAATAAAAGAATAGACAATCGGACAAGCAGATAGACAATTGGACGGACGAAAGACGCGGAGGACACGGATCAAAACAAAACAAACGGACGAGCGGACGAGTGGATGGGCGGACGGCGGGGGAAAGTAGGTGTCATAGTTCCATCGTTCCATCGTTTCATCATTCCGTCGTTCCATCATTTCATCGTGTTATCCCCAGGCTATTGTGTCATTGATGTCATTTATGTCTTCAGTGTCAATGTTTCAGTGTTTCGGTGTTTCAGTGTATCAGCGCATCATTTCTGTCCTATGTGTGAGTGGTCGTGTACAAAGCTCGGAGCCGCGGCGCACGGCGGGTTGATCGGTTCCATCTTTTATATTTTTTTCTATTTTTCTATTTCTTTGTTTGTGTGTTTATTTGATACGGGAGCGAGCGAGGCGGGTGGGGTGGGCGTCCTATGCTCGGGTTTGAGATTGGGTTATATATATATGTTATATATGTATGTGGTGTGTATGTATGTAGTGTATGTATTCGTGTAATGTACTACCTTATACGCACTATTCATGTATCCATTTCATTCATGTATTTGTATATCGAGCGCGGAGAACGAGGGGAATGAAGAAGGCGAGAGAGGGCGAGATGGGCGGGGATAAGAGCGGGGCTGGGCTGGGCGGAGTAAATCTGAGATTCGAGAGATGAGACTGTTTGTGGCATTATTATTACTAGTGTTGTTGTTGTTAGTGTTAGTGTTATTCGTTGGTGTTGGTCTTTGATATTATCGTTCGTAATGCGTCAAAAGTCGTACGGCGTGTGGATTGAATTATAAACGTTAAGTAAAGCGTGTGGATGATAAATGTTGCTGTTACTTAAAGTGAGCATCAGTGTAACTTGCGATTATATATTAAAATTACGAATTCAACCTATCTACCATCTGCCCGACTGACCTACACAATCCAGTTTCTAGTTCAATTCTACCTTATCGTAAGTCATTATATCTATCTATCCACTTCACGATACGATGCTATATCCCCATTTCACAACATTACGATACAAACAGGAACGAAGATGAGGACATGATCAAAAACGGAAGGAGAAGGAGACACGAATAAGATCGGGATGGGGGATAAAGTAGACAGCAGACAGTGGAAGTAGAAAGAGACAACTTTATTAAACAATCAATTGCTTAATTGCCTTTTTGACTATTTGGGCCTTCTAACTCTCGTTTAACGTTTTATTGATATGTGTTTGATGTTTAACGTATCGTGTAGATGTGTACTTTTTGCATTTGATATTCATACGCTTTCTCCCGTCACGGCATTATATTGGGCTGACTGGCTGCGATTAATAATCCCGTGGGTGACTCAAGAGTCTCTGACTGACAACGTGGTGTGGTGCGCAGTAAACGGGATATAACAAGACAAAACATAGCGTAACGCAACATAACATAAGGGATGCCATAATGAAACGATGGCATGGGGCGGGTATGCAACAATGACTGGACAGACAAATAAATATAGAAATAGACTTGCCGAATGTAAAAGAAAAGGAGTCAATGGGAAAACGACGGGGATGACGAAAGGACGATGGGAGTGATTTACACGTGGGTGCGTGTTAGTCAGTCCATTCATTTCAAAAAAAAAGAGAGGGACCGGACACGGCCACCATTGAATTGGGTTTGTGTTGCTGACTGTTGCTGGTGCTGCGTGCGCTGCTGCAGTTGAGATCTCGACTGGGCGTCGGTCGGGGAGTCGGGGGGTGCGGGGAGTCGGAGTGGCGTGGGTATGGGTGAGTGACAGAGGGAGAGTGAGTGAGTGTGTGACTGAAGGGTGACGGAGAGTAGAAGCCGATTCGCGGACCGAGAGATCGGCTCTTTTGTTTGCACGAGGCAGGGAGAGATGAGATCGCGGAGAGAGGAAGAGAGAGAGCTGGGACGGGTCACAAATCTCAATTCAGGGTCCACTCTCGTATTCTATTCTCCTTTTTGTCCTGCCCCCGGCCGGCAGACGTGCAAACCCTAGTGAATATTGAGGTGGGTATGTATACAAGGGATGTCCAGATATGGCAGGAGAGAGTTTGAACCCCAACCCGGATAATGAGTTGTATTGGGATGAAATGGAAATATATATCTGGGCACACATTTTGGGCGACGACCTCCTCCGTCCACTTCCAAAGCCCACCGAGGTTTCTGCATACGCCCAGTCGTCGAGTCTCCACACTCCCTCGGCCGACAACAGTCTGCGTATTTGTGAGTGTCTCTTCGTCGTCACGTTCCCCCGTCCGTCCGTGCGCCTCCCGTCCGACTCACCCCCCGTTGGCTGGAGGTCTCACATCTGTCTCGAGTCTCATCCCATTCCAAGACCCAATCTAAATCAATACTAATACATTCGTACCTTTTCTCGCAGCACTCAACACACGCACACACACCCTGTTTGACGACTCTCTCTCTCTCTCCCATCTACTACACACATACACACATACATACACACACAGGGACTCCCATATCTCCCCGGGGAGGTCGACGTCTCTCTATAACTAAAATCTCTGTAACAACAACAACATCTCCCATCAGTCAACTTTTTACTTCTCTTTCCGAGACAGCTTCTTTCTTCTCTCTCTCTCTACACACTCATATCTAAAAGTCACAAATGGCTACAACAGCGGCGACGTCCCCAACAAATACATCCACGGGTACTCAGCCCATCTCAATAGGCTCATCCTCCTCACATCACCACAACAACAGCTTCTCCTCTTTCAACTCAGGAACAGCCAACAACAACAACCCCAACACCCGAACCTCCCTCCTAACAGCCTCCCGCGCCCACTTCTCCCAACAACAACAACAAAACCAAGGCCTGTCCCAAGGGCAACAAAACAACGTCAACAACATCAACAACAACGGCTTTGGCAACGCCCCTAATAACAGCAATAACAGCGGAGGGGGCGGAGGCGAGAGCAGCACCTCATGGACCATCCACCCGGGTCCTCTCTTCGTTTCTCCGGGTTCCCTCGGTGCCAGCGGAGCAGCAAACCCAGGCTCCTTTTCCGGCGGCTCGTCCTTCCAGATGGGCTCCTTTACAGGCGCAACCCCGATGTCCTTTGGTTCGGGTGGGGCAGTTGGCATTCTGGTTCCCTAGGCAAGTTGTTCCCTGGTGTCGGTGGGGGCGGGTCTGGCGAGGCGTTCTTAGGTCCACTTGAGTGAGTACTGCTTTTTTTTTTGGTCTGGTCTGGTTGGTTCGAGTACTTTCGGAATTGGATGGCTGATTAATTGATATGCATACGCTCGACTCCGACTCGATTCGACTTGATAATGCTTGCAATCCGATACTTAAATGAACTCGAAAAACGCCTTATTCACTCTTAACTAACTTTTGGGACGGTCTTCCCCCTTTTCAAAACACTCGAATAATATTCAATTCTGCGTGTACAGTATGAGCGACTTCAAGTTCCGAGGAATTGCGTCTTCCATCGAGAGCGATCATAGTTCCATCCTTCACGGCCACATGTCCGAACGGGAGCTTGAACAAGTTGAGTTTATCTCTTCCTGCTTGCTTGTTACTCTCCATACCTTCTCTTTTCTTTTCTTCTGTGTCTGTCTCTCTTCGTTTTTTTTGCCCTTCTTCTATGTTCTTTCGTCTTTTTCTCTGTCTCTCGGGACTTTTATCATTATTATTTCTACATTCTACGGTCGATGTTCGATGTTCTTCTCCCCTGCTCGGCGTCTTTTACTTTACGTCTCGTTCTCGTGCTATGACCGATTTCTCCCTCCCTCGTGCACGGATGCATATACACCGTCCTCCTCCCCGTCTCACCCCCTCTCCGTCTCTCCGCCCCAACAAGATCCCAAAATCCAAATTCATCCAACTTGACGCCCTCCTCCCCCTCGTACCCCCAACCCAATCAACATCCATCCAAAAATATCTTTCTGCTCACTCACCTTCCACCCAAAAATCCAAAAATACTCTTTCCTCCCACTCACTTAATCAACCCAATCACCCAATCACCCAATCACATATTCCACGTGCCCCCGAGTTGCTCCCCCGAGTTCCCGAGTTCCCGACTCTCCGACTCTCCGATCCCGTCTGTGGAGGACTAAGCGCCGGAGAGGCGGAGTGGTGAGGCTGTGAAAGGGGGTCGAAGGGGGGCGATGTGATGTGATGGGTAAGATGTGATGGGGCGTATTAAGATTTGATGGTGTGCGATGGGATGGGTAATATGTGATGGAGTGTCTAAGGTTCAAGGTCCAAGGTTCCAGGTGTGATGGGATGGGATGTGTGAGGTGGTTTCAAGAAGATTAGATGGATGGATGGATAGTTAGATGGGGAGAGTTATTTGGGTTTTTGATGAGCTGGATTGATGGGGAGAGTGTTCGTTCTCTTACCATGGCCGTTTTCTACTTGCTTTATTGACTGGGGCTGGTACATTCTTATAGGTGATCTATTATCATCTTTGATGATATTACTATCACTATTACCGCCCGTTTATTGGTCTATTGGTTTACTATCACGCTTTCTCCTTATTCTTCATCTTGATTCCTTGGTTTTTCTTCTTTCGTGATTGGGTTATTTCTATCTTTAATCTTTAATCTTTTCCTTTTTTTGCTGGTATATATATATACCCCGCACTTCGACTTTACTGCTATCCCTTCTCTCGTTTTCTCTTTTTTCTCTTACTCGTTTCTCTCAACCCTCTCCGTGTTAAGAACTCGTTTATACTGACTCTACCCTTCTTTTCTTTCCCTCTTCTCTCCGGATCATTACTCCCTTCCTCTTGTCCACCACCACCAACAACAACACTCACAACCCCAACAGTGCAGAAACTTCGTCTGCTGCGGTCTAGCACTAACAGACCTCCACGAGCTCGTCGAACACTTCGAGACACACCACGTCTTCGTCGTCGACCCTTCCTCTTCCACCACCACCGCCTCCTCTTCTTCTGCTTCTTCTTCCTCCGCTTCGGGTGCGAGTGCGGCGGCGTTACAGGTGCAGCAGCAGATGCAGCAGATGTATTTTGCTCAGCAGCAGCAGCAACATCAAATGGGACAAGGACAACAACAGCAGCAAGGTGGACAGGGAGGTCAACAACACCAACAACAGCAAGGACAGAGCGGGCAGGGACAACAAGGACAGAACGGACAACAAGTGCCTGTACTACATAAGAGGAGCTCGGACTCTGCGTTGGCGGGTGCGTTGGGCGTGGGTGTTGTGCCCGAGACGTCCTCGACGATTCAGAGTTTGAGTAATGGGCATCCCAACCATAATCATCCTAGCCACGGCCACCTCAATGGGAATGGGAGCGAGTATCTTAATAGTAATAACAGTAATAATGGTGGTGGTCCGAATACGAATGGACGAGGGTCGGTGGGGTCGAAGAATGCGAATGGGTACGTGAAGCGTGAACGGGGTGATGAAGATGGGGATGATGATATGGATGGGGGACGAGCGGGGGATTTGGACCTAGACCTAGACTTGGACTTAGATCTGAGTTCTGAAGGGGGACACGGATCAGATCAGGGACGTGGAAGGGATTCCGAACGAGAAAGAGAATTGGAGAGGGAAAGAGAACGGGAACGAGAATTAGAGATGGAGGGGGGTGGGATGGATATAAGTGCTGCTGGGTTTGACCCGGATGATATGGAGCTTGATATGGATGTTGATATGGATGTTGACGAGGGTGGTAGTGGTGTCGGGGGTGGTGGTAAGAGCGGGAGCCACGAAGGGAATAAGAACGTACCGGTGGGTATGGGTGTTGGGATGGGGTTAGGCGTCGGTGTTGGTGTTGGGCTGGGTGTGAAGGGTCCTATTGCTAGGACGCGGTCGAATGGGAGTACTGGGACCATAGGGAACGTAAACGGAGTGAACGGGAACGGGAATACCAACAATAACAATAATAACAGCCCACCGGGTGGGACGTTGAGTAGTATCTCGAGTCCGCCTGATACGCCGTTGTTGGCGACGCCTGTTGGTGCGTTTACGTGGACTAGTTTTGGGAACTCTTCTTCTGCGAATACAAGTGGTTCTACTGCTGGTGGTTCTGTAGCGGTATCGACGACGAACGGTGGTGGCTCGGGATCCGGATCTGGGTCGGTGTCGTCCTCGCCTTCTTCTTCTGCTGGTGCTGGTGGTCCTACCTCGGAGGGTTCGAACGGTGTCAATGGTATCAGCACCAAATCCAACACCAACAACAACAATATCACCAATAAC
Organism: Pyrrhoderma noxium; assembly: GCA_002287475.2. Lineage (NCBI taxonomy): Eukaryota > Fungi > Basidiomycota > Agaricomycetes > Hymenochaetales > Hymenochaetaceae > Pyrrhoderma > Pyrrhoderma noxium. Next base: position 909,072 of record CM008261.1, read on the forward strand.
AATAACACCATTAATAATAATAACACCACTAGTATTAATAATAACGGTGTTAATGGTGTAGGTATTAAGAAAGAGGGGGGGATAGGAGGCTCAGGCTTAGGCTTAGGTTTAGGATTAGGGTTGGGAGGGCTGACGTCTCCTGTTGTACCAATGTCTCCACTCTCCTCCACCACCGCTTCTGGTTCGGGTTCGGGTGCGACCACCACCACCATTAACGGTGTTACGTCTACTTCTACCTCTGGGTCTGGGTCTAATAACAATAACTCATCGAATTCAAATAACGGCAATATCAACTCGAATTCAAACAACAATAGTAATAATAACGGAAACGGTAACGGTAACGGTAATAGTAATAACAGTAATAACCCGAACCCGAACACGAACACGATGACGCCCAGTGGACCATCGGCATTCGATAGTGTACACGTTACGCTCACGCCTAGAGGGAACGGGAATGGGAACACCAACACCAACGTCTCTAGTTCCGGTACATCTTTTGGGTTCGGGACAGGATTCGGTGGTGGGAGTGGTACTGGAGGAAGTGGTTCGGGATTCGGTGGTAGTGGATCCGGGAGCGGGTCAGGATTTAGTGGGGGATGTTCGGGGTGGGTGGTGGACATCATCCGTTTTTGTCGCCGCAGCAGCAGCAGCAGCAGATGCTTTCTGGTACTGGTGCTGGGGGTGGTGGTTCTGGGAGTGGAAGTGCGAATGGGAATGGGGGGCAGGGGTTTGGTGAGTTCTTTCTTTCTTTATTTTTTTTAGGGGTTTTTTTTTTGTTTGAGAGGTTTTTTTTACTCTTCTGACTCTGACTCTGACTCTAACGGGGCCTTTTTTTCATTTAGGTACTTTATCTAACGGAAACACCAGCTCCGACCTAACCTCTCTCGGCAGCTGGAACAACGTCAGCATGACCGGTCTAAACAGCATGAGTTCGTTGGGCGGTATGAGCCCCATCGGCATCGGCATGGGCATCGGAATCGGTATGGGGAGGGGGAGCGGACTGGGGCTGTACCACCACCGCGCCGTGCGCGCCGCACACGAGAAACAGGAGGCGGTGGAGTTGGCGGAGAAGGCGATTAATGGGTATGTGGGGTATGAGTGTTATTCGCGTGGGTTCCCGGGTACGACAGGACCGATTTTGTCGGCGTCTGGGTCGCCGCCGGGGGGCATTATTGGTGGGGGAGGTGTTGGTGTTGGGGGAGGGGGAGGAGAGAATGGGTTGGGACTTGGGGGACTTGGGGGTGGTGGGAGTGGGTCGGGTGGGAGTGGGGGTGGGGGGAGGATGTCGGAGGGAGCTATTCATCCTGGGTTGTTGTTCAGTCGGCCGTCGAATGGGAGCGGGATTGGGAATAGTAAGAGTAATGGAAGTGGTAGTAGTGCTAAAGGAAGGAACTTGAATGGTGTGGAGAGGAATGGGAAGTCGAGGAAAGAAGGGGCTCGGACGGCTGGTAATTCACCTGTTTCGTCACGGAGCGGGTCTCCTACGAGTGCTCAACAACAACAACAAGGTGGTGTCGGCGTTGGTGGTAATAACAACGCAAATGCGAATGGGTTGACGAATATCAATACGTCCTTCTCAGCACTTTCATCCATGGACCTCCCCACCTCCGCACCCACCACCCCATCCCTCTCCTCTCCTTCATCCAACACCAACAACGCCGCCTCCCTCCTCAACGGCACAACAACCGGCTCCCTAACCCCCAGCGGGCCCAACACCCCCCTCACCCGCCCCGCCGCCGCCCTCCTCCTCCAAAAACCGTTCAAATGCCCCAAACCCGGCTGCATGAAATCCTACAAACAAGCCAACGGGCTCAAATACCACATCACGCACGGCCAATGCAACTTCACACCTCCTCCGGAACTCTCCTCGCTCCAAGGCCTCACCGAGCGCGAGGCGGAGAGGCGGTTGAGACCGTTCTGTTGTCAGGTCCCGCCGTGTCAGAGGCGGTATAAGAATATGAATGGGTTGAGGTATCATTATGCGCATTCGGGGGAGCATGGGCAGATTGGGTTGAGGATGTTGGCGAGTGGGAAGCATGATGCGACGAGGTGCCATGATGAGGGGGAGGAGGGGTGGGAGGTTGCGCCGGAGTTTATGTCTGGGGCAATTGGGGCGACTGGAGCGGGAGCGACGGGTGTGAATGGGGCAGTGACAGGTGTAAATGGAACTGGGGCGGGGATGATGATGGAGGGTATGGAGTCTGTACCCCCTACGCCGATTAGTCCTGCTTCGCCTGCGGGGGGGAGGACTGTGAGTGCGCCTGCTACGCCCGGTACGTTATCGAGACAGAGTTCGTTGTCGCTCGGGAGGAGTAGTTCGTTGAATAGGAAGAATGGGCAGAATCAGAATCCTGGACAAACCCAACAGAACCAAGGCACCCCAGGACAAACTCAAACCCAACAACAGTCCCAAACTCAGGCACACGGACAGACGGGACATCTGACGTGGGGGACGGGAGGGTTCCAGAGTTGGGGGTTTGTGGGACATCAGGCTATGAACGCTGCTTCCAACAACAACGCCAACAACAATAATAATAATAACAATAATGCCTCCTCTCCTAACACTACCACTACTTCGGGTATGGGTGCTTTTGGGTTTGGTACCTTGAGCGGGATGGGCGGTATGAGTGGAATGAACGGAATGGGTACCATTAACGGGATGAACGGGATGAATGGGATGGGAACAATGGGTACGATGGGTGGGATGAACGGTATGAATGGCATAAACGGTATGAATGGGATGAATGGTATGAACGGGATGGGAGGAGGGATGAGTGGGATGGGGACGATGGTGATGAGTCAGCCGGCGAGTGCGTATGCGAGTCCGTGGGGGAGTCGAGCTGGATCTCCTACGTTGATGTTTGGGGATGAGATGAGTGGATGAATGCGGGGGTGGGTTGGATTCCTGTACTAGTCAGAAGAGGAGAAACGGTACTTAGAAGGGAGGTAGTCGATAATCGGTAAACTACTTAGAAGGGGAGAGCGAGTAGTTTGCTTTTGCTTAAACTACTCAAGAAGGATGGGGGAGAAACAACGCTTAGAAGGAGGGGAAGAAAAAAAAAGTATTTTAGGTTTTTTAGTATATAGTATTATTCTCTTTTCTTTTCTTTTTCCTTCGTCGTTTTTTACTACTACTACTCCTGGTTTTTTTTTGGTTTTTTTATGTTTTATTTTCTCTCTACTTCTGTCTCTCTATCTCTCTCGTCTCTCTCTATCCTCCCTCTCTCTGCCTCTGTCTCTCTATTCCTCTCTCTATCTCTATCCTTTTTTCTCTCCCAAAAAAAGTCTACATATAAATGCCGTTGTTGTTGTTGTTGTTGTTGTATCGTCTTTATCTTTTATCTTTCCTTTTTTTTATTACTTTATTCGCTCCCTCGCTCCGCCTCGCCCCATCCTACACCAACCTGCACCGACCTACACTCTCATCCTCACCCTCATCCCCCCTCTCGGTCCTCATATTATTTTAATCGACAGTATCGTCGGGTTCAATCCCTATTTCTTAATATTCCTATTTTTCTGTCTAACGCTTTTATTATCCATTATCCACCACTTTAACTATCCACTATCCGACTATTCACCACATTATCCCGACTATCCGCTATCCACACTCTACTATCCACTATCCACTATCCACTATCCCACACTTAAACTATACGGTTTTCCTTCTCCTTTCATTTCTTTATTATATCTGTCTCCGTCTCTATCTCTGTTTCTATCCTGTTTCTGTCACGTCCCAAATTACGGTCTAAAGTTCTATCTCCTGTCTCCTGTCTCCTGTTTCGGTCCAAGTATCCAGTCTCGATTCCTATCTCTTTACGTTCCCCTTTTTCTCTTTCTCTTTTTCTCTTTCTATACTCGTCCGTCTATTTTTCCTTTTCTCGTCCGTTATTTTTTTACTCCTTACTCCTTAGTTCTTATCACTTTCTCCCTCTCTTTTATCGTACATAAACCAGACAGACATATATGTAACTATAACTATATGTTCTTACGTGCATACATACAAATATACTTTTATACGTTCATTCGTTCAAATTCAAATCCAAATCAAATTTACATATTTACGTGCGTGATACATATAGACTTTCATACGTACATGTATACGTATACCTGTCCTTTTTTGTGGTTTTATACGGCTACGATTAATATTAACGTTTATTATATTAACGTTTACTACATTTACTACATCTGCTACATCTACTACATTTACATCTACGTATCTGCTACATCTACGCCCACTTACTACGTATCTGCGCCTGTGTATCTACGAATCTGTGAAGTTATATATCTATCTACGGATCTGCATCTCTGGGTGTCCGTAAGTCGAGTAATCCGTAAGTCGAGTATCCGTAAGTCTGGTGTCTAAATGCCTAAATATCTAAGAGTCTAAGATGAATAAGTGCAAGTGTAAGAGTAAGAGTAAGTGTAAGAGTAAGATAAGATTGCTCATCGTTCCCCCCCCTTCCCCCAGTCGATTCGACGGAAATGCGTTTGTTTGTGGTGGGGTTGGTTAATTGGCTAACCTAATTGACTGACTAAGTAAGTAAGTAAGTAAGTAAGTAAGTAAGTAATAATTAACTAACAAATCGACCGAGTGCCGAGTGCGAGTGACTGACTGACTAAAAAAATCAGAACGCACGCCGAGTGTGTACTTATTTAAGGGAAAGAAAGAGTCGGGTGAAATAGAGACGTGTGGAGTGGGGTTATCTTTAGGATTGATGTTTTAGGGAAGAGGTAATTAACTGAGAGGTAAGTAAGTAAGTAATCAAGTAAGTAATCGAGAGAAATAGGCAGATAAGTAAGTAAAAAGTGATCAAGGGGGGTAATAGCCGAGCAAGAGAAGTAAAAGAGAATTAAATAAGCAAGGACACAAGGACGAAAGAAGGGACGAAGGGACGAGGAGACGAAGGGTGGTAATGGTGGAGAGAGACCCATCTTATCTGTTCGTAGTCTCACTCCACTGATCCACTGACCCACTGACATGTGACTCTCCCCTTCCCCGACCACCCCAACTCGGGAGTGATGTGGTGCGATGAGGTGTGGTGCGGTGTTGCGTGATAGGGATAGGTTTGTTAGTTGGTTGGGTGAGCTAGAACCTTAGAACCTTAGAATCTTAGACCTTAGAATCCTTAGAACCTTCGTTAGTAAAAATCCGAACCCGAAACCGAAACCGAACCCAAGCCCGAGTCCGAGTCCGAGTTCAAGTGTGTAGTGTGAGTCCGAGTCCGAGTCCGAGGTGGTATGTATATAAATCACAGTCATAATTATAGCTATCATTATAATCATGTGCATTATGCATAACGCATAACGCAACGCGTATACGAGAGATCACCTCGACTTCGACTTCGAGAGGCGCGTTCTCTACTCATCTCGATTCGTCTCATCATCATTTTTCATCTCTCTGCTTGGTTCATATTAGCATGTTGATGTTTTTTTAGCACGTTGGTGTGTTGACGTATTAGTATTAGGTTATTAAGGTATTAACATATAAGGAGAATCCGAATCTTTGGGATCTGTGTAACCTTTCTTTTTCTTCCTTGTGCTTGTGCTTGTTCTTATTGGAATACGGGGATCTTTTGACCGTTTCTTTGTAGGTATGGATGCGTTATGTACTACGAACGGTGATATTTAATCGGGGTCGCATGTATGTTTGTATGCTTTGTATTCCTTGTACTATAATTACCATTAACTCGGACTTTCGTATGTATGGTGTGAGATACTATATTTACACAGCCCATTTTTACAACGAACTTCTCTAGTCAGGAACAGGTAGGTAGGTAATGGACTCGACGGAAGCTCCTCGGAAGAAAGGTATGAGGCGACTGTCTTTTTTTGTATTTGCTGTGTCATATATGTGTTACGTGGTTATATGCTATTTGAGTTATGGGTTATGTGCTATGCGAATCCTAGACGAACGAATAGACGAACGAGCCAAGTGTATCCGTGATTATCATTATATTATAAGCGCCATAAGTCCTTGTGTGTTCTTGGTTTCTCGACTTTCTTCTTCATTTTCATTGAGCGTCTGTCTCGGTCATCCCCATCCCTCCTCCATCTCCATCTAACCGAACCATTCGCTTTCATTTCCATCTATCTAACATGCGTTGTCATTAGTCGTCAACCATACACGAGGATTGGGTAACGATATTCCATGATACTCAGTATATCTATAACCAATTAATCATTAATCAACCTTTTAACGCACCGTCTCCTTTCCAAGACTTCGTTTGCATTTAAACGCTCACAAGATCTCCTATCAACCAACCAACCTTCTCCCCCCTTCCTCCCCTTTCATCTTCTTCCACGCACACATGCATCCACGTCTACACACACACCTCCCAAGAACCTTGGCCTTCGCTTATTCCTCCTCGATGGCCTTCTCCTCTCGCCGGTGGCTTGCTATAAATAACCGCATACACATGTTGTGATATTTGAATTTCATTTCCATCTCGATAATAGATGACGATAAAATAGTATAATCACAGAAAAGTTTAGTTCCATTTCTATTTTTTCTTCTCCACAACCCAACCAAACACGTTCTAAACTACTATACGGTATACTGAGTTAACTAAATCAAATCAAATCAAAATCAGACAATACATTCCGGAACGACGGGATTCGGCTCCGAAATACCGGTATAGTGGGGGGGAGGGATCACGGTGGGTCATCGGATTTGCCTCCCCCATTGCACACTATTAGTTACTCTCTTGTTCCTTGTCGTTTAACGTATTGTACTACGGTTATGATTTCCACATGGACTCGGGGCGTCGGATGTGAATGTGGATCATAAACCCTTCTTATAGAAATCTAAAGCTGGGTTACTTGGAAAAGACTAGAAAAGTATGGGGGTAATGGGAGGGGAAGAGCGAAGTTGAGTTTGGACTCGGAAGTGTACGCGAAGGAAAGTAGAAAGAGGAAAGGTTGGCCTGAGTTGGGCGTTAGTTAGGTTGAGTTTGAAGGCACATGGGACACGGCATCATCATACATTGCACTAGATACTAATACACTAAGGAAAAAAGAAGATGTGTGCGAACGCGCGGGATGATATCAAAGTAACTTAGTTGGTTAGCATACAGACACACACACACATGCAGTTAGTTAGTTAGTTAGTTAGTTAGAATAGTTAGCATAGTCAATATGGGTCAGTATATGCAATGTGCGAAATGAAATGAAAAAAAGGGCTACATTGATTGACCTTTTTATTTTTTTCCCCAATTTGGGTGATTGCCCCGTTAACTCGTGGTCGAGCTCGTGGCCTTAGCCGCGTTTCGTTCTTCTCGGTGCTCGTTACGGATAAAGTGTTGAGGTTGAGTTATATGGTAATTGGCGTGGAGGAGGGGTGCATCGTGACTATATAGAATGAAATAACTTTCTCTCCAATCTGCTCGTTTCTGTCCCTTAACCCTTACCCTTACATATTCATTACACCCTTAGACACACAATGGGCACCCTTACATTACACATTTACACACACCCTTACTTACCCTTACTGGTCAAAGTCAGGTTCACGGCTATATCCGCCAAGAGAGTTAACTTTGTTTCAAAGGTTCCTTGTTGTCCTGCTTCTTATTCCTTATCCCCAACTCTATTCTTTTTTCATCTCTTTCTTTCCGTATCGTCGCTTGCTTCTCTTATAATCATCAGTTCTGATGATATGGAATATACATATGTATTGTGGAGTGGAGTAAGGGTCCTTCCTTCCCCCCTGGCCTGCCTTCTTTGTTCCCCCTCTTCCCTTGTTCTTTTCTTCTCTCCAATAAGCAGCATTGACTTTGTAGTAACAAGTACCGCTGAAAAACAATAATAATAAAACGAGTAAATGCTCCTAAGCAGTAATGAATTGTAACAACTTCAGAATGGAGTTAACGATCGCAATCACATAAATGTACACACACAAACTCATTAATGAAAGTAATGAATCGTTCATGTGTTTCACGCAAATTAAAAAGTTCGTGAGACGAGTAAATCATCAGCGTCATCATCCGTCCGTTCGTCGTCGTCGACTCGGTTATAAACATAAAGCGAACCTTAAAAAGACAGAGCCACCACCACCACCTGTTCTCCCATCACAACTCTACCCGTCCCCAATCCACTAAATAAAATATCTAAAATAAATAAAGTAAATAAAACCCCTCGAGAATATTCTTATTTTCCAATATTAACACTTACAGCAATATTTCTATAATATTATATCATAATAATCTCGATCGTCTGCACTTGCACTTCCTCTCTGCCCTTCCGAAAGTCTCTCTGACCCTGCATTCCTTTTTTTTCCCTCTCTCATCTAGCCGAGACGCTGATTAGCAGATAACTGCCGTCTGAGTCCTTTGCGATCCGATCCTGTCAATTTATTCCCATTACTCACATAACTCCGAGAGACAGACAGAGAGGAGGGGGGTCCCATACATTTCGGTGGTTCTGCCGTACTTACAAAGTTACTTACCACTAGTAAAGAATCGGATGTCCCGTAAAGATACCGATACCCATCTAAACTATCTATTCATTTATCTATCCGATATCTACAACACTGGCAAACCATTCTACACACTCAACTGACTAACTAATCAAAACACGTCAAACTTATTTGAAAAAAAGGGCTCCACAAATACGCTAAAAGAGGTGGCCCAGTTACCAAAATCGTCTTTGATTATGTACAGTTGACGAAAAAAAAAATTAGGCGGAGCGGGAGAAGGGGTGGCCTTCTCCAATCTAATGAGGCACTTGAGGCATATATTACTCGCCCATCAACGATGAGAAGAGTAAGATGCAGGATCATCAATGACAACCCGCTTCTGCATCTTGCGTCCCATCCCATCGAAACGAAACGAAATAACACCTGTCTTACTTTGTGAATCGCAAACGCAAACTCAATGGTATCTCCCCCTCTTCTCCCCCCTCCCCTCCTCTAAGCTTTGAGGTCCCCCTCGTGTCTCCCTCCGTCACTTTCATGTCCCCGACTCCTCGATTTACCAAATCCACAAAATTAATTTCAAATTCACAACCCTTCGGCCACACAACACAGACACAATCATTCAACCTAAATTATCTTAATATCCCTCTTCCAGTTTGGGGCAACTCGACCCGGCTAAATGCCAGATCTGACCTCACCTGTCTGTGCAGTGGCTGTTTCAGTCTCTCTCCCTTCGGTCTTAAGTCTTTTAAGTCTAGTTCCAGTCTAGTTCTAGTTCTTATTTCTCAAAAAGTCTTAGATATGAGATCACATCTCACATAGGATAATATACATATTACAATAATTCATTTTAACACAATAAATACAATTATTGAAAAGAGACGGTGGCTGGACAAGTGAGACACATAGACGCCCCCCCCCTTCATATTATCCCCTCCCCTCACTCATCTCCATCGCCTCCATAGTTTCGTTTATTCCCACCGTTCCTTCATTCATAACCCATAGTCCCATCATCCCCAACTTTCAGCCCCCATCATTTAAATCCGTCCCTCCCATAAACTAACCTAATCGCCTAACCGACTAAATATAAATTCCCAAACCCTGGGAGGGACATCGCGGAACATGGATGGAACATATTAGTTATTAGGTTATATAGGTTAGGTACTGCGGATTCACGGTACGAAGGAAGAGAAACTGGAAACTGAAGGAGTGGTATGTGCGCGCGCTCTTTTTTTCTTTCTTTCCTTCTCCTTTTTCTTTCTCCTTTTCTATTTTCGAGAATATAGTATTCTTTCTTTCCTTTTCCTTCTTCTCCCTTTTCTGTCCTAAACAAACTAACTAAAACAGTCAAAAACGATTATGCGAGCCTCTGTTGACTATGGTTATTACTAATATCGACGACATTATTAAGATTGGGCAGATTACTTATACAGGACCGGATGACGTCTATTCCTAGGGTTAGGAATTTAAAGTTTATTCGAGCCGGAATCGGTACATAAATATTAAAAAATATTAAAAAATTAATATTATTAATTGAATAAACAAACCCTAATTTTAATAATAATCTAAAAAGCTAGGGGTGAGTTTAACCCTACCTGCGGCACACGGCAAGAGCGATCGATATAAATTGGGATCATCCCAAAAGCTTAAATACTAAGCGATCATTTCATTTCATTTGTGTGGCAGCCATCCACAGGACTAACGGAATACCCACCCTACCGATCAAACACTCCCCTCCATCCCTTTAGAAATTAGAAATATGAATAGAAAGTGAAAGTGAACTTAGTGAAAAGCGAAAGAGGGAGACTAAGAAAGTAGCCTTGTGGGCTTTTTTTCTTGGGCTTGTCAGTGTGTGGGTGTCGTACGACGATGTTTTCCCACAAATTAACATCGACCTTTCATCCTCTTCAATATTACCATCCCCTATTTCTTCTATTTCTAGGGACGCTCTTTCGGTTTCTTTGACTGTATTTGGTGTGGTGTCCCCCCTCCCTCCGGAGAGGGTTGGAACATGGAAAGGGCCGTCAAGGTTTCCAAATATTGACTATCTAAACTTTGTATTATACATAGGCACACATTCGCCCATCCCATCCATCTATCCATCCATCTAACTATTTGTATCCTCCCGGAGCGGAATAGCCCTGATTTTGTATACAGTATCCTCCAATCATCTCCTGAAAGCCTAAGTCCAGGGGCGCATATGTGGGTTTTTATATGGATTATGTGGAATAGATTCAAGTTCCGAAAATGAGAGGAAGATAGATGGATGTGATAGATGAGCAGATAAAATGAATAAATGGATAGATGGATAGATAAATATGTATATCGATTTCGTTTAGATCACACGAAATAAGGTATTAGGTATTAAGTATTAGCTTTGTGGAATTAGATACAGTTACAAGTACGCCCTAAGTACGACGGACGGCACAACAAGACTCAGCCAAACCCTGATGACATCAAGCACCTGAGAAATATTACGACTTGGCTAATAAATAATACCAGTAAACAAATAAACAGACAGATGGACGGTGGACAGGACAGACGAAAGATGAATGATCGAAATTACCTGTGAGCGAATAGGAGTCTTGGGATTTAATTATGTGCGTGGCGCGCACACGGTAAGTCTTTCGATACAGGGGTTTTGGGATCGATCTAGGGGAGGCTCAGTAAAGGATGAGACAGGATAGGTTGGGATAGAAAAAAAAGGGTGAAAGCAACCTGCGGATACTATAGTCATTCCCTTTTCTAACGTGCACACTACATTCTGCAATCATCCAAATAGAACTAACTCATGATCGGGGCATAAGTGGCTTGATTCAGGTAATGAGCGCGGTGCAGAGATGGATGAGGTTAATAGCTTTATCGACGTCTTAGGGCGAAAAGAACACAAATATCTCATTTCATTTTCATTTCGATGTAAACAAACAAATAACGGTGGATACCCTTCGGATCGGACGGAAGACGCCGTCCGTATTAGTTCAGAGTAGCAGGAGTACTCATGTATCCTAAAGGAAGGTTCATCGAAAGATACAGGGAAAGAAGGAAGTCAGTAAACCATCCGATTCAAGCGCCCACTCCTCACCCATCGTTCGTCTGATTTCAACCCGAAACATATTTATATGAATTTGTCGGATGACGAAAGCCACCGGTGGCTGACAAAAGTTTAGACTTTTATATATATGCGTGGATATAATATCTTCCAAATTCCATCAAAACCGTTATTTCCAATTTGTGATGCGTATCGGAGTATTTCTTGGAATACATGTTAATATACATAGACACACCTACATACATAAAAATGGCTCTTCTTCTTCTGCCATTCCATGAACACGTTTTTAGAAGCATCTCAACATTGTGTCATTGCTCATAATTAGAAGGAGGTGAATTTACAACATGGGAATTGACTCAGCCGCCAAACATTGGGTTTATTATGAATCATCGGTGGTGAGCCGTGAAGCCCGCAAGATTCTGCGAACGAACTAAACGAGTGATGCATATGATACCACCATGAATGACATCTCAATAGGTAGATGGTCTCACACGGCCCTTCTGACGCAGAGACGATACCAACAACAATACGCATCGTGTCAAGCTAGTAGTTACCCACACATCCTCTCCAAACTAATCAGCTGTGCATCGTCGCAGATGAAGAACTCCCTCTTGATAATTATATCACAGCACTACCGGGATCATTATATGGCGTGTATTAATGACTAGTACGTTCTTTTCACTTCCCGATCGTCCGCTAATAGCACTGGTTCCGTTCTTTGCAAACCTGCGATACCTGTAACGTCAGTAAATTGCCCTCCGAAGTTGATCTCCGTGAGTAATACTTCTCACACGGAGAGAAACTGACATCATGCGGTATTCTATATCCACCTTTCTCTCCTCGCGTATCGAAATATAGTCGTGCGAGAGATACAGGGAGAACGAGGAGGAAACGAAGAGAAAGAGAGAGAACGTGTACCCAAACTATATCCGTCCAACTCCTTGGCACTCGACTATTGTACGTACATACGTACAAAAATCCCCCGGCCCCAATACATTTTACATTCTTCCCTCAACACGCGTGTATCTCGGCCGATATCAATAAAAAAACGCTGCAGCAAGTCTAGCAACTGCGGTAATGATGTGTAAGGAACATGCTGAAAACGTTGAAAGAGAAGGTGAGAAGTTATCCTATTCAAGTCCAACATCTCTGTTCCGCGGGGCACGCAACACCCACGCTTTCATTCAATATAATAATATGTGTGCTTTCATTGTGAGCCCATATATTCCGCAACTCCAAACCAAATCAAGATGGAAGAGCACTAGTGAAGTTCATAGTGCGTAATTAGCTTACTACGTGTAGCATCCGCAAGCCTCAGGCTCGAGTGATTAGAAGAAGCCTTCCATTTTTCTGCTATTATTACGCCTCAGCATTTCCTTGTGAGAGAAACGGAGAAGTTATGGTTTATGATTCAATTAGGATACGTATATCAATAGCTACGACAAGGCATCATAGTCGAAAGTTCTATGTGTCTGTAAAAAGGCATTACAGGGTCACTGCACAGGTCCATCCATCTTATCCACTGATTCTCAAGATGTAAATAATGTGCGGCAAGGTCTGGAGGCAATTCGGCACGAAACTGCAACCTAGTCTTTCTCTTTCTAGTAAGCATCAACTCATGATTGCGCGCTGAAAAGCCAAAGGCAAGGCATCATAGATGGTCGAAGCTCACCCCTTCAGCCACTGAGAAGACTGTTACTCATCCCCAACCCAACAATACTTAGGGTCATCGTTTAGAAGCCGACCTCGCGCTTTCTTCGGACGCCGCTATAGATACCTCATAACACTGTTTTTACAACCCTCTCTGATGGGATTGCAGCCCATAATTTAGCTGGAAAAAAGATGGACCGAGGAACATCAATAGAATGAGTTATGATGATATACACTTTAGACTCAGTAGCAATGATCATGTAATCCAATCACTTCCCGCCAATCATTTCATTAATTAATATACCATACGTGATCTTTTTCACAACTAAATCTATGGGTTCAATGGAACACACTTTTTGCCAACGTTTCTTTTACACTGTAACATATCAAACAGGGATGTACCATCTTCCCTTAAAAAGCTTGTATGTGCCTGAGCTTAGACGATAATCAAGAAATGGTAAATAACATATAAATGTAATGTAATGGACGGTAGCCGAACGTCGGTCGGTGTCGAAGGCAATAAGACCCGGTCCCGAGATCCTCGGGCAACGAGTCCCGCACGCGTGCAATACTAGTGCTGTGTGGCCCTCGAAGATTAGGGGCTTCGGTCGGCATCTGGTCTGGTCAGATCTACTCCTGAACGAAAAGATCTCGACTTCAGTAGTAGTAGAACCCTAGAAACGGGTTGTAGCAACGAGAAATGGCGTGTACATGTAAGTATGTGTGTTGGTTTCAAGTCTTCAGGATCCAGACCGGAGTGAATGAGGGTTGAATGGATGTATCCAATATAGTATGTTAGGGTTGACTATCTGTTTCAAAGTCCTATCCGCAGTCTTGACTCAGCCGCATAAAAGCCAAGCCCGATTAAACCCTCTCCACATTAAGGTCTCAAAAGTCCAAAACTAATATGCGTGACTCAATGGACGATTTGTAAAGGTTTCTAAGAAAAGTGAAGTATACGTTAGTGATATTATACAAATTATATCGTTACAGATACAAAATCCAGACGCAAAGCAAAACATACATGGTTACACTCTAAAACTTGTATTAACTTTTCCGGACCTCGTATCTTCACACCGCTGTATATATTCGTTTCACTATATGTGAATGTACAGTGATGCGATCAAACTGCAACCGCGCTCACGATAGAAGCTGACTGTGGCCCATCAGTCTTCTCCGGTTCGCCAAGATCGAGCTTATTGAAGGAATCCTGTAAGGCCTCATCCGATCCGCTCTTGACTTCTGGCTCCTTGCTACCCGGAGTATTAGAATCCTCCTCGGAATCATTCGAATCTGACTCCGGCTCTTCACCAGATTCGCTATCATCCTCATCTTCGGCATAATCCTCAAAATCGAGCTTACGAAGAATTAAGACAGTGTCAATCGCATGCATCTAAAAAAATAGATCATCAATGCTTACTGGATCATAAACCACTCGGATTACGAGACTACAACTAGGACAGGTCGCAATATCCTCGTAGTTCGCAAGCTGGGAACGAGATATTTCGAAGCGATCGCCACAAGGGCAAGGGTAGTGAAAGACTTCTTTCACCTCATCCCAAGCCATGTCTTCAATCTCGATTTCGTCGTAGTATGCGCCCATTTTCGTATTAAATCGATCCAAATATCGTACACAAGTGTTATATCACAGAAATTATTAGTTGTAGGTATCGGAAAGGCAGCTCAACTGCAAGAAGTATCAGGGAATAAAGAAACAAAATGTATGAAGGATGCAAAATTTTGACTCAGTAAGCGTCACAAAACGTTACGATGTCACATCAGATAAATTTAGCTTACTAAAGGCGAAGATCGAAAAATAGAGTATAAGGCTGAAGTATGAGAACCAAAGAACTCAAGAAAGTTTAAGTCGATACAAATCCCCGAAGCTGGAAATATATATCAACATAAACACAAGAAGGAGCTAAAGTGCATAAATTCAAGGAAGACCAGGAGTGAACACGGATCGCTGACTGTGATCAAAGGAGTTGCGATTCGTTCTAGGTTTTGAAAACTAGCTTTCAAGTTGGTTAATAGTACCCAAGGTACGCGTATCGAAAGGACGGTATTTTGTTCCCCTTTTTTTCTTGACCCACCTGACTTCCGACTATGTACAGAAGGGCTGGATTGGAAAACGGCGCCTCAACATTGACAATAGTCTTTGAGTCTTAAAGAATATAGAGAATGATATATTAATAAACGGAAGAGAGGAACACTGCTTAAATATCATTACACTCGAGTTACATAGAAGGAAGTTGATACTGAAAATGCTAGCTCCGATCAAGTTTGAGAGCAAAAATTGGTGAGCGAGAAAGGTATGGTTGTATTAATAGTAGGAAATAATATAGATAAGACAATGTAGGTGACATAATGATAAAAATATATAGAGAGAGCACAGAAGATGTCACATACAACAGTATAGAGAATAGCCCCAGTCAAATACTAGCATTCTACTATCTGTGTAGCATCTATTGTGTTTCTGCTAAGATATTATCTATGCAAACTCTGGACTACTTAAAGTACCCGATAAAGAGGGTCGATAATTAGTCCCCCCGTTTACTCCGAGTTCTCCTGCTTCCTTCAAGTTAAACATCATTCGACTACCCAGTATAGATAACAATGCCGAATTGCCAAATGGCATAGATATATAATATATGGGCGTTGAGTCCGGAAAGAAAAAACCAAGTATGTTCATCAAGTAAAACAATATTGCACTTTTTGAGAGTTAAATTTACGTGCAAACACGAAAAAGTAAAGGGCAACATACACAAAGAAGTATACCGCTTGGTCTCTAATTAAAACTTCTACTAGCTTGAGGCCTTTGAATCCAGATGACATTTTCCAATAATCGGCGGACTTATAGATTGCAAGCACCATAAGAAATAGGCTTGTCAACACAGGAAGAAGCCTAAAAATAACTTTAGTTATTGAAACATAATCGATGCTCCCGACTTACCAAGATACAATATTAGGGATTAATATTGATGACGCAAGGTCTATATTTTCGTCACAAAACGATAAGTGAAGCCCAAACTTTAAAGAAGTAACTTCAAGAGGGTATTAGCATAAATAAAACAAATACTAAGATGCATACGTGATAAAAAATATTCATACCGCTAAAAAGGGGATCGGCCTTAAGGGATATAATGAATACTATAATCGCCTCTATCGTTACGAGGGAATATAGAAATATAGAAATATTTCTTCCTAAGGAGTATTATAATAAAATAAAAATCAGTAAATTCTCGACTTACCATTATGGCATAAAGCTAAAGTTCTAAGAACGAGGATATCTATACCGCAATTAACAATGTTGTATACTTAGGATAATAATAACATACAGTCTATAAGAACTATAGAACACCAGACTGTAAGGCAGAAGCAGCAAGATCAGAACAAATTAAAATCCAATCCGCGTTGTTCTGAAATCTTACGTCCTACGTTACTCGACCACGCCGAGAATTTGCCTGTCTACTTTTAGTATTTGAATAATAAATAGAGCAAAAATCTCTCACATCTTCAGAATGTATTAGTATTTGCATTTTAAGTATATAGACAATATAAGCATACATAAAATTACTTGTGTTGGACATGAAATCTATAAATTTTTACTCGGTATGAGTTATAAATCCGAGGGATTCAATATTTAGGCCTTACAGAAATAAGAGGTCAGAGGACTGATAAAACTAGAATAGCGGACCTAAATCAACTCTAAGTAATACCAAGTCATAAATGATAAGCCGCACTCACAAGAAAAAACAGTAATAAATTGAACGAGAACGGTTCCCCCTAAAGTTCATATGAATTAGCCTAATGACGTGTAGCGTAAAGAATCTTGTGAATATTTACCCAAAAATATTTAATCTAATACAGGTCAAATATGAATAGCCGATTTAATAGTAATAAAATCTCCCACCTCTTTTTCTAATGTTATCACTATTTTGCACAAGTCAAAATTAACTATTTGTATAATAAAATGCGCAAGAAACATACTTGAATCATAAACAATAACCGCAATTGTAGCTACTGTAACGTATGTATTCTGTTGACTATCCAGGATATTGTACTCTAAGTCTGAGATAGAGTACTGATCCATGTCCATTATGAGTTGTCAAGAGCGAGACGTGTTATAGCAAACGATGTTGGGGGCTTGCACGCTAACGCCAGACCTCTTGCAACACTTTTATACCTAGCCCTGTGATGTGATAAGTACTTAAATACAGTGATACTTAATAACACTAGCACCTCTCATCGAACCTTATATAAAATTAGAGACTTTTATTGAATTAATCGGGGTATCCTATATTCCGGCCACTATATCATTTGTACCTGGTTTTATTTGACAGGTCCGAGTTTAGAATGAGAAAGTATTGGTCATAGTATCTAACATATGACAGCCAAAAACAAGCATCAAAGATTAAAATTGTTAATGTTATTTATACTACATCCTCTCGTGAAGCGTTCTTTATTCGCATCCAGGGAATGATGTTGTGATTGTGGTCCCTAGTAAAAATCAAGCCCCATAATTTAAACATAAAACATCTCAATTACTGTGATAACTAAATTTCAAACTACTTTTTCATCTCAATATCAGTTTCTATTTAATAGTAAGTGACTTTGTATATGCTTCTCTTAAATTAGGAACTCAGGAAATGGTGCAACAATACAGCCACGAAACTGATGACTATAGATATTATACTATTTTGGGGTTAGTCGCATCACAGTTCCCAGCAGCTGCAGATGATTTAGATAGTATTGATGGAATGTACTTGAAAGGTGAGACATGTCAAGTCCGATTTGGAAACAGAACACGCAAAAAATGGAAATATAAGGTAAGTTTGTTCGCATATATCATATTGCCTCCGTACATGCATGCTATACCTTTTTCTAATGATGGCTAATAAAAGCCAGATCTGATAGATCCATAACTTGTTGTTCGGTCATTTGAATCTCCATTAAGCTATATTTCTCAGACAGTATGAGGTCCTTTAGAGGTACGGAAATCCCTATCCACCGTGTTCCAGGTCATCCTCAACTAACATATTGCCTATCCTCCTATAGGACTTAATGCACATATAGAAGAGAGAGTTTCTTACCATTTACGAGGATATTTTTATTCGTACTTATAGTTTTCTAGGAAGAACATGCAGTGTTTAAAATTAGCCATTCACCTTACATAGTGCATCTACAAAATTAAGATTGAAGGCCTGAACCTAATCTTTTCTGATTTTCGTGGACTTCTCTATTTCTTTATTCACCGAAAGTAGTACCGACAACACAGGTGTAGAGTTTCGAGTCTCAGATGCTAGTTCATATACCATTTAACCGACTTACTGTGCTTTTCATTGGGTTAACTGTGAGACAACACGATAAAAAATGGTATATTCCAATTTATTAATAGAGCGTATACATTACTTATATCTATCTATCAAAAGGGAGGCATATTCAAGATCAGAGCTTTCCATATCCATCTACCCACCCATCGAGGGCTGTAACCCTTGTTCCTCATCCAATCTAGTACACGGACCATATCTCATTCCATCTCCAACCGTATCCTAAGTTGAGTAATAACGAGCTATTAGTATTGTTCGTTTAAAGCGAGGTGGTCGTTACGGGTGTCGTTGAAGTTGCATTCTTAGAGACAAGAGACGAGGTGACAGCGTTGTTGGGAAGTGGTGATGAAGTAACGAGAGCAGATGATGTGACTGCGTTCGTAACGATCGATGCGCTACTTACGACAGAGTCTGTAGCATCACGCTTGGCAGGTGAAGAAGCGGGGACTGAGCTCGGAATGGTAGAGCTAGTCAATGTTTGGGCAGCAGCCTTAACTATAGAGGAGGTTTCAGTTAAAGGTGTGACCGTAGCTGAAGAGACCGCATCCTGGGCAATTCCAGTAGTTGTAATATTCTGAGCACCATCAGAAGGAGATGACTCTACGTTCTTGATTGGGGGAGGTGGGGGAGGAGAGATAGCAGAACTGGATGGAGGTGTACCGGCCGCATTGACAATGGTAGAAGGGTTGGCTGGTGAAGAAGTGACGGTATCTTGGATTGAAGATGTTGTAATAGAAGGAATGTCAGCCCTCTTTGTGAGAGACGGAGCAGCTACATAAGTCTCAGCAACATTCTCAGCAGACGATACTATCGAAGTAGCTACGGCTTCAGCAACAGAAGCTGTATCAATCGACGAAGTTTCAATAGCTGTTACGGGATCAGCAGAAGTCAACACTTGACGTCTTCCGAAGGCGCGAGCGGTAATGGTAGAGTTACCCGCAGAAGTAGCAACCGCACTCAAAGCACTGCCAGGTGAAGTAGAAGTAAGCTCTGTCGAAGAAGCTACATTTTGGACGGCAGTACCGTTAGTTGGGGCGCTTGTCGACTCGATAGCCGTCACAAGTGAACCAGTAGCAGTAGAAGTGAGAGACGAAGTTTCGACATAGGTTGCAAGACCAGAAGAAGTTTCGGAAATCCCACTTGAAGTCTAGTAGTATAATGTATAAGGAATATGGAGAGAAAGTAAATTAGAAGATTGCTCACAGGTATCGCAGAAGCTGAGGCAGCGACAGCCAAAAGAACGAATTGTTTAAAGAACATGATGAGAATGAGTTTGTTATGAAGAATTAATTAAAGAAATAGTTAGTGATTTTCTCTAGAGGATGGATGTGAGAGTAGGAAGGAGATATGTTTTCTAGATGTGAAAAGATCTCCTTTTTATATGTTTTCTTCGGGATAAGTTTAGAGTACTACTTCCTATTTGTTCTATTGTTTTTGTTTTTTTCGGAAAAATCACAACAAATCACGACATATTTAACTTGCGGGACGTGTTAGGGCCTCTACGTTGCTACACCCTTTTCTGAAGCGAAACTTGGCGCTGTATGTTCGTGAACTAGCGGGATAAGCGAGCTCCCGACACCTTTTTTTAGCACTGATATTGGTCAATGAAAATTATACAAATGAAAGCTAGAAGTTGGGAACTTGAGCGGTTATTTGTTGCTCCACTAGTGAATACAGAAAGGGTTTCAATGAAGACTTTAGATCAGAGAACTGCGTTCTGATATGGATTTTCATTATGATCAATAGAACTGATCTCCTCGTCAACATAATTGGGGTATTCTCTAAAAAAGACACATAAATTAGTGACGCTCGTGAAAGGTTTAAGTTTTAGTCTTTGATTTATATGATCAGCGGGGTCTTGACACTGATTTTCATCAAGCTCCATACTCAAGCTACTCCACAGGCTGACGTTTGCAAGCAACAACCGGGGCTAGCGACAGGTTCTTGAGGTTTGGGGTACATCTTGAGCCGAGGAGATTAAGTCTTCATACGTACTAATAATAGCATGTCGTGTTGCGCGAAGCAAGTGTTTCTAATTATTTTATCCCACTGATAGCACAATAGTAAAGAAAAAATCGGTCGGAACATCTTGCTTGCGGGAAACATTGTCGAGTCGAGAGTTAGTGTTGCTCTATAAAAACAAGCGTCATCCGATTCTGTTGATTAACTAATTCGACACACACACTACTTAGTAAGCAGGATGTACTCAAAGAAATCTTCCTAAAAATGTTACAAGTCAAGGCAGTTATATTTCTTTCCTCTATATGCCACAGTCAGACGTACGAAGTATTCAAAAACATAGACCGCTACCAAAATTATACACTACTATATAAAATGACGGATACAATGGTATACAGATTAGTATTATGAAGAAAATTAGTCTATACCTGTTGGTATATTAATATTCGGCCATTGGGATGAGTTTCCCTAAACAAAGATTAAACAAAAAGATGAAGTCAGAAACAGATATATTCACTCTGAGAACAAGACCAGAATGACTAAAGTACTGACCGACGTGCGCCCGAGAATCCCGTCTCACACGACTAAGTAAGCTAATCTCGCCACTATCAAAGAACGAATACCCGGCTAAAAAGAGGATTAGATAAAAAGTCAGATTACCGAAGAAATGGAAGAACAAAAACAAGTAAAAATAGGGAGGACTACGAACTCATGGGATCGTCACTTTCACTCTCACTGCCAGTATCACTGAATACACCGTTGATGGGTCTACCAGTCCTCGCATCCCTAAGTGTTCCGGAATGATCAACAAAAGGAGTTGGGGGAGCATTAGCTGCGCGGTGAAGATGGACAAGTATCTTGTGTACTTCGCGCAGGTAGCTCTCAAGTGTATCAAGGAAACGGCGGGTTTGTTTGTGCTTCGAAGACGCGCATCTGTGAATCCAGACAAATCGAAAAGGAAAGATGTTAAGTTTAAATTAAACCAACTTCAAACAACCATAAACACATAAACACATACACAGAAATCCCATCGTCCTTGATGATGTATCCAATACCATATCCATCAGCAGCAACAGGTCCGAACCCAAACAACCTTAAAGCTGGGTTCCCGCAATTACTCGTCGACAAAATGGATGTTCCCAATAGGCTATAGCCTGGATCCGTAAATATTTCTGGAAGTCTTTGGTGTATTAGTTGACTTCTCTTAGTCGGAGACGTCGGAGATTCGTTTTCAGAGGACGTATCCTTCCACTCATCAATCTCGCGTTGCAGCAAGCAATACAACGCATAGAGGTGTCTAAAAGCACAATATTAGAAGTTCCTATGAAATTCGAAGAAAGTAAAAGGGTACCTGTCCTGTCCTAATCCCTTACTACATTCTTTAGTCAATGTGACGTGTCTCTCACAGGCCTTTTTTAGGGCTTTAATTTTCTGAGTCGGATCAGCATCCGAGAAGAATGTCTGTGAAGAGGCACTAAATATGTGTTGTCTAAAGTTTCGAGGATAATGCTCAGTAAGACATACCTTCGTGAACTCCACACTTTCGGGCTGAACTGTACGAATTGCCTCGGTCCGACCATGTAAGAACGCCTTTGTCATGGCAGGCTCATACGTGCATTGTGTCCTGCCTAGAGTTATCATTTAACTATCATGGTTTTCCTTTTCGTATTTGAGTTACTTACCATACAGACCGAAATAGGCGGCTTGAAACGCCATTTGTACAAAAGCATCCGGGCTGAAACCGTGGTTTGTTATAAATACCTTTCCATATCCCTTAAACTCTAGGGCCTGACAATCATTCTGACAGATCAGATCACTCAGACGTGTCTCCGCAAAACGCACTCCAGCTCGCAGCTCAGGGCCCAACGTCCATTCAAGTTTCTTAGGAGCTGTATCAATGAATTCCAATTGTTCTGTCAACTCCTTTTTCTTCAACGCCTCTAGAGATAGTTTTGCTGGTGCATCGCTTTTGGCGCCAGGCTTCCCTTTATGCTTATTTGAGCGAGAATGGGTGCTAAGTGGAGCATGGAAGAGAGTTGGTGCAGAGGGATTTATAGAACGAGCAAGTAACATAAGTCCATCCGTAAAGACATCTGCAGCAAATCGAAGAACAGTATGTCCGTCAACACCAGTATGTTCGAAATTGATTCCAGCAGAACCATCAGCGCACACAATAATCTGAAGCTTGTCATACCACCGATTAGTACAAGTCCCTACTTGCACACCACCTTTCAAATCATACGTTCCGCACAGAAAGTTATCGCATAATTGTGCTAAATCTTTTGGTTTCGTATCATCTAAGCAGACAATAAACAACGCATCATCCACCACCTGTAAGCATTGAGCATTTTGCCTATCATTCTTGAGCATTTCACGCAGCCTAGACCAAACACGTCTGTTCTCCGTTGAGAGTACTCCAAGTGCACTTCGAGCGACCTCTGACATATCCATTTTGTCTGCATCCGCAACGATAGCTTGCAAGTTACGCATTATGTCCCGTTCTGTCAGAAGAGGTCTATTTTCGGAGTCAAGAACATCGAACCAGTAAAATTGACCACGGCGAAGTATCACAATATGAGAGGAATCTTGCTTTGAATGCATACGGCAACCCATCTTAATGAGTTATGGATTAGTTCCGAAATCAAAGAAAATTAAGCCAAGGTTATTACCTGAGTTGGAATACGAGCAGTCCCAAATAAGCGAGTATATTGATCCATGTCTAGTGGTATTCCGCGGACTGTGTCCAGCTTTAGAATCCCCGTTCTCAGATCATGAACGAACCCAAGAGAGGAGGTAATTAATGCCGCAGCTCGGGGTAACTGTGAACCTCGGGTGGGAGTTGGATCATCCCTTTCAAGAATGTTTTAAAAGGCATGTCATCTTCAAAGAGAATAAAGCTTACTCGAGGACAAAAAAAGGATTAAGGGCAAGGACAACAGGATCGGAGTGCGAAAGGTAGCTTTCATACCTATTTAACCAATAATATTAGGATAATTACGAGGAGTGTGTATGAAGAAAGAGAAGGAAATAAATTTGAAATAAATTCTAATAAAGTTGTTGCCCTGGGAATAGCGTTTTCTTCCCTTCAGAAGTAATAGTCCGACCGACTTCTTCAATCCCCATTACTTTATTAGCATTATCCGAAAAAGAAGCAGCATCAGCTGAAGATTAACTCTGACGTCATTGCTGAACCACTTGCTTTTAGTCCGCCTGATAAAATTTAAAAAAAAGAGAAGGACAAAAGGAATGTGGAAGGCAACATAATATAGATAGAAATGTCAAAAATAGATATGTTTACTCGCCAGAATTCTTCGATATAGCTATTGAGGGTTATAAGAAATTATAACAAAAGCAGAAAACGAGAAGCTTACCTGTCCTTCGTTTTTGCCCATTCGATCAATTTCTTTTGGATTCTTGGCCCTTGTTCAGGATCCTCCAAAAACTCTTGGACGGCGCGTTGAGTTTCCCGATGCTCTTCGGGAGTCTGAAGGGCAGATAAAGCGCGGAGATACCGGGTGCACGTATCCTCAAGAGAGGGGATTGGAAGCTTCGGGAGTGACGACTGGTGCATAAACGTATGTGATGACGGTGAAGGTGATGGCGATTGAGGGGCCACTGGAGCCGCCATAGGTGAGATATGGCCTTAATATCGTTGTTACTACAGTCGAACAAGAGGTTTCAAGAAAAAGAAAACAGCGACGGTCCAGAGAAGATAGCGGTGCTATTCAAAGACGCCAAATAGTTTTGTAGGACGAATGAAATGGAATCTATCAATCTATATCTGCCTACTGACCTATATAAGGTTGAGCAGAGCCAGGAACTCATATCCACAACGATTGGATTTGTCTGGTCTCCTGACCAGCAACTATCCGATCGAATCTAGAGATGCACGATTCCATACTTGGCCTGGATACTATATAATCCGTCTAGCGTTATGACTTGTACACAGATAATGCGATTTATGTCTGTCACTTACTCGGCGCGTGTCACATGGGTCCAATAAAGAAACGGAGCTCATTCCATTGAGCACAGCTAGCACTATAGCTCGGAGTCACTCGGAAGTCCATTTTCCGTGATACCTTCTGTCAGGCTAATTTTGCGGGGTCATTTGCGGGGCAGATAACGACAAATGACATGCTATACTTCTGACCAATTGCGATAAGGCGTATTACGAGAATTAGATGAATTACAAAACGGATGTGTAAAGTCGGTGGCGGGAATTCCCAAAGACCTTGCCTGTGCCAAGTCAACATCATATACAATGTACTTCATTTTTTATTGCTTTTCATCTTTATTTCTCGAAGAGTAAGATACCAATACCATCAGCGAAGGTTATAGAATAATAGTAATAATAATCTTTAGATCCATCTAATTGAGTTATTCTAAGTACTACTACTAGTTCAGTTCAAGTTAAAGTGAAGTTACAGAAGTATCAAGAGTTTGTACACTTCGCGGCACGTGGTGTATGAGTAAGAAATAAAATTACTAATCAAGGATTATTTCCATTTTAGTCGGTGGTCGATATACACATCGCGAGTCGCATTTGTGTGTCTCTACGTAGAATCCACGATGGTGAGTGTTCCAACCTGTATAATGCCGTTTTGCGGGCCAAAGATGCTGCAAGACGCTGCAATGAACTTGAAGTCACAGTCCTGAACATTTTTGGATGGAACGTTGAAGTAGAATGTGTTGGATGCGAGTTCTGGACGGAGGATGACATTCTATGGAACTGAAGTTCAAATCGAGCTGACTTTCTCGCTGTAGACGAAAAAAAGAAGAAATGGTGGTCGCAACAAGCAAGGGCGTGGTCACGTCGGCTTCGTTCGCTGCTCTAACTGTTCGCGATGCGTAGGCAAGGACAAGGCCATCAAGCGTTTCACCGTCCGTAACATGGTCGAAACTGCTGCCGTCCGTGATATCTCAGAGGCTTCCGTTTACCCTGGTGAGTTATTAACGAGCACATATTATTTTCTATGATCCATCCTTCTGACACTTCATCATATTGTTTTCTGTGAATGAATAGAATACGTGATCCCCAAATTATACATCAAGATCGCGTACTGTGTCTCCTGCGCTATCCACTCTCACGTCGTCCGGGTTCGCTCTCGCGAGGGTCGTCGCAACCGTGCTCCCCCTCCACGTGTACGATGGAAGGATGGCAAAAAGATCAACCCTGCCGTCGTCGCTGCCCAAGAAGCTAAGGCTGCTGCCAACTAAACTTTATGCGTCGAAGATGTAGGATTATTCTTGGACATGTAATACTTCCCTCATTCTGCCAATGGCTCCCCCAAAATGCATTCATTATCCATGCCGTCACCTCATCTTAGTGATTCAGAGATACTTGAGTATGCTATCATTTTGAAACTTCTCCACATATTAAGTCTAAGTTCTGTTTGGTAACGTTTCTGTCCGTGACCCAGGCAGAACGAAAGTTTTTCTGTCCCAATTGTCACATCACACAAATTTTACGCCCTTTCATTTCTGGGGTAATACTATGGCGGATCTAATGATGTCATGTTATTCTCTCCTCTCTTATGAATAACCCAGTAAATTAAAGGGATACGGGATCGAGTTTTCAAAAAAAATGAACAAATTATTTCCCCAACCGAAAAATAATAATTGGTTGATAAAGACAACAATAGCAAATTGAGCATATGTTTTATTTATCATATCAATGTTGGCTCCAGATTCGACTACAAAAAATGAATGGCGTTTACATCTCCAAGACATCAAAATTCCTATATGTCAGCTCAATACAAGAGATGTATGGAAGCCATTAATGTCTCGCTTATATTTTTCCCTAACCTAGCTACAGTTTGTTTATTGCGCATAATACTATAGCATAAGGTCACTTTCGAAATTTTCGGTTTCATAACGAAGTTTAGTAGCAGAGGCAAGTTTCAGTTAGAGCAAGAGGACACGTTTATGGAGTACCCTTATAGCTGTGTTAATTATTATCTTGTCTCAAATAAGACAATCGGTAGGTTACAAACCGAATATATGACATGCTCAGGCACACCTAGTGCTAGCAATCACTCAAGTGAACGAGGTACGGAGTTCTATCTGACTTTTTGTACCGTACTCGAGGCCCGATTTGTCTTAATTTTATGAATGAATAAAATATTTGTTGGAATTATGATATTAATCATTACAATACATGTAAAAATCTACACGTCGAATACAAAGTGGAACGTAGTATACAAAATCCTGAAGTCCATATACGGAATAACGTAATAATAGACCTTGAACATATTGTTAGTATATGGGGAGAAAATCCTTGAGTAGACATCAAGTTCTGAAGGTCCATGAAAGGTCCATCAACAAATGTAAAAATGTGAGTAAGGGATGATTGGAAGATCAGAATGAGCAATTAAAAACATGCGAATCGAATTTTTGTCCTAGGGATATCAAAGAGGGGTGTGGAGATGAATTCTGGTGTTGTTGAATTAGATTACACATTCTTTCCCCCATATTGATATTTTGGTTCAACGTATCCGTTACCTCCATTCCCATACGGTCCATATGCCGAGGTATACCCTTGTCCGTTTGAGAACTGCTGATTCTGTCCATAATGCGAATCGCGCAACCTCGCATAAGCACCTGGACCAGCCATAGTAGGCACGAAAACGGCTTCGTTCCTCACGTAACTCTTCCTCCTACAACAACATGCGTACAGCACATAAACGAATAACGCCAACGCTACTGCTCCACCAACAGCTACAGCTACAATAAACCAAATGCTCTTGGTGAACAAATTTTTAATTTTGTCTTTTGTGCTCTCAGAGGAAGTGGGAACGGAAGTAGCTACTTTGCTTGTTGGAGAGTGTTTGGCGTCCGCCTCGGAGAGTAAGGCTGCCTGCGAGTCGGTGGTATCCTGTCCACCAAGACGGACGTTTACGAAGTCCGCATGAGCGGAGGCGCGGTCGGTGGTAGGAAGAAGCTGAATATATGGGTCCGCTACAGATGAGTTTGAACCATCAACGAAATCGCCGAAATCGATAAGCGTATAAGTATTTCGTACTATCATAACACCAATCATTTAGATTAAATGGAACAATATTAAAATTGACTGGTGCTTACGGAAGGACATTCCCAAAATGATATCAAAGGCGCCAAAGCTGTTATGATTGGCAACATCCGGGGAAATTTGCTGGAACTAGACGGGTTAACCATCAAAGTGTTAAAATGCTGACATGTTGACAAGCGTTATCCTTTACTTACTGTAGCTTTACAGACTACAGGGGTCCCGTCAGGGTCCCTTTTTTCGACGATAGTGAGATCGAGGGGATGAATAGGGAACTCGACGCCACCAAAGACAAACGTGATATTAAGTTCATAGTCACAGGGAATGCGCCAAAACCCCGGACTATCAGTTTGAGTGACGAACTCAGCATCTGGAACTCGGCCATAAATTGCATCTGCCACATCTCTAGTAACCTAAAATAGGCATAAAAGTGAAAGTGAGTAAACATTAGGCTACTGTCATCAAAATATTTCTTACCTGGGGAAAACTAAAACCAGTATCCAAAATAGCATGTAACTGGTTTTTTGTCCCATGTTTAGGATTTGAAATTGTGGTATTAGTCGTAATATTCTGCCCATCCGGACCTATAATACCATTTGGGTCAAGTAATGTTTGCCAATGTTGAATGCCGAATTCATCGGTCAACGCCGGGAGTTTGGGTTGGTTCGCAATATCTTTTCTATCCGGAATTATCGATCCTACCGTAAGTTGTCCCGCTTGAGGTGCAGAACCTCCTGGTTCATCGTCGGATTCACGAGATAAAAGCACCGTGATGAAATTCGGGGTTGACATATTCTGACGGAAAATGCGATCAAGTGGAGGATTTCCTTTTTCAGATTTTACAAGGCCTCGGACATGCGAAAGGGCGCTAGGACCGAGACCGATCAATCCTTGTACTGGAGGGTT
Organism: Pyrrhoderma noxium; assembly: GCA_002287475.2. Lineage (NCBI taxonomy): Eukaryota > Fungi > Basidiomycota > Agaricomycetes > Hymenochaetales > Hymenochaetaceae > Pyrrhoderma > Pyrrhoderma noxium. The sequence continues at coordinate 937,397 of CM008261.1, forward strand.
GTCATCGCTAGGCACAACGTTGACTTCCAGAAACTTAGCTGACTAACAAACATAGAAAAAGGTTGTAACATACTATAAGCTTGGTTTTTAACAGTAAAATCATCGAAGTTGAGGTCAGCAGTATTTATAAAACCTGAATCATTTCGATTATTTTTAGAATCAAATTTGTCACATTTCAGCAACACCTGTGTAACGCGCACCTTTCGCGGAACCTTCGGCATAGGTGACTTGAGCAGCAATGCTGAGATTCTTAGTCCCCGGGACATCACCAATTACCCATAAATCGGAACTGAGAGATATTTCATAAAGGAAAGTTGTTTGAAGTTATCCTTAGCAAGTTCCTTTTAGGCATAAGAATCTAAACAAAGTCATACCTTCCAGTATCAATTAAGACCTCGAATTCCTTTCCTCCGAGCGTTATGTTACACGAATACACTGTGTCACCACTATTCTCCACTATTGTACTACCATTCCCATATGCTCCTATATCAGTCCTCTTCCTTAAATACCTTGCATCTGACCTAGGCCTTCCGACTATGGGAAACGAAAAAGCGTTTACGGAAGAGGCAGCCAGGAGTGCATATGTTATTGCACCACTTAGTCGACCTAGCGTACAAAATGGACCACCACCAACAAGCCTCATGTTGAAGGTAAGAAAGAGAAAGGGGGAGAGTAAACAATTTTCATATTCACCGTGGGTACCTTATGTATTGGGGGGTGTGGTCTAAGAGCGCCGGTGTCAGCATCATGGGAGACTCGCCGCTTCTTGATTTACATCATGGCTGTGCGGACTATAAGGGACATTCATTTATAAAATAGAGCACATAAAAGTTCCCCGTTGTGAGGGGCCTCGTGTTAGGGATTTGACGCCCTCTCTCTAGTCGACGTATCTCAACTAAATAGAAGGATGTCTCTCTGGAAAGGCTTCTCTCTTTCAAAAATCAAAATTTGCCCATTTTGAAAGAACATTATGTTCCTGTTATCGTTATGACAACGTTCAAGTTAAAAAGTGATTTGATGAATTAATTGTCTCATAGTAATCATGATGAGAAGGTTCATCAAATAACATTCCTAACCGTAACTACATAAAAATAATTACTAATCTAATTCATGAAATGAAGAACAGGAAGTGATGTCGGGGAGCATATAGAAACGTGTATCAGATTGATGGAAATCAATAAGTGAAGTACAAATGCTATCCGTTAACATGCCGAGATAGACCCTTTTGTCAGTCAAAGTTCCATATATAATATATAATTTATCAATGTTATAGATCGAGAAAATGGGCGAATGATTACTGAAGCCAGATCGTTTTCTTGCAATGTGAATATCCGTATTTCTCGGAAAGGAAAGTGGAAATCGGAGCCACCGCCAAGTGTGATAGCAATGATGCATATAAAAGATTCTTACGACCCAAATAATCGAGATTGTGGAAATGTTAGCAAGTAAAGTTTATATATATCTCAAACCAGGGGGCAGTGAAACCTTTAGATAAATCATGTTCTCGGTGAGTGCTTAATTCCTTTTCGCCACAAGAAGAGTCTCATTTAAGGTACTGGATAATGTAGTGCATAAAAAAGCTTATTGCCAAACAGCACGTGTAGATACAAACCTATCCTCTGCGTTTTAGAGTACTTGATCAAGATGTTGACGTCTGCTTGAATCTGTTCTTGTTAAGGGAATTAATCCGATGGCGGCGGCTTATAATTTTCCATCCAGTTTTCCAAGTTACTATATATATACATGCTTATATCATTGCCGATAGCACCTTATCACATTTATATGCCTCTTCATCGATCACTTCTAGTTCGTCAAAACAAACGTAAGTTGCCATCATGTGCAAGCCAGGGAATGGAGGGGGATCTAGCTCGTATTAAACACTTTTTTGCGGAGATGAAGATGTTCGACTTGGCATCCAAAGCTAGATGACGATGTGGACAAGCATTACTTTAAGGATTTAGAGGCCGGTGATTTGTTGACCAAAGAGGTGTTTGCGGAGCAGCGGAGGACTTGCGGAAGCGAATCGTTGATGAAACCTGTCTTGCCCTGAAAGCACTGGTCCTCGGGCGCGTACGCTTATCCTTCTAGAGTAGATCATCCAAGCGATCTTAGTAGCGTCTATAAAACACGGCGATGGAATACCCGCCATGCTCTTTTTTCGGTCCCCATTTCCCCATCGTTTACAATCTGGATATCTCCAAAAAACCACACTCCTTTCAATAGTGAGTGAGTGCAAGGGTTGCACTTAATTGTGCTCAGTATCGTTACCAATGTCAAGAACTGTACGATTTTCTCTCGCTCTGGGGCTTGTATTTGCCTGGGCAGGAAACAATATTGCAAAAGCAGATACAGGAGCTAGTGCTTTCAAATGGTCATTTAGTGATGTATGTACTAGAAGCCACTTCCCCTTAATATGTCTTAGTTTACGTTATCTCATCATCATAGGTCGTATCCACAAGCTTAACGCAATGTCAAGAATATAACATTAAAATTATTGAGCTTAATAATAGCATGGGCGTTGCACCATATTATATGATTGCCTGGCCAGCGAATGGTATTCCAACGACGAGTTACATTGGTAATGACTCAAATAATCTGCAATGGACCAATAACCAACCCGCAGGCAAGCCCAGATTGATGATCCTTATGTATACGTGTTAATAAACTCTGTCCAGGTTCAAAGCTTATCCTTGCCGTCGCGGACTCCGTTGGTAACTCGGGTGGAGAGCCTGTATATCTGTTCGATGTCAATGGTTCGTACTAAAATCGCTTCCTTGAAATTGTATATTAATATTTTTTCCACTCAAGGTAGCGACGACTCCTGTATTCCCCAACCAACAAACACGGATCTTCGAGTAGTTTCTAATGTGTCATCATCAGATACATTAGGACCATGTCAACAACTGGGACTGCGAGTATATGGTGGTACTGCTCCATACAACATTTCTATTGCTACTGTAGACTCCCCAGTTGTAACAAATTTCACAATTGGAGTAGGAAATGATGTTGCAACGTGGATTAATCGTGCTGATCCAAGCCATCAACTTATAGGTTCGCTATCATTTTAACATGTACATAGTCAAAATACTTACTCACATCCCTATCATAGTATCTGTCTCTGATTCAACCGGGGTCTGGGGAAATACCACGGGAATTATCACAACCTCGTCGGATGCAGGAAGAATACAACAAGATTGTGATGGTTTAGCAACTACCCAGGGGAACTCAGCCAATGTTGACCAAAACCCCGTTCAAGCATCTACTGGTATCTCAACGGGATCTCTTGTAGCAGCAATTTTAGTCCCAATTATCATGTCAGCACTTATCGGGGGTGCTATATTTTTCTGGTGGCGCAGACGAAAACAAAAGAAAGTGGACGAACCCGCATTAATGCCTGATGCATGGACAGGACCCGTCAATGACCCTTACACTCCAAACATGTCCTATAGGGACTCTCAACCATTTTCACCCTATGCATCAACGCCAACTGCGGGTGAGTCAAAACTCGCAAGGTACCGGGACGAGGCAAATGTCACCCGAAGTCCATCTTACCAATATGGTCACTCTCCATATTCTCGCGATGGCTCGTCATATGGTGGCGAAGCTAGCGCTGGGATTGGAATGACACTGCTTACACCACCTATTGATGGCTATTCTAGGCCGACAAGCTCTTCTGGATCTCAAACCAAGAGTCTTTACGTTCCAAACCAACATTATGCCGGTGAAGGGGATATTGTTATTCAGCACCGTGATGGGGGCGCCGCAATTCAAGAAATACCACCACCCTACCTTGATCACAATGCTGTAGCTGGTCCCTCTGGGATAAACTCTCATTATCCTGAATCTTCAAACGCAGCCGGCCCTTCTGGGTCCGGTGCATCTGGTTCAACGAGCGTTAGACCCTCAGATCAGTCAACCAGCAGCTCTGGATTACTCGGCTAACTCCGTTTCATCTTGTCTTCTTTTTTTTGGCCTTTCGATTTCTTCCGGGTTTTTCAGAGTTCGTATACATTCTTCAAAAGTGGCGTTTTTTTTCGACTTTATATTATACCTTCCACAATCTTTTCGATCACCTTATTTACGAATCCGAGATGCCCCCCCTTCCCTTGTTTTTTACATGTATGCCCAAACCCTCCCGCAGACTTATAGGTTACCCACCACTAATGCAATTCGATACTTTCGAGTTATTTATCCGAGTCCATGGTTGTGGGCATGTATATGTTAGCTTTCCTTCACTGTATTGTTGTACTTTGTCTTTTTTAATGAAAAGCGCACATTCCCAGGATCTTTGAGATAAGATGTGGTATGAAACGTGTCTTATAATATAACTCTAATATCCCGAGGTGAAAAATGGTATTACAAGAAGCCCAACAAAGAAATACAGGCGCGCCGAAGGCATGAATTCGAATAAATAGTTAAAGAGTCAAGAAAGCCAAGCTGTTTGAGACGAACGATCAATCTATCCTTCACTGGACGCGAAGAGATCTAATAAAAGATAAGTTTTTTTATCCAATATATTAGCTATAAAAATGTATCTTACTGAACAAGCCATAGATCGTCGTTCGCATTACAAGCGGCGGCTGAACCTCCACCCTCTTCAAAGCACAGCTGATTTACCACACCACCGGTGCTTCCCTAACCCCTGTCTTAGCTAAAGTTCATACGGTCTATCGGAGATATAAACTTACTAATTCATCCCAACAGTATTCAATAGTGTCACAGCCCAAGTTGGTGAACTCGAGGGCACAGGTCTTAAATGATATTAATTCGAAGTTATCCGGCTCAACAGTGAAAGTTGGACCAGCAGCTTGAGCGATCACTTGTGTGCTATCAATCAATGCGGAACAATCGTCGGGGACAGGCGCAAGAGCCGTGACATTCTGACAGTTGCATTGGACTTTATAAAGGATGGGTTAGTATATCAAGGTATTTATGACTTGATATATGATTTTACTTACAACTTTGTCCGCACTGACATTCAGGAGATGGGGTACGACATTCAGCTGCGTTACGTTTCCCCAGACCGAATGAGTGACTTGGTATTTTCTTGCTAGATGGAAGAGGGGTCTGCAATTCTTGACGTAGCGAGTCATCGGGGCAAGCATAAGTTGTTCGGTTGACCGTTATATCTCCTGCCTGGATTAACTGGGTCTTAACGATGTATGCACTCTTGCATCGTTCTGTTCCTGCAACTTTGGATGTTTTCCCTTTATGAGATGTCATGAAAGTCAGGACCCAGAGATTTCACAAGAAAGGCCAGTATATGATCTTACCACCGGGGGCACGTATCTGGATTGTAGCACCCAGTACACTGAGGCAGAAAGTGAGGGTTATCAAAGGAGTGGCAAAGAACTTCATCGTTCCAGACGATATGTTATTACAAAGAAGGGAGGAAAAAGGGAAGAAAAAGAAGAAGAAAGAAATCGAAACAAAAGAAAAGAAAAGAAAGAGAGAATAGAACAACGAAGTGAGGGAGACTGGTAAAATCGGTAGAACAAAGGCAGGGATTATTTATATATACAAGGAGGAGCGGCTACTAAAGGAGCACCTTTCCCATGAAGGGGTCAGCATCAAAGCTATGCATCAGTATCACTCAAGCTGAGCTCGGTGTCGCTGTTCAGCAATAATGAATTTGGCAAGTCAAGTACAACCGAACCTGATGGCAAGATTAAAGCCACGCTGTTGGCTAACGTCGATCACCGTCGGATCATCGTAGACACGGTTAGTTTGATGGACGAATGAGAACATACTGTATGAAAGGGAAACTGTCGCATGCAACTAGTTGACGGATGCAGGATCATGACATTCTAGCGTTGCGCCATGATAGTTGTCGCTGTGCCAACGAATGGGACTTTCCGCATAGGTTCTAGGTACCTCTGTTCGGGGATCACTCTTTCGCATATTGGGTATTTGTATGATGAGAGAGCGCTCTGTTGTCATTGAAACTTTTATCCCTCAAGAAAGTACTGGTGAACAAAGAACAAGCTCATAGAACACCTCCAGGAGTTTTATTATACGCATAGGAAGCTAGAGTAAAATCCAGAAAAAGCGCTACATCTAAGCAAGATATAGAAGATCTAGAGGCACTGCATCGGAACCTTCGGACCTCATTAATCATATTGAAAAATCTGAAGTTGGACATTTACAACACAACCACATGAAAAACTTGAACTGAACTAGAGTAAGATAAATTCGAGTGATGATGTCACGATGTGACATGTCGCGTCCGAGATACATCTAATTTCAGACACGTCGCGCACCATTTGATCTTGACCATGCAAGGTGAATATGTGGGTTATTGAAGGTGCTTTTGATGGCGATGGAGTACATACAGCTGCAGATAACTCGCGTAAAAGTGAGCCATATATATCAACTTCATCTACATGTCGAGGTCTCACTCTCGACTAGAATTGAAACTTTTAAAACCAGGAAGATGTTATCCTCTAGGAAGGAAAGCGAAGCACCCTTTACAAATCGTAATAAACAACCCCAAAGTATCGGGGAGCATGTATCGTTTATTGTAGGAGAATGCCCGATCCAGTCGGTCGTAAGTGTACACTTTTAATGTGATTTATCTTACTTGTCATTGAATTCTCGAAGGATGATATTACCTTCAAACCTAAGCTTTCGCTTCTTAACCATAAAAGTAAGGCTATCCAAGTAAACCGTGAAACAGAAGGCGAAGGATTCAGCGGTCGAATTCTGGTCCCTCCCTCAACTGAAAACGAGCTTTCGGATGGCGATGTCGTCGCTGTTGTGACTGGGCTATATGTTAGGTGTGCTCCACAATGAAATGAAAAGGGTAATATCTAATTCTTTTCTCTCCCAAGGATCTACTGGAGGCCCATCTGCTGCCTCTTGCCTCCCCAAAACCGGGAAATTTCGTTTGAAAGATGTGCTTCCCTGGGAATAAAAGTGGTTTCATCACATCTACCTGGGATAACGCATCATTTAATATCTACAGTTAGCGAATCAACTTCCTTAGCCATATCACTCCTCACACCAGCGTTTCTCGTTCGGCCTGAATGGCTCTCAGAACTTCTTCGTCTCGGCACAAATACGTCAGACCCCGAAGGGTTATCACCCCTTGAGAAGGATTTTCAACTACCCGCTTTTTCTCAGTATCGCCCCGCTACCGATTCATCCCTTCCATCTCCTTTGAAGGCTGCTGCTCTCTGGGAACCTAATGAAAAGCGGGTCGGAATGCTCAAGAATAAAAGATTCATATTTGCTGGGCCTAACGGGCGCGAACTAGACACAGAAATGCGTATGCTAGTAGAACGAGGTGAATCTGAATATGAGACATATGACATAACTGGCGGTGTACTGCGATGGAGGCAACTGCTTACACGCAACGTGAACAAGGCCTCAGAAAATGGGAAAGAAATAGTAGTGATAGGAGATACTGGAACACTACAACTTTCGGCTGAGGATACATGGAGTGAAATATGCTCTATTCTTAGATCGTGAGTGTCATTTGCATCAACCTTGTTGATTGCCTCAATTTATTTTATGAAACATAGATTCAGGCTCAATTTCATCCCCCGTTCACAACTCCTTGACGCTATATTCTTTGTAGACATTAGTCGTTTAGATTCGTCTTCCACGAGTTTAAACTCCGGAGATCAAGGTACTATAGGAGGATATGTCACGCAATCGACACCAACTCCTTTAAATCATGGCGCTCAGGAAGAGCTTGATATTGAGAACGTAGACTCGTCCAGTTCAGTTCTTGCTAAGCGTAAGCGACCCCGAAAACGAATAACGGAAGCATCACAGTCAACTTCTCCCATGAATGATTATAGCGGTGCTGAGAGTGCTGTACACAAACGTGCCCGTATAGATGAGCCATCAGCCAATTACTCTCACGCAACACCGGTTCCTAGAGAATCAGCTACTGCCGAGCGGGCGAGCATTGAACCTGACGTAGTAGGCACCTCGGGAAGAAAAAAACCACTTGTCAGACGCGCCCGCGCTAATGCTACACCACTAATCCTCGGAGTAGATGACCCTTCGCTTTCTTCTATTACACCCTCCCAGATTCCTGCCCCTGATGATCACATAGAACAACCGACTCCTTCCTCTGTTGAAGCTCTTTCTGGCCAGATATCTGTTGCAAAGAAACCTCCTTCAGCTACAGGCCGTCCTGGCAAGTTGAAGAAAAGGGCCCGGACGGATGCCTCATCAAATTTAATACCACCCAGCCTTGAATATCATAAGCGATACGGAGCACAAGTGATTGAGGAAGAATCACCCTTAAAACGCTATAAGGATTTATTCGATGAAACTGATCCAGATCGTGATGTAAGTCAGTTTTCGAGTGGTATCGCGGAGAGCCAGTTCCCTGCAACATTCGATAGTGTAAACATCCAAGACCGTCTTAGTAGTATACCAGAAGAAAGTCAGAATCTCGGGGCGGATAACCCTGAGAACGGGGACGGGGTAATGGAAATATTGCCTGACTCCTCAGAAAACATAGAAAAAAACGTTTCTAATCAGGAGGAACATCCCCCAGGAGTCAATGAACATAGGCCACCCGTCACAGTACATAATAATCAGAAAATTGGATCTATGTCGAGGACAGCAAGTTCAAAGAAAGGTGCTCCTCCTGGCTGTCCAGACACGGATGAGGCCTTCTTGCAGGCGTTAGCATCGTCAAGGCGAGGAAAGAGAACGGAAGATGATTTTGATCGTGAGTTCAACAACCTGAAGATCTCCAGGCCAGACCTAGATCAAGAAGAAAGGGATCCTGCGGAAGACTGGAAGATTCTTGCTGACTTCGGTGATGATTTCGATATTAGGGGCAATTTTATGGTCATTGTTGAGATGGATATTCCAAACAAGACGAAGAATAAACTGCAGAGTGTCGAACCTAGAGCAGTTAGAGCTGATTGGCATAAAAAACCTGATTTCAAAAAATTCAAAAAGGTAATATTTATTACTCAGATTATATTTCCAACACTATGACTCATTAACTCTCCAGAAAGTAACATCTAGGCGAATGCCTGCGGTTGAATTAGTACTTGACAAGAAATACATCGAGCAACAACAGAAAGGTTTGTGATCCATTATCCGTCTTCACGCTTTCAAATCGAATTTTTTTTCTTGAAAACTAAAAATTATAAGATGAGGACGAGCTTTCTATTTTCGACTTTCCCGAGCCTAAGGTAGCAGAACCTCTGCGAGAGGTCACCAAACTCCAAACAACTCCTCCCATAAGAATCAGCCCAGATGATCAGATTCGAAACGCTGTCGCGATAGAGGCACCGCGATCTGCAACCTCTCAAAAATCGAACTCCCAATCGTCGCAATCAATTAATAAGGACCGTGATACACCGGAGGGTATGTATCTTACGGAAGAAATAGTTTTGGAAAAGAGCCAACAAGAGGGCGTAGCACTTTTCCTGCCTGATGACGAAGAAGTGGAAAAAGTTTCTAGTGGACATCATACACCTGAAGATGTAGATCTTGATGAGCCTATAGGTGGCGAAGAAGTCGATGATGCCGAACCTTCGACCCTTCGTTCGTCAGGCCCAGTGATATCCGAAACCTCTGCAAATGCCAAATCTACCATGGAAGCTCCAAAGAAGAGAAAACATGTTTTATTGGACGCCCTATTTGATAGTGAAGATGGTGGATCGGACGAAGATTCGTACAGATCCCGCAGCGGGAGTAAGAGGATGAGAGTGGAGTGAACCGAGAGAATGATGAATCATTTTACTACTTTTACAATCTTTTCATCATGTATTCTTATTAGTTAATTGTTGTTTATATGTGATAGACCTTAACCTGCGTGTTATCTACGTAATATGGATAATAATAAAATATTGCACTCCTCAATTCACACGAACGTAAAGTGTACCATGAATTTATTCCCAAAGTTTCAGGACACAATCAAAATAAAACCCAATGATATTAAAAGTACAAAAGTTTTAAGAAGTAACCCGTATAGCCCTGACAATTCCGGTTCAGTGTTTGGACAGGGGTGAAAAGATGTGAATAACGTACTGGGAAAGCCATAGGCCGTTGTTCGAGTTGCAGGCAGCAGCAGTTCCGCCGTTTTGTTGGAAGCAAACCTGGTTAACGAGACCACCCGTGCTACCCTGGTTTATTGATGACAATTAAGAATCCGGATATATAAACATGAGAAAATGAAGGAGACAAAAAACGAACCAATTCGTCCCAACAGTATTCAATAGGAGTATTAGCGAAGTTAGTGAATTCAAGACCACATGACTAAATAACAAATTTCTAATATTAGCAAATTTCTATATTCTTTTTTCATGTATACGGAGTTGAAAGCCGAACCTGGAATGTGATCAACTCGAAGCTGTCAGGTTGAACAATGAAAGTAGCTCCCTCCGTTTGTGCAAGCACTTGAGTCGAGTCAATTAGAATAGTACAATCATTTGGATTCGGTGCACTCGCTGTCACGTCTTGACACTCGCACGAAACTGCATTGAAAGAGGGATTTTCAGTCGGATTAAGTTCTCGACAAAATAGGTAAGATACCTACATGATGTTCCACATTGACACTCCGGAGCTGCTGTCCTACATTCTCCAGCATTCCGCTTTTCAATAGTTGACGAGGGAATTGAAATTCCTGAGCTAGGGTGAATAGCCCTTGTAAATCCCGAGTCAGGACAGCTGAATGTTTGCCTGGTAATCTCGTGTCCATTTACGTTGTAAGTCGTTGTAGTAAGGACTTCAGCAGTTGGACAGTTATCCTTTATACTAGAGCTAGAGCGAGCCTTGATGTTCGCTCCAAATGCGCTAAGAGATAGAGAAGCGATAACAAGAGCAGAAATAGCGAGCTTCATGGTAAATGGATAGAAAGTAAGATTAACGCCTCGAATAGTAAGAACGGTTCAGGCTGGGTTCTTTGCCACCCATTCTCCTTCATTTTTATAGTCTGGTCGGGATATGATTTCGGTCATAAATGCCGTCTACCTCGGGACGCACGCGTCTATTCATCTTGTTCATGTACCTTACTTTGAAGTTGGGTGAATGATGCTGAGAGAAGACTAGAAGTCGGGCGTCGGCATTTGAAAGTTTTCATGTCAGGTATTGTGTTCATCCATTTCAACAGACGGCAGGCTCATATGCCGTGGATCAATCACACGTTCGACCCCAATGTGAGAGGATCCCTCAGAGCGAGGTTTTTGCCGTAAGAGTGACGGACAACTTGGAGGAGTGATCCAAGCCACATATTGGACGAGAACATCCCTTAATTAAGATATGTGTGAAAAAGCGACTGGAATAGGATGCATGCTTTTACCCACGGAGACGTGATGATCATGAAGCCGATGATCTTCATCGTCTGGATACATAAGTTGGTACCTGAGAAGCAGAGAAATCATAATCTTCAAATCGTAAAAGAAGTTCCCAGAGTCGTGAGTCTCTTGCCTCCTCTATCCAGTTACTGGTAGTTTTGAAGGTAAAACACGATCACGAGATTTGAAATGTCGAAAATGTTGCTTGGAGAGGTGTTACACCCTGGACATATGAGAGAGGAGACAAAGTACCTAGGAATGAACAAAAAGTATGGCCACTTCCTCCGTCCACATGGATATCAAGAGGTTCTGATTCTGAAATATTTAGCCTTGTTTTCTATGTTTAACATCCCCAACCCGATCACCTTAAATTTAGTATATTACACTTCGATTCTTCTTAATCTGACCTTTCTTGATTTTAAAACTTTCCTAGTTGAACAAATTTATTAACAGTAAATACTTATACATGCACTGGTGGTCTGTGGTGTCTTATTGGACAACAATTATGCGCTCGGCATGATCACTTCACTGACTGTGCACGTATTACCACTTGCCTTTGCACCGGTTACGGTATAACCCTGGGGGTAATAAAAATCAGCGATTATTTGGTCAGGAGGGTTAAAAGTGCATACCCCGCTACTGTATCCGCTTGAGCTCGTTTTCCCACACCAACCGCTTGCTGCAGTCGTTGCAGTGATCTCAAGGTTTCTATACTATAAAAGATTTATTGAAAAACGTTAGAAGGTCAAGAAGAATTGTAGAGAGTAATGAGTTACGTACAATGACTGGACCAAAATCAAAGGGAACACTGTAAAGCTCAACAGCAAGGATAGCCCTATATCACATTCAATACTTGCTTCTTTCTTAGAAGAATAGACCTATATACCGATTCATGGTAAGACCAGGTAATGCAAATGTACTAGATGCGGAACCAGGACCCGATAATGTGCAAGTCCAAGTTCCGCTTGAATCACTAGTAAACGAGAAATGCACAGTTTGCCCTATAAAAGAATAGTGTTGACTACATGGAGGCATGGTGGCTTTTCGGGATATAACTAACCAGGATAGGCATTAAATCCTGCGCCCCAAGGAAGACTATTCATGGGGCAAGAATGCATTTACGTTAGATATTATACAAAGGGAAAGGTAGACATAGATACCTCGGTGTGCCATAGTACCTGTCAGATAGTTTAGCCTACGTTGAGGTTTTCTTAGAGGGTATAATAATCTTACCCGTCTCCAATCCACCAAGTACCGGTTCTGAATGAACCATCTCAGTTCATGTCCATAATATCGTACTCCATAAGAAATTTAGCTACGAAGACCTACCTCCCATCCAGTACCGCTTGAAGTACGCCAGTAGTTCCAGGCTGTAATCCAGGCCAAACGTAGGGAGTGCCGCCAGAGTCAGGAGTATCTGGTACAACTAGATCTCCAGACATGGAAGTGAACTTTGCTGCGTCCCATTCTACCGTCCACCAGCTTTGAGCATAGCTTACGGGGAGCAAGAAAGACAAGATAAGGTACGTGATGATAGAGATGCGCATCTTCTCAAGGAGATGGATACTGAGGGCGTAGCGCTACGTCTCCGAATATATAATGATGGCTATTCCTCGGATATCCGGGCCAAAGATTGCTGGCAAAATGTAAGTCGATAGAAACGGGCTTTAAAACTCTCTTAGACGATTCTAACATATGATAAAATTCGGTTCCGACTGTTTTCTTATCATTTTTGAGAAACTGTTCGGGGCGGATGGCAGAAGCTCAAGTAGTCAAGCAAAGGATAATATTCCAGTGGGAAAACATATATAAGAAGCAGTATCGTACAAAATATTTCCGATTATCCACGTGCTACTTGCATCCGACGGTCGCAGGAAGGGAGGAAAGGTGTAAAAGCTATGGTTCCACATTACAGTCACTGTTTCGGAGCCAGTCTATCGAAACATCTTCCAGGTGATCGTCAAAATCACCCAGTTCCTGATGTTTTCTGCCCTCGCGGATTAATTCCAGAACACGGGTGGAAAAGACCTGTGATACATTTTTCAGCTGAGCTGCTCCATCAGCGGGCCGCCATGATGTTGAGTTTCCTTGAGGTAGATACGGCTATCTGGCGCGTGAGAACAGGAACGAGATAGAATGAATGTGTTGATAACTTACAATTAATGCTGGTTCGCCAGAAGCTAGTTTCGAGCTGTCAACCTGGCATTATCATCAGACTGATAGTTTGTCTGCCAGATAGGTATACTGTCTTACCACGAAAGCTATCGCATTGGTGAATGACTTTCGTATTGATTCGGCTATTTTTTCTCCGACTGGAGCTAGACTTGTGTCGTTTACATTTTCTGAAGCTTGATAATAGGCAACAATATTGAGTCCGATTGACTGAGCATAATTTCTTGCCTCTTCCAATAATCATCTGAGATATGGTCAATAATTATTATAATTCAGAAAAACTCACTAAGTCCAATCCTATTTCCATACTTGGGCTCAAGGATGTCCAATGATGGAGTAACGGAATCGCGTCCTTGAGTTCGATCACTCCATTTTCAGTTTTTCCGATGAAAACACCATTCACTTGTTTATGTGGATATTTTGCAGCATGAAATGCGACTTTAGCATACGCCTTTTCCGTTATGTTGTAGGAAGTCATAGTTTGAAGTAAGGTGTGAGTTCAGCTTGCCTGAGCGAGATGTCTGTCAGTGATCGGCGTCACGGCCGCGACGGTAGACATGATTCAACGGTGAATATATGCATACAACATGTCTTCTAATATCCTCTCGATTCTCGAATCATCACAACTCGTAAAACAAGGCGCTGAAGCGGTCTGCCTCTCCGAAACATTGTATTAACCTACGTTCTCTGACTTCTTGAACAGAAGGTCTATAAGGGCTACTTACAGCCTCTTGAAGATTCTAATGCCGATATCAGTTACACTTCAAAACCAGTCCTTTTCAAATATAGATTTAAAAAGAATTATCGGCATCCAACTTTAAATGCGTCATTGACAAAATCTAGGGTAAACGGGGAGGCTCGAGCCCTCAAGAAATGTCAGATGTGAGACTTTTGGGTGCTTTTTTATTACCTTGCTAAGAAACGTTGCAGATCTGGTGTGTGTGTACCAAGAGTGCACATGGTTAATGCTTCAGAAGGGGTCATTGCGCTTGAGTGGATAGAAGGGAATAGTGTCCGGGTTCTACTCGGAGAAGAGGATGAAGAAAGCGAGCCTCTTGAGGCGAATGAGGAACAAAATGCCGAGTCACTGTCTGAACCATTATCCAGCTACAATATAAGTCAATGTGGGGCAATCCCTATTTTTATGGAATTTGGATATATCTAAACTCTTGTCCACATAGCTGAGTTAATGACATTGATTGGTATTGAGATCGCGAAAATGCACAAAGCGAATGTTATTCACGGCGACCTCACAACATCTAATATGATGCTTCGAAAAAGCTCAAAAAATAACGGAGCTGAACTGGCAAGTCTTCTCCGTCTAGACACACTTTATGTGAAAGAGCCTCAGCTTACAAATTTTATTCTTAGGTCTTGATTGATTTTGGACTTTCCTTTAATTCTGCCTCGGTTGAGGATAAAGCAGTAGACCTCTATGTTCTTGAGCGAGCGTTCTCTTCGACTCATCCTGACTCTGAATCACTTTTTGAAATGGTACAGTACTGTTTCCTACCTTAGGTCATGCTTTTCTCATTGAATAATTTTGACAGGTGCTTACTTCATATTCCGAAGAAATGGGAACTGCTTGGGAGCCCCTTAAAAAGAAATTAGATGAAGGTAGAGTCCACCATTTAATTCCAGATGGAAATTTTTACTTAACGATTCTTAGTTCGCTTGAGGGGGAGAAAACGAAGTATGGTGGGATAGAAGCATAACTTTCTTTTACCATTTATTGTAAATTGTATTATTAGATCATTTCCGAGTTAATCAAGAATCAAGATGTTAACCACTATCTACGACTTTGCACTGCGTTTCTTGCTAAACTCTTCAAATGCTACGGTCGCCTCCACCCAGATTTCCTTCCAAACCGGGATGGAAGTGATTTCCTCCCACCAACGTTTTACATTCGGATACTCGTATACTCCTTTGAATCCAATTCTTTCAAATGATAGTGCTCCCATTGGCAAGTGGAAAAGATCGGCTAGGGTAATTTCCTGTTCAAAGATCAGTAAGACTGGTTTTATATGTCATTATGTATACTGACATTTCCCGCAAGGTATTTTTGTTTACCGAGTATCGCATCATACCCCTTCAACTTGTCGCTAAATGTTTTTCTCAACTCTGTCAAGCGCTCTTCGTTGGGCGGAACCCCTGTAATTGTGCTTATAAGAGAGTATTAGAAATCTCAATTGTTATTATGAACTTATTATCCATAGGGTTGAAACTCACGCTGAGAAAGATTCTCTAACCAAGTTATAAGCATTTGGAGAGAAATTGGACGTTTCAATGGACACTGCCTGCTCGAAAAGTGCGTTTTCCTTGAGGCCTTTAGGAATTAATGCACTCTTGGGCGCATACTTAGAAATAATATAACGAGCGATCGCTCGACTTTCATATATAAGAAAGCCGTCTTCGTCCTCCTAAACGCTCCAGAAATCTACTTTAGACGAAACTCATTTGGACTAAGTAATGATTCATGACTTACCAGCAATGGTACTTGCCCAAAGGGCTGCTTAGAAAGATACTCGGGTGACTTTTGATCCTCAACGGGGACAAGCTCGTATTGGACTTTCGCCTCCCTCAGTGCGATTACAACCAATTGCACATAAGGCGAAAATATGTTTCCATAGACTTTAACGACCATGTTGAGCAGTAGAAAACGTGATCAGATGAATGCGCTGGTACGAGGGTAGTTTGATCAACTGGATGTATTTTCGAAGCAGGTTTTATAGCAATCGGTTTGCCTATGCTTTGTATATATTATTTCTCGAATGCTTATGTATAAACTAAATTTAATTCCAAAATTAGTAAAATTTTATGTCATCAGTCTTATGTACTCTTCGGCTGCTTGCTCAGCATACTGCTTCTACCGCCTGGTATCCATCAACGTGAAGCCGCCTCATTTACTTGTATCAGGGCTTAAACCAGACATTTGAATTGATTTATAGGCGCTCATCGCCTAGAGAGATATAAGATTGATATTTAAACTTTCTTCTTACAAATATTCTCACCACCAAGTTCTTCAAGCCCGGAAGTTCTATAAATATACGAGTGCATAAAGAAAGAAGAAAGAATTAGAACCTATAAATGGGATGAGTAGTGTAATATCCTATCGTCTCGCTTATTTATGTAATAAAATATAAGCAAAAAAATCCTTTTCATCCCGAAATTACTTGTTCAACACTCTGTGGTCATTTATAAGTTAATAATATTTATTATTAATAAATTTGTAAGTGAACTTAGTCAATGTTTTCTTATTTGAATATCCATTACTTTTATTTTCGTCGATGTTACGTTCAAGGTTGGAACATAGATTGATCTTGAGTCTAGTAGAGATTTAAGGGCTTTATGTAAGCGGGAAAGACCGTAGATACACTTACTTTTACGAGGAGCTATAATAAAAGGATTCAAACATACTATTAAGTATATCATCCCGAATCTCTTAGTACACTAAAGGGTGCGGCTGGTACAATGGTGATCGCCTCACCATAATACTCCTATGATATGGGACGTCTTTTCTATTATTTTTTTTTCAATATTGTGCTTGTTTAATCAAGTTTCCTTTGAATAAAAATAATAATAGAGTATGGACTATCATTTGAAGATGCTCATGCGAATCTTATCTTCTTAAGATAGTGAGACTAAAAGAAATATCTTATAATCTCATTGAGCTTAATATACCGTTTACCCCTTCAGTGTTAGGTAGAAAAGCTTAGAGACGACTGCCCACATATATAAAGAGAGATCTGTGAATCATGCAAGAAATTAATACATGGTCAGTTTTCGCTGTTGTGTTTACACCTACTTTCAGGATAGAATAATGACTTACTCAGGAGGTACATAGCTTAACTAAATTTTAATTTCTTGAATTTTCTCGGTAAGGAGTGCCTACATAATACGTTCAAAGACAATATAGCCTATTTTTCCCGTGAAGGCATTTTACGACTAGATAAATATAGATTTGATTAAAGTGGACTACGCTCGCGAAGACGACTTGACATACTGCGCCCAACTTTCATACATAATCGATCTCACAGTTTTGTATTATTACAGGAGTAGCTTATAATTTTTCCACAACTATTTGTATATTAAAATATCGGACTTAACCGTGTATGGAAGCATCACATCTAGTGATAAGCGATGAACACATGATATTTCAACTCCTAGGAAAGCAACTCTTGGGTTTCGCTGCTCCTAGACACTTATTTGTGGTATTCAATGTCTAAGTACTATATACTAGAAGGTTCGTGCCATTATGCTAAGGTAACAGAAAGTCGCTTATTGATAGATTACCTGGAAGCAGTACGTCGAGCAGAGGTCAAGGACCTATGGAAGAAAGGCTATGGTTTTAAAGGGTTATTTACAAAGCCAGATCTATATGTCAAGGTTTCAAATGATAATCTATTCCAGAGATCCGATATTGTGAAGAATTCTACGTCGCCTACCTGGAACGAAACATTTCCTATGTATGTCTCAAATGAGATCGACGAGTCTCTTATAACTGAACTAATGCAAATATAGACTATGTTCAGAGCATGAGCAAAAAATTGTTATCGAGATTAGACATGACTCTACTCTAGATACGTGTGTTGGTTATACCGAGATACTTTTTGGTGAATCGAAGTATACTGGGGGTGGAGAAGGTGAGGCCATTTTGATATAATAAAAAATACAATTAATTTCTATCTACCATAAGTACGGGTCGATCTACGATGCTCAAAGGATACGAAAGCGAAGAGGGTTGGATCCGTATATATCACATTGAAGATATCCGACGCAAGGGCTATAGCCACACTCTCCCTCGAGAAACTGAACAAGATCGTTTTAAGGGTAAATGACATCACCGACCCGGCCAATGTAATACTACAAGGAGATTTAGTCGGGACGATTGCAGATGCTGCGCCAACAATTAATGCTCTCGTGAAAATAGTGGATAGCCTCGCAGATGTAAGCAGTTTTTGCAGTCTAGTTTATATCCTTATATACCTTGAATAGGCGCATCCCTATTTGAAACTTGCCTGGAATATCACGTCCTTGTCTTACAAAGTGAGAGCCTATGTGAGCTGTTCACTTGACAAGTACTTAATTTTAATCCAATAGGTTGTTAATGGCCAGATAGACTTTGACAAGCAAGTAAAGGATTTGGTTGCGGTTCTCACGGGAATATTTGTTATCATTGGAGACACAGTCAAGATTCGCCAACCATTGGAATCGTTCACAAGGGCGACTAATGAACTCCTGGATATGACTATTCGATGTAGTCTACTCGTTTTGGAGTATTCTCGGCATGAGTTTATTGGTACTGATACACGATTTATCCATGGTGATAAACTAACACATGTCGTAGGTCGACTCCTCCACGTTGATACGAAAGAAGAAATCCGAGAGTACAAGGAAAAGCTAGAGTTATTAAGGGGTAATCTCGACTCCGCATTTGCTCGTCAAGCCGTTGTTATTGCAAGTCGGAGAGCCGATGAGAAACTTCTTAAAAGTGAGTTCATACGATTAAATACATCTCACAATAACTCATTCAACTCATTAGGATTGGAATACCACCTTAAGCCCTTATATATCTCGGGGAGGATCGACCTGAATGTTTGGATGGAACACGTACTAATCTATTAAAGGAAATTAACAGATGGATATCAGATAAGTCGCAGTCCAATATACTGCTACTAATGGGAGGAGCAGGAACTGGAAAGAGTACGTTGGCTACAACTGTCGCAGAGAGATGTAGGAGGGACGGAAGACTTGGTTCCTACTTATTCTTCTTAAGAGGTAAAAGTGACCCTAACTCCGTTATACGTACTATTGCGTACAGGCTAGCGGCATTTGATCAAGATATCACAGAGCGTATTGACGGCATCCTTCGAGAACATGGAGAAATTACGTCCGGAACACTTAAAAGCCAATTCGAGCTACTCTTACATAATCCGCTTCATAGTCTTAGCGTTGATGATTCAGATGTTCCAGTGCTGATTGTCCTTGATGCATTAGACGAGTGTGGCACAGCCCAGAGTAGAATACCCCTACTTCGTATTCTCGAAAAAGAGTTTTCTACTCTGCCTCCCAAATATCGATTTCTAATAACAAGCAGGCCAGAAGAGGATCTTATTGTACTAAAATCATTACCGAATGCTCACGTCATTGAAGTGGGGAGTGCACTCGATAACACCAAGAAGGATGTTGATTCTTACATCCGTTTCGAGTTCGAGAAGTTGCGATTATCTAAAAGATTGAATGTTCCAGATGATTGGCCATGGGAAAGCAACCTGAAAAGGCTTAGTGAAGCTGCAGATGGTTTATTCATCTGGGCTTCCACCGCTATCAAGTTCGTTACCGAGGCGAAAGCTTACAGGTTCCGGCGCTTGAGGGAGCTAGTTGAGAACGATGTAAAGCTGACACTCGAAGACTTGTACGTAACCGTGCTCGAGAACGCATTTCAATGGGATGAGGACATGAAGAAGATTTTTACAACTGTTCTGGCTTTGATTTTTTTTAGCAAGACCCCGCTGGTAGATTCAGACATAGATCAGATATTAGGGCTAGAGAGCGAAACAGTGGCCGATCTAATATCCTGTCTCCGGTCACTCATATCTTATGAACGGGGACATCCGATCCGTATACATCATACGTCACTATATGATTATCTTATAACTTGCAGGGGTAGGAGCTGGTTTGTTGATGTTGATGCTCAACGAGAGATTATCTCGTCCCGGTGCTTTGATGTCATGGAAAAGTACTTATGTTTCAACATCTGTGATCTTCAGTCGTCTTTCATCCCCAATAAAGATGTACCTAGGCTTACGGAGCGAATTCATGAGAGGATCTCCCGAGCGCTGAAATATATCTGTTGCAATTGGGCTTATCATCTTCAGGATACGGGATATTCTCAGGAACTTTCCCGACGCCTCGAGTTATTCGTTTATAATAGACTATTATTTTGGTTCGAGATATTGAGCCTAACGGAAATGTTCGATGATTGTGTTGGTACTGCATTGATATATGCCATAGCATGGCTCGGTGTGAGTTCACTATATCTCACTAAAAGTTTTATTATCTCTAATGTTTACTCAGAACAAAAATCCAAAGCTATCTGCTTTCTTACGGGATGCTCAGATGCAAGCTAGTACATACTCTGATCCAATTTCTTACAGTACCCCACATATATACTCCACACTTTTACCCCTTACAATGAATAATTCAATTCTCTCCGTTCATTATGCATCGCTTGCAAACCCAGCCATCCAAGCTGACTACACTGGTAGTAAACTCCAGGCCTGTATTAAGTGTATCAAGCAGCCTTACGGTTCGGCATCCACTGTATCATTTTCTCCAGATGGGACCCGGCTTGCTTCTGGATCAGGTAGTACCATCTGTATCTGGGAAGCTACCAGTGGTAAATTGATTATTGGGCCACTCGAAGGGCATTTACGTGATGTCAAGTGTGTTGCTTTTTCTCCCAATGGAAGGCTGATTGCATCAAGATCAAGTGATAACACAATTAAGATCTGGGATGCCTCCAGCGGAGAGGCGATAAAAGAACCATCACTAGTAGCTAATGGCGAATACTATGCTGGCTCGGTGACATTCTCACCAGACGGAAGGCATATCGCAGCTGGATTAGCTAATGGGTTAATTATCTTGTGGGACATAGAAAGTGGAGAAATTGATGGAGAGCCATTTGAGGGCCATACTCGTCGTTTAACTTCTATCTCGTTCTCTTCCGACGGACTCTGTATAGCTTCTGGTTCAAATGACAATACTATTATTGTGTGGGACGTCGAAAGCAGGAAGATGAAGTCTGGGCCCTTTGTAGGACATAAAGGGCAAGCTACGTCCGTTATGTTCTCGCCGGATGGAAGAAATATCGTATCTGGTTCTAATGACAGAACTATACGTGTCTGGGACGCTTTTACGGGAAATATGATCCAGGGTCTCCTCGCAGGTGTGTCTAGAACGGATATTGTGAACGCAGTTGCATACTCGCCGGACGGGTTGCATATTCTTGCAGCTTTCCAAAGCGGGCTAATAGTGATGTGGGAGGCGTCAGATCTAACGAAGGCACCAAAGTTTTTCAGTGGAAGTCATCACCCAAGCAAGGCTATCTCATTCTCACCAGACGGCTCACGTTTTGCATCCGCTTCCAATGACATAAGATTGTGGGACATTTCTGGAGGGATGGATGACACAGAACTACTTGAAGTTCAAACATGCTCTATTCAATCCATTGCCGTTTCTCACTCAGGACGTTACATCGTATCAGGTTCATATGATTCTTTAATATGTGTATGGGAAGTATCTAGCGGTGAATGCTTCGCTGGACCATGGAAGGAACATGGTTCAATAACTTCGGTTGACTTTTCCCTAGACGAGAAATATGTCGTTTCCGGGTCAAATGAGGAAAGAGTTAGTTTATGGAATATAACTAATGGAGAATCTTCCAAATTGGATGGTCCTTTAAGTATCCCGCTGTGTGTCGTTTTCTCTCCAGATGGGAAATACGTCGCATCGGGTTCTTATATCAGCGGAATCTTCATATGGGATGTCGAAAGCGGTAAACTGGATGTAGGACCGTTTGGAGGGCACTTAGACATGATATGGTCGATTGCCTATTCGCCAGATGGAAAGAGGATCGTTTCCGTATCGGACGACGGAGCCATCCGTATCTGGGACACAGAAAATGGCAATTTAATTTCCGTTTTTGATGACCATCTTGATACGGCTAGCTGTGTTACATACTCCCCTAGTGGAAATCATATCGCTTCTATATCTAACGATAAAAAACTAAGAGTGCGAGATGCAGAGAGTGGTGAAATATCCTGCGAAATCCATACAGAACATAAGGGGTCGGTATGTTTCTCACCCGACGGAAGATGCATTGCTTCGTTGAGTGATGAATCGAGTATCAGTATGTGGGATGCCTTCACTGGAGACCTCATATTTGGTCCTTTAAAGGGGCATTTGGGCCCTGTCAATTGCATATCATTCCTTCCTGATGGCAAACGTCTTGCATCTGCATCTGGTGACGGTAGAATAAGAATATGGTCTGTAGACGATTGTCCCAAGTTCGTACCCTGGAAATTGCGCATCGATAACGGGTGGATTGTCGGTAAAAATGACGAGTTACTCATGTGGCTCCCCACGGAACTCCGTGATACACTTGTTACACCTGGAACTGTTTCAATACTAAACAGATCGTTTAGTACGATACTCGACTTTTCAAAATGTCATGATGGAGATGAATGGCTTAAAGTATGCTTTCTGCCCCCCGAATAAGACTCTGAGTTAGTAAAATCAAACTTCCACAATATTGATATATCTCATTCTAACTTCAAACGCTAAAAGATAGTTATACACCCCAAACTAGATATTTTGTATTTGTTTCTTGATAGACAACATATAGCATTAATCATACTATCTTTCTTTCTGCGTTATCATCGTTATTAATTAGTTCACCCCTTCCTCTTACAATTCGTCCGATGGTGTGATTTGGTAACACACTATAGCTTCTTGATTTCTTCTGTGAACGACAGATTCACCTCTGACCAAATCTCTCTCCAATTTGGGCGGGAAGAAATGTCTTTCCACCAACGCTTGATGTTTGGATAATCATCAAACCCTTTAAATCCCATCGTCTCCGTCATAAGTGTCCCCATAGGTAGGTGGAAGAGATCTGCCAAAGAGAGACTCTGATAGTCTATGTGAGAACTAGTAGTATTCACGAACTAGGATATAAACTTACATTACCCGCGATGTATGTGTTTTTACTGAGAATCGCCTCATATCCCTTAAGTTTATTGTTAAATATCTCGTTTAATTCTGCTAGGCGTGTTTCATCGGTTTGTTTTCCCGTGGTAATTCTTGGTTTTAGCGGATGAGGGAGAGGGAATATTATATTTAGATAAGACTTAATATCAACCCAATCAAATAAAGACAAGAAATAAATTACATACGGCTTGAAAAATTCGATACTAATATCGATAGCATGAGGAGTAAAATTTGAACTCTCTATGGATACACTTTGTTCGAAAAGCGCATTCTCCTTCAGACCTTTCGGGATTAAACCACCCTCTGGTGCATATTTTAATATGATATAACGAGCTATTGCACGACTTTCGAATAGAGTAAATCCATCTTCATCTTCCTATAAATACATAAACTTGTCAACGAGAGAAGCCACTAGAAGAAAGAATATGAAGCAAAAATAAATGGACGAACTATGAGAGGAATTTGTGCAAAAGGATGTTTGGCAATATATTCTGGCGCCTTAGCTTCTCCCCTTTTTGGATTGATGGGGATGAGTTCGTACGAAACATTTGCCTCCTTGAGAACGAGCAAAACCGTCTGAACGTACGGAGAATATAGACTCCCGTAAACACGCATGACCATAATGAGACAGAAGACGGAGGAGATTAAGAAACGATGTAAACACTGGCTTTAAGACTCAAAAGGATATGAACTTAATATGGGCTCTCACTTATCTGGTCCGTATCCCATCCGGTTTTATATGTGCTCTGTACTTCAATAATTTGAAAATATTCGTGTTTGTGTAAGTTAATATCCCTAATAATTAACTCTATATACGCAGTTCCGAGAGTTTCTTACTCCGTTACCGATCTTGCTTCTTTATTGCTATAGAGTATTATCGAATTCAAAATCAGAATCAAAAGTCACCTTACCTCTCGGTTTTCTTTTTTAGATGAAGGAGATATTTGAGATAATGCACAAGGCCACGTAAACACTAATATAATTATTAGCTCGTGCTTTGTCATCCAGTTCAAAGTGGGTTAAATTGTAGTAAGATGTAAGCCTCAGAGATTTCTTTAATTTTGGATGACTCCTTACGGCTAGTTATGGAGATCATATAGATCGAACTACGGTGCAATTAGGCATATAAAACAAGATACGAGTGCTTGCTGGTCTTGCGATTCATATCCGATAGTATAGGTAGCTTAGTCTTATTCTTATTTTAATATGTATAGCTCTCCCCCCTCTAACAACTGATCGATAGCAAGAATATTTTCTCCTTTGACCGGACGACCAATTCCGCAAAGATCCATAGCTTCTTATCGAGAAATTCAAACCTTTTGCTTCTATTTCTAAGGAATATTCACTCCGTGAGATGCCCGTAAGAGAAAAGGAATGCAAGAAAGAACGAGAATAGCATCGATAAATTCGATTTACTTGATTGTGATCTCAATCAGTTCAAAACAGACGAACTAACCGAGGATCTTCCGGAAGACCGGATATAGCTTACTTTAACGCAATATGCGAGATCCACATCTCATGAATCTCTCCCCAGAAATCTCGGGCAAAAAAAGGTTCGGGGCTTCCCCACTTCATTCTCAATGATATAATAATACAGTTTGGGTCCCTCCCTGTAGGTTGAAGCTCAGTTTTAATTAAGAGGGACTCATAGAGTCGTTAGCTATATGATCATTAGAATTCTCATCAGAATCTTAGAGTAATTATGGAGTAAGCGACATTGACCATAACACCTGCTTACTCATTACTTTTTAGCTTTTGAAAACCAAAAGACATCGATAAGAAAAACTTCCCACGCATCTTATAAGATATGTGTATCCTGTTTAATATACATGCGTACTGTACTATATATGTTTTCTACATAATTTGGACTCGAAGCCTTTTTATCTTATTTACTTGCTCAAAGCTGCAAGAGCTGCCTGGGCCTCACCCTGTACTTCCTTCCAGGTCGCACGAGAGGAGATGTCGTTCCACCAAGCTGCGACACTAGGGTACTTCTCGAAGCCCTTGAAACCAAGTCGGGCTGTGATGAGTGTTCCGTAAGGGAGGTGAAGGAGGTCGGCAAGGGTCAAGGTCTAGACATTTGGGTTATATTGTGGTGATCAGAATCATAATACTATTTTATATTGTCCTTATTCAAATTACTTACGTTGCCAGCCAAATACTTTTGCTTGCTCAAAATAGCTTCGTAACCCTTGAGTTTCTCTTCAAGGGTGTTGCTATACTCCTCAGCGCGAGCATCATCACCCTTCACTCCCCTCATCCTAAGATTTATGTTTATTAGAAACATATGTTCACGAAAGAGCAAAAAACTGCTAGAAGTATACTCACGGCTTGAATACCTTCTCAGCAGAAAGACCAGATGCGTAGGGGTAGAAGTTAGAAGTCTCTATAGAGGCCGCTTGTTCAAAAGTAGCATTCTCCTTAAGACCCTTGGGGATCAAGTTGCTCTCAGCACCATATTTCGAAATCAAGTATCTTGAAATGGCACGACTCTCGAACAACTTGAATCCATCCTCCTCAACCTATACATTCGACCCATCGTTATCAATCACCATCATTAAAAATATTACAATGAATATTTAGCAAGTTGTCATATTAATGAGACCGGTAGCACTAACCAAAACAGGGACCTGTCCGAAAGGCTGTAACTTCAAGAACTCTGGGCTCTTGTGTTCGGCAATAGCAAAGTTGACGGGGACAATCTCATACTGTACACCAATCTCCTTCGCAACAACCATAATTGCTTGGGTGCAAGTAGAAAGAGGAGAACCGTGGATCTTAACTGGAGCCATCTTTGAAATGATTTAGGGGTGAAGTTAAAACTTAGAAGTGTTCAGGAAGATGGGAGTTGGGGGAGTTTGGGACTGATGCTGTATGCTCTACCCATGTGGGTCCCTTTATAGAAACAGTCAGGACTGTCATAGATTACGCAAGATCCATATTTGGTCATCCGAGTCGGCACAACACAACTCAGCAACGTCATTACTATCACGTCAGTAAGATGTCAATGGCGTGCCTGCTCAGAGTCGCACCCAGGAGATACGCTGCCCGCATCGGGAAGTTTTCTAATATTTGGACTATATTTAGGCAAGTGTAGCAAATTATATTCAGCGTATACTAAGAATATCTTATTCAAAAGTGACTGCTTTATATCCTTGATTTGAGGGTTTTGATGATGATGATGATGATTAATGATAGGAGCGCTCATATCATAACGGTCACACCAGATCCGTCACACAGAGTAGTTATAACAGTTATTCATTACAGAGAGAGCACTCGAAAGAAATATACTAGTATACAGAAAACAATTTACTGAGTCTGAGCGCCATATCCACGAATCCCCTCAGCGAATGCCCACTCCGTTGGCAAAGACTTTGATTCCGAAATAGTCGCCCCTTCTGCGGTGATGGTTGCAATTTGGAACTAAAAATAAGAAGGGAAAAATGAATTTAGAAACAGGAGGATAAAAGATTATACATCCATGTGATTATGGTGATTGGAACTGACCTTGTTCAAACTTCTTGCATCACGATAATACAACACTCTCAAGCTATTCTCTAATATTTTGCGTGCTTCTTCTTCGGTTAACTCGTTCTCGTGACCTTCTACTGCACTACGAAGTAAAGGTTGGGCAATATATGCTCCGTATCCAGTCGCCATTGTTGTTGACTTATATGTTACTCCAAGGAGATCGACATAAGCCAAGAACCTAGCAGAAGGGTAACAATTTATTTGAATGTTAAAGCAATAGAAATGCTAAGGGAACACTGTACTTTTTCCCATCCTTGAAACCACCAACAAGAAGCGAGTTCCAAAGAGGGTCGAATCTTGAACGTCTCGCATACATAACTTGGCTCAGGTATTCATGTATCTCCTCAGGTCCAAGCTTATGATCATCATCCTTTGTTGTCTCCTCTTCAATTAGAAGATCATCAAGAAGTTGTTGTATGTACTGGAAATCTGACATATCGCCACTTGCAGCAAGAACAGTGTATGATCCAACTGAGTGTAGCCTCTGAACGTCCTTAAACCGTGCGAGAGAGCCATATGATGCTGATAATTATTATATATAAGCAAATACTATAATTCCGACTAGCATTTATGCTTACATACCAAGACAGTCTGCAGCCATCATAATTCCGTCCTTGTAGTGTATTGCAAGGACACTGGTACCTGTTACAATTGGCTGTCTGGAGAAAAGACAATAGCACATTAAAAAGGGCCCACACGAGAATATTTATTCAACCCACTGTGTCCTCTGCATACTATCTGAGAAGGTGTCCTTTGGGCCATTGTATGGTCTATTATGAAGAGGATAAGTATTATATTGATCTACGGCTTCACTGCGCTAGAGATAAGTTAGTAACAGATATTGCCTCCAAGGACCTCCACCTTACAGGTCGACCCCAGTTTGTTGGGAAGTGATCCATTGTGGTTTGGTAAAGATTGAGTACGAGGAATTAATGAAGCTTAGATACGCGTATGCTCCAGCTTGCGCGTTCGACGCGTCATGCACTAAACTGAGGATCGACACTGCCCAAAATTATGCTTACGTACCGTAAAATACCTAATTAAGCGGGCTTATGAACAACCAGGCAATTCCAGTCAATTCGTATATTCAGTACCTATTCGCTCAGTTTATCAATAAAAAAAATAACATAATGGTATTCGTGGGACTATATACATGTATGAATGTATGGAGAACAATGAAATGTCTTATTATACAATGAATGATTTGTCCAATTTACAATGATCAACTTGAATAATGTTGAAGACAAATAAAGCATAAAAAACGAATAGCATCTATAAATTCCGATTCTCGGTGGTATCAGTCAGACCCATCGAACGTATTTCAGTTTTGTGTTTTTCCAAATTTCACCCACAAACCACCCTATTAATAGGAGTAAGTAAAATTGGAGCATCAAGAATAGTGGATCACCAACCTTTACAAATAAGGTCATAGCGGCCGCTGGCCAGCATTTTTCTATTGCCTGTCGACCTTTCTTAGTCTTCCAGGAAGGAGGTGGGGTTGAGCCTTCAGGTTGATACTCCGGTGCCAACGTGAAAGTATCAAACCGTTGCAACAACCTCACAAGGAAGAAGGAAGCTTCGTTATAAGCAAAGTTTTGACCAAGACACTATGAGAATGTCAGTAAATAAATCAAGATAAGTTCCGTAGATTTCGGTTTTTAGTACTCACAATACGCGGTCCAGCACTAAAGGGTATAAACATCATAGGGTTCTTTGTCAGTCTTGCCATTCGCTCCGGATCGAGGAAACGTTCGGGGATGAATTCATCAGCATCAGGTCCCCATAGATCGGGATTGCGCTGCATAAGCATAGGCATATGAATAATTATAGTAGACTTGGGCACATAGAGAGGCTCTTGTGGAGTTGCGATATAAGAAGATTCCGATGGGTTCTTAGAGACAGGAAGGACAACAGGTTCCCCTCGTGTCTCTCTGACGTTGAGGGGGACAGGAGGGAAGAGCCGCAAGGTTTCGTTCAGGACAGCTCGCACTGTAAGTTTTACATGTACCGTTAGATCAAGAGCTTTCAAAGCTAGAACACAACATGACATACTGTATTTCAAATTGCGGATGCTTTCATAGGTCGGCATCTTGTCAAGACCATGGGTATCTATTACCTCTTCCCTCATACGCTTTCCGACCTCGGGGTACATTGCCATCATGTAGGTTACAAATGTTAATAAGCATGCGGTCTTTCATGCGGAGAGTTTGTTAATCATCTACAAAGCAATAAACAAAACCGGGAGAGCAACTTACAGTATCACGGGAGGCGAGAAGTATGCTAAGTAATTCATCACGTATAAGGCCAACGTCTATAGTATATGGCCAATAAGGCTTCTGGATTATAGAGTAATAGCGAACCAAGGATCATACCTTCAGTGCTCTGCGCTAAATGTTCTAAGAACGTCCTTTCAGAAATAGGAGCTTCTATTCCCGCTCGCTTAGCTTTAAGCTTCTCGTCTATCGCCCGCTGCACAAGAGGATCTAGCCACTGCTGAATTGTTCGGCTTGCTCTTGTGATTTTATTGCTAAATAATTCCGCGACGGGCCAGAAGTATCCCAGTCTCGCCCGCTGAGTGACTACGCATTGTGCGGATTCAAAAGCCTGTGCGAAGCTTCCAAATTCATCATTTGTCGCACTTCCCTTGGGTCCCATCTTTGACTTCCCAGGCTCAGGAAGACTAAGAGACAGCGTGTCCAAGTTGGATCCGAAAAGAAATTCAGATGCGCTGTCCAATGTAAAACGTGCATACAAATCTTGAGCATCACAAGGAATTCCTGATGCCGTGATACGTTGAAGTAAGTTCAGGGTCAGATTGGTGTGCTTTTCGAAGATTTGGAAATCTGAGATCCGTTCTCGGGCGAAGAATGGTCTCGCATTGACACGATGCTAGAAAGAAATTATCAATATTTTTAGTATAGTGTGGACAAGTCAAGTACCAACCATCTTCCATTTCTGTATAAGAAGCACTTAAGTATCACTGAAGAGTCTATTAAATAAAGAAGCTTACTTCATCATCGCGATTGAAAATACCATCGCCTAAGAATTCCTCCCTGTCGTTTATAATTAGAGGGCCTCACGGCGATCTTATTCGTGTAAGATTCTCACATTCTTTCTTTCTGGCGTCTGCCCCTCCAGAAATGATTGAAGCCTGTAGCATAAATGAACTTTATGTGCTCTTCATCCATAGTAATAATCTAGAGATAGACTTAAGAAATGTAACTAATATCATATCAATTATAAAAAATCTACCTGGTCAACCCATAAGATCCTAGTATTGAGTGTTGTGCATTTGTACTCATGGAACAAATCGAGATAAACGTCCATCAAGTATGCAGTCTTGAATGCTTTCATCATGCGCAATAGGACATCAATATTTCCAGGCCATTTCCCTTTGATTCTCGGAATTGGCTTAGCCTCAAGACGCCCGGCATCGCGTTTTAGCTTATAATCATAGTGGACATTACGAAGGAAGCCCCAAAATATAATTGCGCAGAGATAAGCGGGTACACTCAGGAGTCCCAAGCTTATCCCGTTGTGCCGAGTTAGCGCTCTGAGTAGTACTGAGGGTAGAACGAAAATACGGATGATATCAAGAAAGAGACGAATCCTGTAGAACTTTGGATTGAGCCACATCCTTGGAGAGTTACTAGGGGGTGGATTTGAAGATAAGGGATATACTCCGCTGGTATCCATTAATCCAATGTCCTTTTATTCTATGTCAAAAAAAATCCTTCCGGAGAAAAATAAGACTAAAGCGCCGATAAGTGTTGTGACCAGAGACACACAGATTCCGGGTTGAGAAGAGCTCAGAAGACCGAGAATAGGACGGAACACCGCCAGAGTGATGATTAAAGGGAGTGAGCTGCCAGCTTGCAATAATGCACAGGACCGCTTTCCGATCTTTGATGTCGGTCGAATTCTGCCTCCGTCAGAGTTCGTTCTCACCCTACCGGAAAGCCCCTTTTATTGTGTGAAAAACGTAAGATGCGCCATTTTCAGATTCTAATCTGGGCTTCTAATTAATGGTACCAGATTCAGAGCCAAATAAATTCCCTCCTTTTCTCAATAAAACAATGGTCACCTTGAGCATACAAGCACTACTAAAATGAAATACTAATAGGCGTCTAACCGAAGACACTTCCATCACGACGCGCGCACGTGATGTGACGTTTATAATTGCGGGACTTCTCAAATGAATTCAGATACAGGTTTCACTTACGGGTGCTCAGGTACTGCACATATCGTCATCGCAACTTAAAAAGACCTACAGTACAAATACCGTGTGGTGCACCTATCAACTCAGCTAGTATGCTATACCTATTAGTTCGACGCGCGCCTGAGACGAAAAGGACATCGTTTTTAATTTGTTCTATATGTATATCAAATATTAAGGTGCACTGACTTACTTGACTTACTTGATTAGGCACTATATCTGTTTGTTTTTATCCATCAGATCTTCTAGGGTCATAACTATCTTCTTAGGGTAAATCTAACATCGAGGTTCGTATTGGATTTGACAGAACAAGGGATACTAGCGCGTAGAACTTTCTTTTATTCGAGTAATTCTCAAGAACCGGACTTGCCTGAAGAATGTAGGTTGTATTGTAGTAAATCTGATAAGCCCCGAGGTATCACGATAAAACTCCTCTCAGTGACGTCTAAAACAGGGTAAATCCGATTTTAATTGATATATGAAGTAAACAAAGATACTACACCACTATGCTTGGCTGGATGATCCACGAGGTTCCTTCGACTATTCCGAAAGAAGTCAGAGCCTCGGAAATATTAATCAAACCATCGGCCCCCTTTAGATCAAAGCAAAAATACTTACCTTAAGCGCCGATGCAATTCTAATAAACCTTTTCAAGTGGTGGGATAATCGTACTTTTCTGTAACCCGAGGAGTCCACTCTTTTGCCGCCCCGCCCGGAAATTCAGTAATGGCTTTTGTACTTAACGTAGATCCTGCAATTCAAACACTAAGAGAGAAACAAATAAATTATTCGCTAAATGTTTCCTGTTCCTTGGAGATTTTGAAACATTCAATTCATTCATACACGTACATGGCACGTGACCAATATTGAATGTAAAAGTGCAAACTGAATAGTATGAATAATTATCCAATTTTGCATTCAAATACTAGAAATTAGGTACATGGAACGTGTTGAAACTATGTATAGATGTAGACGACAGCAAAGTTATTTGACGAATACCACTTCTGCCGTGTTCCCCAACCCACGAGTTATTAGTAGGCGACAATAACACAAGTTGGCATCGATTCACTTCTTCTCCCCAGGATACTATTACAGTTTCTTCCCTTTTGGAGTGTCTTATCTGACATTTATATCATATCAGAATCTTCAGAAACTCGTGGTACACTTCTCGGCTTAATCGATCTTGGTTTAGGTCATAAGAGTCCTCTTTTGATACGTTGGTTATGGGTAATGGAGATAGTAAAGAAGGCAACTCGGACTGCAACTCTGATGATGAATCAGGGCACATATCCGTAACTGCAGGTCAATACATCGGTCCTGAACCACGACCGAAAGCTTATCGACTAGAACGGAAATTATATATCGGGTCACGATCGAGCGTGTGGCTGGCATACGGCACTGAGTACGTATACACATATCATCTCATTTCGTCTTCTCCCCCCGCTTCCCCCTATCAGGCAATTTCTTCTTTCTTCGAAAAAAGCTCATTCTATACTTGTACTAAACTTAACGCCACAAAACGACTTTAGGCATGGAGATTACTCCGTATTAGAAATGATGAATAATGCTATATCAGAGAAAGTTTTCGAAGATGAAGATAGTGAACTCTTCTTCCATCTCGCACTGAATGGTGGAGATGGCTCTGATAAACACGAAGACCATGATGCACGTCAACATCATACCCCAAACTTAGAGCACTTGGGTCGCCAACATTGCGTTCAGCTGAATGAAGTATTCTCCTACTCTTCGCTCATCAGCGGCAAAAATTTGTATAATGATCACAACAATGCTGACAATCATGTGGTCTTTTCATTTGAAGCTCTTGGCCCGACCCTTGATGATCTCAGACAGACCTTCGTCCCGGCTAGATTACCAATATCATATGTCAAAACTATTGCTAAACAGGTTCTACTTGCTCTTGATTACATACATGAAGAATGCGGAATTGTACATTGCAGTAAGTAATGGCTTTTAACAAATTAGTAATATTGAGTGTAAGCACACAACCTTTTAACATGCATCACATAATCTGTCTATCTAGATCTCACACCTCAACATGTACTCCTGAAAATTGGTTCCCACGAAAAAACAAATCAAATGATAGAATCCTGGTTGAAATCCAAAGAATCCTCTATAGTCTCGGAAAGTAGGAAAAGAAAAAGAGGAAAAACTGTATTTGGAAGCTCCCCCCTTCCCAAGGATCTTGTCTTTGATATCGACGATATTCATGTCAAACTCATCGACTTTAACCATGGTAATAAAATCTTTTAGATTTCATATCCCATGTTCGCTTGTTGACTCTGATTTGAAATTTCAGGTAATTGGAGGGACGCTCCTTCTCGATATCCAAATATGCCACAGGAATATCAACCTCCAGAAATGGTACTTAAATACAGAGATTTCGGTACTGAAGTCGATATATGGTCCTTTGGTTGTATGGTATGTAACCATTACATTGACCCTACCTTATTTCCGGATCAAAACTCAATAGCAAACATACACCATTTTTATCAATGACTGTATAGTGCTATGAACTCTTAACCGGAAAAGCGTTGTTTAAGTATCCTGATGGGAAGAGCTTGACACAAGTAGATCACATTAATCGAATTATAGCACATACTCAGCAAAATATCCCCCAATATCTTAGGGACGAAACACTCAAGGGCGAAGTACTACTAACGGATGACTGTAAGTTGCTCTGCTCTAGTTCCCTTATTTTATATGTTCCGATTCTGTGGCTTTGTGGCTATATCCGATGAATCAAACCCTGATCCCCCCTAAAAAAACTTGCCCCCCCTCCTAAATTTTATTTATTTATTTATGTATATTTTTATGCTGACTAATGTGGATTTCATACACCTATAGGTAAACCCCGCTTCACAGACCCCTCAATGATGGACCACAACGGGGACCTAAAAGAGTGTCTCAGGAAACACAAAATATTCGATGAAGGTGATGAACTCTCCTCTTCCTCCTCTTCTTCCACTACTTTCTCCTTATCGACACTATCCGCATCCTCACCATCTCCATCATCATCACCCGAATCAAAACCAGAAACAATGGGGGAGCTAGAACGTACAGCCGCCTTCATACAACGCTGTCTCACCGTTGACCCACGTCTCCGACCAAGTGCGGTCGAGTTACTAGAAGACTCGTGGTTGAAAGGGGGACTGTACCAGCATCGACGGAATAGTAGTTATTTACACCATCATACCAGGATGGGGTCAATGGACCCGGCGGGTATGTCAAGATGAGGTTTAGATGATTATTGGTGGGCAATAGAATATGAATATGTATAAATGTATGCGTATATGTACTCGACTAGTATATAGTCTCAAAAAAGTTTATTGTACATATATACATAATCATATACATATTATACATAAACGTGTGCCAGTCCCGTGTGGTTAAATTATTTACCGAATAACTATCAATATAAAAGCCCTTGAAGTGCGAAGTCAAAAATAGAAGAGTAGTCGAGAATAGGGAAAAAGAGTATAGAGAGAAAGAAAAAGAACCAAACAAAAAGCCGTGCGTTTTAAGTCAGTCACTATTAACTGCCTACACCAAATGTATATACACATATGGTAAAGAATGAATTCATTAAAATAAGTCGAGGATTCCTCCAGTTCAAGTCACCCCACATTTGAAAGATAGCTTCCATTTCTGTTGATACACTTAGTACCCCAATTAATCACTTAATTTAACCTTTAAAACGAAACGGCCCTATTTACAAGTGTAGTAATTTTCTAAATTAACTCTTCATTTCGTCGTTGTTTTTTCACTGTTCAAAAAGTCACTATCTAAATATGGGAGTGACGAAGACTTAGTATGGAAATTTAGTATTATTACATAACGCAATGATCAAAACGCCGAAAGGTTGAGACAATCGGCTTAACAACTATAATGCCGAGGGTAGTCTTGGCAAGAGAACTGAATTTGATATGTTAGGATAAAACTTCAATCGGCGTCCAATCATGCCTATCATAATTATTCAGCATGAAAGCTGACATGGTCGTATTCACATATCCATCCCCGTATTTACTATATTTAAAAATCCGGCTTTTTGAAAGTTTGCAGATGAGGTAGGATCGCGGGCAAAATGTGATTTAAGAGGATTAGAGTTGATGATGAAGAGATGGGCGTCAAGATGGATTAAAATTCTCCTCCTTGACTGTAAACTGCATGTATGTAGTAGGATAGTCCCTGTGACTGCTGTTGCTGCCAACATTGTATGTTTTCGTTGCTGACCGAGACTACCGGCCTCTAGAATTCATTCATTAATGAGGGGGATAACTTAAATAAATGCAATGACGCATGGTTTTATTTTGGCTTTTAGGTTACTTGGTGGCTGGCGGCCGGCGATTGGTAAAGGTATGAGTAGGAAACGGATAAACAGACAACGGACGGACAGAGTGTTAGTGTACTTTAAATAAACGGTCTTTCGTGTGTACAACACTATTCTGTTACTCCATTATGGATACCTGGATGTTTGGATACGCACATGCTTCCTTCCTCAGATATCATTGTTCATCATGATACATATCTGCGTAAGAGCTCATTCGGGAGAAAAGAAGGGTAGGATAATCTCACATTATAGACGACTGCAACTTCAAGTTTACCCCCGATCTGCAGGCTGTAAAAAGTGTGATGAATTGTTCGTATGATCAGATATCCTTGACAGGACTGAGAAGCAAGAGCAAGGGAAACGAGGATAATTATACTTCCATCCAACTCCCAGGATTATGATTGAGTCTAGAGGGTTCCAAGGCGAAATTTATGACTTGCAAGTAGTTCTATGTGATCCGGACGTTTCTTTTAATTACTTAGCAAGAGTTTAGCGGCAGGCCAATTTAAGTGACACATCTTAAAAAAGGAGTGTTATCACGATGTACTTGTATGTTGTAGGAGTGGCGGACACAAATCTTAACATAGGACTTGCACCACGCCGCCCAAAACATAGAACATATTGAAATTGATGTCTTAAATTAGAGAGGGAATGTTTATAAGAGCTTACGAGATAAGTACGGGGCATCATGCTCACGGTTATATAGTTTATACTATTTGATGGTATCGATCCGACGGATTTGGTGAAACTAGAATGTGTCGATTTGTATGCAGTTTGCTACTGCGAAGAACTCGGGGGAAATTATTTCCAACCAACAGACATCAGCATCAACATGCTTGTGCTTGTAAACCTTCAAGGTAAGTTCATAGAAGCTTATTCTTAATTGTTCGATTTGGTTATGAACTCACCAAAATCAGGATGACTCAAGGCACCGATACGAAGGATTCCCCCAAAGCAACAACGTTGCAGATTGCGGGAAGCTTCATTATTCGCTCGGCTGACGATTATTTATCTGTATTTTCATTTTTTTCGTTCGCATTTTTCCCTGACACGGGGACATACATAAATGAACAAGATAGGTAAATCAGTCAAATCTTCTTTGAAGTATATTAACTGTCATGCCAGCAACGGTTCAAATTCTCTCAAAGAAGACAGCAATTACCGTGCTATCACCATAACGACATTGTACACACACTGTGTGTGTACACATAAGAATTGGGCATCACTAGTTGAAGTAAAAAGTTCCTTTGGGATCAGCGCGAGGCGCCTTGCTCCAAATTTATACCTCCGCCTGCAACTATCTCCCTGGGTATTGTTCATGGGGTTCTGAAGTGCTGTTGTGATGATTACCACACCGTGAAAAGTGCTACTTTTGGATATCACCATATTTTAAACACACAACAAAATTGATCCCCCATCCTTGAAAGTTTTCTTTTATCAGACAAAGATAGATGGTGCATATGTAATAGGGTGATAAAGTTGGAAATAAATTAAAAAAGAATGAAATTGGGTATGATAATTGGTGCGCATATATTGAGGGTCCAGACAATCGAAAGTACCGATCCCTCGGCATTGTTGTTGTTGTAGACAGTTAGGAACCGAGAAGAGACTAGTATACTAATGGTATACACATCCACCAATTCACAAATAATTGATTTACTCGCTTCTCCCTTACTTTTCTTTCTTTAACCGTCACCCCATCTCCGCTCGTCTTTGCTTGCTCTTGCTCCTTTTCTCTCTCTCTCGGTATTGTCTGTTAACGCGTCCAGCTCTGCGTACAAATTACTTATATTTATCCGGTCGTCGGTCGAGGAGCTACACACGAATCCCTGAGTCCCGCTTGTAACGGCCGGCATTCTCCTCGTCCGACCTTCTATCACTTTCGTTTAAAACTGAAATTTGTCACCAACACCCCCTCTATTCGTCATTCCTGTTTTGGGTCGGAGGGCTGGCCTTTCGACGCGAATAAATACGTTCCTTTATCAATTTCAACTGAATCCAAAAGGAGGGAGGAGGAGGGAAGGGGGTCCTGTTTCGGTTTACTATTTCGTATAACCCACCCAAATAGTTACATTACATTTTCACAAAAAACTCTTCACAAATGGCTACAGCAAGACCTCCGAAGAATAATTTGAACGATAGAGAGTCAACGGCTGAGTTACGCGCTTCCGTTCTCGATGCAGCAATCAGCATCGGATTCCGGAATTCGGTCATGGCAAAGTGGATGTTCGACCCGAATGCTGCAGATACGGAAGAGCACCATGATAGTGGATATCCCGAGGTGAGAACGTTCTCCTTTTTTTGATACCCTGTACCAATGTCGTCGGCATGGTATTAATTTCTCAGATACTGTTGGGTTACTGACTCTGTTTCTCATTATTATACAACCAGCATTCGAATCCGGGTCTAACTTCCCCATCATCTTCAGTTTCACACTCTACAGCTGAGGAGTATCCCATGACCCCCTTTGATCTTTTCCCATTCGGACACAAGACAAAAGACCAGCCCAAGCTTGCTCCTCTAGAAGAACACGATTTCGAGGTAAGGCTGTTTATTATATTGTATTGACGCGCGCCTTGCTGACACTAATGCCCGCCGGTGTTGTTTACTATAGAATTCTGCGAACAAGCTAACTTTAGAAATACCACCAACTAAGGACAAACGGAATAGGCTGCGCAAGTCTCCGAAGAATGAGTACGATAGTGACGGTGGATATATATCTGAAAGATCCAAGAAGCCCAAGAAGAGCTTGCGATGGAGGAGGAAGGGTACTTCTGAAGATTATACTAGTGATGAGGGACATATGAGTCAAGATAGTCCGGATAAGAGGAAAACTGGGTCTGAGGTTATTACTACTGTGAAGAATGGAGACGAAATGCCCAAGCCTTCGACTGACATCCCCTCATTAACGACGATGGACGACCCGAGGCTTTCCTCGCAACCATCAATGCGTCTTTATTACCTGAATCTTCAGTCAAACTTGAGGAAACAACGACACGTGATGGGTATCTTACGGACTCTACAACTACTACAAAGCGAGGACGATCTAAACAACCAAAGAGCAAGAAAACTCGAACTCGTCCATCTAGTCCTACTACGGGCGATGAGGACGCCCAGGCGCATTCCTCAGGGAACAACACCCTTGGGAAGAAACGTTCATTTTTCAATATGATGGCACGCTCACGGTCTGCTTCGCGGGATAAGCCTAAGGATAAACGTGCCGAACGCTCTCCGACGCCACCTCCTGTCCCACCTATGCCTATCATACTCCCAATTGCAGAGAGATTTGCACGATCTAGTACGTCAAGCCCTATGCCCGGCGACTTACCTTCCATTTCTCCCGAACCTCCTAGACCATCGTTTGCGACGGAAATACAGAGTGCAGATGCGTTGTCGTTGAACTCCATTACGACATCAAGTACACTAGTTCCTCCGATAAGAGAACTCCTGCGAACCGCGAGTCCATTGAGTTATATGAATGCTATAAGCTCGGAGCCTATAGAACCCTTGGATACTACTGTTCAGGAACTTGAACCAGCCCGAGCTCACCAAACGGCCCAAGAAAATAAGGATGAAAAGGTATTCGAAGGTGCTCTCAGTTCTCTTACAGTGCCCGTCCCAGACGATGTGTCTCGTGAAGGTTTATCAAAATCGACTTCTCGTCCAACCTCGCCTTCGGACTTAAGACCAGTTAGTCCTAATATAACAAGAGGCGGGAAACTTGGAAGACTATTCGCATTTGCCACTAACTTCAAGTCTTCTGATAACAATAATAACAATCATAATGGCAATACGCCTACTACTAAGATATCTGCATCACTAATCTCCGGGCCTAATCCACTCTTGGCGAAGGAACCACAATATCCTCCTAATTCTCAGGATATTGCATCGGCTATTAATTCGAGAGTGTTGACACCGACATCTGTCAGAGAACAAGATACATCTCAATCTCACACACTGTCTCAAGCTACCCGACCATCAGAAGATGGCCCCGCACCTGCTAGCCTTGGGCAGTCGACACAGACAACCGATGCTGATGCACCACCACCGCCCGATTCAAGTTCCGAGATATCAACTTCCTACTTATCTCTTTCACCAACTCAAAATTCCGCAGAAAACAATAACGACATTAGCAACTATCCACCTTCACCTACACGTCAAACCCTCGCTACCCGTCGCGCAGTGAATATTAGGGCACTCAGTCCATCGCTGGGTACTACTAACCCTAATTTCCCTTCGACACCTAGTCCATCGTCATCCAACACGCCCAACTTCGACGAGGTCATGGCAACTCGTCAGGCTGTATTGCAGTATTACGCCATTCCTCCTCCATCCCCACCACCAACTGGCCCACTCCCTCCACCTCCACCTTCTTCAGAGGATCGTGCCGGTTCACCATCTACTTATCAACGTGAAGACAGATTACAACCTCCCCTACGGTCACTAGGTACACGTGTCCCGCGAGCGTCCTCCCCACTTCGACAGCTCTTCTCCCCAGACTTGTTGAACTCGAGAGGGTCAGATTTAATCTCCCGATCGCCTTCACCTAGGCTCGCTGCCATCCAACAAGGATCAGTCAGGCGTGGGCGGGAGTCTCCTTTCCCCACTCGTCCGGTCTTACCTCCTCAAGATAGCAGAGACTTAGTGGAACGGGTACAGCGGTACAAAGCAATGTACTCTAGCGAGAATGTTGATAATCTCGATGACTTTATTGATGAGAGTGACGATATCATTGAACAGGGTGTTAATGGCGGTGGCAGTGTCGGCAGCGGAAGGACAAGTCCCGGTAGGAAACGTAACACCGGTTTCGGTGGGAACTCATCGATGACGAGGAAGAGAATGCCTCCGACGACATACAGGAACATAGCAGACGATCCATACGAAGATGCCGAAGCTTCTTCCGATGATGGAATCGTCGACACGCGAAGCTCGGCGTATATCCGTGCCGCAAGAGCTCGGGGAGAGAAGCGAGTATACTTCGCTTCGGGTGTACCTGTCGTAGTTGGTGAATATAATGAAGGCGATGGTGATGGTGATAATGCTGGAGGAGGGGGTAGAGGGAAGGGTGAATTACCATCGAGTGAGTGGGATGTGCTGCCAGCGGAGTTGGAGGACCCCATCGCAGAACAGAATGGATATCTATATTCGTCTGGAACGCAGACCCCGACGTCAACTTCCGTGTCACCTTCTTCGTTCCATCCCGAAATACGTATTGAGGGAGATGATGGTAATATTAGCATTGAAGTTGACGATGACGCGGACTTCCGATCTCATTATCCTGTTGACATAAATGGGGGCTTAAGTGAATCTGATCCTAATATCGATGCGGGGGAGTCAGTGGAAGACGTAAGTCGACGGGGATCGATAGCTTCCATGTCTGTCTATTCTCGGTATAGTGTTTTAGAGCCCGAGAGGAGTGCTCAAGTCCGAGACGGGTTTGTGAGGAGCGTGGCCGCTTTACGTCAGGAATGGGAATCGAAGAATGAAGTTATACCCGACGTGCCAAGTTTACCTCCCGATTTGAAGAAATCGAATTTCTATTATCGTCCGTACACGGAGGATGGAAAAGGTTCATCTCCGATCGCTTCTAATCCTGCAATGGGCTCTAGTTCTGCCACCAGCGGGAATAGCAGGTACAAATATTAAGTGGGCTTCTGGTATTATAGATAAACAAGTCGTCATCCTTTTTACTTTTGGTTTCTTGGGTTTGCTTTTCTTTTTTTTAAATATCAATGAACGTTATGTGTCTATAATTCAATTTTCCACCCTCTCTATTTTCTTATATGTTTTGTCAACGCTATCTGTAAATATTTCTCTCCTTTTTATCCCCCCTGAAATCTGGGTGCGAATTAACCAAGTGCGCCTTATGGGGGATCTGCTTCTCCATTACTTTCCAATCGCTTTATTAGGTTTTACATCTTGAAGTCTCAGGTCTGGCATTCTGGTTTACTCTACATTATTATAAATTCTACCCTTTTCCTCTATCCTTTCTCCTATCCTTTTTCTTGAATCTCTCTTGCAAGCGTCCTCTAAAACTTAATAAACTCCACTTTCTTGCTCCTACTCGCTTTTTTTCTTGTTGATATAAAGTATCCGGTCCGCCTATGTTTTTTCCCTCTTCTATCTCTGTCTTCTCCCCCTCTCAACAGATTTTCTATCCTTCTTGCCAATTCTCATTCAATGTCATCCGATCCGTTATCGTCCTTCTTGTCCTATATGTTGTGTTTTCAATTATTCCTCTTTCTCGTATATCAATTAAACGTTCTTGTTCTTGTTCCTATCCTATTCTCCGTTTCCAATTCCAATTCCTTCTCCATTCTCATACTCATTCTTGTCAAATAACATCCAATCATATCGATCGAATCGAGCTAGGACAAACGATTAAACCCATCCCATTCCATCTTCTCCTCGGACATCCCTATTTTTTTTCTTGTATCCAAAGCTCGAAATACATATGTCCTGTTTCTCATTTGGTTTCGTCTTCGTCTTCTCTCTCTGTCCTTTTTGCTTTTTTATCTCACTTTTACCTTTGCCATTTTCTTATATCCATTTTCCTTCTTTCTTGTGTCGTTAGCTTCAGGTATTCGGTATTCGGTATTAAATATAAAGTCCAGTAAGAAGAAGATACTTACATAAACCGCGTCTCACGTACGCAATACAATTGTTATATACTATTTAAATACAAACCCAAATTCATGTCTAACTAAGAGAGCTTCACAAAGAGATTGGAGCAATAGCACCAGCATTCTCTGATAGACGGTTACATAAGCGAGGGGTATATGCCGTAAGCTATGATTGTCTATGTTTGGTTGATTGGTCAAAAGTGCCTAAATCTTAATCTCCATCTTCATTACTAGAAGTGATACTATCTTGGCAATAACAGCTCCTACCCCTACCACAAGAGCAGACAAGAGACACCAGTATAGAGTACTTAAAAGCAAAAAAAAAAATGAAGAGCAGCTATCGACAGAGTGAAAGTTCATAGCTATGTTAATAAGTTCAAAAGGCAGTAGCACGTACAACTACAACATCATAACATATAGTAGTAATATTGAGATGAGAGAGAGAAAAAGAAAGAAGAAAAGAGAGAGAGGAGGAGAAGGAAAGAGACAGTGAGTGAATGAGTGATGCAAAAGATGCAGAGAGAAAAATGAGAAAAGAGACGATTTGTAATGTTATGGTTATAAACTAGGTATATAGGAATGTGGATTGAGTTTGGATATACAGATAAGTTTGGAGTGAGTCGAGTCGCATAAGTGAAGTCAATTACATTGACGAATGGAAAGTAAGGATAGAATGTAATAATATGATGTTGATGTATGTGAGTGAGTGAAGAGGGGGGGGGAAGAGAAAAGAGATGGGGAAAAGGGAAACGCATGGAGTGCAGGGGTGGTAAGTACGTGTAATATTATTGAAAAAGAAAAGAAAAACGTCAATTCCAGTATGATTGTCGAACCGAT
Organism: Pyrrhoderma noxium; assembly: GCA_002287475.2. Taxonomy (NCBI): domain Eukaryota; kingdom Fungi; phylum Basidiomycota; class Agaricomycetes; order Hymenochaetales; family Hymenochaetaceae; genus Pyrrhoderma; species Pyrrhoderma noxium. The sequence goes on from CM008261.1 coordinate 980,168, forward strand.
TAACTTAATGCCCCCCTCTCCTCCTCTCCCCACCCCTAAAAATTAGAAACAGATCTTCCTTGACTCGCCCCCCCCCCCCCCCTTGATTGAGGCGTTACATCCGTTCATGCATGGGTCGTTAGGTATATGACTAGTAGACATAGCCCTCCCGTATTTATAGATCAATCATGAACGGAAACTATTGAATGACGAGAGAGATCGAAGAAGACGAGTTCGAAGGAAAGTTTGAATACGGATCAAATGCCTCAGATGTAGATGTTGATATTGACGACGTCGAATTACTTCCAACAATTTGAACCGGAGAGGGTAGCCCGTAGCAATCATAACAAGTCGTAATACCCCTGTTAAAAAAAGAAAAAAAGCGAAAGTAGGTAAGAATTGAGAAATTGAGTAAAAGTTATAAGTTAGTAATTTAGTGGAAGAAACTCACGATTGAGTGTTCTCAATACAACAGTTCTTACATATACTCCGTCCACATCCGGGGAGTATCTCGTCACTACCTCTCCCATCTCCATTACTTCTTCTCAATTGCTTATGCCTCTTAGCCCCGTTCCACATCTGTGCATCATCCAATCCACCAAATCCATACTCATACCCATCACCATCATCATCTACACCAACAACCGTCTCTCCTTCATCATCTTCATCTTCATCATCCCGAAACTTCCTACGACGAGACTGTACCTGTTGTACCCTACCCATTCCGGATGTCGATCCTGATCCCGTTCCTTGATGATGATGCTGATAATGCTGCTGATCTCCGGCGAAAGAAGGAGTACCACTTCTGAAACTGGACATCGAAAATGCTAAATATGGCGTTTCCGAGTTTAAATACGGAGTTCCGGGTGGTGAAGGCGAAGGTGAGTAGGTAAGTAGAGGGGTGGGTGGAAGTGATCCTGGTACCGCCGTGCATATACGTGAACAAATTGAACAACTCGTCGACTTGCATCTGTTTATAGGCCATTCCACCATACATTTACATTCATGAATATCCGAATTCCAAATTTGATAAATCCACCACCCAGCATGAGGAGGAGAGTGATTTAAATATAGACCAGACCACATCCCAAAACGAAAGAAAGAAGAAAGAAGCTTAGTCAGCATAAACCATATAAATGAACAAAACGGGAAAGGAGAGAGAAGGAAGGGACTAAGTAATTTGAGGAATGTAAAGGTATAGCATACCTAGGACAAATTACAACATGATTCGGCTTTCCTAACAGTGAATGATGGCAAGTTACACAAGACGTGCTCGTTGTCTCACCACTCACCCCGTCAGAAACTGAGGATTGTGGGAACGCGTCGGGAGAGAGGCGTTGTGGAACACACGTTGAGTCCGTTGTCGCACTCGAAGCTGAAGAAAGCTTGCGTCTCTTGCACGGTCTTCTTTCCATCATCTATGAGTGGTCTTGTCAAGAAAGAGAGAGAGGAAGTTATTTTTTTTCTTTGAGACAAAGAAGAGTAAGCAGCTTAGTAGGGACTCTGAAGCACACCACACCGCAGTGGCCCTCTCCAATTTAATTCCGAGCACATGACTAAAAACGCGACGCGTGCGCACACTTTCAGACTCCGAATAGATTATTCATCAAGAAATGAGTAGAAATTAATTACGCGAAAAAAAACAAAATAAGAAGAACAAGGATGATGTGAAGATGATCATAAAACAAAAACTTAAAAGTACAAAGGTGGAAGGGAAGCTAAACTGAAAGATGTTACAGCCAAGGCAGGTTGATAGCGTTTGATGCCTCAACTTCGCCTGGTTTACCGAAAAGCACTTCCGCTTTGGGTGCCTTGTTAGGGATAAAAGTCATTATGATGTTAAACAACGTGCATACGGGACGTGTACTTCCTTCTTCTTCCTCATCCATACAACAGCAAATTGATTGAGGTCTTCCTTGTCTGTCACTGAATATAGTGTTTCGAAGTAGCGAGGCCGAGACATCACACCCCATATCCTTACCATCTTTAGTACTACCGTAGCTATTTTGACTTCTTTGAAGTAAAAGTTCCCCTAAAAGTTCTTTGATGCGATCTAGGCGTGGAACGGATCCAGTCAGCCAGGGTACCTCTTCAACATATTTATTCTGAATGAAGTGGTTCGTATGCACGATGACCCCATTTACATCCGGTTCAATATATGAATTCCCTTTCGGAGAGATTTCAAGGCCGCGCGAGGTGGTAGCATCCGCAATGAGGATATGCTGACTAGACCCCGGCCCTCCGAGTCTTTCCAGCTCGGTAATCGCTTCAGCCACGGAGGTGAATTCAAGAAAGATTCGCAAGAGAAGATGGATCGGGAGTAAAGATGTTGAAACGGAGCGCGCCCGGATCGCGTTGAGGCAAACTCCGACAGATGAGCTGTTGAAGCCTATTTTGCCGATAATCCCAGGCTAAATTTAGCGCACGGATTACCCACCACAGTGTTAGTAACATGCTTTTGATGCTTTGTGATGATGTCTCGATGAATAATACATATGTGGCAATAAAGAAAAAGTAGGAAAGGGAATAGTGTGTTATGGTATGCATGAACAGAACTGACTAACCTCAGTCACCATCCAAATTTTGGGTTTTCCTGGCCTTTCAATGGAGACTAATACGAGATTCTTTCCAACGTCTTTTGTCCAGTCCCAATTCTGAGCTAAGATCTGACGTCTTTCTCCATCATCATCAATAGCCCACGAGAGACTCGTACACCCATCCCCAATACCTCCTAATGCAATCTCACTACGAGCATTAAGCGCTATAATATCCAACAGTGAGATATCATAATCTTCAATATTATCGTCACCCGATACTTCGTCGAGTTTTCTTTGAGCTCCAGCAGCGATACCTTCAAGCTCAGCGTACAAATCAGGAACTAAGCATTTAATACTTTCTTGATAATCTTCTGCTACTTTCAGAGCCTGTTCCCATGTAAGATTCGAAAGAGTTGGAGAAGCGAAAATTGATTTATAGATATTCAGCTGAGAGAGTATGCGGGATCGGAGTAGTTTACCGTGTTGAAAACCTATCTGTTTGTATTGACACAAAAATGGGGTCAGAAAGCCCATAAGTATTAGTCAATATTATGCTTCCTCGTACCCAATCAGAGCAATGGTAAGGGATGGAGGTGGCTTGGACATACCTCAAATGGTGTACCTTTGAGCTCTATTCGTGGAATACCTAAAGCACTTTGCGTCTCCATGTCTAACTGATTATGCATTAACTTAAAATCTCACATTATCTTTCGTTATCTCGACCTTTATGAGTTATCTCAGAACGGAGTGTGAATGCTTTCCCAGCAAATGTCACATGTCTCTACCCGTAAGTAATACCGATATATATAAAACACATATTCAATCGTGTCAACATTGAAATCGGCATTATATTATATAAATTAGTTTCAATCTTTAGTAACTGAATTTGTTCTAGTGTATCAATAGACGTTAATAAGTGGAAGACCTTATCCGATTAATTGATGGTTCTCCGAGTAACAGCAGATCTATCACCTTTGAAGTCAAATATTGTAGTTACATAAACGTGAATATAACACAGTAGGTGCTAAAATAAAACTTTTAGGCATCAAGTGTCAGAGGACACTGGCGCAATGTGTATTACTATTGTAGAAGAGATATACGGCCTCACTCAGAACAAAACCTCAAGTCTCTTGATACATTAAGAGAACTTGCTGCTTACCCTTATCACGATAGGGTTACTATAAGAAGGCTAATATACGGTTAATCTAGGTATTTGACTAACTACTTAAATACACATCAAGAGCATTTTGTAGTTCGCGGGCGTGTTTTTCTCCGTTCTTTTAATTATGGACGATGTATTAGCCCCCCTTCAATATCAAATGTGATACTATATGGCACTTACGCGAAAGAGTGACTTAATCACTTTCATGTCCATCTCCCCCGACCCGAGTAATCGAACGCCACTAACTTTCATCTCCGTGTCCTTTAAGGTATATAATAAGAGTACACGAGACATTACCGCCGTTTCTTCCATAGGTGTTGCATCTACAAAGTATATTGGTGGAACCTAAGCGTAAATAAGGGATATTATAATATATAGTGTGCACAAATAAAAGGATTCATTGATTAGCATATACAAGGATCAGGATGATACGATGACGTTCTTACCAGGTTCAGAGTAACACACACTGGCCAGCTAGAACCACAATCCAGCGACTCTCCCTCATCCCAATAATCAATAAGCTCGAAGTCAGTTGCCTTTTTTATTGCCATAGTATCGAAACCACTAGCTTGTTCTTGCTCTTTAGTATCATCACCTAGCATACGATCAATTGCACGTGATCCTCCCCTTCCCTGAGTTTTATATTCTATAGATCGAGTTTTTGGAACTCGAGTATCCCTCAGAGCAGCTGAGGCAGCAAGGAAGAGTGCATCATATATATTTCCATTTTCTGATAGTACCAATAAGTCAAGATGAAGTAACCAGGATTTCTTCCCGGGTAGGATAGTCAAGTTTTTAGGGCGGAGAGAAGCATGAGAGAGAGATTCTTGAAGAATTGTTGTAAAGTCGTTTTGTAACTCGTCCAGTGCCGCATGACTCAAGTTGGGATATGCAGATGGTGAGCTGTATAGTATAGAGCGCAAGTGTAAATAAATTATACAAGAGAGTAAACGAATTCCCAACCACAGAAAACTTGTATAATTGAGAGAAAATTAAAACGGACCAAGAAACGTTACACAATATCCTTCCAGCATCATTTACAATTTCATTCGCGCCTCTGTCATTAACCTTGTCTAGGGTCTCGACTTCAAGTTTGACTGCAGCGAGTACCTCCGTCCCGATTAAACTTCCTCCGACACCATTTAAGCTTGTTCCGCCAATATTTACGCGAGCGCTCCCGTTTGCTAGAGGCGTTACTTTGGTTTCCAAAGCTATTTGTCGATAATCTTCTGGAGCTCTTCCATCTGAACGTAATGGAGGGTTTGCGAGGAGAGAAGAGCGGATGTATGATTGCTCGGACTTTGAGGAGGACGCCGAAGCCATGGGAGGGATGAGGTTTTTAGAGAGAAGAAGGGAGGAACAAGTGACGTCGGATGATCACGCGTCGGGTCACGCCCTGACTCTCCTCCTCCGAATGCATGATGCGCTAACTATCACTGCTACCTTCAACTCAGATTTGATTGAAGCTTCGAGTATTTGAATTTGTGCTTCATGAAACCCAAACAGATACTTCCAGCACGAACTCATGTTCTCAAAACCTTTAGCAAACTAATCGAGCTCCTTCCCGAAGCGGATAAACCAAAGGTTCATATCTTGCCAATTTCGTATAATTAATCAGTCCTCCTCAATAACTTGTTCTATACACTTACTCGGGTAACAAATTAAATAGCCCCAAATCATTGTGCTCGCAGGCTCTCAGACGCCATACAGAAATGACACAGACCGCGAACTAATCTTCCGCCAAGTAAGTTTAAGTGTGCATATACTCATGCTCATGTAATCTAGCCATTCTACAAGGCAAACTAACCCGTGTTTCCCTAGGAATCTAACTTCTATTATCTGTCAGGATGTAACGTCCCGTGAGCTATTCCCAACTTTATCTAGGGTGGCTGAAAATATTTATATACCTTTTCCAACAAATTAGAGGCTCATATCTGGTACTAGCATACCAAGAAGGAACTTCACTAAGCTCTACACCCGTAGTAGACTTGTTCATCCCTCAAGCTGAACCCGCAGACCTCATGTGGAGTGTACCCCCTCCAACTATTGAAGAAGCTTCATCCACCCATGAAGCAAAGCTTTACTATCTCCCTGCCTTAACTAGCTCAATTATAGATATCCGAAAAGCACTCCCAGACGCAATTATCCATACACTCCCCATCGGGTCTCTACAGTTCCCGGCACTTGGGGAGAATGTCACTCAGCTTCAACTCCCTATAATAGATGATTACTTGCTGAAAGCAATCCATCGTGCAAGGCTTACAAAAACAGAGTTTGAGATAACCCAGATTAGGAAAGCGAATGAAATTAGTTCGAGAGCTCATGAAGTCGTAATGCGTGTTCTCGGGAAAGGGGTGAGGGGCCTAATACAACGTGAATCAGGGGCAGCTATCGAGCGTCCTCTTCTACCAGGAGAATGGAATATCGAGAAAGAAGCAGAGGCAGAAGCTTTGTTTGTCGCTTCCTGTAGACGAGAAGGGTAAGCTACCAGACCAATGGCGATATTAATATCTATTAATACTTTCTATGGACATCTTGATCAGCTCGATCCATCAGGCCTACCTCCCTATCGTAGCAGCATCCACTCGGGCAGCTACGCTTCATTACTGCTGCAATGACAAAGAATTCGCCTGGGGTCCCGTTGGAGCTCACGACCACCATAATAACCAACCACTCAATGGAGCTGGCAAAGATATAGTGCCACAAGTACTCTTGATTGATGCTGGGTGCGAGTGGGATAATTACGCAAGTGACAGTCAGTTTGTCTCAAAGCCTTCGCAAATTTATTGCCTTATTAAACTAACTGATTAACACTGTAGTTACTCGGACCATGCCAGTAGGAAATGGTGGCAAGTTTACCCCAGAAGCTCGAGCCATCTATGATTTAGTGCTGGAAATGCAGAAGGTAGTTTATTATATTATGTCTTCATTAATTGATACGAATCGCCTTTATGCTTAAAAAAAATTATAAACTCCGTTTCTTTAGGCATCCTTAGAAATTCTTAAGCCAGGACTACACTGGGATGCAGTACAGCTCCTCTGCCACCAAATCCTCGTCAGGGGTTTCCAAAAACTAGGAATCTTCCTCTCCCCTTCTTCTCCCGGTTCAGGGAGCTGGAACTCAGAGGAAGCGATACTAGCTTCCGGTATAAGTGCCGCGTTCTTCCCTCATGGTGTCGGACATAGCTTGGGGCTCGACGTGCACGATGTGCCGAGCGCGAGTAAGCCCGTGGTAAACAAGACAATCGGAAAGGGAGATAGTGGAGAACGCGGAAGTGAAGATTATTATACGTATTTGAGGTTGCGTTTACCTTTGGAAGAGAATATGGTTGTGGTAAGTTCTTAGAGGAACTTTACTTAGAAGGATACAGGGGCTAACTAATACTTTCACACTAATATATATACTACCATACGCTATGTTGAAAACGAAATTCTGGTTTTCGTGGGGGGTTAAGACTGTTGAACCGGGTATTTACTTCCACCAACACTTACTTTCGCCGATACGCGCTTCGAGGCATATAAATCATGCTGTATTGGCGCAGTATGAGAACGTAGGCGGAGTACGCATTGAGGATGTCGTGTTGATCACGTCGAACGGCTGCGAGAACTTGACAACTGTGGGTAAGGAGACGAGCTGGATCGAGGGAGTATGTTCGGGGTCGCTATGAGTTTTCAAACCCATTCCATTCTATGGGGTTGTATATATGAAGTGTAGGCTATTTGTGTGTATTTAGCGTGATTGCTTTTGTGAATGTACTGAATATGATATGAACGTGTTTGAAGAACTTATTTCTTCCGTACGTGCATGAATGTCGAAAAACGAATAACATCTAATTTACTGCTATACCGAGAAAAGTTAGACTTCAAGCTGGTGAAATATCACTGCTAATGAAGCACATCGAAAAAATCAATTAATCATACATACGAACGCAGAACAGGCATCATGCAAGTCCTTCATATTCAACAAGATATATATCAATACGGCGCATATCGGGAGTTATTCACGTAATCACTATAAACACGCCCAGTTTCTGCTTCCTCTCCCTCTGGGTTTTCGCTTCCAATCATGATCTCCTGAATTAACTCTACGTCCGCATCCACAAATGCTTCATCCAGATTGTCTTCGGTGATGAAGTCGCCAAAGTTGAACCCGTTGGGGGATGATGGGGAAGCTGGGTCGGGATGTAAAGACGCGCATTGAGAGAGGGCCTCGAATATTGGGTCAACTATATGCGACGACACATTGATTTTTTTTAGGGTGAAAGAAGATTTTTTTTTAAAAGGTTAGAAATAGGTATGTAAGAAAGAAATGTGCAGTCACGTACGAGAAGCTTGGTCTTTTGGTACGATTTTCAACTCGACTAAGCCGACCTCTTCTTCATCCTCACCCTCACCCTCGTTTTCAGCATTGGTATTTTGTCCTTCTCCGGGAATATCATCTAGTTGGCAGTATATGCAAGGCCCAACTGAACCGGACGCCGTACGAGAAACCGCATGGAGAGTTATCCGTGGATATTCTACTGAGATCCCTACTTTGTCTTCCTGAGTTGGAATCCCGTCGGATGATGAATTAGGATCAGTAAAAACAAAGGTAAGAGCACTGCAAAGTAAACTCATATTAGAACCAAAAGTCATAACACAAAGGAAAGTAGCACGAAACGCAAGATCAAAGAAATGCAAAGAAAATGATATGGTCCGATATGATTCCGCGAAATTTATAGCTTAAATCTAAATGAGACCTTGATAAGACGAACCTTTCAAGCACAAGTAATGTTCCGTGTCTTAACTTCTCTTCTTGAATACCCAGTTTCGCAATAGCCTCGGGAGGCTCGATCACCACACGTACACCCTCTTCAACATGCCTTACCACAGTTGGTATATCGGAGAAAGAGGAAGGTGTTGAGCTCGACAAAGCGGCGTGTTCGGATGGTGTGATGTAGGTAGGTCGAGTATCAAGTACTGTTATAGAAGGCATGTCTTTATAAAGAGAGTACTTGGCTGGCCAGTTTCTTTCTTTTTGGGGGGAAGGGGATGATAGCTTTTTTTTTCTTTTTACAAATTACACCTCTGATCTCTGATGTAGATATTGGATAACGGATGAGACAACAGCAAAGTTGCTTAAGTAAATGCTCTTTTAGAATAAATGAAAGTAATCAGCAATATAAACACCAGAAATTTCAAAGTTAGCACACGTCGATCACTACACACGTGGAATTCCAAACCTAGGTTATGCTTAGATAATGAATTAGCTAATCATATATACTAACTAAGTTAAACGAATCTTGCGCTGCGGTTATTCTTGAAAGAACGCACTTGACGTGGTATCTTTCGTTATTTATCGCTAAGAGAATAGCTGTACACACTCCTGTTTATTCTGTAATCATACACTATCCATTCACTCTCTTTCCTTATACTATATATATACAAGTAATTGTAGTAACTAATAATGCAAACAAACTATCAGTAGGCAACAAATCTCATTTTTTATGCTTTCTCCGCCTCCTTTACAAGTCTTGCATTTTCGGTCAGGACAGCGTTTAGCCCTTCTCGTTTAACGCACTGCTCAAACAAGAAGCTCTTCGCCAACTCATCCAATTGTTCCAACTCCAATCCTTTGAAGTGTTCCGCCCACTCCTTTACAAGGAACTCTGCAACAAGGATACTTCTCGATAACCTAGATACCCGGTCTTCGAGCTTCCATACGGGCCATGGGTACAGATGCTGATGTTCCTCTTTCGGTGCTACTTCCGTCTTAACAAGATCGAGAAGTGGTTGATAGTATTTCTGAACATAAGACGAGTCTGCTCCCCAGGCATCAGGTGCGAGCCGTTGTTTCTTGGCTAAGAAGTCCTTGAGTAAGGTCATATACTTCGACTCAGTGTTTACATGGACCATTCCCTGGAACCCGATGTCCTTGTACAGCCATATACTCCAGCTGAGACGATCTTCGTTGTAAATCGCGAGTTGATCCTTGAGAACTTGGTATCTAGAGACGTTTATCTCATTCGCGCGTATTTCCCCACCGTCGTATTGTGGTCGGGCATATACAGGTCCAAACTCTCCATTCCATACACAAAGACCCCTCTCGGCCATCCATTGCTTCTTCTTCTCGTAACTCCTTCTTAATCGACGCTGTTGCTCTGGGGTAGAGGTGTAGGTCTCTGGAGCAGAGGGGAAACCGAAGAGGGAGTAGTCGTGAATTCCATAAGCACTATTCGTCCAGCGCGTATGGGAATCACCGAATTGCGAGAAGTCTGAAGCAAAAGTATTTCCGTCCCAGAAGAGTGCATGATTTGAGTCAACACGTCGGATAGTATCGTGTAATCGGTCATAGAGGGAGACAAGCCGAGTGTGGTAGGAATCGCACGGTTCATTTAGAGGGTTGTATCCTGCGACCCATTTGTTATCCTTATAGTGTTCCGCAAGTTGCCCCCACAGCCAGACTAATCGGTCTTGGAAGTCTTTGTGAGTCCAAAGCAAAGGAATATGGATCCCAGCATCTGCGTGCCAATCCGGGTTTTGACCTCCAGGAGCGGTATGGCAATCAAGGATTGTATAGATCCCATGTTTAGCGCAGAGGGAAATTACGCGGTCAAGATGCTTGAATCCGGACGTTAGTAAAACGCGGGGGTTGAGATCAGATTCGAAGTGTCGGTAGTTAAACGCAATTCGGATGCAGTTGAGACCAAGAGATGCAAAGAAAGCTGCATCGGCATCGGTGAAAAAGTATTCCAAGAACTAGATCAAGGATTTCAAGTAAGAACATGCTCTTTAATTTTATTCTAATAATCTGATAAAACGCACTTTATCGAAGAAGAACTCTGATTTCTCTTTTCCGATGACATTAGCTAGTTCCTCACGGATTTGGAATTCACAACCTGGATAACCTGTGATAAAGTTTTCCATACTATTGGGTGGTAGAGTTAGCTATTTGTAATACAGTGAGAAAAAAGCATATAGATTATACATACTTCATCCACCCCCCAAGACCTGCACCACGAAGGATGATCTCGTTTCCATCGCCATCTACGAGTTTTGTACCATCGACACGAATGAACCCAGTTGGTTGGGGAATTGTTGTGTTAGACATTGCAGTAACTGTTTGAACGTGCAATTATAAAATCAAGTAACTTGTGACCTTGAGCCCAAGGTCAAAGTGATAATCTTGCTTCAAGGCAGAACGAAAGGAGAACGAAAGCAAAACCTAGAAATTTATACATTTTCTAGTAGGTAAAAGGGAGTGTCATGCGCAGATAGATTTCTCCGTGATTAAACCGGGCCGATTCTTTATCTAATCTTAGATGGGAAGGTACCCCATATCCCCCTTCTTGGCTTTTGTTCCGAGAGACAGGCGGTCCGTCCGGGTAAACTGAGGATCCCTTCATAGGGCTCTACGTCAGAGGAATAGAAAGGAAGAGAAAAATGAGAAAACAAAATCACTCTCGCTACTTGATAAAAAAATCCTAATGTTTAGGGTAATTCTACGTAAGTCACTCTGTTCAGTTGAAAAAAATAAGAAGAAATACTAGAGTAAAATGACGATGTCACCATGTACATATACAAGGACAATAACTGAGGTCCGACCAAGTTTACTTCTCGGCTGATGAAAGAGGGTCAACCCCGATATTCTCTGTAATGGAGGATGATAGCACCTTGAAGCAGAACAAAATATATACTTTTCTGGTTCTATTACACAAACAATCAAGAAAAAGAGAACTAAAGTCCTCGGTTACGAACGATTAATGAGATATCGGGGTTATATGTCGCTCATTAGAAGTTTTCATCCATTATATATGCTCATAGGTAAGTAAAAATTGTACCCCTTAGGAAGCGGTGGTATAGTTGAAACGATAGTCGTCATAGACATTTTAAAGCCAATCCCCGTCGATCCGCTTTTAGTCAAATATTGAATAAACCTTGGGCAAGGCATGAACAGTCAATTAAGAGCTTTAATTATGCATTTTAGGTGTATCTTTTACGACACTCATCCGAAGTTCTAAGTACCTACATTAAAAAGGGACAGCCTCTTCACCGACTGTGGAGAGGTTCCTGACAATCCTCTTTGTTCCGTGCCGAGGTTTTCCCGTCTCTTCCGGTGGGTCAGCTGGTACCTCCAGTTCGGCGCCATATGCACAAACTAACTATATCTCAACTTGATTATAAACGTATATAAGAATATAGTAGACGTGCTATGGTTCTCGGGTTTAGTCTCAAGCTATCATCATCTTTACCGTCACCGTCGTCATTTCGGGGAGCCTAAATAATATAATTCTTTAAAAGCCCAGTTGTTTTACAAGAGTACAATATGACTTCGGAGAGCTATAAACCAACAATCAACGGATCTTTCCTTCGTGTTGCCGGAACGCGGCTAGTTGACGAAGCCGGTAAAGAGATTGTGTTGCGCGGAGCAGGGCTTGGCGGTTGGATGACGTGAGTTATGCCTAAAGACTTTCCTTTCTCTCCTTTCATGTATCCATTGAATGAAAGAAGGGGATATACAGTAAGCAAAAAAAGTGTTGGCATGACCACAAGTAAAATATAGAAACTACAATGACCGTGTCAACAGTTTTTTTGCTTACTGTATGTTTGAATTTTGTACTTTGAGTCTGAGACTGAACTAACTACAAATGTAATATTTGATAATGGCTGCTGTTGATAATGGATCAGTATGGAAAACTTCATTTCTGGTAAGTGTAGAAGTATTTTCTTCTTAACATTAAATAGATTTTATATGATACGAATTATAAGACCTGTAGCAATTCCTTTTTGATACTCACAGATCTGTTCACTAGAAATTTACTACTTGATCCATATATATTCTTACTGATGATCCTCTTTTGGAATAGGTTTTCCCGGGTGCGAATTCCAAATCCGCGAAGCTCTCGCTGAAGTGCTAGGAGAATCAAAGTCCGAATTCTTTTTTGATAAGGTATGCATGCGAAACCGAAAGAAAATTACTCGTAAAGAGGAAATATAAACTTAAAGTAACATTACAAGTTCTTAGAGTACTTCTTTACCGATTCAGATGCATCATTCTTCGCTTCCCTCGGATTGAATTGTATACGAATAGCAATCAACTACAGACATTTCGAGTCTGATCTTAAACCTCGTCAACTAATCACATCTGGGTTCAAACATCTCGATCGCGTTATTCGTATTTGTGCATCCCACGGAATTTACACAATCATCGATCTCCATACTGCTCCTGGAGGACAAAATGGTGGCTGGCACTGTGACTCCGGCGTACATTTAGCGGGATTTTGGAGGCATAAAGACTTTATGGATCGGGCAACCTGGTTGTGGATCCAGCTAGCAAGTAGGTATAAAGACGAGCCTTGGGTAGCAGGTTATAACTTGTTGAACGAACCGGCAGATGAGTTTGGTGGCAGGGAAAAAGGAAAAGGAGGGGGAAGATTGGTGAACTGGTACGATGAAACCATCACAGCTGTGAGGAATGTCGATAATAAGCACATCCTATTCCTGGACGGGAATACATATGCTACGGACTTTTCAGCATTTCCAGATGATGTAAAGGAAAGGTGGCCGAATTGTGCTTATGCTATCCATGACTATAGTGTATATGGCTTCCCGAGTTCACCGGAGCCTTATTCCAGGACAGAAGAGCAGCAGAGGAGGATGGGACGAAGCTACAAGAAAAAGAGAGAATGGATGGACGAGCGAGGGCTTTGTGTATGGAATGGGGAATGGGGGCCTGTATATGCCCGGGAGGAATATGAAGGTAAAGATAGAATGGACGAAATCAACGAAAGACGGTACATGGTACTCAATGACCAACTACAACTCTACAAAAGGGTGAGTAAATTGAGTTGTGGTATATACCAAATTCATAAGTACTGTCTATACGTAGGATGGGCTCAGCTGGAGCATCTGGCTATATAAAGATATCGGCTTCCAAGGGATGGTCCATGTCTCAAAGGATACTCAATATATGAAACTTTTTAAAGAGTTCCTTGCAAAGAAGCATCGTACTGCGGTTGATAGCTGGGGGGCTGACGATTCATCAGTAAAACACCTATTCAATCCGATCATTTCTTTTGTTCAGTCTGCCATTGACGATCCGAGCCATCTAGAAAGATATCCTTATCCTGTGTGGACAGTAAAGGAGCGGGTAGCCAGACAAGCTCGTGCGCATCTGCTCGGAGAATTGCTGGCCCCAGAGTGGGCAGAATATTTTAGGGGAATGGAAGAAGCTGCACTTGAGGAGATAGCTAAAAGCTTTCTTTTCGAAAACTGTGTCAAACGAGAAGGGCTAAACGATGTGCTAAAGGGACATGCGAAGATGTATTATCCGAAAGATTGAGTAAACTATATATCAAATAAAATGCTGAAAAAACGTGAACACATTCTTGAAAAATGGCGATGCCCTAGTATAAATTTACGAAACTCAGTCAATCATTCGGATATAATATCAAGGGGATTAATATAATCACGAAAGAATCGCAGAATAAGTACAACTCCTGTGTTTATAGATGGTACGAAAATGGGGGAGCTCTTGACCATATCTCAGCTACAAAATCCAATGCATATGGAATCTGGGGAAATGTACACTGTTTCTACGTATTTTGCATGATAATTTATTACTAATAATATTACAGCTTTTTATATAAATATAGTCGCACGTGTACATCAGGGGTCATCCATCAAATCTAACTTGCCAGGTTTTTCTTAGTTCAACAGCGTTCACCATCTAGTTCCTAAAACCATAAAATCGTTTACAATAACTAACACATAAGCTAGGCTCCTGAAGAGAGCAAAAAGGTGAGATGCTGCCATAATAACAATAAGATCATGGCTAAAAGCGCCCATTAGATGTCCTAGGATAGTGCTTTGGTAACCACCACCTTATTTAAGTTGACATCGGAACCAAATGCAATGAGCCATTCACTCGTTCTTAGGAGAATATCACGGCTAAACCTTAATAATGGGCTAAGACTACAGCAAGTAGTGTCTATTTAACGAAATAAATCTATAGATATATACCAAGGACAAACGATTTTGCCCCTAGAGCTTGAGCCTAAGACAACACTCTTCTCGCTCTCATCTAAACATACCTATGTGTCCTGGGTAGAACGATAACTTAATCGTATTTTACACAGGCTTCACATAATGACTGTCCCGCCCTCAGGTGCGAGAAACATACCATCAAGCTCGAATAAGAAAGAATAAATATCTCCAATATGGCACTCGGAAGATGCCTTGATTGAATTATGAAACTTCCGATTTATTTTATCTAGAAAGCCAAGTATACCGGTATTAACTCATAGCCAGAGATAATACCGTCTAGTATCTGTAGTTTCCACTCCGAGCAGTTTCTAGTTGTACGAATCGATACTTTCTACGTCTTGATGTGTATTTGTAGACGATAATACAATTATTTTGTTTATTTTTGTTTGTCTTTTCTACATAAGATTTTCTGAGTACGAAATATGCTTCTACATTCATAAACTTCTGGTTTATCTCCTAAAAGTTCTTATTTACAAACCTAAGCACCCAAATAGACAGAGGAGTTATAGACTGTAGAAACTTCTCTTACTATATCCAACATTCATAAGACCTAAATATTCCCTGACTACCTAACTCGGCTCTCTAATTATGACCATATTGATATTTACTCTTATACGCAAAGATTAATCTCGGATCACTTCTTCTTTACACTGAGCTTTCATCTTCAAAACACCATTTCCTTCACACAACAATAGGCAACTAAAGACAGACACAAGCCAAAAGAAGGAGAAAACCCTATAATCACATATATTTATTCCGAAGCAAAGAAGGAAAGACGGTAAGGAAAGCAACACGTGCTAGGTATTATAACATACTTATGCAAGAAAAAAAAACAAAGAAAAAGTGAAGATAAAGTATATACAATGTGAATAAATAAACAAAAAAAATGGGTGGATCGAAGTTCTGTGTCAAGATCGAAGGACAACGGGGTGGTAAAGAGCTCGAATGGGAGGGAGAAAGAGGTTGTGGTTTGTGTACCTTGCGGTATCATCGGTCTGCGTATTGTTTCCCGAATCCGGAAAATTGTTAGAGGAGAAAAGAAGGGAAGAAGAGAGAGAAGTAAGGAGAAAAAAGAGGGGGAAGGTAGAGAGAGAGGAAAGAAGGCGATACGAATCTCGCATGATGCATAGCGCAGATAGAAGAACACGAATAGAGAGAAAAAAACTGAAAAAAAAATGCAATAAAAAAGAGACGGTGTTAGCGAAAATGATTCAGCCAGAAATCAGCAAATGCAAATGAATTTGGCAGGAAAAATCAAATACGACCAAAAACCGGATGTCAGAAAAAACGTGGTTAGATAGGAAATATCGATACCGTGAAATGTAAGAAAAGGAAAATCGGCACCTAGTTACGAGCTCCTCTGGTTCTGATTGTCGGAGCTGAGTAAAATGCAGTCAGGCGAGAAGGGAAAAAGAAAATGCAGAAAGACCAGAAATCGAAGATAGAATCGCGAAAGATATATATACATATATACAAGTTCATAAAAAAGGATTTTAGAGGGGTAAAAAAAGATGTATCACTCGAGAAGTAGTAGTATCAATGGAGGGGTTGGAGATGTTCCACCCACCGACTAAAAAGGGAGGTCGCAGAATCTTAACTAAATAAAAGGCCAGACCAGGAATCCAAAGGAGAGTTTGAAAAGCAAGGGTAACCAACCCATATTCCTTTCTCACTTCAGCCCAAGTACGATCCCAAAGAACTCCTGCCACCCTCGTTTAACAATAATCTTTCTCTTCCCCCTTCTTCTAACACCCCCGCCTATTCCTACTCCCGCCCTCGACCCACTCCCACTCCGATTTCCGTTCCTATTCCCATTTCGTCCCCAATCTTTGAACAAATCAACCCCAGTACTCCTCCCCCTATCGCCTCCTACTCCCTGCAACTCCCTTTGTCCCGTACCAGAACCAGAGCGAGAGACAGAGACAGACTCGGCCCAGTAATCAGAATCAAGTCCCTCAGCTTCAGCGAGCCATTCGACAAACTTCGCATCGAGTTCACTAAGTACCCCAAGGTCCAACGAAAGCAAGTCCCGAGCAGTCACAACAATCGGCTCCAACTCTTCCGAGTCCTCATTATCATTGTCCAGACCACTCGGCGCAGATCTAAACCTCTCTACACCGCCGCCACCGTCGATACTGATGCCGCCTCCAGAAGGGTACGAAACGCCCAGTATAACCTCTCTTAATCTCGAGACCCAAAAGACAGTATTCGCATGGAAAGTCTGTAACAGCGCTAACGTAGTCTGCACATTCTGCTTCCTCCTCTCTTCCAACTCCATCTCCCATTCCCTCTCAGCTTTCTTATCTTTATCTCGTAACTCCCTATCTCTCCTCTTCGTCGGTTTCTTGCTCGTCGGTTTTGATGATGGCGCATTCGATCCAACTTCGCCTAGTTCACTAGCTTCTTCACCGGAAGATGAGGATGAAGACGAAGAGGAGGAAGAACTTTCATCGACAAAGACAACGCCTGCCTCCGTCCCATCTTTCCCTTTGCCAATCCCATTGCCATCCCCTTTCTGGTCCCCCTTCCCGCTCATACTCCCATCCCTACTCCTACCACCACCACCACCACCACTCGCACCCTTCTTGGAAACAGACCTCGAAAGCCCCAACGCCTTAAACGAATACACCGAAGAAGCACTCAACTTCCTCCCATGCTTCTTCTCCTTCTCCTTCTGCTGTTGTTGTTGCTGCAACTGACTCTCAGCAGAAGACTTGCTCATCACTGGTTTCCCCTCAATACCCTGCCCTCTACTCCTCATCAAAAGCGTCGGCATCGACCCCAACTCCTCTTCGTCGTCTCGGCCCGATGCTGATGCTGATGCAAGTGTCACGAGCGGATTCGAGTCCGTATTCTTACCCCCACTTCCGATAGTACCACCAATACCACGCCCCTCAATCCCTTTCCCAAGTACCCTCATATGCGTCCAATCCCCGTCCGCATCCCCGTCTCCATCCGCATCTTTATCCTTATCCTCGTCCCCACCTCCGCCCTCACTGTCATTCCTCCCTTTCCCCCACCTCGTCATCTCCTCCGTAGCCAAAGGCGGCGACGAAATAGGTGTAGAAGGGGGTTCACCAGACCCAGACCCCCCAATCCTCGCATTCCAGTTCGAATTCGAATTCGCATAATTAGGGTTTCCCTTCCAATTTGCTGCACCACCCGCACCACCACCACCACCACTCCCCGTCCCACCGCCGATACCCATTAATAGGGTAGCACAGAGTATACAGACGTCTTCGTATAGCCTATATGCTTCTGCCCATGCACTGGACATAGAGAGGGTTGTTGAGGTCGTTGTCATTGCACTTTCTGAATGACTATGTTGATGGCCGTGATGATTATGACTATGATTGTGGTGGTGAGGGTGACTATTATGGTGATGATGATGTGGAAAATTAGCGGAAAGCGACGAATCGAGTTTGAGTATTCGGTCCAGTTCTGTCCACTATATATCAAACGAACAGATAAAAAGTAGTTAGTAATAACACAAATAACGTATGGTATCCAAGAACACACAAAAAAGAGATAGAGATATTAGAGAGAGGTACACATACCAACTTAACATCACTAAACGTAAACCTCACACTCTCCAACTTCCAACTCTTCTTCTTCCTCCCCGCTCCTACCGCCCCTTCCCCACCAGTAAACTTCGGTTTAGACATATACAACCCAACTCTTGATCCTCTCCCTCCCCCACCACTACCAGACCCACTCCCACCATCCTCTCTCCCGCCCCCGCCCCCACTCACACCAACACCAACACCACCCAAACCAGAAAGCCGACTCCCACCGCCCTCACCAGCCCTCCCACCCCTCCCTTTACCCCCACACGTATAATCCAACCCAAAACACCCCTTCATCGAACTCAAATCCACAACCAAATCATAACACTCCGGCCTCTCCAAGAAAATCGCATCCGTCGTACACGCAATCCACCCATTCCCCTTCTTCGTCTCTTCCTCCAGTCGCCCGAGATCGGATAGCGTTACCTGCCCCAGAACGGGAATGGGCGTTCGGTGGGGATTATGGCGAAGTGGTGGGGGATTTTGGGGTGGGTACTGCTGTTGTTGTTGGCGATTTTCTTGTTGTTGTTCCTGTCCCTGTTGTTGTTGCTGATGTAGGTTCGCACTTGTGTTTGGATTTGGATTCGAGGACGAAGATGGTGATAAAACCAGGTTCGGTACGGCAGAAGCAGAGGCGGGGATTGACGGTACACTCGAAGATTGCGAAAACGAAGGGTTTAAAGTATCCAGGAGGGGAGTACTCGAAGACGGGGACGGCCTATCTGCGTTCGAACCGATGTTCGCCTGCCCCAACTCTAACTCTTGCTCCCACACCCCTTCCTCAAAGAAGCTCTTCACAAGCGTACTATCCAGTCCTCCTTCCCCACCTCCACCTCCACCCCCATCCTGCTCTTCTCCTTCCTTCTTCTGTGTATCTAAGTCCTTTTCTCCATTCCCACCAGCCACTCCCCCGCTCTCCTCTCCCAATCTAGAGTTAGAGCTAGAGCCAGAATCCACCTCAACCTCCAGTGCCCTCCCACCCCCACTCCCCACCCAATACTCCCTACACAAATCCGCCAATATCCACGCAAGTATCCCAGCAACCTCCACAGGCGGCATCGTAAATATCATAATCCTCCTCCTCGCCAGCACGAACTTATATAACGTCAACGAAGAAATATTGAGTATTCTCAGTAGATGGGGTAAATGGTGTATAGGCGTGTTGTGGATCTGGGTGTTGGTTTTTGATTTCGTTTTGGAGTTGGTAGGAGTGGTGTGGGATGCGTATATCTATTAGAATGGGTCAGAGTAAGAAATGTTAGTATAAAGAGAAAATAAATCGACGGTAAATAATAAATAAATAAAAGAATACGCACCCCATCAAGTTCCTCACTCCATCCACACCAAGTCCCAACGCCCGCTAATTCTCTATCCACTCCCCCTTCATCACCATCCCCCCCTCCTCCATCTAAAGGCACACTACCAACTTTATACCTCTCAAACCATTCCCGAACGGGCTCAAAATCCCTCTCATTCAAGTCTCCCGAGGAAGAACCAACACCCGTAGTCGCCGTATTACTCGTATTCCTTGCCCCTGTCACACTTCCCCCCTCCCCTACCCCCTCCCCCACTCCCACTCCTAAACCTAGCAAATCCCCTTCTCTCACCTGACCCCCACTCCCACCTCCACTCGCACTCCCACCCGCACCTCTACCCCCACCAATCCCCACACCCAAGTCCAAGCCCCTCTCCCTCTCATTCGCACCAGCATACACCCTCTCCACAACCTCCCCAAACTCCCTCTTAAACACCCACGGCCTAGGCCTCTCCGCCTCCTCCAACAGCACCCCAAACGAGGAGAGCCTGAACCCCCTGTGGCCTTCTGCCTTTGTGGGCCTTCGCCTGAAGAGGGCGAGGCCGGTGTAGGGTCCGTGTGTGAAGTATCTATATGGTTTTCGTGGTTTTAGTATATATAAGGTAAAAGAGAAAGGAGAAAGGAAGTGAGTATGTGATTATAAAAGCAAATAGAATGGGAACCAAGAACGGAGGGAAAAATATGGAGAAATAGATATTACTAATTTAAAACAGAGGGGAGAACTTACACAGTATCACGTTCCACGAGATGTAGACCACTCGGTAAGACGCTGAATTCAACACCGTCAAGTGATAAATCTATAAAAAAAAAGGATTAATTCCTCCCATCAATTCTATATAAACCCCCTCTCAGACTCACTGTCGTAAGCTTTAACGGACCAATCTACGATGTTCCCCTTCGTAGGGTGGAACGAGGCGTGGAATATGGCAACTACAAACACGGACGTAAATGTTAGTATTAGAAATCGAGTAAGAATTGGTAAGTAAGGAGGGATACTATCAAAGGGTAAGGGGAGCAGAGTGAAGTGAATTTGAGCAAGAAGAAGAGAACGGATGAACGAATGAATGGATGAACGGACAAATAGATATCAGAATTATCCCACCAAGGAAAATAAGTAACATAAATAACAAACCAAGAAAAAAGAAAAAGATTATTAAATCATATACACTATACAACACATACCAATTTTCGGACACACATCCCTCCCCTTCACTCTCCCTTTTCCCCTTTCTGTCCCCTTCCCCTTATCATCAATATTCTCGTTTGCCATCGTATCAGTCATTCCCGAATGTACTTTTGTATTTATATCTACAGACAATCCGTCCTCGTCTCTTCTTATCTTCGTCCTGGTTAAGGTTCACTTACACTCTGTTTGGTTTGTTTTATCCCGAACGAGGAAGACCGAAGAACGAAGAGTGATGTAAGGAAAAAAGGTAGTTATACACCCGCTTCACACTCTAAATCGAGCGGGACCTGATATAGACACAGTATAGGGCAACAGAGAGATGGAAGGAAGAAGCAGAGAAAGATAAGCGAAAGCGAGAGTACGTCTGTATATATTGTTGTTTGTATGTATATCGAAGGAGATTCGGGCTCGAAACTAAAGTATCCCAAGGAGAATTATCCAGACCAAAGTTCCCGGATCCTAATCCTAAGCTCTTGTCCTAGTCGCAAGTCCCAAACACTCTCTCGAGTTACAAATTGCAAGCGTCGAGCGTTAAACAGCGGTCGGTCGTGAAGCCCAGAGTTACAAGTTATAAGCCGTGGTCGTGGTCAACAATTGACAATTAACAGTTAAATGTCGAAAGAAGTAAATCCCCAGAGTGTATATATAAAGACCACGATACCGTCCCCTCCGATTGTTTATATGGTTTCTCCCCGATTTGATGTGGTTTCAGTTTCGGGTTTTGGTCGTCCTGAGGTTCGGCTCCTATATACCGCGTTCAGAAGTTCAGAGGTTCAGCGTTCAGTGTCCAAAGGGTCAAGCCTTAGAATGCACAACCCAGAATATCAGGCGTCCAATATCCAAAATTCCTAGCCCGAGACGTCCAAGAGCTAAAGGAACAAGAAACTACCTGAAGCGCTCACCACCCGTGTAACCAACAAGTCCCTCCCCCAATTAATTAGTTAAGCAGCTAGCGCGCAACGGCGGCCCACTCTAAAACCCTCAGGAACTCCAGACCTCAGATTTCAGACTCCAGACTTCAGACTTTAGATTCACCTCCCCTTTGTTTCCTTGAGGATAAAGTCAATCACTTTCCTTCCTTCCCTTCTCTTCTATTGGAATGGAATGGAATGCTGCACCACGATCAAGACCACGAAATCTCCGCACGTCCCGTGACTGTCCTGGTGCTGTGTGCCTGTGCACGACCGTAAATCGTTTTATCAGCGGAGGCTGTGTAACCTATGACCTATGACCTATTCACTACAACCCGCTCCTCCGCGCGTGTGTGTAGTGTGTGGTTGTGTAGGTACCAAGGTGGGTGGGGTGCCTGTCCGTGTTGGGTGTCTGTGCAACTAGATGTGAGATAAGTATTTTGTGTATGTCGAGCGTCGAGCGTCGGATATCGAGTCGGCTACTCGAGTTGCCCAGGTTAGCGGTCAACGGGTTTGGTAAGGTAGAGAAAGACACGCGGGACGCGGGACCGTAAGTTTATTAGTCGTTGATTGATTGAGGTTTGGTTCGTTGGGTTTGGAAGATGAAAGATTAGCCTCTCCTTCCTCTTCCCTACTTACTACTAGACTCGGACTAGTATTACGAACTAGGACTAATACTATTAATAGTAATAGTTTCAGTAATAGTTTTAGTGATGCGAGTGGTAGTAGTAGTAGTTTTAGTGATGTAGATAGTAATAGTAATGATAATTGCACTAATACTAGTTTGTCCGAAGATCTGCCTTTACTTCTCTCCGCCTACTAAGAATGAGTAACTCTCGTGAGTCTCACTTTATTCTCCGCGACTCAATTTCGAATTTCGAATTTAGAGCTTCGGGATGAAGAGGGGCACCCACGAAAAAAACGAATGCAGATCCCAGTTCCCAAGTCACCCGACCGGATATACAGCGGGTTGGAAAAGAACGGTGAGGGAAGGTATGTATGTACAATAAGTAAGTAAGTAGAGATGAGGGGGCGGGTATAGATGTATAGAGGCCAAGAGACTCAATACTTAATGAGGCAAGTAGCAACCAACCAACCAACCAATTCCGATCAATCACCCTCCAGTAGTCTTGATTCTTAACTAATTGCTTAGCAGTCAGTAAAGTCCTGATCCGTCCTAATTGGGCCTCCCCCTTGGTTGGTATCAATCACCCCTACTTGGTACCAGTATACTATTCTAGCTGTAAAAGAGAAAATCAACGTGTCGTACTAAGCTCTAATTTAGGGGGGATATTGCAAATCAGGTTCCTTACTTATTATATAGTATACTTACTTACTTTGGTGAGGTTCCTAGTAGAAGTAGAAGTATTAGTATTAGTACTGTTACAATTAGCACGGATACAGGCGTGGTAACGTTGACGCACTCACTATCTTCTTTCTTCTTTTCTTCTTTTTGCTCCCCCAATATCGAGGGTATACAAAAGAAAGAAGTCGACTCAAAGAGGAACAAGAGAAACAAGACAGACAACAGGCAACAGGCAACAGGCAACACAAACCCTAGCTAGCCAGTCACTCACTCACTCAACACCTAATTAAGTACTTATACGTGTCTATCTATCACCTATCAATTCACCCTGGTCATCCGTAGTCCGCAGTAATCGTAGCTGTGCTAATCACACAGGCATACTACATACTACATACAATACAATACGTGTTTTACATGCAAATAAGTATGATATGATAATACATGCACATTGATACGCTACGATACGACAGGAGCAAAGACGCCAGGCGGAAGCAAAAAAGGGTCCCCTCGTTATAAGTCAATTACCGTCCAAATCGCAATGCAACTTCATTTCCTCACCCCCTTCCCAATCTTTGGTAAGTGATATAATCCAAAGTTTCATTTCAAGTCCCAATCTCAATCGTCTATTCTCTGATCCAATTGTTTTTCTTCGTTACTTTATTAACTGAGTTGCT
The DNA here is from genome assembly GCA_002287475.2 of Pyrrhoderma noxium. NCBI lineage: Eukaryota > Fungi > Basidiomycota > Agaricomycetes > Hymenochaetales > Hymenochaetaceae > Pyrrhoderma > Pyrrhoderma noxium. The sequence goes on from CM008261.1 coordinate 1,003,829, forward strand.
CTCTCCCCTATATCCCTACGGTTATCAAGTAACTAACTGACTGGTTGTTAACTTCAAACTAATCTTAACATTTATAACTAATACAAAGAGTATATAAAAAAGCATAGTACAAAACACCAAACTACCAACTTTCATCATCATCATTGTGATTTCTTGATACCAAAGCGGATTCTCCTCAATTCATCATCACCGAGGTCCATTTCTCCTTTCTCTCAGCCTTCTTCCCAATCAACGACAACAACAACGTCGTCGTCATCGTCATCACCATAACCAACACCAACCAACACCCCATCCCCAAACCCTCCGTCTTCATCCTAGTTTCCACCCCCAAATCCCCTCATCTCCCTCTTCCTCTTCCCCACATCAAGCACCAACACTCTGAACATACTCCTTCCTATAAAAGTTCGCATCCGTCTCCTCACTCCGGTTATACGGCGTCCACTTCGGCTCTTCTTTAAACAGCCGTAGAGCCGTAACAGCATTCCCTTCGTCCAGTGTGAAACGGTGGTAGATACCCGCTGGGAGGACGAGGAGGTCTCCGGGTGTTAGGTGGACTCGGATCCATCGGTCTGTGGAGAGTTCTGTGTTTGGGATAGGGTCGTATGGATGTATGTAAGTATGCGGATGTGTGTAGATGTATGTTGTGTTAAGTATGGCATGAAATAGCATATAGGGTATGGTATATGTGGTGGGTTGGTGTTGTGAATCAATTAGCGAAATTGAAGCAATGGAGAAAGAGAGCGGGACGAGACGTACCTCGTACATCGAAAAACCCAGAACCGTCTTTTATGTATCTTATTTCCTCATCTTCATGCATATGTCTATACCATCGCCACACCACAAAAAAACACACGAAAAGAACTCATATCAGTACACAATCAATTACTCTTCAAAGCCATGAAACAAAAAACGAATAGACAACTGCCAACCAAAAACTCCACACCCAAACCCAAAAGAAACAACGCCCCAAAACTCAAAAACTCAAAAAGAACGCAAAAACCACATACTCCGCAAAAAACATCTTCAACTTCTCCTCATACAGCTCTCCCAACCCTTCCTTCGTGACATGAATCGTATCCCGATTCTTATAACCCCTCTCCCGCGCAATTTCGTTGATCTTCTCGTCGTCGTCCGGGTTGGTGGGGTTGAGTGGGACGTGCCAGTAGAGGACGCCGAGGGCGGTGAGGGTGGAGGGGGAGACGGGTTCGAGGGAGTCGTGCGGGAGGCGTTGGTCGCCGGGGAGGTTGTCGTAGTAGTATGCTCGCATTTTGTTTTGTTTTGGTTTTGGAGGGCTTTCTGTTTCGTTTAGTTTCCTTTGTTTTTCCCTTGTCTTTTTGAGTTTATTTCTTTGTGTCCTTGGGTCAGGTCCTTGGTAAAGAATGGGTAAAGTGAAGTTGAGCGAGGGATGCACGCGGGGTGTGAGTGAGCGAGTGCAGAAGGACGTTGGTGAGTGTATGCGCCCAAATCAAGCAAACTGATCAATCAGTCAGTCAGTCAGTTATTTCCGAGACTGGTCCCCCCTCGCTCTCGCCACGCCACGCCATCCCGTCCCAGTCCATCCAAAACCCAAAAGCAAATCATGATGTCGCAATTTGTGATCTGATGACGCTCCCGTAAATAGCACAGCACATAAACGGAATGAGTCCGAGATTTACTTACTTACTTGTATTTACTAATGGTAATGGTATTTTAGTTGTTAGTACTATAAGTACTATCAGTTTTATTAGTTTTTTGTTAGTATTATACATTAGACAACGCAATACTTAATTGAAGTAAGTTACTGGGTCAAGACTTGAGACATGCTCATTGCACCAAACCTTACTTATCTTTTTTCTAGTCCTCAATCAGTTTCCGACTCCGACTCCGACTTCCATTATTACTATAACACAATTCATAACTCATAATTCAAATCCAAAAGTGCAACATATGATTCCCCGCATCTAAAAATTGCTTTTTTTTTTGATAATCCACACGGCCCCCTCATCCCATCTTCTTCTTCTCCTTCTTCTTTCCGAACTCTGTTTTCGCTTCGATTAAACTCCCACTCCTTCCCAAAAAAAAATTAGTGATTCCCGAAAAACTCGCAAACCTTAAGTAACTGGTCAACACTTCTAGACTAAGACTAAGACTATACACTATACACTATACACTATATACGATACACTATACACTACGGTGACCATTAGAATATAGTTTCAGCTTGAGCTTAAGAATTCGAAGTAAATAATACTCGCACTAGTAGTTCGTGGTCTTAGTTTAAGTTAAGGTAGTTAGTTAGTTATCATATATATATAGGAACTCTTAGGGTACTCCACTCCATTCAGCTGTACTTCACTTCACACAACTCACTCACCTTGACCTCTTCATCTTTTATATTCTGGCTTCTCTCCCGAGCGATCATGGTATGGTATAGTATTGTATAGTATTGTATGGGACGACCCTTCACACCCACACCCACACTCAACAAAAAGCTTTTATTTAATTAATAACTCCTCCCCTCCCCCCGGGTGATCTGCATGCACAAGACGCATATTCAAGTAATCAAAATACAAATGTACGGAATACGAAATATAAATGTATATCTATTACTTACTCACAGTATATATTTATCATTACTCATAAGGATATAATAAGAACAACTAAAAGGAACCCTTATTAGAATAACTACAAAAGACCTTATTACAACAGCTACAAATAAACATATAAATCCTACACCAGCCCGAGTTCGGTCTGGTCTAGTCTAGTTTAGGCCCAGAATAATCTAGACCAAGCCAAAATACTACTACTATACTACTATACTACTTTTATAAGTTGCGGATGCGGCGTTATATTAACTTCATCAACAGTAAAGCGTGAGGAAGGGAGGTGCGGGGATGGGTGCGGGTGTAGGTGGGTGGTACGAATGCAGGTGTATATGATGTCAGTGGCAGCGGGAGTGGTTCATCTACTTCCTTCCTAGACCGGGGGTTCTTCCCCGTCTCTGCGTTTCAGTGTCTGTCTGTCTTCCTGTCTGTCCGTCCGCCTATGGGTATGCATGTTCGTAGTTATGTGTGTCTGTCTGTAGGTAGTCGGGTATGTCTGTAGGTAGTAGGGTATATAGGTATGCAGGAGGTAGGCAGGTGTGTAGGTAGTATGCGGGTAGGTATGTAGGTATGTGGCGCATTCTCGTTGGATGAATTTGGCGTGTATCGTATCATATCGTATCGATGCATCGATAAACTAGTCTCTATAAACGAGGGAGCGGGGGAGGGGGCGGTGGGGGTAGGTCACCCGAGCTTGGATGGATCAAATAGATGTATATATCTATATATGTACATTCTCGCCGAAGGCGGAGGTGGAGGCAACGGAGTTGGTAGGGATGATGTTAACGGTTGGGATTACGATTATGACGATGCTGATGGTGGTAATGGCTAAGGAAGAAAGAGGGATAAATATAGAGAGATGGTCGGATAATCAAGAGAAGCGGGGGATGGGGGTGGAGAGATGGGAAATGGGGGGGGGGGTTAGGGATATTAAGTATTGGTATTTCATCTCTATCCTTCGGGGAAAAGAGTAAAGGACGAATGTGTACTTGTATCTAAATAAAAAAATTGAATATAGAAATAGGTAGGTATTGATATATGAGCGGACGGGGTCTCTTTAGAGATGAAAAGTGAGGTGAGCGTTGAACGTGGATTGGGCATGGATCAATTATATTAAGACTAAGGCATTGTAAGTCGAATGGTCGAAGGGAAAGGACTGGAATTACGAGAGTATGATATACGCTCATCCGTTTTGGATGATGGATAGTGTGCGTGGATTGTTGTGGGTATGAGATAAATATGAAGTTAGATCCACGATGTTATGGATAGTCGAACTGGGAGGAGGTAGTGATGGTGGATTTAGATCCGAGGTGATGCTAATAATAACTAATAATAATAACAATATCATCAATGGTGGTAAATCCGTACAACAACTATCAAGCGATTGCTATATTCAACCGCAGAGATCAAACAACTGTCCTTTATTTTCTGTAAACTTTGTTTCTTTGTTTAGCGGTGTATTGTAAGAGCTCAGGACGGTCGCTTCTAGATAAATTGAAAGTGTTCCCTATATCTTTAAGATACAGCCTATACTAAAGCATACATTCAATTATATTATCTCGTATTCTGACTAAAACTGAACCATACCTGAATGATGAGTGGGAGTGGCACCTTCTCTCGGGACCTAATGGATAATGGAAGGACGTACTCTGCGCTGAAATGTTTATTTATTTACGACGCTGACGCATCAATGAGGAGTTAAGTAAGATAAACATGCTCTTACTATGATTCCTTGCAACACTATCGTCGGTACTCATTATCCCCATCGATATCAGAGGATAAATTTAAAAAAATGATATTTGCTAGTAATACTAGAACCTTGGGTTGTTTCGCTGTTTATCAGGATACTTTAGTCCTGACTCACGTTATTGAGAATATAGACGCTCATATTGGTGTGCATTTGATGATGGCGACTCTGGGTTTTACACGGAACGCATAACTATGTAAAGAATAAAGGAAAGCGTTATAGTAAGATCCATTAGTCGCTACAGGTGAAGGACTCAAGTCTAGGTAGAGTTTGAGGTACGAGCTCCTATGGTTGTCAAAGTTTATTTACTTTTAAGACGAAAGAGAATCGTTGAGCTATGAACGGGGTATATTCACGTAAGTAGAAGTAAGCGGAACCAGAGCTTAAGCAGAAGAAGACATAGAAGTAGGTAGTCAGAGAAACAACTTTTCCATCTCCCGTAATCAAGACAATAACAGAAATCAAATTTCTATAAGCTGGGAGGTAAACTTGGTACGTCAGGTATGGTGATATCACCCTTCGATCCCCCATTGCTTCTCACAAACCCGTCTCGGACTTGAACACCCTTCTCAGATTCTAAGATGTTATACCGAGAGAAGACAGACATGAAACAGGATATAGGCCAAATTAAAGGTTTCTTTGCTTCTCTTTCTCTTTCTTTTCGTGTTTGCTTATGATATCATAGCCTTATGCTATGTTCATAATATTATAGTATTCGTATTCTAATTCCCATGGTCAAAAATGACTGATTCATTGATCGACTATGTACTTTTAATTGGACCTGTCCCCCAGGCGTGGGAGGGATCAAGAACTCAAAGGACGAAGAAAGAATCAAAGAAAGAAGGCGGGTGAAAGGGCAGAAGATTTGGGGGTATGAATGGAATGGACTGCACAATGCACGATGCACGCCGCACGCTGCATGATGCGTGATGCATGAACATGATTCGCAGGTATCAGTTAATAGTCAGCGTGCATAGCACATTGGTAATACATTAAGACAGTACGCGATAAGGAGTATATATATATAAGAATGAGCAGGGACACGATAAGCAATCCATAATCTCCTATATAACACTATTGAATGATGAATGGTGAAATGAATTAAGAGGGGGGTGCTAGTTGATGGGCTCAATTGATGGATTGATTGATTGGGTGCGCGGGAGCTTTTCACTTTCTAGTTTTACTGTTACTATTACTATTACTTCTATTAAGCGCCAGTGTATTGTAATGTTTGAATGTTTAGAATGCGACTGGGGCTTAAATGTGATACATGAACGGAGGCTTTTGAGTTTCTTTGGGTCTAAATGTCTATTATTAGTACTACTGACATATAGTGTTTGTTTTTGGGTTTATGGTATTTGAGAGTGCCCGGGTCTCTGTCTCGGAATTATGTATTATGTATTTTTTCCCTAACCCTTTATCACCCGACTCAGCGTCTTCCCGCATGCCTCCCCCCTGCTGCGGACCGACGGGCCAGAGAAAAAATGCAAGTGAGTGTGAGTGGGAAAAAGAAGAAGAAAGGGGATGGACGATGACGATGGTGGATGGTGGATGGTGGCTGACGATGACATCACATCAGACAGGCCTCTTGGTTGGGTCTAGTATCTGTTCTGTTGTTAAGATAACTATCTAAGCGGCTGACCCGAGAGAAAGAAGCAGAGAGGATGATGAAGAAGAAGAGAAAGAAGGAGACCGAAGACGTGCTGTACAAACGTGTGTTGTTTCTTTTGTCTATCTGCCTATCTTTGCTTATCTTAATTTCTGTTTGTTCGGGTTTGTGTGTTTGTATTTACTTGTATTTCTTGTCGTGTAAATTACTGAGCTGTCTTCACCTCATGCATCTATTTATTATCCACATCGCCTTGTAGAGAACAATAAGTCAATTTTGCTTTATATAAAGCGTACGTTCTAATGAGTAAAGGACAATAGTACGTGAGATTCTTCTGTACAGCAAGTACTACCCAATTTGTATCATTCTGCGGCCCTAGTATGAGGTACTACCCTTAGTCATATTTGAGTAAAGCTGTACTTGGAATTGAGATACACGTCATCTAAAAACTCACTTTTGGAGCATCAACCTTGAGGAAGGCGTTGTAGGGTGGCTCAACAATCAGCCTAGAACGGAGGCATTTTTTTAAAAAAAAGTGCTTAGACGGCGGGGAACATGCATTCATTCTCACGGGTAATAAAGAAAACCAGCTATCTAGCACTTACGAGATGCTATCTAACTTTGTGACGCTCTGCTATAGCTTTCAGGCGCTGATAACATATCTGATTGGACTGGTCGATAGAGTATCCTTGTATATTACCTAGTAATAGATGATGTTACCATAAGATTACTGTGAGACAATTTTAATTTCAATTGAGAGGCGCGTTACATAAACTGTACATGCTTAACTGTATGTAATAAGTCAGATAAAAGGTTCCTTTGAACCCTGGGAGTCTGGGTGGCATTATCGAGTTTGTAAGCATGACAATTAGCAGATAATTATCGTAATAATTATAAAATGATGGGTTATTAAATCGGAGATAGACGGACTGAATTGATATTATACTAACAAGCGATACACCCCATAACCATGTGTCCTTGATCTAACGATGGGAAGTGAGCGATGAGTGATGGTAATGATGATGATGATGATGATGTGAAGCCACACAACATACCACAACAGAGAGCACAGCACCGAATAGTAGAGTTGGCATCTCGCCGATCAAATTTCTTAATTTTTATTATACCACTGATTTAGAGTGAGTATAAAAATATCCACCAGCCGTGTAGCTACATCAGCTTACTAATAATAAATGCCGGCAGTAATTCCTGTGTTGCAAATACCTTGTTAGGCTAAAAATGTTATACTCGGCGTCGTTACTAACAGCGACGGATAACCGCAGCACGTAACTCAACTCCCTCCCACCAGAAATTAAGGTGAAAGTAGCAACAACAACGACGGCGACGATACCGACAGCCTAGAAGAATAAGCTTTCAGTTTACTGTACTTTAAAATTTCGAAACACACAAATAATTTGGTCTAGTTCTCTCTAGTCTAAACCTACTAAGGGTGGGAAGCTTCCGCATAGCATAGAATTTCTATAATCTGGTCGGTTAATCACCTTCCCCTGTGTGTTGTAGATCGCGGGTCGTGTGGACGGAGATTTCATATTCTGACGTTAGTCTAAAGTCCTTAAGTCAAGTCCGTCCATCCCGTAGTTCGTTTAGTGTTGGAGAGCGGGAGAGAAAGCTTGTTTGGTGCTTTCATGCACGAGTGACACACATAAACCGACGAATCAAGAGTCGGATTTTACACACACATACACACAACAAAATTACAAAGAAAAAGCTATCCCAACAGAAAACAAAAAGGAACAGGGGGAACAGGGCGGAACTTTTTCATGGAAGTACCAAGTACACCGACGACTTCGAGACGCAGTTCAGAACGCTTTCGGCTACACCACCAACAAGGTGACTTTTCTGTGACTTCAGCTCTAGACCTTACTGGTACGCCCACAGGTCTCGCTGCTACTACTCTGAGCCGGCCACCGAGTCCACTGGGTCTTGGTGGAGGTTTTACTGCTTCTGCTTCTGCTTCTGCTTCTACTACTCGAGGTTCTACATCTACTTCTAGCAGCAATAATACTATAAGCATCGCGCAGGACGGAAGCGTTAGTAGGAGACGGTTGAGTTGGGGGAGAATGGAAAGGCAACATGTGGATATTCTTAACGACCCGTTACGTCTCGATACTTCTCCTGTTATTACCACCTCTTCTGGAGGGATGAAGATAAACACGATGAACGCCCCTACCATATCCACTGCTGGTGCTGTTACTACAACAACTGCTGCTGCTATAGAAGATTTCGATACACTAGATACGGACACTCCACATGAAGAAGACGCTCTGACTCGTGGACGGTTCTTTAATGAATCGGGCAATGCGTCACAATCTTCTTTAATAGCTGCTTATAGAACAAAATCTCGAACGTCTTCGGAATATGATGATATCGGTCTTGACGACGACGAGGTCCGACTAACGTCCTCCTCTGCCATGCCTTCTGGTCGGGATAAGAGCACGTTGACATCAAGTAACTCATTATTGCTATCTTCTTCTTCCCATGATGGTGCTGAAAGGACACCTGGGAATAGACGCAAGAGCGTGCGTTATAGCACCGCGCCTAGCACGGCTGAGAGGATACGTTCTGTAAAACGTAACCTAAGACGCATGTCTTTGCGCGTAGTTAACATTGCGAGCGCTGGGCTTGAGGAAAAGGCGCGTGGGATTCGGCTGCAGGATGATGACGATGTGAGTGATAATGAGGGTTATTATCGGGAGGAGGGAGGACGACAACGGCGAGAACGAGAACGGAAGCGGACTACTATCCATGGGAAGGAACGAGAACGCGCACGCGCCGACGGACAGGAATATGAACAGATAGATGAAGACGACTTGCCTGACCTTGGAATACGGATGCCCATTCGTGGCCGTACACTTGGGTTCTTCGGACCGACAAGTAGTGTACGGCTTGCTATGTTTCGCTTCCTCTCATACACGTACGTATTATTTTCTCTTTACTTCCGTATGTATTTATTTGTTTGGTCCATTTTTTCTTTTCTTTTCGTGTTTACCTTAAATTTCATATTTCTTCACATTTACCCTTCCTTTTCTTTTATGTATTATTCTATTCTTTTAATGGCCCTCTTTCTTGACGCGTGCGAGGCGCGTGCTAGCTTTTCAGGACTTTTATATATATGTTGCGAATGGATGTCCTGCTTTTCTTTTTTCTGTCCTTTTTTCTTTTGTGTGCAGTGGTCGCTGATACATGGCCGCCCTCCCTAGCTGGACCGAACCGACTATACTCATACTTATCGTCTTCAATGCTATCGTCCTCACCATCCAAGCCGCAAGATCCTTTACCCTCCCCGACGCCGATGATGGCTCTGGCTCTGACCCTCTCCCCAACCCTGTCCACGGCTACTTTCAGGCTTGGGAGGATTATGCGTTATTTATATTATTTATCATTTTCACGTAAGTCAATGCACGATTCCTCCCCCTTTACCCGCAGCTGCACCCCGTGCATATATGGTGTCTATCGTTAACGTTACAAAGACTGATGTGTGCCTTTATTTGACTGTATGATCCAGACTAGAAGCATTTGCACGAATTGTAACGACTGGTTTTCTGTTTGATCCTGAAGTCCATTTCTCGGAGTTGTATAGAAATTTGTTTGCCTTTGAAGCGCCAATTATTGCTCGGGATACTCAAGTGGGGGGCTCACTCAACATGTCTCAATCTAGTTCGTTGGCGTCGAGTTTAACGCGGAATTCGAGTCAACGTTCGATACGGAGATCAAATTTTAATAGCGTCTTTCATCAATTACGGGAAAACATCCGAAAGCCATTTGCTTTGGCACACTCCTCACCACCTGCTCCTTTACCGTTTGATAACTCTGTGACACTGGAAGCGGCTCAACCGCAATCTCGGCAGAGGGGTAGTGGGATGAGTGGAGGTGGGAACGGGGGCGTATCGACGATATTACAAGAAAAGTCAAATGGGACTGCTACTCCCTCGGCACATTCGACTTCTGATACACTCCATCAGGTTGTGCCTCCGCCTCATCATGTTCTGGATCCTCGAGATACATCTAAGCATACATTCTTCGCGCGGGCATTTAGAAGTGCCTCCGCGGAAGCTTTTGATGACGCAAATAGGCCTGGACAACAGGGACAAGGACAAGGAAAGGAATATCTCGGGTTACCGTTCCGTTTGACGGTATATACGGCACAGGAACATACAAATCGAAACGTACCGTACTTGAGGCATTCCTGGAATCGGATTGATTTTATTGCTATTATTGCTTTTTGGATCACGTTCTCACTCGCACAGTCGGGCGTAGAGCGTAGTGAGAGGAAGCATATTGCAATTTTTAGGGCGCTTAGCGTATTGAGGACTAGCCGGCTGTTAGCTATTACAAGTGGTACTACCGTATGTACTTTTTTTCTTCCTTTGGCTCATCCCCGAACTTCCATTTCCTCCTTTCCTCCCTCCTAATTTCGCCCCCTTCCCGCTCTGTATTCTCCCCCTTTTCTCTATTTCATTATTTTCATAGGTATTTACTAATATGCTAAAACTCCCGCTTGGGAATCATACCTTATTTCAAAACAGACTATAATGAGATCTTTGAAACGTGCGCGGCCCCTGTTGACGAATGTAGCTTATTTTGTACTGTTTGCAATGATTCTTTTCTCGTGAGTAACAAAGTTTTCTCTTTCTTAGCTTACCCTACATTCTTCTGTCCTTCTTTTCTTCTTAATGAACATGAGGAAACCGGGCACCTTTATTCTACTTCTACTTCTATTTTTATTCTGCCTTTTTTCGATTCGGCCCTTTCTGTATCGGAAAGAAAATTATTTTTGCTGATCTCGTGTTTTGATTTTTTCGATTACGTTTAGGGTTATCGGGATACAGTCATTTAAGGGATCGTTCCGACGTTCGTGCTTCCTCGGTGATATACAACTTAGTCAGAGGTGCGGAGCGTATATCGATAGTGCCTCTTTGAATGTTACGGGTTATGTGACATTAGAAGGGTTTACAAATCCTTCTACAAAGGGCTATGTTTGTCCGCTGGGACAAGTTTGTAAGGTAAGATTTTGGAGTCTTTTTTGTGCATAAGGAACTTGGGCTAACGTAGAAATGGGATTTCTTTTCCTCTCTACTGCGCTTTTATTTTTGAAACCTGGGGGATTAAATGAAAAATAGGAGTTGGATAACCCAAATTCGAACATACAGAGTTTCGATACTATATACCTCGCTGCTCTAGAAGTTTTGATTGTTGCTTCTGCAAATGGTGTAAGTGATACTTCATTCATTTCAAGTGTCATTGGACGGTGTATCTGAAACTTGCCCTTTTTCTCCCAATTTCCTCTCCCCCATTTGGTATTTTTATATATGTTTTTTTTTTCTTCGGAATAATTGAACGTGCGGAATATGGTAGTGGGCACCGATTATGTATGAAATGATCGACGCAGAGTTCTTTGTGTCATGTTTCTTCTTTATCGTGCTTATTATTGTATTAAATTTTTGGCTGATTAACCTGTTTGTTGCTGTGATCACAAACACGTTTTCAGCTATCCGAAAGGATACGCAGAAGAGTGCGTTTGGGGCTGCACCGTGAGTAAACTTCATTTTACATGACACACTATCCGCTCTGTGATGCGTCTGGTGTTTTGCGTATGTTTACTGATGAAAAGAAATATCGAAAATTTTTTACACTGGCGACTTTGCCGACCATCTTTCCTCCCCCCTTCCGACTTTGGGTTGATGATACTTCCCGGGAAACCTCCTGTTCCTTTCGTTGTTTAGATTGGGTCCAATTGTCACCGAGGATGACGAGTATAGTGTTCTGAATGGCCGAACTCCCGGGACGAATAGTCTCAAACTATGGTATGACCGAACCAAATGGATTTGGGTCCTCTTTGCCCTAGCTTCTGTCGTTCTCCAAGCCACACGTTCAGCAGAATCCTCAGAAGAACACCTTCATATCCTAGAATACGGTGAACTTGCCCTCACGTTCCTGTTTGATATTGATATCGTATGGAGGTTTTTGTCGTATTTGCCGCTATGGAGAACTTTTTTCGAGCATGGGAATAACTGGTTGGATTTGTTGCTTGCTGTTGCGAGTACGATTATACAACTTCCGGTTATTAGAGATTCGGATGCGTATCCTTGGTTGACGATCTTTCAGCTTGCGAGGTTTTATAGGGTTATACTGGAGGTGCCGAGGATGCGTCCGCTTTTGGTAAGTCCGCACGTTTCATTTATTGGGGGGAACAGTGCAGTTTTTTTTTGGTGCATGAAATGTTGATGTCTTTTTTTGATGATTTTTGTAGCTTACAGTATTCGGAAATCTTTATGGTCTTGTTAACATGTCTTTGTTCCTTATTCTTGCGAATTACCTTGCGGCACTTGTAGCGGTACAGTTGCTACGGGGGGATATGTCGAGTTCTGACAATATGAACTTCAAGGAGATTTATAATTCATTCCTTGCTATGTATCAGGTATGAGAATTATATTTTCTGTATGGGAATTGACAGGTTGTATTGACACTAAATGCAACAGATATTCTCATCAGAGAACTGGACGGATATCCTTTTTGATGCGTCTGTGGCCGAAGTGGAGTTGGGGCAGTCAGCACTCATAGCGATTTTCCTTTCCTTATGGTTCTTGTTCGCAAATTGTAAGCACCTTAACGAATTAATGAAATCTCTTTTCATTACTAACATACAAATAATTTTACTTGCTACGCCCTTAAAGTCATTTTGTATCAGCTGTTCATTGCTGTTATCAATGAAAATTTTGATGTTGCTGAGGAACTTAAGAAAGGAAAACAGGCTACGGATTATTATGCGACTCAGCAACCCGTTAATGCTTCTCCGCCGTGGTTGAGAAGATTTAATCCTTATCGATGGTTCAAGGCCAACCCGAAGTCTATCGCTGTTGAGAACTTGCCTTCGAACCTTATCTTACCAATGCAGAAGGCTGTTATTGAGGATAACTCGTTCATGGCTGATCTGACTGGTGGCAAGGTATGAATGATCTATCCCTTTTTCCTGCACTGTAAGGAGGGATATTAATATGGTTGTTTTGAATTTTAGGCGAAGCGGGAAAAAAGCTTGGTAATGGGACACTATTCTAAGAAATCTATTACTGCTTTGCAGAAGCTGTTTTCTGGAGAGTCGAAGACGAACGATGTCCCACTTGCAACATTAAGATCAGGAAAACGTGATTCTGTAGCGCCTCAAAACCCGAATGATGAAGAGCTTACGAGACATCTGTGAGTATCTTCATAATAATTCTTCGATCATCCAGTTTGAACTTAGCTAATTTATTGGGATCGTGTAGGGAATTATTGGCGGGGTTCAATACAGACGCACAAATTTCGCAAGATATTAATGATGTATTGTATGAACGAAGAGCGCAGAAAGCCGATTTTATTAGGGCCCATCCATCTTATGATAAGACTTTCTGGGTGTTCTCTCAGAAGAGCAAGATCCGACAGTTTTGCCAACTGCTTGTACAACCCGCTAATGGTGACCGTATCTTTGGTCTACCTCATTCGCCAATCGCACATTCTATCTTTCAGCTCGTACTCCTACTTACTGTTATCGGAGGTATTGTGACTGAGGCAATCGCCACGCCTGTTTACCGGAGAAACTTCTATGCTGAGCATGGACAAATTAGAGGGTCGTGGTTCGATATCGCAGAAACAACTTTTGGACTCATACTTTTTGTGGAATTTATCATCAAACTTATCGCTGATGGGTTCTCGTTTACGCCTAATGCGTATATTCGAAGTATTTGGAACGTGTTGGACTTCTTCATTCTTATTGGACTGATAGTGAACGTTACTACCAGTTTGATATTTATTGGAGGGTTAAGTCGGTTTACGAGGTCTTTGAAAGCCCTTCGAGCTTTGAGGCTTATAACGCTTATTGAGAAGATGCGTTCGACGTTCCAGTCTTTGATTATTTCTGGAGCACTTCGGATTCTAGATGCCGCTATGTTGGCGATACTGTATATGATTCCGTATGCCGTCTGGGGACTCAATATCTTCCACGGATTATTAAACGAATGCAACGATACGGGCTCATCCATATCTGCTTTAGGACAGTGTATCAACGAATTCGAGAATTCTGTTGTGGGGGATAACGGCGACTATCCGTTTTTGGCACCTAGAGTTTGGGATAACCCAGCGCCTTCGACAAAATTTTCGTTTGATAATTTCAGGAGTTCGCTGTTGATTTTATTTGAAATTGTCTCGCTTGAAGGATGGATTGATGCGATGAATGTGGCTACTTCGGCAGTTGGGATTGATTTTCAGCCTCAGACTAATTTTAGTCAGGCGAATGCGATTTTCTTTTTGATTTATATTCAACTTGGAGCTGTTGTTATTTTGACCTTATTTATTAGGTGGGTATTTTTCGGTGCCTTATGTTTGACTAATTGACTAACTGACTGATTTATTAATTAGTATCATTATCGGAAATTTCTCTTCAAAGGCTGGCCTTGCGCTTCTTACCAAAGCGCAGCGTGAATGGATAGATCTTCAGAAACTAATTAAACGACAAAGACCCTCGAACCGCCCGAAGAAAAGACCAAAATCGTCTATAAGGGCTTGGTGTTATGATAGAGCTGTACATAAGCATGGATGGTGGTCGAGGACGATGACTTTCTTGTTTATAGTCCACATTGCCGCTCTTATGTGAGTTATCCTTATTTGTTTATATCAAAGGTATTTGAGGTTTATGATAACAATTTTTAGGTCACAGACATTATCGACTCAGAGTGCTGTGGATCAATTAAGAGGTAATAATCTAATTCGAATTTTTATGAGTATTTGTTAATTTAAACAACTTTCAACATTTTCAGATAGCTGGTTCCTTGCGATCACCCTTATTTATGTTATAGATATAGTTGTACGATGGTTTGGCCTTGGTTTCCGTAGCTTTAAGGCTAATGGATGGAATATTTTTGATGTCATTGTGGCTGTTGGAGCACTAACGACCACAGTTATCGACCGTTCCGGATCACAAAGTTTCTTGATCGCTCAACTTCAGAAGCTTTTCCTTGTCAGCATAGCCTTTAAACTAGTCCAGAGGACGAACAGTCTTAATCAGCTGTTCAAGACGGCAATGTGCGTACTTATATCAATATTATCTAATATTTCTCCTTTCTTTATTGGCGGAGTACCCGAGGTAGTTAATACTTTATTTTGCTATTTTTAGGGCAAGTCTACCCGTGATTCTGAGCCTTTTGGCACTCTGGTTCATCATCTTCCTGTTCTTCGCCATTCTTTTTGTCGAAGTTTTCAGTTTGACAAAATGGGGTTCGGCCGAAACGTACACACAGAATTATAGTTCTCTAGGATCCGCTTTAGTGATGCTTGCATTCATGAGTACTGGTGAAGGGTGGAATGAATACATGCATAACTAGTGAGTAGCCTCAATTTCTATTTTGTGGTAGCCTGAGAAGTCTTTAATACTAATGTACCACCCTCCTTCGGCATATAATAATAGTGCAGTAGAGTATCCGCAGTGCACCCCTGCTGTAGATGATGCATCGGATTCCGATTGTGGCAGTAAAGGGTGGGCATTTACCTTGTTTATTGCCTGGAACCTTCTCAGCATGGTAAGTGGACAGACAACTTTCAGGGGAGAAGTTCATTCATCAATTTTAATACTATACTAGTACATCTTCGCGAATATATTCATTGGTAAGTTCGATATTCTAGCTTCGATCTTTAAAAAATTGTTAGGTCGGTAAGCTGATAGTTTTATATGAACAGGTGTTGTCGTCGAGAGCTTCTCCTACGTTTTTCAACTCGTTGGAGGAACGAGGTCTATCACCCGTGAGGAAATGCGTGCATTCAAGAAGACTTGGGCGGAATTCGCCAATCCCCGCACAGGATACTTAGAAAAGGGGCAATTGATTCCGTTTCTCGGCGTAAGTCCTTTCCCACTATTCATTAGTATGATTCTTTAGGGGGGTATATAGACCCCTCGAGGTTCTAATGTCGTCATAAATATATATATACAGAGACTCAGTGGTGTCTTCGAAATAAGAATTTACCCAGCGGAATATAGCATCCATAATCTTCTATCTGCTTCTCGTTCTGGTTCGACTTTGAACTTGCCTTCGAATGATTATAATCAATGGATTGGTCCTCCTTATCCTCATCCTCATTCTCACCCTCAAGTCGTTGATGGTATTAATTTGACGAAGCTTAATGGGATACTTAGTGGACTCGATAATAATAAGATTCGGAAAAGGCGAACTTTGTACGCGAGGATGTATAATGAAGCAATGATTTCTCAAGAACCGGGAAAAGGGATATCGTTTACAAATATGTTGCTTATGCTTGCACACCATAAACTTATCGACGATCGAGAAGCTTTAGGGTGAGTGAGAATTAGAAAATGATTTGGATTTTTCGCCCTTCTCCCTTTCTCCGAGCTATTTTTTCAATAAATTTCTCCCACGCATGCCTAGTTTGCTGATTTTTTTGGATATTTTGCTTACTCTTTTTAATCCTTTTTAGGCTAAAGGAACTCGTGACAAGGACGGAGATAAATAAGTTTGTCAACGATTTAGTTAATTTGGATCGTGTGCGGTCATTATTGAAGACGATATATCACCGACGCCGGTTCCGTGCGTATCTGGAAGAAAAACGTCGTCAGCAGATGTTTGATCAAGGTGAGAAAATCTATTATTATTATTTTCTATACTTCCTTTGCCCTTGCCCCTTCCCTTCGGAGGGACGGGTGAAATGTGAACGGGAAAAAATGAAATGAAAACCTCGTGCCGGAAAGAATTTTGGTTAGGCTGACTAAATATGGGTTTAATTTTACAGAAATTCCGGCGATTGTTGTTGAGGATATGCCTACTACACCACCTGTAAAGACTCGAGATATTACACTTGCAAATAGAGATTCGATGGGTTTCTTTGGTGGAGACTCGACGCCATCTCCTTCTCCGTCTCCATCACCATTTCATTCCCCAGAGTTATCATTCAGTCTTGATTCTCCGTCGAGGCACGGTCGAGGCCTTCAGCGGAATAGAAGAGTCAGTGATGCGAGCATGTTATCAACTGATCTCGGATACCAATATCCGTAAGTCCGATTCTTTAATTATTTATTTTGTTTCCCTGCCTTGTCAGGGACAAAAGCTACGTGTACGTGAATAATACTAACTGTCATTCTTTTTCCACTTCTTTTTTTGTAAAAAATGACATCGACATTATCAACAATGCTCAAACTTCTACTTTCATTTATTCTTGGACGTCCTCGGGAAAAATAATTAGAATTGATTCTCCGAGGGTTTCTCATGACGGGAATGAGGAGGACCCTCAAATGATACTTTCCTCGTTGCAGAATTCAATGTGGGGAGGTAAGTGACCGACCTGTTTGATTGATAAGTTCTATTATTAACTTTTTCTCCCTTTTCCCCCTCTCTTTTTCCCTTCAGAATTGATGTTGGAAGCCGCTGAAGACCACGACTCGACACATACACACCACTAACGCCTTTCCCGCTCATTTTAATATGATTTTTCATTTTCTCTCTAAGCGCTACACTCTACACTATGAATTCTAGACACTCTTTTTCTATGCTTTTTTGTACTGATCTGTCAAATATGCACTTCTCTTCTTTTTCTTTCTTTCTTTCTTTGGCTATAGGGAGGGCATAGAGTTTATTCTTATTACAGTTTCTTTTTCTCTCTTTCTCTCTTTTTCTCTCATATTTGGACGGACTACTCTTTTCTTCTCATCTTCATCTGTTATGCAAAGCAATGGATTCTCCTTTTCATCATCATATAATTTCTTCTTTTATTTATTTCTCTTCTTCCATATTATGCATTCCGTAGAGACAACAGCATGTTTACATATGTTACTATAATTTGTTAACGAGCTACACACAAATACTTGAAACTCATATCATATGTAGATTGTAGAAGAGGGACAAAAGAAAGAAAAATTGTAACCTGATACATACAACATGCCAAAGGATACAACAAATTGAGAGAAAGAGAACACTATGAAAGAAACAATACAAATGAGGACATAGAAGGAACGAAAAAAGTTAGGCAGGGTAGGTAGGTAATATGTATGTAGGCAAACAGGAGACTGTAAAGCTATTCCCTTCTTTTTTGTGTTAATGAACTAAACTAAGCACCACGGGCTGCACTCCATTTGCCTCTTGGACGCCATGCTCCCTGTTTGTTGCTAGTAACAGTCTGGAAACCATCGTCGTCATTTGCCTTTGGAGTTTCAACAACGGCGGGGGAAGCAGGTCTAACAGGTGTATTTGTGCCCGATCCAGCACCTCCACCAGTAGCCCTTGCGGCCTCACGTTCTCTCCATCCACCTCCAGCAGCCCCTCCTCTCCTGAACGCTCCGGGAACGTACTTCCCACCAGTAGGAGCAGAGGGTGCAGGACTATCTGGTGGAGTACTTCCAGCACCAGCTGCGGCAGTCGCAGAAGGTGCTGTTCTCCTCCAAACACCTCCGCCAGTAGACTCGCTCTTTGACGTTGTAGACTGTTCCAAATGTCTATTTTGACGACGAGCCTCAGCTTCTTCTTCACGCTGTCTTTGTCTCTGTGCGGCCTCAGCGGCAGCAAGTCGTTCTTCCTCACGTTGTCGACGGACTTCAGCCCTCTTCGCTTCCTCCTCTCGTTGTTTTTCTTCCTCTGCTGCTTTTGCGGCCGCTTCTTCTTCCTCGCGTCGTTTTTCTTCTGCAAGACGTTCTAAAAGTTACAAATAAAGCAAAAGAAAAAAGAAATTCGTATTAGATGAATTGACCGATAACCATAAATTATCTTTTTACAAAATACGAAGACGTTCTTACCTTCTTCAAGACGAATACGCTCTTCCTCCTGTTCACGGTGAATACGCTCCTCTTCTTCCAAACGATGGCGCTCTTCTTCACGAGCCTTGAGTACAGCTTTCTTACGTTTTTCTTTCTCTTCCGTAATCTTACGTGCAGCCTCTTCATGCTTCTTGGTAAACTCTTCACCACGTTTGCTGATGTATACCTCTCGGCGTTCTTTGTATTCTGCCATCATGCGTGATAATCTACGTTTGGTATCAAGATCTTGTTGGTGAGCCAATTTGGCACCCTCGATACGGTCAACTTGTGAGGTTTCGTGTGCTTTGCGGTCCTCTTCTTGTTGACGTTCGTAATCTTGTGCCAGAAGAGGACGCTCTTCCTTGCGGAATGCTCGTTCTGTGTGATCCAAGCGCTTGGAAATGATTCGGAGTCTCTCAGTCAAATCCTTCTTCTCTTTCTCAAGTTGTCGGACTTGCAACCTGACAAGATTATCCTTGTTGAGATCACCGAGATCCTAAAAAAAAAGTAGGTCAGATAAAATTGAACTTCCTGTATGAAGCTTTTCTCTAGAGAACTTACATCGACGTCAACTTTGAGAATATTCTTCTCTTTGAGTTCCTGAGCAAGGCGACGTGCTTCTTCCTTGTCAATATTTTCACGATCGCGACGAATACGCTCCTCCTGTTTACGGCGCATATCCTCCAATGCTCGTCTAGCAGCCTCATCCTTCTCACGACGGCTAGCTTCCGCACGACGACTTGCCTCCTCCTTCTCCTTGCGCACGCTCAACTCGGAAATGAGCTCCCTACGTCTTGCGACAATAGAACGGCGTAATTGCAACGCCTTGCGCTCTGCATTAGCAGCAGCAACAAGAGCAGCAACTTGTGTGGAGATATCCTGGCTAGCAGGCGGGGAGGCGAAATCGCATTCAAAGCATTATGCAAGCACGTAGCCATACTGCTGAGACGTGTGCGTACAAGGTCAGCTGCGGAAAGTTGAACACTCTTGTCCAAAGCTGCGGGAGCGGGTCCTGCACCAGCGCCGCCAAACGCTTCATCGAGGAACTCAAGGCTTCCTGATGCGTGATCGATGCGCACACGCAAGTCTCCACGACGAGCACAACCGATAAGGTAGGACTCGACTTGAGATGGTTCGTAAGCACCCTCAAAGGAGCCTTGAAGGGGGGCTACCAATTCGAGAAGACGGGAAATATCCATCGTGGTGTATACTTGAGCGAGCTGAGAGAGGAGGCGGGAAAGCAATGCACGTTGGAGTAATGGAAGATATGATGCGTAGTTGGGATCCGAAGAAAGCTCCTTAAGGAGGGGAACAACAGAGCTACAGAGTGATAGTGGGTCAAATGTAACTTCCAAGATATCATAAAGACGTTTGACGACTTCAGGGGAAAGCTTCAAAACATGACGAGATAACTAAAAAAAATCCCAAATTAATCGAATAGTTAACAAAATGCATTATAGTTGTACTTACAGCTTCCTTTAATAAACCAGTACGAGTTGGTGTTTTTGATAAACCAAGCAAGGCAGTAAGACGTGCAGTACGAGTCTTTCCCTCTACTTCCTCAGATTCTTGGCCAACGGGAACAGCGAGAGCACTGATCAAAACTTGTCCAGCCAACCTGCTGAGTTCCTCATCGGACTTGCCACCATTAGTCCTGACGATGGAATAATAACGAGCCCAAGCTGCAGCATGGAACAAGGCGTTACCACTAGTGAGGAAGATTCGTGTAAGCTTTTCATAGTAGTTAGCCATCATCGCCGGGCGAGGGGCCTTCTTCGCCATAGTCAAAAGATTATGGATATCTTCGACAGAACGGAAAGCCTCCTGCCATAACTCCAACTCTACAGAGGTATTTAATTGGGCGAAACGAGTCTCCAAATGATGTTGTAAAGTATCTGCATCAGCAAGGTTGATAGAATGAGGTTGATGAGAGTATTTAGCAACATTTGCGAGATGCAAACGGAGTGTTTCGCACAAGCGCCTAAATTCGACTTTACGTTGGTGCTTAAGGCAGAATTTGAAGGCTTGCTGAGCTATTTGCTAGTAGTTGTCCAAAGTCCTAAGCGCATATATTGACCTATGAATGTTATAAATGCTTACCTGGTAGATGCCTTCCAATCTAGCATTATTTTTAAGTGTTTCAAGGGCAGTACGGTAGCTCTCCCACAAAAATTTGAGCCAAGGAGTAACAAGGGCTCTATCCGTCCTATCCTTATTTTGATCTCCGCTGACTGCACCTAGCAAGATGCTTTCAGGAGTTTCACTTGCTTCGAGATCATCTACATCTACCAGAGCAACAGCTTTCTCAGCTTTCTCCTGTGCCTCTTGAACCTTAGCATCTGCGAGAGCAACGAAGCGTTTGATGACTACTTCAACAGAGCCGACAGATGTGTTTTGGGCAATGTTCTTATATTGCATCAGCCCTTCTTTTGCGGTGCGTCCCTTGCGCATATCGACACAGAGTTCGATGAAACGGATCATAATGGGCTCGAGAGATGCAAGGGGGGTAGAACGGAAACGTTTCGAGGAGAACATCTCCGTGAGGGACTGAAGGGCAGCATGAGCTTGCCCGACAGACACAAGGCCCTCAGCCTGCTTCAGGACTGTTTCTGGTTTTGAATAGGGAGCCATGATCTATTGATGATGGAAAGAGAAAAGTACAGAGACTTTTTTGTATGTTACGAGTTGTGGCGATGATTCGCAAAGAACTAGATTTCTGACACGCAGATATTTTTGAAGAGTTCCCCTTTGGCTGATTTGATCACGACGAGCGTGTCGTTAGCAGCGACGAGAGCAACACCACAGACGTCGAGCACGGCGAGGACGGGCTGTGGGCGTTGTGATTACTCAAAAACAAAATAAGGTTTGGGATTGACGGTACGGTGAGAAATTTTATACAAATTCAGAAGTATATATAAGTACATGTAACGTCCAGATACGCATAACCAACAATTAATCTTCTTATTGGTTTTGCGCATTATGAATACATTCTGATAACAAACCCTCTTCGTTCAAAGCCGTTAAAAATGCTCGTATAAAGGGATCGTAGTCATGGGTTCTCTTTATGTTCTCGTTCTGTTGTGGACGTCTCAGTTTATCTACTCCTAATACGAGGAATACAAGAATTAATACCTGTATCTGCATAGCTTCCCGAATTTCCCCTTCTACTGAAGTCTTGGCTGATAATAACTTGTCAACGCAGGTTTTCCACGTGTCAATAACTTGTTCTCCCGGCATATTCATAATAGATACTTTGGTGTTCATTGCCTGAAGTCCAAAGTCTCTCGCAAAGGTTTTCCCATAGGTGGTATTAGTTGTCATTGGGTATATTGCTTCTACCTGTTTCAATCGAACCTGATCAATCTGAAAGAAATATCATCAATAAGTCAAAGTCTCTTCTAAAAATAAAAGCCAACCTTTTCTTTCCAGTCATTACCATAAATCTCGGTCAATTTCTCTTCTAATGCTGCTTTCTGTCTTTTCAGAAGCTCAAGTTCGTCACTTTTCTGTTCATATTGATCTGGGACGATGGCAAGTAGATTAAATTGGATATTTCCTTGATTTTCCATCCCTTCCAGAGAAAAATCTGTAATGGCTCCATATTTCTCCATTTTGAGTCGTAGAACTGGCCGAACAATTTCTTCCCAGCCCTCCGTATTATCTACATCTGCCGAATCTAATTCCCCGACTTCGAGGGGCGCACTTTTCATACCATCAAGTTCCCAAACTTTACCGCGAGCCGGGACATATCCTATAAAATGGAAGGAATCCACTTTTTCTCCTGCATCAGTCGATTTCCTCTTCTTGCTACTTGATACGTTAAGTCCAAGTCTTCGCCTCTTTGTTGGTGCTTTATTTTCCATTGAAGCTTTGTGTGTCGTTTTTGTTAGAGAACTAATTGATCCCCATAGGTCTGCCGGTCTAATATACTATAAGCATCAAAGAAATTTCTTGGAACTCTGGGACTTCATACCTAGCTAAAGAGTTCTGTGTTTCCCGGATCAATTTAGAATTTGAGATGGCTAATCCCCTCATCTATATATTAATTAGTATCCAAATTACTAAATTGTTCACCCTTCTAAAGTACCTTTGGACTCATGTCAATCGTTTCAGACCTGAAAAACTCAAGCTCAGAGCCGAGTTCAATCTCCGGGACATTTAACAATACATTGAGAATAGCCAGCGATGCACACGCATCATCAATAAGTTGATTAGCAAACCAGATCTTATTTTTAGTTTCGGTATCGAGGGAATTAGATGTATGATGTTTCTCGTCTCGCCAAGTAAAGCAGAGAATAAATCCTTTTGCCTTGATTTGATTCGAGATATCATAGACTTCTGTTACCTCAACTCCCTTTATACCAAGCTTTCGTATCAAACTTGTAAACACCCCTTTGTCAATGTTATTTATGGTTAATATGAATTCGCGTTGTAAGGCCATTAATAAACGAACCAGGATCTGATTCGACTACGGCGAATGGCCCCCAACGAGATCGATTTCATCCCTGTGTGATTGTTCATCATTTCGAACGTACATAATGCGTATAAAAACAAAGGGGAGGTTGTCGAAATAACAATAACGCGTGGCTTTAATTTAAGAATCCACCAGCCCTGGGAAATCGTTACCAGATAAGGGATAAAGCTGCGCAATTAGGCGATGCTTCACTTTCCCGTCTTGACGAGGTTAACATAACCCAAGTAGGTTACTTACTTTCCAAAAAAATAATCAACTTTCCTCGATGTCGCTGCAGCACTTTGGAAAAGCGGCGGTTCGCGGTGTTAAGAATTACACTAAAGGGTACTCGGATGTACAAACAAAGGTTCGGGATGCGACGTCTAATGATCCTTGGGGCCCGACGGGTCAGCAAATGAACGAGATTGCTCAGATGACTTATAATCAGTACGATTCTTTTCTGTTGGATTGTGAGGTAGAACGTAACTAACAACTCCCGGAACTTAGAAACGACTTTGTGGAGATCATGGAGATGCTAGATAAAAGATTGAATGATAAGGGCAAGAACTGGCGTCATGTTTTCAAAGTGCGTATGCATTCATTCTATTCCTACTTATTGTTTCAGTGTACTGACTCCTATTTATTGTCCCTCCGGTATCCTTCTTACAATTTAAATCAAAGGCATTAACGGTGTTGGACTATCTCTTACACAATGGCTCGGAGAATGTTATAATCTACTTCAAGGACAATCTGTATGTTATCAAAACTCTCAAGGAGTTCCAGTTTGTGGACGAATACGCAAAGGACCAAGGCGCAAATGTTCGTCAAAAGGCCAAAGATATCACAAACCTTCTTACGGATGAATCCCGACTTCGGGAAGAGAGAAGAAACCGTGCGAGCATGCGTGATAGGATGGTCCGCGCCAATGGCCAAAACCCCGGTGATGAAGATGAGAACGCATCACGGCGACAACCTGATAGAAGAGGGAATAGAGACGATGATGAAATGAAAAGAGCGATTGAAGCAAGTAAACGAAGTTTAGCAGAAGAACAAGCAAAAAAGGCGGAGGAGGCAGACCTGGAGAGGGCGATCGCACTTAGCAAAGAAGATGAGAAAAAGCGTACTTCGGCTCTTGAGGATGCGAATCAAAGGTCATTGTTTGATGAACAGGCTCAGTTGTAAGTCAGATTGCTCTATATTAGTGTTTCTCATGCTAACACGGATCGAATTGCCAGGAATAATCCAGCATCTTCGAACAACCCCTTCCCGCTAGTCGATCCCCAAGCCCAATTTAGTCAACAATTACAGCCTCAGTACACTGCCATGATGCCTCAGTTTACCTCGTTCAACCCATATCAACAACAGGCCCAGCAGGAGGCTATGCAAGTAGGTTAAACCAGCTATTCAAAAAAATACAAGAGCTAAATCGGTGCTTAAGGCACAATATATGCAACAGCAACAGGAATGGTTACGTCAACAACAAGAAGCACAGATGCTTCAAGCTCAACAACAGGCTCAGCAACAGGCTCAACAAGAAGAATGGGCCCGTCAGCAGCAGCAGATGCTTTACCTTCAACAACAGCAACAAATGCAGCAGCAACTACCCGCTGCCCAGCCGCTCTTCCCACAACCCACAGGATTTGGATCCAATAACCCATTTGCACCAGCAACGTTTGGGCAATCGCAGTCACCTCCACCGTTACCCTCTACGTCGAATGCCGGAATCGACTCTTTTTCATTGCCTTCCACATTCGCAAATTCACCTGCACCGTCAGCACTATCAGCACAATCCCCATCTTCATTATCACCCTCTCCTGCTATGTCTAGACCGGTGAAAAGCGATGGAGAACACGCACATCTTGCCAATCTCCTGGCAAGCCGCGAAGGACAGGATACATTCGGAAATGTTGGACAGCTGCGGTGCGTACTCGATTTTGTTTACTAAACGTTCAGGGTCACTAAATAATTAACTATCTAACAGATACGGGCATACGAACGCTGGTCGTTTGGTAGCTCAAAAGACGGGGAACAACCCATTTGCTCCACAGCAACAGCAACAGTCTAATGAGCAGCCATTCTTCTCTATTTAAGCAGTTATCACATGATACCCCACACTTTCTTTCCTTTTCTTTCCATTTCTTTATTACGTTTTCGATTAATATGCGGGCTGTACAACTCTGTATTGAAATTAACGTGTTTATTTCTCTTCTACCTTAATAATATATCGGACATTATGTTAGAGATGAGATGCTTTGCGCTGGTCTGGCGGGTGACGTGACGCAGTACAAAGGGGTGTGACAGGCCCGTTCTCATTTCGTAATGGTAATTTGTGTAATGAGAACAGCCACGCCTTTAGCGAGTTGACATAAAACGATTACCTACGTCCGCAATCCTCACTCTTGCCCTTGCAAGCATTCCAGCCCGCTTTGCTCTTATTTACTTCAGCATCGTAGATTTTGCAAGCGATGGGAGATACAAAGGTATCTACTAATTATATCACTCTTCTTTCCCAAAATTCCCTTTGGTCTGACTATTCTCTATGCCACAGGTGGATAAGAATGCAATGTCTCGCGCTCTAGGCGCTGCCTTCTTAAACCACCAAGTTCAACAACTAGAAAAGACAATCGACGATCAACATTGGAACAGAGACCGTAGAGGCCCTCGTGGAGGAAACAGGCAGCGTAGCTCTCGTACAACCTCCAAATCACAGCGGACGGCAGAGGATATACCAAGAAACCGCCGCAGCTCTGACAAAGAACACAGCACCGAGCGGGACGCCAAAGCCAATGGAAAGGACAAGGATGCGGACATCATCATCGTCGACGCAAGTGTCCTGGTCCATGCCTTAGGGAAACTACAGGCGTGGTGCAAGAACAACAGAAATGAGATCGTTATTGTTCCTCTTGAAGGTATGTATGCACCCTCATAACCTTAATTTTGCTCGGTGCTTTTAGATTCTCCAAACTGATCACTCTCGTCATCTCCCCTCTCCTATCCGGTTTTAAGCCCTCAATACCCTTGACCTTCTCAAGAAAGGGACCAGCCCTCTCGCCCAACGAGCTCGTGCCGCATCCCGTATTTTGGAACAGCAGGTTGGCTCGAATACTCGTATTAAGGTACAGCGAGATGAGGCATACGTACTTTGGGACAAGATTAATTTTTCGAAAGATGAAATCCAGTCTGGTGATTCAAGCATTGATATGAAGTCGACGCCGAATGCTCCTGAATGGTTACGAAGAACTATTTCATGCGCTCGATGGGAACTTGACCAATACGAGGGATCTGTAGCCGGTGACCAATCCGGTTCGAAGGAATCTGATGTGAACAACGAACCCACGCCCGAGGCCCAGAAATTGCTATCTAAGGGCAAAAGGGTTGCGCTCGCTGTTTGTCTGGAGGCAGCTCAAACGCATGAATCCGCAGCAATGTCCCTGTCACCGGTACCTCTACCCGTACCAAGCACTTCCAAATACGAACAGCGCTGTTCTGGAACCTTAGTCGCACATTGGGCCAAGGAAGCAGGAATACCTATTCTTGAATGCAAGTCGACTCCTCTGCCACCATCCTCAGGTGGACGTCATGGACATGCGCGCGCACCATCTGATGAAGAATGGAGAAATAGTGCACCAATGAGTAATAACAATGCAACTAGTGGGACATCACCCCGGGCTCCGAAGCCCAAGTTTGGAAGCGTAAAAGGAAGTAAAAGCCCGGCGAATGGGAATGGATTTACCCTTTTAGAAAAGCCTAATGTTTATGGACCCGGGTTCAATGGTGGGGGAGGAGATCTTATGGTTGAGCGTCCAGCTGCGACTATGGCTATGAACGCTAGTATGATGCAGTCACGATTTAGCAAGCCTATTCGAGTATTAGCTCGCGGTGAGAAACTCGAGCCGTGAGCTATGATTTAGGTCATACTCAAGAAGATTATATGATTGAAAATATTGACTATCATCCTTACTTTCCTCTTCTTCGGATTGTGTCTTCTACGAGGTAGATTTGGCTTGGGCAGCTACTTTATGTAAGCTGAGGATTTGATATTCGTTTTTGGAGTGTTTATTAATAGTTTTTCTTGATTCTTCTTAGGGAAAAAGTGATAAAGTCACCGAGTATCTCGTTACTAGGGGGGAAGGAGACCAGAGACTAGCTAGTTTGTTCTAGGGAATACAAAATCGGAGATCGCTGGAGCAATTTGAGACCTTTGTATGTGTGTGCTATGTTGTGTACTTGATAGCACCATGTCGGGGTTTTACTTTGCGATATCTGTCTCGAGTGGACTTGTCTTTGCGATTTGATTTTTAAAATGTGATGTTATACGTATATTCCTGTTCTCTTATTGTTTTTAGACAGGAGTAGGTTCATACATACATACATTCCCCTTTTCTACTATCATTTTGAAAAAAAAGACAAGTTGAAAGTTTGAAATTCTTTGGTTCTTTTTTTTTCGCCCCCCTCACCCCCTCCCTTTTTTTTCTTTTACTCTTTCACTCTTCTCTCTCTCTACCCCTTTTTTGTATAAACGCTACTTGAAGTAGTTGTTTCCCTTTTCTTCTCTTTTTTACTGCCTCTTTTTTACGTGATTCTAGTCCTGGTTTTGGTTATGGATACGGATTAATTAGCTAACTAACTCCAGAGATCAGAGTTTGATTCTTGTTCCTTTTTTCCCTTTCTCTCTTTTTTTTTTTAATATTTTGATTAAACCCCATCCCCTTTCACATTCCGTTTCTTGAAGTACGTGTACATACCTTGCCTTGCCCCGCCCGTTCCCTTTAATTCAATTTGGATGGGAACCGAGTTAGTATTGGTATTGGTATCGGTGCTTGTGCGTGTGCTTTCGTGCTTAATTTTTTTTAACACTTTCCGGCTCTTGAGTACCCTTTATGCTCCCTTTTTCTTTGTCTCTTTTTTCTTTGTTTCTAGTTTCTAGTTTCTAGTCACACTCTTTTTTTTTTGCTTTTGTGTAAGATATGTATTTATGGTGTATGTGACTACCCAGTATGGAAATATAGCTGTGTTGGTTTGGAATTGGAATTGGAGTCTGAATTGGATTTGATATTGAATTTGACATTGGAGCGTAGGAGTGGGAATTTGTGTAGGAGGAGTGATGAGACCGAGATCAAAGATTGAAGATCAAGGAATGAAGATGAGATTGGTCACTTCACTCGCTTGGTAAATGAGAGGTTAAAGGGAAGAGGATAATATAGTGCGCATGAAGAAAGTTAGGTCAAGAGAGGCAATGATAATAGTAGATCGGGTCGATGAAAATAATGGCCAAGTTCTTTTGTTCATTCACGAAGATAATATTAAACGAAGACATCAATACGATAGTTTATAAAGTCGAGAAACTTCTAAAAATAGATCATGAAGTTGGATTATGTAATTGGTAGTCCGCCGTTGAGCTGAGAAGAAGCAAAACCGTTAAAATAGGAAGGTGCTTTCAGTTACTAAGTCAAAGTACAAATAGGTTCATTCGATATCAGGAATAATACTACATGTTAATATCGAAGGTGGGAATAAAATTAATTTAGGCCATCTATCGTTCTCTCATTCCATTTCCGAGTTATTTGTGTAGGCCATTAAGGCACGTAATACAATACGACGAGTCTGTAGGGGCTTTATGTCAGTAAAGTACATTATTGGCGTGTAGTTATGCTACTCACAAGATCGATGCTGACTTTCTGCTCGCTATATCCCATTCCTGGAATAAATGATACATCTGAATCTTCTTCGTCTTCATCTTCATCAGGGGGAGTCCACTCTTCTTCTGACCCAGAATCTCCGCCCTCGTTGCCTTCTTCGCCGTTTAATATGGCGCTTGAGAGATCGCTAATTATATCATATGAGGAAACATTCATTTCTGTCTTCATTTTCTCAATCTCTGGCGGTGGAACGTTAGGACGGATAGTATGATTACTAGGGAAGAAGGCGAATACTTACCTGCAGCTCTATCTGCTTTACTCGTTTCTGGTTTCGGTTCTTTCTTTGCATCAACAAGCGACGCAGCCCCTCCTACGTCGAGGCTTATTGGAGACTTGACAGTTTGCTCCAGTCTTGACATTAAGCCAGATGCACTTCCTTTTGCTTTATGCGTGCATTTTTGTTCAATATAGGGATAGGAAAGTGGTGAATCGAAATGAAATGACTGACCGTCGTCTAGTAGTTGACCGGGGAACATGACGGATTTGAGATCGTGCGGTAGGTCAACTGGGATTTTGCTTGCTAGGGCCTTGTCCTCTGTAGTAGCAAAGAGATCTTGAACACCCATCCTATATTCATTCATCCTAATGAATAAAGGCAAAAGCTCATTTTGGATTGTGCTCACTTATATACAAACTAAAATGACAGTTAATCTTACTTTCAATAAACTAGTACAACCTCACACTTACCAGAGAAATCCCCCTTTGTGTGAATGCACGGAGTACCTCAAGACCATCAGAACCTACACCAAATGAGTAAAAATCAGAACAATAGTAATTCCTCGTTCTTACTAAGCTTTCTAGATTCCTTATTTGAGATTAAAACAATTATCTTATGAGCGTCCGCCCTCCACTCAAGATCCAAAGAAGCTTTGAGCGCAGACAAGACGCCAATATCGCCCACATTGGAAGCACCGCCATCAAGTTCATCGGGCAAAGCCTTCACTTTCCGCAATATCGCATCGCGGTTTGTTGTTAGGGGGATAACACTGATATTAGGCTGTTTACTCGACGGCTCTCTGTCCTTATACGCAATATGTGCGATCCTCAGTGTTCCACGAGATAGACCGAATACGACTTGACATATTTTCTCTATGAAGTGGGAAGACTCGTTTGAGGAATTGTCACCGTTCTTGTGCAAGTCTTGCGCGAATACAATATCGCTTATAAATCGAATCAGATTGGCTTTAGGTACTATGGATATAGTAGATTTTATTGGTATGTACTCACATCTCCTTTAGAGACAACTTTGTTGAGAGAGCTGGTAGTTTGAATTTTTGAAAGTTCATAGCTAGCTCAAGAAGACAGAGGGGTAGAATCTTCTGGGGAGGTCGATTATTGTGATTCTGACTATATGGGCAGAGGAGATCAATGATGTTGAAAAGGCGGTACGTGAATTAAGTTTGGGTGCCTAAATTAAAGCTTCCATGCTAGCGATCCAAGTTGTTATTTCTTGATATTTTGATAGGAATGGATATTTTCCGAGATCGGAATAGTATTCTAAAGCGGAATAGGTGGACATACTTCTGCATTTCTCAATATCTTCGCACTCTTTTGTAAAAGGAAACTGAGATTTATTCATTCATTGTCAGATCTGCTCGCTAAATCATTTATGAAATACACATTACTACATTTCATTTGAGAAGTACAATCATATACGACAAATAATTATGAGCTAAGTTCAAATTTAGTTTCTACATCGAAATCTGCATCATTGCCGAAAGTGCAGCTACAGACAATTTAGTAAGATAACTCGGACCTGATAGTACTTGAGGCTCATACCTGGTGTTCCTCCGGAAACGACCCCGAACTAGGGTAAAGCATATAGGGATGTTGAGAGGAAAACTGAAGAGTCTCATATGGTTTGATGGGACCATAAGCTTTTTGACAGTATCCTCGTCTCGGGCTTCATAAAACTCTACCTGTATGTTCGACGCACCCGTGTTCTTGAACGTAACGGTGATTGTATATGCTTTATCCTCGGGTACATCTACGGTCTGCTTATAATCTGGGGTAAAACGACTTCCTCGAATCTGCCATATATTGAGCCTCAGTTGTAAAAAGCGTTTGTTTAAACCTACCCTTTGGAGTTCCCTCTTTGCCTCGCCGAGATTTTTTGCGCTCATTAATGTGTGTACATTGTGCTTCGATTCTGGGGAATCCTTATAGACATTTTCGACACTGACACTGACAGCTGTCTGTCCAGCGGAACTGATTTGTTTGTGTATGTCTCGGATAATCTGATCTATCGGATCCTTCTTGACAAAGAAACGATGTGCGATCTCTTCTTGATATTCCATACTAAGCTTTTGTACGTCGGCGGACTCCAGTACGGATCCGATGATACACGCTGAGAGAAGCTTTGGATTTGTCAAGGGATACAAGGCCCCACTTTGAGGATAAGGTTGAGCCTATGTACGGAGCATAGAGTAAACGATAGTTACTTACGATGTCATTGTAGATAAGGTCTTGTAGAAATCGGTGCCATACTAGTAAAGAAAATTAATAAGCTTTAATTCGGAGCTCCCCTGCCTGTATTTCTTACCATAGAACCACTTAATGTGGGTTCACATGCTAGGGTCATCTAAATGGGAGTCAATGCAATTATTTATCATAATCCAACAACAAAACGTACTATAGTGAACCCTGATTTCGCCATTTTACGAGTAATCTTCAATGGATCTTCGACTGAGAAACCTAGGAAAAGGAGGGAAGAATTTAAAGTATGTAATAACAACACAAGAAATCTAACGAGTACCTTCTGGAGAAATTCCTTCTATGCTATCATCCATTTCTCCAATCCCATGAGGTGGGGCATCTGTGACAACAACAATAACCTTGATCGCACTTCTTCTCCATCCTTTCATTTTATAAGCGGATTCAAGTGCAGAACAAAATGCCTCTGGTATATCTCCCCCGCCTTCAGCCGTAAGCTCACTGAGATTCTTATGCATTTCATTTATGTCTTCAGTGAAAGGGAACTCCTTTGTGATATAGGTCTGATCTTGTGGGGGATAGTCACGATATGCGATTAATCCAACTTTCAGACCCCCTTGCTTCTGAATTCTTCCGGAGTCTTGAAGGAGCTGACAAACTTCAATAATACTATCCTTTGCACTTTGTATGTAAGGTCCCATGCTTGCAGTTGTATCCTGTATAAACAGGAGATCCCTAAAAGAATAATAAGTTCTTGTTTCTCACCATTACGGCAGTTCGATACCTACACTAGGGTTCTAGAGGAAGCTACTCCAGGCATTATGGTACTTCTGTAATAAAGCGAGAAGGGTGTGTACGTGTGTGAGTGTTCTGGGGGTTGACAGAGGGGATACGAAGCACAACCAGTCCTTTACGTAGACTACCAGAAAACCTGAGATCAGGGATCTTCAGCTCGTTCTTATTAAGAATCAGCCGATTCTCGTCCTTCAGCGCTGGAAGGGAAGTCTCATGAAGCACAGCCACACGTGAAACGGGAATTTGTATTTTGATAGTATTCCATATTTTCCGTGATCAAGTTTTGTTGAAGAGCTGCATCCGCATTCGGATAGAGCAGATACGCTCGTTGTTTATTGGGTATCTCGTTTAAATAGGAGTATCTTGAGTGCCTGGATCGTGTGATAGAGGTATCAATATGTCCGTTGTACGCAAATGAAATTACATGTGATTATCATCATGAGCAAAGATGACTTTGTTGATGTTCACGTCAAGATTGATGATAAATTTTATGCCTGATATAAGTTATAGGCTCACTCTCTAAGACCACAAGAGTGTTGTTTTATGATATTGCCCCTGGTATCTTCAAAATTGAATTTGTTTTAATTTGATTATCGTTTAATGTAAGCAGCATTTCTAAAGTTGTTTTTGCCCTATATTAGTTAGGAAAGAGGAAGAAAAAAAAGAGGGGGAGGGACTACCATCACATCACAGTTGTTAGGCTTAGACAATAAAAATAAGAGAGGGGCCAAGATACTAGTAGTTTGAATATACAAGTATCATACACTTGGCCCGTATTGGATTCAATTTTAATATCTGGAGAATCAGCCGTCTGATTTCTTATGATATGATATATTCCTTCCCTCACGGTGCGATATCACACAAGCATCCCCATCTGAACAGGTCTGACACTATTGTCTTCGTATGTTATAAATTATTCCTGAGGCTTATGACGTTCAATGACAGGGCCTAATTATAAAACCCGACTCGGGGGGAGACTTCATCTTATTTTGGTGAGATCAATGTAGCTGAGGTGTGATGACTCCAGTCTTCCATGCAATCACAGCTTTCTCAAGAAAGCTAAGAGGCGGTGACTATAACTATGATAATTCGAAAGTTAAATTCCGAGATCGATCGACCATTTGTACTAGCACCATTTGTGTGGTATATCGTGTAATCTGAGTTCATATGTCGTACAATCTCAAAATAGACGCTCATACCTGGCGTGAGACATCGGTATTGATCATCGACCTTACTTTAGCTAAACTAAGAACTTCGATGAGAGGGAGACCAAGAAAATATTACCGTAAGTCATTGTATTTATGGAAAGCTTAATATTACTCTTTCAGAAGTAAGGAAACATCTTTGCGTGAGCATCAGGTATAATTCGATATCGAACTTGAAGCAGGATATATCTGTAAGGAAAACAGGAAAGTATAATTGGATGTTTTTAGTCACGGAGAGGGGATCCAACCTATTCAACTTGTTACAGCCTTTCATTACTCACAATGTCTTCAGTTTGCGTTGAATTCACTAACCCTGGCTCTGAACTCATCGTTATCTTCTACAACAAGAGCCGGACGACTCATGGGTTGAGCTTCTCTGTCAGGCCCGACCAGGTTCATCCCCATAACTTTGATGCCAACACAACCTATGATTTCAAATTTTTGAGAGGGCGTACCAGAGCCGTATGTACCATTAATCTTCAATAAAATTGGAATTAATCATTCGAGTGGCTTATACTCTGCTAGGCTCACATTCTCTTCCAATACGACGATAGATTGTCATAAAATTTTTGATTAAGTAGATACAGACGATAGTAAGTTATCTCAAATTTTTAAGAATATCCAGCTCAAGCTTTTAACTTGTTCGATCATTGCACGAATACGGTTATGGTAGCATTATCTCAGAAGTATCTAAGTATATATTGAACGTATATTGAACGAATAGAAGGTGGTGCATTTTCAACATGATCACAACAAAACAGAGATTTCAACGATGCCCTAAATCATGAAAAAAACCAAGGATCCCCTGTGATAATGATTGCTTATTGAATATGAATTGTTCATAAGAGAAAGAAGAAAAAATCTAGCTAAGGGGGCTTATCAAACAACTAGAGAGAGAACCCATTACAAGGACGTACGTAGTGCAAAGTCACTTTTACCAGCTTTTGAACCGTTAACGATTGACCATAATGGAGCAACTTTTGCCAGTACTGTATGAAACTAGAGAAAAAGTTCAAGAAACCCAGTATATATTGTAATAACTATTTTTAGGTATTCGTACCGAAAGTACTATCAATATTCAGCATACTATTTTTTGGACCTTGTTCAAGATGATTTACTGGTATATGATCTGGATAGTTAGCGTGCCTAATTTCTTCTTATATTATGATCAATCTTTTCATTGTAGCAAAAGATCGCTTTAGTACCTCCGTCTGAAAAGTCTCCATACTATTGTCTTTGTATGTTATTAATCATTCCTGAGGTTTAAAGTATGCAAGAACAAGGTCTTAATATAAAAACCGATTCGGAGTGAAGTTCTTTCTTATTTTGGTGTGGTCAATGTAGCAGACATATGGTGAACTCCAGTCTTCCATACATTTAAAAGTTTTACTTGGGCAGCTAAGAGAGACAATGGATACGCCATGACGATTCTAAAGTCAAGTTCCGAAATCGGAAATTTCAATTGTATCGGGATCACTCCACATAATATATTGTGTTATCTTACTTTGTACGAGCTCTCTAGCATACTGAGTACCTTTTATGTCTTAAAGGCAAAGAAATCAAAAAAAATCTCTTTGTATCTTTGTAGTCTTAGACCGTAGATGTCTATGAGACGATACCTACATATTCACTTGTTATTTCAATACGTCCATACAGAGGGAGTATTTACGCTGTAAACTGAGCGCTCATACCTGGTGTGAGACATCAGTGTTAATAATTGATCTTAATTAAGCTAATTTAAGAGTTGCGATGAGCGGGAGACCAAGAAAATGGTTCTGAAAGTGATTGTGTGTATGCATGGAAGCCTTGACTTCACTCTTTCAAAAGCAGAAAAACATTTTGTACGAGTATTTTGCGTAATTTTGTGTCATACCTGATGTGTCACATGTCTGTAGAGAAAAGTATAAAAGGATGCCTTGAATCATAGGGAAAGACTCAGGATCCAACCTATCTAACTTGTCCTAGCCTTTCATCACACATCATGTCTTCAGTTCGCGTTGATTTCACCAACACTGGCTCTGGAATCATCCAGGTCAGCTACAGCAAGAGCCAGACGACTAACGTATCGAACTTCTCTGTCAGCTCTGGCCAGATAACATCTTACAGCCTCGAGACCAATGCGACCTACGATTTTAAATTCGTATTGGGACGTCAGGAAATTCATAAGTCGTACGTATAACTATTCTCTGATAACATTGGAGTCAATCATTCGTTTGGCTTATATTTCCTCTATTCTAGACTCATATTCTCTTCCAATACGACGGTAGATGTTTCCAAATACTTTGCCTGAGTAAATATGGATGTCAGTAAGTGGTCCAAGTTTTAGGAGTACTCATCTTAAGCCTTAAATTCGTTTGACCACAGCACGAATGCGATTTGGTAGCATTATCCGAGGAGTATCTGATTCTATTGAATGAATAGCGGATGGTGCATTTTAGTTATGATCGCATTGATTCTTGTAACACAATAAAGTATTAAACAGAAACTTCAATGATCACTTAAAGGATAAAAATGAAAAGGACCTCGTGTGCTTGTGAATTATTCATATAAAAATCCAGCTAGGGACATTATCAAATAACTCGAGAAACACTCTATTGAAAAACGTAAAAAGTATTTCAAGGTCGTCTTTATCAAGTAACTTTTGCTAT
The DNA here is from genome assembly GCA_002287475.2 of Pyrrhoderma noxium. Classification (NCBI taxonomy): domain Eukaryota; kingdom Fungi; phylum Basidiomycota; class Agaricomycetes; order Hymenochaetales; family Hymenochaetaceae; genus Pyrrhoderma; species Pyrrhoderma noxium. The sequence continues at coordinate 1,039,784 of CM008261.1, forward strand.
TACTTGAAGAGAAAACAAGGAAACCAGTATATATCATAGTAACTATTCTGGGGTAGTTGTACCAACTAAGGGGCTGCAGTACTGTCAATATTTAATATACAATTATCCCGTCCTTTGTCAAAGTAATTGGAAAGTATATAAGATCTGGAGAATTGGTTATCTAAGTTCTTCTTATGTCATATTTTTTATTTTCCCGTAGTAAAAAATCGCTTTAGTATCTCTGTCGGAGCAGAATCTAAAAAATATCTCTAGATATTGCCCGCTATTCCTGAGCTTCATCACGCGTAAGAACAAAATCTTAATATAAAATCCGATTCGGGGTGAAATTTCGCCTTATTCCGGTGTAGCAAGCGTGTGACGAACCCCACTCTTCCATGCACTTACAGCTTCTCTAAGATAGTTAGGAGAAACAGTGGCTGTGCTATAAAGATTCTAAAGTCAAATTCCGAAATCGGAAATTCCAATTGTATCGGGATCACTCTGCAATATATTGTGTAATCTTATTTCTACGAACTCCGATATGTTGAAGACATTTTATGTCTCAGAGATGAAGAAGTAAAAAAAAAAAAATCTCTTCGTAGCCTAAGACCGTAGATGTCTGTGATATTATGCCTACATACTTGCTTGTTACTCTAATACATCCAGATATACGGAGGGGAAATTCAGGCTTCAAAGTAAGCGCTCATACCAGTCAAGACATCAGTTTTGATCCTCAACCTCAATTTAGCCAAATTAAGAGCTGCGACGAGCGGGAAACCAAGAAAATGGATCTGTAAGTAAACGTATGCATGTATGCATGGAAGTCTTGATATTACTCTTTCAGAAGTAAGGAAACGTCTTCATGCTAATATTTGGCATAATTTGATGTCATACTTGAAGCGTGATATATCTGTAAGTAAAAGTATAAAAGGATGCCTTCAATCATAGGGAGAGACCCAGGATCCAACCTATCCACCTCATCCAAATCCTTCATCACTCATCATGTCCACAGTTCGCGTTGACTTCACCAACACTGGTTCTGGAATCGTCCAGGTCAGCTTTAACAAAAGCCAGACGACCAATGTGACAAACTTCACTGTCAACACTGGCCAAATTTCAACCTACAACCTCGAAACCAATGCGACCTATGATTTCAAGTTCGTATTGGGACGTCAGGAAGTCCATAAGTCGTGAGTATCACTTATCCCCAATAATATTTAAAACAATAATTCGATTGGCTTATAATCCCTATATTTCAGACTCATATTCTCAGCCAACACGACGGTAGATGTTGCTAAATACTTTGCTTGAACAAAGTTAGAAGATAGTGAGTTAATAAATTTTGCTTTATAACTTCTCGACTCAAATTTCGATGTTGCTCGATTACTAGGGTAGCATAGATATGATAGCATCACCATCATGGCTTTTTATCAAGTGATTAGCGGATGATGCATTTTCAATATGATCATGTAGATATTTGTAATACACCGGAGTAATAAGAAAGAAATTCAATGATCGCTTCAACAAGAAATCTGCAAACATTCACTCATATGCTAACGTCTACTAGAGTTTATTGAATGTGGACCGCTTGTATATGGATGGAAAAATTACTTAGGAGCATCGTCAATTTCCTATATAAAATTATAAGGGATATGTCCACGCTATTTGAGTACATTTTGAGCCAGTATTGATCGAAACGACATAACAATTTACTATTATTGAGTTATATAGAAGTTTGCTTCGGGCCAAGTTAACCAGTTTGGGAACGCCTGTCCTAAACGAATTTCTTGCTAGTTTCTGTATACAAAGGAGTGATCAACATCGAGCCCATTAGGCAATACCTTTACTCTTCGTATCATCTCATCGTAACTTGAATTTGCTGACGAGGTTATTTGGGTAAGTAACTAGTATCCTTTGCATCTTGAGCATCTTGTAGATAGGCGTAATACGTCCAAACATATCAGTCTCTTAAACACTCTTCGAAACCATTTTTAGAAGTCCCTACGAATTCTTAATCTCTCATAACGGAAGGGGGGAGACCTTTTCTAATCATCCTTTTCTAAGTCTCGTACTTTAACCCAGCCAGCACCAGGAGGACAGCAGATCCGACACTCTAACACCTTTCAAATTCGAGTTGGAGAAACTGGGATCATTGAATGCATTGAACATTCCTAACAGCTGGTCATGGGAGCAAAATCCAAGATCTCAAGCAGGCGCCGCAGAAAGTTTATCATTGGATCTGCGTAGCTGTTTATCATTAGGAATCGAGAATAAAGTTCCGATTTGAGGAAATCAAAATTTTATCATCTTCCACATACGGAGAGTAGGAGCAATTCTTTTTCAACTTCTCATGCCCTTCTTCTTTCTTCTGAGACAAGCTCTGGTCCTTCCACCAGCAGAATTTTTTAGACTTCTGAATTCATAGAAAGGGAGATAAACGTATTAGTCTAATAAATAGATCTGCCCTTTTCTCTCTAGGTGTCTTAAAAAAACGCGGCTTATTAATCAATCAATTAGTACTTCCGACCTTTTAATAATACAGGTAGTCGGAGTCAGTACTTAAAGAATGCGCATCTCAATACCGACAATTCCAGATAGTGTACTTTCATCAGTATTATCTACCCCAGTGATACTACCAGAAGAAGCAGTGCAACGGATTGCTAGCTTTCTCTCATCAGGAAATGTTGCACTGTTGACTGGTGCAGGTGTCAGCGTTGACTCAGGAATACGTGCTTATCGTGGTAAGGATGGGAGATATATGAACCCGAATTATAAGTATGTATTACTAAATTTTTGAAAAGTGACGTATTAATGTCTAAGCTCACCATTTCCTATCTTTTCAACGGATTAGACCGATACTTGTTAGTAAGACCTTGTGGCATCTTTTATGATTAATGTTGTATTGAAAACGGGATTATTCACATACCTGAGTAGTATCATCAACTCGTAGATGAATCTGCAAAAGGTTATGCTTTTAGACAAAGATACTGGTAAGTAACTTCTCCTAGGTCTAAGTTAGTATTAAAAATAAGTAAATTAATATTTTCACACAGGCTACGATCCTTTCTCGGCTACCCGCCTGTTCGAGATGCAATCCCAAATACATCTCATTATGCCATTGCTGCTCTCCAATATACTGGGCACATATCTAGACTGATTACCCAGAACGTTGATGGTCTGCATACAAAAGCCATCAAATCTCTCTGGACTCCTGGCAAAATTGAAAAACGTATCTTGGAGCTTCACGGCACACTGCACGTATGTAACTCCTCTACGTTCATCATTATGTACATAAGATTGAATCTAATTTTTTTATCCCTCAACCTGTACTCTCTGTGACGACCCTCATCCTCTGCTCTTCGTATGCCACGTGATTTTTCCTTCCCGACCAAAAAAAATATATGGAACCGGATTTTGAATTTGAAAGAAAGTGAGTTGTAAACACGGACATGTTGTAGACCGAAATGTCTTTCAAGAATGGCTTGCAAACTCCAACCCAAGATGGTCTGAGTTTGTGGACGAGCTAGAGAGAACAGGTCAGAAGCTCAGAACGAATCCAGACGGTGATGTATGTACCTTATTCTCTCCCCACTGTGGTTAGAGCTAATATCATTCCTCTAACTTCAAATAGGTTGCTATTGAAGGGGCAACTTATGAAGATTTTGTTGTGCCGGATTGCCCAGAATGTCTCAGGGAAGGGAACACCTTCACTAATATGGTAAACAAACGATCTGTGGGCTATATGTATCTAAATGTTAGGCTTAATACTCGTTTAGCACAAACCACACTTAATATTCTTCGGGGAATCTATCTCCCAAGAGGTTAAAGAGCGATCGTAAGTTTCGGGTTTCTTGTGGCTTGATTATTCGTTGGTGTTTGACAAGGCACAGATACCAGGATATCGAAATCGCCGATCGCTTGTTTGTAGTAGGGACAACACTCGCAACTTACTCCGCATTCAGGTAGGGCTTGTTTTTAGTTTTTAGTATAAGGTCGGCTGCTTACCTCAGGTTTTAAGGCTCCTAAAACATGCACTTGAACTGGGAAAGCCGGTCTTGATGCTCAATGTAGGTCCGACTAGGGCAGATATGATTACTTCTGCACAGCAGACTGCCGGGGTTGATTTCCGTAAGATAGAGAAAATCGAGCTCCCGAGTGGACTTGTGCTAAGAGATGCTGTTCGCAACTTGATGTAGGGCCCCTCTTTTTTTTGTTCTGCTTTGCCTTGGGATGGATTACTTATATAATTTATAATATTTCATAGGAGAAATGGGGTAGAATCAGATCCGGTACTTTCTAATTTACTAAAAAGCGGCATAAACAAACCACCTGGTGAAGGAGATGACGATAGAGCCCCACGAGCTGCTGGTTAACATTAGGACTTAGCTCATAAGTTTTCTTTGAATTAGATTTGTTTAGAAGTAGACATATTACATGTAACATATAATTAAAATATATAGAAAGTCTAAAATATCCCTACCCTTTAACGAACAGGTCCTCATGTTATGCGTACAAATTTGTATCTCGCTTTCATTTCTTTATTCAAAGAACTAACACATCAAATTTATTTAAACAATGTCTTTTGTCTCTACAGACACAAAAAAGTCGGGATGGAAGAAGAGTTCAAGACATAAGCCAAAGTCATAACAATAAATTTGACCTTTTTTACAGAAGGAAAAGAAGCACTGAAAGAAAATAATTAGGTTTAGCATAATAATCGACAGAACCGCCTTATACGCCCAAGATCGAGGCAGTGCAAGAATTTAATCATTTTATGCTCTACTGGCATTGGGCCAAGAACCATATGGGGTACTGTACACAAAATGATGTAGAAAACTCTTGTGCAGTGTAAGTGTCCAGCAGTAAGGACCTATGTTATGTCAAATTATACGATGGTTTTACGCCATCAGAATTGGAAAATATTATTTCATCTTTATCCCAAGTAGACCCGACAAATCCCGCTATTCAGGGCCACTCTTCAAGGCCAAAAGTTTTCGGAGTATGAATGCTAAAACACTAGATTTTAGCAATGCCGGCCAAAAATGACGACTAGTTATCACATATACCATTATACAACCTGTAACTTACATACATCACGCGAAAGTGCGTTGGTATAACTACCTCACTTCATTGAGTCTACCACCAGCAGCTTGCGCAATATCCTTCATCATGTTCTGCATCACTTTCTTGGTGTCCTCTGAATTCATGTTTGTGCCAGTCTCTTCCTTTTCTTTTACTATCTGCTCAATCATAAATTGCGAAATGAAATCCGCAACCGCTCTTTCCCCAAACTCTGCAAAGGCCCGAGATCCCCAGCGCCATTCATAGCTCACACCTTCTTCTTCCATGTTTCCACCTCGGCTTCGTTTTCCTGATAGTTGTTCGTATATAAACGGGTTGATTTGGTATATATCAATAGGATATAAAGCTTACCCTGAGTTGGACGTGGAGCGCCTGCAGTTCCAACTTTAATTCTATCAAGGTAGTTCTGCTTAATCATTAATGTTAGAAATGCTTCAACAGTGATAGTATGTTCTCGGGAGTGAGGTGTAAGCTCAAGAGTAGCATTCAATGGTATATTAAATGTTTTAAGATGAGTCTTCAGCTCGGCTAGTAAGTAGATGTCAACAAAGGGCACTTCACCAACGAAAGGTTGAACACTTACGATCACTCATAGTATGTCCACTGACTAAAATAAGAGAAAGAATAACCGTTAATATTCCCAAACCACTAAGTTGATCAGCTGAGTTCCAATCGATAATAGTTCCAGGTGGCTGTGGAGCATCATCATCGGCATCATTATCATATTCTAGGTCGATAAGGTCTTCTCTAGGAATAGATGCTATATGAATTAAGTCTTCCGGAAGGAGGGAGCGAAGTATATAAGTCTTAGATCCTACGGGTCCGCCTATACTCTGGTTTCAATACAAAAAGTTTCATCCCTTATTCGATAAAATACCTTTTTTCTTTAGTCCAGTTGCATTTTCTCCACCTTCCTCTTCGGGATCATCTTTGTCTCTTTCTCGCTCTGCTCGGCTCATGAGTTCAACAAGTTCCATACCGAATGTATTCTCTAATATTTTCTGAGCAACTTGGTATACAGCACCAAAAGATCGAGTATTTTCTCCAAGAACTATACGGTATCATTTCCGGGTTGGTACAATCACTTCTTTTATGTTTATGTTCATACCTCGTTTATTAATTTCATCTCTCCGTAAAGGAGTACGTCTAGTCTCGTGGAACAAGGCAAGTCTCACAAGCGCACTTGCTTTACGCGTAATTTCCTGTTTCCTTCGTGAGAAATACAGTTAATTCGGGCTTTGGTACCTTAAACATACATCCTGTCCATCATCAATCCCAGTTTCGCCATTGAGGATCTCGTTTTGTGTCCCTTCATCCTCATCATCCTCATCTCTTTCTGGATCGGGTCTCCGGCTTCTTTGACTCTGGCTTGGTCTGTGGCGACGCTGTGAATATGTAGCTTGAGATTGCCCATTTGCCCTTACGGCTGAACGTGACATTTTATAGTAATTCTGTAATTAGTTCGAGAGGAAACGCGCTCATTTGACGCGTCTGATTCCTGACTAAGTAACTCGTGATTTATCGCACGCCACGGGCCCTTGAGCGCCGCGTAACTGTCTACAACAAAGCTACATATACAAAGTACAATCTTTATCTTCCGCTTTTCATCACCATCATCTCCTATCTTTAATTCAAGTACATACAATATCACAATGTCCGACCATAACAATAACCCGAGGCCCAGACCGACAAATCAAGGTCCGAGAATAGGCAGAATAGGACAATGGGGAGGGAGTAGCAACAGTAACAGTGGTCGTTCTTCTAGTGGTCGAAGAATCGCGACACTATCCGACATTGGGTCTGAATCAGGTCCTTCCTTCTCAGCAGACTTCCCTACTCAAGACGACCAGAGAGGTGACAATGAAGAAGAAGAAAACAACGAGGGTCAGAACTGGTTTACAGGCGGAGAACGAAGGTAAGTAGTATATACAAATTTGAACCAAAACTCTCACCAATGTTTCTAAAGCGGGTTATCCGTACAGAACCCTAATAGTAGACAGCGTGTCCCGGGTGGCGATATTGTAAAGAACCTCTTACAAAGAGCTGAACAGTAGGTGTATATATGCTCGGAAGTTTACTCATATTGATAGCATTATTCTTTCAGACATGGGAGACCACCCGTACCGGAAGATGATGGACAGTTGTCTCCTTTCTCTGGAGCAGGCAATACACTTGGAAGTGACGAGATAGAAAGCCGTGTCGTTCCTGATCCTAATGCAGCATCTTCATCAGCACCAACAGAGAGTGTCGTTCGCCACATTACATTCTGGAGAAATGGTTTCACCGTTGGAGATGGTCCTCTTATGGACTATGATGTCCCAGAGAATGCAGAAATATTACGTTCTATTGAACAAGGGTATGCTATTTTAACATATTTGAAATCTAAGTTTATCCATATTAACATGATCGATATTTATAGACAAGCGCCTCCAGCTCTTTTGAATGTCCGTTATGGTCAGCCTGTAGAGCTTCGTGTGCTTAAGAAGGTCAACGAGGACTATGTAGAACCTGAACGCCCTCATCGTGCCTTTGATGGAACTGGACATCGTCTTGGTGCACCTACACCTCCTATCGGTGGTTCATCTGCTAGCACGAGTCAAGCCTCGGCTTCAACATCATCATCCACTGCTGAGGCAGACATACAGAGTGTACAGACAAAGTTCGAAGTGGACCAGACTCAACCGACCACAAGTATACAAATACGTTTAGCAGACGGGACTAGGTATGTTTTCCCCTTATTTATTCCATGTTTCGTTGCTAATGGCTATACTTCACTCTGAATTATTCAGAATGATCTGCAGAATGAACTTAACCCATACTGTCCAAGACATACTTAACTTTATCAATGCGTCAGTTCTCCTTTCCTCCTTCTGCTTTGTTCTCCTTATTGAATTCGTTATCACTAGATCACGACCAGAAAACCGGGCGAGAGCATATACAATCGCGACTATCCGTCCAAACCGTATCTTGGAAGATCCAGCTCAAACAATTCAGGCCGCTGGGTTAGAGAATACAGTTGTCGTCCAGCGTTGGGTTTAGAGTTGTATAAAATGGATGGTGGTTGTAGTAGTTCAATATTGTAATTCTGAGGTTTATGTTCCTTCACATGATTCAAAAAAAGGTCGATGTATATACTGTGCTTTTAATTTCTTTGACTTTTTGACTTTATTTAATGAATAGAAAAATCCGAGCTGTATCACAAGTTCTTTTTTTGGCCGAGGTAGATACTGGGATGAAGAGACCAATTTCCTATTTTTTCAATACGATTTCTGAATAAATTCGATGCGTGTAGGAAGAAAGCATTAGAGAATTTATTGACCATACGAGCCGAGAGGAAATATTTTGGCGTTGTTTTATCAGGAATTATGAGAGATATTCAATTCCTTAACTTCAAGTTGATTGTTAGAAAAAAGAAGGAAATAAGGACGGGAAAAACCGAAATTTTGGAAGACTGCGTAAATAACTAACATTTGTATTTTAAGTGCTAGTCTAGTCACTACCTAATTACTTACTTTAAAAATATTGAGTTCGCTAGTTGTTCTTTACAAAAAGAAAAATATGATTTATTGTTGTGTATCATTTGATACGCCGGAGGGGAGTCGAACCCCTGCCGCTTGCTTGGAAGGCAAGCATGATAACCGTTTCACCACCGGCGTGTTATATGAGAAGCGTATAGCGCGCGTCTAACTGTGTGTCCGATTCTGTGTTATTGGTCAGTTGGTTTTACATTTTATTTGTCAGTGTTTAAGCATAGCATCGCTATCGCTATCATGAAGCGGATGCACGAATATTGTTGCCCGGAGCTGTTTGGTATTTTCGTAGGCTTTCGGTAGTAAAGAGAAACTCTGATTGACTATAGCTACAAAGTACGAATATGGACGTAATAAAAAGAAGGCAAGCGAAGATCCAAACGAGGATGCGTTAGACTATCATCATCATAAACATAACTACATTGGGTCGTGATGGCATAAGAAAGTTGATGAAAAATAAAGTGTATGAGAAAGTAATCAAGACAGAAAATACATAGAGGTTGATTATAACTTTGCTCTGATGGCCTTTTTAGATGTCGAAGCAGTAGCATTAGTAGTGGTAGTGAGTGGAATGGCAGTGGATCTCAGCCCCAATCGCCGAGCCCATTCTTTCCTTACACGAGTTCGCAGAACGTCTTTCATTATTTTTCCGTTCGCGTTGCGTTCTAGTAGTTCAATCATTTAGAAGAGTCCGGGGAGATAAGTCAGAATCGTAATAATGATGTAGGAGCCACAAAGCATAGGCTACGAATAGACGAACCTATCATTTCGTCCTGTACTAGCACCATAACTGGTACAGCATGAGCAGGTAAGCTAATAAAAATAAAAGGTATGCAAAAGATATTATAAAACGCCAATCGGTCAGATATTGGGGAGGGGATGGAAGAGGATGATAGTTTTCTTACTGTTCTCTAGCACGTTTTATTACGTCTGCTTCAGTGACTTGGCCATGGAAGTGCGATTTGGTAGTGACAACAGCTGCAACGAGTTCGCCTAGGCGTTTGTCGGGGACACTGACAGCTGCTGCGTCCAGGATACGGTCGTCTGAGTATAAGGCATTTTCTACTTCTGTGGAATGCTGTGGCGTAATGTTTTGATTTAGTATATTAGATGGACGAGAAAATTAGTTTAGAGAACTCACAATATTTTCTCCGCCTAGAAAAGTGGATACCGCAGTTAAAGAAGTAGTCTAAGTAGTAAGTGAGGTGTAGACTTACCTCTGATGATAATGTCTTTCACTAAAATACGACCATAAGTCAGAACGCAGGTCCACGGAAGATAGATAAAGAATGCTAGTAGTACCTCTATCCTTGATATAGACAAATCCTTCTTCATCCATGCTCGCGATATCACCCGTTTTGAACCACCCATCTTTAGTGATTGCTTTTGCAGTTGCCACTAAAATAGAATTCCAGTAACCGAACTATAACCCTATTTAAACTTATACATACCTGGGTCCCTCCAGTAGCCTTTTATCACATTCGGGCCCTTTCTATTATCGGGATTTAGTCGATTATTACTGTGCAGGATAATGATATGATGTATTTGGGCTTACATCCAAAGTTCGCCTACTTGGTTCGGCCCGAGAATCCTCTGGGTGTTAGGGTCAACAACGAGTAAGTCATTCACCGGCGTTGCACATCCACTATAACACATCATTACACATATGCCAAAGGTCCTGATGGGATTGTACTTACGTGCTTGCAGGCCGAGCCAGATAGTCTTTTCATTGCATATGAGTTGTGTACTGAAAGAAAGCCAGTAAAAACTAACAACGGACCTTCACCTAGAAAATGGTCTGAGTAAGTAGACGATTACATATAAATAGCATGCTTAGAACTTACCGTGTATACCAGCAGCCACTGCATTCGTTTCACTTAAGCCATAGCCTTGTGCACTAATATAGTTTAAGCATCGAGTGGGAGTAGTCTAGAAACTGTAATAGATGAGAATAGAATACTTACGATTCAACCTTGGGAAATCGCACATGAACGTCTTTAGGCATGGTCTCGGCAGAAGGTGCGCCTCCGTAGGAGAGTGCTTCCAGAGTATTGGACGCAAGGTCGGAGTCTAGTAGGTCCATAACCATTGACGGTACACCCCCGGCGTTAGTGATACCTTCTCGTACTATAAGGCGAGCGGCTAGAAATACAATTTGTTAAGACGGGGAACAGCGGAGTTGTCGTTTCGAATCCACCTTCGTCTTTATTCCATTTTCGGATTAATACGATTTTCGCTCCAAGAGCCGTCGATATCATCTATAACGTATCTCAACTCTAAGTCCTGGTTTTGAATAAGCAAAAAATGTTGACATACCGCGAAACTGGTAAGTCCGGTGACGTGAAACAGGGGGACACTCAGCAGAACAGCTTTTTGTGGGTCATTTACATTCGTCACAGGTAGTTCTTCACCGCGTCTTAGTAATGTTCTCAATCTTGAAGAAGAAGAGTTCATAAGATTGGTCAAGAATGACCGTTGGCTCGAAAGTACGCCTTTCGGTAATCCCGTTGTTCCACTCGTAAAGAATATAGTAGCATCATCCTCAGGACTGGGCTCCGGGCATGCTTTCCAGGAGTCTGTAGGCAACCCAGAAGCTTCGAATGTAGCGAGCGCTGTTTCCAAAGATGATATATCCTTCCACTTCCACCTCATAGGCGCACCTGTGGGATTGTGACCTCGCACAACAAATACTTTAATTATATTCGTTTTAAGCCTAAGTTCGGAGAGTAAGCTCCCGGAAAGACGATCCGCCCGCTCCGGATCAACAATAATAACTTTCGGGTCGGTCATTGATATACAATGTTTAAGTGTCGGAGGTGGTGCCCATGCGTTGATCAGAGTCGCTACAGCACCCAGAAGGTGAATAGCCCAAAAGATAATCATGTATTCGGGAAGGTTTCGCATTAATATTGCAACTAACAAAGAAACATAGTGGATTGTAAGTAATTGTGATAAAAAAACTTGGTTATGTGCGCTTTCTTTATGTTCTTTTTGAGCACTCAACTTACCACGGTCACCTTTACGGACTCCGTATTTTGTATACATTAAGCTGGCCAACTTGAATGCACGGTCTGCGGCCTGTGCATATGTGTATCTTTCATTCTCATATACTAGGTAATCTCGGTTTTGATGTTCTTGTGGTCGGTCCAACCAAAATCTTCGCAAACTCTATCCGAACGCCGGGTTCGCCATGACAAACAATTAATTGTAAGCCAATAAGGTATAGCAAAATTCAAAAATAACTTTATTTTGAACTCACATTTGGCAGATTCTTATAAACACGCAAAACTATTCCGTTTATAATAGCCTTTTCGACTTCTAGCGGCTGACCCGGTGCGGTAATAATCCTGTCACACTCCGGAACAGAAATTTTTGGTGACCACTGATTCATACTTGTTAGTTGTAGTCCCTTAAGAAATGGGGGGAAACAAGAGGGGATGTGGGGTATGAACGGGCTTTGAACCGGTATGTGTATTTGTACCTTTATTCATATGCTTTTAGCACTATGGGAATTAAATTACATTCATTGGACCGGAGCCAAGGCTCTACCGTGACCGGGACGAGAATTTTTTTCGTGTGATTTACAAATTCGACACTCGCGAGACAACCACAGAAGCAATAGAAAAGAAAGGAAAGAAAACGAGCTCAAGATTTTTGCTGATTTCGTCGGCAAAGATAACGAACTACGCATACTTGCAATTAAAAAAGGTAATCTTATCTTAGATTAACGTCTGAGACTCTTGCCAAACTAGGTATCCTAGTATCCTTCCCATTGATTAAGAGAAAAACACGGTTATGTCAAGTTTTTTTTGCCATTTTAGGAAGTAATTTAACGTAAAAGAATCACGAGGACGATGGGCCAGACAAATCATCTTCGTATCCTTCACTAATAAACAGATTATTTTTTATCTATAACTATCTGATTTTGCAGATGTGCAAACTTTCATATTTTGTAAGTTTGCCATGAAGTTTCTTGCATCGAAATTACCACACTTGTAGTTGTACTACGGATAGGGATTAAAGTTATGTTGTTAAGCTACTAAACTAGGTTGGGACCTCATAGAACCCCCCAATGTGTTAGATATATATCATACTGACTATGATATCGTAGAGACGATAAGGCATCGTAAAAAGAGAAAGGATTTCGAACCAAAGAAAAAAGAAAATGGAACCCAGAAAATTATCATAAGGACGTAGCGTTCATTAGACATTATCAAACCCGAAATTCACTAGTTCATCAAGTTCTCGTTGTATCTCCGCTTGTCTCTCCTGTAGATAGAACATTAGACACACACTCAAACAAGATAGAAGTATTGAATAAAAACGAACCCTTAACCTTCGTATATCCTCAAGCTCCTTGAGCTCTCTCGCTACTTGTTCTTGTTGCTCCTGAATGGAAGTGTTATGGTATAAGGTTCTATCTTTATTTAGTTATAATTAAATTCCAATCACCCTTAAACGGCGGATAAGTTCTTCTCTGCTCTCATTAATGAGAGGCTCTGGCTCTGGCTCCTCTTCTTGCTCTTCAACATATTTAGGAACATAGGTTGGTATTATTCCTTGAGTTAAAAGAATTGCTAATTAGAAAGTAGGGAGTAGCTTAGTGAAAACTCGGTGTAAATGAGAAGTAAACTTACAACGGGGCCTGTATACGTAATTAAATGTAACTACAGGACCTGGATGTTCTGGATCAAAGGGGGTAGAAGTCATTTTCTTTGTCGTAACTCGCTTCTGTTCCCCTAACCTTTTTTACTGCTGTAAACCAATAATTCTAGGTGAGGTCCGTGATTCACTTACCAAACACCCCGAGCCCCTAGGATTTTGCTACGTTTATGCAATGGATCATTCGACATCCCGGGAACTATATATGTTGGATCGCGTGATTCAGTGAAGATGACTTGGAGAACTTCAATTTTTATAGTCCCAACATTTCCAATCCTGTCGGGATCATACACGGGTTCATCCTCTAGACAGAACCATGTGATCAACTCCGTCTTTTACAAACGATCCGAAGATGAATTACTTACCGGAAAAGTTTATATCAGAGAAAACAAATGGTTTCACAGTGCTGGCATCAATGCTGACTCCGTAACACGCAATTTCTTTGCCCATTTTTCGATGATCATATCCGCGATTGACAAGTTCAACACCATCAACATATATAATCAATTGAAGGGATGACGGATAATGGTCCGCATGAAAGAAGATCTCAAACTCCTACAGAGTAGAGTAGAGAGAATTAATTGTACTAGTAAGTATTCAATAGTTATCCTCGTGTATCGCAATAGTAATGCATAGAAAGATGTATGTTTATGCATACCTTGTTGGATTCGGAAGCTATCCAAGACGTGACATGCGAATCATTAACCTGCGTTGCATATTCCTCAAGGACTTCGCCATCAATTTTTATGCCAATGGTGCAGTTGGCGAAATGCGGCATAATGTATTCTTTGAAAAATGAGGTAGCAACGCACAAGCCATGATCGCAGGTTGAGTGCAGGCTAGGGCAATTCAACACGTGGAGTGAACTCCCATTTTAGTAATTCACAATTTATTGAGTAAATAATTAAATAGTAACAATAGGTTGTCCGAGCCAGATGAATTAATTGAGTATATATTTTGATAGAAGTAAAGTAATTATCAGCTTCAGAAAGTTGAGGTTTTCATATCCCTTGGTTGTCTTAGAATCAGAAATATTTCTATATCCTACAGATCCCTGTTTTAGTAACTGACAAAATGCTTATTAGTAAGCGAACTAATGATCAGCTTCATTGCCGCACGGGTGGTAAAAACAACTTTAGTACTTATACCAGTACAACATACCTCGCATCATTTTTCTCCAACCACATATACTCGACAATGTCGAAAGCAAATGGAGGTAATGATACCGCAATAGCCTCTCTTTCTCTATGCTTATAATGTTATACAGATAAAGCAACAGATCCAACAATAAAGGAACCTTTATATGGCTTTTTGCCTCGAAAGGTGAAAGGAGAGCAAGTGCGACGTGTTCTGGTGAGTTTTTTTTCTCCTTTTTATAACTGTAGTGCTGTTTCACTGAAAGTTGTACATAGGAAGGTGATGTCAACCCGTTCACGAAACAACCGCACTCTGCGGCATACAAGAAAATTGTAGAGACGAGGAAAAAGTTGCCTGTGTATGCTCAGATGGATGAATTCTACAAAATGGTGCGCCGTACAATGATCTCATTCATTGGATTCTTTTGACTGATGGCATAGATGCAATAGTTCAGTGATAATCAGGTTATTGTTATGGTTGGAGAAACTGGAAGTGGAAAGTGAGCAAACCTGAATTCACCTAAAGTTAGATTCTTTACTAACAAAATTTCAATAGAACTACACAGTATGTTTAACAACCATTTTTTATTCTCTTGTTTGAGTTGCTTACATTCTACGATCAAAGGATCCCACAATTTGTGGCCTACTCTGATTTACCACATACAAAAGGGAAGATGATTGCTTGTACCCAACCCCGTCGAGTGGCTGCTATGTCCGTTGCAAAACGTGTTGCAGATGAAATGGATGGTTAGTGCTTTCTTTTACATACTTAGTCTTTGACTAATTTGGCCTTGGCTATAGTTCAACTTGGAAAGCATGTTGGTTACTCTATTCGTTTTGAAGATATGACTGAGTCGGGAACAACGTTTTTGAAATACATGACGGATGGTATGCTGTTGCGCGAGGCTATGAATGATCCCAATTTGGAGCGCTATTCCACCATTATTCTTGACGAGGCCCATGAACGTACCCTTGCAACTGATATTCTAATGGGTTTGTTGAAGGGAGTCACGAAACGTCGTTCAGATCTCAAGCTCATTGTCATGTCGGCAACGCTAGATGCCGTTAAATTCCAAAAATACTTCGGGAGTATCTCTTCTGAAAATGCTGGACCTGCGCCATTATTCAAGGTGCCTGGGCGAACCCACCCAGTCGAGGTATTCTATACACAAGAACCCGAACCAGACTATGTAGAAGCGGCAATTAGAACAGTTCTTATGATTCACAGAGCTGAGGAACCCGGAGATATTCTTCTTTTCCTGACAGGTGAAGAAGAAATTGAAGACGCCTGTCGTAAAATCAAGTTGGAAGCAGATGATCTTACTAACCAGGACCCAGAAGCTGTTGGACCGCTTATTTGTATCCCATTATACTCATCATTACCTCCCCAACAACAGCAACGTATTTTCGACCCAGCTCCGAAGCCCAACACTCCAAATGGAGCTCCTGGGCGCAAAGTCGTTGTATCAACAAATATTGCGGAAACATCCTTAACAATTGATGGCATTGTTTACGTCGTGGATCCTGGTTTCTCAAAACAAAAGGTCTACAACCCTCGTATTCGAGTCGAATCTCTTCTTGTTAGTCCGATCTCAAAAGCATCAGCACAGCAACGTGCCGGCCGTGCTGGCCGTACCCGCCCAGGAAAATGCTTCAGACTTTACACAGAGAAGGACTTCATGAGCGAGCTCGAGGAGCAAACTCACCCCGAAATCCTTAGAAGTAATTTAGCGAACACGGTTCTTGAATTAGTCAAGCTGGGTATTAAGGACTTAGTGCACTTTGATTACGTTGATGCCCCCGCACCGGAAACGTTGATGCGCGCATTGGAATTACTAAATTACCTAGCCGCTTTGAATGACGAAGGAGAGCTTACCCCATTGGGAACTATCATGGCCGAATTCCCTTTGGACCCTCAAATGTCTAAAATGCTCATAGCAAGTCCAGAGTTCAGATGTAGTAATGAAATTCTGACCATTGTTGCAATGCTATCCGGTAAGCAATTCGTTTGTAGTAGATATATCACCTTCTCATCCCCAAAATAGTTCCGAATGTCTTTGTTAGACCTAATAATGCACGGAAGGAAGCAGATGCCGCAAAAGCGCTTTTATCCGTTCCAGACGGTGATCATTTAACCCTTCTGAATGTCTATAATAACTACAAGCAAAGTGCGTCTACTTCCCGACAATGTGCCTTATTGTTTATCCATTCTAATTTACATTATTGTTTCATCTAGACATTCATGACAAGAATTGGGCTTGGTCTAACTATCTTTCTGCCCGTGCCCTTGCACAAGCGGATAATGTCCGTTCCCAGCTCGAGCGGATCATGGAGCGATACGAGATCGAACTTGTAACAAATACGGATGAGCGGAAGTTTTATGAAAATGTCCGCAAAGCCCTAGTTTGTGGATACTTTATGCAAGTTGCACATAAGGAAGGCGAGAAGGGCAGCTATTTGACTGTCAAGGATAATCAAGTTGTTGCTTTGCACCCTTCCTGCGGACTTGAGACGCAGCCGGAATGGGTTATTTTCAACGAGTTCGCATTAACCACGCGCCCTTATTTACGCACGGTGACCGATGTTCGTCCTGAATGGTTAGTAATTCACTTGAATACTGTTTATAGGTACCCGTTCTCTAATCCGATTACGAATGTATATTAGGTTATTGGAGTATGCTTCAAATTACTTCGATTTGTCTTCATTCCCGGATGGTGAAACCAAGCGGGCGCTGATACGCACACAAAATAAAAGATCGGGCAAGAGAGTAGATGATGGACTCGACAATCGCTCGAAGAAAAAGATTCGCAGATAAGACGAGATCGAATGTGGGTCGTTACTATTCTTAGGCTTTTGATTTTCTCTGTTACCTCAATTGCAAATAGCTTTAATTATCCTGTTTTTTTATATATGGCCTGTCTTGTATTTCCATAGATCTCTATGTAGATGTCTCAACACTGTGACGAGAGCTGTTCGTTTTCTTTATCAAGTATGATAACCAGAAAAAAGTGTTTAGGCAACATTGCATCCTTCAACGTCATTTTTTTTTCCTTACATGAAGCTGGATGGATGGAGTAACTATTAAATTTCTTACATGAGAAAATGACACACGGACTTAAATTTAGTTCTGCATACTATGTGATAATCTATGAAGTCCAGGTCTCGGTCGACTATTGATATATTCCGTCCAGAACCATTCCTTTTTCAATATAAAACATGGAGGCCCTACCTTAGTTTGCTTTTAATCGACCAGTCAAATTAACTTGGTTTACGAACGTTCATGGTTACCGAACGACCACTTACCTCGGGAATTGTAGCGTTTATCAGCCTCGAGGCCTCGGTGTTTCAATGAAACCCAAAGGTTTTCTTTTTCTCATCCGACGACTTTTCTTTTTTTTGTTGTCTATTATCATAAGGGAGGCAGATAGATCTTTGGCTTCTGTAATTTGCATTCAACCGCCCAACCTCGAACACGATCCATTTTCGTCCTCTTGTCACAAGCAAAGTAAAAGCGTTTCCTCCATTAAACAAAGTACCCGGGGGTTGGGTACCCATTTAGAAAGGGGAAGGAAGTGTAGGAAAAGGTAATAAAAAAAGGGAATTCAGTGCAAACTTTATATATAAAACGACCGGTCCAGTGTGCTTTGGACCCTCCTCGTTCGAGCTTACGAAAAGTAACCCACACCCCTTCTTCCTATTCTCCCTGCCCCTCCCTTCCCATTCTAAACTCTTTTTTTGTTTTGATAAATCACAAAAAATTGTATGGCCCCAGGATGTGTTGAAGTTCAAGTTACGTCCCTCAAGTCGTTTGAACCAGTGAGGAAGAAGAATATCATACTTAATAGGAATAATTCCAAGTTCACTATCCGTTATGTCCATAATGTCGTTAGAGCGAACTTAGGCCAGAACCTTGACCGGTCCGTTCAGGTCACGCCTACCGGTCTTAGCGGTAGTGGTGGTAGTGGTAATAGCAGTCTTGGTGGTGTTGGTAATATTGCTGCCAGTGCCAGTAATGCTATTGTTGCTGCAAGTCCCTCGATTGCGTCCGTGCCGTCCTCCGCGTCAATCTCCTCCTTGGCATCCACCTCGTCGGCGTCTTCCGTACAGACTGCGGCCACTTCTGTTGGCTCAGAGACGACTTTGAGTAGTTTTGGTTCGTCTTCACGCGTGACGACTGAGCTGCTGGCGGAACCTTTGAGTAGAGATAAATTCGACGATGGTGGGCTACCTAATCAACTAGCGGTGATGGAGCTCACAGAAGAAGGCGTACGTTTTCAATCTGTCTTATATTTTTAATCGATCGTTTTATTTATTTAACTGACATATTATTTGTGCGTTTTTTCCTTTCTATCTTTAACTATTTAGACCCAGGTAGTTCTTAATCTACAACCGAATGTTAAAGCCTACTGGAGTTTGTCTGTCGAGAAACCAAGATGGCAAAAAGTCAAGACACCGGTGTTTGATATCTCTAGTCCAACTTTTTTGACTCCGGACGAAAAGACTGCTGTCAATCTTGTACGTTTTGCCAATATAAACCGCTAAGTGAATACTTATACCTTGCAGAAGTTCGTCTCGGAAAGTAAAGCTCCGCGAAGGAGTAGAGGGTTGTTAGGTATACTAGACGACCTAACATTTCGGAATAAAAGTGGTCCAAGAACTTCCTCATTATCTGCACCAGCTTCCCGATCGACTTCGCCTTCCCCACTTTCAAGAACGGCTCGGACGCTGACGAATCCTTCCTCTCACTCGAGACCACCATCTCCAGCGTCCAATACTTCTAGTAGAAAAAGTTCATTCGGAGAAGCACAGAAATGTACAAATGAGATTGTGTTCAGGGTTAATGTTGAGTGGAAAAATGAAAGATCCAAGGAGTCGAGTAGAAGGAGTGAGAAGCCGCGGAGGTCTAGTGTGCAGCCACAGCCAAGTAATAATAGCGAACGGAGCGAACGGGGTAGAACGAGGAGGAGTAATCAGTCGGTGCAGGCTACTTCGACACCGTCTGCACCTTCCTCGTTGTCAACATTTTCCTCGTCGCCGCCAAGTAACGCGAGGGCACCTCGTAAAGAGAGTACGAGACTCCGGCCTAGCAAAGATGGAGGGGGCTCGTCGAAATTTGATGAGTCCCCTCAGACTACTCGCTAATGATGATACTAAAATAAAGTAATTTTTAATGTATGCATGTCTATCTTATTGGATCGTTAACAACAGAGGATTTGCTAGAGAATATATAAAGACAAAAGGAAACGACTGGTGATTTAATGGTTATTTACACCCGCTTATGTAGAGGTGATCTTTAAAAAAAAGTTCATACGTTGAGTAAAAAACGTATAACTACTACTATACTTTTACTATACTATTTGACTAATATAATACATTTACTATTGACTGCGCACATACACACGTTGGATGATATAGATATCTTGCAAATCTCAGGCTTGAGATGCCCAGAAACTTGTTTGTTCGCAAATCGTGCAAAAACATGCAAAGCAGAGAATGATGATCAGTGTCAGCTTTCGTCAATTTTATTGATAAGATTGAAGAGACTGATCTGGAATATTAATTCGCAGGGATGAAATTTGTTATCTTGTCATTGCAGAATAATAAAAAGGCGGAAGAAGTGTTATTTCTCAAGGGAAATGCCGTTGTAAGATAAAATATATTTTGGGGTTGGAGTGAGTTTGCTAATAAGATCACACTGGGCTTATCAGCTAATGATGTGATAAATACAATTGAATTGCATAGTTGGGCAGCATTTTATCCGCCGCTCAGATGCTGTGGATCCCTTATTTATTTATCTTTTTTTCGGAAGTGTGGATTGGGTCGTTACCCGATTGGGGAATGACATCAAGTGGGGTGTGGAGTAACTGTTCCCACGGGGTATTCCTACTTAATTACCAAAACCAGCGAAGTGCTCTTGGTTTTTGACTACCATCTTCTGGGGTAAATATTTCGTACTGATCAACAAAATCGTATCCAGTGAATTCATTATGATCCCCCGCACCGTCAAACGCTTTTCTTCTAGCTCTTCTGCTTCTGCCAGAGCGGGTATAAAGAGCCTGCTTTGTGGATCAGAGTCCGCCGAAGTTTCGTACCAGACAAAGACGTATGTTTAATCTTTGTCGATCTCTTATCTATAATATTGCTGATAAGCTGACGCTCTTGTTAATAGCTTCGAAGATGAGCCCTCTAATTCTCCGAGTCCCTTTGCTTCACCTTCTACTTCTCGTCGTGGCTCACAGTCGGCTGGCTTCGGCGCCCGCCGCGATTCCTTCAAATCCGGCCTGCTTAATTCTATGACTCCCCTGGATACTTCTGTAGCTCCTGCAGGTGCTCGTCCTTTCAGCGCCTCAGCGGCCAACGGATATGCAAGTGCGGGCTCGGGAGAACATGGCGCATATAACTTCACTCCAAAGGAGCTTGCAGCTGTCAAGAAACGAGTAGAAGAGGAGTTCTTACTCAAGTCCGTTACCCGCGCTCCAATTCGTCACAGGCGACCGAGCTCGAAGGTGCCTTACGAGTTCGAGGAAGATGGAACGGGAGAGACATTACACCCCTCGGGTTTCGTCGTTCCGACACCAGGTGACGCACCGGCTGAGCTTCAGGCCGATACGCGAGTCCGTCCCGCTATTTTGAATCGCGGGATACCCGAGAGTGTCATAACTTTTGCGGATTTGAAAGAACTTGCGACTGCTGAGAATACTACCCGCCCTGGTAAAGTGCCTCAGGAGGTACTTGGCCTCAATGGAACGGTTGAACATCCTTCCGGATTTATTCCACCCTCGCCCCAGCATCCGGATATGGAAGGGGTTAAGGAGCATTACAAACCTGCTGTTAAGCTTCACCAGAACTGATAGCAAACCTTAAGGAGAGAGGGTCCTTTAGGACCTTTTTTCTGATACATGATTCTTTATTCCCGATCTATTGATAAAAATGATTTTTTAAAAAGGAGTGTAGCGTGTGCCTCGCTCTCGTTGATTCGTTGATTATTAATCATTTGTTTTTGTTCCCCTATGCAGCTTTATATCCACATCGACTTGTGTTTTGGGTATTCTTCCTCACTGCTTTCTATTTGGGTTTTGGCTCAATAAACGTATTAAACGGCCATCATTCCACCAGCATTAACGACAGCGACAATAACAACAAAGCATCGGATTTAATATCTAATGTCTCGGGTTTCGCTTTTCTTTCTTCCTTTTTTTTCTCCCTCCCACGCCTTTGGTGTTTCCAATTTTTAATTCCTAATCGATTCCGACTTCGTCCTCTTTAACCATTTATCCTTTATCTTTCACATTTAAGACTTGTGTATGTTTGATCGTCTACTTTTGTGTGTAATATGATTTATGCCCTCTTTCTTCCTTCCCTTTCACTTCTCATCAATCTATAATGTAAAATAGACTAAACTTGTCTGATATATGTAGTTTTGTACATCTCCCTTTTGTGTTTGTGTTTTTCCCTGTAGTGACTTGTTCTATGCTCTTACTTTGAAATAAAATTTGGATTAAATATTCATTCTCATCCGCTCACGGACTTACTGACTTGAACATGCGCTTGTTCGATATCTGACCCATTACATCTCATTACTAACTCAACGCATTCAATCACTCTGAGGTGACAAGACGGGGATACCGGAGTGAATTCAGAGACAGTGAATTTTTAGAATGATTGAATTTGGGAACTTAGTAAACTCATGTATTATTAATACGGATAAAAGCTCATCCTTTGTCTTAAAAGAAATAAAAAGGACATTTTTCAAAAAACATAAAACATAAGACAGAATAGAATAGAATAGAACGGAAACAGAATCCGTCATCCCAATCTTGAGTTCCGATTTCCTTCGAGTCTTCCCATATATTAGGTGCAAAAGCGTTGACTTACGTTGAGTTCGAAACTAAAGTAAATCCAATAGCGGTTTGTTTAATCTCAAATCAAATTTAAGTCAGTTCAATTCAGATCAAAATCAAATCAGTTCGCTTCAGGCCGTCAAGTTCAACAGATTTATCAAGTTTATCAAACTCTGTTCATTCCGTTCAAACCGCCAAGTCTACTGTTATCGCTTAACGTTATGTCTGTTAACTACCAAGGGAGAGTAGAGGGTAAAGGGGAAAAGGGAAAAATAAAAGAGGGAGGGACGAAAGATCAAACGAACAAGCGAACGAGTGAAAGTCCGGAACGGGACGGCGACCACAAGGAGAACATATACCTACCTATGGAACTGTAGGACTAAACTAGACTAGAATAGAGGGGATAATCCAATGTGGAGAGGGGCGAGGCGGGATAGAACAGCAGCGAGAACGAGAACTAGAGCGCTGACGGAATAAAACGGAAAGGAGAACGGGGCAGAACGAACAGAACAGACACAAAACAAGACACGTAGCCCAAGTAAGGGGAGGGAGGGGGTTATTGGTATTTAGAATAAGGAAAGAAAAACAAAATAAAGAAAAACCGAGACTAGAGATGGGTATTACCGATTAAGGAAATACGGGACACACGAAGTCACGAGGGGGCCTAAGAACTAAACGGCTGAGAAAAGGATGGGGGGTATGGAGCCGTTAAGTATTATTGTCGGGACAAAAGTATAGAAAGGGATTTAAGAGTCTCTCCGGGAAGTGAAATAAAGGATATGCAATCCGGGGGTGGAAACGAAAAAAAGAAGCGGAATGGAGAATAAAAGAGGAACGAGCGGAATAGGATGGAAATGGAAAGACAGTGAACAGTCGAGTGGGAGGAAACAATAGAAAGAGTGGATGGATCCACATTATCCAACTTTTCACATTCGTATCTGAGCACTCCCTCTCGTCCGTCCCCCCCTTCATCCATCCACTCATCTTCTTGTAGAGCTTCGTCCATATCCAACCTGAAGGTTATCCAACTCAGCTTCAAGACGCTTGATATCAGCGTGCGTGGATTCCAAGTCCTTATTAAGTCTATCACGCTCCGCAATAAGATGCTGCTCCCATTGACGGAAGCGTGATTCCTCTGCCTTGACTTGTTCGGTGAAACGTCTTCGCAAAGCTTCCTCTTCCTCCTTGAACTTGGGGTTGTCGAGTTTCTTGACCTTGGGTTCACCGAATTTACGTGTCTCCATTTGTTGTTGTCTGTAGTTCTCGTAGTGGAGCTCCTCGGTCGTTGAAATCAAGTCGAGCATGTGGGTACGAATGAGGAGAGAGCGGAGTTTACGGAAATCGCAGTGATTTTCGTTTTCAACTATTAAAGTATGGAAAGGGCGCTGAGTTAGGTATAGTTTATTCCAGAGCTTCTAGACTACTTACCCTCTGCTACTCCCCAAAGGTACTCACGACCTTTAACTGTACGGCCGTCAGGGGTTTTGACATCTTCCGTACTTCCAATAATTGAGAATGGGATCGCTTCGGCCAAGATGCGGGCGTGCTCAGCACTTGCCTCATCATCGGTATCAATGGGGGTTGGTAGATGCGAATACCCTGAACTTTAATAACTTCTCGGATCTATTGTTCTCTTTCTAAGCGACTTGTATCCGAACAAAGTGATATGACCACTTACACGAGACTTGAACACCGCAAGATCGTTCTGTGTGAGAGTGTCGGCCTTGGCAATGACGGGGATAAGATTGACACGAGTACCAAGACGCTTCATGACTTCAATGTCGAGAGGCTTCAAGCTGTATATTATGGAAATAAAAGTAAAATTATTTAGTATATGGGTAGAAGTAGATGGTAATAAGTTTATTACTCACGTGTGACCAGTGGGACGGATAAAGTACAAGCAAGCATGAACACGAAGGTCACTCTTGTCGACTCGCTGGGGTTGTTGTTCTTGACGCATGTAGGTCTCATGCTGGTCGTCGACAAAGTCGATGATGGGTACCCATGAATCACGGTTATTGACGTAGTCTCCAAATCCAGGGGTGTCAATGACCGTAAGCTTGACCTTGAACTGTTTCTCTTCAAGCTCAGCTTTGATGATCTCAATTTCGGTCAACTTGTCAAGCTGCTTCAGATGCCGACGCGTGTAGTTTTTGGCAGGTGAAAGCTCGGTCGCAAAAAGTGTGTTGATAAGAGTCGTCTTTCCCAAGCCAGACTCACCGACGACCATCACAGTGAAGTGGGCGCCTCGTTTCGCGACGATTTTGTGCCTCTAAATAAAAAGGGCGGGAGTCGCGTCAGGGAAAAAAAGAGACGCGTAGCATGATACGAAAAAGAAAAAGACGCACCTGATTTGGCAAGTTGGCGATACCAATGCCGTCTGAGGGGGGATAGGAGCAGCCATATCTTATCTTCTGTTTGTTCAAAGTAGGAGTGGAAAAGAGTGGAAGATGGAAGACAAACGACGACGGCAACGACGATGGTGAGCAGAAGCCCTACAGAATGTCACGCAACTCGCTTGGATATGCGGATCAGCAGATCTGCAGATCTGCGTGTGACAGTCCCCGGGTATGGGTGTCACTGATTTCGGTCGAGGCGTCTGTTACTTATTTGTTCTCGGTTGTTGCCGGTGAGTCAGACTTTAACTTGGGATTATATGCTTCGCCGAGGATGGTATCGTTTCCCGCCTCGTACTCGTCCAGTTCCCAATCTTTCTCACTTAAAAAGATTCATGGCTGAATCAGCGCAGAATCAACCCCAAGCATTAGCTGAAAATGTGCGGGATCCAAACTCAAAAAGTGCAGGTACGATCTTCCTTCTGATCACCTGGGATCGTGCTTAATTTATCTCGGTATCAACTTTCTGATTATTTCATTAGCTAAAAAGGAGGCGAAACGGCTTGCAAAGGAAGCCAAGAATGCTGCAAAATCTGCACAAGTAGCCGCTACAGCTGGTGTTAGTGAGAAGAAGCAAAAGGAAAAGAAGGAGAAGAAAGATGAAGATAAGCCATTTGTAAATACTACTCCTAAGGGTGAAAAGAAAGGTATGTACTAGATCATATTTTTCCCTGGTGTATGTACCTAACTGCTTTATTCATAAGATTTATCGCAGCCTATGTCAAGTGGATACGATCCTATTGCAATCGAGTCTGCCTGGTACGACTGGTGGGATGCTCAAGGTTTCTTTGCTCCCCGAACACAACCAGATGGTAGCCCAAATCCCGAAGGCACCTTCGTCATTCCTGCCCCACCGCCCAACGTTACTGGAAGCCTACATATCGGACATGCGCTTACAGTTGCAATCCAGGATTCTCTCATCCGATGGTAGCTCTTTTACAACGTAAATTTGTCTATGAAAAAAAAAGTCTAACTACAAGCAGGAACCGTATGTTAGGAAAAACTACTGTTTTCGTTCCAGGGTTCGACCATGCTGGTATCTCTACCCAATCTGTTGTTGAAAAGCGACTCTTCAAAAGCTCTGGAAAAACTCGGCATGATCTTGGTCGGGAGAAATTCCTCGAAACTGTTTGGGACTGGAAAAATGAGTAGGCATTAAAAGTCCCAATAAAGTTAATGATCAAGCTCTGACTTTGTTTACGAAGATACCAAACCCGTATTACGAGCCAATTCAAACGACTTGGAGGAAGTTACGACTGGAGCCGTGTTGCCTTCACCTTAGACGAAGTAAGTGGAGGGATCAAAAACATATATCCTGACCATCAATTCTGATACCTCTATAGAATCTCTCTCGAGCTGTCGCCGAAACGTTCTGTAGACTCCATGAAGACGGGATCTTATATCGAGCGAACCGTCTTGTTAACTGGTGTGTTCGCCTAAATACAACAATCTCAAATCTAGAGGTCAATCAGAAACAGCTCACCGGCCGAACATTGCTGAGCGTGCCCGGATATGACGCGAAAGAGAAATTCGAGTTTGGTGTGATTACGTCTTTTGCGTATCCAATTGATGGATCGGATGAGAAAATTATTGTGGCTACTACTCGTCCGGAAACAATGTTGGGTGATACTGCTGTTGCAGTTCATCCTGATGACCCTCGTTATAAGGTACTTCTCTATAAGCGTATCAAGATACTGAGGGAACTTAGGTGTATTATACTTTCTAGCATCTCCATGGCAAATTTGCAAAACATCCGTTCGTGGATCGTCTCCTACCTATCGTTACCGACGCAGAAGCTGTTGATATGGAATTCGGAACTGGTGCCGTCAAGATCACCCCTGCTCACGACCAGAACGATTATGAAGTTGGAAAGCGTCATAACCTCGAATTCATCAACATCTTGAACGATGACGGGACGTTCAACTCGAACGCTGGTGAACGCTTTGTCGGTATGAAACGTTTCCATGCCCGTGTTAAGGTTGTACAAGCTTTGAAGGATGCTGGTCTGTACATTGAGACTAAGGATAACCCAATGCAAATCCCCATCTGTTCATCGTCTGGAGATATCATCGAGCCTGTACTCAAGGCTCAATGGTGGGTAGAATGCAAG
The DNA here is from genome assembly GCA_002287475.2 of Pyrrhoderma noxium. Taxonomy (NCBI): domain Eukaryota; kingdom Fungi; phylum Basidiomycota; class Agaricomycetes; order Hymenochaetales; family Hymenochaetaceae; genus Pyrrhoderma; species Pyrrhoderma noxium. Next base: position 1,066,520 of record CM008261.1, read on the forward strand.
CCTTTGGCAGAAGAAGCTATCAAACATACTCGATCCGGCGAACTTGTGGTTAACCCTAAAACATCTGAAGCTGAATGGTACCGCTGGCTTGAAAACATCCAAGATTGGTGTATCTCTCGTCAACTTTGGTGGGGACATCGATGCCCAGCGTACTTCGTTAAGATTGAAGGGAAGGAACAGGATCGAAATGATGGAAAGAACTGGGTCGTTGGGCGGACTTTGGAAGAAGCTACTGAACGTGCTAAAGCCCTTGCTGGCGATCAGAAATTCACGATTGAGCAAGACGAAGATGTTCTTGATACTTGGTTCTCTTCCGGACTTTGGCCTTTCTCAACTCTTGGTTGGCCAAAGAAAACTGACGATCTTAAACGGTTTTATCCTACTTCGATGTTAGAAACCGGATGGGATATTATCTTCTTCTGGGTTGCGAGGATGGTTATGCTTGGATTGAAACTTACTGGCGAAGTTCCATTCAAAGAGGTTTTCTGTCATGCTATGATTCGTGATGCGCAAGGACGAAAGATGAGTAAATCATTGGGAAACGTTATCGACCCGGTGGATGTTATCCAAGGTGTATCGCTTGAGAAACTTCATGAACAGTTACTTGGTGGGAACTTGGATGAGAAGGAGATCACGAAGGCGAAACAGGGGCAGAAGAAGGACTTCCCGAAAGGAATACCGCAGTGTGGTGCCGATGCATTGAGGTTCGCTCTTTGTGCGTATACGACTGGAGGAAGGGATATCAATCTCGAGGTCCTCCGTGTAGAGGGTTATCGTAAATTCTGTAATAAGATCTTTAACGCTACGAAGTTTGCGATGCTCAAGTTTGATGAATCGTTCGTTCCGGAGTCGAGTGCTAAGGTTTGTTGTATTCTTCTCATTGTTGTGTTTTTCCTTCTCTTCTTCCCGTCCGTGTGGATTACCTTATCTGAGCTGACCTTCTTTTTATTATGTTTCTATAGCCTTCTGGAAACGAATCCTTGGTGGAGAAATGGATCTTGCACAAACTTAACTTTGCGGCAGAAGAGGTGAACAAACATCTCGCTGATAGGAATTTCATGTTCGCTACTACAGCAGTTTACAATTTCTGGCTTTATGAATTATGTGATGTTTACATTGTAAGTCCCCCCTCCCCTCTCCCTCATTTCCCGTCTTCCCTTTCCCAATATCTTATTTACTCACCGTAACCACCACTATTACAGGAAGCGATGAAACCAATGTCCGACCCCTCTGCATCCCCCTCCACTCGTCGATCCGCTCAAAACACTCTCTATACCTGTCTTGATCACGGCTTACGTCTTCTACACCCCTTCATGCCTTTTGTTACTGAGGAATTGTGGCAGAGGTTACCTAGACGTGCTGGTGATGATACACCGTCGATTATGGTTTCTAGGTTCCCTGTGTTTAAGAAGGAGTTCGTGTTTGAGAGGGCGGAGAAGGAGTTTGATCTAGTATTTAGTGCGACTAGGACGGGGAGGTCGTTGGCGTCGCAGTATAATATTCAGGGGGATGTGAAGCGTGAGTGTTTTTTTTTTTGGCTAATGCTTCCTTCCATGCTTGTGTTTTGGATAACTGGATATTGATAACTGATACTTGATGCTTTTTTCTAGTATACATTTTAGCGCAAGAAGACGGAGTTGCGAAGATGTTCGAGGAACAGATACCTACGATTGTGGCTCTTACAAAGGGGTGTAAAGGGGCTGAGGTAGTTCGGTCTGCACAAGATGTTCCGACTGGGTGTGGATCAACGGTCCTTACCCCTACCGTGACCGTTCATATACTCGTTCGTGTAAGTACCTCTCATCCACTTAACACCCCTTCCCTCTCTACCCCCTTTTTCCTTTCCAAATAAAAATTTTGAAGAACTAAAAACTAACGCATTTCTCTTTTCATCACCATTAAAATAAATTAGGGCCTGGTGGACCTTGATGCTGAGATTGCGAAATGCGATAAGAAGCTTGATATTGCAAAGTTGAACTTGGAGAAGTTGAAGAAGGCGATGGGTGTGCCTGATTATGAGGGTAGTGTTCCAGAAGCGGTGAGGACAGGGAATGAGGAGAAGTTGAAGACGATCGAGGCGGAGATGGCGAATTTGGAACTTTCGAAGGATAGTTTCGCGAAGTTGAGGTAGAAGGGGTGGAATTTGTGGTATTGAGGGGTAAGGGACTAGGAGTTTAAGTTTGAGTTTGAAGCAAAGGGGGAGAGAGGGAGATAGATTGTTAGATTAAATGATGGGTTGGTGGGTTGGCGGAGAATCAGTGTAGATATGAACTGAATTGAATCGAAGTGTGTACAGTAATGTGATGCTAGTTTTGTTGTGATTTTATTGGTTGGATTGATGCGATGGAGTTGATAAGTTCTTAGGATTACGTCAGCACATCTATTCAGTTCGTTCTCTACTTCGGACGAAGTGATGTTTTGTTGCTTTGATTTTGGTAAAGAATGCTAAGAAATTGACCTTCCAATCTTTTTGTCTATATTTCAGGTCGATGGTACTGTCACTGTCGGGTTTCAGTAGATGTGGAATATATAAAACTAGCGGTATCAAACCCGGTTTGTTCGGCAAGATAATCTTATTTCTCTACTCTTCTCATTTAGATCCCTATCTAGTTGTGACTCAAACAGTCTGGGAGAAGACAGAAGCATTTTAGATGCATTAATAATATCAAAGAAACTTAACTTCACGCCTCGTGTCAACATCTGAGGAGGGATTCTGTGATATGGAATGTTCTGCTACCTTGCCTATGCTATGCTATATCTGATGCGTGATCGGGCCGTTCTCTCTAAGTCATCGTCCTTTTATGGTCAAAACCTACTGCTACAGATTTTGATTGATTCTTCACTTCCGAAGGCAGAACAGAGGGAATGGACCAGACGGAATAGGCAACTTGTTTATACTTCCAACTCGAATTCTGTCGTCATTGATATCCAACTGCTAGCTAATTGAGTGGGATGTAGAGGACATTTAATCATGAATTCCGACTCTGGGCCCTTATAGCTCTCTGTACCCCCAACTACCAACTTCCGTTTCTGAGGGAGATTCTCTGTACAGATTCGCAAGTCAAATCCATTAGTTTTTGAACTACGACATATTATGCCCAGACATGGGAGATACAATGCTTGGGTCCAGATTGGTGGGAGGCGTCTGGATCCCCTTTACGAGACGGTTGATACGCGTCTTTCTATGTCTCATATTGAGTCGCAAGAGAATGCCGTGAGTGCTCTTTGAATTGAGTGCCTTGTTCAGTATTTGTTTTCTCTATCTTTTACCAAACTGCATTTGACGTTTTTGGGGTTGTGATCATGATCATGATATACTTGTTATTCAGGAATTTTGTGTATTTGTGAAGGAGTATGAGACTTTGAGTACGGTGAGATCGAGGGTGGATGTGTATCTTGATGAAGTACATGTTGGGTGTGCTATACTTGACCCCATGGGGGAGGCGAGTAGATTTTGTGGATCTTGGATTGATAGATATAGGTATTATCCTTTTATGTTTGTGCCGGCACAAAGGGACGGTATCAGTGCGTTAATATATTCTGCTGCTCTTTTCAATTCTCAAATTAACTGACAATCACTTGATAGGTTCAGACGGGAATGAAGGGAACGATGGGAGAAGGATGGCTTTGGGGCACTCGAAGATTACTATAACTGTTAAAGAGGTCGTTGTAACTTCAAGCCTTGGGAAAACGTATAGGAGACTGCCTAAGACGATAAGACACTGGAAGCCATTACCTTTACAAGAGGATGAACCTTTAGATGGGGCTCACAGAATAGTGTATGCCTCTATTTTTATTTTCGGATTTTTATGTTTAAGACAATAACCTTAAGGATTCTTTAACCACCTTATTTTGAATAAGCTTGGGTAGCAGGGAGATTTACGGAGAATATAAAGCGCAAAACGACGTTTTTAAATCATGTCCGCTTGATAGTCGAAGGTCTGAATCAACGTCAATATTTATGTTCATATACGGCTCTAAGGGTACGTCTATTTCCTTTAATTATGAAGTACTACACGTCATGTTACTTAAATTCTTCTAGACTACCTTACGAGCCTACTGAATAATCAGATAAACAGAGATATGACTAGACCTGCAAGAAGAAATGCGGGGCGTCGAAGAACAATAAATAGACCTAGAGGAGGAGACGGGGCGGGGTTTGATGATCCCGAACCGATTAACGTTTTTAAATGCAGTCAATGTGAATGGGACCTCACTCGTTGCGTTCCATGTGGGGGAGGCTCTGAGGTATGCCGGCATTGCAAGTATAAGAGAACATACTGTGATATGTATGTTGTTCGTGGGCTTCCGCCTAAAATGTTAACAAGACCTGGAATGGAAAAGTTGGATATTAGAAAGCGCTATAGGGATATGCTTAGACGTGAGTGCTGCACAGTTGATATATTTTTGTGGAATGATTAAGTGAGATGTTTGATGGGGGTAAAATAGGGTTAGCGTCAAGGACTCAGTCAGATGAGGACAGCGACTCGTTGAATGAATTCGCAATTGATATCAACTCGGATGAGGACTCTTTAAGAGAGTTCAACGGGGATCGTGATTATCCCTCTGATATTGATACTGAGTTGGTTGATAACCACGAGGTGGGAAGTTCTTCAGTTGAAAGCGAAGAATCCTCATCAAGCTCGAGTTCACTTTCGTCATTTCCTTATCTAACCATGGATAGAGTTCAGTCTTCTACTGCTGGTCTTGGTCAGACAATTTCTTTGAGAGATATATTTATCCAAGCGCACGTACATACTGTAGCTGCGGTTGAGGAGACAAGCGATGGAGAATTATCGTGGGAGCCGACCATTGACGGAATAGAAAAATAATGAGGTGAAATGTGTATTGATATTTAACAAGACAACGACTAAAAAGAGTTGATGATGGGGGCTCATCTCGCTTCTGAAGTCCTTTATTTAGTTCGTTTCCACATTTATTTAGTTTCTTGATTAGTATGTATGTATTGTATGTATAGAATATATAAAAAATATCTAATTAAATGCGTTTATACTGGCATTTTACTAATCTGATCTCATCATATCACCCCACTTCGTAATTAAAATAACTTCTTTATTGTATTGAACTTAAGGGATATTGTATTTTTTATAATGAGGGGATTAGATAATAAAAGCAAATATGAGGACTGGTTTCCTGAAAAGGATATAATTAGTCACACTGCATACAACTGCGCTCGCCACTGGGCAAACAAGCTCATCCTCCAACCCTCACGTTATCTCACACTCGGCACCCCATTCACTCCCCGTCCTCGACTTTATGTCCTTGTCTGACGGGCTTCGTCCTCCACTATTAGAGATGAGCAAGTCCTATGAACCCCCGCGCGAATCTGTTAGCTCAGACAGAGCAGTAACAGGTACTGTCCTATAATATCATCGCATCATATAGGAGGTCTTAGGGCGCTTCTTTGTGCTTACCTGTATTCTCAACGTAGGTATTACACTTGTGTGCGAGGACATGTCAGAGAGTGGCATCAATCGCCGGGACCTCGAATATTCGAGAGATTCATATCGAAACGTCGATCTCGTCCGTGCAACGATAGCTAGAGCCACCTCTGGTGCTGTCGATAATGCCCGTGCAATTTTCAGTAGTCCGGTAATGAGTAGACTACATGCAAGAATATCATTTGAGGATGATGGTTGCGTGAGTTACAGAATTATTCCGTCACAGATATACTCCTAACTCGTATCAATTCGCCACTTGGTTCTCTATTTCCTTGGCTGTTCTCTTAGGCCACGGTAACGGACCTCGCCTCAACACATGGTACGTACTTTGAGAAGGAGAGGGGCCCCTCAAAGATGCTAGAACCTTACCGTCCATATTATCTCCGCCATGGTGATGTCCTGTTACTCGGGAAGTCTGTACTGAAAGATAACCGAGTAAGTGCAATGTGCATTTGCCTCTTTGATGACCAATACATAATCTCGTCACTTTCATTTTTTGCCTCATTTTTATTATAGAACTGGAAACCTGTGAGGATACGTGTAAAGTTCTCATCCCCTCGACAAGAGGATTCCGTGGCATCGAACCGCTATGGCGTGTTCAATGCCTGCACCTCTGATTGTTCTGACCTTGAGGATGACTCGTCTGTCTCTTCTGAAGCAGAATCACATGGAGAAGATAATCTTAGTTCCCCTGACACATCTCCTATAACTTCAATTAAATCTTTTGAGGCTGGTCAACATGGGCTTTCCCAATGCAAGCTCAAACTTGGGCCAAATGAGAACGACGATACTACTAATTTAACAGATCACCGTGATACGGGAATTACTTCAACCGGCGCGCGCCTACGTGCAATGTTGCCCTTTGTCCCTCCTATTCAAATTCCTCTTCAAATTCCTCTTCCATTCTCACGTTTTTCAACTATTCATAACCTGCCGTCCCTTCGTGAACTCGGGTTTTCTTCTTCCGCAAATAACGGGAAGAATGATCGTGTGAAAGTTAATCATGGAGAGGTGAACAGTCCTACTGCCAATAACATTGCAGATGCGGGTGTCACAACTAGAGCTCCTCCTACATCAGCCATCAGTATCCCAAGTGCATCCAACTCTAATAGTAATTATCAATGGGCGGAGCCATCTCTTCCTCAGAACCAACTGGGCCTCGAACCCTCTCAGGATGAATTCCAAGGCTTATATCCCAAGCTAACTCCTGATCCACATGCTTATATAAATAGTGAAGCGGTTGAACTTGCTGAAAGGTTTGATGAAGATGAAGGTGAGAAATCGATGGAGATATCTCCTAGCCCAGAGCCTTTCCCTGGTCCCCAGGTCCAACCAGCTATAGACTGTGACGTGAATGGAGGTGACGCGAGTAACTTTAGTAATGATGTGCATAATCAAGGGGAACACGCTCCCCGATCTGATGCGTTCTCAAATAATTCATTCACCCCTCTACCTCACGTAACAGCAAGTAGAATATCACAAATCCCGCTAGAAGGGTCTGACACTAGGGAGGGACATGTTTCCAAAGTTACTTACACAGACTATCGTCGTATGACTACAAACGAGTCAACTGATTACACTAAAAACCCTCTATCGCCCTTATATCATCATTTATTATCTACAGACAATGTTTGGTGTACTCCAAGCATTGGTGCAGACCAACATCATTTTGCTGATCCAAATTTGGGTAATAATGTTAGTTCGTTTGGCCGTCGGGAGCCTCATGAGAGTGGAGTTAAAGATTCCGAATTGGAGATACTGCGAACGAGCATATCTAAACTTGATGAACGCATGCAAGAGTTGTGTCAGGTTTCCGCCCGGGCTGTGTCTTCAGACGTGGCATCCGTGTCAAGTAATGACAGGAAAGAAATGGATGCCGTACATGAAGGTAGACTACCTATTCATTTCTATCAACCTATCAAATTTGTTATTTAATCATTATTTTACTTATGTTAACACAGAAATGCGTCGTTTGTCGGCATTGGTCGAATCTGTTCTTACAAAGATGAACGATTCATCCCGAGGCCCCAGCGAGGATAGCGTTGATTTGCGACCAGATAGTGTCTCAGAATCCAATGAACAAGACGAGTCCAGTGAAGAAAGGAAAGAAGTTGAGGAAGTGACAGTTGAACATGAAGACCTGGTAGTTACTCCAGAAGATATTAGAAGCTCTCCTAGTCGGAAGCGCAAGCGAGATACCGATGTCGATGTTCATAACATAGTCCGAAAAGTGATAAGGACTGACATCAGTGAATTTGTGGATGTTGAGAGTTTGGACGACGAGAGTCAAGAATCAGGATCTGATTGTGATAGTAAACAATATATTGTTATTGTTGGCGGACGTCCTGCAAAGCGTGCTCGCACAGAGTCTAGGACTGGACATATTGTAAGGAGCGTGGCAGCTGCGGCGGGGTATACCAGTCTTGGAGCGATCTTGACATGGACGGCCCTTGCTTATGCCCTTTAAAATTTTTGGTTCACCTCTCTGTCTTGGTAAGTGGTTAAAAGTGTACAAGATCTGAGCTAGCCTTAGATAATCTGGAATGCACTATAGCTTTTTTTTCCCCTCGTTTGTTTGATTTGCTTTCATTTTTTTAACCTTACGCATTGACCCATTTAATAACGTTCTCTCGTGCATCGTTTTCGACTTATTTTTCCCCCTGACTACTGCACGAAGGCTAACTGTAAGTTGTATACACGCTCTCGATTTCAATATTTTTTTTCATACGGTTTTTACCTTTTTCTTCCACTCCTACTTTTTCCTTTCCTTTCCTACTCCCTTTTTTTTTTAGCCACAATTGCTCTGGAATATTGTTTTTTTTATATATTCATGTTCACATCCATGTTCAATTTTTTTTGTGCGATTTTTTTCGTGACAAGTCCAACAAATAGTACACACAACATTCTGTGTAACCGATGTCTAGTTTTCTACTAGTTTTTTTTTTCCCTCCTTTTCTTGGCTATTACCCATTATTGGTTGGTTTATATAAAAAAAAGAGTTGTATTATATTGTATGTAATTCTAGAAATTTGAATGGTACTGTGGGTGTTGTACCCTTGTATAATTTAATTTGAAAGAGTAAGGAGACGGATAGGTTGACGAGTGGATGGAGACCTTGGAGTTCGGTTTGAGCGACTGTGAAGTATAGGGAGGCGCGCAGGGCGATGCATAGTCAAACTATATATATATAATATAATATATGTATATATGCGCCTACGTAGGAAGAGAGTGCTATATTCTATGTTGGTGATTCGTCCCTACCGTATATTTAAATGCATATAATGTGTTTCGGGATTTGATTTGGACTACTTTATTCACTTATTTTGCATATGTACGTCTATGTTCCAGGATTTGGTTTGGTTTATTTATTTATTCGATCAATTGATGAATCGAGGATTGTACGATACGATATACATATAGAAATCTCCTTTGATGGTACGTTTGGAATAGGGATAGAGGAGGTATATATATTTATATTTATATATGTGAAGAACCAATTTTGGGATGGAGGAGTTCAGCGAGTTTGTGGGTTAGTGAGGCAGCGGGTCTGTGAGTCTGTGAGTAATTTGGGTGGGTGGGACTGGGATCGATAGGCAAGAAGAAAGAAGCAATAGATGGTAGGTATAGTGGGGGATGGGGGATACAGGTAATACAGTGTGTATGTATATGTACGGTGGGTTTAATAGGGATGAGAAAAGTAAGAATAGCTAAGATAGAGAAGGATAAGAAGGTGGGCCCAATAGAAATGTGTAAAGTAGTGTAAAGTAGTGTAAAGTAGAAAAGAAAAAGAAAAGAAAAAATGTATGGTGTGTTGGATACAATATAAAAGGGAAAGGGGAACTAAGAAAGGAGGAAATGGAAGGAAGAAATAAGAGAATCAATAAGATAGCAAAAAAGAAAGAAAAAAAAATAGGGACGAAAGAAAATCGAAGAAAGAAATAGAGACGGAAGAAGCAGCAAGAAACAGAAAGCAAAAAGACGCTCTTAGAAAGCAATAAAAAAAAAAGAAAACAACAGAACCGGATAGCTAGCAAACAAAGATAGCTTATGATAACGATCAATCAACTATTTATTAGATTTCGATACCCTCCATCCCTTCCACTTCCACAGATGACGACGCCCGGTCAAGTGTATCTAGTCCGGCAGCGGAGAGTGAGACGCAGACTGTACGCGTTAGGTCTGTTAGAGATAGACCCGTAGAAGATGGTTCGCCGAATATTGAGGATTCACCGCCCAGCCCTAAGAAGTTGGGCTCAGAAACACTTATTCCCGTGGATATTGCCATTGAGAAAGACGTGATGGTGTCGAGGCTAGGATCGATTATGGGTTTTTCGAGGTTGTTGGTGTTATTGTGTATGTTTTCGGGAGATACGTTGTCAGTCATTCCGTTCCCGTAATTGTCCTGTTCTTCTTCATGGAATGGGTAGAACATAGTGTCAGGTTCTATATTAAAGTCCATGAGAGTCTCTTGAGGATCTTCTTGTGGGAGGGGAAGAAGGAAATTGTGGTTGTGGTTAAGATGCGGATCGGTGTTTGAAAGAGGCATGGTTTCCGATGAGGTGTTGGATGTTGCTGTAGTTGAAGATTGATATCCCCAAGCACCTCCGAGTAGGTCATCAGCCGGCCCCAGTGACCCAAGAAAAGGATCATGATTAGAGTATCGTTTGAGGGGGTTCGTTGCTTCTGATCCCGAGGTGATGTCCTCATGAAGGCATAAAGATGGGATATTATCAAACTCGGGACCAGAATGTGAGAAGGATGATGGGGTACCATAACCAGCTGAAGGTACGTCTTGATACTGCGCCCTGTCCATAGGGTTGGATTCATAGTTGATCGTAAAGTCAGGTGTCCGACTTAATAAACCAGATCTATTAACCTTCCTTTTTCCGGTCATTCTTCGAGGCCGCTTTCTTGGTTCATCGGAGATATTAACGTCTGTTTCTTGATTAGAAAGCATATAATCGGAGTTCCATGCATTCTTCGTCACATTCTTCTTCTTCTTGTTTCTTGATGCACCATGATTATTTGGGATGGGACGGACGCAAACTTCATCTGCAGAATATACAACCCTATGAGGATTCACAGGCTCACCAACATACAACCTTTCCCCCCTTGCCATATCGTAGATCCTTCCTTTCCCCTTCCCTGCACCATGTTGAGCGTGGACATCGAATTCGATGGAAGATATTGATGTTGTCTCCACAGGCCAAGACCCCCAATTATCATCCCATTCACCTATATATACTCGAGCACCTCTTTTTTCCCGGAGTTGTTCACTAATCCATAATAACCCTTCTCTATCTTGCAGTATCCCCGAAATAAGTTCCAGTTCCGACTCTTGCCTCCTCTCTTTTTGCTCTGTTTTGGTGGGCATAACTACCCCAGCTGCGTTAGCCATATCTCGGCGTTCCTGGTGTCGTACTTCCTGTTCAGATAAGAAGAGTGGAACGCCTTGCGTCACTATGGCCATTTCACTCGCACTTCTCCAGCGAGGAAGGTAGAGTATACCGCGTTTCTTACAGCATGCATCGCATTTGCATGTGCCCCTACAGAAAGGGCAGACAAAAGACGTAGCATCTGGGTCGAACTCCAGCTCCGGAAACCTGGTTGAAATTGATATATGTATATTAGCTTTGTAAATCTGATTATTATAGTATTAACTTGCGTATGACTTACAACTTGAGAAAGCATCTATGACAAAAATACAGTCGACAGCATACACCATCCGTAACTCTAGTACACTTCATCTTGGCGTATATGCTCCTTGTTCGACAAGGATGGCAAAAATCGTTGATGTCATCCTTCTCGTCTTCAATCAGCCGAGTCAAAAGCTCCTGTTTCTCATCTCGAGAAAGAGTTTTTCTAGTCGTGGGTTTACACCTTGACATTGGCTGAACTGCCTTTGCATTAGATTTTGTGTATTTTGGGCTAGCCTTACGTGTATCCTGGTCTGCTTCTGAGGGCGGACTAGATGAGAGGCTCGTCAACGTGGACAAAGAAGAGCTGGGGGAACAAGTAGGGAAAAGGGGGTTCGAAACATTTGCATTTTCCCGTTCCTCATTCCGAGTGTGAGTAAGAAGAGTAGCAGTGGACAGCGGTACTGAGCCTGATTCCGTTATTCTATCGTCTCTATCGGGACTAGAAGCATGACTACCACATAATTCCGCTTTCCCAATAGAATTGCTCTCGGCCCCAGTTGACTTACTTGATGATTTGTCGGCAGCAAGAGGCGGGAGAACGGTCGTTATTACCGATTGCGTTGTTGTCAAAATGTCTATGCCAGTAGATTCATTTTGTTTTGTTGACCTTGCCGAACTTGGTGAAACTTTGACTGATGATACGTCATGTGAAGAGACAATATCGGGAGAAGTAAATTCAACGGAGTTGCCATATCCGGTAATATTTGAGATGGGGGGACAGAGGTTTATTTCTGCATTGATGGACAGTGACAAGTGGGAATCATCCAGAAAGCTGTCTGGCTCGGTGGGATAAACCGGACATTGGGCGATGATAGAAGATTGGTTATTTTGAGGAGAGGAGCCTTCTCCAGCCAATGCCGGGGTTGGAGGAACGGTTCCAGCATTTTCTGAAGTTCCATTCGAAGATGACGTTACTCCAACCAATGTATCTTTGTGCCGTTCATGTGCTCCGCCTGAATATACACGCTTCTTCTTGGGTTTCACCTTTCGAGCTTCAAGAGATTCTACTGAAACACGACTACGCTTCCCGCCGTTTGTGCTGTCATCAGAGATTTCATCGTCACTCAATAATAGGCCCATGTTACGATATACCGCCTTAATTGGGTTGGCGGGTTTCCATCGAATGGAATTGGCCTTAAGATGGGTGAGGAGTTCATCCGCAATGCTTGTTAAAGGTGTTATTAGGCCTCGCCCACCTTTCGCGTTAGACTCTTTTGACGGCACATATTTACTAAGCGTGGATTGCGGAAGAGTTGGAACTAGCACGTCTCGAAGTAAGTACCTTTGCCTCTTTGCTGGAGGGTCCTTTTTCTTCTGAAGACTGAAGCTGGGTTCAGAGCGTCGCTGCGTAGACTTAGGTGAATATCCAGACTCTTCCTTCCGCCGTGATGATCCTGATATTTCTGAAGCAGACGGTATCTGATGATTTTGTCTAATTACACTGTTGATCACATCTGAGAGGGATGGATGTTTGTCAAAGTATTTCTCGTTTTCTTCTAATTGTGATTGTAATGTTGACCTTGAGATGTTTGACGAGGGAATTAAGGAGTAATAAGATGATTCCTTTACAAACGGGGCGGTCAATATTCGAGTGCTTGACAAGAGACCACAGAACTCACTTTTGAGCCAATATCACCTGACAATGTGCCTTCCTTATTTCGTCCTCTCTTAAATGCATAAGTAGAATTTCTTTGCTCATTTCGATTCTGACTTAGGTATACGCCTGACTGAGTTTCGTAGTCCAAAATAATACTGCGCCTAAAATCTTCCAATACGGATATAGAAGAGGAAGAAGCAATGGCCGATGATGGGTTATTGTCTCTCGGTTTCATTTCGGTTGACATATCCTTCCGATGTTTCTTGGGATCTCTTTTCCTCTGAGCTCGTTCATCCGATTCAATCGCGTCCTAAGACGAATCTCATTTTCAGTACAAAGTCAAGAATCGAAACTAATACACAAACACATACATCTGTTAAAAATAATGGTACACCTAGGTTTGGAGTAATAGATCGACTAGATTCCTGTAGATCCGCAGCCACAATGTTTAAAAATAAGTCCATGTTTTGTAATTCAAGAACAAAAAAGCAATAAACGATAAAGAATTAAAAAGGGTGGCTAGTAAGTGACAGAAACACGAATTGCAAGTAAGAGCTATTCCAACCACAGCTCCAAGAAAATAGGATTGAAAAGAATATGAAATTGGGCTAAACGCGAAAATGGGTACTCACCTGACCGCGTGTTAGGTCAATAATCACTGTCTCATTTATCTCCTGAGAGAATCCCATTGTTTCTGTAAATTTTTGCGTCGAGTCATCTACTCGTATCCTTCTTTCTTTAGCGTCTGTAATCGATTGAATTTGTTCTTTTTTGTTCATTGCGGAAGCAAATCGTCTAGTAGTTAGCGATTCTATTTGTATGGATGAGTGCTAAATCTGGACCGGAGCGGGTTTCTTTTCACTTCAAGTTGTAATGGATCTATTATATGAGCTGATTAAGTAAAGTCTTTTCATAAGTGTTGATGATGCGAAAACACACCATTAGCAAACATTCCAATAAACGAGTGGAATCAGAAGGGATGTAGAGGATGGATAGACAGAGATTCAAGTTGACCGTGTCATTGTACAACTACCATATGCCTTATTTAGGAAATCATCCATAGGAGACGGACTCACGCGCCAAAAATTCACTTACAATCTCATTCATCCGCTATGGGCAGAAATAGTCAGTCCTTTTGATTAATTCCAACTAATTAACAATTCACAAATTTTGTTATACAAACATCATTAATAGACCAAACAAAAAAGAAACACGTTCCAACAAAAACAAGTATGTTTCACATCAGAATAAACATATGCTCTAAGGAGAACAAGTCCTAATAAACTATTCTAACCTACGAATATAGAATTAAAGAAAGATCCCGGAGTACCTAGGCTACCTGACCTTAAGCAAAGGAAGAATGTCGAGAAACAGCGGGCGACACAGGTTCGTCAAAAATTTTAACGACTGAAAGGTGTAACTCAACTAATAAAGTAGCGCATGTAGCGTACTGCTCAACCTTTTGGATCTGAACAAGGTCAAGACTCTCCAATGGCCTCCGAGCCAACACTTTCCTCCTTAGCCGCACTTGCAGAAGCTTCTGAAGAGTCCGAGAGACTTTACAACCAGTCCGAGGCTAGTTCTTCGTCTTCAACGGAAGCTTATAAGATGCAACTTCGCAGACAGTACATACGTACGCTACACAAAGTTATTGATGAGTCGGACATCGTTATCTTGGTACTAGATGCCAGGGACCCTGAAGGGTGTAGGAGTCGGCTTGTTGAAGAAGAAGTCCGACGGAGGGAGCATGAAGGGAAACGATTAGTCTTCGTTCTGAACAAAATTGGTGTGTCCCCTGCTTCATCTCCTCTCGGCTCATATATATTTAATGCTTCATCATATTAGACCTTGTCCCTCGAGCAAATGCTGAAGCATGGCTCAGGTATCTACGACATACCACCCCAACATTACCCTTTCGTGCCTCCACCCAAGAACAACGAAACAACCTCGTCTCAAAAACTTCTCCCGCCCTATTAAACCTGCTAAAATCCATCAAACAGAGTTCAAAACGTTCCGGGATGGGTAGTATTACCGTCGGAGTCGTCGGATACCCAAACGTTGGTAAATCCTCCTTAATCAATTCACTCCGTCGAGCAAAAGTATGTGCTGTTGCTGCTGAAGCCGGACATACCAAGGAGATGCAATCCGTCCAAGTCGAGCGCGGAATACGAGTTCTCGACTCTCCTGGTGTAGTCTTCGACGACGACGATCGTTCTCAAACAAGTACCATCCTCCTCCGTAACGCCATCAAAGTCGAAGATATCGCCGACCCACTAGCCGTCATCGACCAAATCCTCTTGAAAACTGGAACACAAAAACTCCAGTCGATATACATCTTACCGGAATTCAACACTGCTTTAGAGTTCCTGACTATGCTTGCGCTTAGTGCTGGAAGACTACACAAGGGGGGTACACCTGATGTGCTCGCAGCGGCCCGACATGTTATTCAGGATTGGAATGCTCAGAAGATACCTTACTTCACTGAACCGCCTGCTATTCACCCGAGTAATATACCGTCTACGATTAGCTCTTCGTCTGCGATGAAGTATGGGCTTGATATCTCTCCGTCTAATCAGGGTCAGGGGACGGCTATCGTACCTGGAGCAGAGGACGTCGGACAAGCGAAGATTGTCACTGAGCTGGCCCCCGCGTTTGATATTGGTGGATTGTTCAACCAGGCTGACTCTGGGGCATTTGATTGTGAGATGCAGGATGGTGATGACGGGATGAATCAGGATCAAGACCAAGATCAAGTGTAAGTGTAAGGATACTTTTTATTATTATGTTGGTTTGTTTGCTGGCTTGGTATGAAATCTTGATGTGTACTCTTGACCTAACTAACCAATTATTTATTTGTCCATTTAAATACAACGTCTTTTCTGGTTGTACCCTATCCCACTCTACTCTATCCTACTTCTTATGATGTAGTGTCGAAATGGAATCAGACGACCTCCTACCCCGCATCCCTCGAAAACGTTCCCGAGCTCCATCCCCCTCACCAGCACCCCAACCAAACGGAGAAACCGGACTCGTATCTAGTCTATCATCAGAAATCCCACCTTCAAAGCGGCTCAAGAAACTCGAAAGACAGGCCATGGAGGAAGCTGGTAACAAAAACAACAACAACAACATTAACAACAGCAATTATTATGAAGACACTATGAATAATAATAAATCGATATCGGCGACTTCGAACCCGCTTAATAGAAGGGTTTTGAAGAAGGAGGGGAAGAAGGCGAGGAAGGCTGCGAGACGGGCGCATCGTATAGGTGGGGCGGGGGCGGGAGCGGGAGGGATGGACGTGGATGATGAAGGTGGTTTGGCGTTTACGTTTATGGCTGGTGCGGGGGGTGTTTCGTTTTGATTTTCTTGATTTTGATACGGTGTGGTATGGTATGGTATGATTTAATCTTTTTTTGTCTCTTCTGTTGTTGTTGTCGTCGTCACCATTATCATTGTCCCTTGCAACTCCGCACCCTTTCATCTTCCTTGGCCTTCGTACCCCGAAGGAGTAGAGGGGGGAATGTTTACCTGTTCTTTTTTTTATCTCTTCCTTTATGGTTAGCTGGAAGGACCTCCATATGAAGATAACCATAACCGATATCCTACCTTACCTTGTTCGCTTTCAAATCTCCCTTCCTCTCCCCCTTCCCCCTTCCCACTCTTTCTTTTTATCCTTTCTGTGTTTGTGTTTTTGTCACCACCTTCCATGTTGTCTTACTTCCAGTTTTGTACTCACGACGTTTCTCGAAAATGTAAATGTAAATATATCACGCAATGCGAGATGAAAGTTAATCCAACCAAAACCAAAACCAAACCGAGTCAGACGAGAGTAATAATCGGACGAATGAACGGATTTTTTTATCATTTTCAGACATTCAAAGAATAACTACAAAAAGGGCGAAACAAAAAACAGAATAGCCTGTAAATTACGAAAGAACTGAACGAACGAACGAACGAAAAAAAGAGGAAAGTTTAGGTTAATATTTAGTTAATAATTGAAAACAGAGAAAAGAAATACTTTTTTTATATAATTAAACATATATATTTGCAGACCAATAAGGGGGAAGGAAAGCTTTTCCACGGGCCACGGGCCACCGACACAAACATAGACACGAACATGAACACGAACACGGGCGTGGGGAGTAAAGACGAAACAAAGATCAAGAAAAAGAATAACATTCATAATAAAATATTCTTGGTTTTTTTCTGTGGCATTTACATTAACAAAACAACAAATAAGTGAAACAGATGGGGGGTGACTGCCAAGCGTCACATTTGAAATTAACACCTAAGAAATACTAAAAGGAAAACAGGAAAGACGAATGAAATAATAAAGAGGAGAGGGAAGACAAGGAAAGGAAAGGAAGATAGGAGGAAAACTTGGTCCATTTAATATGATTTACGAAGAGGGGTGAATTGGGTTAAAGGGCAGATGGGATAATAAAATAAGGTAGTGGGGGAGGTGGAGGGGGGATTACCCATTTTACGTTTTGGGTAAAAACGCTTTTTGAACGGGGATGCCAAGACCTTTGAGAAGGAAAAAAGAAGAGGAGGAAGGAGCCGCGCCCAAGCATGTTTATGTCGGATGAGATGATGGGACGAAGGAGATACGGATGGAAAGAAACGGAAGCAAAAATCACGGCTGTGTTTAGCTTTCGCTTTCTAGATAGTAGGGTGAGATGAATAATGAAGAGGTTACGATGAGGAGGACAGAGGTAAGGGGTTAGAAGAAAAGAACGGTTCAACAGTTGAACTCTAACAACCCCTAAAACGAATCCGAGAGTCATAGCAAAAAAACCCAAATCAAAAACCCCAACTCTCACGCGGAGCTCTTCTTTCTCAACCTAAATCTACTCTTCTTCTTCTCCTTATCAGACCCACTCGAATTCGAAAGAATACTCGCTTCTGATAACTGTCTATTAAGAGCAGGCATGGAGAATTTTAACCCACCATCTGGGGTATTATCCAATACTGAATGAGACGTTGTCTTTCCATCGACGTTATCGGCTGTGGCGAATGAAGAGGCCCCCATAGCCTTCATCAAGCCGCGTTGGGTGGCATCTACGTAGTCTTCACGCGAGTACCGTCCTGTGGTGCGTACTGACATTCCTTTATCTGAAATAGTCAAACCCCTGTCCCTCAGACTATTCGAACCCGAAAATATTGTTGTGTTGTGATTGTATGATTTTTGGGTAGAGATAAGATTTGGGGTGAATGACGATCGGAATGACATATTAGTGCATGCAGAGAAAATGCAGTGTTAGTTCGCATATACACGCGGAAGAAATGGAGCATTTAAATCATTCATCGACAAAGAAAGAAAAAAAGGTGTACAGACCTTTCTTTTGCCGTCTGGATTGAAGTAGAGACTTGTCCAGATACATATTTCACACCGTAAATAGCGCCGATAAACACAGCAATTGTCTAGAAGTTGATATGTTTAAGTTTTCAAAGCTAAGCGAATTAGAGGCAGGTTGCTTGGAGATGGACGTACAACACAGAAAGCAACGATATCAGTACTTTGAAACAGATATCAGATATGCGTTGATACAAAGGATAGATCTAATTCTCTCACAATGATGCCATGTTGACCTTTAGAGGGAATCCGTGGCGAACTTGAAAGAGCCCTCAGTTGATTTCTTCAGTCGGTGCTTGGCTTGAGGGTGTGCAAGTGAGTTGAGAAAGCTAAATGCCAGTCCAGACCAGCGAGAGCAAGAGAATGCTGTGATTTGATTTGATTGAATAAGATTTACAACGAGTTGAAACACCAAGAATAAGTGTCAAAAAGTTTACGGGAAGAAAAGGAGGAGATGATGATGGAGCAAAGCAAAGTTGTAGAGAATTGATGACCCATAAGAAGGCATTCTAAGACTGTCCTAATTTACAATGATCCGCGCATCGCAGCCGGGATGCTGTGCTCCGCACTGCGGAAGACACATTTCGCCGAATCTATCAATCCATTTTAAGGGAAAAAAAGAAGGACAAAGGTACACAGCTCTTCCATGGGCGCATGTATATTATTAATTCTCTTTCGTGCTACATCAGAATTTCATGTAGTCCATGAAGGAACGGGTTTTCGGGACCCGTAATTCGTCGAAAAGCATCTAGATAGAACTTAAACATGTTTCGGATGCCGCCATCATCGTTACCACTCACTCTGTCTACTACCAACCTGAGTTTATCCTTCTCGGCGAAGGCCGCTTCGGAGTTATTTCTATTTCTACTGCCGAGTCTTAGGATATCCACAATCATCGGTTAACGTCAATAATGAACTAGGGTTGATCTGTACGTGTTCTATACAAGTATTAATAATACATAATCTATAGAGAATGAAGAGAGTAGGGTGGTGTAGTATTCTAATTAACGAGGCTTATAGACAGGTACTACCAAATTGTCAATACTCTCAATGAACCCGTTTGCATTAGCACTGTAGCTAACATTGACAACGTAAATATTGTGGATCCTATCCAAGTAAACGGATAGTTTACTTTTGCGGATGACGCCGGGGTAGCCGCTCTGATAACCGTATTTTCTCCAGAGCCGAATATTTTTATGCTTTTTATTTCAAAATATGCGTTATCGTAGTTCGAAGGCGGGCCCGTTACCCAATCAATATAACAATTTCCCGGGCATGTTTGGGCGAAAACGGATGCAGCACCGGCACTGAACAAAACGACATTGAACATCACTACCAGTACTAAGCTCTAAGAGTCATCTGACGTACTCATCTCCGCAAAGCGTAATATCCATGATAAGGTTCTGGGGTTTGAAATACTGGGCCATATTACAGCCCGTATTTGGCCAGTTTGCAGCCGGTGTACCCAAATTGGAGGTATCAAAGGATGAAAGATCTTCTGCTGACAACTCACTGGGAATTGATGATCTCTAAAGGATTTTTAACGTAAAAACAAGAAGTTGATTTTCATAAGGCGCTCACGTTGAAGAACCAAATTCTTTGGAAAGACGATTCAGAGGCTATTACACTCATAACTTGGCATTCAACTTACGATATCCCTTTCTCCGCAAACTCTGTTACAAATAATCCCCCTCCAGCCTTGTGGAAGGCTTCACCATACGAAGATGTTTCGTGGTCAGTTACTGAGCAACCCTGGTTTCCGTTCAGCAAATAGCTACAATCGGTGGAGTTGACTAGCTTGCTCGTTTGGATCGCATTCCTTTGTACGCAACCCTATTTTTCAAGAAAATCAATACTAAATAGGGCTGAATCACTAGAATCACTTACTGGTTCTGTATGTAACGTCATAGTGTTTCGTGTGTTATTATTGATTCCTTCAAACGTGTCAATTTCACCTCCAGAGGGCCAACTTGGACCAGTGCTCCAAAATGCTGGCCATGTCGAACACTTTCAATACATGTCAGCTCAGAGCTCCACCTACCACACACAATTTAAAACAAACCCCATATGGTACGTGTAAGAAGTCGGCAATCCAAACACTTCCTACATTAACACGATCTTTCGACACGATCCTTATTGAGTTACGTTTGTCTCCCACACTGATAGTTGAGGAGTTGTCTACTTTCATGATAGCATTACCGGCATCATTGACGTAAGTGAGCTTCTGTGCAGCGGCGGCAGACCGATCTAAGAACCTATAAATAAAACTTAGCATATCTTCTTTCTTACAAGGGGTAGATGATTACAAAACGTCTCCGTTCGTAAGATTATCCACTTATTTTAAATATAATGTTAATCTTAATACTTGCTAGCGAAGGCAAAGAACGGACCATTGTTAAAGTAATTCCACTCGTCGAAAAACGTTTTCCCTGAATATTCGGTGATATAATTATATGACGTCGCCAGGGCCAGTGGTGCAACCGAGACTAGAAGCAAGTACCATTTTATGGCGTTTGATGCTGGTGTCATTTTATCGGGGGGAATCAAGATATTAAGGTAATTCGAATAGGCAGGTGGCAGAGACCAATGATAAGGGAGTGTTCAATCTCTTGTGCCTTGATTACTAGAAGGTATATATTAAATTAGATACCCAGTCCAGAATATCCCAGGATCCAGCCAAAGGAGGAGGGTATGAGGGTATTATAAGATGTGGTAGAAGTACGAGTGCCGGTATATTATGAAGTTGTATCTTCCTCTCTCAGTCTGCAGTTCTGTAATCATAAACTGTCGATCACAAGCGTAAACAAAGGCAAACAGTTTCCCCCTTCTTATGGTTCATATGATTAAGCTAATTAAGCTATCTTGTGCCGTAAGAGAAGCTACATTTGCTCTATACAGCACCATATTAATATACCTTTTTGATAAACTCTTATGCATTAGTTCATTTTAGATGTATTATGTCTATATTAGTCATGTAGTCTATCAATAGATCCGGTAGGATTCATGCTTTGCCGTGACCGAACGTGTGACTATACGTGACGCGTTCACGCGCAAGATTTATTGGATTGGTGGCATTTTCGATCAACCAACCAACCTTCCTTTTTGAGACAAAGTCACGGGTGGCATCAACTGCTCACCCTGACTTCGGCCTTTTGGCTCAAGCGACTCACTTTCCGTGTTCAAGTTCGCGTTTTGCGCGACTCAACTATTCAACAATGAACGACGTGTCCGCCAAAGCGGGCTCAAGTACACAGACGTTACACAAACCGCGACAATCGTCACGTGGAGGCAACCCTTCAAACAGAGGTCATGGTTTTGGTCATGGCCATTCAAAAAATAAAACTTGGGTTTCCGGACAGGCTCACTCAACTGCTCCTGCGGAAGGAAAATGGGAAAGGGGGAGAGGGTCTGGGACGTATAGGGGTCGAGGAAATAGAGTACTACGACTGACTAACGGCCGGGGAGGTCATCATAGTAACACGACTAGCAATGCACCTTCAACTTGTGTCACCGAGGACGAAGATGCGGATGTTTCGGAGGCTGATGCTGATGCAACTCAACCTTCAGCCTCGTCTTCTACCCCATCAAATGGTCAACCTAAAACGTGGGAAGAGGTATGTGCTTTATTGTATTCGTCGACGACAAAGTCATGACCACACTCTGGATTCTATAGCTAGTCAAGGCTCGTGAGGCGGAACGTGCCCGGGCTATTCGAGAAGGGAAGATGGACGACCCAACGAAGCCGAAAAGGTTAGATGAGGCAATTACGATAGTTGGGACGTGTCAAGATATGTGCCCAGAATTCGAACGATATAGAAGAGAACGAGAAAATAACCTCGATAAATGGGAATGTGTGCGTCGTATATTACTTTCGTCAGCAGGAACGACTTAACCTAGATAACAATGCTTCGGTACCATCCATATTCTACTAACAGATCTTAGGTCCCGACGGTAAATCAACGAAAAAGGTAGATCATTCTCGAGCCGTAAAGATATATGAGCGCGGACAAGGAGACAAGATCATTCCGTCCGATTTGCGACCCGCCCCAGTTCTTAAAGTAGGACCCCTTACACATTTCTTCTCAACTCTCTATATCTAAAATTGGTATCTAGAGAACACTCGATTACCTGTTTCATGACTTAATTCCTCGTGGGGGATTTGCTGAAACACAAGCATTTGTTCGTGACCGTTCACGAGCGGTACGAACTGATTTTACAATGCAACAGGATATGGGTCCTGTGGCAATAGACTGTCATGAAAGATGTACTCGCTTCCATATTCTATCGTTGCATCTATTATACGATGTATCGACCTTCGACCGTGCCCTAGAGATACAACAACTCATGAACTGTAACTATTCTTCGATTTACTCCTTCGACCACCAGGACACTAACCTTCCAAAGCTCTCCTTTCACTTAAGGAGTTTTATGATGAACAGCGGAACTTATATCAATCACCTAACGAACTGGAAATGCGAATTTATCAAAGACTTGGTCTCATTCGTGATCAGAGGGAAAGAAGCGACAAACCGCCTCCCCATATTGAATCAGACCCGGCGTTTCAACTTATAACGCGGTTCCGCGCTGAGGTACAAGCTGCTAGTAGCCCAATTACCAAGACGTCAAAAATGCGAGTGAACGCAGCTGCGATGAATACGTTCGCCGAGCTTGCGGGCGTATTAAGACAGCGTGGTAACATAATTATGATTTATCTCACCGCATGTTTCTTAGAACATATATTTGGGAAGGATACAATTGATGATATCGAAACCATCAGAGGCTCCTTGTCAATACAAGATATCATTGACGGCAATTCAGGGATGATGGAATCTGAAGAAGTAGATCAAGGAACGAATGAAGACGCCGATATGGAGGAAGATGTTGATCAAGACGGAAATGGAAACGTGGGCCAAATAGATGATGAAATTAATGCTTTCATTGGCGAAGTCGAGGGTGTACTTGATACAGCAGAAGAAACTATTGAAACGGCTCCTGAACCCTCCTCGATACCTTCTCCTCTTAAGCGGGAGGCAACACAATGGCTATCAAATAACTTTGGAAGCATACCTGGTTAGTTTATTTATAATAATAATAAATACTTGAATTAGTAACACTGCTTTCACTCAAGGCAAACCGATCGCTGCGACATCCTTCCCTACTATTCCTAATCCGAGTGAATCTGTCTTCGGGAAACTTGTCGGTTCAGCTGTTAATTCAGCGTCTACACCGTCTGTGTTTGGCGCCCCAATCTCTGCCTTTGGAAACACTAGCAAGAATGTTTTTGGTGGTCCCGTATTTGGTGTAACCCCGTCTGTATCTGTCACTCCCCCAGCTCCGGTACCAAAGGTGACAGAACTACCACGAGTATCGGTGTTTAATCCGACACCATCCACAGCTCCCCAGGAGCCTAGCCCCCTGCGCAAGTCTCTTGCGGATGCACCCCCGTTAGTGTCTAGCGGAGCAGAAGATCGTCTTGATCCATCTGAGGCTCTTCAAACCCTACGTCCTCCTCCTTTTGCGTCTTCACATAGTGCACCTCTCAATCCTGCGGCACCCGCCTTTGAACCGACTGCTATTAGAGCTTCCTTGACGGCAACGCCATCATCATCAACGTCATCAGCGTCAAGGGCTAATTTGCCCCCCCTCCGAACGGATTCTTTACTCCAGAGTATCGTTGACCCAAAGCGCCATGTCTTCGCAACTCCGGTTGCCGCTTCTCCATCTAATCCTTTCTCTCCCTCTAACAAACCCGCAACAAGCAATTCCTTATCAATAGACACAGGCGTATCGCGAAAACCATTTGCAATTGATTCTCCAATTGCGCCTCCCCCTCTAAGTCGTAAAGTGCCAATCTCTCTACCTGGTACACCCACTGCGACTTCTGTAAACTTTGCATTACCTTCAGCTGGCCCTTCGACACCGACTACTCCATACCATGTACCTGGTTTAAGAGTCAATATAGCCCCTTCACCAAGTTTTATAAACACATTTCCCTCAACTCGGTTTGACTCGGCTCTTACTCCAGGGCCTCCATCTACAGTCTTTTCCTCCCCATTAGCTTCTACAAGCTTTAATGCCGATAGTATACCGCCCATTGTAGTTGTTGACGAACCAGAAGAGCCTGTAAAGGAGGTCATTTATAAGAAACAAAAATCTGAGCGCAGGGACAAAGCCGATTTTTTTAGGCGTACTCGTGGTCTTATTCCAGAATTATTTAAAATATGGAGGGAGAAGACCGATAAAGAAGTCGAGTGGAAGATGGCTTGCAAAAGGGACGAAGAATACAGGAAAAAGAAAAAAGGGACATCCAGTTCATTGACTAAATCCTCGTCGTATAAAAGACAACGCAGTGCTTCTGATGCTGCCCAAGAACAGACACGAGATAGGCGACGAGTTAGAAGAGTATCCAATACTAGCAAACCTATTGATGATGAAGAATTAGTGCAGAGGCTGCAGCAGGTATGTCTTGCATTTATGTATTTTCCCCAAGACAGTCGTGTGTTTACTTACATAAAATCTTTCTTAAAAGAACAAAGAGGAGAACGAACGCAGGTGGGCGCGCGGTTCATTTGTCAAAGTTATTCAGACGTATGTCCAATCACAACATGGAAGTATTCCGTCAAATTGGTCGGTTTGGCTATGTATGAATGCCGATAATGACCAGACTGCAATTTGGCTGGAGAAGAAGTTTGATGTTCCGAATTCCGGTGTTTGGGAATCCGAGGCTGTATTTTCTATATTGGTTTCTCCCCGGCCGTCG
Source organism: Pyrrhoderma noxium (assembly GCA_002287475.2). Classification (NCBI taxonomy): domain Eukaryota; kingdom Fungi; phylum Basidiomycota; class Agaricomycetes; order Hymenochaetales; family Hymenochaetaceae; genus Pyrrhoderma; species Pyrrhoderma noxium. Next base: position 1,091,397 of record CM008261.1, read on the forward strand.
ATGGAGTGCTTCCCCGGGTTGATCATCTTTGAATGTACACCATTAGATGGAGTTGATGACGAGATAGAGAGGAAGTACCGCGTTCTTGATGATTGTTCTAGATTGCGGGATATTATTACCATGCTACCTAAACGTCGACACTATATTCCCTCTATTATGCTAATTAACTGGGATACAAGTAAAGGCAGTAGTGTTGCCACTGATATTGTGGACATGGTATGTAAACTATTTGTTCTTAAGGGATCGTAACTTACCGCATATTAGGCTGGAAAATATATAGATGATAATATTTTGCGCAATGTGTCTACCATCTCGATAGGGTCTGGTGACGTCGACTCTGCTTTTGTGGAATGCCTAACAACAACGGAAGCTGATATTAGTGGCGATCTGGTAGAAAGGCTTGATCTTCAGGGTAAGTCTGCTGTTTGAAATCATGAAATTACGAAGAATTTTCTGACTGGGTTTTATAGAAATGTTTGAATATCTTAGCTCACACTGGCAAGATGAATCCGCTCAATGGGTCGAAGCTTGTACTTCGGATTCAGAACACTGTGGGTCTCTTCCCGTTTTTTAACTGAGATGGCTGATTTCTAACACAATCATTAGTCAACTGGCTTATGTTCAGCCATGTATTGTCAAATTTCATACAGAGTCTTAACAAACTGGTAAAAGCGGTTGTTTCGACTTGGCATTCGGGTCTAACTCTGCCCTCGGATATTCCTATGCCCCCATTTCCGGAAATAAAAAACGAACAGTGCGTTGTTTTCGCAGAATACTTTTGAAAGTACTAACATGTTAATTTGAAAAAGGAATATAATTAGGACTGTTCGTGGATGGCTGAAACACCCTATGTTCAAAGCAATCTACTCTTCTCAAGGCTATTCTTCAGCCAGTTTCGGTCAAGGTTAGCTCACATTATTGAGGCACCCTGGGATATTAACTCACCATATTTATTCTAGATACCGATATGCAGGACCTCCTAGATCATGTTTTACATCTAGCTTTCCTTCATGCCAAGCAATCAACAAATATCGCTGAACAGAAACGGCCAATCACTAAAGATCGCTTGAAACAGACTGTAGAGGATTTCAAAAAGGAAATGGCTAATTCAAAAGAACGTTTGCGTGCCGTTGTTAAGAAGCTTCCTTTACCAGCTCCATTGCGCCGCCGCTCTGAGGATTCCTCGCGAGAGTCTAACGGAACTCAATCGCGTTCTACGAGGTATGTACCACGAATTTATATTCTGATTGCTCCAGGATTGACTTTCACTTTTCTCAGTCCTCAACAAGTGAACGGAACAAACCATACTTCTACAATTTCGTCTCCTGAACAGGAAATTATCCTCGTATCTTCTCCGTCGCCTACGCTCTCAGCCCCGTCTGTTGCTGAATCTTCGTCATCGATTATCACAGCAGCAATGTTACGAGAACTATCCCGTAATTTGTTGAAAACATATGGGAGTGGATCGACTTCATGAACCCGACTCTACATATCACTTTCCACCGAAAATTCGCCCGCCCACTTTTACCTTAATTCTTTTTCGGCCCGCCTTACGGTTGACCTGACAGCATGTTGCACACAAGACACACTATTCATACACACAATGCATACAATTTACACAGACCCCACGTACTTTATGTACTCATACTCATTAAACGAAACCAAATCTGTTTGTTTTATCATGGCATCGTGATCATGGAACTTCGCATTTGCATTCTATATATATATCTAGTTTTTTTTTTTTTTTTACTTTACCTATTTTTTTCTGCCCTGCAATTTATTTATTTATTCTTAGTTTTCTTTTTCTACAGCTCTATTTTTTTTCTTACTTCTTTTCTTCTTATTTTTTTTCGATTTTTCGATTTCTTTTATAATATAATATCTTTTTTCCGATTTATCTGGTGTATTATTTACATAATGGTATCGATTATATCAAGTATATCAATTAAACTTGATAGCACACATACTCACACACACATACTACCCGTACAGAACTCCTTAGTAGACTGAAATAGATAGACAGACACAAGTACAATGTTTCTTTTCTTCAGATGATGTACAAATATAAAGTTACAATCCTAAAAATGGAGTTGGGGGGGATTTTTTAAGTGTCATTGGGGATAGCAAGGGCGATTCCTCTAGTTGAGACCTCAGGGAGTGGAGGCTGGCTACTCCAGTTGTGTAATTCTAGCTGTAGAAAAAGTACGAAGAGTAAGGAAGCAGGTTTGAAGGGAAAATGATTATTAGTGAACAAACAAGATGAGGTACAAGTAATTTTTTTAGTTACTTTTTTCACTAGGATCTCCAGAATTTAAGGGATTGAATGAATCCATTTGAACAGTAGTCGCTTGCGGCTCGTAAAGATATCGCCTCAGGTAAGTTAGCGTTTAGTTGCTACGAGTCACGGAGATTAGATGTCATTTGTTGTTTATTATAGCATTCATATCCGAGAACAGGGCAGAGATTACCAGTGTTAAAAAAAGGTGGTTAATTTCTCTAGCAAGTAAAGAACATTGATGATAATAACTAACATCAATTCGATGTTCTCCTTTTGGATGTGTTCTCCGATATTCAGGGTCTGGATTTTTATTTTTATTCCCTATCTTTTGTATGACTTCCTTTTCATATTCGTCGAGCCGTTTTTGTAACCTTTAGATACGAATTTCGAAGAGCGATCAGATAATTATGAGTATATGATAAATCAGTCAAAGAGTTCTTACGTGACTGCTCCCTTAGGATCATAACATGCTTGAGCCGCAAGTTTCATCCCTAAAATATCAGCTTGAAACGATAAAAAGAGTTTAACTTATTATTTATTCATAGTAAAAAGCATACTGCTTAGCTTATAGCAGTATTGTACTACCTTCGTGCTCTGCGCTCCGTTTATTTGGCAGGGTATATAGTTCCTCATATAAATTTTTATATGTATAATGACTACCAAATACGTAGGAGATTAATTGAGAAATGGTCGATATATCTATATAGCCCATTATAACTAGAGAGACGATGCCGAAGGCTATTGCAGAGTTTAGTCTCTCTGATGCGTGGCTTAAGACTGTTGAAAGCGATTAGTTAGTGTGAGATATAACTAAGAAGAGATAAGTAAGGCATACCTACATGAGCCACCTCTGGAGAATGTTGTATTGACTAAATCAATATTTAATTCTAATGTAATGAATTAATCAAAACACACCATGACCAAGGAGGGCAGCTAGCGCATTATTATTATCATCCTTTGGCAGAATATTTAGTACACCAGTAAAGACGATTATAAGTCCTGAGTACCCCATATATAATGCGATACACAACTAATGAGAATCCATATGGCTTCATAACGGAATATAGAAGGCGTCATACCGCGTGCGGCCATAGCATTTTTTATATTATCATCTTTGATTATTATTAATCTCCATTCTCGTAGTCCCTCTTCTCCTTTGGAGTTCTTTGAAGCTTAAAGAAAGTCAGATATACAAAATTTCCGACTAGAGGTATTCACTAACCAGTTTTCCTCGGCTTTTTGCTCGAGTCCATCAGGATCCCAAGATCGTTTGCATCGAGAATATCAGATAGGACATTCTCTACCCGTCGAAAGGTGGGGTCAGTCAGGGAAACAACTTCCTCCTCAAGTTGCTCGTACATCTCTAAAAGGTCCCAATACATCTTCTTAGAAAACCCATTTTCCCAGTATATGCTAGGTTTTGTGAAAACAAATCGCATTCTTTCGGACGCTGGGACTTTTTCGTAACTGTATTTATATGTTAGTATGTAAGCAACAGTTTTATCGATGTTACATTGACGGTATTCAGGAAAAATACTAACTGGGAATAGACGTAGTAAAACAAAAGAAGTCCCACCCCATTGCGCACCCACCTAATTTTTGAACGTGCTCTTGAGGCTTTTTTTGGACTAGCTACTACAGAAGAGAGCCGTTTCCCCAAAAATATATTACGGTCATTGCATTTCAGTTTCAATGGAATGGCTACATTGGACGGTCGCAAGGTGGATAGATATTGATACCGAGATTGAATTGAGAGGTTGGAGATTTCTGAAGAGCTAGAAAGAATGATAGTATATATACTCGTTCTTCGAAGTATGTTCAAAGGTGTACGGGGCGAGAGAGTACGGCTCAGGAGTGCCATATTAAAGATAAAAGTCCCAAAGTAAGAATGACCTCCACTAAATGCTCTGTTTCTGGTTACAACGTGTTGTATACAAGTACACGAGGCATGATGGAATCACTGAACCTGGGAAAAGAGAAGCTCGGAATGTGTTATTGTGTGCCATGTACCTAGAAACTAGCATCAAAATTGAAAAGCGGATATGGATTCCGTTATATATGATATATTAGATACGAGCTAAGATTAACTCAGGAGCATTCAATACGGGATGCATATTAGATACTTTTTGGTAGTCCTCATTATAGATTTCATAGAGTGTGTACGCATATTATCCAGGATTTTTTTCTCCCTTCCGACGTGATCCCTGGCGTTTTGAGTTGCGTTTATATTCAACATTACATAATACAAAAGATGTTATTGATACAAATAATACAATGATTTTTCCTCTTATCGACTAGGACCAATAAAGCATGGGAGGGGGTACTATTCCTCTTAATATCAAACAGAAATATGAATACATTATCCCCCAAAAAACTAGGGAAAAAGCAAAACCCATTTTCGTGTCATTCCTCTAGCATATAATTATATTGTAGATTCTTCATAACGGAGCTAGGATGTATTTTTTCATTTTGTATTCAAGATATAAGTTGTGTAAGTATACCATAAGAAAGTGTAAAGGGCATTAATAAATAAGAAATGGCGAGGTTTATAAGCGTATACATACATATCCTCCATGTGATAGACTATTCTATAAATATACGAGCTGACATTATGAGTACCGCATAGAGTAGGCTTAAAAGAGCTCATATTTAAGCTGATGTGGGCTAATACATCATTAAAAATATTCTCGTTAGGAGAGAATAATTCCAACAAAGGAATATACTCCAGTGCAATTTCTTATATATATACGGTGTGAATTTATAATGCTATATAGTACAATGATGATTAATATAATACATATATAATACAAGGCGCGTGAACAATCGCTCTTGTTCTTGTTCCTGTCACTTTTTCTTTTCCTTTACAATCAAATGATTGATGCAAAATTTGCATGGTTTATCTTGATGTGAAGACCTTTGCAACCTATCGATGCAGTGCAGCACACAGCAAACGACCTCGAATCCGCTTTTAATGTAGCTGCATTCCAACATCCCTAACTTTTCCAACTTCTCGGCATGTTCCATCCATCGTCTTTTCTCTTCCTTCAAGATATCCTGTTGACTCCTCTTCTTGACTTCAGGCCAATCTTTGGTGAGGAAGAACTTAGCAACGGCCTCCTTCTGGAGATATTGGTTAGAGTTCAGAACCCTCTCATTAGGCCAAGGAATGTCGATAAATCGTATAGTATCAGTATCAGTATCACCGATTTTGATCGCAGAAATTTTCTGCCATTTTAAGTGATATTCATCAAGCATAGCTCCAAATTCGCGTGCTGGGATATCCATTTGAGGCGGATGTAATTCTACAACCTCCTCAGTAGTCTCCCTAGTAAAGGACCCTTGATCCTTCTGTTGTTCAATTCAGGATTAGCGTTTCTATCGGAGAGTCTGACCACAACACTCACCAGATTATAATTATCGCCAAAATAATTAACATTAAAGTCTAAGTAGACTTTTTCAGTCTTTACCTTGGCGGGACTTGATTCCGGTTTTATGTTTAAGCGTATACACGCTTTGGTGAGTTCCCCAACACTATTGGGAGGTTTAGGCCTCTTGCTACTAGGAGGCTTCTTTCTACTAGTAGGCTTCGCTCTCTTGCTAATGGGCGGCCTGGGTCCCTTACTATCAAGTGCCTTTTGGTTACTGCCAATATAGGGCCTAGGAACTACCAGCTGATGTTCCTCTCGGGCTGCGATCCTTTTGGATCTCCGTGGGCCTGAGCGTGTGGGGACGTGTCCTTGAACTATCTCCCTCTTCATCTTTTATCTCTTTTGTCAAGAGAAGTGAGACAGATAGAGAGTAGACGGAGGAAAGAAAAGATAAAGTGGTTATGGATGGTTTTCGAAATGCTCTCTCTATTTATGTTGTTGAAGGTGGAATCAACGGGGCGCCTGTGCCGCATGTTGTCAATGAAAACAAAGGGAAGGAGAATATTTGCCCTAATTTTTTTCCGGATCTATTCATAATGTGAAAAGGATCACGTTTTGTTTCCGAACTAGTATCTTGCCTAACGACGACAAAAGAAAGAAGGAATCGCTTGTTCATACAAAGGGGATGTGGTTTGCTTGTTCGTATAAACCACCTATTGTTATGTCACCCATCGATGTGTGGTTTGTAAAAGCGAATATGAACCCCAGTTTTTTTCTTCTCATTCTTTTGGTCTCAGTACGGTCAGTCGAAGAAAGGGAGACTTGAAATTCTCATTCATGCACCTTTCTCTCGTTGGGCACGATTCAATCCTAAGCTATTTTTCTTCCTTCTTAGTTGATAGGCGCTCTGGCGCCGGCTTCCGCCCAACAGAGCGCGCATATTAATACTATAACATTCCTAGTTGATCGTTGTAAATCTAAATTAATTTATTCGCAACATCTGCGAATCGCAGATACGCGGGTGGGGATAATTGAGTTATGGTATGCTGCTCTCGGTTTTTGAAATGTTTGGTAGAGTGTAAATTTTACAGTAGGATCTCTAGAACTTCTGTCGATATACTGCCACCTGTCTAATCCTTCATTCTTGTTTGGGCTAACAAAACAAATAAATAACGAGAATAAAGGCGTAAATAACTTAGATAACAGATGAATCGTGATCAGAAAAGTATGAAAAATCAAGGATATCAACTTCATTATAACATAAGCACCATCGATAAGGGACCCAAAACTAGAATAAGTCTTCCGGAAAAAGCTGAATCCATACCGCCTTTTCCCTCTTGCTCTATGGGCATCCCGACCTTTTGATGATGTACCTTTTCGCCTTGAAAAAAAATGATGTAGTAGAGTCCTTCGACTTCGATCTTATCGAGTAGGAAGGCGACTCGGGCATAGTTTGGTTGGTTGAATGAAAGCCTTTGTTTTGTATCAAGGACAAAGAACTATCGTCAAGGCGATGTTGTCGGACGGATAGACCCCTAAAAATATTTTAGGGTATGTAGCCCTACTAGTGGCATATGAGAGAGCATGGGTAAGGCGTGGCATAAAAATGAAAAGAAAACTATGAGTGAAGTGAAGCTAAACTTGAGATAAATGGGGTGGTCGAACGGAGGACGGATGAATTAAAATGCTGATCAACTAGATGGTAGCTCGAACTTCCATGCTTTTTCAGCATGACAATAGAAAAGAACATATTATAAATCATGAATACGTAGTAAGTATTTTGATCGGATATTGAGACTATGAGAAACGCTGTAATTGGTTCTCTAAAATTGTACCAGCAGCTTCCCGGAATGCATCAAAATCATCTTGTAAGCCGGCACATTCACTACTAGAAGCACGTATAGCATATGCCTCGGGTAATTCTTTTCTTAGAACCTGAGAGTAGTACATGAGTATGGAAACATGACCAACGAGTCTAGTGAGTGAACAAAATAATGCATAATTAATCAGAGCAACAAACCTGAATACGACGCTCTCCTGATGGATGGGTCTGGAGAAAGTCGAGATTCATCCTTAATCTTCCTCTTGAATTCATATTTTCAAGTTCTAAGAGTCTCGCCGGCACCCTAATAGTAGTTAATAGATGACACTTCAGATTGTACTGCACAGAGATTGTTTTGAAAAGTCCTTACTCAACTGCCGCTCGAGGATCAAAACACGCCTTAGCAGCTAGTCTCATCCCAATTTTATCGGCTATCCAGAAAGGGTATTTTTCAGTCTATGTCATTAGAAAAATGATTTAAGATCATTCAAAAGGGGCTATACCTTCTAGCTCCTGTATTCGAGAGTTTGGCAAGGAGTAAAGGTACGTCATAAGTAAATATCCTAGACCCATATCAAGGCCAAGAAGGCCCATAATGGTAACAACAAAGTTGGCGGCCGTCAGAGATGAAAGTCGCTCTGCGACATGCCTCAATACTTTGTTTTGTAGTCAATATTATCAGATATTGGTCTCTAACTATAGGTAGTTGAAGGGCAGCACACCTACGTGGGCCATTTCTGAATGATACTATAAGCATAAATCCCGAAGAAAGTTCATTATTGTGTCACTGACCATGGCCTAAAACGGCAGCGAGACCATTTTCGTCGCGTGCCACCGGTAATAGCCCGGTAAAAACAATGATGTTACCTGGATAAAGTCAGGTACGTTTCAGTAATGAATTTGAGGTTTTTATCAACAACCCTCAGACGAACCATGTCCAGCAGCAGCATTCACAACAGTACTGTCATCAACTACAATCAAGTTCCATTCGCGCATACTTCCTTTTGAACCCGCATACGCCTCTTCATCTTCAGAAAATCCACTTGTCTCCAAGTTCCTCGACATATCAGGATCCCATGTATCCTTAGTTGACATTTCTTCCACGTTATCTTCAGCGAATCGGCCGAAAATACCTCCGCTGGTCACAGGGTTCGACGTAGGTGGTTTCAAGACCCCTAAGGAGTTGGCTTCAAGCAATCGAGATACAACACCAGCTATTTGCTGAGCCAAAGGGTGTGTAGGGGGTATAATCTTCCCTTTGAATTCTTCCAAGAAAGATTCATGTTCCTCTTTAGCGAGTTTCTTCTCGTATTTCTTATCAAAGTCAATGAAACGCCATCTTCCGGTTTCTGGGATTTGCTCTAGACTAAGTTTTTTTTTTTGGGGGGGGGAAGGTGAGAAAATGCGCTTGTCTGTGAGTAAAAAGTGAAAATACTAACTGAGCTATGTAGTAAACAGATCCTCCTGTAGCTGAAAGTACAATTATCCAGATTTTGGGGCTCCAGTCGGGGAAGATTGATTGTTTCGTACGAATTACTCTATCATGTTCTCTTGGGGTATTTTGTGCTCTAGTAGCACTGGATGAGAAGTTTCTTTCGATGGCTTTCCTGGAGTTGTTGGTTCCAGCAGTGAAACGCCCCAAGGAGTAATTTCTGTTAAAAGAGTAAGGAGATACATTCAAGTCTCCAGTACATCTACGGGCAGTCGAAGGATGAACTATATGTGAATCAAAGCTAAGTTTAACAAACGACCTCCGAAACGTTTGCCATCCCCTGAGTGATCTAGCTGCAGCAGAGAGAAACGACATGGTAAAATCTGACTATGTGGATGGAAGGCCTAGCATGATTGAGTTACTTCGTATATATGTATTTCATCTTACTGTGCGCGTTGAAGTACACCGTCATAGTATCGGCATGCTTATGCTCAGCTTCATATGGGAAAAATGAAGCACGTGATTACCCATATTCTTGCGGGCATACACGACACGTTTATGGCACTTAAACGGCCACTTTGAAGTAATTCATATCTATTCCTCTCTAGTATCGATTGACTCGTTAAGATGGTAAGAATGGCTAATAAATTTTCGAACTAATCTGTCGATGTGTTTTACTGAAAGAAATCTATGTCTAGTCCGCGTTATTTCACTTCCCATCTCTCTTACTCGTCATACTCCTCTTAATCTGTTCATGCACTTATGTTCGTTCTGTAATGCCAACCCTCATCGACCGTAATAAGTCTGGCTTTCTGGGAGTATTCTGGATGTGTGCGAGAATAGGTAAGGTCAAACCTCAACCTTCATCTTCCTTCTGAATTGGTTTTGGATTAATGTGGTTGCCAAACATAGGAGAACGGCTGTCTCCATACGTCGCTTTGGCGTGTATTACGATGGCTATAACGATAGTTATGTAACGACTATATATATCGCTAAAACTCTCGAAAACAACTACGACTGCTTTACAAGCTGACCAGAATATGGCCCTCTATTTGAGACATAGATGTCCTTCGCATTTCTGTATCTGAAAGGAGATATACAAGGATTGGCATTCAGGAGCTTGTAACAAGAGGGCACGTTTGGCTGTAATGAGTGTATACTATATATCTCCTGTTGTGTGTCGGTTACTTTAAGTAGACCTTTACCATCTAATTCACGCTTTTGTTCCTCAGGACCCAGTAATATAAATTATGTCTAATAATAAATCCTACTTATACGCCGATAACTAACAATTACAGAAGGCAAATAATAGAAGAGAGGGCCATACAGTTCCTATATCCATACAAATACAAATGCAAGACAATAAGGGGGTTAATTGATCGTTGACTTAAACAATGTCAATAAAGTATAGGTGTGAAAAAGTAGCACAAAGAGAAGAGTATAGTATAGAGGGTAGAAGGAAGAAGAAAAAAGCTAATAGCAATCTAAGTTCATACCAGGATTAGATTGGTCATCTTCCAGCATAGCTTGAAAACTCCAATCTTCAGCAAAAGACAAGTCATCCATCCCCATCGTAGACAGAATCCTCCCCTCAAGAAAAGGCCACTGATAACCATACGAAACCGAATCATTTGGCGGGGGAGGAGCACCTTGCTGGAAGGTATTATGGAGAGAAGCGTTGCGAATTATCTGTTCAAAGGATGTGGGGGAGGCTTGGGCGGGTAGATTTTCAAGTTTAGGTAAGGGGTTCTGAGAAGCTGCACCACCATTTGTAAATGGTGACATCTCCGGAAATGCAGTAGTAAAAGTTGTACTTGGTGAACTTCGTTGGGTTGACTTGTCATTAGGATCTTTTATTTGTCCCCCTGTACCATATGCATACAACGTCTGAAGACTATCAGACATTATTTGACTTGAAACCGAGTTTGGTGTGAAGATGAAGTCGTGTGGGTTGATACCGAAGGCTGTAGTGGTGTCCCTCATATTTGTTGGATTTCCTGTTCCTCCAATAGACCAATCTAATGGCATAGTTCCCATCTGAGTGTTGGATTCAGACGGTAATGTACCAGAAATAGCGGGGGAACCACCATTGGAAGAAGCGATCGGAAACATATTCTCTGCCATGGGTAGTGACGCATTTGAAGTCTGAGGACTGAGATTCACCCTGTCTGGAGTCGTGAAATTTCCATTAGAAGGCTGACTTTGAGGAGAATTTGAGTTAGAACTCAAATTAAAAGGTGTTGTATCACCAGTATTGATTACTTGCGCAATAGACAATGCAGGCGAGACCTTGGAATCTTTATCTATTGCGAGAGATGCTCTGTCGCGGAGTCGATAGAGAGCAGGCTAAAAGGGTAAATAAGTTAAAATTAGAAGGGAGATAATAATAAGAATAATAGTAATCTCACTAGTCCCCGGGTTGCTACAGGGTGGAAGGAAACCCTTTCAAGAAGTGAAATAGCCAGCTTTAATTCTCTGTATGCGGCTGTGACCAATGGACTAAAGGAGCCTCTAGAAGCAATTGAACCAACAATGACCTACAATACAATAACTGTTCAATAGCAAGAACGATACACATAGGAGTAAAGACTGACTCCAACGCTTAGGGTGTGTCCAATTATAGGCCACTGCCTTATAAGAATCTCTGGAGCTTTGTCGAAAGCTTTGCGAATGTGACGTAAGAACTTAATTGACAACGCATATGCTGCAAGGAAGGACGGAGCAAATGGGCTACGTAGTGGATTACCAGAATCGGTGAGCATTGCACGGGCAAAAAAGTTCTTGTGAAGGAAAAGTAAGGCTTTTAAGAGGAGTCAGAAAAGTTGTTGACGGCTTTAAAAAATTTACGAACCAATTTCCTTGTACATATAGTACATAATACTCCGTACGTGGATAGTCTCAGATATATAAGGCGGGTTCGGGAATTCGCGAATTTTCCTGTCAAAATCCATGATTCTAGAGTATTTTATCGGTGTAGCCACACACAATAGCTCCGAGATCGGACCAATTATGTCTCTAACAAATTGATGCCTCCAAGTGTAGACTAGATTGGCCAAATGTGGTTAATTGCCTTATTTCAGTGATTATATGATGGTAACTATAATCTTACAACCAGGACACAGACTTCCATCATCGGTGACAAGGAAGTCCACTTCTTCAGGAAATTCGACATCAGAATCTTGCATTCTAAAAATTGCTGGTCGTCCAGAACCAAGTGCCTAGTAAGAGTAAGCGCCCAGTCCAAGGACAAGACTCAATGAACTAACCTTCCATCGATCGAAAGCACAGATATTCCAGAATGTTATTCTCCTCCTTTGAACCATTTTTGGTTCCATATTCCACTTCTCTGGATCGCGATCTAAGAGCAATAAGTAAAGCACATAAAATACGGCCAGACTTCATGCTCACGTAAACCCAACTAAATGCACTTGTCAGTCGAATTGAAAGGAATCAGCAGATAAAGTAAGGCTTACACGTATGGCAATAACAATAGCATAAGAAAGAACTTTCCACTGGAAGTCAAGTGACGCGGTCCAACATGAAAAGAAATCATAAGAAGCAACCAGCGTGAGTGCCTGCACCAATTCAAGACATTCTCCATGACCAAACACAGTATGTAAGCCTAATGCTGTACGCGCAAAGAATATATATGTTAATCCTTCTTCGTTGTCAGGCTTTTGGGTTAGGTCTGCAGCAGAACCACATGCGAAAAGTGCAAATGCAAGTCCAGTCGTGTAAACTCGGTGTGCAAGGTCATCTTCAGGGCCCTTCATATTCCTAATTTCGTTCTTGAGTGCTGAAAGCCTCCTTTGTTTAACATATGGAAGGAGTTCATTTGTTATCTGTTCTCGTTCAATTGGACGTGCAAGCCAAGATACATTTTGTAAATAGGCTTCCGTGAGGGCAGTAGCCCGTTCAAACGATGGAAATCGAGCTTCTATAAGACGAAGAGTGTGCTCTATGTTTGTTTTCTTGTTTTGGAGTATGAAAGGACTTTTATAAGCTGCACGAAGAATTTCTTCCGGCAGATTTGAAGGAATCATGACATTCTCGTAGCTCGAAGAGGCAGGAAGGCTAACTGTTTCGTCAACGATTTCACTCTGACTCTGATTCATAAGTATTCGTGATGAATTATGGGAAAGATTCGCTTACCATCAATAATACCTATGTTCCGTTATGTTTATGATAAAGCTGAGTTTTAAGAAAACAATACACACTTACCTCTGATGCAAGACGTCCAATTGAGCGGCCTTCTCCACGTGCGGAGACCGAAAGAGTTTCAAAAGCTTCAACAAGTGCAGGATCTTCAAAATCTTCCCCTGAATCTTGAGTAGTCTCATTCGTAATGACATCTACACCCGATTTGATGGCGAGAAGATCGTCGGATAAAAGAGGGTGAGGGTATGGAGACAGGCTCGCCTGCGCAATTTGTAAGGAATCTTCCAGTTGTCGTATACGTTTACTCATTTCATGGAGTTTTCCGTGAAGTTTATGGGTATTTGCTAGAACAAACCTAAACAATGCTAAAAGTTAATCTAGATAAGATATTATGTCTTCTTTTGTCATACCTTGACCCATGACCAGTGGCTAGTTGACCTATAGGGAAATGAGTTATGTGGAGCTTCCGCAGCCACAACGACTCACCATTTGGGCAGATACTGTGGCATCCTCGACGCACACAGGAGGCACAAGGGACCTTGTCGATTTCTTAGACGAGAAATTCAACATGATAAAAAGCGCCGTAGTAAATACCTTTTTATTGCATTTCAATTTCAAGCTATATAAAATTACATGTTTAAGTTTTGAGATTCTCCCATCAATCTACCAAAATAAGAGAATGCTTGCCGTCTACACTCCGCACACGATATTTCTCCACGAGCACGTTTTCGCTCTAACTCCCGCTCGCGTGGTGTATTCTTGGTTTCCTTCCAACCAGAACCATCTGGAGGAGAAGATCCGTCTGTTTTCTTGCTTGATGAAGTTTTACTTGAACTTGAATCCATATAAGAGGATGTAGTGAAGGTGGTTGCTCAGTTGTTAAGGGCACAATGTCTGACACAGTTTTTTGATGTATTTATTCCATGCTTTCCCGATGGGCGAGTCACGGCTACGAGGTGCAGTACTTTGTGGTTAGTATGTATTATAAATAGTGTCTCAAATCATGTGTATCACTCATTGCCATATTAGGCAGTCAATCGTAACTAGAACAGAAAACGATCATTGTACCACCATGACGCGTCGCGGCGGCATAAGAGTGACTCAGGAGTCCGAAGATTCAGCAGAACTAGCGATATAACAACCGTCCGTCTTGTTCCATGTTCAGTATATTGTCAAATGCGGCACTTGATGCAAGCGATCCATCGCTATCTGTATCGGCTTGCCTGTTCAAAGTTTGAATAAACATGCCAATACGAACAACTTTTTAAGGTCTCATCTGGTCTTGATTGTCTCTAAGCTTTTCATTTTTCTCATTTGTCGACAAAAACTTATATATTACTCGACTGCAATACCCGTCTTCCCTCTGTGAACTCAGCGATAGCGAAAATCTGTATGCTGAATGTTGATAGTCGGCACCTTCCTCGTTTACACTTTCCTGGGGTGAACAAGATGCTTTAGTTCATGTAGTGTTCCGACGTGAGTTGTTTTCCATCGGCATAGGTACGTCCGAATTTCTTGAGGCACATAATGATAGAAGTACTTCGAAAAACCCATCAAATATCATTGCAGGGGGTGTCGGTCAAAGAAAGAGTCCTTTCAGAATATTTCACACCACTGAAGCGAAGACCAGGCCACACGACAAAAGGTTGGTGGGATATTTGTGTTTCTATTCAAAACTGGATGGTTGGGCTGAAAACTGTATGTACGAGTTGGAAAATCGGAAGGTATGTGTAAGCAAGAAACCGAAGCCCATGAAAATCAGTCTCAACCTAGGCCCCTGACTCCCTACATAATAGCTTTCTAGCTCAGGGGAAACGGAAGGATTAACCCTTAAAATCTCTAGACATCGGCTGACAGATCACGAAGGGTGTGTGTAACAGGAACGATATCATAATGTAAACTTTTTTGAGGAATTTTTTAAGAACCGTATTCGATTTGGGGTTTTCAAAGAGTTAAACATATCCTTACTATTGAGAACATGATTTCCAAATAGAAAATATAAAAATAACAATGTATTCAAAGGTAAATTTAGTAAAAAGACTTCTTTACTTCGTGCAGGAATGAGGGTAGTGATATATCTTCCCTTTTTTTACTCCGCATTTTCACCGATTGTACCTCAACACAGGACTTTCTTGTATAAGAATACGTTCCAAGACATGTTGTAACTACTTATGGAAATCATAGGGTTTACGTCATTGATAGCCTAAGGATTACTCGCTCCTCGCTTAAGATTTTTTGTAACATAACCATATATATTTCAACAGCCTCCTGCTGATTAATTTGATATCATAGAGGAGCCGATGATGGCTTTGTCGGCGGCAATAAAGATTTTTAGATCTTGGGAATAGGTTCGACTGTACGTTTTCTCATCAACTATTTTTGCTGATACGCTTAGAACAGAGTAACTTTTGCACAACCAGAAAATATAGGTTCATAATCTATTCCTAGTAAATAAACGCATGTGAGGCGTTGCCAGCTAGGCTACTGCTACTACCTCGTAGATGAATCTTAATACCGAAAATCTTAAAAGTTTTTTTTCGGTGGATTTGATACACCACAATCAAAGTGCCTACATCCGTCGATCATACCCCGTCTTATCCGGGCCTTGGAGGCAAATGGTTGATTGAGATTTCAGAGATTTCAGCTCGTGTTGCAATACCATGATGTTCCTGAGGGTCCCTTATTCCTCAACTCTTCTGTGCTGTCGTCGGTTTCCCCGGCTATATGAAGACATTCCGAAAATAGAATTCAGTCTTGTTCGATCAGGGAGAGTATCTTGCAACACCCCGTAAAGTTGTTCCCCACTCCGGCTTAGTTCCATTGAGGATCATAACGGTTCTTGATCAATGTGGCAGTTGAAAACTTTTGCTTGCTGTACTATGGTATTTATACCCTCTCCTATGCACACTAGACTCTCCGAGCCTTTTCTCCCGTCGCGATTTACGACGTGAAAGAGGCTTATTCCCTATTTTATTCTCTATTTACAGGTATCAATATGCGATATCATTCCTCTCCTTCACAGTCCTACCCCATCCTCTCTTTTCACTATGATACCTTTACTATCTTAGCTCTCTCTTCCTTGGTATGTGAACGGATTGTAACCTTGATTATTACCATCCCTCACATGTTTTTATATCGTCTCTTCATCTCTCAATTACCTTAGATTATTGCTGGTCAGGTCTCCGCCTCTCCACATCTTGACTCTGGTTTTTCTCTACGAGCACACAGGCGCTCTACACTAGAAAGACGTCAGAGTATTCCAAGTAATCTTCCAGGAAACTGGACTAGTCAGGGATGCTTCACGTACGCCGTCATTTTATGGACATGCAATTTATTTCTTATTATTTCTTTAGAGATAACCCAGCCTCACGGACTCTTACAGGGGCAACATTTACAGATACTACCGGAATGACTATAGAGAGCTGTATATCATTCTGTTCGGGATCCACGCCAACTCAAAGCTCGAGTTTCATCTTTGCAGGTGTTGAGTTCGGTCAGGAATGCTGTAAGCATTCAGCATTAAGTGCACTTCCCACTATTCGATACTGACAAAACTAAGATTGCGATAACTTTATTGAGAACGGGGGTGCCAATGCTACTCTTACTGATTGTAACATGGCTTGCACTGGTGACTCTAGCGAACTTTGTGGTGGCCCTAACCGTTTGAACCTTTTCTTCTCTGGCGGTACACCACCACCTCCTCCAATTGAAGTGCCAAGTTTCGGAGAATGGGAGTCTTTGGGATGTTTTACGTACGTTCCTACTAGTTACTGTTACAACATCATAACAACTGAGATAACCTGAACAAATTGTTAGTGATGATGTTAATGACCGGACACTTTCCTTTCCTATCGGCGTTGATGGCGATATGACAGTTCCGGCATGTTTGCAAGCCTGTCAAGATGATAATTTCCCGCTTGCAGGTCTTGAATTTTCAACTCAATGTTATTGCGGGTCAGAAATAGGCGGTGATGGTGCACCTGCTACATCGGGATGCAATATGGTCTGTCAAGGGAATTCGAGCACGTTGTGCGGTGGTGCGGATCGGCTCAACTTGTATAATTTCACTGGGACAATCACGGGTCCACCTGTTACAAACCCTCCTCCTGCTGGGGGCGGGGGAGCTCCGAACTCAGATGTTCATCCTGTTCTCTCAGGCCTCCCAATACCGTGGAATTACAGTGGATGTTATGTGTGAGTTCCGGGATCCGAATAGAATATCCTCTAAAAAGGTGGAAAAGATATTTACTCAAATTTGTTTCACTCACTCTCAGGGATAATGCTCATGGTCGTATTCTGGGAACGGAGAAACCCGATGATGATACTCTGACTGTTGAATCTTGTATCAGTTTCTGTCAAGCTGGAAATTTCACTCTTACCGGAGTTGAGTTTGGTGTTCAATGTTGTACGTAACCCTTTGAAACCTCTTCTTTGTGCATGCATGACCTGATGATTATCTATCTTAATCATTTGAATGTGTGGCTGCTAATAAACTGATGGTTTCCCTTGGTTTCTGACACGAACACCGCAGTCTGTGATAATAATGTGATAAATGGTGGTGATCTTGCTCAGTTGGATACTGATTGCAATATGGCTTGTGGTGGGAACTCAACGTAAGCGTTTTTTCAATAATATATTCACAAGACGGGCAAAATTGATCTTCTCATCTTTTTCTCTCTATGCTGTCTTCCATGTGTTTACCTGATTTGGGCATCATATCTTCTTCTATGCCTAATGAAACTTGACGAACTTCTTCCTTTGGGGGATTCTTTATTCTTCTGCGCTCTAGTGAAGCATGCGGCGGGCCGAATCGAATGTCGATATACACATCCACAGCTAATGTGACTCTTTTGCCCGTCCCGACAACACAAAATACAAGCCTTCCCGGCCAATGGAAATACGTTGGCTGTCTTGCGTAAGTAACGTCATCTGCCCGAAATCTCGATCATTATCTAATCGGCTCTTACTTCCATCTATAAAGTGAACCGGGAGCAGCACGCGTATTTCCTTATCAGATAATTTTAGAAAATAATAATACGGCGACAAATTGCTTATCATTATGTTCCGACTTTGGGTATCCGGCTGCTGGTATGGAATTCGGAGACGAATGCTGTAAGATCTAAGGAACACGATGCTATCTAGATTGATCGACTAAGCCGTTTTATTGATTGACAGGGTGCGGAGATGTTGAGGACATTACTACTAATGGTGGACAACTGGCGTTAGAGACTGATTGTTCGTTCCCTTGTTCCGGAGATCCTATACATCTTTGTGGTGGAGCCGAACGCCTGAGTTTGTATGAATGGGATGGTGTACTCAATGATTGGCATACCCCGGAAAATACTGGGCACTATGAGGTAAATTCACTCAGCATTCCGGTTTATGGACTAGACAACCCTAAACTTTGTTCACAGCTTTTGATTGGCGGTATAGTCATCCCGCTCCTCTCTAATGTTGGTATTAATGGGAAAGTCCAATTTCTCGAGAAATTTGGTACTAGCGATCCGCCAAACTCTACCGGTAAGCTTGAATTCAAATTTAAAATCTAAAAAAGGACTGTGTTGGCTAAATGGCTTACCTACCTCAAAAGGTGCCTATGAGCTCGATCTGTCTCTCGTTGATGACTTTTCAAAAGCATGGCGTGAGATGCACGTAAAGACGGATGTCTTCTGCTCAGGGAGTGTTGTTCTTCCAGATAAGGCGGGACGTCTCATCAACGTTGGAGGTTGGTCTCTGGTCTCAACCTTTGGAGTCCGTTTATACACTCCTAGCGGCTCTCCCGGAGTAAATGGGACTACCGACTGGGAGGAAAATCCAGATGAGCTTCAACTACAGGTAAGTCAATATTAAATTCGATTCATAAGGAAATTTATTAACTGAATTACATAGAATGGGCGTTGGTACCCAGGCGTCATGATGATGGCAAACGGGACCATACTTGTGGTTGGTGGTGAAAACGGTAGTAATGGGCCCCCTATTCCAACTCTTGAAATTCTGCCTAGGCCAGAAGGTGGTCCAACAGTTCTTACCATGGACTGGCTTCAACGTACAGATCCTAACAACCTATACCCCTTCTTATTTGTCCTTCCTTCTGGGGGTATCTTTGTCGTTTACTACAACGAGGCCCGTATACTAAACGAGGCTACCTTCGACACTATTAAGCAACTTCCGAATATTCCTGGTGCCGTAAATAACTTCCTTGGTGGACGTACTTACCCGATGGAGGGAACCGCTGTTATGCTGCCACAGTTTGCACCATATACAGATCCAGTGACTATCCTTGTTTGCGGAGGCTCGACTCCAGGTCCTGCTATCGCACTTGACAACTGTGTTACGACGCAACCAGAGGTGGAAAACCCGACATGGACTATCGAACGCATGGTAAATCTAATTATTTTTTTTGTATAAGTGATTAAATTGTTAACTTCTTTCTCATAACCAGCCTTCGAAACGTGTGATGACATGCATGGTTCCCCTTCCAGACGGGACCTACATGATCATGAATGGGGCTCACCAAGGGGTTGCTGGTTTCGGACTTGCTACAGATCCGAACCTCCAAGCCGAGCTATATGATCCATCCCAGCCTATAGGTTCTCGTTTCTCAATTTTGAATTCTACTATTGTTGCTAGGATGTATCATTCAGAGGCTATCTTACTTCCAGACGGGCGTGTACTCGTTTCCGGCTCAGATCCCGAAGACCCTCAATTCCCTCAAGAGTTCCGTGTAGAGGTGTATATTCCACCCTATCTATCTTCGGGACTCACACAACCATCTTTCACCATTGAAGATACGGATTGGGCATATGGCGACAAGGTCCCTATCACTGTGACACTTCATCAAGGAACTACTAGTGGGATGAGGATTTCCCTTATTGGCGGTTAGTACCAGCTTATTCTTCTTTGTTTATTTTTATTTATCAAATCTAATCGTATCTGCCGATACTTTTCCGACTTGAATAGCCGTATCAAGTACACACGGAAATAGCATGGGAGCACGTACCCTATTCCCGGAATTCAGCTGTAACGGCAATGTATGTACCATTATAGCACCACCTAACGCACATGTTAGTCCACCTGGTTGGTTCCAGCTTTTCGTTCTTGATGGTCCTACACCGTCTCACTCCACTTGGGTACGTATTGGAGGGGACCCCGCGGAATTGGGAAACTGGCCACCGTTCGATGATTTCACAAGACCTGGAATCTAGTTTAAATTAAAAATTTAAGATACATTCGTTTTACCCTTTTCTTTTCTTTATACTCTATTCCTATTTGGTATACTTTTGTGGTATTCGGACTATGTTTGCCTCTTTCTTTTTCTCGATGGACAATTAATTTCGCTTTCGTTTTTGGGTTACCTTTTCTTGGATTGATTTGGGTTATGTTTTATTTGGCTCGTTCTGTTGGTAATAAAATGGACCAGACATTTTTCGTTAAGTCACACGTGTAAATGCTCTCAAAGACAAAAAGTCAGATACCTTGGGAGCTAAATTATATGTGCATGGATTGCAAAAATACTTGTGACCGCCTGACCTGAGGATGTTGCCTAATTATGAGCTTCGGCTGACAAGTATTCTTATTGTCCCCGTGAGAAAAATGGCTGACATTATCTAAATCGGCGGTATCAGTAATTGGATGGTGACAAAGTTGTTTTAACACTACAATTGAAGGGGATATCCACGTCAGATCCAGAAAAATGGCTGAATACTTGCAGATAGAGCTCTCTTTAACTCCAACTAACACCACCTCTTGTATGTCCATGAGAAATCTTGGGCTATTCGTTATCTTGTGTCTCAGGAACGGCGTTATTTCGGGATTTACTTATAATAGTTGTTGAAGATGTATTTCGATAAATATATTACATACTGAATGTCAGCATTGTCCATTACAGTTGGCACCGTTCTCGGATTAACTACTGTTCAACCAAAAAAGAGGGGTGTAGTAAACAAAGAAAGTATTAATAAAGATTGATAAAGAGAGAAAAAGTGGGGACACCACAAAACCCAAAAGCAGGAGAATAACAAAGAATAACAAATGATGCGAGTTCATATTACAGCATAAGACAACGTAAAGGCAGTTATAAACACACACGCACACACAACAAAAATATAGAAATGTCTATGTATAAAGAATAACGTTATCAGCACAACTGCCACATCTTCACGTAGTCACTATTTCAAGAAAACAATATTAGTAAAACCGATAAAATTTTTGCCATAGAATCATTAATAACACATACACGGCCATTCCACGTTCACGAGGGTCTTGTGGCCAGGTGCTGTACCATTCATCCTGGGCACGAGCGAAGTCATACATTGCGGCTATAATGATAAACATATGAATAATCAATGATATGCACGGTATTTCAAGTTTTGTTTAGAATACGCACAATCCGACTTGTCAAGCCATGGTTTGTCCCCCACATTATCCGGGAACCATCCATTAGTCCCACCGACAGCAACGTTCATGATGAGATAGAATTCTGTACACACGGACATAATAAGTTAAGAGCCGACTAAAGAATACTTGAAAGTTCCTTCTTTTTTTAAACTTGTACTCACGTTGATCAAAAGGAGCAGAGAAGCTATCTAGACCCCATGGGTTCGGAACAGGAATCTCCGAAGTTCCATTAAAAACTGTTGGAGGGAATTTTCCACGCTGGAAGAAGGGTTCATTAAAGGTGACATGAAGCATGAGCTGCAACCGAGTATCGACGTATACACGGCTACAGTGGGTAAAACCAAAGGTTATTATTCAATTTCATCTAGGAACACAATAATTATAGCAGATAACAGAAAAAGACTTACATGAATTTATCGGACCATTCAAGAGAATAGGTATGGAAGTCTTGGTCAAACGACCTACGCCGTTTGTCCCACCAGCCAAAGGTCCGGAATCCTTCATTGAGCCAGGAAAGTGGTCCCCAATTCAAGCTTCCGCGTACAAAGTTGACACCTTGAGCAGGGTAGAATCTATTGTTCCCACGCGCTTCCATAATATCAATCTCTCCAGATAACGGCCAATCACCGTAAGTGTTATCTACAGGAAGCATCCATAGCGCAGGCCAGATCCAATCTCCGGTAGCAACTTTCGCACGAATTTCAACCTTTCCATAGCCGATTGAGCCACCAGTAGCATTGCGTGTGGTAAGACGGGCAGATTGGACAGGATTGATTACTGTTCGGGTAGTTATATTTGATACAGCCCCGCAGCCAGTAGAATTAGCAGCCGTACAACCCGTGATATTGAACGTATGTCCATCAAATACCGCGCTAGTACCGATCACATCTGAAGTTAAAGTAGGTACGATGTATAAAATTCCATCCTCGATAAAGGAGTTGTTAGCCGAATTCGTCGTCATTTCGAATTCCCCGTTCCTGAAAATCTTATGTCAGAATCGGAATGGTATTATGTAATACTTAAGTCACAGGAAAGGAAATTCAAGGTAAATTAAAAAGGGAACAAATTAGAAATCGGTCAATGCCGAAATACATAAAGTCTTTTATTTCCCTTTAATTGTTGCGAGACTTTTTTCTTCTTGGGAAGAGTACGCTTCGTGAGAAGTGCCGGCTGGTTTCAAGACAGAACCACGAAAGAACGTGTAGAAGCAGATTTGCCTTGCGGCAAAGAAAAGAAGAGAAGGAGAGTTCTATACTTACCCAAAACCATCCAAAGATACATCCCAAGACCATTTGTTTGTATCTATTGTATCTCCATCAAAGTCGTCTTCAAAAACCATACACAGATTCCCATCTAATAGTTGTATATCTTTAGCACCATACCAGCAGCGAAGGAAACTAGATGCAATGCCAAAAAGTGCAAGTAATATTGTAAGCCAATAGGAGATCCGAGAACGTCGTTCTGGTTTAGCTATCCAAGGTTTTTCAATGACGGTATCAGGTTCTAGCATCTGACATGCCATGCGCTTCCCAGGAAGAGCCGGGACTTTGCGGTCTTTCACAAGAGTAAAAGCAGCACCAGAAACGATCTTATCAGTGGAAAGTGAGTGTGCAGAACCTGGTGGCGTTAGGTGTGTTGAAGAACCAGCAGTGCCCCCCGTTCCGGGTCTCTGTGAGAAGCGTCTTCCATTTGGGCCGACAGAAACAGCGGATGATGGCCGGTACATCTTTGGTGCTGCAAATGACTCACGCCTTTGATGGGGTGGATTTGCAGGGGGCGTAGTCGGAACTGGTTCAATCGCAATGACATCGATGCCAGTTGACGAACGTGAGGCGCGCTTCAGATGTGGAGGGAAAGGGGGAACAGGAGGAGTCCCTCGAGTCCCTGATCCTGATGCAATGTCAGAGATACTTCCCGGAGCGGTACTAACACGAGTGAGTGGTGCTGAGCCTTGGCCACTTGCTAAGTTTGCGAAACCATAGGAAGGACTATGAATTGAGAGCTGAGAAACAGTAGCACCTGCTAGCTCCACGAATGCAATGTTGTGCATTGAGGCATGAGCGGAGCCTGTAGGTGTTCTAAAAGGGTCACCAGGTGTAGGCGGGCATGTGTCCACAATAACGTCCGTCTCCTGATCGTATTCAAGAATAGTAGAATGAGCGGTATGAACATGCGTCGGAGCAGGGAGGGGAACGGCTGTCCGCGAGGATATTGAACTCCTTAAGGCATTACGAGGAAGACCATAGGATTCAAAGCTAGATTCATCATACGTTGCCGGTGTATCACTAGAGTTCGACATTAAGAACAGTAAGGAGGGTTGGACTAAGCGAGAGTGAGGGTAGTTATATTCTATCGACGGGCCGCTCTAAGCCACAGATTACTCGAAGGGACCTGATGCAAGGGGGGTTACTAACCACACGCAGAAACGGAGTGAACAGTAGATGCATATAATATAGCTCCCTCGCTGGCAGGGGGTAGATTTCTATCCTAAACAGACATGAATACAAAATTAGGATGCATGTAATTTTCAAAGTAAAAACTAGTAAATTCCTTTATGAAAATCACACCCCAAATTAGATAAAGCAAATACTATTTTCTTTTATATTTTGCATCGCATCGCATCTCACCTCAACTTCCTCGATCGGGAACTGGTAAGGAGGTGTTGCTGATTGCAAAAAAATAATTGAATCCGACCCGAGTTTAACGCAACAAAATTGATTGAGACGGCCTACAGTCCGTAGGCGTGTCATTGTGATGAGAAGATTTCACCGATAGGAACCTTCGAAACAGCCTGGGAAAGGTAGCATCGGTGCTCTTATTAAGATAAAGTTCTTCCATTCGAGGTGATAATGGTTCTGCCGAGTCGGCGCAACACCCCCGGGCTCGACTGCTTCGACAGCATCAGCCGGGTGTTCTTGCACAGGAGGGCGCAATACATTGAAACCATTCTATGCCCGCGATAATCACACACGTTTTAGAAGAAGCTCCCTGTATTGTTTTTTTACAGTAAACATTTAAATCAAGTAAATAAAGTTGGTTGATACGTACAGGCTACAATATTTCCTTTCTTGACCAATAAATCGGAGTTTAATATTACTTTTCAATCTTCAAACAGGTCAGAGCGTCCGTGTGAAAAACCCTGCTCAATGGAATTTTTTTTCAATGTAAGGTGCCTCGATGCTGAAGATAACTTTCTAGATATTGATGCGAGCCTGTCAATCATTTGCGGGTTATCTGAGGCGCCTCCTCTGCCAACCAATGCACTTGTCCTGGCTGCCACAACTGGGATTTAATAGGTGTGAAAAAGATAACGCAAATCGCGCGTTATGCCCGATGAAAGCATGGACGGCCCCTAATGTCTACTTTACCGGATTACTCTTCTGGACCGATGTCGATTTCTTTGGGTCGAGGCCATGATCTTAATGTTATTCACGAAGGTCCGAAGGAATATGGTACATGCGTTAATTAGAATCTCAGACAGCCGGACATACCTCAAGCAGTTCCAATAATGTGAATGACTAATGAATTTCAAATATTGATTTGTGTTGTAGTAAGGACCTTAATTTGTGTCGGTGGATCGGTCCTCAAAAGCGTAAGAGCTGTGTTTTTTGTTTATTGATAAACGGTGCGGACCCATTCTCATTCTCGTGGATTGTTCGGGCCCGACCCTGCTTATTTTACGCCACAAATTAACTCATGTTGTCTGTGTGTTTTGATGTAATTGTCGGTCAGTCAGAAATCATTGCACATGTAACAATCCGATGTCGAATCTGCGTCTCCGTTTATTAAGACGGTGACAGGAGTAACTTTAGTCAATATAGCATCACAATTATACAAGGGGTGAAAAAAAGAATTGGGTTTTGCATGAATAAAGGGCCTGAATACACACATCTTGTAGGAACGCGGCCAGCAGTTGGTAGTTTGTTGGTTCCGATGGACAAAGGCGGAAGTTAAGGCTTTAATGGGACTTTGTTGGAGGCGATAACAATCCGAGTCTCTTGGCAACGTCCATAGCGTACCTGGGAAGATCGTAATTTAAGTGATTCCCATTCAGAGAGTATGTCTTGATCAACTGTGTCGCGTGTGTTTTTAGATAATAATATAGTGTTTATTCAAGGTGATATGGGGGGTTCGATTCAGTTTGTTCGTTGTCAAAATCATTCTCTTCTCGTAGTGACGTCTGAATGTGAACACGATTCTTCTTCGGCGGACTCCGAAAGTGCTGAGGTCTTCTATTGCGGCGGCGGGGGTTCCCGCGTTACATTTGCCTTTGATACCGGCCCAGGTACTCAATCACGTACAAATCATTTTGTGAACAACAAGCTTCAAAAGAAGCTACGTTATCATACAGGCAGGACCAAGAACAGAAGACCAAAAGGTTTCGTGTTCAGACGGGTTTCTTTCCTTACTCCTGAAAAAAAACCCAGCTTTTGGTGGAGTAATAAGTTACCGCTAAAACACTACAACCAAAAATTTATCGTATCAGTGCTAGCGTAAAGTTGGACCTGATCTCACCACGTATGAGAAAAACGAGAAAATAAGGATTTCGGCATTCCAGTTTCATGGATATTATACTTTTGCGTGACAATAATGATGGAATTTAAAAAGTGCCTTGTTTCAAAAGGAAAGGAAGAAACCTATGTTAGAAATATTAAATTAAAATGACATCATGAAAACGTGTTTGGTCCAAGTTTGCTTTTCAACAGATAGAACAAGTAGGAACTAAACATGTTTTCAGAGAATCAACTCTAAACTAAATGGTGGGAGGATCCATAACACTCACGAAAATATGCACAATGTAGGTAGCCAATTGTAATGAGAGAAAGTTTACCGACATTCGCTATAAATTTAAGAATTTCCATTTTCATGAGAATTTTAACGGATGAGAAATTGCTATAGGTTAAGAACTATGCGAAAGAATTATATTTTTACATATATTCATGCCGCCACTGCTTTCATCTGAAGAGTTTTTTTAGTCGAACGTCCCATGTCAACTTATGGATATCAAAATTACTTTCTTTTAGGGGAATACAACTCAAAGTGCATTGATATCATCACGCTTTGAATTTCAAAACCAGCCACCAAGAACATCTTCCTCGAAGGAATAAATATAGATAGTTCAACCGAATGATGAAGAGATTAAACATAGAATATGATGTATCATTTAACTGTAATATTCCGCGGACAGACAGAGCTCTTATCAGAAGCATTGGAATTCAAGTTTTCCACATGCAAGTGTTGAAGCGAATGAGGATAACATAACGTCCGCACCGATTTGTATTCTCTGCTATCTCTGATAGATCACTCTTTGTGGACACCACCATATCAATGATCAAAAAATGTTGTGAATAGTCGGTTTATCACGCCTAAAAATTCCACACGTATTTCGAAACATGTGAAGTTCGAGGATAGAGTGGAGGGCTTAGTTACTATAGACGACATAGTGGTTCGAAATTGATGTAATTTGCTCCGCCTTCAATTGCAAGTAAGGCATCTTATTGGCGATACTGTATAGATCCACAACTTTGGAAGGAATTATCTGTCTTAGAGTAGAAGATGTATGAGCGTTTCATTGGTCCTTCCATTCGCTTCCTTCATTGCACCCGCAATATCCCAGGATGGGATTCTAAAGAAAACGTCTTAGGCATCCATTGTTACCAAACTGTCATAATATCTGAAGTACATGTATTTGGTTATCTCTCCCTCCCTAAAGCTAAGGTAACCAATGAAACGCATCAATGCGCACGTATATGCATAGTTAGGAAGCATTTCCTAGAAGGGAATTAAATTTGGTATCATCGCTAGAGATATTTTTTTGGTTATGTAATTAGTTGAATTTTAAAATCCAAAAAAAAAATCGAATTTGATCATTGGACGACTATACACTGATAATTAGTCAGGACTGTGATTCGTGCACACACAAATATACTTTTCTCTCCGGAAAGGCCCCATCTCCGATCTTCAGTTTCTAGGTCGAGTAGTGTGGACATGCTCTCTGTTGGGTATATGCATTTGTGTGCTCGAACACCTATCAGGGTTCAATTCAAAATGGGAAAATAAGCTACATTTGTCTTAATACTTTCAATGTTCTCTAAGTATGCCAAAAATCGGGATCGATCAGTCTCCGATCACTCATTGACTGTGCTCTAGATTGCATGGATGGCGACATTTTTTTGTATTTTGTTCTATATAAAATTTAGGTAAGTAAGTTAAAAGGTACGAGACACGTCAATACCGAGACATGAGCGTGCATGCTGGTACAGTACGTGTAAATATAATTAATTATCTTGGACAAAAACCGAGAATCTAGGCCCAAAGACCCTACGATTAATGACACAACTATCAGCTTAAATCTAGCGTATTTGCGATACGTTCAAAACGTGGACTGTCCGAACTTTCATAGTGTTGTAGGAAATTTCTATACTTTTTTGAGTCCTGCAAACTCCTTTTAAGGGTAGCTCAACTGAGAACACAGCTTTCAGGCGTGAGAAATTCTGATCTACAAACAGGAAAATCATGGTTGTCTCGGATGCAACGCGACTGCGACAATATTATGATTGTTGTATCGCCCCTATAATACAATCTATTTACCTACACAAGGTTAAGCTGAAACTGATTAAATGGCTGTTTACGAAATTTTACTTGCTGATATCACAAACCAGGAGGCTACTCCCTCAACCGAGTATATTGATTGAGGCTGAAAAACACTATGGGAAAATTAGACGTTCTTTGGATAGTTTTGATGCGCTGTCCCTGGACCGAGTGACCGTTTTTGAGATTAAAATCTTCGGAGTCTAAAAGAATATTTATTTACGGCACCCCATGGTGATTGGGAGGACTTCGGTCGGAGAACTTTTTCTATCGCTGATATGGACCTTGCTTCCCATGAGTATGACGATATCTCGAGTCAGCCATGCCCGCTAAGCTCGCAAGAAGAACGGCAAATGGCAGTGAGCTGATGATTCCCAAAAAGTTATTATTGACATTTGTAGAAATCAAGACCTTCTTCGTCTCAACAAGATGTACAGGGTACTAACCCGATCCCAGACGCTCAGAAAGACTTCTCCCTCCTGCATGCACTTTTTCGCTTCCCCTGTATCCGGATCGAATATCTGCAAGAGCTGTCCACAAACATTCATCAGGTCATCGCTGTACCTTTCCGATGACCTTGTTATCCTGACGCCGTCCTAGTTCTCCCCTGGTGCTATTCTTGGAAATATAATTCCGCTTGCAACTACTTGATTCAGATCCAGACGAGGCTGACGACGATCGACGATCACTTTGGGTTTAAGTACACCGAACTCTGCCACTGGAGATTCTCTTTAGTCGTCTCCCTCTCCTCTTCCTCACTTCCTCCTCCTTCCTCTTCTCCTTTCAGAGAGGTATTCTACACAATACTTCTGTCTTATCTCGGAACGGCTAGTTCATACATCTCCTATTCCCCCACAGTCCTTTCTTTTTTCACATTTTATACCTATCTCCATTTTCAATCTTGCTACGAGAATATAAACCCTTCTCGTTCACTATCAATCTTGATCCCACTCTACAGACGAAGCAATCCCAAACATGGATTACGATGCGTATGATGCGATTCTTCACCATGTTTTTAAACAAACACAAGGCGATGCGTGGTTTAAACCCTCCGAAGAGAATGTAGCTGCTGGTGTCTGTCTTCGTGTTGAGCCTGGTCACTTTCGGGTCTTTCCTTATGAAAACCACTACCTTGCCCCGTTTGAAGCTGCAGTACGTTCTTTGAATCCAGTCGTTGCTGTAAAGATTCGTAGTGCCGCAGTACATGCCGCTCTCGCTACCGTGTGAGTGGCACCTTTGTTATATCTTATATTATTATATAACTTTCTTACTTTTATACAGGAGTGATGATAGCGTTGCACTCTACGTAGATGTTAATACTCGTATTCAAATACTTGATACTATGAGTCGACTCCCTAGAGCTGATAAGGAGCAGTGCGGAGCATTTATCGTATGTATCAGTATCCATCTTACAAAAATAGCTTTCTGAGAATTTCTGGTCTTCTAGCGAGATGAACGAGTATTGGTTGTTTGGGCAGATAACTTAGACAATATCATACCTATTTGCAGAGACTTTGAGGATAAGTTAATAAAACTCGTCTGGAGAGTGCGACCTCCTCTTTCTTCAAGTGCTTCAGCGATGACAGCCGGCTCTATTGGAACTGCGATCAGTCCCTCCTCAGCTAGTCCCTCGACTCAAAATCTTAAAGAAAGATCAGAGTCCTTTAACGACAACGAAAAACCGGAGGTATTTACTCCCAAGAAGTCACAAAGAGGATTCTCTTGGTTTAGTTGGCGTAGTACAAAACAAAAGAAGGGGCTTACTCAACCTACTATGGGTTCTGGTGGGCGGACCGAGCGAACTGATCTTGAGGCTGGAGATGACGAACCCGATCCACGTCCGATTCGACTTTTCGCTCCTATCTATGGTGGCCTTGGGGCCGGCATGTCGCTGTTCTTCATTGGCTCTGGTGTCAATGTCCTCATTCAAGAATATTTACTCGATGGGAACCCATTACGTTTTGCTCTCCTTGCTTGTTCTCCTTTTCTTTTCTGTGTTTCTCTATTCTTCTCCTTACAGGTTATAACGAATATTTCATATGTCATTGGACCAGTTGCGCAGTTCCACGAGAATAGCAAGTATTATTCTGCCATAGCACCGAAACCGAACAAACGTGTCGACAACAACTTGCCACACATTACTATCCAGATGCCCGTTTACAAGGAGTCGCTGAGAGAAACAATGTAAGCTTTTATGTCCCCTGGCAATGTAAAATACTAATTCCGATAATCTCCTTCTTAGTACACCCTCGGTTGAATCACTTAAGAAAGCAATGCAAACCTATGCTCGTCAAGGGGGTACGTCTTCAATCTTCATTAACGATGATGGATTGCAACTCTTGAAAACCGAGGATCGTGATGCTCGTCTTGAGTTTTACGCTAATCATGGCATCGGATTCGTTGCCCGTCCTGCTCATGATGACTCAAGTCCGGATGGCTTTAAACGTGCTGGTCGTTTCAAGAAAGCAAGTAACATGAACTATGCTTTAGCTTTGTCTCTCAAACTTGAGACTTGCATCAAGAAACTAGGAGCAGAGATGGCGCTCTCCCGGGCCGAGAAGAGCCGGGCCGCGAGCCGAGAGGACATAGGAGAATACGATGAAGATGAAGAGGAATTTGACGAGGATGAGAAGTTGGAAGAACGTGCATTGCAAATGGCCATTGAAGAGACCTTCTCGGAGTCTGGTAATCGTTTCCGCCCATGGGCTGCCCATGCTCGATCTATTCGAGTTGGTGAAATTATTTTGATTGTGGATTCTGATACCGTTGTTCCCGAGGACTGTCTCCGTGATGCTGCCCGTGAACTTGCCGAATGTCCTGAGGTTGCTATCATTCAACATGAATCCGACGTCATGCAAGTCGCTCACCACTACTTCGAGAATGGTATTGCACACTTCACCCGGAGAATTAATAGATGTATCAGTATGGCCTGCGCCAATGGAGAAGTTGCTCCCTTCGTCGGTCACAATGCCTTCTTACGTTGGAGTGCATTACAGGATGCAGCCTTCATAGATGATGCTGACGGCAAGAAGAAAATTTGGTCTGAGTCGAATGTATCCGAAGATTTCGATATGGCTTTACGCCTTCAATTAAAAGGCTATAGTATTCGTTGGGCTTCATACAGCAACGGTGGCTTCAAGGAAGGTGTATCCCTTACTTGCGATGATGAATTAAACCGCTGGCAAAAGTACGCCTATGGGTGTAACGAGCTCATCTTCAACCCTCTTATCGACTGGTGGCGTAAAGGTCCAATAACGAAGCAATTACATACTTTTATGTGGAGCAATGCGCCAATTCACTACAAGATCTCAATGAGTAGTTACATGTTTTCATATTACGGTATCGCAGTTTCCGTCGTACTCTCTCTGCTTAACTACTTTATCCTCGGATTTGCTCTTGATATTGATGGATATTACATGCATTCCTTCGAAATCTGGCTGGCTTGCACTGTCGTCTTCCCAGGTGCCGGTAATATTGGGTTTACTCTTTTAGAATACCGTCTTGGTACCCGATCGTTACTTGACGCATTTATTGAGAATACAACTTGGATTCCCTTCTTGTAAGTTTTTAAGTTTCTTCTTTCCCCTTCGGATCTTACTGATATTTGCTCTAGCTTCTTCTTCTTTGGAGGATTAAGTGTTCATCTTACGCAGGCCCTACTTGCGCATACATTCTCATACAACATTACCTGGGGTGCGACCAAGAAAGAAGTAGAGCGCTCTAATTTCTTCATTGAAGTGCCGAAAATTCTGCGTCGTTTCTGGTTATCTTTAGTTATATCTATCCTGCTTATTGCCCTGATGGTGATCATGGCTACAGATTTGGTCCCTGTAGAATGGCAGATCTCTGTTGTTGACTGGGCAGTTATTTTCCCACTTGCAATAACAGTTGGATGCCATCTATTGTACCCAGTCATCTTGAACCCCTGGCTTATGATATTTAGTTATTAGTTATTAGGGAAAGTATATACGATATCGTTTCTTGTCTACTAAGTTATCTTGCATAGACTTCATTTTTTTCATCCTGTGTACATTAACATGGACTGTGTCGCTCTTTGCACATATAATTCTTAATTCATGTCTTCTAGGGGTCTTGGGTTGTCCTTTTATAACCACCTATCCGTTTCCATTTCTTCTTGGGTTTTCGTCTTTTTGGGGTGTTCAGTAGGTACCTTTTTTTTCTTTCCGGTTTATCTATTATTTTTGGGTTTCTTGATTAGTATGGTTCAACTGCATATTTGTAACTGTATATATGTGACGTCATTCTATAGACCACTTCCACTCATTTAAATATCAATATATTCAACAAACACATGCACATTTTTGTTATGAGATTAATGTTGTCGGTTTTGGAGTAAATGATGTTCCCCATTCAGAATATTTTTATATATGCATGAGAAAGTAGATGAATAAGTAGTATAAGACGATATTTGAGCATCAATTGCGCAGCAGTATAATAGATGAATATTGAAGGTAACTACAGTAATATGATTATTGATCGCTGGGCTCTGTAAAATGAGAAGATATGCGTATTTACGCATTTGTGTAGATCATATATAAGTTATATGTGTGTATATGAATCCGAAGCTGTATTTATTTATAAAGGTATATCTGCTTGGTATTAGTATCCAGAGTTTGGGATCCGATGAGATAGGAATAGATGGGTGATTGGGATAGATAGATAGATGGGGGTGGGTGGGATTCTTGAGTGGGAACGGAATGGGTAGGTTGGACGTATTTTAGTTTCTGTTTTTGTTTCTTATATATTTATTATTATCGCTATCCTGTTTCTCTTTCAAAATAAAAATAAAAAATTTGATTGTGATTGTGATTGCGGTTGTGGTTGTGTGCTATTTTTATGTATTGTAGTTATAAACTTATCTAGAAAGTAGATTTGTATTGAGATTTCTCGGCAGAATCCTCTTTTCTGAGGATGAGAAACTGGGAACTGGAGATAAAGAAAGGGGGAGAGGAAGGAAGGAAGGGAAGAAGGAAGAAGGGGAGAGGGTGAACCGAAGAGTGGGTTGTGAGGGTTTCAGGTTGAAGATTGTTGGTTTGTTGGTTTGGTTTGGTTTAAGGGGGAGAGGGAAGAATACAGAATCGGATTGAAGTTGGTACCCTAACAGTCAACTATTTCATACGATCCTGGTAGAGGATATGAGGACCGTAAAAGCCAGAGGGACAGAAGATGGCTATAAGAAGGGAGCAAAAAAAGGCGGGAGGAACGAGGGTGAGAATACGAGAGAGAGCGGATGAAAGGACAAGAATGAAAGGATAAGGATAAGAATGAGGGAGAGGGAGAGGATAAGGACGAGAGTGAGAATACGTTTCAGCAGCGGTAGATTGATCCGACTAAGTTGGCTCCTGAAAATTCTATATTTTTACATGCTCACACCCACACTCACCCAGACGTGTATGCACATAAGGAGAAAAAAAAGAAGAAAGGAAGGTGGTGAGTGGAGAGAGTAAAAATAGGAATTTATTAAATAAAATCGGTGGATATTAATATTCGTTTCCCGAGATGCGTGTGAGAGGTGAGAGAGCGGAAGTAAGACCGAGAGAAGTGGGAAGAGAGGGAGAAAGGGGGAAGGAGGGAGTATGATGTGATTATCGGGAACTCCGAGCAAGAGAGAGGTAAGAAGGTAGAGAAGAAAGAAGGGGTGTAGCGGGAAGAGTTCTTCCCTGGATCCGATCAAAGAAGGGAGGGAATTCAGGATAAGTGATAGGGGGGAGGGAGGGAAAATTAAAAAAAATGGTAAAAAAGAGAAAAGGAAAGAAAAGGAAAGAAAAGGAAAGAAAAGGAAAGAAAAGGAGAGAGAAGCTGAAGAAACGGAGAGGGTTGAATTGAACAAGGAACAGATCGCTAGCCCTTTGTATTTTTATCGTCGTATGCGGGACATACTACGGCGTTTCGTTGGATGATATTGGAATTAGGGACGAGAAGAAGGTAGTGGTAAAATATTTCAAAGATTAAAAGAGAAAACTAATCACTGTGTCTCCTGAGGCAAGACAGGAAGGGAAGGAGGGGAAGGGGAAGGATAAGAGTGAGTCGGAAGCAAGTGGGAAGAGAGAATAATTTTTGATGGAAAACCAGGTACGAACGAACGATAGATAGATAGATGGCTATCGTCCTTTTATCCGAGTTTATTATTCCTGAAGCAAGAAAAGGAATGAAAAAATATGCATGCTTCCATCCTTGCAATAACTGACCAGGTATAAGGATAAAGAAAATGATTATGAGAAGTTTCCGATCGCAGCAGTATTTCTCGGCATGACTTGATCACAATAATTGAATTTGTAGACATAAAAATTATGGTGATGGAGAAGTTTTCCCTGAATAGAATAGCCTACTGGTGTGCTTGATAGCACAGAGTCATTAGCCACATTTTATCCAAGTTATCTCCAGTGTTGAGACAGGAAAGGAAAACCAAGATACGAGAAAAGGGTCCTATTCTTGCATCACCGTCGCTTAGCACTACTGTTGTTTAACTCGCTTGGACAAAAAGTATTGGTAGGTATTTTAATATGCCCTAGTAGGGTAACGGTAGGGGTAATTTGTTATAGGTAGGACAATAATACCGAGAGATGTTTATATTAGAACCTTGGACAATAAAGCCTTTATATTGATACATGAGATTCAGGTATTTGGTGGACAAGGAATCAGGGACGGTACTGCATATTTTCGAAAAGATATTTTTGGCTTTTAGGCCAGAGTCCCACAAAGCAAAGAGTGGATCACTTTAAGATGCAAGAAATGGGTACAGATAGGAGCAACTCGAACTCAAATTATAAAATCACCTTGGCGGGAGGTGACTCAAGTGACTTAAGCGATATAACTCCTCGGGTCTTTTCTTTAGTGATTGAAGTATTGAATCCGTATTCTAGCCCTTGAAAGCGTTCCGAGAGCCTAGAATCAAGGCAGAAGCTTAATTTACAAGGTTGGTTGAAATTCAGTATTTCGGTCTTTGTCTGTGTTGATGAGAAAACAAGAGTGTCCACGAGGACGATATGCGCGTGTATTGTTGTTCTTTTTGACTTTAAGATGTGCCTTCAATGTATTCTATTAGCAATGAACCCGAAAATAATTGAATCTGTGTCGACTGTTTGCCTTGAATGTAAAAATAGCACTGTTCTTTATCTTGATGGCGGTGATGAAAGTCCTCGCTGTTATTGCCGGTTCCATTGTGTTGAGATGGATATCAGCCAGCCATCAAACAATGTCACCTAAAGAAATGGGTAGGTGTAAGAGAGTGACGGGTAAGCCTGAGAACCGTGTCCGCACTGACAATGCCGATGACCAAAATAGGGAATTAAAGATGCTCGGCAGTGCAATTAATGAGCTCAATGTTCCCGAAATTATACGGAGACGGACATCGTCATATGGAGAACTCAGAATACAATCTCTCTATCTGAGTCAGCCATTCGTATGGGGCCTCAAAAAAGACGGCGGGTGTCGTATGTGATACCTTCGCCGTCACCAACGCTCGTTCCGAGGCTTGCTTTACCACCCGATGGCGCCCCGAGAAACGGCCAAACAGGGCCTATCTTAATCCCTCTTAAGGGCGGGGGCGACTTTAATGACACTAGAAGCAATGTAAGTGAGGTTAATGAAGAACTTCCACGACATCCTCAACACAGACTAGGCGTTGCAGCCTATGCGCTTGATACTTCTACACAACTCCCCGGGAGAAGCAGTCCCGAAGGAATACTCTATACGGGAGGAAGAGATGGTATGATCATGGTCTGGGACCTTGGAATGCCTATGAAACACCGCAGTTATAGGTATGGTGCATTCGCCCAGTCCGGGACCCGACGTCTGGGTCGTTGGGAGAAACTAACCCGAGACGAAGAAGATGATAGCTTGTACGAGGAAGATGATGACGAAGAGGATTTTCTTACAAGTGATGGAGATGTTCTTGGAGATGTCCTGGAGAGTGGAGGAAGAAGAGGTTCACGTTATCGAGCAGAACAAGATGATATACCCTTTGAACAACGTTGGGAACTTGATACCAGTCGTGTTGAGCCTGGACAAGTACGCTATATAAACAATTTCTATCTACGTAACCTTTTTAATGAACCATGTTCAGAAAGCTCATTGGAGGCAATATACACAAGCTCATACAGATTGGGTTAATGACATTTTGTTATGTAATACAAATCAGACTGGTATGTTTTATATCGACTTTGACAAGTACAATCTTTTTTGAAGTACTGTAGTTGTATCCGGTTCCTCGGATGGTACTGTCAAGGCTTGGAACCCGCACTCATCATCCCCATCGGACCCTACTACTATTGGTACCCACTCCGACTATGTACGATGTCTGGCGCAATGGTAAGATCCATCGTTTCTTATACTTATGTGAACAACCCATTTACTCTCTACCAGTTATGAAAAACGATGGGTTGCATCGGGTTCTTTTGACCGTAGTATCAAACTATGGGATATCGCGCAGCCACGAGAGGACCCACTGCTGACACTTCTACCTCCTGACTCAGCAGGACCCAAATCATCAGTCTATGCACTTGCTACAGATCCGATGGGGCATGTGGTTGCTTCCGGAGGACCTGAACGTGTGATTCGTACGTGGGACCCCCGATCTGGAAAGCGGATTGGAAAGCTCGTTGGCCATACTGATAATATTCGCGTAATTCTCGTGTCTGACGATTCTAGATATGTGAGTCATACCATTTACTATACAGTTCCTCAGCTTGTCAACTTATTTCTGGTATAGCTTCTGACGGGTTCAGCGGATGCCTCAATAAAATTATGGTCTATTCTCTCTCCTCAGAGATGTATATATACATTTACTCATCACACAGAGTCTGTTTGGTCACTCTTCTCGTCTCATCCCTCACTGGAGGTCTTTTATTCAGGAGACAGGTCTGGTATTGTTTGTCGTGTTGATGTAGAAGAATGTGATCGTGTAGCGGAGGGAGAATGTGTCGTTTTATGCAAGGATACGGGTGACCCACAAATGGCAATGTCAGAGGGTATCAGCAAAATTCTTACTATGGATGATTACTATATGTGGACCGCAACTGGAAGTTCAGATATCACAAGATGGCGTATTCCACAAAGTAGGACGGTACGCTCCATGACAGGTGACTTCGCGATGACTAGCCCAGTATCAGATACCTATAGTCCGGTGCCGATTAGAAATGAACCATCCCCAATTAGCAATCCGCATTCGCCAGTATACTTTGAGGAACACACTAAAAGGAAAACAAGGGGCCAATCTATGACGCCGTCAATCACCGCCTCATTCATGTCAAGTTCAACTTCCTTGAATGGAAATGGGGAAAATACACTTCGTGGTATTCCTTATGAAAGCCTAGTCAAACTCACCTCTCCAAATGCACCCCATATATCGTTCAATAGTTCATCTCGCGGGCGTGAAGCTGAAGTATCTACCTTGTACTCAGCTGTATCGGTGAGATCTGTACCCCAACAATACCAAGACCGTCAACATCCTACAGGCCCACAACCTGGCCATCAACATACTGTATCTTTGGGACAGGTTTCTATTTTAACTCCCGGATCACGTAGGGATACTTTAAGCCTGCCACTTCCTGATGCAGGTACTCATGCTATGCCGAATGCACGCCTTCAGTACGAAGAACGCGATGTTGCTCCGGATGCTGTTCAACTTATCAAGGAACCAGACTTAGTGATAAATGGCGCTCATGGACTTGTTCGAGTACTTATTATGAATGATCGTATACACGCACTTACAGTTGATACTGCAGGAGTTGTAGCTGTATGGGATATTGTTCGGGCTCAGTGTCTTGGAAGATATTCTCGTGAGGATGTTTATACAGCGAATAACGCCGCTTCGAAGAGTATTACGAGTGGGGATGTGGAGCGATTATCACCGAGACATGCCTTGGAACTTGTACGGGAACGGATTGAAGGGGAGGCGGTTGTTAATGCCTGGGCAAGTGCGGATACCCGGATTGGAGAATTAACGATTCATATCCTTGATCGTTGGTTCGAGTCTGAAGTCTTTGCAGATGAAGCTGGATATGGCTCGGAACGGGTTTTCAGTGATGATCACCGACGTATGTATAAATCATGAAGGACTTCGTTCATTTTCCAACGCTAAAATCTCTTTATTTGATAGTGAACTTAGGGAAATGGGTTCTCCGTAACTTATTCTATAGTTTTATACGCGAAGAACAAAGGGATATAGCTAGACATTCGCACGACTATTTGCCATCTTCGTATAAAGGCACTAAGGGTAATGGGAGTAACCATCCTCGGGCAGCATCTGATCCTGTCAGTCACTCTAGAGTAGTACCGCCTGTTCCTGCTCTCCCGGAAAACCTAGCAGGGCAGAACAATAAACCTCTTTCTCCGATTGCTCAATCTCCAACGGGGCCTTCTAATAATGATTTACCTACAACGCCGCGACCAAGCTATTCTAGCACAAATTCACACACTGTAAATAGAAGCAATGAAGATGAAACTACAACTTCATCTGGTCCTCCAGCGTCGGGGACCGGGGCGGGGGCTGCAACACCTATGACAAATGCAACGCCAACCCCCGTTTCAAGTCCCGATTATTTCTCAATACGTCGAAGGCCATCGACTGGTCATTCTACTTCTGAAGCGCATGCCACAGAAGATGATTTCGGTGGTTGGGGTAGACCGGGGAGCTCTAGATCCACGGGATCACAGGATCATGGATCTTCTGCACCTAGCACGCCGGGTGGATTTATGGGGCGACTAAAAAGTCTGGGAAAGAGCTCACGGAGAGTCGCAACTGAGGCTGAGACGACTGTCACCGGACAGCACAAAAATGATTCAGGCGAATCAGCTGGGGTAAGGACAACTGTCAATGTCAAATTGTAAGGATGGTAATTAACTTGTGTGACTATATCTGTAGGCGAATGCTTCTACTTCCCCGAAATCTTTGGTTCAACACCTAAAATCGCAGTCCATCACGCCTCCCTCTAATAATGATGCACCGCATATCAACCTGCCATTAGAAACTACCATTGTCGTTTCCGAAGATGCCTCATCTTCTGGTTCCGGCTCAGGATGGTGTCCTATCTATCGTGGCACTTTGTCAAGTATGGGTGCTGACCTGCATAGATTAGAAGAATTGCTACCCGATTGGTTATTGGAGTTTCTTCTGGCAAACAAGGCGCCTTCGGTGAATATAGTAAAGATTAGTTTTGCCTTGTTACCTGTTCAGATACCTCAAGAGAAACAAGAAGAGTATGGAGAAACCCTTCCAGAACTACATAATACGTAGGTTTAGTTTCTGGGCTTTGATCGATGAATATTTTAACGTGTGATTAGGGCTCAGTCGAAACTCTCTGCGAGTCGATTCTTACGAGTGAAAAAGCTAGTTCATCATGTGAGTAAAATATAAGCTTACTCACGGCTAAAATTGATCCATGACTATTAACAGGTGCAAGATAAATTGGACAAGAGCCCTCAATCAAAACCAGTTTCTCCTCGTTCGTCGTCAGATACGATGCATGTCAACATTGCGTCTCAACGTGCATCACCAACACAAGACGGAAGCTCAACCACCAACCATCACAATCAATCGGTGTCTACACATTCTTCGCACTTTGCTTCACCACCTACATCTCGTGCATCCACACCTCGGCTTTCTTCTACTTCTGTACATGGTCATAGTCACGGACATGGACAGGGTGGGTTGCCGCGTGCGGAGGATGTGTATGAGATTCTGTGTAATGATCAAATTCTTCCGCTTGAAATGACTCTGGCGGCTGTTCGACAGTTTGTATGGCGTCAATCTGGAGAGTTGGTGATGCATTATCGACGGAAACCCAGGAGGGTTTCTTAGTTAATGGCAGAGAAATTGTATGAAATATGAAATTTAAGAGATCGAGTTATTTATTATCATTCATATCATCATCAAAAGTTTTCTTTCTTTCTTTTGTACTGTTGTCTGTTTAGTTGTAGAGATTTTACATGTAAAATGTATTAAGTTTACGTTATACACTCTGAAGGAGGTGATGTCTAGAAATAGTAATACTTAATCGTGTTCTATTGTCTCATCTCGACCGTCATCAACTCGGCTGTGTGTATAGTCATTTAAACTAATGTTCTGATCTTTCTTCAGAGCTTAACCTAAAAGGCTCATTTTCTTTTTAAT
The DNA here is from genome assembly GCA_002287475.2 of Pyrrhoderma noxium. Lineage (NCBI taxonomy): Eukaryota > Fungi > Basidiomycota > Agaricomycetes > Hymenochaetales > Hymenochaetaceae > Pyrrhoderma > Pyrrhoderma noxium. The sequence goes on from CM008261.1 coordinate 1,131,576, forward strand.
CCTTAATCTTAAAAACATGCTCAGTCTCTTTCGTCGACGTAATTTGACACGTATCTTTTGGATCATCGCTTTGGCTGTCCTCGTTCGTCTTCTACTCGTCACCAACAAGAAACCAGAAGCTCCACAGATTCGTCGTCAAGGTGTACTCGACCTCGTTGCTCGCTCAGATAAACTAGATGTACAAAAATATGATTTCTTGCAAGTTCGGATTGGGAGGGACGAAAGACCAGATTTGTTTAGTGACGTGATTCACGATGGGATTGATGATTTTTGGGAACGATACCAGATGCCTTAGTATGTAGTTTTCACCTTTTTATTTCTTAAAAATATCAATATAAGTGTACCGGGCATAAACATGATTTCTGAAGTATTGCTAATAAAGCGACATCTCAATTGGATCAACAATCGGTATTGGCGTCCATTGAGCAACTGCTGACTCTTAATGGATGGGTTGCTGCTCTTTGTCCTACCTTATCTCGACCATTTGGACAATCCGATAATGCATTCGACGACTTAGCACGAGCGAATCGCCTTTATTTCATTGGAATCGTCATTCACTCCGCAGACCATTTTATCGTGGATCAGCTTGCTGTCATCGTTCAGATCGCCAGACGTTTGGGTGCTCAGAATATCTTTGTGAGCATGTTGGACTATGACTCTTCGGATAGTACAGAAACGCTCTTGGACTTGTGCGAGGCTGTACTTTCTCTTCTAAGCGTTCCATTTCGGATTCGGAAAGTCCCTCCTATGACCTCTGATCCAGCGGCGGCATACTACCCTCTTGAAGAAGCACACACTCGTAATCTCGTGCTTGAACCTCTTTATGAGCTGTATCATAAAAGAAACGTCAAGTTCCACCGAGTTATCTGGCTTAAAGGCTTTACGTGTCCAAATGATATTTTCGAAACGATTGTAGTTAGTGAGACTAACAATGCGGCAATGGTATGCGGGATGGACTGGGCACAAAAGGAAGGGAATTTCATCTTCTCGGACCGTTGGCGCACGAGAGATATTGCTGGTGACCAATTCCGTCAATCTCGTTCATCTGCAGACGCCTCTTCAAGCCCTCCTCGTGATCCGGAAGGAGCTGTAAGATACTCGCAACATTTACCTTTCCAAGTATTTTGTTGTGAAAGTGGGACCCATGTGGTGGACCCGGCACAAACTTACTATGCTGGAATAACTTATCGATCCGGAACTCAATTTGCAAATCTGAGTACGTCAGATGGGACGGCACGAAGACCCTCAGATGCACCTTGCTTAGATAGCAGTCAAGCATATTTCTGTCGTGATCTATGGGTTAATGCGGCTCGTGAGGGTATACGTGAAGTTGAATCTCGAGTCAAAAACCAAGAAGCGAAAGCCGGAGGGTTTGGATTTGGATGGAGTCCAAAGCTCAAAACTCCTGCTTCGGAGGATCCTATTCAAGGAAAACGACACATGAAACGAGCAGACGATGTTGGGCACGCACAAAGGCAAAGACCACAAGGCGATGCAGATGCGAATGCTGGATCCGACTTTGATGCTATGCCCGAAAACGAGGCTGAAAGTGATGATAATAACAAGTTGGACACGGGTCATGTACAATTGGAGGATGATCAAGACCAGGATCAGAATAATAATTTTGCGATTCCGAATAGCGTCTTCCGTCCTGCTCGTATACTTGTGAATCCACGTTGTGTGACGACCTATGCTGGTGTTAGTCATGCCCAACTCGCCCGTGACCTCTTTGGCCCACCGGAGGAGAGTAATATTGATAAAGGGATGCGCGAGAAGTATGTTCTGGACGATTGGGAAGGTGCTCCTGAGAGTTTTGTTTGTCAAGAACAGCGGTATGTGATTGAGTTGATCCCCAAAACTACGAGAGTATTTATAAATATTTCTTATGCTATAAGGTATACCGGAGGGAGGACAGCACCAAAAACGCAGAGACGATTAGGGTTCTCCATACACGCTGAATTGGATTCTGGACTATAGATTAATTGTCAATTGTCAAAAGTTACATTAGACCGACTGAAATGTCTTTTTTTGGTTATTTAATCTGGTATGTGTACTAGTTTACCTGTATTTATTGTTTTTCTTCAGGAATACCCGGTTTGCATCGTATCGATAATGTTCTCTGAGCGCTGGCAAATTAAAAGAAATTTATTATAAAGACTATAAGGAAATATGCTTTAAGGCGCGAAAACGATGAAGGTATCGGGTACATTATACAATTGGGGAGGGAAAGTTCTATTGACATGATTAGGAGATGAATACTATCCCGTTTCGTTATTCCGTCGGATGGTTTCAGTGAAGAACTGAGAAAGTGTCTTTCAGATCAGCGTTTTCTGTTAGATGAACGACTTCCACTCGTTTTTCTTTTTTTCACTGGTCTTGAGTTATCAGTTCGTTCTATACTCTCGTTCTCCAGCCGTCTTTTCGCCTTTCGTGCACAATAGACGGTTTCAGGTGCTGCAGAGATAGAACTATTCTCTTCGTGAATTTGAACCTCTTTACCCTTCTCCTTTTCTTTCCTTTCTATGATGTCCTGATTTTGGTCTTGGTCCTGGGCCTCCCCGTTCTCCTCTAAATTGTGTGGTGAATTGGGTTGGTCTTGCGACCTAATCCTCTCAAGTGTACCCTCGTTTTCGATCTGGACCTCTTGAGGATCTGTCCTCTGACTATCAATCGAAATCAGCTGTCGTTCAACTCCAAACTGATCCGTTCTCCTCTGAGAACCGTGCACATCTATATGTATATAATCATCCCCAATGTCTTCAGGCCGTACAATTCGTACAATCGCCTCTGCACGATCAGAAGGAGGATCGAGTGTTTCCTTCGTAAATGGTACTTTCATCGGAACCCTATAAAACTTCTTTGGATCGAATTCCTTGGGTGGTATATACATAGGATCCTTTTCCTCGAGTAGCTTGAGAACACCCTCATCATCGATCCCAGCGCAAGCTTTCAAGCCAAATAACCCACATTCTTTTATGCGTCTTTCAACATGCCTGGCCCTGAGCTGAGGACGTGTATAAGGACTATCTGAATAACCCTCGGCATAAGGCGTTTCACTTCGCCATTTCTCTATCGCGCATATACCACTCACTACCTCAAAGGTGTCTGGTAACCTCGAATCTGCTGAGATTGTCCAGAAAGCTGGTGGAGGGAGGGTCTCGCCTAAAACGGTTGGTTGGCCTTTACAACGCTGGTGACGACGGAGAACACCATGAGCAAGCATCGTGCAGCCTAATGGGAAGTCGAATTCTGCTAGACTAAGGTATCCGCAAGTATAAAGACGGTCCACGTCTTCACATGTAAAACTTATATTTGGCAAAGCAAACTCCCCCTTTTTCCAAAGATGACGTACGTATTTGAACTGTATCACCTTTTCTCTTGTCTGAAAGACCGTGACCGGAGGATTTTGATGAGTGATCAGTCTGCTTACATACGATAAGTAATCTTTGTTTGTTTGAAAAGTGGGGGTGTTGGCTTTGTTCGCTTTCCCATTTGAGTTTATCACGCTCGGGTGGTTGCTTGGTATTTTGGCGAAATCGCAGAATCTGACACCGTTTTGGACAGCAGCTTCTTGGGCAGTAAGGTTGTCCACGGTAGTATCTGGTCGTCTTTGGATTTCGGTTATTAGCCAATTCATTGAATCCAAGACGTAATTGAATTTGGCGTATGTCATTTTGATGTGTCTCAATTGACTAATCCATTGTTTAATTAGCTCCTTACTAGGTGCCTGGGGGCGCTATAAAGGAATACGTAAGATTTTTGACGTGTCATAACAAAAGAAAGGATGATATTTTATATGATAGGTTCATCCGTGGTTGTATGAACATACAAACCACTTTACATTACATTAATGTTGAAATGATTTACTTACTTTGCCTTGAACATTTGTTGCTTCTTTGGGAGTTGTCTCTCCGTCGTTTTTGTTCTCCTCTTCGACCAATACTAATTCACTAATTTGCTCATCGGTATCTTCATCTACCTGTTCATCTTTTTCTCCACCATTTTTGGACTCAGCATCTACTTCTGTCGCTACGGTGATACTGCTGGCATTGCTTCGTGGTCCCTTTACCGCATCGATTATAAGTCTCTCGGCGTATGAAAGATTTTGATATTCAGCTGTAGGGACGTCATCGTTCTCAAGCTCGTGATGCATTTCGGCCTTGGAGCTTATAGCAGTTGATGCGGCATAACTATAAAGGGAGGCTGGTACAGTGAACATCGTGAAGTCTGAGATATAAGAAATGTGGGATAGGATGAAAGTCAAAACTATGGAGGACGGATTATTATCGAGGTAGATAGATAGGAACAAGAATAGAGTAAGAATGTAGTTCGATTAAGGGGAGTTTAGTGTAGTTGTAATTTGGATTCAAGGGGGGGGGGTGTAAATGAGTTGCACAAAGAAGTCGAATCGATACGCAGCCTTTTATAAAATAAAGTGAGCCAAGTAGGTGGCTCTGTAGGCCCATGAATAAAACGCGCGGTTGAGGTTTCATTCATCTTATTATTCTTATAAAGAAACAAAAGGCTCGCGCTTACCTCCCTTCTTTTTTTGTCCCGGATTTTGTATTGTACAAGTTCATGGTGTATAAGGCGCATCACACAATAACTATTAGCGACGCCTTTGATTGCAAATCCTTCTATTCGTTCTTTTTTTTTCTTGTGCCCCTTATTCTTTTGTGTTGAAAGGGAGATAAGATGATTTTCAGAGCAGATCCTTGATTTTATAATTAAGTATGTTAACTTATTCAAGCATTTAACACTCGGTGCATCACATTCCTGGTGATGATTATGAACCCGAGGTTTACGTTCATCACATCTGTTCTCGTACTTAAAGAATGACAAGATACCTCGGGTACAAGGTATTCATCATAAAAAGGTTATGCTTAGTAGATTTTATTTTTTGTCCGTAACGGTGTACTTTCACAGTGGGCCCGTGTAGTAAGGCTGAGGGTGGATACTTCACGTCACAGTTTGTGAAGAGCAGGCACATTTTAATCTTTGTTGGTGCGGGAACATCTTTATGTGGTAGTTATATACATTAAATTACTGATGTGATGATGACTCGTGTCTAAACTTTTGTAAATCTGAGAGTGCAGATGAACATCGTGAATTTGAGGATTGTAATCTAAGAAGTTCGGGTAATAAATCCTTCATACACTAACAAGGTTTGATAATCAGTAAAGTTTTCTCCTTAGTACACATGACCAATAAGATGAATCACTTTTATACGTCCATCACTGTGTGGATGTGTCGGATTGTATTCTGGGTGCATCTGTTGTAACCTTTTTTCTAGCCTATCCAGTCGTTCTTGTACTCTAGAATATATAATTAAGTTAATTAAAAACAAACAAATGATTTGAACACAGCCGTGGTTACTATACACATACCTAATGGCCGCGTTCGGATCAAAACATGCATTAGTACTAAGTCGAAGACCGATCGAATCGGCTGAATTACCAAGGTTTAGGTTATAGAAGTTCATTTTATTAGAATTTGAGGTCAAAAAACAAAAGGAAGTACCTTCAAGTTCTTGTATATGGAGATTTGTCGCCATGAATTTCTGGTATTCGGCTGGACTTGAGTTACGAAGTCCGAGGAGTTGGAGTAATGACCAATTCTTTATCTTGGTGTAGCGTTCAGCAAGGTGTCTGGCAACTGGAAAGAAACATTATGTAAATTGAGGTGGATTTTGGAGCATGAGCTTACCAACGTGTGATATTTCTGTCACCAAGTTAATAACGAATTTTGATCCGTTAGCTTTAGAATATGCACTTTTAATTAATTAAGAACGGACCATGAGCGAGTACAGAGGCAAGTTCGTCGTCATTCTTACATACTGAAAGGATGCCAGTAAAAACGACGATGCCTCCTTCAAATATAAAGTAGCTTAGAGCCTTTCATTTTCTCAGGTATAGACTTCAACAAATACATACCCAGGCTAGCTGTAGAGTTTATAATCCCATCTCCGTCAATGACTGCCAAAGACCATTTCGTATTTTCGTCCAAGTTCACATTAGCCATTTGCCCACCAACGGTCAACGCCGGTGCAGTTCTGCCAAGCCCATTAGCTTTAAGTATTTCGTTCGTTATGTTATGTATATGTTGAGCGATGGGATCATTGTCTCTGAGAAGATGGAGCCTGTATTTTGAGACAAGTGAGGTATAGGACTCTTGACCTAACTACTGTGAGTAATTGTGGGTGAGCAATACCAGAGGACTCAGATAAGAAAAGGACTCGACTTCACTTGAGCTTCAATTTCAGGCTTTATATCCATCATCCTCCATCTTCCTGTCTCTGGGACCTTCTCAATATGGCTTATTAGGAAGTAAGCTAGAGGTACACAGATATTACTTTCTGCCAGGAATTCAAACAACGTACCGAAGGAACAAGACATACGAGGCACTACCCAATGTCGCCAGTATGAATATCACAACCAGTCTCCTTACGATATTGATCGTTCGATGACTTGAGCCGGAGTTTGGCTCATTTATGGCACTATTACGGTACAAACGAGAATTGTACGGGGAATATTGAAACCTTTGTTTCAAGGCGTGAACATTCGGGTTACAATTTAGATGTCGAAAACGCGAACTGTAAGTAGCCAAATGAAGGCTTCTAGATTGCAAATACGAGGTACATGGGGCTTTTAGGACATTGTGATAGAGACATTTTATTCGAGATAGATCGTTCATTAGTGCTCCGTGGGCTTCTTATATTTAAACACGGATACAGAGAAGCAAGTTCGGTTCTTCTGTCTCGTGTCAGTATATCCAAATTAGGGAAAGTGGAAAGTGACAATCATTTCTAATTGATAAACAGAAATTACATAGAGAATCGTAAAATAAGTGTACACAAAACTATTAATGATTAACCAAAGTGATCCTCCAGAATATATAATGCATCTTTATAGACCTACCACCGTCACCCCCTCTACATCATAATTACTGTATATTACTTATACCGTCAAACAATTTCGGATCGCCCATTAAGGTATTCCACGTCTCTGACAAAGCAGCCGCATCCTCTTCAGCCATAAAATTGAAAACATCGGGGGATGTATAAGCCCCATAACTATTTTCATCACCAAGAGACAGGGTAAAATCTGCAACGGATGTTCCGTTCCATGTGTTGTTGTTATTAACATTTGAACCTAAATGATTTGCCATATTCGAAGAAAGTTGTTCAAGCCATGATGTCGACTCAAGTTCCATTTCCATTCCAGAAGAAGTATTCCCACCAGGGAATGGGTCTACAGGAGGTACTACACCAAACGGATCAATTATTGGAGGCACAGGTGCAAATGTCTCTAACGGATTGGTTGGACTATTTTCACTTGTTTGACCACTCGAATGGGAAGAAGGGCTATTTTCTTCCTGCTCGTTCATAGTAGATGGTGGATTGTAAAAGATGGAGTCATGCGAGATCATAGTAGATAATTGAGTAGGGGTTTGATATGCCCAAGCAAAATCTGAGGATTGCATATGAGAGGTTGGTGGCGCCGAAGGCGTCGATCCTAAAGACAGTAGTCTTGCCACATTAGCTTGTGTCGAGTTTGTCCTTGGATCGTGGGTTGCATGGGAAACTGGTCCAGTCCCATATTGGGGACTTTTTCTAGCTCTATTAAGTAGAAGAGTTGCACCTCCGATTATCTTCAACTCTTCGCGTGCGCTCCCAACATCCTTCGGTATAGGGGAGTTGGCAAGCTCAGCCTTGGTGAGTAATTGTTGTAAGAAAGGCTAGACAATTTTTAGTGAATCGATCCATGCGTATCACGGCAAAACATACTAGGCCTTGTCTTGCCACAGGATGACATTGAGCTGCTTTGAACAGCTCTACCGCAGATTCTAGTTCTTTAAGAGATGCACCGGCAGTAATTGAAAATGGACCTCTGCAAGCGACAGAGCCAACAATAACCTTCAATGAAAGGGTTAATTTAATTCTAAATATAGATTAAAATAGCTTACTGCTGCGATAAGAGTATGTGCCCAAATTGTCCACTTTCGAAGTACGAGATCTGGGTTTCTCTCAAAGTATATTTTAACAATCTTGAGCAATGTGACTGCACTCGCGTATGCTGACAATAAAGAAGATGCGAAAGGACTATTGATCGGTTTTACCGAAGTATCAAGTAAGGCACGAGCAAATCCGGCTCTGTGAACAAACAGTAGAGCTGGATATCATTCAGATATTATTTCCGCTATAATAAAGTTGTCTAAAAACCATCATTAACTTACCAACTTCTCGAATAATACCCCAATTGTAACGTCCCGCAAGTAGTAGTCTATTACCATCCGAGTCGAATTTCGCCTTCAAAAGACTTGGGTGAGTTTCGAATTCCCGAAGCTTTCGGTCAAATTCAAGTATTTCAGAATACTTTATCACTCTGGCAAGGCACATCTGTTGTGCGATTGGTCCTATAACTTCTTTTGTGAACCGATTTTTCCATCGTTGGACTAAATTGCAAACGAAATTAGCCATAAATAAGCAATCAAGTTTTTTACTACTAACAGCCCGGTATAATAGTCCCGTCGTCAGAAAGAGTGGCATCTCTATCTTCGGGAAATTCGCAGTCTACCTCTTCTAAATTAAATATAGCTGGTCTTCCGGATTCTAAACTCTAAAAAGTATATCAAATTCAGTTAATTAAAGCATAAATATAGATTGAAATTTACTAACCTTCCATTTGTCTAGAAAAAGAATATCCCAAAATAATCTTCTCCATCGTTGAACTATTTTTGGATCCACATTCCACCGGGCAGGGTCGCGATCTATAGGGCAAATAAGTTGTGTTAGTAATCAAAACTTTCAAGAAGTAGGGATGCATACGTAGCCCAATCTAGACGCGACTATATTTAGATAGGGTAGATAAGATTTGTGAAATAATACACATACGCTACAAGCCAAGATAAGACCCAGAGACATCATTTTCCACGCAGGTTCCAGGGATACTGCTCTGCCAGCACAGAAAGGGTAAGTAGCCGACATCATTACAGCTTGAACCGTCTCCATTGATGCTCCTCGAAAAACTGGACGTAAAGCCAATGCAGCTCGAGACATGTGATGATATAAATCTCCTTCTTCATTACCAAATGGTTGTGTTAAGTCTCCGGCAGCACCAAGAGCAAATACTGCTAAGAGTAAGGGTAAACGGGCCCCATATTCTCCATCAAAGCTCTCATCATCTTCGAGAGTAGACGAATCGGAAAATCGATGAGGGGGATTATTTGCAGGAGGCGAGCCGAATCTCCTATTCTTATAAATAGCCGGCATTAGTTCTCCCATGATTTGTTCACGCTCTACAATACAAGTAAACCATGCTAAATTTCCGAAGTAGGCTTCAATGAGGGTGGTAGCTCGAGCGTATGAAGGGAGGCGGGCCTCAATTAGTCGGTAAATATCATTTTTAGGTAGATTAACGGGCGTAAAAGGAAAGCCTTCACTAAGTAACTTTAGTTGTCCCGGCACGCCATTCGTATAACAGGGGCCAGCTGAGTTTCTCGTTGAATCATTAATTAACTGTATAAATAATAAATAATTTATACCCGTTATTTTTATGAGAGATTAGATGGATTACCAGTAGTAATGCCTCAAGAAGAAAATGTCATTACCTATCTTTCTTTAATAACCTCAGATATACTAGCTTACCTCAGGTGAGGAGCGACCAACAAAGCAAGTGTCTCCTTTCTCTGAGATACTAAGTGTACCAAACTCTGAGGACACAGCAGATATGTCGTTATCAAATAGGGATGGCCTGGTTCCTGGAGGATCACCGTTAGAATTGTTAGTGTCTTCCTCAATCAGATCAACGCCTGATTTTATTTTGAGAAGGTCTTCTGATAACAGTGGATGTCTTTTCTGAGATGAACAAAGGTATGCTATTTGTAGAGCGTCTTCAAGTTGTCTGATACGCTGACTCATTTCAAGAAGCTTGGCATGTAGTTTGTCTGTATTTGCCAAGACAAACCTAGACAATAAATTAGACCTACAAATTTTTGTTAAAACGCGAACAAAAGGATTTACCTCGTTCCTTGACCGGCAGACAAGGAACCTAATGGTGCATTTAGTCTAAAACACTATAAAAGTAGCTATGAATTTACCGTTTGGACATATAGTTTGACATCCTCTTCTCACGCAAGATGTACAGGGGTTCTACACAGGTATGAGCACACAAGAAACGAGTAATAGGGAGGGTAAACGCTGTACCCTTCTATCACACTTTAATTTGAGTCTATCTCTTGGTCAATAACCTAATTCAATTGGGAATTCCGATTCTATTACTGCGCTCACCGTCTACACTCCGCACACGAGGCCTCTCCCTTCGACCTACGAAGCTCAAGTTCACGATCACGGGACCCTCTTCCCTTTCCTTTTAAGTCAACAGGCATCAATAATTAGATTGTAATACTTCCAGAACCCAGACGCCGGAGGGAAAGGGGAAAGAGTAATGTCGATGAGGTCGAATAGAACTCATCGTCAACATTGATGTAACGGACTTCCTGACTACGTCAGCAGGATTGGCATACACCCGAAAACGACGAATTCGTGTGCTTAGCTCATTGAAAAACATTTTGCTGAATAAAATGTACTTGCGCCCATATAATGCCTCAACCGGCAGAACGCTCCAGAAGCAAAACAAGCTAAAAAGTTGATCTCTTGATCTCCGGATTTGGGACATCATCAAAAAAATTAAATTTAGTTGCTTAAATTGAAGTACCGGCATGGTCTATTTTTAGACTTACCATCATCAGATAACGTGACCGTGGGTGGCGATATTTGTTGGCTTCGCCCCAATCCCGGGCCTAATAATTCACACTCGTCTCCTATCTTTAGTTCATTCGTGAATCTGCTGCATGCAAGAATGGCCATAAATCGGCCAGTCAGATACGATAGGTCTTTACATTCGTTTCCTGTTCTCTTTACAAATAATCTGCAAGATAAGGTTCAAGATGACTTTTATGTTTATCACTCCGTTTGCGCCACGAAATCCTTCTGCCTCAAACTATTTCACATGCTAGGTTACTACACTAATCCTAAAAGCTCAGGTCTTGGTCTAGATAAAATGATAAAACGAAGTATGGAAGACTCTCATGACTCAGGAAGCAATAAGGGAATATCAATTGGTGTACCTCTAGCTTGTGTTGCCTTCCTTCTGATAGTTCTCGTACTGGCCAAAGTATTTTATCTTAATCATCGAAAAATCCAAACAATACACGAAATACCTGTTCTACACTCTCCGTTACCTGAAGATTACTCTCTTGAAAATGCATGCACTCAATATTCTGCTCGCACTAGTCATACTTCAAAAATATCGGATATGCAATCAACGCTTGGCTCCGCAACGCGTAGAATATCAGGCAATGCGAATATATCGAGCAGTACGAGTGATGCATATCCTAGTCATAAGCGTCAAAGCTCAACTCAAGGTATTCTGGTTGGTCTCCTAGGAAGTCCGGACTGGGAGGCATCCATCCAACGACAGCTCTCAGATCATCAACGCCGTGTAAAACGTGAATCGCGCCATAAATCGACTATGAACTCAGTGAAGCGCCACACCTGGCACTCCGAGAGATCTAATGCTACTTCTCGTTATGAAACAGCACATACCCATCTTGATGCTGGAAACTCTGATCGAAGAAAGAAATCTTTATCTCAACAGTCTCAAAAATATCTTCAGGCTCATGACAACTCAAGGCTACCTTATGTGTCAAGTTTTGGAGAACTGGACGTACTTGAACATCGAAAGAAAAGGCGACGTACCTTGGATGTTGTGTCTAAAGATCAACGTGTTAGCTACAAACGAAATAGAACAAATCGAAATGAGTCATTATCTACGACTCCTAGTGGCACGAATTTGATCGATAGCAGAGATAGTAGTCCTAATATAAATGAAGATCACTACTCTACTGCTCGTGAACATCCTTTAGTCTCATCTAGTCCTCGAGCTCAAGATATCAATTTTCATCTTCAAGTTACTGACTATAGTGAATTGAGTCCTGAAGCAAACAATGACAATGTGTCCTTGGGTTCTCATTCTGCTTATACTGAGGATATGAATATACAATCTCCTAGTATCAATTTGTCTCAAACATATAATCCGATGAATAGTAGTGCGGAATCAAGCTTTATCAGTTCTTGGAGCAATCTTCCGAAGTTCCCGCAACCACCGGTAACTCCAGACTTTCATGGGCCATCTACGCCGCAACCTCCAGAGTTTACTCGGGTTAACACAGTTCAGATAGCTTCTCCGAGTCTTGGTGAAAACTTTTATGAACAATTTGGATCTTTTTCTATGAATAATAATAATTTCACTGGTTTCGACAAAAAGATTGGTCTAGGCTTCATGAAGAACAATGAATTAGGCACCCTTGACGGCAATCACAATGCTGAGGTTAATATGGCACCAGAGTCTGAATTTGGTTGGTCGTCGTACTCAGAAAATACTTTGTCTTCGTCTGGAATTCAGCATTCTCTAATATCTCCATTGCCTTGGATGAACAATAATAATTTTGCCTTAAATCCTTTCTGTAATCCAGGTTATGGGAATCTATCATTTCCTTTTCAGGGCCCCTTTTCTGTACAACAACCGTACGACAATGAACAGTCTGTAGGGGTCTCTGCTAACCCTTATTACGACGCTATGAATAGCCAAGAAAATTCACAAATTGCATTGAGCAAGGAGGACCAGCAACAACCAATTCCTGAGTTTTCCCGTAGTAGCAGAAGCTCATTTAATATGAATCTTCTTAACAGACATCATGCTCGCGTACTCATGCATGTCCCCTTCTCACTTGTCCCACCACCACCAGCATACCTTCGTAGTTCTCGATTAATAGAAGCCGCCAGTGAAGGAGAGTCCTGGGCAATTAAGCGTTTAAGTATGAGTGAAGATACAATGTCGGCACGCCGTGGGCTTTCTCAGTCCGCGTCGCTCACTGCGTTGACGTTGTCTGTTCCTATCAGACCATCCCCACTGAGGAGAGTTGTGTCCATGAGTTCGGCTAGTGAGTCCCCCGTGTCTTCGCGGTCAGCTCATTCTCCGAATTCTGAGTGGGTTAATAGAGGGGGAGATGAGGGAAGGCAGGTAGTTGGGAACCTTAGAGGTAGAAAAAAGAGTGGAAGGATGTATGGTGAAGATTTGTCAAGGAGATATGCGACATATGAGTCGTCCCTTTTTTATGACCCAGAGGATGAGGAATCGGACGATGAAGAGTTGGTGTATAGTCAACCCTACAATAGAGACAAATCTACTTGTAAGCTCAGGTTCTGTGTCTCCGACCCTAACACTAACAACAACACTATTTTTTGTAGTGGGGAAAAGTAGGAGTATGGACCATTTTGTAAATCATCCTCAAGCTAGCTCGTCAGGGGTTTGGGAGTCGTCGGGGATGCTTGAAGCTGGAGAGCGTGTTGTGGGCGTTGATGATTCGCGAGATGGGGACGATGATAGTTCGGACAGCTCAGATTCGGATGGGGTCTGGGAGAGTGTTCAGGCGTCTGTGAGGAGTCGCAGCAGAAGGGAAGAAAGAGATGGGACTTGGAGGAGGAATATGGTCTAGGGGAGTTTTGAAAGGATAGTCTCGTGGCTTAGTGATACTCTCTTAAACCAGATTATCCTTTTTGTGCTTGTTTGGGATTCAAAGTAGATTTTACTTAAAGCCTATAGAATGATAGATAATCGGACAGCAGTCGCCATAATCAATACCTTACCTTATATATACCAAAATAATAATAATGTACATGTATTGAGTAGAGTAAATAGATTCACTAATTTCAGGTGGTAGCTCAAATTCAAGTTGTTTGTTACTTCAACTTCTTAGCTGGCAGATCTGGGTATTGCACTAAAAGAAGTGAATTACAATAGAAAAGAAATGACGGAACCACTCTAAAAATACCAGTTTGGATGCATACATCTACATCTACCACTGCCTCCTAATGCCAATGCTCTCGATTGAGAGTCCATTAACTAGCTAACTCATTCACACACTCCCAAGCACCTTTAAGCGACTCCTTCCACAAAGTAACTTTTCCATCTCCACAACTTACAGCAAGAACATTCCCAGCAAGACTCCACGATACGCGCCAAACGACATCAGGGAACTTCCCGCCTGCCGCTCCAGCTCCAGCCACTGCTCCTCCAGCGGTTGCCGCAACCGTCTGACTTGGAACGGGGGTTGAGCTCGAGATTGAAGATGGGTCCAAAGCAGTTTTAACCCAAGCACCATTCGTACCGTCTTTTGTCCATACGTATACCATCTTATCTTGTCCTGCAGTAGCGATATACGCACGAGGGAGACCTACGTTCGGTGCCCATGCGACGTCCCTCACCCAGTCTGTGTGAGCGGAAAGTGTACATTCTTCAACCCAGGTGGATGAAGCGGGGTGGAACGCCCAGAGACGGACGAGGTTGTCACACCCTGCTGAGGCGAAACGTTTTGTGTATTGGGTTGTTGTAGACGTGGGTGTTGTTGTGGATAATGCTGTTGTTGAAGGTGTGATGTTGGGGTTTGTGGTATTGTTTGTGGTGGATGCGGGTTGGGAAGTGGGTTGGGAGGAAGCAGAGGGAGCTGGGAGTGAAGGGTTGGAGGCATTTGTTGGTGGGATAGGGGAGATTAGGGACCCAGGGAGGACGGCGGGAGCCCAGGAGACGGCGTTACAGCCAATAGCGTGCCCATTGAAGATATCTGCATCCCAGGATCCGTCATCTTGAGTAGTTTAACGGGTTTGAGTAACAATGAAAGTTTCAAAAAATTTTATCTTCATAAGTTATTTGTACAAACAAGGTTTTTTGAGCACTTACTTTTGAAGGTAAGTACTGATAACTTCCCATCGGATGAAGCACACGCGAGGATAGCACCAAGTTCATGGGGTGCCCATGAGATTGAGTTTACTGGTAAAGAAATGGGTTAAGACAAACGCGAATAAGAGCAATATGCATTGTAAATTACACATACCTGAGGCACTATGAAGGTTATGCTCTTTGATTTTCGTCCAAGTCCCGGAGGTTGAGTTCTGATGTTGTTGCTCTTTCCAGATGAGAACCTTGCCGTCATAAGAGCAAGAGGCTAGGATATGGCCATATTTAGGATGTGCCCAAGCTACTTGCCAGACTGGGCCGGTATGTCTTTGATGCGTAAGATATTAGCAAGAACGGAGTATAAGTACAAGTAGTGTACTAACCCCTTGAGAACTTGTCCACCCGAGGACTTTTGAGGCTCTCCGTCAATAACATCAAATACTTTAACGGTCCTATCGGAGGAACACGTTGCTAATCGTTTACCATAGTAGTCTAATTGAGCATCGTGCTATATTTTGAGTGAGATAGACATATTCCGCGACGCATATGTAGGAAGAGGAGGAAAAGACAAAACGTCAATGCTGCTGTTGACTATAATGAGACCATGTTACGCACAATCATATCCTCATGGTGTGTCTCGATAGGAATCGAATCCGACGCTGTCATCGTCGCTGTGGTCGTCTACAGTTTCAGATTAGTATTTTAACCCAAAACTGATTGGAAAACCACATACCATTGTTCGTTGATGGATTGTATATACCCGTACACCGTGCCAACTGGATTAGTTTCAGAATCTAACGGGTACTGGCCACGTCGCGTCGCGTCTAGATTTTCAGAATTATCACCATCTTAAGAAGGACTTTCCAGAAAAACAGTCTCATCACGTGATATTTTCAGTAATGCAGCGGAGGAAAAGAGAAAATCAATTTTTTTTCTGGCAGCTTACAGACTGAGGTTGTCCGCCATAATAACTGTCATCGTCAACGAGTGCACATTGACTTGTGCAACGTTGGTATGGCGCTCCCCTTAAGGTATTCGAGCGCATTGCGTTCGCTCTCCTTCGCTTCACCCTCATTGACATGGTCATCATACTGGAAGCTGGGTCTTGTCCGACATGGTTCTACTGCCGCTGCTCTTAAAACAAAAAACAGTAGTTCCGTTTCTGAAGGATCAAAAAAACATGTCTTGACGGAAAAAGATCATCGTCGTCTTACTATGCAGCGCAACATTGGAATTTCGGCTCACATTGACTCCGGTAAAACTACATTGACGGAGCGGGTTTTATACTACACTGGTAGGATTCGAGAAATACATGAGGTACGCTTTACATTGATCTTTTTCAATAGTTATGGGACTTATATGAATTATTAATATTATGCCAGGTTCGCGGTCGTGACTCTGTCGGTGCTAAAATGGATTCTATGGAACTTGAACGTGAAAAAGGTATTACTATTCAGAGTGCAGCAACATTCTGTGATTGGGAAGCAACGGACCTCGTCAACGGATCGAAGAAAAAATTCGCTATTAACATTATTGATACTCCTGGACACGTTGACTTTACTATTGAAGTTGAGCGAGCTTTACGTGTTTTGGATGGTGCGGTTCTGGTTTTATGTGCGGTTGCTGGTGTTCAGGTCTGTAATCATTCTTCCCGAACACTTACTTAGATTTTTAATCTAGTCTACAACAACAGAGCCAAACGACCACTGTGGACAGGCAAATGCGTCGGTATAATGTTCCCCGGATTTCTTTTATTAACAAGATGGATCGACCCGGAGCGAACCCTTGGAGGGTAATTCAGCAGATTCGTACTAAGCTTCGTATATCGGCTGCCGCTGTTCAGGTCCCCATTGGCTCGGAAGATGCTCTCCGTGGTGTTGTTGATCTTGTCCGTATGAAAGCTATCTATAACCAAGGTACTAAGGGTAATGAGATTGTCGAATCCGACGAAATTCCGGCTGAAGTATTGGAATTAGCAAAAGAAAAAAGACAGGAACTTATTGAAACTCTCGCGGATGTAGATGACGAAATGGCTGAGCTCTTCCTTGAAGAGAAAGAGCCTACTGTGGAACAGCTCGTCTCTTCTATCCGTCGTTCTACTGTAGGCTTGAAGTTTTCTCCAGTCTTCCTTGGTTCTGCTATCAAAAATACAGCTGTCCAACCAATGCTTGATGGTGTCTGCGCGTACTTGCCAAACCCTGCAGAAGCTAAAGTTGTTGCTCATGATACTTCACTACCCGCTTCGGCTCCTCCTGTGACTCTCGGCCCGGCTGCAGAAGCTCCTTTGGTCTCGCTCGCTTTTAAGCTTGAAGAATCCCGTTTCGGACAACTCACTTACATGCGTGTCTACCAAGGAACTCTCAAACGTGCTTCTACTCTCTTCAACGCTCGCACCGGAAAGAAAGTTAAGGTTCCTCGTTTGGTACGTATGCACTCTAATGAGATGGAAGATGTTGAATCTATTGGTCCTGGCGAAATTTGTGCAATGTTTGGTGTTGAGTGTGCTTCTGGTGATACTTTCACGGATGGTTCGACTTCGTACAGTATGACCTCCATGTTCGTTCCCGAACCTGTTGTCTCGTTATCCTTGAAACCAGTTGGTCAAGAAACTCCAAACTTCTCGCGCGCGTTGTCCAGATTCCAGAGAGAGGATCCAACTTTCCGCGTTCACGTTGATGCTGAGAGTAAGGAAACGATCATCAGTGGTATGGGTGAATTGCATCTTGAGGTATACGTTGAACGTATGAAGCGAGAGTATAATGTGGATTGTACTACTGGTAGACCTCAAGTTGCCTATCGTGAAACTCCAACTCAGAGAGCAGAATTCACATACACGCATCGTAAACAATCTGGAGGTGCCGGTCAATTTGCTAGGATTATGGGATACATTGAGCCTATTACTGAGGAAGAGAGCGCTGCTGAAGCAGAAGCAGAGGGCCAAGCACAGAAGAAGGATTATGAATTCGAGAACGTTGTTATGTCTGGAAATATACCTGAACAGTATATTCCCGGCGTTGAAAAAGGTTTCCAAGAGTTTTTGCAAAAGGGTCTTCTTTGTGGTGCCCCTGTGACCAACATCCGATTCGTCTTGAAGGATGGTTCTTACCACATTGTTGATTCTTCTGAGCTGGCGTTCAGAGTTTGCGCTATTGCGGGTATCAGGGAGAACTATGAAAAAGCTCGTCCAGTAATTTTGGAGCCGATTATGACGGTCGAGGTTGTTGCCCCCGTTGAATTCCAGAGTACGTCGATGCATATCCTCTAAAAGAACTTTTCTAGATGTTTATCCGTTTGGTTTATAGGTAACGTTATCGGAGGTATCACCTCTCGACGTGGTACGATTTTAGACAGTGAAGTCCGAGATGATGAATTCAGCGTAACGGCCGAAGTCGCTTTGAACGACATGTTCGGCTACTCAAGTCAGTTGCGTGGACAAACTCAAGGAAAGGGTGAATTCAGTATGGAGTATAAAGTGAGTCCACTATTACGAGGGATTCTTCCTGTTTTCCATTTTCTCGTCCTGGAGACTGAGTTTGAGACTAATAAATATCCCCTTTTTTCACTCGTTTAGAATCACGCACCCGTACTTCCCCAAGCTCAAAAGGAACTCGAAGAGGCATACAAGAAAACTCGCCCTCAGAAGAAATAGATAATTTCTTCTCTTCCAACGTCTTTTTACAAGATACCTCTAGATCTTAGTTTCCCCTCTACAATATTGTCGAAAAACAATTCATCGACACGTCCCCCTTTACCCTCTTCAGGAGGGCAAGAGGAAAGATAAAGCTGGGTTCATTCCAGCATCCTGCATTATGAACGACAGGCATATCAGTTTTTAGATATAATGAGTAATTTTACATCTACATTATTTAGAGTCGCTTTCTTGTTTTTCCTATCTCATTTCATTTTTTTGGATGTCACCCTGCTCAGACCTGATAATAAAAAAAGAAAAATAAACATTAACGCGGACAGACGGGGACTTCTTCATGAACTAAGACGCTTGAATAAATCAATCTGAACGCCATTTGCTTTATCCTTATTTGCTTATGTAAGTTTGTGGGTTCGATGTCACTCGTAGACTTTAAAAACCTAGATATGTCAATGATCAGTGCTATAACAAACGTATCACGATGCATACGTCTCATTTATCGCATCATTTAGATAAGACTGCAATTCAACTCGATTCAACTTATTCTTAGCAAATTGCTACTGAAATAGGTGATCCGCAAAGAACGTGTATCGTCTACTAATTAATCAACGCAGAAAAGGCAGGGAAAACGCCACAGTAATCACCGCTATACTCTGCTTCGTGGGATGAAAGTTTGAGATGAACTTCTCCGTCTTAAAAATGAAACGATTTACCATCTTAAATGTTCTATTCAAATGATTAAGCGAAGCATTTTGCGACATCAGTCACCATGTCAGACAAGGAGATAAGAATAGTGCGACCGAAGCATAAACCACCTCAATGTTTATGATATCAGTGCGAAAGAGACTATACATACAACTTGGGATCTTCCTTACATCCCAAAGTGAATTCGAAGTCATGGGTCGCGTTTGTGATTTTAGGTAAAAATTTGGCTTCTGTTAGCGGTGAATACCATTGGAACATTGGACTAACTTTTATTGAAGGTGATTTTTATTGAAGGTGATCAGGACAACCTCAGTTTCTGTGGAGGTGCCATTGTGAGCTGTGAGCAAAATGGTTATATGTACATGTACATGTATACAAGTAGGTATTTACAAGGTATTTGTCTCCTTGATCGGTCTTTCATAGCTCCGAGATCAATTATAGTAGGTTCGATCATCAATCTCAGTCTCTCTCACCTAAACCCGAGCGCTCAATTCTGAGTTTTTGTATCTGATTTCCCTAGAGGGATCCTTAGGCCTATGAAAGTAACAGAGTTTATAGAATAAGCTGACTATTTGATCTTCGGAACTTCGGATTACAAAGGGGTGATAAATCTCATCTTCCTTTTTGAAATAATCAGAAAGAATTAAGGAAGGATCAAAATCAGTTAGGGGGTAGATGTAGACTAAGGTCGTTTATCAAGCTTCCATTTGATTTAATCATGTTATTGTTTATTAGTGTTTTAAAATGATATTCAGCTTTCTAGATCGGAATAGGGCTCCAAAGCGGAATGCGTATAAGGTTATTTCAGATGGCTCCGCTTTCTTCTTTCCTTCTCCACAAAACCGTAAGTAACGCACTATCAGATTTATCCGAATTCATTACTACAACGTAAGAGCTACAATGATCCACTTTCCTGGTACATAAAGAATTCCATACAAAAATTAAGAAAGACTTTCAAATTTAGTTTCTACATCGAAATCCGTGTCACTTGTGAAAGTGCAACTAGTTCAATATTTAGATTTAGCAGAGTAACTCCTGCCGTTATTGTCTAAATTGCGCACCTGGTATTCTTATGGAAGCGACCCTTGGTCAGAGTAATGTACATAGTAGCGTTGAGAAGAAAATTGAGCATTAGCATGTGGTTGGCTCTGACCAAGACTTTCTTGACTGAATTTTCATCCTTTGCTTCGTAGTACTCTAGTTGTATGTGATTCTCCCCCGTATTTTTGAAAGTAACGGTTGCTATAGGTGTTTTATCCTTAGGTGGCTCTAGACTTTTCTTGTACTCCGGGGTAAATCGGCCACCTTGAATCTAGATATTATTTGTAAGCTTTGAACGCAGAGAGAGAGAGAGAAGGAATGCACCTTTTGAAGTTCTTTCGCCGCTTCACCAATACTCTTTGAATTCAAGAATATGCGTATATTGTGCTTTGACTCTGGTGATGTTTTGTAAATATTCTCAGTACTAACAGTCATAGCGGTTTGTCCAGCGGAGCTCATCAGTTTGTTTATGTCTTTAATTATTTGGTCTACCGAGTCCTTCTTGACAAAGAAACGATGCGCAATTTCTTCTTGGTACTCGAGACTGAGTTTCTGTACATCAATAGACTCCAGGACCGATCCAATAATACATGACGCAAGAAGCTTTGGTTTTGTCAAAGGGTACAAGGCCCCACTTCAAGATAGGGTCATACCTGGGTCTATTACTTAGGGCTATACATATAAACTTACGATGTTATTATAGACAACGATTTGTAGAAGTCAACACCATACTGTAACAATAATCAGCCTATCAATGGGCAGGGATCATGCTGGCGTTTCTTACCATGTATTTGCTTAAGGTAGGCTCACATGCGAGGCCCATCTAAACAAGCTTTATTATAGTATATTTGAATAATCCAATAGAGCTCACAATAATAAACTCTTGTTTAGCCATTCTACGTGCAATCTTCAGTGGATCCTCAACCGAGTAGCCTGAAAAAGGGGCATAAGTATAAAATCGTTTCCATTAAAATTGATTATGTACCATTAGGTGCAATTCCTTTCACGCTATCCTTAGGCTCTCCAATTCCATGAGGTGGAGCGTCTGTGATGATAACAATAACCTTAACTGCACCCTTTCTCCAACCTTTCATATAATAGGCGTCCCTGAGTGCAGAGCAAAATGCCTCACAATTCCCTCCCTCCCCGGCCATAAGGCCATTGAGATGATTTTGGACTTCATTGATATCATCGGTAAAGGGAAATGGTTTTGTGACATATGCTCGAGCTTCAGGAGGATAATCACGGTAAGCTATAAGTCCAACCCTTAACCCTCCTTGTTTATGAATTCTTCCCGACTCCTGAAGAAGACGGCAAACTTCTAGAACACTTTCTTTGGCACTTTGGATGTAAGGGCCCATGCTTCCGGTCGTGTCCTGTATGAATAAAAGATCTCTATAGCA
Organism: Pyrrhoderma noxium; assembly: GCA_002287475.2. Lineage (NCBI taxonomy): Eukaryota > Fungi > Basidiomycota > Agaricomycetes > Hymenochaetales > Hymenochaetaceae > Pyrrhoderma > Pyrrhoderma noxium. The sequence continues at coordinate 1,153,166 of CM008261.1, forward strand.
ATGTCACAAATAATTTTAGAGGATTAGAAGTTGACAACCCACACCAAAGCCCCAGAGGAAGTTTCTCCCGACATTTGGATGTATATGATTATTTGAAAGAAGGGTACTGGGGGTGGCAGAGGGATATGAAGTCCGTCTTTTTACGTAGGGCAGAATATTGCATTTTAGTTGGTTTCGTCTGATTAAAAGTCGTCTAAAACAGTATTCCAACGCTGGAAGGGAAGCTCTGAAGGTAAGTCGAATCAAATGGAAACCTCATCAAAGTGATGTAAAATTAAGACTTCAGGGCATGCCGCGATAATGCTAAGACTTCATCCGCATAAGGAAGGAATAAATGCCAACTAAGGCTGGCACCGAAGTAAGTCAACTTAGGTGGTACACAATACAAATGGAGAGACGATTCATCGTTCTTAAGCAATTTGCTTTTGGTTGTATTTCTTGATATTTACACGATGGGTCATCGCTGACCCGAAGCTCTAACCCCTATATTTGTTTACAGCATTGGCAGAGATATCACTAGAAATCCGTACTATATTGAATTTATAATAAAATTCAGGCCGAGCTTGCTAGCTGTTAAAGCTAGCTCACTTTTTCCCTATTCAGATCTTTATCCCTTTACTACTTGTGATAGTGGCAATGTTGACTTGCCAGTAAAATCCGAATCGGAAGGTGGATCATCTCAGATCATATAAACAAATAAGCACGAGCCGAACTCTAACATTCACACAGAAAAGATAGAGAACTTGCATGCTTACGGGCAGCATGGGACACTTTATGAGCTTTCAAGGCGAAATACATGTGCGTGAGATGTTTTACCTCAAGAAAAACTTACTTCATATAAATGATTATTTTCTCTGTGGCTCTTGTGTTAAATTTTTTCAATCAATCTTAGCTCAAAAATTCTTGGACTATATTTCTTTATCTTATGAATATGTATATACGATAAAGTATTATGTATGTTAGAGGGTCTCTAAAATGCAAAAGTACCTGATTCAACACAAAACAATGTATTTGATTAGTTATATACGATATGCCTTTCCGCTATAGCATGAGTTAGCCTTCCAATATAAGAAAAAAGGTATACTATTTGATTCTCCAGACCATCTATTTTTCTCATCTGTGGTTAGAAAACATGAAAAAACTATAATTCTTGCGAAGAGGCCTTAATGACCTTACAGTTACAATAATATCATATCCGGCCTTCTCATGAGTATACCGTCTTGATTATCATACTTGTCCTCTCTCACAGCATTATGACGGACTGGGGTAAGTATTAAATATCATTCAAATTTATTCCATTCAATTTATTAAAACAAATTGCCACTGTGATATGCATGTCCATCAATAAAGTTATATCATCTGCTGTCAGATCGATACAAATGGCTATAAAAAACATTATCACAATTGCGTTCACGCTATGGTTAATTATAATTGGAGTGAGATGATCACCCTTCTCCTAAAAGCGACTTGACTTACTATCTTTCATATATGATCAAGCGAAGTATTTCCAAACATCCACTGTCTTATCGGATGAGAAAGTAATCCTAAAATTATTATTATTATGATAGTTCGAGGTTGATCAGAGACCGGGGCTTACGTATCATATTTAACATCATCCCCCAAGACAAATCTGAAGTCGTAGGTTGTATTCATCTCGGAGGTTATGGAAGTAATTTGTCCATTGCTGGCCAAGAATTTTGACTCATCAGTGGTCTGGCTCTTTTTGTGGAACACCTGGACGGTTTCAGATCCACTATTAATGAAATCAATACGAACGGTAGACATGATGATTGAGAATGCTGAGAGCTTTGGATAAATTGAATCCTGTTTCTCCCCTTCGATAAAGGGGTCCTTTTATACTTTTACTCTAGGTATATAGGATCATAACAGTGACAGAATATTATGTCAAATAGTCACGCAAAACCGATGTTTAGGGATGTTTTTTTAGCTTCCATAGATATCAACAAATAATTACAAAATCCTTCTCCTTCCAGCGCTCACATCACAGTTCCGTATTTGGATTTGGGCACTCAAGTGTGTATCACAGAAGCTGCAGGATTTTGAAGGTTGAGATTCTGAAAAATAGTAAGTGCTTGTAGTAGCTTCGTGTTCGATATCCAATAATTTGGCTATAAAGAGCGAAAGGCACCCTATCTTCTACGTAACACCATGTCTCAAAAAGAAAGGGGATAGAAGAGCAGGTGGATTATACGGGCCTTCTTCAAAGCCTCTAGATCCTGACACGTAATCAAGTTAACCATTAGTCTGGACCTTTTGCTGTACGTTAGACATTTCCGAAGTCACCATGGTTTTCTGAAGCGGAACAAGCAGATACATTAATTGTACCTTTTAAAACTAGAAGCCATAATTCAATATTATTCAGGTCTACTCACTAAGACATCGTGCAGCCATTAATTACTAATACTGTTACAACTAGCCTTAGATAGACGATCATAACAAGTGAATGTATGTGTTCTAATCACTCTATTACAAAGGCAAGCTTGTTGTGTTTAGCTTACTTTTTTTATTGCTGAGCAAGAAACAAGAGAAACTTATCAAAGTCTGATAGATTATTTTGTATAATTAGGAAGCTGGAAGAGCTCAATCATAGGATCGTCTTGAATAGCTATAGGAGCCTTCGGGGCTGGCGTTTAGATCGGATGTATTGGATGAATTAACACCGGAATCTACTTTTGCCTCAGTCTCAGCAAGAGAAGCATTCACACCCGGTATCCCGCTACTAGATAGGCCGACTGAGGTGTCCCTTGGCACAAGCTAGTGGACGATGAAAATTAGCACCAGTATCGATAAGTACTATCTTCTCACCATAATCTTGTTCGGTGTCTCCAAATGGAGCCCGGGGTCGAATGAGGACTGCGACTACTGTTAGGGAGACAAGTGATTTTCTAAATAGGATGGAGTATATCTAGTTGCTGAAGATTTATTATACCCAGAAATATCCGGAAGAAAGAGCACGGCTTGACACACAGCAAAACGGTGTTACTTTTACTAATTGTTTAGATTCATATATTTCAGTTTATTATTACAAGAAAGCTTTCCAAACTACAGGATAGCCAATGAAAATGCAGTGTCTACTAACTGGTCGATACAAAAGGTTATAAGACGATGCTATCACTGGCTCAGTTACATCCATGCTATAGTTGCACAAGATCAGAACATAAGACAAACATACTCCTATAAGAAACGACTCGACTCACTGTCTTTAATATACATTATTGATTAGGCGAAGTATTTCGCAACATCTACCGTCTGGTTGGACGAGAAGATCAACCTAGTATGGTCAGGGTGTAAGTCATCCCTATACCTAAAGCATAGTCAAAAATTAACGACACTTACGATTTGTGTTTCTCATCACGTCCCAAGACGAGCTTGAAGTCGTAGGTTGCATTCGTATCAAGGTTGTAAGTGACAATCTGGCCATTGCTGACCGAAAAGTTTGTGAGGTTAGTGTTCTGGCTCTTGTTGTAGGTGACCTGGACGATTCCAGATTCGGTGTTGGTGAAATCAACGCGAACGGTAGACATGATGATTGAGAGTACTGAGAAATTTGGATTAGTTGGATCCTGACTCTCATTCTACGATTAAAGTCACTCTTTTATAATATTTTTCATACCAGCATGTGACTCTTCAAGGATGACATTAAATTATGTCGAACGTTCGTCAAATACTCACAAAAGGCGTCTTTTACCTCTAAAAGAGTGGTACCTAGGCTTCCATGCATGAATACAAGAGCTTAGAGAATATTTGTCCGTATGGTTGGTTTTCCATAGCTCCGATTTTAGTTATAGTAAAATAGATCGTCGACTCAGATTCTCCCATCCGACATGAGCGCCCAAGTTCGTTTTATGGATCCCTTTCTTTCTAGTGTTTTTGAAATATAATTGTGCAAATACCTCCACAATATATTTCACAGGTTTTTGCTCAGGGTAAATGCCGACACAGTCGGAAAAACCTATTTCGGAACCAGTGATTTTCTTAGCTACCTTGGACAAGTCGTAACTGCATGGAAGCCTGGAGACTCAATCCGCGTTCGCTACATTATCAACACCAAAATAAGATAAAACTTTTGACCGAGTCGGATTTTGGAACGAGCTCCTACTCACATGCTCCTCGAACAATTTAGGAGAACGAACTAGAGTTTGATACATAAGAAGCTCAATCATAAGAGTTTTTCGGATATACTTATGGTTAGTGATTGATATTTCTCCTGTCGGGAGAATGTGATGCCTAGAATAGAAGATAAATTGATAATCTCCTGCCTTGTGAGCTTCAGAAGACTTTACACATCAAATAAAAAAGATGTCCCCCAAGATCATTCGTCATGATACTCCTTATTTCATGGATAGTAGTATCTCAGAAGTTTGGCTCGATTTTTATATTTTCAGATAACAGTTCGGCTTGGACTCCGTTATCGCTCCGTGAGAAACAGAAATGTTTATTGTATAGTTGGCTACAACATCCGCATGGATCATAGATTGATTTCTTATTTATTTCTTACACTTACAGTACACTGTAAAATATGCTCTTTTTGTGGTCTTTCTGTGATTAAATGAGGTGATGCGCAGAAACCGTGTCAGAACCGCCCATTACCGCTAAATATGACTCTCAGCGCCTAGAATAAAAGCTTGATAAGCAACCTTTCTTTTTGTTTATAGTTCATAGTATACTTATAATCCACCGACACCAACCCCTCAAAACTTCAGAGGAGAAAAAGAGCAGCGGTAAGCTATTTTATTACTGACATCCACTATAATAATACAAGTTTGAGCGAGTGGATAATGAACGGATCCAACGACTTTTCGTCTACGCTAGCTAGGATAGCTCTCTTTCTCCCCTTTCTGATTTTCTAAAAGATATCCCCCTCAAAATCTTATATACAATTAGGTTAGAAAAGAAAACTAGGTCGACGATATTTTAAGCGATGCTATACAAGACTAATAAAGAGTATTACGAAGTGGATCGCCCGCATACTATAAGACCAATTACTGTTTCAACTAGAGTACTTCACATGAGCAGATGCGTACATAGATAGCAATGAAATAAGAAGGCACTTACAAACAGTGTTAAGCATACCAGAAACAGGGAGAGACGTAGCCAACCTAACCAACGAGCTCCGGTTCATGATCCGCTCCCATTACCTGAAAAAATAGAGACAAAAGAGAGAGAAATTTAATTTAAACCATCTCTCGTTAATGATGTGCCATGTAAACCATACAGCTTTAGCTATTGTCCCCGCTTTCCCGAAAATTCCTTCTTCACTACCTCCTTTATTATTTGATTCTTTGTTATCATCGCTAAACAGTACATCCGTAAAAGTACTCTGCGCCCCGCCGCAGATGCAGAGGAAGAAAATGAAGATGATAGAGACGATATAGACTTTGGAGCAACGTGTTCTCGAACGGCTTGCGATAAAACAGAAGCTAAGTCCGTAGGTCGCATATCCAGAATGTCTGCAAGAGCTGTAATATGACTCTCGAGTGATCCCTTCTCTCTTCCTCCCCCACCTCCTCCCCGGGGGTATTCTGAAACTGTACACCTTGTGGCCATTCAGGAAACATCCCAAGAGCGAGATTGCCCCAGCCCCCAACGTGATTCTTATACTGTATAAGCCTGTACGTGTACACTGCCGTCATGAGTACTGAGACTGCAATAAGGATATTTATGAGCTGAGAGAGTCTGGTATTCTCTAAGGGCTTCGAGACGTCATGTCTAATCGCTTTTCCCTTTCGTTTTGGTGGAAGGTCAGAAGAAGAGGGCGATAACGATGGTGGTGATGACATTGTTGATGTACTATCCGTTGTTTTATATACACAAACTTAGACTTGAGCTGAGCTGAAATGACTGAATATGGATGGATACAATCATTGCTTTAAGTACGAGTACATGTTTTGAAACATCAACGACGTCATAACTCCAATTACAATGACGTAATCATAAATCATTATTAAATGCAAGATTCTTCTAATTACAAAATACAGAGAGAATGATAATACAGCAGATACAGATGTATCACAAAAACAAGTGAAGGTAGCATCGAGATAATGGGAGATAAATTTAAAAAAACAAACGGTTGAAAAAATAGACACAGCATCAAACCAAAGAGATACGAAATAGAGAAGAGAAAGATTTACTTTGCAGCAATTCTCCCCCTTCTCCTTTGATTCTCTCCTATACCCTCGTTCTCCTTATCCTCAGAATACAAGGACGAGGTACTCCTTTGTCCCGTCCTCTCTACAATACTCGTACCATCTCTGAACCTAGTCCTGAACAGTACATTCGCATTCGTGAATAGCCCTTCTTTTAACGAAACAACAATAAACTGTGACCCTTTAAACCGCGTTCGGAATAATTGACCAATATGCTGTGTATGACTCAAGTCAAGAGCAGCGTCGATTTCGTCTAATATGTACATTGGCGCTGGTTTAAATTGGAGGAGGGACATGATGAGGGAGAGAGCGATAAGTGAACGTTGACCACCACTGAGTTCTGTAAGACTTTGTTTCCAGACGGATCCTAGACGGACTTTGACTTCAAGACCCTGCGTGAGGTCCAGCCCTTCAGGGGGTTGAAGCTTTGCGAAATTCCCTGGGAGGAGCTCGGCGAAAATCTCACCAAAATCGCTGTGAAAGAGACGTTAATCAGACTATATAATAAAAGAGATCGAGTGAAGGAACTAACCCATTGACTTTCTCCCAAGTCTTTTGCAAGGCGTCCCGTTTATAACGATCAAGCTCTGCGATTGTCTCTTCAATCTTTTCTTTATCCTTAAGAACGGTGGCCATCATCTTCTTGAGAGAGGCCTCTCGTTTCTCCACGCTGTCCACCAATAATTTAGTTATGGTTGCTCTCAACAAGGAAACAGAACCCAGATGCATACCTTTCGAGTGTATGAGGGGCCTTCGCGTTAACCTTTTTCTTCATACCCTTCTGCTGTTCTTCAAGTTCGCGAGCCTTTTCTTTCAGTCGACCCATATCATTGGCAGCAAAATCATACGCAGATCCTTGCTTTCCAAAGAACCTTTATTCAGAGTGAGTATCATCCATAACATGCTTTGGACAAGAAATTTTGACTTACTTATTCTCATCAGCTATCCAGTCATGCATCTTCTCTAGATTCGCTACAAAGTTCACGGCAGCCGTCTTATCCCTCTGAAGAGCTTGTAGGTCATGTTCAATTTTCTTAAGCTGAAGTTCGGCGTCGCTGATCGCCTGCTTCTTATCCTTTATAGTTCCTTCAAGTTCTTTTAGTTCATTGTCAAAGCGGGTGAGAGTTGCTCGCTCCTCTTGAAGCTTCTGGTACGCTTCGGTATAGGCAGCCTAGATACAAGATTATTAATCTCTTACCAGGATAGTGGTCCTGAAACATACCTCTTTTTTCCCGAGTTCTTTCAGGAGTTTTTCAAGCTCCTTATGAAGATTGGCAAGTCCTGCCTTTGCTTGTTCAACAGCGGTATTAGCTGTTTCGATGTCGCCCTCCGTTTGTTCTAAGAAACGAAATATAAGTTGATGAAGCTTTGAGTTTTCGTCAATTGGGGTTTACCTAGTTCAAGGGTTACGGTTTGTAACTCTTTGTGTTCCATCTTCACCTGCACGGACTGTTTTTGAAGGACTTTCTTGAGGGATGCTATTTCGGACTGACAAAAAAATGAGACCAATGCTTATACTTAAAAAATAAGGGGTCACCAACCTTTAGTTCCTTAATCTTCCCATCTTTGTTATCTTTGAACTCAGCCATATCCTTCTCTAATTTGGAACATTCAACCTTTGCTTCAGCCTGTTTGGTCTTCGCAGCAGCTACAGCTTCTTCGAGTTCGGCGATAGTTTTCTTAAGAGCTTCAATGTCAGCTTCCACTCGGGCAGCATTACTTCCTTCCACTTGGTCCTCCAATAAGGCTTTCTCGTGTGTCATCAACTCCAGAGTCCCTGCCATTTTCTTCCACTGTTCACGGCTATTTCGAGTCCGTTCAAATTCCGACTCTAGTGTATCTAGATGTTCCTGAGCCTCCCGAAGTTTCTGCTCAAGTTGAAGGACTTCCTGGGCCTTAATAAGAATACCACTACTGTTGGGAGCCGAGCCTCCGCTTAGTGTCCCAGAAGGATCATATACGTCCCCATCTAAGGTTACAGAGCGAACTCCGCCGACTTCTTTGGAGAAAGTTACAAGTTTTGCAGACTCTGCGTCGTCACAGATAAGTGTATCGCCAAATACGTAGGCCATGGCATTTGAAACCTCTTCGGGGTATCCGACAAGAGAAAGTGCCAGACGTACCTTGCCGGGTGCTAGACGTGTTGCGGCTTGCAGTTTCTATCGGATTAAGATTAAGTTAGAAGAAAACCTCGGAGAATTGCAAACACAAACCTGTGCAGACATCTTAAAAGTATTAATCTTATTTAATGGAATAATAGTTACACGCTTCTTGAGTCGGCCATTTTGCAAAAGATCTTTCCCAACTTTCTCATCTTGTACTACGACGTTATATAGTTTTCCTCCAGCTGTTATCTCAAGGGCGGTAGATTTATTATAATCTGAGGGGTCGAGAGATATAAGGGAGGCAACCAAGCCTTTAACCTTTGAGCGATCAAAGTTAGGAGTCGGTGGATAGTAGCTAAAGTCAAGCGATGAAAGTCTCTGGCGTGCTGCGTCACGTTCCTATCATAAAAGTAAGTAATCTGCATACTAGATCAATCGGAAAAGAATACCTCAGTCAGCTGCCGGACAGTGGCTTTGGCAGATCGAAGAGCCATTTCATTCTGGGTCTCCTTCTCCGAAGACCATCCACTAGCCTCAACTTTCTTTCTCAATTTCTCTACTTCAGTTTCCTTCTCCTTTAATTTCCGTTTGCCCTCGCCTGCTTCTTTCTCGACCTCCTTCCAGCGTTTTTCGAGCGCTTTCAACTCTTTCTGAGACATTCCAAGTTTCAGACGACTTTGCTCCTCCTCACCAGCGGCGTGGGCCTGGCGAGCCTTGGCATCTGCAAGCTGTCCCATATATCCACCACCGGTCGTACTAGATGATGATAATCCCGTAAGCAAATTCTGGAGAAGCTCTTCCTTAGCGTTCAAAGAACTTTGAGTTGATTCAAAAGTTTCTTTAGTTTTGTTATATGTTCTCGTTCTCTCTTCGACCAACGTCCTTTTCTCAGAGAGGGAAGCGTCAAGCTAGTTTTTTTCATTTGAAAGATCAGTACATATCCTATACCCTGTCCGGACAAGAAAATACCTGTTTTGACTCTTCGACAAGAGTGACAACTTTCTTTTCTTCCTCCTCAATAGTTGTCTTTTTAATATCGGACTGGGTCTTCATCTTTACCAGGACTTTCTCTAATTCAGCGACCTCTTCTTCTTTCTTTTTGAACTTTCCACCTTTACGCATCTCTTCCTCTCGTTTCGCTTTGACTTCTTCACAGTAGGCTTCGGCGGTTTCACATTCAGTAATATATCTCTCCTTGTCTTTCTTTAGATTATGAAGGTCTTTTTCCCTCTTTGAAATATCTACTTCCTTGCGAGAAACACGATCCCGACCTTCAGTCCACTCCCATGCTCGTAATAATCTCCCAATACGTTCGAGTTCGGAGCACGTCTTTTGCCACAGAAGATAAGCACGTTTTTCAGCCCGGAGTGTATCTAGTTTTGGTATAATTTCTTCAGATAGGAGAGACGCAATTTCATCCACACGTTTTTCCTTCTTTCCCATTGTTTTCTTCGCCTTGTCCTTTCGCTCTTCAAACATACGTGTTCCAGCTGCCTCCTCAACCATGCCTAGGATTTCCTGGGGACGCATATTGAGTACCTTTGTAATTCTCCCTTGCATAATAAGGAAATTAGGATTATTGATGTTAAGTTGCACACCCTGGAAGAGTGTCTGGATGATGTGTTGCTGAGATTTGTGTCCATTGAGCAGATACTTCGAGTTGTTAGGAAGAGAGATTTGCCTGGTCACTGTTATTTGCTTGCAGTTCTCCAGGCCAACAGGACTCTTGTCTCGGTCTGAGTTATCAAAGACAATAGTAACACTAGCTTTCGTTACACCAGCTTGACCACGCTTGTATATGAGGTCTTGTTGATTTTGTGCACGCATCTAAAGTAACAGGTGAGCATTTATCTTAGATTTTTGTGGTTTCCGCTCACGGATGACATATTAGTGATACCAAGGACGAAGCAAATCGCGTCAAGGATATTAGATTTACCAGAACCATTAAGGCCTGTGATTGCATTGAAAGATGGATCCCATCCAGTAATTTGGGTCCTCACGGGATATGATTTAAAGCCTATATTGATTATATTATTATTTGAGGTCTGGAAACCATGGACATTGACTGACCTTCAAGCACCAATTCCTCGATGCGCATGTTGTATGGAAGTTCGCGTCTGAGACGCGTTGGGTTATCGTGACCGTAACTAGCGTGTCAAACGCGTACATTATGTCATGATTCCCAGACCTGGAATAATTAATCAATTCCCGATTATGTCTTTATATTTTATTTTATTAATAAGCTTTGAATTCAGTAAAAAAAGAGTGATCATAAGCAATCAATACCTTGATGCGGAAGCTTTTGTTTTCTGAATACGTTGATGATGGCACATGGGATACTCGTGCTTCTGTATAAAAATTCCAGAGTGACAATATTTGTCACACTTCTTAAATGAGCCAGGCTAATACCTGGCCATCTCACACTTAAGTCTTCTATCCCTTGATCCCTTGTCAGCACCGTGCGCATTACGGCAGTGTATATACTCTGCTAGTACCTATATTATGCTTTCAGACGTCAGCAGTCTCTCATCGCTATCTTCCTCGGAAGGTGATGACTACGTCGAAACGAAAGCTAAGGAAAAGAAGCCCCGGGGAAGGCCATGGCAACTCAAACAGGTCCTTAAGCCTCCTCGTGCTGTGCAGTTCTCTACTGACTCTCTGTATGGTCCGTCTACATTTAATAACGCATTGTGTGAGTAGGGGATACTGAAGAAAGGTGTATTCAGAGGATATACTGAATGGTAGAGTTGATCTGGACCCAGAGTACCAAAGAGGTAAGTCTTGAGGGCTGAATATAGGGCTGAAATTCGCAGTCTGGTAAAATTACCCTTCTTGTCACTCTTAAGAGTGTATTTATACTATACTTTATCTTGAACTGTCTTATCGCTATTCTCTAAATAGTAAAGGGGGAGAATAAAACCTTTTTTTTCTGTACACTCGTGCTTAAAGATGTCGATAATTGATCATCTTTCTAATCGTCAGATGTCGTTTGGGCGGATGCTAAACAGACAGGTCTTATCGACTCTTTAATGAGGAACTTTTATATTCCTCCTGTGGTTTTTGGTACGAGCTTTCATTACGAGCACCAACTTTATTTAATTCAGTGTTCAACAGCCTTACACGTATCAGATGATGGAGAAGAGAAGAGGATATGTATAGATGGAAAACAGAGACTCACTTCAATACAAAGGTATGTACGTTACTATGTAAATCGATTTCTATTTAAGTTCTGATGATTCCGATCAATCGATCCATCAAGGTTTATGGATGGTCAGGTAAGTGTCTGGTTCCAGAAAGTGTAAAACTTGAAACCGATACCTATTGCTTGTTATTAATTGTAATCTAGATACCATGTAAGTCGATTCTTAATAATGAAGATATCTGTGTTCTAAGGCTCTCTCTTTCTACCAATTATAGATAAGGACCCGTAAGTCTGTTTTCTAAATATATATTGTTGCCAAAAATTATATATTATGTTAGAAAGTCAAATCTGAAGCTGTGGTATAAGCTTCAACCTGGATCAAAGGGAAGATTGCTGCCGGAGCAATACAGAAGTCAATTTGCGAGAAAACAACTTGTCTGTATAGAATACACTGATATCACAGATGATACAGAAAGAGAGATCTTTCAAGTAGGTTTCCCTTTCCTATTTATCAAGCTGCACAGATACTGACTTTTTTTTTCCTTTTCAGAGGGTACAAATGGGTGTTGCACTTACCCCTGCAGGTATTAGGATCATAATTCTCTCTTATTATAATAGTTTCTTAGATAAATATTCACAGAGCGGCTGCAAGCTATTGCAAGTCCCTGGAGCCAACTTGTCCGCGAGGTACTTACAATCATGAATGAGTATAAAATGGGCGAACATATGGACTGGCTTGCGACCCGGGGAAGGGACTTCCATTGTGTGGCAGCCTCTATATATCTATTGGATAAGCAGCTGGATACCTATCCTGCAGTATCTACTCTCGAAAAATGGCTCAGTAGGGTTACTCCCCCTACAAAGATATTTAAGGAACGCGTTTTGGATTCATTTGCGGTATTCCGGCAACTTGTCCTCGACAAGAAACTTTCGAGTATATTCCAGCCTACAACACGAATTTCTCCGATTGAATTCGTTATGTGTGTTGTGCTCATCGATACATATATGAAAGATATCACTCTCTCACAATTGGCACTTGGTATATACAAGATGCGGGAAAATGTTCGTTCTGAACACATTGACATCCGGGCAAATTCTAAAGTTACAAAGACCATGTTTGCCTTTGTAAAGAACAAGCTGCCACCAATACTGAAAAAGACGGATAAAAAATCAAATGAAAAACCTGCATTGGTGGCGTGTCGTGCTAATCCTATTCTAAAGCCTAAAGACAGGGCGAAACGCAAGAGAGAAGATGATTCATCGGATCTGGAAAGTGAAGCTAGCTCGGAAGAGGAGATGCCAATCAAAACCACTTTGAAAGCACCTGTTAAAATTATCAAGCAAAACTCTGCAGCATCAAAAGGCAAAGCCCCCAAACCAGAGAATACGTCGGAAGATAAAGACTCAGAACTGTGGAGTACCAAGGAAAGACATGCTAATAAGCCATCAGAAATATCCCTACCTTCCCCTAATGATATGGACGATTCCACAATCATGGAAACTACCCAGCGGATTCTGAATAGAAATACACCTGCAACACCCCAACAATACGAATGGCCAGCACCCACACCCATAATTCCCCCTACTCAAAACAGCTTCAGACTAATGAACACTCAGCAAAGTCCCATTGCCCCTTCTTATCAAAACACGAATGGGCTTTCACGTAGGCCTTCTGACCCCAATGCTTATAGGTCCCAACCCAGGCAGGGACCTAGCAATTCCCCACGCCTACCCCCACCGGCCTCTCCGCGCCAAGGTTTCTATAATAGTCCACATTTACCACCTCGAGGTCCAAATAGCCCCGATCCTAGCTATGGTCCCCGTCCCGGGCCGAATGATTTACGTGGTCGAGAGAGGAGGAATAGCGACGCACGAAGTCCAAGGGTGGGCTACCGACCTCCCGGAGACTGGAGAAGATAAGGATTATAATATTTTGTAATAATTTCTTGTTTGAGCAGATTTTCTGCTTTTATCCTTTGAAACTTTGCGATTTCTTTTTTCATATGTATCCATAGCTTAGACTGACATCGCCTTTCTTTACTATCACCACTGTTTTCCTTTGATCGTATCTATAATTCTGGATCTCAGTGACACTTTTTTTTACAAAAATTTTGTCTCTTAGAATTTAATAGTGTTGTCTACTGCTACTTACCTTGATCATATGGACTTACTTGATTTTATCTTTCTATATCTTGTACCTTCTTATAGGATAGCTAAGAATTATCGCACACGGAAAAGGACAATACAATATCGGTCAAAACTTTCTGGGATTCTAAAGTATATCTACTGTAACTATTCTAAACTTATGTGAGTGAGAATACATGATTACATAATCACTCATCATGCCAAAATGTGGAGGAAGTTTAAAAATTTTTATACTCTCGGGGAATAGCGAAAATAGATTAGAAAACTCTCTTAGAATCTTCTAGTCGTGAGCTTGCCAGTGCATTTACAATACCTTCCTTTGCTGGCACTTGAGACGAACTTCTTGATTATCTAGCCTGGTAGATTATCAAGATTAGAGGTCTATTTATACTATCTACTATCCGTATTGTTTGCCTAGTCCCAACTCGGTCAAATTAACGACTCGAAAAGGCCTAGGGGATCCGCAGAGCTCCTACAATATTTACACTCCGCAAGCATACTAGCCCATAGATCTGAAACACCGGATATACGTATAATAAGCAAGAAGAGGCTTTATGGAATTACATTTTATGAGATCTTTACCTGATTAGGTATTTTGCCGCTCATGGATTTTAAAAATTTATTCTTGGCGCTGCTCTGATTTCCTCCCATGATCAGCGAGAAGATTCCAAAAACAAATTGCATGTTGTTATCATTGAGATTCTTTCGGTAATTCCGTGGGCCACTTACTTCGACCTAGTAACACCTCTTCCACGGTCTCAGACGAATGATCAGCTCACAATCTATGAAAAATGGAGAACGGAAGTGTGAGCACTCGGTCACGGTTAAATTACTTCGTCTAGGAGCACGATGTATGGATATTAATACTTCCAACCGAATCTCCCATTTTACCACTTACAGCCGATTGTCTATACTCTACCTACAAATTCATTTGTTTAGGCTATACAGTTCATACTTGTTGTCTCAATATTTGTTTGACTCAACTTTCTTTCTGCCAAGAACGGACCCAGTTAAGGGAGCTACAATTTATACGTCTTGAGCTACGGGAGCTACAGAATTTAGTGATATCTATAAACTATTATAAGCATAAAAAAGACGATGAACTTTTCGTGGCCCAAAATTCTGAAGCTATAAAAAGGAATTCGTCAACCAATTACGTTCTTACTCATCCGGGTTATATAATCTTAGATGCTACCCCTGGAAACTACAATATGAAGACACCTGTAAGCCTTTAATGGACTCCGCAGAGAGAAACAGGATTGCCAAATCGATGGAGCCATCACTCAAATGAGTGATTCATTGCTTGTATCCTCCTCTCTTCTCTTCTCCCGTATCTTTTTATGTATATGAAACAAACTCGTTTCTCACACGCTTATTGCTTCAAACAGGTACACCGTTCGCAAACTGGACATACAATTACCATCCAGAAAGCGAATAATATTGATAATCCGGATTGACCTTTTATCTCGTTATCCAAGAAGAATTAACCAGCAAAAACCACAATAGCTTAGCGATTCGAAGAGCCGGTATTGGTAGTTAGGCAGGTTTTGAGCGTCTAAAATCGTGACTTGTGAACCCAAACTCTACGTCTACCAATTAGATAATAATAAACCCTATACATAGGCAAAAAAACATTGGTTTAATGATACTAAGCAACCAACCGTAACCCTAACACCAAGCCTCTTAAGGGGGCGTAGTTTTGTTAACAAATCTGGAGGCTTCACCATTGATTCATTAGGGGTAGTAATGGGACGGTTATCCAGAACATTTTCCATAGAAACGATTTACTCATCAATAAAAGTCCTCGACTTTCATTAGGAGCTACCCACATCTCTATTTATTTTCTAAGGGTTAAATTGTATAACATGATTGTTAGGTTAACAAAATCATTGAATTGGACGGTATAAAAATCATTGAATTGGACGGTATAAAAATACCTACAAAGCACATACAGAATACAATTGCATAACCCAACACGAGAAAGGATATCTTAGCACATCCAGGTAGTACATTCGTAATAACAATGGTGAGGGTGATCTGTCACTATTTAAGAGTTATGCTACGATAAGGAAGAACAATATCTAAAAAAAAAAAAAAAAAAAAGTAGAATAGAATAGAATGAAATAAAAAAAAAACGGAGAAAGGTGAGGGTAGCCCTAGAACTGATAACCAAATGAAAAACCACGACGTCTACGCATAACAAAAATAAGAATAACTACAAAGTACAAGTCGATCGGACATTGGAATAGAGAGCAAAAAGAGTATAGTAATGCAAATAATAAACATCCGAAAGTTTAGAAAAATGAATAAAAATTTATATGGCGAATACACTTCCTTCTGAGTTTGAATTCATAACCGACATGATCGCATGTCGGATTTTTAGAGAAATAAAAAATAGAGATTTTAAATCCAATTCTTTTGGTATGTCAGACGTCTCCCCATCCACCAAAGATCCCAGATGTGATCGCACTCACGATGCCTACAAGGCCTAAAGTCCATCGGGAGCTTCGTTTTGATAGAGCTGGAGCAACACCGTTAGCACCTACAGCACCGGCATCCACCCAGTCCTTCCAAGCGGCATACATCTGAATAGTGAATGCTTGTGCCTCAGGACTTTTACTCCCTTCATAGGTAAAGCTGTTTGGATTCACTACTGGTGTCAGCCAACCATCGGAATCAAAATGAATCATCCCTTCAAGTGAGGAGGAATTTGGGGTCACAGAATCAGATGTAGCCCAGAGAGCACGCCTAACGGTTTCAGCATTCGGAAGATGATGATAATTGTTTGTAAGAAGAGCATGTCGATAAACAGTTGCTGCGAGAAGAGCTGAAGAGGAAGCATCAACGAATGAGTCATTATCGTCTGGATAATTCGTGAACATTCCGTCATCTCGCTGAAGGTGAAAACACGATAATGTTAAGACGAACGCATATGAACAGACCGAGATGCGCAACTCACTAGATGGTCATACATAGCACTGTGTATCTCATTAATCCACCCTGTCAAGTCCCCTATTTCACTAGCCATTGCATTTGCATATTGACTATTCTTGATCGTTCCTAGAACTCTCAACATCCCCGCTGCTGCCCATCCGTTACCCGTACTCCAATGACCTTCGTCTTGGAAGTCACTACCCATCAGTACGTGCTTCCACAATCCACCGGCATCTTTATCAAATAGATATTGTCTATAGAGCTTGACTTGGTTATAGCCCTCCAAGACCATACTAATGTTTTCTCTAATTACTCCATAATACGTTAGAAATGGGGGGACCATGTAGACAAAATCACTCCAAAGTTGGACCTGGGAAACACGATGACTCAATGCCCCATCGTCGGTGCGTGGGACGTTTGTCCACAGAAACTCCATCTGTGCTTCTATTGCGGCATCGTAGTCCACCGTCTCGTTAGACTGGCCTGTCCAATTAGCAATTATTGCAGCGACACCAACAGATACCGGATCGGCAGATGAGCCATCTTCAGGGAAAAAAGCCCTTGGGGAAGAAGTACTTGCTTCTTTAGACGCATTCACGACCACTTGGGCGATACTTTCTAGCACGACGCTGAGCGAATCAGGGGCCTGAGATGAAGGAGGTAGGGAAGTATTGTTCAACACAGAAAAAGTAGGGGTGTCCAATTCGATAAGTGTTTGATGACGCGTTCCAATTTCCCAACTACATTTAAGTATTCGTCAGTAAGAGACAAACAAATCACACACTAAAATCAAGTCTAGCATAGAAGAAGATGGATATGTTAAGAAGTCAATTTCGTGCGACCCTGATCATCGCGAAGTACCGAGGCGAGGCGGGGAGTTTACACGTTATACATTTCCCAAATGCGTCGATATCAAATCGATCCGTGGATGACTCCACCCAGTATCGTGGAAGCCACCGAGATAAACAAGGAGATCTGATTGCATCAAAGGGGGAAGTAATAATAATAGTACTAAGACGTTATAACATGTGCTTCTTGCCAAAATTCCCACAATCCCCATTCAATAATGGCCATGCCGAGGTAGAAGATTTATACTTGCATCAAGCATTAATCATATGAAGTGAATATATGAAAATGAGAAGAGTTCCGTGGCGGTCTCTATGCGGGTCATCATGAAATCTATCCCTTTCACTCTTGTTCTAGCTCAGAAACTAACGCAATTCATACCCGAAAAAAAGCATCCGTTTCAACAGTTTCAATCCGTTGTTAAGCAAAGCAGTGTTCACCACACATAAACCGAGTACCCGAAAAGTTCTGAAGTTTCTTTAAAAAAATACTGGTGCCCACCTATGAGTAGCTCCTTCAGCGAGACGCTGAACCAAGATAGCAATTTGAGAGTCTGTGAGATTTTGCTCTGCACGTGTAAATGTGAACAGTAGGGGAAAAACAAAGACGATTGTCAAAAGTGCTGTGGACGACCAAGTCGGCGGCCGGTGAAGAGGTTTGCTGGTCATGTTACTTCCGCCCAGAGATGCTCACTAGTCAGACTGGTACGTCGTTACCCTTGTCATCAAGTAGATGCTAATTTATGACGGCGATTGAGGAGAGTGAGAGAGAGGGATTGTGGACTAGAGAGAGGGCCCGAGGGGAAATCTGTTAAGAAACGGTATATATAGCGTGGCTGGAACATAAAAATAGCCTCGAAGGATTGTTACAGAAACGGAAATTAAATACTTTGAAGTCTTTTGGGACCTGGTCGATTTCAGAATAATTACCCAATCTGATCTGGATCATTTCGTGCGTCATTCGGCCAAGAAATTGTCTCCGAAATTCTAGACTCAATCATCTTGTCTCATGCCCTCTTTGGGATTATTTCGTTCTTATAATCCTTTATTGGAAATCGTCAACACTACTTCATTTTCTATTTACGGAGTACTAGTCTATGTTTCTGCTTATGTTTCATCGGTGGACCAAGCCTTACCTAGGAAGGAATTCCGACGAGCATTAGACATATTTAGTTCTGCATCGATCAAAACCAGATCATTGATTCACCAAGACAATGTCCAAGAGAAAACTCGGTATCATGATCAGGGATGTATTAACATTTTTCTGATAAGGACGGTCTGCTGTCTGCTCATCTGTATTGAGACAGTTTGTTGTATGAAGTATGTCAGAAAATCCTCCTAGATCTCGATAGCGGATCATATCATCTACATCGTGATTGAATTCGTCAAATTTCCCAGAGTTTCAAGTTAAGTCGAATTTTATCAGTATTCGTCTTAACTTAAAAAAAAACACGGCTAATTTCTAAATGCGTCATTGCTATTTATTAACTCATTATGTATTTTGTCAAGTGGGCCAAAAATCTTCTCCTTACTATAACCTCTCCGCTCAATTATCGTTTTCAAAGCGGTCGGAGTGTTACGTGAAAAAAGTGGTGTGTTGATGGTGTCCTTTGTCCTCACGCTCAAACGGCCGGCACAGTCACCACGAGGCCTTATTTTCTTGGTATACCTATTCATCGCGGACTTATTTTCAGGGCTTAATGACGGCCGGACCTGTGTACCTTTTCTACTCAAATGCTCGGCTTCTTGGTTGTCTTGATCGGATAGGGACGGAAGTGAGGTTTTACTGTTTTAATTGCCAAAAGTAAAACCCTTCTTCGGAGTCCTCATCTCACTTTACGAAACTATATTGGCCATAGTAGTCCTTTTCTTTTCACTAATATTTGAGTACGGATCGTACATACTAATACATTCCATTTTTGTTTTATCGGTATGAAACATATTAAACTCACATTTAGACATTAATATTAATTTACCCTATAACCTTGTCTCTGTGAATTTGTGTTCAAGCCCTTCGTGCCACATCTGGACTAGCGGCGTGTCTTGATGTTATGTAATATGGCAATTCACTATATCTCCTCGTTTCCTTTGATATGATATTTCTTTAACCCCTAAATTTAGGGATAACTAGCACCTTTAAGTACGAATCATGAATTAAACAAAGTTTTCAAAAGTTGAATGATCAACTTTTCTGTTGTCTGTGAGTCAAAATAGAGCGTTGGCTCAGGGTCTGTTCAGTTCGAGTCACATGAGCAGACAGGTATTTTTCTGATGAAAGTCATTTAACAAGCTCTCTTATAGACACATCTTCTATCTTCATTTTAATTCTTAAAAAATGGCAGCCCCAGTCATGGAAAAGCTAGCATACCGTAATTTAATGACTTTGGCCGACCTCACTCCAAGTCAAATCCTCTACATTACCCGTGTAGCCAGACAGCTCAAAGCTCGAAGTGAACAAATACTTACCCCAAGACACTTTGCGGAACGCGAAAAAAATTGGGAAATTAAGAGTGAAATTCGTCGTGCGCACCCACAGCAGACATTGAGGAACATGTCTATCGGTTTACTCTTTTCAAAACGGAGTACGCGGACGCGGTTAGCCGCTGAGACAGCCGCTAAACTCCTTGGTGGACAAGCTATCTTCCTTGGAAAAGATGATATTCAACTTGGAGTAAATGAGAGTGCTAGAGATACTGCCATGGTTTTGAGCCGGATGGTGCAGGGTATCTTTGCTCGTGTTGGTGATCATTCTGAAATCGAAGTGAGCGATTCTTTTTCTTATTTTTTCCGACATCCGTTCATATTCTTATTTCATTTCAACACAAAAACAGGAAATCGCGAAATACTCCAAAGTACCAGTTATCAATGCCCTTTCCTCTTTATGGCACCCAACACAAGTGCTCGCTGACTTGGCCACCTTGGAAAACATTCGTGAATTCTGGGTGGACCCCAAAGCATTAAAGATAGACGATCGGGCCAAGAAGGCTTTACGTCCCTTGACGATTGCATATATCGGAGACAGTGCAAACGTTTTGCACGACATGCTCGTTACCTACCCTCGGCTTGGACATACTTTACAAGTCGCAAGTCCCGACAACGCTAAATACCGTGCCCCAACTCCAGTGTGGGATCGTGTAGTCGAGTTAGGATGTGATAAGAGCATCAAATGGACCGCGGATCCTCGTGAAGCGGTATGTGGCGCAGATGTAGTTGTCACTGATACCTGGATAAGCATGGGTCAAGAAGCCGAATACGAGGAACGCGTTAACGCGTTCAAGGGGTATCAAGTCACGGAAAAATTATGTGCTGAAGGCAAAGCCAATCCAAACTGGAAGTTCCTTCATTGCTTACCTCGTAAGCAACACGAAGTTGACGATGAAGTGAGTATTCCCCTTTTTTAAACTGTTAGGATAGTCCATTGAATCTTTTCCCTTAGGTTTTCTATGGGCCTCGTTCGTTTGTATGGCCTGAAGCGGAGAACCGTAAATGGACAATCATGGCGATATTCCAGTAAGTTATTCAAAGATATAAGGGGCATGAGTCTCAGATTACTAAAAAAAATATGTAGTTTGATGATCGGTGGGGCACGGACCAACCCCTTCGAAACTCCTTCTGATGCTCTTGCAACTATGGAAAATTTTTAAACTTTAGCACCACGGTTTCTTTCTAATACGGTTGCTGACTGAGAAAGTATGCTAAAATCATCAACTAATATATGTAAATAAACAAATAAGCTAAGTAAAGAAAATAAAAATGACAAGATATTCCAAATAAAAAAGGGTATTCTTAATGTCTCTTAAGCACCGCTGCTAAACATGCACGAACCTTGCAGTCTTCACAAACTGATTTGATATAACCACTTTCGAGGTCAATTTCTTCGACTTTCTTACATCCATCTTCGTAATCCACTTCCAGTGCCGGAATTCTCGATAGTAACTTTGAAACTTTCTCTGGATTTAACTTAAGAACGTCAATCCAATCTTTTCCGTAAATTGTCTATGCATTCCAACTTCCCAAAACGTGAATAAGGTCCACAGATAGCGTGGAAATGAGACTCAAGAATCGACTATTCACTTCCAAGTAATTGACTCTGACCTGACTGTCTATAAGTGCACAACCCTACATGCGAGATAGGGTATATTACTGGGTTAGAATTAGGTATAAGTTCTAGTAGCGTTAAATTTATGCGGGTAGGGCGTGCTAAGAATACCGGAAACCAGAGCTCTGTAACATTGAGACAGTTGAGGAGGAGAATGGAGATGAAATCATATCCCGTAAAGCCTATATCCATTCGTGGCGGTTCTCTTATGTCAAAAATAGGGGATCTAGATGATGAAACACCAGAAAGAAAAACTGTTCCAAATTCAAGTGAAGTCAATTGAGAACTATATTCGTGTAGGCATTGACTTGTGAAAAGTGTGTAGATTGAAGTAGGGTCTCAAATACGAGTTCATGTGGGGAAGGAGGGGATATATCTAGAGAGGAGTTTTCGTCCCACTCAAGTCTAATCTCGTTTTCGCCTTCGAGGGAAGAATTTTCTCAGTTGAAAATTCGTAGAGTGATCAGCTTAGTTAGATGAACGGGTTGTTCGATGAGTAGACGAGGGTCGATGGTCAAGGAGGAAAGGGACGTAGAATTCGAGGAGAAGCCGGGTATAGGAGAGAGATGCAACCAATTGATTCGTTGTAAATGTTGATTATTCACCGAACCGTCTTCACTAAGATAACTATGTTTTTTAGAAGTTCTGCTTGGGTTACATGCTTCGACAGGCAGTTTTCTGAGTAAACTTGAAATGATTCTAAAAAGACAATTCCTTAGGATACTTTGTAAGTCCTTTTCATCATCCATACTAAATCGAGTATCATAGTGCATCGCCCGCTTAACAAACCTTCTAAGTCCTACATTCAGCTGTAGCACAGTTGCGAGGCCATTAAGTTTACCTAAGCTAATCCAAATTTCCTCGTATTGAAATTTCGCGCAGATGTCCTTGAATAGGGAGCAACATAAACTTAGGGTATACTTCGTCTTCAACAAAGAAATATATTTAACGTAATGAGGACACTAGTCCAGCTGGAAGAGAAGAAAAATATTATTTATGACATCCTTCATCCCTGAGTAAATATTAAAATATGCAAAGGGGGCAAAGTTAGAGCATTTCCTATATTTACTCCTTTTTTGGTAATATTAGTAATTATAAATTCCCACCATAATGTACGTGTGTACATAATGTGCCCGTTATGTAATAAGATAAGATTTATCTGTAACTATCCCTTCCTACAATTCGCTATACGTCATGCCCCGTAAACAGATATCAGAGTCACTCAAAGGTAGAGCTAGAGATAAGAATGGAGCAGATGCTAAACGCTTAAGAGGGGAACTGTCTTGTGCCGAATGTAGACGGTGAGCTTGACATCCAAAATAGAAGCTTGGCTGGTTGAAGTAATTATGGACAGACTTAAATTGAAATGCGACAAAAAAGTATGTAACATAACACTATTACAGCGATATGCATAAGACTCCTCTATCTAGATCCCCTGCACTACGTGTGTACGCAGAGGGTGCCAAATTATCTGTCCCAACGGTTAAGCCCCTTAGTTCTTCATAATACCGAGTTGCAATTAACGTTAATATAGGTGAATTGTCCTCTGGAAAAGGCTCACGGTATGCCTCTGTCTACCTTCTGCGGACTGTTTCTCCTAATTTATATTCTGTTGAGCTATGTCCTCGCTGATACTGGGGAACTACACGCGTCCTTAACAAAGTTAAGCGAGAGAATACGTTCACTTGAGGATGCTCTATCTGCAGCACATTCTTTGAATTCGGAGGAGCCACATGAGCTTTTATCTCCTTCCTTGCTTGATATTAAGCATGTTAATTTGAGAAAGGGAGGAGATTCTTCCAAGGAGAACAGGAACTCTGATCTTAGCAAAGATATCCTGGATTCCTTTGGTGATCTAACTTTATCCGAACGACAAAATGACGGAGCAGTGAGTTTCATTTTGCTGGAAATCTTCTTTCTTATGCTGAACTTATATATGTATAGTCCTTACTTATTGTGAGAATCTTGTTAACAATATTAATCCCCACAGTTTCTGATTAAGCAACCAGCCACCTACCCACCATACGCCGACCTATACACCAGACCCAGAGCAAACCCCTCTTGAGAATTCATACCCCGCCCAGATCGTGCAACTTATTCATAGCTCTACTTTTTTCTCGTTTCCTTATCTAAGAAAAGAGAACCAGAGGATAATTGAGCAGCGACTTCCCTCATATGAACGTGCTTTAACTCTCTGTGAAAACTACATACAAAACGTATCATGCTGGATTCGGATTGAGAGAGAACAAATATTTGAAGAACTCCTTCCTCTGGTATACAAGGGTCGCAACAATGAACAACAAGGTACTTCATACCCGCAAGGTCAACACGAAATGGTGCACCCCCATGATCTCGCACTCCTCTTTTCTGTCTTTGCGCTGGGATCTGCCTGTGATTTCACCCAACCGCTTATGAATAAAGAAGCGGATGTTTATAATGACATGGCACGCGCGGCTCTAGGTCTACACTCTATTATAGACGGAACGACTTTGTCTACCGTACAGACACTCACATTATGCTTTGCCTTTGATCTTTATTCATTTCGCACTCCGTCTCTCGAAAGAACTTGGAGGACCTTTAGCGTTGCTTCCACTCTAGCTGCAAGTGTGAGTAATATTGGAAGTCAACCGTATCCGCGTTCATTTAGCCCACTTTCATACAGATTGGATTACGTAGGCGTTTACCAATGTAATATGGAGTATTGGAATTAACTTTGGTAAAAGACAAGGAGCCTGATATTCGACTTTTTGGTTACAAGATGGCCCACCGGCGAAGAATTGCATTTTGGGAACTTAGGGTCCTAGATGTCTGGAAGGTAACAAACACATCACACAAAATATTGTTCGAGCTGATGTTCACAATGATTGGGAGGAAGACTTTAGGATCTGGGAAACCTCTGGCTATCCATCCAGATGATATCAGTTGCCGTATGCCATTTGATACGAATGGGAAGATGTCAGAGGATAGAAATAGCGTCCCCACTTGTATGTGACTTTAAAAACTATATAAACGGTTCATCTGTTTGACTGATGATACTTGAAAGATTGGCAACTGAAATATACATTCACTCGGGACGTATTAGTGAAGATTTGTACCACCTTACACTCGGCGAAACCGTTCAATTACGCTGACGTTGTTGATCTGGACCTAAGATTACGCAAGTTTCAGGACTCTGATTTTATGAAAAAAGCCATAGACCATATCAAGAGTGATGACTTTCAGGGTTCTGAAAGTGTCCGAATATACCTTCAAAATTATACGTCTAGTATGATGAGAGATATAGGTTCGTTCATATCTTGAGGTAGTTCTTCATTACTACTACTCCGTTCTGATGCTTGCACCTTAAAGTTCTGCAACTTTTGCATCGAAACTTTTTCGCCCGCGCCCTAATCAAACATCCTGAGGACCCATTTCAAAGTCAATTTGAATATTCTTTCAGAGTTGCACTAGAAAGTGCAAGTTCCTTACTAAGTGCCCTACGCAGCTTTTATGAGGACATTCCAAATGTGCTGCTACGTTACTGGTCTATTTGGGCTCATACTCTAAATTCTTGCGTATGTGGGCCCTTTCCGTCTCATAAAAAATCGAGACACTATAAACTTTATGCTAATGTTACAATAGGTCATTCTTGGTTCTGCGGTAGTCAGGGCTCCTGGTGTCGATATATCATTGCAAGCCTATGCAGAACTTCTCCTATCGATGGAATGCCTAAGAAAAGCATCTATTCACCCAGCTATTCAATCCAGTCTCGTAAGATGCCCTAATCGGTACAATATGGAAGCAAATATTAACCATACTTTAATCAGCCTGTTATCGAGCGTTTAAGTAAAAAGGCACATGAGGCACTGAAAAAGGCCGGTAAAGAACCAGATGTTATACGGAAAACATTGGGTATAGGCATCAAACCTTTTGTTGCCACCGATTCAATCACACAAACAAACTCGCAAAATACCGAACCGCCACGTCTGCCTATAAACTCAAATTCAAGGTCTTCAAACCATAGCTTGTTAAGCACATTTTTGTCAGATGGCTTAAACCAACCTTCTGTCTTTGCTCCAAGTGCCACTTTACCTACCCCCTTTTGAATCAGGGTACTTCGTCGAGTTATGATCTTACCTCTCCTTATCATCCACAAGTTGAAAGCAATGGCATCAATGATAATGACAGCAAAGGTAGCAAGGGTGTGGGAAGCTCTTATAATACAAACCAGGAGATGCAAGGACTAGAAAATAGCTGTATTAACATTACTCATGGAAACTACGCCACGTTATTAGGTACGGACTTGAACTTGGCGGAGATGAACGATTTGAACATTATGAACATGTTCGGTTTCTCAAATCATGGAGCTAATGTGATAGATGCTGGAAATGGGGGAATGAACAGCGGTGTGGATACTCAGGCGGAAATCTTTGCTTCACTTCTCTCAGGGCAGCAGCTTGAGAATGTGTCGAGTATCTTAACAACTACAATTGACAACGCAGATGAGCGTACGAGTTCCTTACACGATACCGACTTGACTGATTTTCTATCTCAAATACCTTGGTAAAATGGTAGTTAACTTATATATGCATACGCTTTGTATTAATCTATAGTCTTTCAAACAAAGAATATAATATTATGTAAAAATGGCAAAACATTCATGACAAAAAAACAGTGAAATAAATGAAATCAAGGTCTTGGGGAATACATGCAGGACATTCTGAAGGAAAATGAAAGTAGCATTGAGAAACAAATAACAGTCCGCAATGTCTGTCCAATAAAGTCCGAAAGAGATCTTCTCGCCATCATTCACAGACTACGCATATACTGACAACAGCCTTGATTTGATTTGATCAGTAAGTTATTTTAAAGAATACGAGAAAGATACTTACCAGAATCAAGCGCGAGTTGGCAAAGTCAAAACTGGGAGGCGCGCAGGGGACCCAATCCCGCGATTCATTCTCCGTGTTTGGAGGTTGCCCCCGACTCGATCTACAAGTTTGTTAGTTAATCTCGTTGCTTCTTAGACTTGAACTTAAGAAGATGAAGTACTTACTCCTGGAAGCAGGAAGAGAAGGCATAGCCCCTGATCTTGGGACTCTTTCTCTCGACTGGTGTCGAGCTGATCTCTCTCCTTGACGGAGCAAGGCATTAATAAGGGTATCCATAGAAGGTTGCCTTGTGCGAAAGAATCGACGGCCGAAATCGCCTGGGGAGTACGGCGGAGGGAGCTCCTCATCATTAGTAGCTCCTCCACTGCGATGGTCACTCGCGACCCCCCTGGACAATTCAGCTGGAGCGGGCAAAGAGGCGTGTTTGGGCTCTTCGATAAGGTTTTTCGCAAAGAAGATCAAGAACTGATATTCTCATTAGTCATTGCTAGTTCCGTATACGAAGTGCATTGACTTACTGGTAAGGCCGACAGGAATGCCATAACATTGAAGATATCAGCCAAGTTGAACATGTTTGACATGTTTGGTTTATGAAGAGGATGTGAAGATTGGGTAGTTTGTAGTGCTTTTAAGAGCTTGGTTGATGGGGGTAAGAGTTTGCGTGAGGGAGTTAACCTCCTAGATGTCCTGCTCTTTTATGCATTTCTTGCAATCCTCGGAATACATATGAAAACAACTGACGACATGTTTCCAGTACGCTGAGACGTATTCCGAGCACCGCCCAATTTGTTTCTGTTCATCGGCTTATTGGAACATCGTCATGATACTCCGATAGACAATAAGAATACTAGATAACGACTCAAACCATTAGAGGGTCCGCAACATTGCCTTTATTGTTGTATGCACTCGGGGACATCGGATCCGGGGAGTTAATTGTTTATATTCTATATTCAATGGTATCCGTGTTTATGTTCTAGACAAAGGATAAGACATAGTTTACATTCGATTGTAAACAACCATATTTTTAGGTAATGTCTGACTCTTTACTTGAAGTGACAATCGCGGATGAGATTTCCTTTCTAATCTGGGGTGTATAATGATTTGTTTGTTCTTATTGATCTTATTAGTAATGAAATCGAAGGCTGAGATAGGAGGAAATTATAATGTATTATCTACCTTGTAGTCAATAAATACTGCAGTGTATAATAAGGTGACCAATAACTCGGGTCGTCTTATTCTATTAGACAGTATGGACTTCGAAGATATACTTAGTCCACACCACTTTTAATCTTCGAATAATATCATAAGAAAAAATGCCACCGTTATTACTTAAAATGGGAGTATCAAGGGTATATGACACCTGGTATGATGTAATGATACTATAAAGTGAGTAGATAATACTTAATCCGTAGTTAAGTGGACATCTTTGCCTTAAGCACGGGCAGGTGAGATGCATGCATAGGTTTATAAATTATCTTCAGAATTCGATGGTAAGTTCAGTGCATATTCGTGAAAACGAGATAGAGGAGTACTTTCGAAGCAGGGAAAAGGAATTTGAGAAGCCAACCTGGATGCTGAAGTAACAAGCAGCCCTAAAATAGCTATTTTCATCATGATTTTTCCCTGTGTACCATTTTCAACGGTATTATTTTCTACTAAATTCAAGATGCTATATGATGGTGTTAATAAAGTTATATAAGTAAGTACTTTTCAGTATAAGAAAACAGACCAGGGCTAATTTAATGAAAAATAAGATGTAGCGCCTAAGATGTACTTCAAAATCCAAGGTAAACGTATCCAAATAGTTATAGCATACAAAAGCGACCCATTTTAGAAAAGTGGGTGTAAGCGATTCCTTAAAAAAGCTTCGAGACTTTATTTACGACAATCCCGTTCGTTGCAGTTAGTCAGTTATCTAGTTCTGTATTACCAGACACTCTGGCTCCAATCGTTCTCAATAGGAATGAAAGAACATTTAAAAATGTGGTTTATGACGTTAATGACCACAGTCAAAGATTCTTTTTGCCTGGCCAAGAATCTGGGGTCGCAGATGCATAGAGCTAGACCACACAAAGGATTACAATGAGAGCATGTTGAAAAGGATATTCAACAGGAAATAGGGGGTTGAATACAATAAATGAAAAAAAAAATCAGAGAGCTAATAAGGCTCTTGGTAAAAAGTCAGAAAGAAAGAAAGGGTGTTATAAATTGTGAGCAAAAAGTATAAGTTTCCAATGAAAAATTGGGGGCCCCTTATTGTTACAAAAAATTAACACTCTTCTTATCGAGCCTTTCGAGTTGTCAGGGACACCTTTAAGTCTTCTTTGTCATTTCGACAATTGAGCGGGAAAAAAAAAATCAACAGTCGGGTAGGTATTGTCCGTTAAGAGTATCACGTCACAGCCTGCGTGGTTCAAACCTCTTTGTAGAAGAAGGGTGGTTTACAAACGGTAATTTGATTACGTATGAGATCTAAAAATTACGATTCCCAAGAATTAGGCCGTTTTTTCTGAGCAGGTATAATATACCCTGACCTTTAGTCAACTTAATCTTAAAGGGATGTTTGTGGATAGTCCCAGGTAAACGTTTTGCTTATATATATAGAATTTCGATTTTTAAGCCCTAATGCTATATTAAGAGCTTAAACCACCCGCGGATAGGATCAGACTCGGTACTGGGTAGTCAGTAAGATAATTTTACAATCCTATGCTTCTGAGCACGAACGTCTCCCTCATGGCCTAATGCATTGCCTTTATGTGTGTTGTGGCTTGACTCAGATCTACTGAGGCCTTAGCCCTTGCGATACTGAAGGCCCTGGAAGGACACATGTCGTCTAGGCCTTCTCATCTAGCGACAATCGGCTACCGTATAGAATAATGGGGCCTCTCATTATCATTTAATTTGCTTTAACAAAGGTTTGTGATCCGATAATCCAAAACGGTTACCGTGTCGACGTCGTACTTACCCTTTCAAAGTCCTTTTGGGGGGGACGGGTAGTTTTGGCCCTGTAAGCCATTACATACTTGGGCCCAATCCCAGAACCACCTCCTGAACAATATAAATAGAGTGTAAAACCTAGATAACCGTGACCATAACCAACTACTAAGGTCGGTTCTCTCCTCTCACATTTTTGTGGCCCTCACTGTTCGATTTATAATATCCATCATCATGACTTCAACCAACCCCATTGCCCCTACCGAACTGCGAAGGTCAACAAGGACGCCTAAGAAACCATCGGTCATGTATCCAGATTCTTCACCAACTCGTATAAAGCGCGCATCAACCAGAAATACTAAAGCAAGGAGGGCTCAGAAGAGAGAGAGGGCGAAGGAGAGGGGTCAGAAGAGGGCGAAAGCGCTAACCACCTTAAGCAAAGACGTTGACATGGGTGTCTCCACCCGGCCAGAGGGGGAGTTTGTATCTGTCCCTTTCGACCCTAGTAGTGTGTCGTGGGCAGAGAACTACCATCACCCTGATAGTACGTGTTTCTTTGACAATTCACGCACAGGAGAAGAAGGATTGGGGCATTCTACACACGACAGTTTGGTGTTCAACCTAGATATACCCTATGGAAGTCAGAACGATTATTCTGAGATCAGTAGCTCTATTCTGTCTTGGGATGCAACCATAGATCCAAGCACGAAAATTAGTATCGAAACTGCACCAAATTATTTTTCTTCTTATGACGAGGATCCAAATGAGTGTCGTATCATACCCTACAGTAGTACGCCCACGTTTGAGGTCCCCGACCAGGCAGGCGGTAATTCAGATAAGGAGGCAAATGAGCAATCACCTGACGATACCCCGTTCCGAAAATTTTTGGACCTCTACACGCACCAGAGTCAAATTGGAGGAACTAACAATAACTGAGCAGCAAAGTCTGTGGGATTGATGATCGAGAACTAACTATGATACTAACTGGATGTAATGATGTCTTTTGGAAGAAAAAGTTCCGCCATGGTGCTTATATCTCTTGTATTTCATTATGTTACCCAGATTATAGACCAATTTTATGTCAGTTCTTCGCAAAACTTCCTGTGTATTAGTATGTGTGATCAAAGGGCGATAATAACATAATACATGTTATGGGAGGACTAAGAGGTACAAACGGTCCTATCAAGAGTATCACGAGCTCAAATTCTCCTTTTTGTTACTTATACCACCTCTGCACCACCCAACTCGATTTTAGTAAGGTATCTACTGAATACTAGTGACCAGGCCCCTAATTTACTCGAAGCCTGGATTCAACCGGTTTTCGTACCTGTTTTAAGTATACAATGCATTACCGAGAGGGTGAACCAAGAAGTTTTAACGCACCCCCATCAGCTGGTCGCAGAAGGTGAGAGGTGGAACATAATGCGGAAGAAGAGTAATCCATGTTTGGTGGGACAAGATCATCGAATAAGAGAAAATAGAAAATGGAAGTTTAGTTACGTAATCACCAATGATAAAAACACAGTTGTGGTTTGTGTGTATTTATGTTTTACGCCTACTCCTATCGTTACATTAGGGAATTCTATAGAAGTTCGAAGTCAAGCTCACGCCTGACATCTTTAATTCTTGATTCGGAGGTATCTACTCCCTAAGTAACTTAGTTCATCAAACAAATGGTGGTGGGAATGATATGCATCCCTGCAATCATGCATACTGCTTAGAAAAATAAGAAACTATAACCATACTTCGTGACAATTGATATTTTGATGGGTAATAACAGCTTTAAGTGCGCGAAAGCTATTTTGATTCTTGAACGTTTGTATATTGTTCTATTTGATGAAGATTAGAGGAACAATGTACGAATGAGTTTCAAGGCGGCCTATTTTGAGCAACTAACTATTGAAAACTTGATTCCTCACGAAAACAAGAAGTGGATCAACTTGTCATAAGCTATTAATTAAAATGGTATGGATTAACCTACAAAAGAATTTATTGAACAATCGGACGAAATGTGGTTGTCTTCACTTATGTTTGAGGATCCATACATGTATATTATTGTGTCTCTACTGTCTACTTCAGGTAAAACAAAAAACGCGAAAATTGATTCCGATATAAATTTTAAATCATACAAAAGTTGCAACCCCAACTAGATAATCCCTTTGTTCAATACCCCAGTGACAGAGTTCAACCCAATTGAGCTGTTACGAGCGCAGTGATTATCGATGAAACGAGATTAACCTAGAATATATTAGATATGTGAATACGTACAAATTCACGACTAAAAAGAAAAACCAATCGATGAGAGATGAACTAGTCTTAGCTTACCTGATTATTGGTTAAAAGATTGAATCCGCTGATCACTTTGACTTCTTTATCGTCAGTAGCGGGTGATTCGTCTTGTAAAATGAGTTTTTTGGACGTTGAATATCGTGTGCATTGGATAGTCGCTCCCATGAAAGAATCGAGCTGGGAAGAACCATCATTACCAATGACGTAGCTTTCTCGAGAATGGAACCGAGTAACTCACCAAAGATCCAAATAAGCCAGCAGAGGCACCGATGAGAACAAGTTGAGTTATTAAAGGGACAATAGACGATCTACAAGCAGAACTCTCAACAGCGAGGGAGACCCCCATCGTCAGGCCCATGATTATCCCTCCGGATAGAGATGCTATAGTACCCAGTAACGAGACACCGCCATTAGTACCTGGAGGGACAGATCTTAATGTTGTTATTAAAATAGGGGGCGATTTTGCTAGGATCCCGAGTTCTGATGCAAGAGTATCACCCAGACAACATGCAAAATGTCTAAATAGATTATGATAATAATAAATCAGAACGCCTTAAGAACAACCAAAGAATACGGAAGTTCACAACTAAGCTCACCCAAGGCAGATGAGAAGTAAATAACGACTCCATCCGTTACCTAGGTTAGCTGATAAAGGACATAAGACATCCGGATCGTAGTTCCCCCCTTGAGACACCAAATCTGCTGGGATTAGCTTCCCGATCGTTGATCCAGGAGTGAACAACCCAGCCCAGATCACGCTTGCTACGAAAGCAGATGCGCTGTTACAAAACACTTGTGCTGCGGACCTGTATCCAGCTTCTTGGTGTCCATCTTCCAGTTTTGCTTTGATGCTTTTCCCGACCTTGGTTGCGCGAGAACCGACGAGGTAGAAGACGATGAGTGAAACACCGAAGGATTTGACGCGCGGGGACATCATGAGGAAGCCAACGATGAACGCGCCAAGCGCGCCGGACGGTGAGAGGGATTTTTTGCGGAGACCATGGGCGGCGAGGAGGACAGCGATGAAAAAGGGGATGAGGGGTATGTTTGTCATGGGTATTAATTATAATAGGGGGAGCGGAGGGAAGGAGCGGATTTGAAGTGAAACCCTCCATCCTTGACGCGCTGATTAACCTCTGACCTGACGGGTCGCACAAAAACGTGTATCTTGTTACCCGACCACGATCACTTCGAAAAAAGTGAAAGAAAAGGACAACAAGAAGTATGGCATCAAGTTCGTCCACTTTACCGAAACCACCATCTACGGTGAATGATGGACCGTCAGCATCATCATCATCGACGGCGTCGACGACAAAAAAGCCTGTAGTGATCATTACCATCGGAATGGCAGGTTCCGGAAAAACGACCTTTGTCCAAAGAATGAACTCATACTTGCATTCACTCGACCCACCCAAGCCACCATATGTACTTAACCTCGATCCTGCTGTATCAAGTACCCCATTTGATGCCAATATCGATATTCGCGATACAGTAAACTACAAGGAGGTTATGAAGCAGTAGGCTTTTTCCCTCTCTTTCTGTGTGGTTCATGGAGAAACAAATAATAAACAAATTTAAATATTTAAAAAACCTTATTTTAAGGTACAACCTCGGTCCGAACGGTGGGATCTTAACCGCACTCAACTTATTCACGACCAAATTCGACCAAGTACTTGGATTAATTGAGAAGAGGGCTGACACCCTTGAGTGAGTTTTTGGTATTCAGTTATACCCTTAATCGAATCAAGTGTATCGAAGGAGAAGTTTTCTGATGATGCATATATAGTCATGTTATACTCGATACTCCCGGTCAAATCGAAATTTTCACTTGGTCTGCTTCAGGCGCTATTATCACTGATGCGGTTGCCTCTTCATTTCCGACGGTAGTGGCGTATATTGTTGATACACCAAGGACTACCGTCCCTGCAACATTTATGTCTAATATGCTATATGCTTGCAGGTAAGAAGCGGTCTACTATCTTGTCTGTTAACTGTCCTTTTCTCTCTAATATGGCGCATGACAGTATTCTCTACAAAACAAAACTCCCTTTCATTCTTGTTTTCAACAAAACCGATGCTCAGCCTCATGAATTCGCCATTGATTGGATGCAAGATTTTGAAGCTTTCCAGACTGCTTTATCTACGCATCCAGGGTCTCGAGACGCAGAAGGAGAACCAACTTACATGAACAGTCTCATGAATAGCATGTCACTCGTTTTAGATGAATTCTACAAGCACCTAAAGGCCGTTGGGGTTTCCTCTATGACTGGCGCAGGAATGAAGGAATTCTTCGAGGCTGTGGAGGCAAGCAGGGATGAATATGAGAGGTATGATGTCCTCCTTAAACCCGCACATCATGCCTTACTAATAGGGTATTACAATTACAATAGGGAATACCTCCCAGAGTTAAAACGCGTTCAGGCCGAGAAGGAGGCAAAGCTGAATGCTGCTAAAGAGGACTCGATGGCACGTATGCTAGCAGACCTCGAACTTGACCGGAAACGGAACCCTGCTGCCTTTGAGAATGATAAATGGGAGGAAGAGGATGATTCTGGTGACGAGGATGTGGATGCAAATGATAATGATATTATTGACAGAAGTGAGTGGAGTCTTTTCTTTGAAATTAGGAAGTTTTCTTTCTCGTTCATGCTGACTGCCCAACTTTTACTTTTGTGACAGGTGAGGAACGGGGTCCGGAGGCAGGAGAATATATTGACCTGACTCAAATTAGGTCGTCTAGAGACACAGATGATTTAAATATCACTTGGAAGAGACCAGGTTAATATATAATATTAAGATAGATTCCATAAAAGTAATTCGTGTAGCTTAACGTTCTCCTATTTGATATCGATAATAATGAAGGAATTAAGTTTACAAGGCTAAAGAACGGGGATGGATTTGTAAGTCGGCCGAGCAGGTCAGCCGCTGGGATTCTCACTCGGACATTTCCATTTCTCCGAGATGTGGGCGACTCTCCCGTGCCCGTTTAAGCTATTGTATACGTATGCAGACGTCCCTCAGTGATCACGATCTTCTAAAAAGAAGAATATTGCACGGATTTTAGAATGATGATCTACACCGATCAAGGAGAGATAATATCTAATCTCTTCGCTTCCAACATCCCCCACTTGCCCTTAATCCGCTAGCTGTCTCTTTTTTCACAAGACACCATCCATCAAGGAGGAAATATTTCATCATCTTCTGCGCCTTCCTTCTTTTTCTTTTTTTTAAGGTGGAAAAGAAAAAAAAACACATGGCAAGCTCACTCAATTTAGTATCTCAACACCCCCCGATCCATGTGCACCACCCTCACCTCGATTTGTTCGAGCAATAGGTACTACTTAAACTGTTCCCCCAGGGAAACACAATTTACAAAATTATTAAATAGGATGCGCGGCTACTTGACCGAAGCACGGAGAATAGGCAGAGAGCAAGACAAAAAAGGAACCTGCACTGGGTTATGTGTAGTAAGGAGCAGAATAGATATTATAAATAAATAAACGGAAACCTGGGCCTTAGAGGGGGGACGAGCTTGTGTTGGCGTGTGGTGTGGTGTTTGCCCGTCCGAAACTCGGATGAAGTAGGACCCCGGGCGCGCGGGATAGTTTTTTTGAGATTATAGATTGAATGTCTCACACTGCGTTTAATGGGATGCGGGCGTGCATATGCTCATTGGCCCCCCGTTCTCTCTTTCATCCTATTTTTTTTTCTAGTCTTCTGAGTCTTCTCCGTAACCAGCTTCTCTTCCATCTCGTCGCATATGAACCACTCATAGGCCGTTTCCCAGCTCATTCCTTCTTCGAGCATCTTATTTTCTCATATCCAAGGCAGCCTGTCTTGTTGTCTAGGTGGAACTTTTGGTCCGGATTCGCGCCTCTCGCTCTCTATCGGCCTTTATAGCATATAGGAAGTACTTACCCATTTCACTTCTTGTCCGTGTGTTTGTAAGTCAGTCTTGTTGGGATTTATATATAGCCTCCTAGGTCTTCCTTTAACTTTTCTACTTTCCACCCACCTTCAATTCCTCCGCCACCAATAGAGCAAGTGGAACAGCTCGGAGTAGCTGTCGAGGTTTCTATGGCTTCCACAGCGGAACTCAGTGAATTGATTGTTGTCCTTCAGGACGTTAAAATACTCTCAGTGCGTAGTGATTTTAGTCGCCATTGGCTTTCATTAATCTAATTTCATGCTCTTGTGTTTGATTTAAACTCGAGCAGTATATCGGAGGTATGTATCGCATCACTCTCGGCTAAAATGTCTTAAATCTCAATTGTCTCCGAAACCCCTGCTGGTACTATATTTTCATATCATATTTTCTGTGATTACTAGCTGGTACTCTAGCATTGCTAGTGTTCGACTGGTTCCTGACCATTGATGAGGAGATTAGTCTCGTGTGGCCCTCGGGATGGGCGCTTCCCAAAATTTTATATTTTCTCAATCGGTACCCTGTATTCGTGGACCCTATTCTTTTGATTTATAGTAAGTCTTACTTTTCACTATCGTCTTACAATAGGATATATTCCCGTGTAAGGAACCACTACTGTTACTGATCGATATATCAATTTCTCAATATTATTCAGCTCTTGGCTATGGATCGGATTCAAATGTAAGATTTACTTCTCTCGTTTAGTTGACTAAACCTCTTGTGGGTCTAGATTCTGACTCCGAGTTCTATTACTCTTCGTACCTAGATTTGTGTTACCTTATTTCGAATAGAAGGAGGTACGTCCTTTTTGTTCCAATACTCGTCCAATGTACGGTTACAAATTTGGTTGTACTAATTTCCGACCTTTCCTTATTTAGCTTTTACGGCATTTGGATTCATCACGGCCCAAAGTAAGTTCACATCCTCCCTCCTCGCTATCGTTACGGGAGGTATCCTTTTTGTGACAGGGTTGATTGAGGCATTAATATATTTAACCCACGGAAATAGTTATCCTTGGTATGCGAACCTGGGCAATTTGGGAAAGAAGATTAGGGATTACTGTTTATATCGTTTCGACATTCTTGGTAAGCTGGTAATCCTTCATCTCCTTCGCAACACAATTACTTTTCGT
The DNA here is from genome assembly GCA_002287475.2 of Pyrrhoderma noxium. Classification (NCBI taxonomy): domain Eukaryota; kingdom Fungi; phylum Basidiomycota; class Agaricomycetes; order Hymenochaetales; family Hymenochaetaceae; genus Pyrrhoderma; species Pyrrhoderma noxium. The sequence goes on from CM008261.1 coordinate 1,189,754, forward strand.
GTGTGTGGTTACGGGAATAGTCGGGGTTAGCTGACTCTTATGATTCGCTCTCTTATTCTCAACCTTAGGCTGCACTTTTTGTCGACCTGTTCTTCCTCGTCAAGTACCTTCGCGGAGTTTCCTGTGAGTAAATATTTAATGGGAATTTCTTGGATCCTTTCTAATGTGCCTTATCGAATTTGACTTTTTATTTATTATCTGTGCCTGTGATCGCCTTGGTTCTTCTTTCGAACGCCTACGGGGGTTGAACGTTTTGAAAAAAAAAAACGCAGATCTCACAACAAACCCTTTAGGAGGATGTTTGTTACAGTTTGATAACCGAATCGTTTTTGTGTGCTTCTGTGTGGTGATATTTACCGAGACCAGTATGCTTTTACTGCTCGTTTTGAAAGCGCATCAACATTGTAAGTGGTTCTAGGCTGGTCTTAAAAAAGCAAATTAAATTGAAAGAGCTGATTAATCTATTTTTTTTAACTCTGAATGATTAAACCTTAATCTGTAGTCCAAATATCAAAGAGTACTTTGATGGTCCGAATGTTTAATGACGGAGTCGTCTATTTCTCCTACATTCTTCGTGAGTTGCTTCTTGGATATCGGTATTTTAGGAAATTTTTTCCCTAACTTTTCTTTGAATCCTTCTATCAGTAACATCAATTGCGAATTTAGTCACAATCCTCGTCGCTCCTGTGAGTGTAACCTGTTCATCTATCTTCCTTTAAGGGATGCTCCGATCTAACCCTATTATCCCCAATACATTAGATATCATTACACATAATGTTCATCATGTACGCATTATTCATTTTACTCTCTCTCTCACTTCTATTCTTCTATTCTTAGTGGTGGATTCTTTCACTGATATACCCTTTCGTTCGACCGACAACTTCTATCCGATCCGGATCCTATGCATAATAGCATCCAGCGCGCGTTCCATAGTATCTTCTGCTCCCGCGTCCTTCTGCATATTCGCGGAGCATTCACAAACCGACACTTCTCGCCTGTTAATGGAAATAACAATAACAACAGTTTCACGACGCATTCTCAGTCTGATATGGGCGGGTATGGGATGACGGTTACTATGACGTCTAGTATAGGCGGTTCAGCTGTAGGAGGGGAAAGGCGGCAGCAGACTAGTGCAGTGTACTTCAGGAGACCGATTAGTACGATTATTATTGATGACGAAGAGGAATTTGAGGAGGGGGGAGAGGGAGGGTATAAGGGATTCGGATATGGGAAAGGGTATGGGGACGTGGGTGTGGATAATAAAGGGGGAGGGTTAAGTCCAGGTGGAATGGGGATGATGACTACGAGTACGAGAGCTTCGGAAATCGAGACCACGAAGATGTTTATGGATGAAGAGAGAGGGGAGGTGTTTGAACTTGTGGATGTGCATAGGAGGAACCGGGGTCGGGGTGCAAATGATAGGAGTCCTACTAACACCAGCAACAAAGAGGAGGACGTCGATGATAGAATAGACGGTGTGCGAGGAGGGGATAGTTTTTGGGACGGGAGGGATAGGGGTGGTCCGTGGAAAGCGCCTTCTGACTGGGAGAGCGGGATGGGAGTGGGGTTAGAAAGGAGGAGGGATGATCGATTCTAGATCATGGCCATTCTCAAAAAAAGAGGAAAAAAATCTTTTTGAAAAACAGAATAAAAAAGACTTATGAGGCACGGGCCTTCCGGTGTGGCCTTCCGATATTATTAACTATATATAGAATGGACGATGAGGAAGAGACAGGGATAAGGATAAAAGTTTATTATCATTATTGGTTATTTTCATGTGTATTATTAACGTTCCTTTCTTTCTGTTTTTCCTTCTTTCTTTCTTTCTTCTTACTTTCGATTCTAGGGATATTAAGCTTTACCGTTCTGGCTTTAGAAGCTAATTTTTTTTTTTTTTGCTGCTGGAAGACGGAAGAGAGGATTATTTGATTTCGTATGCAGGTCGGATGATGATGTAATCTGTTATCACATAAGCACATAACTCAATTTCTTGGTTAATTACATACACATAAGACTAATTTGCTGGGTATTCTATCACACTTTGGACACTGAGAAACTTCTTTTTGATATTTTGCACCTTATCCAGAGTAAGTTATGTAGGAGACACCAGAAAGTTTATAGAAGGAGGGAAAATATTATTTTATGACAAAGAGTAGGCGTACTGTCGTAACAATTTTACATTGACGCGTTTCTAATTGTAGGGGTTCTACTCAATAGTTGGAATAGCCACTGATAGAATAGTGTAATAGATCAGAAAATGATGTGGCTCTGATCCGAAAGCTCTCGTGAACTTAAGTTGTTCTGTTGTATTCTTCAGAACACTCAATCATAGTGGATGAAACGCAGAATTATAAGCATAGGATTAAATCAAGCTTTTGATAATTAAGCTGGTGGTAAATTTATCTTCGCCTTCTACACACGTATTTACCGCGCAAAGCACTTTCATTAGAAAAAATAGTTAGATTCGTGATACTGGCTATGCTACAACCCTCGATGCTTTTCTTAGATTGGAAGCAGCTTTCTCACCTCTCTACTTATTGGCCGTATCTCTTTTGGTATGGATCCCAAGCGGCAACTATCGGCTATGGTAGTGGGAAGTGTCTAGTGAGAAAGAAGGATATCAAAGCAACTGAAAGGTGATAACGTGTGGTAAGAAACATAGTGTGCCTAAATTAGGATAAATGTTATAAGTACTCGCTATTGACTTACAAGATAATTCTCACGGTGGAAATAATTTATTGAGTCACTTGTTATATTGACGCAATATAAGAATAATCAGCGTAACTACTGTAAGGCAGAAAACCGGAGTGGACTTAGGTTATAATGCTGTGAGAAAGAAGCTGAGTGCTATTGGTCTAGAATAAAAGATGTGATGAGAGTACTTTGAAACGTAATGTTTCGGCGTGGACGCCGTGAGATCATGTTAGAGAAGAAAACTTCTTGTGGGAACCTCTAGAGACAGTAAGTAGCCTCTGATATAGTATCGGTTCTGAGACAGAGGCATACAGTATATACTAAAATAAGGGACCATCAGGCGTAAGTACCTGCAATTGGTACTATCAACAGTGGCATAAAATTCTGCTTGGGGTCTAGAAGCTGTATAAGGAAAAATTAGAATCAAACTAATCTGTCAGTTTTTCAATCATCTTTGATACGTGTTATGGGCATATGGTTAGCAAGTATGATCAAAGTGACTAGTGTAAGCAATACATTATGCCATGGTCACCATCGGCGAACTATAGGTGTTTCTGCTCTCAGTCTCACATGCCATAAGTATCTTTCACTCTCCGTCAGGGACATTATTCGACTCTTACACAGTTGATGGTCGTCTTTTCATAATGAGAGCATACGTGCTAAGCGGAACAATTTTATATCCTCTACGCTTGCCACAACTGTTGTTCCAGAATTGATGATCAACTTTCTTCCAGTTTTATTTCGTAGTATTAGACAACTATAATATATTGAACGCATGGTATTACTTGTACCTCAACCCAAAAACACATTATTGTAGTATAGATTTTTTTTAGCTATACATGGAATTGCATGATGCCGCTGCTTAACAAAGCACTTCATAGAAACAAACAGTAACCTTAAGCCAATCGCTTTGGGGAAGTTTGTAGAATATGAGCCGCTAGTTGAGGTACAGGATACTATATATTGGATAAATAATAGAACTACACATGTATTATGATATACATTATGATATACATAATCCGTGCTCATAGTTTATGTATGTATGCTCTAAGCTGATAGTCGTCTGTTCCAAGTTGTGTAAGCTGTAGACTATTAGTGATGATAATAGACCAAACAAGGGATGAATTCGACAATCCATTCTCGTATCATTCTATAGTAGTGACAAGGCCCCTATAATAGCTGTCTATGTGTAAGCATATACGCGCTCTACACACGTGTATTTGACTGGATAGACTAGACCCGGATGTAGAATAACGTTCTCTCTATCCTTTATCTTATCATATGAGTATAGCATTATCCTAGCTATTGAGCCAACATTCAGGTCACAATGCCTTATAAGAATTCGTTTTATCGACTGTACCGATCCCCTGTCAGACTTTTAGCTAATACATACACTAACGTAGTGATAAGGATGATATTGGTGAAGAAACGAGATCACTCTTTGAGTTTCCATAGTTCTGCTTATAGCAAGTAGTGTACATGTAAACGAACTTCAAGCCCTGTAAGTACTTTCGGCTGATTTACATTTCTATTAGTTCTAGTTCCTTTCCGATTACACCAAATTTATCCTGTCTATCTCTTGTGTCTCTATATCCAAGCTACAGCTGTCCATCTACTAAAGTATCCCGATACTCTTTCAATAAGTATTATAACACGAGTATAACTACCAAGTATGCTTGTGGGATATAGTCAGGCAGCTAGAAGTAAAACTAGGCCTTCCTCCGGTGTACCAGCCATCAAGAATATTTGAGATTTCTGTGCTGAGTCATAAGCTTTATGTCTTTAGTAGTATATGCATTGTACATGTCAAGAGGACCAGGAGGTGTGAGGATTCTTCTCTAAAACTAACAAGTATGTGATACTGGCTAACTTAAGGGGGCATATTGAATAGCTGCTTTACTGTGTAACTGTGAAATTGGAATTTGCGGGAAAGTACTTTTAGTGAGCCGATATAGCGCCTCGGGCCTGAAAATATTCTCAGCCCTCGCTCAAAATATTTTATTGCGGGCCATACCTTTGGCTATAGAGGGAAAAAGCTCACGAGAAAAAAAAATCAATGTAGTGTGCCAGAAACGATACTTGGCATCTTCAACTTCAATCCCCGAATCCTTCTAGATCAACAGCTATTTTTATGTACTAGTAACATCAAAGCCTTCATGATCGGGTCCGAGCCAAGGGGATAATCAGTATATTTTTGTAAGATTTCAGCCACAATGCTAATAATACAGATAATATTTGTATCAAACGCTTTGTCCCGACTTCTTGTAAATCAACAACCGTATCCTTGTCAATCCATTCCCTCGATTATGATTTTGGTTGATAGTTAAGCAATTGACTTTATTGCTATGTTAGACATACTTCCGCAATACAGTGACTAGATAGCTGCTCCCATCTACTACGGCTCAGATCCGATAAGCTATTGACACCCAAGTAGATATAGCACGTAAAAACTTATGCCGAGAAAATTCTGCCAATAAGCAAACGACAAGGCTTTGCCACTCTATCTGTCCATACCAAGTTTAAATCGACCTGCTTAACAGTAACATACCTCATTATTTTTTCTCGTTGTTGATGAATGTAAACTTCCTGATGGCACCTCAGAGAAAACACTGCCTAACATGGGCGTTGCCGAGTCCAATGAGCGCCCTTCTGGTAACTACTTTTACATAACTTTACATTAACAACGATCTTTCATTCTTTCTATTAAGGGAATATGGGTTTCAGTTCTTTGATCATGTCTTGAGATTTTTAGTATATAATCTATACATTATCATCTAACTGAAAGCGTACTTAGAAATATCCCCCTGTATTTGCTGGTCAACTACTAGAGGGATGGCTACATTTTCTTCTATTGAACAAACTTTGCGCCAAATATACGCCGAAGAGTGCATACAGCTCGCGATATGCTCAGTCCTCGGTTATGATTTCTGTACGTTACAAGCTTCTAGTAGCATATCCAATGACAAATGATCTAGTGAATCTTAGTGATTGCCTTTGACAAAGAGGTAAACTCGGTAATTTATATAATCCTATAGTACTAACAAAGCCCACAGATTAAATACTTTTGGGTAACTTTCGTAACTTTCTCCTTTTATATCGTATATTAGCTTTCTAAATAAGGCACTATAGACAAAGAAGTGGCATAGCGTGGCCCATATTCTTTACTTTGTCGTAAGGACTCTGTAGCGTCTATTCGGATACAAGTCTTAGTCCTTTTCAGAATCGGTATTTCGGAATAATTGGCTCTGTCTCTCGCTATTACTGTAAGTCTCTCATACCCCATAGGCGATGAATCTACTCAACTTGCACTCCGAGATAGTCTTGTCTACTGGTATGACAACAAATCAGTACGCACTTAATTTGCTCCCATGCAACGCGCTGAAGTGACTAATCTTTCAACCTTCTTTAGATGTAAGCAGCCTAACTTTCTCACAATTACGATCTGTCATCGTTGAAGAATTTAGGTCAATTTGGACAATGGGGAGGGAGTATACTATGTAATGTTTATTTATTATACCATGGTTCCTTCCCTAGAGACTGATATGAATAAGTGATTCCTGTGCACCTTACCGTGGACTGTATGTATCGCATTGTTCATCCTGTGTGATACTGATCTACAACTAAAAGCTGTGTAGACATCTTGATGATCCGAACTCTTGCACTTTGGCACAATAGTATGTGTACAGGTTTGTTTTGAAATCATTACTAACTCTCGCAGACAAGTATCTATCCGTCATTCTCAATATAACTATATTCTGTGAGACGATATCGAAATTTATCCTCACTTCTTTGGTGAATTCGATCTTAGCAGGTAAGGCTCTTTTTCTTAGATTATTATTTGTCCCAATGTCCTCAAATTGACTCGTTTTCAGCACAATCAATTGAGTTTGCCGATGGGACAACACGTTGCGTAATTAGCTCTAGCCAAGCACAGTATTCATTCGCAATTCTGATTATCGACTGGTATAAGCCGTTATTACATTTTTATACTTCCTGATAGACCTCAAACACCTCTCTATAGGCTTATTGACGTCATAATTGGCTTCATCCTCTTGATACTGGCACTTTACAAAGCTTCCGCGCATTGGAAAACGTCAGAGAAGGGATCCAGCCTTCTACATATATTGATAAAGGATCAGATTTATTATTATATCATGTAAGTATCTCACAAATTGCTATGCTTTATTTGTCTTACATCATAGTATGAATATAGGATCATATTTTGCAGTATAATGAATATCATATCAATACAGATCCAAACTAATGAGCTGTCCGCTAAAGGGATACTTTTTATGACTCTTGGAAATTCCAGCCTACTAAGTCTCATCGGAAACCGGATGTTCATCAATCTGAAGGAGGCAGGAGAACAGCAAGAAAATGGGGGGAAACTGTCTTTAGACGGTGCAGCATTTAACAGCAATTTGAGTTCAATCCGATTCAGTTCTCGTAGGAGTGCCGCACACACTGGTACTTTTATTTTCTTAATTAATGGCAGCTCGTATACTGAAAACAGACATTTCTCATTAGGCACTTCTCACTACACAGCACCAAGGAGCTTTTTTGATCTTGACGATGAGTTCTGAATCATGATACCCGTGGTATTCGGAGGTATAAAGACGGCTATAGTTAACAGACTGCAGGTTGTGATTGTATATTGTATAACTACAATGATAAATCAAAGGATGGTAGAATGATTTTCTCTTGTCCTATTCTTGTAACGTTTGGGCATTCGCCCCTCAAATTTCCTGGACACTCGAGTCTGATTTGCATCTTGCGTCAACGGATATAATTAAGTACAATCGCTTGAATTTACATAGGCCCACGGCTGTATCATAAGTTTGAGGCAGGTACTCGATCTCTGATGTGGTTTTTGAAGTATATGGGTTAAAGTTGATTTGAATGCAGCTACTTTCATGTCTTAAGTTTTTGACTCTATAAATATCCGTTTTACACTGAAAATCGAAGTCCAAAAGATCTGTACTATAAATACTATAGATCAACGTAACGCAGTATTGATTGGTGAGATAATTGAGAAGTACATCATGTAAATAACGCGTAAATAGCTACGCCATAACTGAAGGACATATTACAGACAACATCAGTATAGAAGAAATATGAATGTCCCTCTGGGATTAGAAGAGTAGAAAAACAAGAAAACGATGGATGGGTAGGTATGAATGAGAAATCGAGATTGTGGGATGGAGTAGTACAGGAATTAAGAATACAATGCATGAAATGAGGGAAGAAATGCCGATAAATGGTAAAGATAGACATAAAATCTCACGATAAGAAAGAAAACATGGAGAACCGTTTAAAGACAATTATAGCTTTGTAAAACTTGACTAATTGCTTCATCCCACTATCTTACAATGGCATTTAGTACGTTCATTCAGGCGCCATTTGCTTGCTTTTCTCCGACGTGGTTCAAAGCGGCGTCAGCCTTCTGTAAGTCGCGCTCACTCAAGCTCCTATATACACCTCCACCTGGGGTACTGGCTCCAGAAATGATAGAACTAGCTCGCGATCGAACTTTCATCACAAGAGGGCTGTGTAAAAATACCGAATATCGGATCAGAGGGGAATAGTACTATAAAAGTATGAGGTACGTACAAAGGATACCCTTCTTCCTCTTCTTCCTTTCCAGGCCAACCACGGTAATCACTGGTACTTAATCTCTGCATCTAGGAAATGAGGTGAGTACGGTGTCAATTCGTCGTTTCCTTAAGGCTATCACAGATACGTACCTCTTCCGTGAGAGTGCCCATGTCCCCTGGAGTCGCCATACCCGCTCGGAAACGAGGACTTCCAGGCATAGAGAATGGAGGCCGTTCAGGACCACCAAAGTCAAATTCGTCTTCTTCTTCCGCGAAGGAATCCGGATATGCCCGACGAAGCGCGAGTTGACGAGACTTAGAATATTCAATACCGAGGTTCTTCCAATCCAGTAATGGAGAAAGGCGCTCTACACGATTTCGTTGATTTATACGTTGACGGCGAGTTTTATTACAAAACGAAAGCATATAATCAGCGAGTTGGTTAACAGACTCTTCTATCGATCGCATCCGACGATCAACAATGTAAATCCCTTCGGCTTCAGGTTCCTCAATGAGGTCCTGCATGAAGGAACCAAAGCCCGATAAATTTGTCGTAATTGAAGGAACACCCATCTTTGCAATCGATCGCGATTAATCATGTGGTTTTAGATAATCATGGAAGAAGAAGAAGACATACAACAGTACATTCGGCCGGGGTATAACCCCATGGCTCGTAATAGCTCGGGAAGACACCAAGATGGCAGCCCCTAACGAATTCCTCATAGTCAAGACCTAAAATGGGATTATTTGAATTAAGGAAATCCGGGTGGAAGATTATTTTGACACGATCGTGATGTCCATTGAAAAGTTGAACACGGCGAATCTGACTCAGAATAGGATCCGCCCCATCGTCCGCCATATTGTGTGTAGTAATAGGCGGTAGTGAATGTCGTTTCAGCGCGAAGATTCGCCTTTTTAAGAGTACTTTATCCTGTTCCGAGAGCAATTTATCTAGAGAAGGAAATTCCGTGCCGGATTCACTAAGGTATTTGTTCAACTAGCTGTCACGGCAGAAAATCGATCTAGTACATACCCAGAATAACGTGCTGCATGCTCAAATATCCTCTCTCCTATGCGAGTTTGAATGTCCTGAACTGTATCACGTAGCTGTTTAATTACAGCCTGTCCCTTCAATGCCTCAACCGTGTACGATTGTGTGGCTGCGGGCATGATAATAAATGCAACGACTGTAACAGTTGAACCAGATTTTTGAAGCTTGTGATTGAGACGCGCGAGTGACTCAATAAACATATCAACTCCTTTATTTCGGTACTCATAACGTCCTGCCGTGAACATATACAAGGTATTTTCGATATCGAAGTCATAATGCCCATAGAAGTGCCCTCTGATGAATTCATTGATCTTGGCCTTGGACTGTGCATGAAGATTTTGGAACTCGTGCATCGCTTGGAACTTTACAACGTTAAGACCATTAGGTACGACACCATCTGGTTTGCGCTTTAAAAGATGCTCTGCTTCATAGGCCGTAATATGAGAGACCGTCGTAAAGACATCCGCACAGTGGGCAGCCGAACGTTCGATACAATATCGATGATAAATACCACGCTTGCCAGCCTCGTGATCAACATCGAAGTACTGGAGATTGTTGTAGAAATCTACACTTCCTGCACAGAGATAGCGACCAAGAAGCGTAGCATGTGTTGTGAATACTGTGGTAATATCGATATGTCGTTTTCTACATAATGGAATAGCTATCCCGGCTTGCCACTCATGAAAATGCGCAATAATAGCATGATTAAGCTCATGAGTAACGTACTGTGACACTAGGTTAAAATTGATACGACGCAAATAATCAATAAAACATACCTCTCCCAAGAACCATGCAACAAGATATCCAAATACAATTGTTTCGTTCGTTTCATGATCATTCGGGGGAGTAGGAATGCCAGCCAAATTCCAGAGATCACCCTTCCATTCATCTAAGTGGGTGTATGCGCTACCAGTGTCAAACAGGAGAACCCGAGGGGCTCCTTCAATCAGCCATCTCCCGTACAAGAATTTTACTCCCCGGTTCCTCATCGAATCCAAAGTACGACGCATTGCCTCATCTTCGGGCTCCTGCGCTTCGACCTCCATCGGAGCTGTCTTGTAGCTGAGGGGACCGATAAGGCAGTATCTGTCACCATATTCCGATACTGTCACGGGTACTTTTGTTTTTATGACCGTGTAGATACCACCCACTAGATAGAGGAAGGTTAGATCTCAACTATCAACTCTACAGAAGTCAGTAACTCGCCACTAACCTTTGTTAGCGACTTCCCATGCGCACTCAAAGAGAAGGGGGGTTTTGACGTCGCGCTTTTCAAGAGCTGAGTCAGACATTTGTGGATGGCACGACGACGGCGTCGAAGAGGGATGAGGGGGCGGGCGAGCGGGTTAGTTGAGGGGGAAAACGGTGGCGGTCAGCCTATATACTGACGCAAGAGGACATGACACGTGACTATGAAATTAACCATACTCCATCCGGAGCCTATTAGAGTAGAGCCGGGTTTCCATTCTGGGAAGTTCTGCATTGCTTTCTTGTACAAGACGCATGAGAACTAATTTGACAGTTCAAAAGCTTTGTCCTAAAATAACTCCAAAACAACTGAAAAAAGAGCAATCTCCACGGAAATGTATTAGTTTTAATATATCGAGGAGCATAAATTGTGGATATATTTGATTTTGTTTGGAGTGGCTTCTACATTTCTCTAGAAACCAGCTGATCAATTTCATCAGTAGGATATTTCCTGATCATCTCTCTACGTCACAAAATGAAATAATTATAGGATCTACAGTCACTGCCTTATTCTGTATTATTTCTATGCTTGCCACATACATTAAAAGATCAAGGGTTCGAATTTATAAGTGGCCCTCTGTTCGGCTACTCGGAATGCTTGATCTGAGCGATCTGAGCGTACTATCATGCTAGATACCTTATCAATTAATTGTAGGAACATTCAAAAAAAATTAAAATCTTGCACAATTTTTGCAGGCGAAGAAATTCTATTCTGAGATTCAAATTTAATCTGATGAAGAGGAATATGTGTGGCTGTGCAAGCAGGCTTTCTCTCGGATCCGGATGATACAGTTACTTCCGATATATATTGCCGTCGACTAGTGGCGAACAATTGTAATCCCCAAACGCATCTTTTTTTCTTCACACATACCACAAATCTGATGGTAGTACAGACTACAGGGCACGTGCGCTCGTATGTTGTCATTGATGAGAATAAATCCTTTCGTTCTCCCACCCACCACAAGTAGCTTTGCATTTAATTCTTTTCCAACAATGTTAACTATAGCATATTGACAGTTTCGCGAAGAAAAATCATGAGGACATTAGATATATAAAGATAAAATAAGATGCATAACATCGAGATCCGATTTCAGGTATATTAGGAGTATAGTGTGGCGATTCCCACAGAACTCTTTCATGGCTCACACTCAACTTATTAATTCGTTCATACCTCTCGCCCTTCTCCAATGGCAGAAATAAATGGCATAAATAATTAGAGGACTACATAGTAACGATAATTGGCGGACAAGGAGATCCCATATGATGTTTTATGACTTTCGACGGAACCTAACTATGCCTTAGACGTGGTTAGCATGATATATCAGAAATCACTTTTACTGACATTTGCCATCCTATACATTCAGTGTGCCACTTGTAGAAGTGGACTTCAACAGTGCTCAGTTTACATCTCTGTATCTGTCCAACGGTTTTCTCTCGCCGGGGCTATTCCTCTATACCCGATTCTCCTTTCATTCACATTCGAAAGACCGTTGACTAGAGTGGGTTTGTGTACAAAACTTTGAAGGACCTCAAACACCTTTCCTTGAGCTCTCTCTATAATATCATTGAGTGCATCAGCCTAACACCATATCTTGTGTCTATCCTTCCACACCTTCTTTTCTACTAATTAGATGTATCTTCTGGACCTTTTTCTGAATAAAGGTATGTTGATCACAAATGATACATGCGTTTTGACTCGGAAATGCCCATCATTCAAAACGGCTTGTTCCCACTCGGTTGGTCTCCGAGACTCAAAAGTATTGACACAAAGGGGGGGGGGTGAGGGTGAGGACTGTACCGAGTTTAAAAGGGTCAAAGTTCAACCTTCACCTGGACCTATATCCAGATTAAGACCCAGATTCGGATTTCTCATATACAGGATCCCGACTGGACATAACCCCTAATTATAGTTCATTAGCTAGGGACGTTTAAGTGGAGGGAGAAATTAAAGTCACAATAATGATTTTGAAAACCGTTTAATTATTGAAACTCCTTGAGTAATTGAAGTACCATGGTATGGAGAGGAGAAGATAACACGTACACACGTGCAGTCTACTTTATAAACTTCCCTCTCTTCTCGTATCCTCCCCCCCTAAAATCACCAATTCGACTACTAAATTACAGATTTAAAGGGTTTAACAAGGATTCAGAGGTAAAGAACGAAAGAATACGATACGATTTCACTTGCTACCAGGACAATAGGTCACGGGTCAAAGTAAACCCCAAGCCCAGTTCTGAGTCCATATGCAATCTCCTGGTGTTAAATTCGAAAAAAGGGACAAATAATACCTGAAGTAGTAGACTTGTATTGTTTATCGCTGTTTTATTACTCTCCAGATAGTGCTTCGTAAAGAATCGAGAAATTCATGACATCTGTTCGAGGGATAATACGGATTATTACCTTGACTTTTCACATGAATTTATATTACTTGACCATAATATCTCTCTCATATATACAGGAATATTCGTTTCATTATCAATTGTTACATCACATATTCATTTACAAAACATGATACTATTCTTATTCAACGTTCATTTATTTCAAAGCCTCAAAGGTAGAACATCGTGCCTTTCAGACTGTCGTGGATACCATTACCCCATAGACCTCTCACATGACGTTCAATCTGCTCTTCTGTCATATTAAATTCTCTACTATTCGGAGGGGGTGGGTATACTCCATGGAGCCATGCTCTCCCCCTCTCGCACGCCCGGTCAGCCCAATAGGCAGGAGGTGCATAACTCACACTCTTCGTTGCACGGGCCCATAGATAACTGATATCATTCACTCCTTGTTGGATATCATCAGCACTCAATTTATTTTCGTCATGGATCACTGAATAGTGAGTCGCGCGTACTGTACCCTGCAGCCCAGCGTGTGCCTGTAGGTAGAAATCGAAATCATATACAGATGTAACACCTGTATCGACAACCGTTCCAGCCCTTGTATTTGATGTCCTGTCTGCATCGGTTTCACGAGTTGGGAAGAAGCGAGTGTGGTGACGTTTCCCACAGATGACGACAGTTAGTTTAGGATTATATTGGCTAAAAGCACGGAAGGCAGCCTTGATATCTGGAAGCTCTTCCTTTAGGACAGTATCGAATTGACCTTCTGAAACTCCATCACGGAAAACGATGACACGTTCAGGAAGCTTCTTGTTTCTATTTCTATATTCTGTTAAACGTTCTTTCATCATATCTTTAACTTCGGTAATCATCTGATGAATCGACAATACATCAGTATCTTTAATAAAAAGATGAGAGGCAGAGTTAGATGAAACTTACTTCTTTACGATGTTCCTGAAGTCGCATGCTTGCAGGATATTGAATAAAACTTCCATCACAAGAAGCAACAACTGCAGCAATAGAAGGGAGGCCTTTTGGAGATCCAGGACCCGGATGAGTGACATCCATCCCAACAAGCATTGAGTCCTTCAACCATCGGAGATGATCAGTAGAGATTATGTGATTTATTCCTCCAAGCTTTGTATTAAGTTTCAATGCGATATTTGAGAAATATTGATCTTGGCCTCTCTCTCTCCTTACTTTCGAGTTCAACATGCATACAGTAGGTATTCCTAGTTTTGTATCACAGAGTTTCTTGAGACCAGGGTATATATGGGGATCTCGATTAGACATGAAGACTAGAACCATATCTGGTTTTCCTTGGAGTTTTACTAATGCGTTTTCAATTGCCTGGATAGCAGCCCCACGTATTGGATCGTTCTGTGCCTGTCTAGGTAACTGTACAACTATGGGTGGGGCGGGATTACCCATATTCATCCCACTTTTCCTACACTTATCAATCAAGCCGTCAACGACTTCTTTTATTTGTTCGTTGTTTCGGAAGTCATCACGACTTCCATCAGGAAGGACAAGAATAGCCAACCGAGCGGAAGATGAAGATCTTGTAAACTTCACATTAAGTATATTCCAAGACCCATTTTCAACACGGGGATTTCCTGCAGAATATGAGACCCGTGGAGGAGTGAGTACACGACCTGTTAGAACGGTCATATCTGTAGATATATCTATTCCGAACTTCTCCATAGGAGATGCTCGTCGACTTAGTCCAAGTAATGACAATCCTTGCCCTACGATAGCTTCGGCATTATCCTTTGGAGATCTACATGCGATTTTTATCATCTCAGCTGTTTCCAGTTCAGATAATGGTCCTTTATACGGTTGTCCCCGCTCTACCTCGAGCATTTCAGCGGGAACAAATATATCCTTCTTACTGTTTCCAATGTTAACGACTGGTAGATTTGGTTTCGTGAGTCGCTTGTTATACTCTAAAAGATGTTGAATTAATAATGAGTGATCTTATATTGAGTCAAAGTGAACGGAAGACAAACTTTTCAAGAAGTATTGTTCAATATTAACCTTTCCACCTAGTTCTTCGCAATCAAAGGTCTCCTCCCTTGCGTTATTTCGTGAAAATCCTTTAATAGAGAATTTCTTAGGATATCCCAAGTGTTTCGTTGTAACTCTAACACGTTTCAAAAATTGAGCACTAGATGGTCCGAGTCTCTCCATTATATCACTGAGACGTTCACTTGGAATATAGAATGCACTTGTACATATATTCACATTGATCATCAAGTTCCTAACTGTTGGTCGTACGCTCACAAAGAACCCTTTCCATGCCTCGATTCGTGAGCTTAGAGGAATAGGCTGACTTGGAGGATTAAAAGATTCTGGATGGAAGAAATACTTGTTTTGTCCTACAGGGATACCCTTACGACCCGCATATGTTGTTGCAATGAGGTTGAAGGCAGAGATAATTGGCTGAGTATCATACTGAGGGTTTCTTCCTTGCAAAAAGCTATTAGAATACCAATTAGTTTGATTGTAACAACTATTTCATTATTTGATTATGGCTTACTTGTCGAGATCAGCACTGTTCAATTGCCTAGGTTCATTGATAGTTATAGTATATTTCTTCCCATCTGGTTTTGGACCTTTCTCTCCAGCGTCATAGAATTCGATCTCCACCTTGAATGTAGGTGGAAGAGGACGGATAGCAATCAGACGTTGCATTTTATCGTGAGCTATCCCGTCGATATACGGCTTCACAGCTGAGTTCTGCTCGAATAACTCGAAGAGGCGTGTACGTAAACGCTTTTCTTTCTGAGTTACAGGTGGATCAACTTTTAGAGGGTGATCATATAGAATAATGTTCTTTGGATAATTCAAGGCAAAGAAATTCGCTCGGAGAGTTACACTTGTTCCACGCTGACCGATTCCAGGACGAATCACACGGTCGTTTGTACTCAGTTTCTTGAGTCCTGAGATCAGAGTGTCCATATCTTTGTCATTCAGACGCGAGTCGACTCTTGCAGGCCCGGGGTTGAACACAGCAATAGGGGCACCTCGTCCGCGCCCACGTCCCGCTGCGGGTGATGCACCACGACTAGATCCAGAGCCAGGAGAGGATCCTCTCCCACGGGATTGTCCACGACCACGACCACGACCATCGAAGTTAGACATTGTGATATATGCAGAAGTACAGAAGATATGGCAGTAGAGTTATACTATCAAGCAGAGGCGAGGATGTTGGGGGTTGAGGATAAACCAGACGTCTACTTCTTTCTTCTTTTATACACTTTTAAGTCTGCTCTGATTGAGGAAGGACTTTTATTTTCAAGTTCTTTCCGAGAAGGATGAATTGGTAAGAGACTCGGCGGAGGATTGAGTGGCTGCGGAGATATTTTGAAAGTATTATGGGTGACAAATAAAAAAATTCGTGCAGGAAGAGGGACTGAGCCCAATTGATAATTTTTCTTCATTCTGTCTATTTATTTTGAAGAAGACGAATGTGTTTGGAGGAAATGAATGATAATTACTCATCTCAAGGGGCGCTTATCTACTATTCACTCATGTTTGACGCTCTCGGGAATGTCCGCATACCTTCCTTTTTAATATGGTGTTAGAGAGAAAACCAAAGGTTATTAAAATTAGCACTTCGGCCTAGATAATAAGACAATACTAAGTGAATATAAAACGTAATTATATTGACTAGCCTCGTATAACGACTCTATTTTAATTATCTTGCTCCATTTTACCCAACGGAGTACAGATGTGAAATGTAAACTCGAAAGCATGGTAGTTTGTATCCTTGGGTCCCTTACTTACCCCTCTCTCTAGCTTTTAATTCCTTCTTTATATATCAAAGTTACCTAAATCAACGCTCATATGAGTGAGGTGCTATTTTTCCTTTTGATGATGATATTCTTAGCATAGACGCCTTGTAGGTATCGTACTCTGTAGAGTTCGACATTTCATATATATATATGGACCTCTCGTTTTTATTAATAAACAATATAGTGTCGGGTGAGCCTATTTCTCGGTTCAGAAGGACCGATGAAGTTTATTTTCTTATACTTCTTGTTTCCAATCTTCTAGGACTTTTAGTTAATAAAAAAACTTGAATATAAAGTTCAGAATTCAATGATTGAACGAACCACTAACATTCCTACTCTCTACCCCCTTAAGGATCTAAGCCCATCCATTTTCTTCTAATTGTATAAAGTACAGGGTGCATTGAGAGAGCAGCAAAATGTCCTCTGAGGTAAGAATGGTGTCTTTGAATACAACTTCTCATCTCGAGTTCTTGTACCACCGTACAGATATCGTTTGTACTCTAATGCATTCGTACACAAAGATTATTAATATCAAGTAAAGCTCCTCATGGTCCCTCCTTGCTCAACTTATAGATAGATAAATCATTCAAAGAGCTCAAAGTTCAATTCATACAATACTTTTAGCGACTTTCAACTTATGGACTTTCTTTTCATACAAGCTTCCCAATATGCCGATGGAAATGGACAGGAGCCCAAAGAGAGATAAGCCATTAAATCTGAATAATAGCATGTAAGTGTTATCTACCTGCTTGCATCAAATATAAATACGGATACAGGAGATACCGATCTCAGTCTTAATTCTCCTCATTTCGAAACACAAAACCTTATTTTTATCTGTGCTAAGTTACCCTTTCTTCTGGACGAAGGAGTTGCATTTCGCAGAGTTGCATTTTGCATTTAGCATCCCATCTTTGGTTCTACATTGAATTCCATTACAATGGAAAGTAAAGTACATAAAAACTACAGTAGTATACGTACTCAACAAAAACAGAATAACCCAAATAGGGCGTTCTTGTATATAAAGAAAACGAAGGTGAGTGAGGAGATTTCACCAGTTAGGTTTTACATCTTGTTATAACTATGTATCACTGGGGACAGCCAAGCGTATAAACTCGCCCTATTGATATTTAACACATACATTTCGAGCTATTCTACCACAAAGTGCTGCTTGCTGCTATCCTTTCTTCTTTAGGATTTTGAGAATGAGTACACAATCGAGCTGTATTAGAGATGTCAAAAACGTCCAAACACGTTTCCCGATATCTCTTGGTGAGTTCCACAAGAGTTCCTCACTCGAAACCTCCGTTTCAAATATAATCCCAGATCTCTTATCTCTATCTTACTGCCATTTATCCCCCC
This sequence comes from Pyrrhoderma noxium, assembly GCA_002287475.2. NCBI lineage: Eukaryota > Fungi > Basidiomycota > Agaricomycetes > Hymenochaetales > Hymenochaetaceae > Pyrrhoderma > Pyrrhoderma noxium. The sequence goes on from CM008261.1 coordinate 1,207,840, forward strand.
TCCCCCCTTCTTTGTATACGTCTTCACTTCCCTCATCGAGCGCAGCTCCAGAATCTCAACTTTAAAATTATCTTCAACCTGCAAAAGTCCCATAATACAGTAGAGAAAAGTGAAGTCGTGAGGCTGTGAGTTATTCATCGACTAGGTTGAATCTTAGAATCTAATGAGAAAAACGTTTCGGTCTGTCTTTCTGTGTCTCTCTCGGAGAATCTAGTAAAACTAAACCCCCACCTTTCCCCCAGATACCAAACCTATATCTACCTCAACCTCTTAAGAAAGTCACTTTGAATCCCCCTCCTCTACACGTATTTATAATTTAATTATAATTTAATTTTACATTACATTATATTATATTGCCCATATCCCGAAAACTGAATTAGCACCTGAATTCATTCAGAGCAACGATATAAAATAAAATTCAAAGATAGAAAGAAAGAAGACGCTCATACATATCCACAAGTACATAAATATATGTACGGAACATTTAACAATCCACAATCCTACGCTTGAACATTTATTTACTATCTAACACTTAACAAGTATTACTATTATTATCATTAATATCCTTCAATTGGATCCAGTTCAATCCAATCCAAAAAGGGATAGTAATTACGTAATAATAAAAGTTACGTGCGGGCTACAATTGAAGTAGTGTAGAATATCTTTGTACAGACGCGTCTCATAATTACTCGCTTTTTCGGTAAATTTACTCAATTACCGGAAGAGTGAGTTCCTAATAAAAGAGCTCTACACTAGTTTTTTAAAGAAAAATATGCTATAAAAATCAATAGGATAGTAGATGGATATCTAAAGAATATGCAAAAGAAGTTTGAAATATTAGTGAAAAGAATTGGGCGTATAAATAAAGAACTAGTGAGAGAACTTGCTATTTAAGTAAGCATATAGACCTCTTTAGTATTTAAATTATTTTATTTTTTTCACAAATTAAATCTAATCTAAAAATTGGTATTTTAAGAATAAGTAAGTATATGTACCAACTGTGATAGCTTATATAGAGTAAAAATTCGTTGGTCTAAGTATATTTAAAACATAAGCTCGGATTGTGTGTTTTTTGCAGTTAGCCAAAAAAGGCTATTTTTATAAGGTCTCAAAACTCTGTTGATTTTTAATATAAAATTAAAATATTTTAATGTAAAATCTTTATATTATTGAAGAATATTTGATTAAATATTAAAGTATGAATTTTTATGACTTGTTAATACTAAGTTTTACCAAGAAAAAGGCTAAATTCAGAGACCTTATAAAAATAGCCTTTTTTGGCTAACTGCAAAAAACACACAATCCGAGCTTATGTTTTAAATATACTTAGACCAACGAATTTTTACTCTATATAAGCTATCACAGTTGGTACATATACTTACTTATTCTTAAAATACCAATTTTTAGATTAGATTTAATTTGTGAAAAAAATAAAATAATTTAAATACTAAAGAGGTCTATATGCTTACTTAAATAGCAAGTTCTCTCACTAGTTCTTTATTTATACGCCCAATTCTTTTCACTAATATTTCAAACTTCTTTTGCATATTCTTTAGATATCCATCTACTATCCTATTGATTTTTATAGCATATTTTTCTTTAAAAAACTAGTGTAGAGCTCTTTTATTAGGAACTCACTCTTCCGGTAATTGAGTAAATTTACCGAAAAAGCGAGTAATTATGAGACGCGTCTATATATGTGGTATGTAGTAAAATTCATCGACCAAAAAAAACAAATACATTTCCATACAATGAAAAACAGAACACGAAAAAAAAGTGAACCACTGCCACTACCGCCTCTACCTACCACTACTACTATAAACAAACCACAACACGCGCAACTTTTCTTTCTTCTCGGAACCTAGGACTCCCGTCATCCGCTGTCCTACTATCCCATTATCCATTATCTCGTTATCCAATTATCTCACTATCACACCTACTATTCACATCCGTGCATATGTAGTGTACATATACGTAAATAAGTAGACCACAAGTCCCACACACGAACACGCAAACATAAAGAAAATTGTATAAGCATTTATGCAAGTGTGTATATAAGTAAACAGACAAACAGACAAGCAGACAAGTAGACAAGTCAGTAGATAAGCAAGTAAGCAAGTAAGAAGGTACGTAACTACATGGACGGATGAAAGGAGGGAGGGAGAATGGAGTGAAGAAGCAAGGAAGTAAGGGAGTAAGGATAAACAAAGACGGTCGATATGAGTACACAGCGGAAAGCGGGCGAAAGATACGAAAAGGGGTAGCGTAAGAAAAAAAAGCAGAGACGATTAGAATCAATACACGAAAGGCGTTTACGTCGGGGGAACCAAAAAGGATAGGTCGGGCTGGACGGAAGGAAGAGGGGAATCTGAAAAAAAGAGTCAAAACAGAAAACAGAAAAAGGCAAAAGACAAAAAAAAAAGCATGGGGGTAAAACGAACTATGAGTTTAAGAGTGGGACTAAGAGTAGGAGTGAGACTAAGAGTGAAAAAAAAATCAAAAAATTGGGAACAAAAAAATGGTATGGCTTGAAAAAAGAAAAAGAAAACGGTGTAGCCAAAAAAAAGATAAAAAAAGAAAAACAAAAAAAGCTATGATGAATGGGTGCCACCCCACAACCGCAACCGAAAACGCTAAAACGAAACAAGATATAGATAAATCCGTTTAATACACGTACACGCACAAAAGCGTAAAAAAAGGGATAGAGAAAGATAAAAAAAAAAGCCAAAAATCGGGTGGAATCAAAATCAGGACTGGAATCAAGCTGCTAGAGACGAAAAAACGGGAAAATATCGAAAAAAAAAAGAAAACGGAAAACGGAAAACACATCAAATATAACAAGATCAGCTAAAGGCTATTATATAGCCTATACGTACGTTACAAAAAGCAAACAGTCACCTCGCCCCCTCTCGCCCCCTCTCGGAAAGATAAGTAGATAATTGACGAGGTACGAAAGCTGATATCGAGAAAGAAGAAAGAAGACAAAAAGGGCGCGTGTGTGTGCGGAGGTGGGGAGGATCGGAGACAGGATATAAAAGACCTGGTAACACTCGAAGGAAAAAATCAAAAAATCAAAAATCAGAAAAATCAGACACGCACAAAGAATAAAGATCAATGGCAAAAAGAAAAGATGTGTTTGCATAGACATTGAAAATGAGAGAGAGGAAAAATTTGGCAGTATGGTGGGCGGTGGGTGATATGGAGGAAATTTTAGGACAATATAGAGGACGTTTTGGGCGGTATGGTAGCCAGTAAAGTAAAGGGGTAGGAACGAGGGAGTACGGGGCAGGTATGGTGGGGCAGAATGAGACGATTGAAAATAAGGCAGTTTACATGTGCAATATAGAAGAAAACTGCTTCTCGATAAAAAAAAAATGAGACTGAGGAAAAACCTAGAAACGAATCAAAAAGGTGACTCGAAAAAAAATAAAATCGAAAAACAAAATCGAAAAACAAAAAGGAACAACCTAACCTAGCCTAGCCGAACATAACATAATATATATAACAGATATTCAGATATCGCGATATCACTCCGAAAAAAATAAAGGAGGTCAGAAGTCGGAAGTTAAAGGCCAGAAATTCGTAAATCAACTAATCGACTAATCGTTAGCGATTAATGATTGACGACGGACGATTAACGGTTGATGATTGATTTAATAAATGGAGATTGGGTTATCTGTGTCTTCTATCGTTTCGATCTATGTTATTACATCTCTATGAACTAAATATATGTATGTCCCTGTTCCTTCTCTAGTCAATAGTAGCTTGGGTGGTCCCCCCGGAGTAATTCCTTTTCGTCCTATATAGTGCTACGAACAGCCGACTCCTCTCAACGTCCTACTAGGAGTCTATCTGCGATGCATCGGCCGTCCGACACCCCCTACTGATAGAAGCTTAGGGTTGTATAAGTGATTCAAGAACTTGTCTTGTACGCTTGGACTATTAGTGAGGTATGGGCTAATTATCTCTGCATGATTTTGGAGATATAATGAAAAGGCTTCTGATTTCCATCTTCCTTGTTGTTTAATTACTTCAAAAGGAACACCTCTTAACAGGTACTCCAGTGTTCCTCCGATACGAAGACTATGGCCAAAGGAGAATCGAACTCCTGCTTTTCTTGCTGCTTTTTTGATAGTCACTAGAAAAGCAGTCCGGGTTAGAGGTCATGTTTTCTCTTGGATTGAATATGAGAAGAGGTGCTCGTTTGGTTTTGGATTATTAATTAGGAAATGGTTTGTTAACGCTTTTTCTGGATCACATTAAAGTTCTTGTTTCTTCCAGAACACGTATTCTCTGTAAGGGTTAGTCTTGGTTTTTGGTATAAAAAAGGTGACTGTGGGTTTGCCTTGGATATCCCGTATAATTGTAACCCTTTCACAAGAGACATGTTTACTTGGGTTGTACTCTTTAATATTCATTACTGTGAATTCACCCAAGTGAGCACATACAAAGAAGGTTGATATCAAGCATGTGAAAGTAGAAGCTTGAAGTAGGTCCGCCAAGTTTAAGTTTTGTATTATTGAGTTAATGTCTTTGACTAGGATAGGCATTCTTTTTGGCTTTGGTATAGGTTGCATTAATCGTGCCCCCCTTAATAAAGAGTTAACCTTGACTTTATTTGTAGACTATGGTACAAAGTGTAATATATGCCACATTTGAACAGCACACAAGTAATTGTTAATTGTAGACACTGAGTATTGTCTAGCAAGTGATGCTAAAAAGGCTGATATTAGTTCTGCACTAGCTGGGGCTTTAGCCTTCCAAGCAATTTTGTGTTGATCACAAAAAACATAGTAGTACATTAGACCAGTCCTGTAAGTTGTTTTTGTTGATTCTTATATACTATGCCATATAATGTGCTTCTTTCTATAGTTGAGGCTTGTGATAGAGGGAATCTATAAGAGTAAATGTTCTTTATTCAGGCATTCTGGATGATGAGTGTGCTTATAGTATCGCAAGTTTTGTATGCTATACATAGTGCAGTGTTTCTAAGAAGTGAAATGTTTTCAAAGATGAGGTAGGGATAGAAGTGAAGGATAAGAGTTTAAAAGGTAAAGGTTTTTGGTTTCGCAATGCAGAAGGTTCACACTGATATACAAATGCAGAAAGAGAAGAGGGTAATTTTAAGTATGGTAAAGGTGTTCTAGCCGCAGGCATTCCACGTGATGGCTTGTCAGCTGGATTCCGTTGGCTTGGAATATACAATAATTGTATTTGCCAGTGGTTAATTTGGCATAAAGTGAAAATTTCTTTAAGAACTTCATTAACTAACACATTATGACTACGTCCAACATGAAAGCAATGGGTCACCACTTGATTGTCACAGTGTATAGCAAATCTTGCATAGATTGGAAGATAGTTCTGTAAAAATAATAAAAGAATAAAAACAGCAATTGATTCAGCCCATGCGATGTCATGTTTTGAAGGGCAAAAACAGTTATGATATGCAAACAAAGCCCATTGTTTGTCATATACAACACCTAGACCAAAAGCGGATGAGGCATCTGAAAATACAGATATTAGAGTATAATAGTTGAAAGTGGGAATAGAAGCCAGTACCTATGGTTTTGTGAGAATACTGACCCACCATGCAAGGTCAGGTGTTAAACATTTGGGTGCACGCCGACGAATGTGTGGGTTGTGAGTAAAATTTGACAGGAATTTTTTGAACTGGGCCAAATAGGCTCGTGCATATAGCAAAATAAGAGAAATATGTAGGAGCTTCCCATACAGACTTTGAACCTTAGTTTGGGAATGCTGTGCATTAGTTTGCCATGCCCAGATAGCTTGTAGGTATTTGTGTTGCTTTGACTGTGTGAGCTGTATAGTTCGAGCCTCTAAATCCCATAAAAACCCTAAATATGTGATGGTAGTGCTAAAATATGTACTTTTGGCTGTGTTCCATAGAATGCCTAAGTCAGCACTAAGTGTATCAAGATAAGACTCAGAGTATGCAAATGGTGAAGAGTGAGGAAAAGCTTGCAAAGGGAAAGTGTGACAATCATCAAACTCGCTAAAAGTGCCATCAGGAAGAATCAGTCCAGAGTAAAAAAGCCTTGAATTTAGTTGTTGCAGGGATAGTAAAGAACACTGAGTAGCCCAATATGTGTTATAAGCAGAAATATGAGAGGCTGGTAGGCAGAAAATAAGAAAATCATCCACCCATTTTGTGATAGGTCCCAGACCTGAGACACGAAATAAGTCACAAATACAATCTGCAACTTGGCCCCAAACACCGCCCGCGCTGGTAAGCCTAAAGCAGTTAGCAGTATTAATATAAAATTGATCCTTAAATTCCCCATGCAACACCATACCAGGCCATTAATTTGGATGAAGAGAGATAGTCCGATAAGCATCTTGTATATCTCGTGTTAAAGCTTCAGACCTAGGAGAAAGAGAATTAATGAGAAGAACAACTGTAGTAAAAATCCCATAAAAAGTTGGGAATTGATTCGCATTAATAGAAGAGTTAATACTAGCAATACTATTTTGGGGGCAAGGTGGGAAGGAAAGGTTTTGAATAAGCCAATAAGTGTTTGGTTCATGTTTAGGAATTAAAGATAAAGGAGAGGTCTAAAAATTTCTGATAAGAGATTCAACTTGTAGTTGAGTAAAAGGATCAAAAATACGTTGGGCATGAAGTTCTTCTCAAAGAATAGCTTGGAAATGAGAGGCAAACTGACAAGTGGATGATGAGTTAGGAGGAATGAAAGTTTTTATAATACAACAAATCCTTAGTTGAAAGCCAAAGCGAAAGGAAGTTAATAAATATGCATGCTTTTAAAGAGAGAGGTGTCGCTGAAGTAAAGCATGCCAATGTTCTAGAGCATATGGATGTTGAGTGTTAAGCATGCGTAATTTTAGAGCATGCAGTGGCACCATGGGTGCTAGCACCACATCCTGAGCAGAGGTGCAAAAGATTGTGGGTTTCAGGGCAATGCTCAAATTGGAACCGGACACAGAGATTATAGTTGTCTCGAGTACGGAGTTTGTAGCTTGGCGGCTCTCATTTAGAGAAAGTAGGGAGGTGGGTGCCTCGGAGGACAATTTCATTGCAGGTCTTGTAATCATGCGGATCCTGTCCAAGGCAAACAATGCAGATGAGGTCAGTTTTGGGGCGTTGAAATTTATCTTAGGGGCAGTTTTCATTAGTGCAGTTATCCAGGCTACAGTTTTGAAAGGAGGAAGAAACTGTGCTAGATTGAGGAGGGAAGGTAGTATTGGTACTAGGGTTAAACTAAAGAATATAATATAAGTAATTGTTTTTAGAAGGTTGGCAATAAAGTGTAAATAGTATTAAAGTGTGAATAGAATAAAAAGTTTTTAAACTTGAGTAAAAGTAAGATAGTAAATGTAGTTAAGCGAGTTAGAATAATAATAGATATAGTGATGAGAAAAGCAAAAGTAGATTATTGCTAAACAACAATGTACAAGTAAAATATGGTATATGAGCAAGATTATAGAAAAAACAGACGATCAAGAGTAGCACCGTTGTAAAAGCAAATGCAAATGCAAAAGTAAAAGCCAAAGGATAAACAAAGATAAAGAATAGTAAAAGAAATGCAAAAGTAAAAGCAAAAGCAAAAGCAAAATTAAATGCAAAAGCAAACATAAAAGCAAAAATAGAGGCAAAAGCAAACGTAAAAGTACAGTTAAGTAAATAATATTCACCTTAGCCCGAAGATTGTTAGTGACATCAGTGATTTGTTGGTTAAAACGAAATTTGCGTTCTTATTCCAGGAAACAAGTTTGAAGTAGTGACTGTCGAAACCCATCAATATGACTAGCATTCAAGATAAGTTTAGGGGCACGATGAGTTTCTTGCAAAGCACAATGCCATTGATGTTGTAGGTCTTGTAAAACATATAACATTGTGTACTTATTGTTAATCGGTGGCAAGAGAGTTTCAGCATGGCTAAAAAATTTTTAAAAAAATTTCTTATACATTTGTACTACTGCTCACCCCCATTTAGCCACTTTAATGGCCCGCAGAAATCTAGGTGCAGCCTGCCAGATTTGGTCAATTGATAAGTCACAGTCTTCTGGCCAAGCTTTCGCCGAAGGATCTTGAGATACTGCCACTAGTTGATTTCGTCCTTTAAAAACAACAACTTCAATAGTATTGTCCATATCTGGAGCAAGATATAGAGTTTTTACTCATGACAAACCCACATCTGTGAATATATACAACTTTACATACTTATGCTTATGTAAGTTAAGCATAACATGTGAGGAAACAAAGTTATCGGCTTTGTCTAGATTAAGAAGCTTCCCTCCAAGTTTAATAGACTTGGTCTTCTTTTTCTTTTTTTTTGAAATAGATACTGTCGATACTCCAAAGGATGATGTCATTGAGCTATTTGTTAAAGAAGTCTCTAAGGTGTCACTAGAGGAATCATCTGCACTAGAACTGTCTTTTTGTTTTCTTTTCTTATTGTTAATGTGCTTGTTGTTGTTCGTGGTATCCCTGGGATTATTTTGTTCATTCATAAGATCAAGAAGACTAGGTAATGGCTGTAGGTAGCCGATTTCAGGCGATTGGCGTGAAATAGTTTGTGGTTGTGTCGAAGATTCAGTTTGAGTTCTTTCACTATGTGGATGACCATCAGATTCTGGTGATATGTGTCCTTCTTCTGCCACTGCTTGTGGATTGGCATCGAGAGTATGTAATGCATTCCAAGCTTGAACGCATTGTTAATGTTCTATTTCCCAACATTCTTGAAGTACTTGAATGACTTGTTCATTGTTAATATTTTCTGCATTACGTAGTCTAAAGCGAGTGTGATTGTAACCTTGTCCTGTGAAATTAGGCATTTGATCTAGATTAGGGTCAGTAAGAGAGCGACGAGGACAAGGCATTGCAAAGCTGAGATATGAAAGGTCTTTTTATGGACTGAAAATTTTTGAGATTGGTAAGAATGTATCCTGGGTGGCAAAAAGTGAGACGTTCGGATTGAACCCTGTCTCACTTTGGGGAGGGGCAACACGCGTCATAAAAGTGTCCCTTGTTTTTTTTTGAAATTACGTAATTTACAAATAGTAGCAAATAAAAATTTTGAGAGCAAAAAAACAAAAAAAGTACCTATGAACGAGAATGAGAAACGCTCATTCAATTTTTATTTAAAAATCATGAAAATATTTGAGGATAGATATAAGAAGCAAACCTAAGTTTTTGTAAAGCCGAATTTCTTTTTTTTAAGTTTAAAGTGAGCTATAAGAAAAACAAAAATTGAAACTTGAATAAGTAAATAAATAATTAAGTTATAAAAAATCCATCTAACAAGATTATAGTAATAGTCAATAAAAAAATCATCCACTAGTTATTTTTATGTCGTATATTGATCTTGAATTTATTTTCTAAGTGTAATTTTTAGTGTAAAACTACGTTTTGTCACAAAAATCCGTGACAAAACAAGTGAATTTGTCACATTTAATGTTTTGATATTTATGACCAATAAACACGCAACTTGAATTATTTTGATCATAAAGCTTTGTTTATATCTAAGAGTCTATAAAATGTGAATAGTTTTTATGTTGTACAAGACTGCTACAAAGTAAAGAACCAATAATTTATAAAATTATCTCAGATATAAGAAAAAACAAGTCGAAAATCAAAGGCATTAAGATCTCCCTTTCCTTAAGCCCTTTGTCAACGATGGTGTATTCGGGCAAGACTTATTCGCTTTCCTTTTAGTACTTGTAAAAGTAGATATATCTGCATCATCCGCTACACGTTTCTTCCCCCGCCCTTGACCTTGACTTCTTCTTGCTCTTGGTTAGCCTCCTTCTCAATAAGACTCAATAGCATTGTGTAACGGCGCTGCAATTCTTGGGGAGTCATGCTTTTGAAAAACTAGTCAAAGTGGAAGATGTGGGGCTCTGTGATATTATGCTTGATACATTCATAGACATCGACTGTCTTCAGACCATAGTGGTGTAACCGACAGAGCAAATATCTGTCTTCTTCCTTGCTGTAGATTTTACCTTTTGCCGTGGGGTAGTTCAACTCAAATTCTTGCATAGGATACTTTATAGCCTGGATTTTCTTCGGTAACATCCTCTATAATGCATCTTGTTTGTTACGCTTTGCCTCTCCTTTCATGATACACTGGGCAATCCTATCATATTCTACGTAATAAGAGTTAAATAAATTAATAGAATTATGAAACCCGAATATGATTAAGCTTACTTGAGAGTGTATCCCATTTCTCCCAGAAAACATGATAGTACTCAGAGACATCTACAGGTGTCTTGTCACTAATTTCACTAGCGAGCGGCTCGAAATCTTCCATCCTGAGTAATTACACAAGTTAGAATTGTAGTGGTGAGTAGTCATTCAACTGTCTTACCAGCCATGCATTTCCAAGGCATGAACGGATTGTTAGGAATCACGCCGACTCTAGTTCTTGAACCCTTGACTTATTAACAACTCTTTGTAGGCTACCTCTTCTTCAATGAGCGGAATAGCCTCATCAATCTTTTTCTGTTTAATCTCTCGCTTAGCTTCATACTCCTCCGATATAAGAATTTTTTCCTTTAGGTATGGCGAAATTGCCGTGCCCTTTCCAGAGAGTGCTAACTATGAGATTGTAGGACTCAGTCAGCGTGTCTACGAACTAGAGGACAAGCTTAATCAGATATGAGCTTGAACTGCAGCACAATTGATGCCAGCTGCTTTTATTCCTGTACATAATTGTATTTTCTTATTCATTAATATATTTTCTTTATATTTCTTACTTTGTTTCAATTTTTTCTTACTTTATTTCTTTTTTTTCTCTTTCTTTCAATATAAAATTTATATATATAAAAAAAACTGATTTGGGGCTTGTATTGCAGCATAATTGATGCCAACTGCCTTTATTCCTGTACACAACTATATTTTTTTTATTTATTAACTCATTTTCTTTATATTTCTTACTTTAAAATATTTTTCCTTGCTTTCTTTCAAAATAAAAGCTTTCTATATGCAAAATTTTGATAGGGGGCTCGTTGTTACAAACCTAGGCACATATGCGGGACCCCTATTCTTTTCTCCACATGACTCATTTCATTTCATCTTTTCCTTTTATATCTATTCAGACTCCCACACTTGTCTACCCCTGTTTCACAAACACATGCTTACTGATACACGAGGTAGCATTGTGTCATTATGACTCCACATGACTCACTCATAACAATCATGTGATAGTTGTATTGCTGCGCAGTAGTAGAGTATTTATGCAGGGCTTGTAGCTGACTTAGCCCCTCAGCTTGACCTCTTGTTTCTTAATCGAACTAAAGTTGTTCACAATAGTCTTGCTCAATTCTGATTGATACCTCAGGACAGAGGGCTTAAGCGCATCTGCTAGTGATAGCACAAGAGGATCTTGTTGCTAACATCCTGACTAAGACAGTGTTGAGTCTTACTCAGTGATCGACGACTTCTAAACTCGAACATCGAATTGCAAGACTTAGTGTTTTCCTTAACATTAGGTCAAGCTCTACATCTCGCTGACTTATCAAGTCTAAGCATAACAAAATTTCGAAATACATTAAGTTACCACCAGTAGGGACTAGGTGGGAGGAAGGGCTCTTTTGGCTTGACACTAGAGCACTATACTTCGATAGGGCAACCAACCGTTGGGAACCTATTCCTGAAAACGAAGGACGAGAATACTTTCATCGAGAGAACCCAGACTGGGAAAGAATATACGAAGAATTTGCTAGAGTACTTCCAGACAGGATAGTAAAAGCAAATAAAGCAGAAAAGAGACCAAGAAGCGACTCGAACCAAATAGAAACACCTGAACCAAAACGAACCAACCAAGGAAACAGTATGAGCGGAAATCCAGGAAGTGCACCACCCCCAGTTCCACCCCCAGTTCCACCCTTAGGCCCACCCCCAGGTCTACCTCCAGTCCCACCCCCTGGACCTCAACAGAACCCTCAGGTCTACGTAAAAGAGATAAGCATCAATAAGCCTCCTATCTTTACAGGAGCAACAAATAGGGCTAGAAAATGGCTAGCAGATGTACGAGCATACTTGATGCTCAACCAAGCAGTCTATAATAGTGATGAAAAAAGGATTCTATTTGCACTATCTTATATGCGATCCACAGACTACAACTCAGGGTTGTCTGAAGCAGAGAAATGGGCTGATCTATGGATGGAACAACACTGGAATAATCTTGGACTGTGGGCTGACTTTGAACAAGCATTCAAGGACAGATTTATCACCTCTGATGAAGCAGGAGAAGCAATTCGAGAGCTTAATAAGCTGAAAGTCAAAAACCAGAAGTACGACGAGTACATAAACACGTTCCAGATGCTGGCTAGACAGGCAAAAATTACTGAATATAATGCCTTGATGCCATACTTCTTACAAGGCTTACCCACAAAACTAGTCGAATCAGCGTACAATAGTACACAATTACCAGATACCATGGATAAATGGTACGACTACGTGCGAAAGATTGGAATACAATGGAACAATATGAATCAGCTACTCCAGGGAAGAGGAATAACTGTAAAGTCACCTACAGTAAAAGATCCTGATGCGATGGATGTAGACCGAGTTCAACTGTCGAAGAATCAGAGAACAGAGTACCTAAAGGAAGGGAAATGTTTTAATTGTGGAAGGAAGGGACATATCAGTCGAAACTGTAACACAGAAAGGAACTCGAATGGAACCTGGAGACCGAGAAACAGTAACAACTGGAACAATAACCAGAATAACCAGAATAACCAGGGATCGAGTAATCCAAGACCTAGTGGTTTCTTTAAACAAAGACAGGTCAGACAGACTGAAACAGAAGAACAGCCGGAGGCACCAGCACCACAAATGATGGAATATGGTCTATCAAGTAAAGCTTGTGCAGCGCATATAGCAACTCTCTTAGGAGGAATAACTGAAGAAGAACGAAACAGCATCTTCAGCGAACTTAATGAACAGGGTTTTTAATAGGGAGATGTAGTTCGATGTTACGATCTCCTGATGTACAAATTTCTCGTGTAATTGTCTGTGATCCAAATACAAGTGCTCTTACTATCCCCATAACAATAAACACGAAAGACGAAAGCATCGAAACCACAGCCCTCATAGATTGTGGAGCAGAAGGAACCTTTATTCATAAAGAACTAGTAAAACAACACCAACTGCCAACCTATGCGCTGAATAGACCTATCATAGCTCGGAATGTGGACAATACAATCAATAAGGAAGGTGTTATCACTAGATACACTAAGCTGAATCTAGGACTTAACACAACAGACGAACGGCTTTTAATAACAAACACAGGCAAATCTCCAATCATACTAGGACTACCATAGCTAAAACAAGTGAATCCTCAGATAGATTGGGCAAATGGAAGTATCGAATTACCAGAACATGTACTACGATCCTTGGCTATATCTAAAGTAACCTTTGCAACAACTCTGGCTCAAAATGTAAAAGACAACGAACCTCATACTATACCACCAGAGTACAGGGACTTTAGGGATGTATTTGATAAGGCACAAACAAACCAACTACCACCCTCTCGAAGCTATGATCATGCAATAGAGCTCAAATCAGACTTTGTACCAAAGAATTGCAAAGTGTATCCACTAACATTAAAAGAGGAGGAAGCACTGGATGTATTCTTACAGGAAAACTTGGAAAAAGGATTTATTCGACCATCGACATCGCCACAAGCCTCTCCATTCTTCTTTGTTGGAAAGAAAGATGGAACACTACGGCCTATACAGGATTACAGACTATTAAATGAAGCAACAATCAAGAATACTTACCCATTACCACTGGTTAGTGATCTACTAGACCAAATAAAAGGATATAAATTCTTTATAAAACTGGACTTACGAAACGGCTATAATAACATACGAATCAAGGATGGAGACCAATAGAAAGCAGCATTCAAAACAGCTAGAGGATTATATGAACCGATGGTCATGTACTTTGGACTTTGCAATTCACCAGCTACATTTCAAGCCTTTATGGATGATGTTTTTCATGAACAAAAACAGAAAGGAGGACTACTTATCTACATGGACGATTTGCTTATCATGGGCCAAACAATTATGGAACTGCAAGAACGAACAAAGGAGATCTTACAAGTTTGTCGAAACCACAGACTGTCAATAAAGATCGAGAAATGTGTGTTTCACAGGCAGGAGGTTGAATACCTAGGGCTTATAATCAAACCAAACCATATTGCAACAGACCCTACTAAACTTAAAGGAATACTCGAGTGGCCATTACCTAAGAAACCCAAAGATATACATCGATTTTTAGGATTCTGTGGATTCTATAGGAAATTTATACAAGGATACTCTCAGATTACACGACCATTGGAAAAGCTTAAACAAGTTAAAGCAATATGGGAGTGGAGTAAAGAAGCGCAACAAGCATTTGACACATTAAAAGAACGTTTCTCGAACCCATCAATGCTACTAGTACCCGATAAAACAAAGCCTTTTATACTAGAAACTGATGCATCGCTCGAAGCATGGGGAGCAGTATTAAGGCAATATGATCATAACGGAGAACTCAAAGCATGCTCTTATTTGTCAAAAGCCTTTAACCCAGCTGAAAGAAACTATCAAATATATGATCGAGAGTTATTAGCAATTGTACGAGCTCTCGAAACCTGGAGACACTACTTATTAGGCACCCCACATCCTGTTACAATATGGTGTGATCATCAAAACTTAACTTATTACAAGAACCCACAAAAGTTAACTCCTCGACAACAACGATGGCACCTCTTCCTATCACAGTTTAATATCCATATTATGCACGTTCCAGGAACAAAAATGATACAGTCTGATGCTCTATCACGATGGCCAGGATATAATCAGACAGAAGAGGAGGAAAGAATCACCATGCTACCAGAAAACGCCTTTGGCCATGACCCAGACCCTGACTATCTGATAGGAGATAACTATGGGTACTCGAATGATGAAGACATCATTCAAATCTCTGTAATAGATACTGAACTACAACAAAAGATTAAAAAGGGCCTAGAGGAAGATCAAATAGCGCAACAGGTCATTAAAGGGCTCACAGAGAAGGAGTTAACCCCACTAAAACAAGAGCTAGCAGGATGGAAATACAATGACGAACTACTATCATTTAAAAATCGAACATATATACCAGCAAATCTCGAACTCAAGCAAGAACTACTTAAACTTTACTATGACCTACCATCGCAAGGTCATCCAGGAATCTTTGGAACTACGGCAAATATACAAAGATATTTCTGGTGGCCAGGAATGCACGCTTTTGTCAAGAGTTATGTACAGGGATGCGCACTATGTCAACAAATGAAAGTCAACACACATCCATCAGCACCTCCTCTTGCACCTATTAAAGCCGATCCTCACGCATATCCATTTTCAACAGTTACCATGGACTTCATTACTGATTTACCAGAATCAAATGGATATAATGCACTATATGTAGTGGTGGACCACGACTTAACAAAGGCAATAGTTCTTATCCCATGCACAAAAACAATTGATGCAATTGGGACAGCAAGACTTTATCATGATAATGTATATCGAAGATTTGGACTCCCTAACAGAATAATATCTGATAGAGGACCACAGTTCTCATCACAAGTATTTCAAGAAATGAACAAACGATTAGGAGTCACATCGTCTATGTCAACAGCCTTTCATCCGCAGACAGATGGACAAACAGAGAGGACAAACCAGGAAATCGAAGCCTATTTATGAATCTATTGTTCTAATCACCCTGAAACCTGGACAGAACACTTACCATCAATAGAATTCTCTCATAATAACCGTATTCACTCAGCAACAAAACAGACACCCTTCTCATTGTTACTTGGATATCAACCACGAGTGATACCACATGTAATAGAAGATACCAATATTCTCTCCTTATCGGAACGATTGAAACAGCTAAATCAACAGAGAAGCGAAGCACTGGCAGCACATGAACTAGCTCATGCACTAATGGCACAAAGAATTCAATCAAAGTTCAAACCATTCAAAGAAGGAGATCTAGTCTGGCTCGAAGCAAAGAACATCAACTTAGGGGTATTACATCGGAAACTAAAGCCAAAATGAGAAGGACCATTTCCCATTACTAAGGTGATATCTCCATGGGCTTATAAATTACAGTTACCGGAACAATGGAAAATTTTCCCTGTTTTCCACGCTTGCCTTCTATCTCCATATAAAGCCACCGAAGCACATGGTCCCAGCTATTCAGAACCCCCACCTGATATCATAGAAGGGGAGGAAGAATATGAAATAGAAGCTATTGTAGGACACAGCCCAAAGAATGCCCGAAAACCCCGAAAATTCTTAGTAAAATGGTTGGGATATCCGTCATCAGAAAACATATGGTACAAACCAGAGGAGTTATCACATGCAAACGAGATTCTAGATGAATATAAAAGGACTCATAATTTGCTGTAAAACCCCAGCAAACAAGACAACTACTGCTAAAACAAACATGCCCACTATCCGCTATCTAGACACTATTACCCAAAGAGGCCGAAGAACCGAACGATCCTACCCACATTCTACCCCTTCTCAATCCCCAACCTCTACAGACTCCTTACTCCCAACCTTGGACCCAGGCGACCCCCCTTACTTTGACAGTAAAGCCACACTACAAATGAAATGACGACTAGCTGCTATCCTTTGTACCCCAGACCGACTCACTATTACTCGTAACCAGCAAAAAGAATTTTACCGAATCCTTCGAAGACCCACACATGCACCCCTTAACTACTGGCTAGATGACTTTGAAAGATCTCGAGACCAGGGTAGAATCATGCAAGATGTACTTGACGAACTCGAGCACCAGACAACCAAACTAAGAAAAGACATAGAGCATCACAAGAAAAGGGCAGCTAAAAGTATGCAAGCAGCCTTTACTCTAGGACGAGCCAGCCATGTCTTAGGGAAGTTTATTATGGATGATGCACTGTTCCCACCTGATCGAAAGGATGCAGTCTATGACGAAGGAGATCTATTGCCTGTATACATGCATGGAAAAGGAACTCGAGAGGACCCCTGTTACTTCGATGAGGAACTACCTAGTGAAGATGAAGTTAATGACGAAGAAATGGAGGTTAACAAAATAGACGAAGAAAACAAAGAAAACATACCTGACAACGAACCACCTAAGGTACGGTTCAGTGATGAAGTAGTCCAAGCCTCGCCTGCACAAGAAGAAGAAGAAGAGTACAGTTGGACTAGTGATAGTGATAAGCGTCGAGTAGCTATCATGAACCACATATGGAGCTGTGAAGGCGAGAACCACAAGATATTCGACTGCCCTCACTATACATGCGGTGAATGCGGTAAACAAGCCCCAGGGCATGGAATGGTCGAATGCGAAAAATACTTCTGCAAAATGTGCCAAGAACCAGCTCCAGGACACAATTGGTGGAGTTGCGGCGAGGAGGGCTCTGACAAACAAGGACCAGTTTCAGGAATTGCCTAAGAAAGGTATCGATCTATAAAGTTTAAACCCCACTCAATTGTTTCGTCTTTATTCTTTTGATTAAAGTTTTATTATTTATGCCCATGATTCCAGCAAGGGAAGCACTTGTACACTATAATTCATTGCTGTAAAGGAAAGCAATTCCTCACTAATCTGCTTTAAAGCTCTTAGTGTTTATAACCCTATTTATTTATCTATCGGGCATTTCTTTTTTTCTTCTTTTACTCCCTAACCACCTTCTTAACTATCGACTTCAAGCAATATGTGCTTGGATAATTTTATTTAATTTGCAGTTGAGGACAACTGCGCTTAAAGAGGGGGTAATGTTACAAACCTAGGCACATATGCGGGACCCCTATTCTTTTCTCCACATGACTCATTTCATTTCATCTTTTCCTTTTATATCTATTCGGACTCCCACACTTGTCTACCCCTGTTTCACAAACACATGCTTACTGATACATGAGGTAGCATTGTGTCATTATGACTCCACATGACTCACTCATAACAATCATGTGATAGTTGTATTGCTGCGCAGTAGTAGAGTATTTATGCAGGGCTTGTAGCTGACTTAGCCCCTCAGCTTGACCTCTTGTTTCTTAATCGAACTAAAGTTGTTCACAATAGTCTTGCTCAATTCTGATTGATACCTCAGGACAGAGGGCTTAAGCGCATCTGCTAGTGATAGCACAAGAGGATCTTGTTGCTAACATCCTGACTAAGACAGTGTTGAGTCTTACTCAGTGATCGACGACTTCTAAACTCGAACATCGAATTGCAAGACTTAGTGTTTTCCTTAACACTCGTATTGCAGCACAATTGATGCCAGCTGCTTTCAATTCATTTTATAATCGTATTTTCTCATTCATTAACTTAATATCTCTTACTTTGACTCTTATTTTTGTATCTTTGTTTGTAGATTAAATTGTTTTATATTTTTAAAAAGTATGTTCTGGGTGGGACATGGATGGTGGCTTTACTCGGATATATTAGGCAACTAGTTACATAATCACATAAAAAAATGAGGGACGCTTTTACGACGCGCGTTGCCCCTCCCCACTCACTTCTGCCACAGACCTTTATCTTCGGTCACGTGTGTCCGAAGATTCCCCATTGGGGATCGGGGATCAGCAACCAACAGCGGGTGGTAATAACAAAAAAACTCGTTGATAAAAGAAAAAACTGGTTGGGTGAAAAAAGGGCTCATAATTCCAAGAGGGGTCAAAAACTAGAGATCAAAAAAAGGCGACAGACGATAGAGGAGATAGACAATGGATAAACCGAAGACAGAGAAGATAGATGATAGAGAGAAAGATATAAAAGGTAGAAGATAAAGGAAAAAGTATGGAAATTGGAGGAATAGAAGACGGAGTATAACTCGAAGAATACAGGTAAGCTCTAACAGCATCAGCATCAGCAATCCACAATTCACAAAAAAACGCAAAAAAACGAAAACAGAAACAGAAAACAAGTACCTCGAAATTCAAAAAAAAAAGTGAACGATAAAATCACGATTCCACAACTCCCAACTCCCGACCTCAATTCCAATCCAGTTGCAGTCTCGTTCAAAATCCAACCATAAACACACACACGCACACAAACATAAACCTCCGTCTAACCATCCTCCTCAACCTTCCCAACCCCCATCGCCCCAATCCCACCGAGTCCCCCACCCCCGCCCCCACCTCCAATCCCGCCTCCGACCATCCCCATCCCAAGTCCAAACGCATGATGATGTGACGTATGCCCATGCCCATGTCCATGTCCATGTCCTACCATCCCCATATGCGTTTGATGTTGTGGTTGATGATGCTGTGGTTGATGATACCAAGAAGAACCCGAACTTATACCCAACACCGGACTCGTACTCGTACTCGTACTACCACCACCACTGCCACCAGAACTACTTAGACCACCACTACCACCACCAGAACCGCCACTATTCGCATTCGACGAACCAGGAGTAAGAGGCGGGAGCGGTGGTGTAGAAGTAACGGCACCAGTATTAGTAGTAGGACTACCCATCACAGCCGCATAATACGTCGCGTACTGCTGTTGCTGAGCCGTCTGATGATGGTGGTGCTGTTGTTGTTGATGATGGGTATGTATCGTAGGAGAAGTCGGCGAATGATGATGAGCGTGAGCATGATGTTGAGCCTGGTGGGTATGATGAGAAGCATGATGAGCATGAGTAGCAGCACTACCCGCCAGTCCCATCATCATCCCATTTCCATTCGTCATCCCACTCCCCATCCCATGGACGCCCACACCCACCCCAACACCAACACCAACTCCCATCCCTACACCACCACCATTCACACCATCCACCCCACCAACACCAGACGTATCCATCGGCCCGTATCCACCCGTTGCGGCGGGAGTATAATAACCCCCTACTCCCAGTCCACCAGTAGCAGCAGAAGTTGTAGTAGCAGTACCAGTAGGCGCACTACCACCATACCCATCTGTACCCATTCCAGCACCAGGACCACCCCCAACTACCCCCACCGAAGAAGAAGGTGTAGAATAAGCATCAGGAGGATATCCCACTAGACTCGTCGCTGTCCCTGCATTCACGCTCGGTCCCGAGGGTCCAGTAGGCGACACCGACACCTCCCCACCCATCCCTCCTATCCCCATCCCCCCTATTCCCATACCACTCCCTCCTATCCCCCCTATCCCCATCCCCGACCCAATACCCACACTCATCCCAGAAGTCCCACCACCCATAGTCATCCCCATAACCCCGTACTCCCTCTCTCTCTCCCGTTCCCGTTCTCGGTCCCGCTCTCGGTCCCGCGTACTCTCACGTTCCCTTTTCCTAGGTCTCTTTACCCCAGCCACAACTGCATTCGACCCCACCGCAGTAGAAGACGAGGGATGACTATACGGTTCATACCGCTTCTTCCTTGTCGACCCCGACATCCCACTACCACCACCACCTCCTAACCCACCACTAAACTCCAGCAATGCTCAGTTTACATCTCTGTATCTGTCCATCGGTTTTCTCTCACTGGAGCTATTCCTCTATACCCGATTCTCCTTTCATTCACATTCGAAAGACTGTTGACTAGAGTGGATTTGTGTACAAAACTTTGAAGGACCTCAAACACCTTTCCTTGAGCTCTCTCTATAATATCATTGAGTGCATCAGCCTAACACCATATCTTGTGTCTATCCTTCCACGCCTTCTTTTTTATTAATTAGATGTATCTTCTGGACCTTTTTCTGAATAAAGGCATGTTGATCACAAACGATACGTGCGTTTTGACTCGGAAATACCCATCATTCAAAACGGTTTGTTCCCACTCGGTTGGTCTCCGAGGCTCAAAAATATTGACACAAAGGGGGGGAGAGGGTGAGGACTGTACCGAGTTTAAAAGGGTCAAAGTTCAACCTAATATGGACCTATATCCAGATTCAGACCTAGATTCGGATTTCTCTTACACAGGATCCCGAGTCCGGATATAATCATCAATTATTGTTCGTTAGCTGGGGACGCTCAAGTGGAGGGGGAGATTAGAGTCAAAATTATGATTTTGAAACCCGTTTAAATATTGAGACCCCTTGGGTAATTGAAGTTTCATGGTAAGGAGAGGAGGGGATAACACATCCACGCCTACAGTCTACTTTATAGACTTCTCGTACCTCCCCCTATAATCACCGATTTGACTAGTAAACTGCAAACGGAAAGGGCTTAACGAAGATTCAGAGGTAAAGGAAGAAATAATACGATACAGTTTCACTTTCTACCAGGACAATAAGTCACAAATCATAGTCAACCCCAAGCCCAGATCCGAGTCCATGTGCAATATCCTAGTGTTAAACTTGAAAAGAGGGATAAATAATACCTGAAGTGGTAAACTCGCATTGTTTATCGCCGTTTTATTATTCTCCAGATAGTGCTTCGTAAAGAATTGAGAAATTCATGATATCTGTTCGAGGGATAATACGGATTATTGCCTTTACTCTTCACATGAATTCATATTACTGAAACATAGTATTTTTCTCGCATACACAGGAATATTCGTTTCATTATCAATTGTTACATCAAATATTTATTTACAAAACATGATACTATTATTCTTCAATGTTCATTTATTTCAAAGCCTCAAAGGTAGAACATCGTGCCTTTCAGACTGTCGTGGATACCATTACCCCATAGACCTCTCACATGACGTTCAATCTGCTCTTCTGTCATATTAAATTCTCTACTATTCGGAGGGGGTGGGTATACTCCATGGAGCCATGCTCTCCCCCTCTCACATGCCCGGGCAGCCCAATAGGCAGGAGGTGCATAACTCACACTCTTCGTTGCACGGGCCCATAGATAACTGATATCATTCACTCCTTGTTGGATATCATCCGCACTCAATTTGTTTTCGTCATGGATCACTGAATAGTGAGTCGCGCGTACTGTACCCTGCAGCCCAGCGTGTGCCTGTAGGTAGAAATCGAAATCATATACAGATGTAACACCTGTATCGACAACCGTTCCAGCCCTTGTATTTGATGTCCTGTCTGCATCGGTTTCACGAGTTGGGAAGAAGCGAGTGTGGTGACGTTTCCCACAGATGACGACAGTTAGTTTAGGATTATATTGGCTAAAAGCACGGAAGGCAGCCTTGATATCTGGAAGCTCTTCCTTTAGGACAGTATCGAATTGACCTTCTGAAACTCCATCACGGAAAACGATGACACGTTCAGGAAGCTTCTTGTTTCTATTTCTATATTCTGTTAAACGTTCTTTCATCATATCTTTAACTTCGGTAATCATCTGATGAATCGACAATACATCAGTATCTTTAATAAAAAGATGAGAGGCAGAGTTAGATGAAACTTACTTCTTTACGATGTTCCTGAAGTCGCATGCTTGCAGGATATTGAATAAAACTTCCATCACAAGAAGCAACAACTGCAGCAATAGAAGGGAGGCCTATTGGAGATCCAGGACCCGGATGAGTGACATCCATCCCAACAAGCATTGAGTCCTTCAACCATCGAAGATGATCAGTAGAGATTATGTGATTTATTCCTCCAAGCTTTGTATTAAGTTTCAATGCGATATTTGAGAAATATTGATCTTGGCCTCTCTCTCTCCTTACTTTCGAGTTCAACATGCATACAGTAGGTATTCCTAGTTTTGTATCACAGAGTTTCTTGAGACCAGGGTATATATGGGGATCTCGATTAGACATGAAGACTAGAACCATATCTGGTTTTCCTTGGAGTTTTACTAATGCGTTTTCAATTGCCTGGATAGCAGCCCCACGTATTGGATCGTTCTGTGCCTGTCTAGGTAACTGTACAACTATGGGTGGGGCGGGATTACCCATATTCATCCCACTTTTCCTACACTTATCAATCAAGCCGTCAACGACTTCTTTTATTTGTTCGTTGTTTCGGAAGTCATCACGACTTCCATCAGGAAGGACAAGAATAGCCAACCGAGCGGAAGATGAAGATCTTGTAAACTTCACATTAAGTATATTCCAAGACCCATTTTCAACACGGGGATTTCCTGCAGAATATGAGACCCGTGGAGGAGTGAGTACACGACCTGTTAGAACGGTCATATCTGTAGATATATCTATTCCGAACTTCTCCATAGGAGATGCTCGTCGACTTAGTCCAAGTAATGACAATCCTTGCCCTACGATAGCTTCGGCATTATCCTTTGGAGATCTACATGCGATTTTTATCATCTCAGCTGTTTCCAGTTCAGATAATGGTCCTTTATACGGTTGTCCCCGCTCTACCTCGAGCATTTCAGCGGGAACAAATATATCCTTCTTACTGTTTCCAATGTTAACGACTGGTAGATTTGGTTTCGTGAGTCGCTTGTTATACTCTAAAAGATGTTGAATTAATAATGAGTGATCTAATATTGAGTGGAAGTGAACAGAAGACATACTTTTCAAGAAGTATTGTTCAATATTAACCTTTCCACCGCATTCTTCGCAATCAAATGTCTCCTCCCTTGAGTTCTTTCGTGAAAATCCTTTAATAGAGAATTTCTTAGGATATCCCAAATGTTTCGTTGTAACTCTAACACGTTTCAAAAATTGAGCACTAGATGGTCCGAGTCTCTCCATTATATCACTGAGACGTTCACTTGGAATATAGAATGCACTTGTACATATATTCACATTGATCATCAAGTTCCTAACTGTTGGTCGTACGCTCACAAAGAACCCTTTCCATGCCTCGATTCGTGAGCTTAGAGGAATAGGCTGACTTGGAGGATTAAAAGATTCTGGATGGAAGAAATACTTGTTTTGTCCTACAGGGATACCCTTACGACCCGCATATGTTGTTGCAATGAGGTTGAAGACAGAGATAATTGGTTGAGTATTATATTGAGGGTTTCTTCCTTGCAAAAAGCTATAAAAATACCAATTAGTTTGATTGCAACAAATGTTTCATTATTAAACTATAACTTATTTATCGAGATCAACACTGTTCAATTGCCTAGGTTCATTGATAGTTATAGTATATTTCTTCCCATCTGGTTTTGGACCTTTCTCCCCCGCGTCATAGAATTCGATCTCCACCTTGAATGTAGGTGGAAGAGGACGGATAGCAATCAGACGTTGCATTTTATCGTGAGCTATCCCGTCGATATACGGCTTCACAGCTGAGTTCTGCTCGAATAACTCGAAGAGGCGTGTACGTAAACGCTTTTCTTTCTGAGTTACAGGTGGATCAACTTTTAGAGGGTGATCATATAGAATAATGTTCTTTGGATAATTCAAGGCAAAGAAATTCGCTCGGAGAGTTACACTTGTTCCACGTTGACCGATTCCAGGACGAATCACACGGTCGTTTGTACTCAGTTTCTTGAGTCCCGAGATTAGGGTGTCCATATCTTTGTCATTCAGACGCGAGTCGACTCTTGCAGGCCCGGGGTTGAACACAGCAATAGGGGCACCTCGTCCACGTCCACGTCCCGCTGCGGGTGATGCACCACGACTAAATCCAGAGCCAGGAGAAGATCCTCTTCCACGGGATTGTCCACGACCACGACCACGACCATCGAAGTTAGACATTATGGTATATGCAGAAGTACAGAAGATTCAGTAGTAGAATTATACTATCAAGCAGAGATGAGGATGTTGGGGGTTGAGGATAAACCAGACGTCTACTTCTTTCTTCTTTTATACACTTTTAAGTCTGCTCTGATTGAGGAAGGGCTTTTATTTTCATATTCTTTTCGAGAAGGATGAACTGGTAAGAGACTTGGCGGAGGATTGAGTGGCTGCGGAGATATTTTGAAAGTATTATGGGTGACAAATAAAAAAATTCGTGCAGGAAGAGGGACTGAGCCCAATTGATAATTTTTCTTCATTCTGTCTATTTATTTTGAAGAAGACGAATGTGTTTGGAGGAAATGAATGATAATTACTCATCTCAAGGGGCGCTTATTTACTATCCATTCATGTTTGACGCTCTCGGAAATGTCCGCATACCTTCCTTTTTAATATGGTGTTAGAGAGAAAACCAAAGGTTATTAAAATTAGCACTTCGGCCTAGATAATAAGACAATACTAAGCGAATATAAAACGTAATTATATTGGCTAGTCTCGTATAACGACTCTATTTTAATTATCTTGCTCCATATTGCCCAACGGAGTACAGATGTGAAATGTAAACTCGAAAGCGTGGTAGTTTGTATCCTTGGGTCCCTTACTTACCCCCCTCTCTAGCTTTTAATTCCTCCTTTATATATCAAAGCTACCTAAATCCATGCTCATATGAGTAAGGTACTATTTTTCCTTTTGATGACGACATTCTTAGCATAGACGCCTTGTGCGTATCGTACTCTGTAGAATTCGACATTTCATATATATATGGATCTCTCGTTTTTATCAATAAACAATATAATGTCGGGTGAGCCCACTCACTTTCAAAGGAAGGTCATTCGTCACCTATTTCTCGGTTCAGAAGGACCGATGAAGTTTATTTTCTTATACTTCTTGTTTCCGATCTTCTAGGACTTTTAGTTAATAAAAAAACTTGAATATAAAGTTCAGAATTCAGTGATTGAACGAACCACTAACATTCCTACTCTCTACTCTCTACCTCCTTAAGGATCTAAGCCCATCCATACTCTTCTAATTGTATAAAGTACAGGGTGCATTGAGAGAGCAGCAAAATGTCCTCTGAGGTAAGAATGGTGTCTTTGAATACAACTTCTCATCTCGAGTTCTTGTACCACCGTACAGATATCGTTTGTACTCTAATGCATTCGTACACAAAGATTATTAATATCAAGTAAAGCTCCTCATGGTCCCTCCTTGCTCAACTTATAGATAGATAAATCATTCAAAGAGCTCAAAGTTCAATCCATACAACACTTTCAACGACTTTCAACTTATGGACTTTCTTTTTCATACAAGCTTCCCGATATGCCGATGGAAATGGACAGGAGCCCAAAGAGAGATAAGCCATTAAAGCTGAATAATAGCATGTAAGTGTTATCTACCTGCTTGCATCAAATATAAATACAGATACAGGAGATACCGATCCCAATCTTAATTCTCCTCATTTCGAAACACAAAACCTTATTTTTGTCTGTGCTAAGTTACTCTTTCTTCCGGATAAAGGAGTTGCATTTTGCATTTAGCATCCCATCTTTGGTTCTACATTGAATCCCATCACAATGGAAAGAAAAGTACATAAAACTACAGTAGTATACGTACTCAACAAAAATAAAATAACCTAAATAGGGAGTTCTTGTATATAAAGAAAACAAAGATGAGTAAGGAGATTTCACTAGTTAGATTGTACATCTATGTATCACTGGGGACAGCCAAGCCTATAAACTCGCCCTATTGATATTTAACACATACATTTCGAGCTATTCTACCACAGAATTCTGCTTGCTGCTAGCCCTTCTTCTTTTGGATTTTGAGTATGAATACAATCGAGCTGCTTTAGAGATACCAGAAACGTCTAAACACCTTTCCCGATATCTCATGGTGAGTTCTACAAGCGTCCCTCACTCGAAATCTCCATTTCAAATATAATCCGTATCTCTTATCTCTATCTTGCCGTCATTTATTTCCCCCCCCCCCTCATCCTCTTCTTTGTATACGTCTTCACCTCCCTCATCGAGCGCAGCTCCAGAATCTCAACTCTTAAAATATCTTCATGTCAACGTCCCATAATACAGTAGAGAAAAGTGAAGTCGTGAGGTTGTGAGTTATTCATCGACTAGGATGAATCTTAAAATCTAATGAGAAAAAATTTTCAGCCTCTCTCCCTCTGTCTTTTTCGGAGAATTTAGTAAAACTAAACCCCCACCTTTCCCCCAGATACCAAACCTATATCTACTTCTACCTCTTGAGAAAGTCCCTTCGACTCCCCCTCCTTTATACGTAATTATAATTATAATTATAATTTAATTTTACATTACATTATATTATGTCACCCACATCCCGAAAACTGAATTAGCATCTGAATTCATTCAAAGCAACGATATAAAATAAAATTCAAAGAAAGAAAGAAGACGCTCATACATATCCACAAGTACATAAATATATGTACGGAACATTTAACAATCCACAATCCTACGCTTGAACATTTATTTACTATCTAACACTTAACAAGTATTACTATTATTCTCATTAATATCTTTCAATTGGACCCAGTTCAATCCAATCCAAAAAGGGATGTTAATTACGTAATAATACAACTTACGTGCGGGCTACAATTGAAGTGGTGTAGAATATCTTTGTATATGTGGTATGTAGTTAAATTCATCGACCAAAAAGACGAATACATTTCCATGCAATGCAAAACAGAACACGAAAAAAAGTGAACCAACACTACCGCCTCTACCGCCCCTACTACCGCCACTACTGTAAACAAACCACGACACGCGCAACTTTTCTTTCTTCTCGGAACCTAGGACCCCCGTCATCCGCTGTCCCACTATCCTACTATCCATTATTTCGTTATCCAATTATCTCACTTTCCCACCCACTTTTCCCACCCATGCATACGTAGTGTACACATACGTAAATAAGTAAACCACAAGTCCCACACACGAACACACAAACATAAAGAAATTTGTATAAGCATTTATGTAAGTGTGTATATAAGTAAACAGACAAACAGACAAGCAGACGAGTAGACAAGTCAGTAGATAAGCAAGTAAGTAAGAAAGTACGTAACTACATAGACGGATGGAGGAAGGGGGAGAATGAAGTGAAGGAATAAAGGAATAAAGGAGACGGGGTAAGGGGGTAAGGATGAAGAAAGACGGTCGATATGAGTACACAGCGGAAAGCGGACGAAAGATACGAAAAAAGGTAGTGTAAGAAAAAAAGCGGAGAGGATTAGAATCAATACACGGAAGACGTTTGCGTCGGGGGAACCAAAAGTGATAGGTCGGGGCGGACAGAAGAAAGAGAGGGAATCTGAAAAAAAGAGTAAAAACAGAAAACAGAAAAAGGCAAAAGACAAAAAAAAAGCATGGGGTAAAACGAACTATGAGTTTAAGAGTGGGACTAAGAGTAAGAGTGAGACTAAGAGTAAAAAAAAATCAAAAACTTAGGAACAAAAAATGGTATGGCTTAAAAAAAGAAAAAGAAAAACGGTGTAGCCAAAAAAAAGACAAAAAAAGAAAAACAAAAAAAGCTATGATGAATGGGTGCCACCCCACAACCGCAACCGAAAACGCTAAAACGAAACAAGATATAGATAAATCCGTTTAATACACGTACACGCACAAAAGCGTTAAAAAAAACAAAAAAAGGGCAGAGAAAGATAGAAAAAAGCGGAAACGAGGTGGAAAGACTAGAAAAAAAGACCAAAAATTGGGTAGAATCAAAATCAGGACTGGAATCAAGCTGCTAGAGACGAAAAAACGGGAAAATATCGAAAAAAAGAAAAGAAAAAACGGTAAAACGGAAAACAGGCAAACATCAAACAATAACAAGATCAGCTAAAGGCTATTTATTATATAGCCCGTACGTACGTTACAAAAAACAAACAGTCACCTCGCCCTCCTCTCGCCCCCTCTCGGAAAGATAAGTAGATAATTGACGAGGTACGAAAGCTGATATCGAGAAAGAAGAAAGAAGGTAAAAAAGGGCGCGCGTGTGTGTGGAGGTGGGGGGGGGGGACCGGAGACAGGATATAAAAGACCTGGTAACACTCGAAGAAAAAAGACAAAATCAAAAATCAGAAAAATCAGACACGCACAAAGAATAAAGATCAATGGCAAAAAGAAAAGATGTGTTTGCATAGACATTGAAAATGAGAGAGAGAGGAAAAATTAGGCAGTATGGTGGGCGGTGGGTGATATGGAGGAAGTTTTAGGACAATATAGGGGACGTTTTGGGCGGTATGGTAGCCAGTAAAGTAAGGGGGTAGGAACGAGGGAGTACGGGGCAGGTATGGTGGGGCAGAATGAGACGATTGAAAATAAGGCAGTTTACATGTGCAATATAGAAGAAAACTGCTTCTCGATAAAAAAAAATGAGACTGAGGAAAAACCTAGAAACGAATCAAAAAAGTGACTCGAAAAAAAAACGGAGAAACAAAATCGAAAAACAAAAAGGAACAACCTAACCTAGCCTAGCCGAACATAACATAATATATATAACAGATATTCAGATATCGCGATATCACTCCGGAAAAAATAAAGGAGGTCAGAAGTCGGAAGTTAAAGGCCGGAAGTTCGTAAATCAACTAATCGACTAATCGTTGGCGATTAATGATTGACGACTGACGATTAACGGTTGATGATTGATTTAATAAATGGAGATCGGGTTATTGGGGATCGGGGATCAGCAACTAACAGCGGGTGGTGATAACAAAAAAGCTCGTTGATAAAAGAAAAAACTGGTTGGGTAAAAAAGGGCTCATAATTCCAAGAGGGGTCAAAAACTAGAGATCAAAAAAAGGCGACAGACGATAGAGGAGATAGACAATGGATAAACCGAAGACAGAGAAGATAGATGATAGAGAGAAAGATATAAAAGGTAGAAGATAAAGGAAAAAGGATGGAAATTGGAGGAATAGAAGACGGAGTATAACTCGAAGAATACAGGTAAGCTCTAACAGCCTCAGCATCAGCAATCCACAATTCACAAAAAAACGCAAAAAAACGAAAACAGAAACAGAAAACAAGCACTTCGAAATTCAAAAAAAAAGTGAATGATAAATCACGATTCCACAACTCCCAACTCCCGACTCCCGACTCCAATCCCAATCCAATCGCAGTCTCGTTCAAAACCAAACCATAAACACACACACGCACACAAACATAAACCTCCGTCTAACCATCCTCCTCAACCTTCCCAACTCCCATCGCCCCAATCCCACCGAGTCCCCCACCCCCGCCCCCACCTCCAATCCCGCCTCCAACCATCCCCATCCCAAGTCCAAACGCATGATGGTGTGACGTATGCCCATGCCCATGCCCATGTCCATGTCCTACCATTCCCATATGCGTTTGATGTTGTGGTTGATGATGCTGCGGTTGATGATACCAAGAAGAACCCGAACTTATACCCAACACCGGACTCGTACTCGTACTCGTACTACCACCACCACTGCCACCAGAACTACTTAGACCACCACTACCACCACCAGAACCGCCACTATTCGCATTCGACGAACCAGGAGTAAGAGGCGGGAGCGGTGGCGTAGAAGTAACAGCACCAGTATTAGTAGTAGGACTACCCATCACAGCCGCATAATACGTCGCGTACTGCTGTTGCTGAGCCGTCTGATGATGATGGTGCTGTTGTTGTTGATGATGGGTATGTATCGTAGGAGAAGTCGGCGAATGATGATGAGCGTGAGCATGATGTTGAGCCTGGTGGGTATGATGAGAAGCATGATGAGCATGAGTAGCAGCACTACCCGCCAGTCCCATCATCATCCCATTTCCATTCGTCATCCCACTCCCCATCCCATGGACGCCCACACCCACCCCAACACCAACACCAACTCCCATCCCTACACCACCACCATTCACACCATCCACCCCACCAACACCAGACGTATCCATCGGCCCGTATCCACCCGCTGCGGCGGGAGCATAATAACCTCCTACTCCCAGTCCACCAGTAGCAGCAGAAGTTGTGGTAGCAGTACCAGTAGGCGCACTACCACCATACCCATCTGTACCCATTCCAGCACCAGGACCACCCCCAACTACCCCCACCGAGGAAGAAGGTGTAGAATAAGCATCAGGAGGATACCCCACTAGACTTGTCGCTGTCCCTGCATTCACGCCCGGTCCTGAGGGTCCAGTAGGCGACACCGACACCTCCCCACCCATCCCTCCTATCCCCATCCCCCCTATTCCCATACCACTTCCTCCTATCCCCCCTATCCCCATCCCCGACCCAATACCCACACTCATCCCAGAAGTCCCACCACCCATAGTCATCCCCATAACTCCGTACTCCCTCTCTCTCTCCCGTTCCCGTTCTCGGTCCCGCTCTCGGTCCCGCGTACTCTCACGTTCCCTTTTCCTAGGTCTCTTTACTCCAGCCACAACGGCATTCGACCCCACCGCAGTAGAAGACGAGGGATGACTATACGGTTCATACCGCTTCTTCCTTGTCGACCCCGACATCCCACTACCACCACCACCTCCTAACCCACCACTAAACTCCGAAACAGGTGATCCTACACCAAGTCCACTATTGCCACCGCTGCTATTGCCACCAACACCACCACTACCGGCGCCATATCCAAGTCCACTCTCTTCCGGTCTCGAATCTAACAAAAGTGGTGTACTAACCGAAAGGCTAGCTGTGGGACTGACAACTCCGTACCCATTCCCACCATGATGCGCGGAGTGACTTGCCGCTGCTGATGATGACGAGGAAGAAGCCAAGTTATGCAATCCTCTTGAACTTCCTCCACCCGCACCTAGAACTCCACCTACACCCACACCGGAACTTCCCAGCCCGACGCTGAGCGACGCCCCACCACCACTGCTACTGCTCCCTCCGATCCCGTTATCCACGTCATCTGCCTCGCCTCTGTATCGCGGTACGCCATCCGTGTCGTATTCGACTCTGGGCGGGTTCCTAAAGTGCGTTTTGTCGAGGTACTCTGGGCTGATGTCTAGAGAGGCTAGTTCGGGGAGGGAAGATGGTGTTCGGAGGCGGCCTTGTTCGACGTCTTGGATTTTGTAGTATGAGATGAGGTGTTGGGATACGCCGGCTATTGTTAATGAGAATGTCTAAGTGGGGGGGAGGTTGGTGATTAGTATTTGTATTTTTATTTGTAGATGGATCAGATGAGATGAGATGCGAAAGGTGATGAAGGTGGTAGATACAAGGGGTGTTAAACGCGGTATATAGATGATGTAGCAGAAATGTAATAAAGAAGGTAGATAAACGCAAAACAAAAAAAAAAATCGAAAAACGAATGAAACGAACAAAACGAACCTTCTTCATCATCCCATCCGGCTTAAACTTGTAACTGTTCGTCAGGCTGCCTACTAGGATCCTCTCGCGGTTTTTATCGAGTCCTAGCGTCGACGCCTCGCCCTTTGGCCGAGAGAGGGATTGGTGGGACGTTGAGTATGTATTTGAGGATCCTGATCCGGGCCCGGGGATGGAGGACGAGGATGCGTGGGTGTGGGGGTGTGTATGCGAGTGTGGATGTGCGTGAGGGTGGCCATGTGAGTGCGGGTGTGGATGGGAGTGCGGGTGCGGGTGGGACATGAGTGAGGATGAGGATGGGTTGGATGAGGATGGTTCTCCATGTTCTGTAACGAGGAGACTACTACTCGGTTGGTCTCCGTCCCCTCCTCCCGCATTTCCTGATCCTCCCATATTCGCACCCGACCCACTACCACCATTACCAGATCCACTATTACCGTTCCCGCCGGAACCACCATTACCAGACCCACCACCACCCCCACTCCCCCCCTCCCCCTCCCCCCACCCCCCCTCCTCTCCGTCTCCCTATACAACAAAAAATTGCCCAATATCCTACTCGGACTCCAAAAATACCCGTCCGTCCAGCGCTTGATCCCACTCTCGTCTTCGTCGAACACAAAGACGGAGCCGGAGGTGATGAGGCGGCGCTCGGAGTCGATGAGGCGACGGGTGACGCGGGGGATGAGGCCGCGGCGGGAGGCTTCGAGGATGAGGAGGGCGTCGAGGGTGGTGCTTATCCAGCCGGACCAGGGGGGTGGGGTTGTGTAGGGGGGGGAGGGGTTTGGGTGGGTGCTTGGGTTTGGGTTTGGATTTGGGTTGGGATTAGGATTGGGATTTGGGTTGGGGTTGGGATTGGAGTGTGGATTGGAAGAGGGAGTTGGTGGTGAGGGATTCGAATTCGAGTTCGTGTTTTGGTTTTGGCTAGGCGTCAAAGACGTAGAAGCAGCGGAGGTGGACGCATTCGTGTTCGTGTTTGAAGTTTGAGACGTGGAGGACGACGCTACAGGAGGCTGAGACTGTTTATGCGAAGATCCCGCCTGCGTTTGGGACTGAGATTGAGACTGAGATTGCGATTGCGAGGAAGAAGAGGGCGAGGAAGATAACGTCTGAAGAGGCGGAGTCGAGGACGCAGGCGCAATCGGTGAAGACCCCGGTCCACCACCTGTCCCTCCTGCCCCTACTTCCACACTAGTAGTATTCACACCCGACGTAGACAAAGAAGATATCGACGCCGTCGACGACGATGATGACGAAGCCGAACCAGGATTAGTCAAGTTCGTAGGTGAAGTCAAAGGCGAAGAAGAAGATACGTTATTGTTATTATTGCCATTATTGCCGCTGCCGTTAGTACGAGCATTAGTACCACTCCCATTCGTTCCGTGGACTTGATGATGACGTCCACCATGCCCATGCCCAGGTCCGTGCCCAACACCGAGATGCGCAAGCGTAGGCGAATTCAACGTCCTCGGCGTTCCCTTCCCACCCGTCGTCGCTCCAGCACCTGCACCTGCACCAGTATTAATATTACTCACACCAGTAGAAGAAGAAGAATTGGTAGCAGTAGTAACAGTAGAAGTAGCATTAGTACTAGGCGCCGCCGAGATATTTTGGTGGTGCTGATAAACACCATGTTGCAAATGCGCAAGTGCATGTGCATGGGCGTGTGCGTGTGCATTTGTATTTGTATGCTGCGAATGCGGATGAACACCAACATGCCTCGAAGTCGTAGGCGACGAACCCGAGTACGAAGACGACGAAGAAGAGGAAGGCCTTCGTAGTGGTGATGTTATCGTCGGTATCGTCCCTGCCCCCGCCCCGGATATCGAGGGTGAAGAACTCGAAACATGTCCAGGTCCAGGTCCGGATATAGACGCCGTCGTCGTCGCAGAACCTGACCCCGACCCCGGGATAATTCCTGATACCGACACGGGCACTGGTATGGGTACCGATACAGAAGAAGCCATGGAAGGTATAGAAGACATAGACGCATGAGACATCGGTATCGACATATTTTTCAGCTGTTGTTACTATCGTTCGTTGTTGCTGTTATCGTTCGTTGTAGTTGTAGTTGTTATTGGTGTTATTGATATATTTTATTTTTTTATGCTTCGTTCCTCGGTCTCTCACTTCTTTTTCCTAAGAAACTTCAGTTATTGTTGTTGTTGTTGTTGAGGTCGTCGTCGTTAATCTTCGTTCGTCGTTCTCCGTTCGTTGTTACTGTTGTTATCGTCGTTCCTATTCCTGCTGTTGTTATTGTTATTGTTATTAGATGACGTCCAACAAATCGCTCTGATTTGAAGAGGTGGGTATCGACCGTTTACACGCGCAACCGCGGAGAGAAGAGAGGGAAAAGGAAACAAAAACGAGAAGGGGAAAAGGAAGGAAGAGTGGGGTGGGGTCGACCCGACTGTACTGTACACTGTACACTGTGCAAGGAAGCGTAACGGTTTAGCGAAGTTGATTTGTTTAAATTTTATTTGTTCATTCGTTTGTTTTCAAGAGGGGGTTGGTAAGATAAATAAACAAATCAGGGGCAAGAGGCAGAGATAGTTTTTGGTCCGCGTTTTTGATTGATTGTCGATATATTTCGCCGTAGTTCGTCGTCGTAGTTGCCGTTGATGATATCGTTGATGTTGATGACGGAGTAAACGGGAAGCGGAAGCGAAGGGAGAGATAACGATGACGACGACGACGACGACGGGAGATGAGGAACAAACAGACAGACGGTATGAACGGACGAATGATGTGTGGATGTGGATGTGTGGATGTGTGGATATGGGGAGAGTGTGGATGGATTTATTTGGTTAATTAGGGTACGTGTGTTTATCAATCATCGACCGGCAAGGCAAGGCAAGGCAAGAATTTTATATTTTTTTTTATTTTTTGGTTGTGTGGTTGTATAATTAGGACGGAGTAACCCCCATCCCATCCCATCAATCATTTCATTTCGATCCATCATTTATTTTGTATCGGAGACAGAGTCGGAGTGCGGAGATGCGGAGAGAGGCGCATGCAAACAAGGAAACACAAATAAAGAAGAAGGGAAAAGGGAAGGGAAGGGAAGAAGGAAGGGACATGTGCGGTGCGGTGAGTGGTGTGGTGTGGTGTGTGGTGCCGGTGTGGGTATGTGGGTGTGTGGATGTGTGGATGTGGTATGGAAGCATGGCATGCCAGATAAAAAAGAAAGAAAGAATTTGTCAGTATATCACATTATAGCAGAGCAGGACAGGACAGGACAGAGTAGATGGCATAAATGTATAATATGACAAATAGAAACGAGGGGAGGGGTATGACGACAGATATGAAATAAAAAAAGGGAAAAAAAAGCAGAGTTGATTAAGCAGCACAGGGAGGGGGAGAGATGGTGATGGACAGGTTTGACAGGATGCGATGCGATGGCAGCGGAGGCGGGGGCGGGGGGCCAGGGTGTGGGTGCGTGTGTGTGCAAAGGTAAAATGAAATTAAAATTAAGAAATTAAAGTATGAATGGGGTAGTATGTCTTCGCCTCCCTGTGTGTGGATAATATATACCTACCAACGTCAGCCACCACCTATTTCTCCAGACCAGACGAGAGAAGGACCAGAGCCGGCAAGTATGTGTGTGTCTTGTTTGTATGTGCGTATAAGATTGCGCGTTGAATGCTAGCGTCGAGCGTCGAGGGAGATGAATGCTGAGTGAGGACGAAGACGGGTGTTGACATTCAGCTCTTGGCTGGCTGAGTGCTTGAGAGGAAACCCCGAGGGGGGGAACAGGACAGAGGACGACGATTCGCTGTTGTTGCATTAGCCAACGCCCTAACGCACCCGTGCGAAATAAATGCCTCTTTCTTGCCACAGACACTCACCCACTCCCCCCATTATCCACTCTCATCTTCTATCTCAGACCCATGACTCAGCCCTTATCTCTCCCAGTGTCTCTTCTATACACTCCCCGAGCGAAGACGAAAGTGACAGCACGGATACAGACAGTCCGACGGGGAGAGGAGCGGGAGAGGGAAAGCAGGGAGAGAGCGGGAGGGGGAGAAGGGAAAGCGGGAGGGGGGAAAGGAGAGGCGAAAGAGGGAGAATTGAGTGAATATAAAGCAGCGTTGGATGGTCGCATTTCGTCCCTCTCCATACACACACACTCACACTCACTCACCCGCTCCCTTCGCTTTCCTCGCTTTCCCCCCCATCTCTCCACCTCCTCTTCCTTTATATTAAACTCTCTTTTATTCACATCCATCTTCCATCTCACACTCTAAAATAATAGAAATAGATCCTTCTCTCCCACTCCTCCGAAAACGCGATTACAATAATTTTAATTTTGAGTTTAAACCTTTTTTTTTTTCATCCGCCCCTCCCCCTCTTTCAATTTCATTTTCGTTTCGTTCCGAGGCGTTTACATTACACTACATCCCTGTACACGGATAAATCAAGGAATATGTTCATGGAAGGAAGTACAATAAATAAATATATATTATTTCCGGGGTAATCATTAACGTGTGTGTCATGCCATACCGAAATGAAGCGGGTGGGGAGCAGAGAGGGTCGGAGGGGGGGAGGGGGGGAAACAAAAAAAAAAAGGTTTTTATATATCAAACGTTAACCGTAACTATAACTATATCTGTGAAACTATAACTATAACTTTAAATCCCCTCTCATCTTATTCTCCCGTATGATCTCCCCCGCTCTCTACTCGCTCGCTTGCCGTTTCTTATGAGTCGATTGGTGGGTGTGGGTCATTGATTGATTAATTGGACGCGGGGTAAACTTCAAACTCTATCTGTCTACGTACGTATAAGATCACCCGTTCTTATTAAAATTACAATACAATAATACAATGCGATACGATATGATATGTGATGCATGATGTTCGATGTTTGACGTTCGATGTCCGGTGTACTATTATTATTACTCTTCTCTTATTATTACGATACAAACAAAGGCTACTTAACTTTTATGCATCCCCTACCCAATCGACCGACTGCAACCGCGCAACCCTCTTTCCTCGGAGGGATCTTCGCTCGCCCCATTTTGGCGTTAAGGTTATGTTTGTGTCTTTGTTTGTATCGTTGTATATATGTGCTTATTTATCTGTCTATCTGTCTAATTATCCGTCGTGATCACGGCCTCTCTCTTCCTTCTATCCCCTTCCCAACTTTTCTCTCCTCTTTTTCGTTCTTTCTTTCTTTTCGAGTCCCAATTCCGATTCCGAGTCCGATCCAAGACCAGACCCCCGTCCTGATTTACTGGCACTAATACTAGTACTAGTACTCACTCGCTCGCTCACTCAGTATGGAACCCGAACCCGAATCCGGTTCTATTATCTCTTGCTCTCATCCTTCGCTCTAGGCACGAATGTACATGTATGCAGCTCGACTCAAGACTCGACTGATTTGACTTGACTTGGTCTTACTTTCATGTGTCGGCTTTACTTTCGGGTGCTGAACTGTGTATTGTGTTCTGTGTTCTGTGTTCTGTGTGCTATGTCGTGGTGTATGGTGTATACTCGACTTTATACGCTCTATGCTCCATGCTCTATGTCTTTCGCCCACTCATACATGTGTATCCATCCACAGCATACCCCGAGGCCCACAGAACGAACCGAACCGAAACGCAATTTTTATTTTTATTTTTGAAGAAAAGATAATTGAATGAACGTTAATGTGATATAATCGTAAAAATAACATCACGTTCTACCGTAGATCTATGTTTTCCTCCCTTTTTTTTCCCTCCTTTTTTTTTCCTTTCAATCTTTTCAAAGAGAGTTATTTGAGTTTAAAGAAAAGTAAGAGAGAAAAAAAGCGCGCCCAAATCCAAACCTAATCGAAAACTGGTTTTGAATACCCGCTGTTATGTCTCCCTATTTCTACTCGCTACGCCCTACGCCCTGATTTCTACTTTCTACTCTCGACTCCCTGTTCTCGACTCTCTGCTCCCAACGCCTTGCTCCTTACTCTCCCTCCGAGTTCCCTCTCGTACTTATTCCTACCGTCTACCGCCTAGCCCTTCCTTCCTTTTCAATACCCCTCGACCCTCGAGCGCCTGACCTGACCTGACCTCAAACCACCCGACCTCTCTTTATATCCACCCGTCTGCCCGCCATCGTACGCTTCTACGTTCTTTCCTTCTTCGCGGTATCTAGTCTCGATCCTACCCTCGCGCTCCCACTATACCGAACGCGCAGAATACCAAACACCACGACACCGAACATCGGACATCGGACAACTCACGCAACCTCTCCCCTCCCCTCTATACATACATGCATAGATATCGAGCATCCCCCTCCCCTTTGACCTTGATTTGATTTGATATACTTCGATACCCTTCGATACCCTTCGACAACCCGGACCAAGACCCGGCTGTTGACATTTTTTGACACGTTTTGGATGCCCTTTGATATTTTGGGATACTTTTTTGATGTTTTGGGATACTTTTTGACGCTACGCTTTTTTTTTTAATGTTTTTTTTATGTTTGCGACGGGTCTGGACTTTGTCTGGCTCCCCTCCCCCCCCTCAGCCCTCAGCCCTCAGCCCTCAGTTATGTGAGGTGAGTGGGTGAGAGAATGAGTGAGTGGGTGAGTGGGTGAGTGGGTGGGGTGAGAGCTGGTCTGTGACTTAAATGCTGGATGTTGGGTGTCGAATGTTGAGCACGGAATGTTGAAGGCTGATACTGATACTGATACTGATACTGGTTTTGAACATGTGCTCAAATTCTAAATTCTGGTCCTGGTCCTTTGTCCTATATGCAAGCTAGCTCTAGTTCTGGTCCTGGTCCTGGTCCTAACCGAAAACTGAAAACCGGAAACTGAAAACCGAAAATCGAAAACCGGAAACCGAAAATCGAAAGTATGAACCCCTAATCGCGATTCCCGATTCTAACTCTGGTTCTAGTTTTGGGCTTGATCTTGTGATTGGCTTTAGCCCTTACCTGAGGCCTGGATTCTCAACTTGAGATTCGAGGTTTGAGTTTTGAGTTTTGAAAGGTTTTTTTTGTCCTTGTTTTCGTTTTTGTTTCTTTTGGGTGGTTAGTGTTGGATTTTGAGGTCTTTCTTTTCTCTTTCCTCTCTTTGTTTTCTCTTTCGTCTCGTTCCTTTTTATTCTTTTTTTTTTGCCCTTTTGTTCTTTCATCTATTCTTTGTTTTTTGTTTTTTTTGAAAATGATGGGTATTGGATGTGGATGTCAAAGTCGAGTTCCGAACTTCTAATTTCTAACTCTATACGTTATTTGTTTTGTCTTAAGCCTAAGTCTTAGCATTCAGTATCTATTACTTATTTAATATCTAGTAAACACATGTGTGTATATGTAGGTATACAAACGCACCACACACCACACACCATACCATCATATCATTATATAGTCCACGATAACAACAGTATACGAAGTCGTCATTAAGAATTGAAAAAAG
The DNA here is from genome assembly GCA_002287475.2 of Pyrrhoderma noxium. NCBI lineage: Eukaryota > Fungi > Basidiomycota > Agaricomycetes > Hymenochaetales > Hymenochaetaceae > Pyrrhoderma > Pyrrhoderma noxium. The sequence goes on from CM008261.1 coordinate 1,247,112, forward strand.
CTATAGTTGTACTTATACCTATACAAAAAATCCGCACCTTTTCTTACCCTCTTACACTCCTGCTCTCTTACCTCCTTACCCCCTCCCCTTCGTTTTTCTCTCTTATTCCCATCCACGCCTTCTTTCGGAGTAGAACAAAGTAACACCTTACAAAATAAGATAAGATAAAATAATGTACCAGTATATTATCTCATACACACCATACTCGCAAAAAAGGCCAGGGGGGGAGAAGGGGGGAAGCTCGGAACGAAGAACTTGGAACGAAGAACTTGGAACTTAAGACTTAAGACTCAAAAAAGTTCGAATAGAGTAGAACAGAACACTACAGATTACAGACCACAAACCACAAACCACGGAACAGTTCAGAGAATGAAGAACGAAGGGGGTGCCATTGCCACCGCCACCCCACCACCCACGGTCCCACCACGCGAAACGGCTATACAGATGTATTGCTTACTGCATCGCCTTCCTATATACTGCATTTACAATTACAATTACACCTTTAAATCTTTCTTTACGAGTTAGGTAAAGGCTCTAACTCTATTTTTTTTACCTCACTGATATATAGTTATTTTGATTTTTTTTTTTAAATCTTCGTTTCATTTCTTACTTCTTCGATTATTTACTCATGTTTACGTTTGTGGCGTGCGTGCCTCTCTCACACAGTCACATACTCACACAAAGTTCCGCCGCGTCGCGTAAAGCATTCGGTCCCGAAGTTAGTTCCGAGACGAAACGAAAACATATTTTCCGTCCGTGTGCTTGCGTACGTACGTGTATCCTTTTTTTCTTTCGTTCTTTTAACGGATTGGTTTAATTGGACCAGTGAACGGACCAATAAGCACACGAATGCCAATGCTAACACCTAAAAGAAAGTAGGTGTTTGACGTGTTAGGTCAGGCGCTGTGGGGGTTGATATTCTATCTATCTACGGTACACGATGGCGATGGGATGGAGATGGTTGTTATTTATGATTTATGATAAATGGGAATAAAAAAAAACAAAAGAAATACTGAAATCAAAGTTAAAGTCAGTAAACTACACTGAACACAGAACACCTCATGCACCCCCCCTCCATACATACATATATATATCGAGCACCCTTGACCTTGATTTGATACACTTCGACACTTTTGATAAATCAGACCTAGCTGCTAACAGTTTTTTGGCACGTTTTGACGCTTTTTTGATATTTTGGAATACTTTTTGACGCTTTTTTGATGTTTTTGACGCCTTCTGATATTTTTGATATTTTGATGCTTGGCGATGTTAGCGACGGTTATGTTAGAGTGTGAATAAGAGAGTGAATGGGTGAGTGCTGGTCTGTGACCTAATTTATGTATTGGGGGTTGAATGTGGGCTCTAGTTCTGGACGTAGACTTGGACACAAAGACTGAAATTTTTTGGTCCTGGATCTGATCTTAAACTGAAACTCTGATTCCAATCCTGGTACTGATACTAATACTGATAATGACTCTGGTCTGAGGTCCAAACTTCAAATTCCCAACTCTCGGGATTTGAGTTCTGAAAGGTTCTTTTTGTTTTTGTCTTTGGGGTGGTTGGTGTTGGATTTTGAGGTCTTTGTTTTGTTTTCTTCTCGTCCTTTCTTTTTTGTCCTTTCTTTTCGTTCGTTCGCTCATTCGTCTTTTTTTCTTTGAAAATGATGGATGTTGGATGTTAAGGTCGAATTCAAAACTTCCAATTTCTAACTTCCAACTCTAGACGTTATTTAGTTTATCTTAAATCTTAAGTCTTAGTATTCAGTATCTATTGATTATTTAATACTCAAAAAATACACATGTGTATATGTAGGTATATAGATGCATCACATCAACATATAGTCCACGATAACAACAGTATACGAAGTCGTCATAAAAGAGGTGGGGGAGAGCTATAGTTATACCTATATCTATACAAAGATCCTACACCTTCCTTACCCTCTTACCCACCCCTTCGTTTTTCTCTCTTATTCTCACCCACACATTTTTCCAGAGTAAAGTAGAGCAAAGTAACATCTTATTGAATAATATCAAATAATGTGTCGGTATACTATCTCATACACACCATAATCGCAAAAAAGAGCAGGGTGGGAGAAGAGGGGAAGTTCAGAACCCGGAACCTGGAACTCAAGACTCAAAATTTTTTGAACAAGATAGGACAGAACATCACAGACTACAGACTACATAATAGAATAGTGAGTGAAGAGCGGAGGGGGTAGGTGCCATTGCCACCGCCACCTCACCACCCCACCACGTGAAACAGCTATACACACGTATTGCATTTCACTTACCGCATCGCCTTTCTATATATTTCATTTACGCTTTTACGTTTAAAACTTTCTTTATGCGTTAAGGGCTCTCTCAGTCTATTCTTAACTCTCTAATATATAGTTTTTTTTTTTTTTCATTTTTAAATCTCCGTTCGTTTCTATTCTTTAGTTATTTACTTATGTTTACATTTGTGGCGTGTCTGCCTCTCTCACACAAAGTTCCGCCGCATCGCGTAAGGCATTCGGTCCCGAAGTTAGTTCCGAAACGAAACGAAAACATATTTTCCGTCTTGCGTACGTGTGTATTTTTTTTTCCATCCTTTTAACGGATTGGTTTGATCGGACCAGTGAACGGACCAATAAGCACACCACACCAATGCTAACACTTAAAAGAAGGTGTTTGACGTGTTAGTTAGGTTAGGTGCTGTGGGGGTTGATATCTATCTATTTATCTACGGTATACGATGGGATGTCGATGATGATTATTTACGAATTACGATAATTACCAGTAAAACGGGAATAAAAAAAATACGGATACTAAGGTCAAAGTCAGCGAGATAGAGTTAAGTCAAGTTAATCAACTTTATTTTTATTTTTTATTACGAAGCTTTTTCCCCCTCCCATCTGATCCTGGTAAGAAATCGACTGCGCCACAGACCCACAAGAACGGGAAGAAAAAAATACGAAAAAAGCGAAAAACGGAACACGGATCACAGCTTCGGAGGATCAGAATGGGTAATAAGGGCAGGGCAGGGCAAGGTAGTATGGATGGATGGACGAAGGATTTCCGTGTCGGAGACAGGGAAGGAGAGGGAGGGGGTGTTCCGACGATGCTTGACGGTAACTACGTTTGGTGGTATCTATCTCTTGATAGAGTTGGTGTTAGTGTTAGATAGTGTTAGTGATAGTGTTAGTGTTATTAGCGTCTTTAGAGTTCATGTATACCTCATCTCATCTCATAGGTAAGTCCTGTAGAGTTAGATTGAGATAAACAATCCCTCTCCCCCCTTTTTTTTAGATCCTCTCTCACTCTACTTTACTCTATCCTACCTAACTTCATTTCTAAATACCTAGCCCTAGCTCCACTTCGGACATAAGCCTACTTCCCCCCCTAACCTCTTGCCTCTTCTTTGCTTTCTTTACTTAGTCGAAAAGGAGTAACTGACTTAGCCCTCCCTCCTATCCCCCGCGCCTCCTACTACACATTCGCCCTTTGCTCCCACGCCTCCTCAGCCCCTTGACATCGCCTCTGCGCATCCCCTCCCAGACTCAGAGTTTTTGACTCATCCCGTACGTTGACCCGTGATGCGTACGTCAGGAGTTTAGATCATCCCGTCCGTCCGTTCGATCCCATGCGATCCCATCCCATTCGATTTCATTCCATTACTTATTTGGTCCTCGGTCTCCGTCCTTGAAAAGGAGTTTTTAATTTTGAAGCATGTGGGTAAGAGTACGAATGCGACTATACGGGTACAGATATGGTTGAGTAGGGTTGATGTGAATGAGTAGGGCCAGCCGAGGAGGATCAACAAGGCGGAATCGAAATCGAATAGCAGGCCATCCTTTCTTTCTTTCGCTTTTCTGGTTTCATGTTTGTTTGTTTATCCAGGGGGACCGCGGGGTTTATGGATGTATGGATGTACGGACTATTTAGGATATAGAAACGGGAATCTCGGGTAGCAGGGAGCGGCGGGGGAAGGGGAAGGGGGGCGGGTGAGATGCACAGGTTGCACAGGATACATACGAGAAAAGAAAGGGTTAGTGTTAGTGAGTGTGAGGAAAGGGATAAACGGACGGACATAGGGGATATGGGGGGTTTATATTAAAAGGTCCTTAATGAAATTCGATTTTGGATTTCCGGTTTTTTTCCCTCCTCCCGTTTAATTTGTTGCTAGAGAGGTGAGAAGCACTCTCAGATCTGTCCCTATCAGTCTCGTCTCGTTATTTGTGTTGTCATCCCGCCCTGCCCCCGCCCCCGTCTAGGCTCCGACTCCGAGCCACACGCACTTTTTCAGTTTCCGAACCGAATCTGCCACCGAGGGGGTGTCTTCCGAGATTTTGAGTTGGTCCCGAGATTAATTTAGAGACGTGGAGGCTATACATTTGTTTTTCTTCTTCTTTCCCATTTCGTACATACAGTAGGAGTTGGGATTGCCGACTTGGTTTGTGTCGGCTTGAGAGATTTTCGAACGGAATAAGGGGAGATAAGCGCATCGTTTTGGGAATAGAAAAAGGAAGAAGTGGAGGCAAGTTGACGTGTAGAAACGGCGAAGAAATGTATTCGTACGATAATTCTGGGTCATCGTTATATGCTTGCTCGGATGAGGCAAGTGGAAGTAGGGGACATATGGAAGTGCAAGGAGATAGAACTGGGAATGGGGTATATGGTTCACCGAGCGGGTCTAGTTCTGATACTCATGAAGTTGAAAACGAGGATAGGAGTCCAAGAGCAACGATGACTAGTATGCCTAAGAGAACACGGAGGCAGAGGAGGAGTAACAATATTGGGGGGAGTGAAAGTGATAATTCGATGCTGCTACAAATTAGAAGAGCGAAAGGGGAGATTTCGTGTGCGGAGTGCCGTAGGTGAGCTTTGATATCCAGACGGAGTGTGAGCACCCTTGAGTTATAGATTTCTGACTCGGTTTTTGTTAATCTAGGCTAAAGCTGAGGTGTGATAAGTCGGTAGGAAACCATTATTTGAGACCGATAGAGAACGATTATCTGATATCTTTTTTGTTCTTTAGTTGCCCTGCGGCTCCTGCGTTCGAAGGGGATGTCCGGTGATTTGTCCAAATGGTAAGTATACCACCTCACATAGTCTAACAGTGAACCAAGTAATGCATATCGTTAACAACCCTATCAAAAACGGTAGGCGTACTTTCACCTGGCCAAGGCTCACGATACGTTCTCGCCAACACGACGGAACTTCATCAAAAACTCGATACGATGTGTAACAGAATACGAGCTCTGGAAGACGCGCTTTCGGAGGCTTCTTATGCCTTGAATAGCAGTAGAATGCACCCACTCCTGAGGCCAGAGTTGTTGGAAATCAAGCATTATACGTCCGCAAGATTCGTAAATAGAGATGAAAGGAAGGAGAGGGAGAAGAGGGAGAAAGTGAAAGTGAAAGATGGGGAAGGGGCGATGGAAGTAGATAGGAAAGTTTTGAAATCGTTTGAAAAGCTGATATTGGAAGGAGAAAGAAGGGACACTGAAGACGAAGAAGGAGTACCAGTAAGAAGCTTTTTTCGCTTTGTTTTGTTTTGCATCCTGATATCTCCTTCATTGGACTCAATTAGGCTTCCGACGAAGATTCGACCCATCCCTATCTAGGTGAATATGGCCGGCGAGCATCAGGAGAAAGTGAAGTTGGAATGAACTCGTCACCAAGCATCAATCGCCCCAGTCTCGATACTTCCATCTATCCCACGGAGTCACGCTACCAAATCCTCGAAAAAATTCAATGTTTGTTACCTACGTATGAGCATGCAAAAGAGCTGTGTGAGAGCTATTTAACGAATATAGGATGGTTTCTCCAGCCTGTTCCAAGAGAACAGATATTCGACGAATTACTTCCGAGAATGTATAGCCTATTTGCACCTTCGACAGAACAAACGATGAGGATGAGAGAATCCCTCGTAGGAGAAAATTATTACAACAGAAATGAAGGGGTCAATAATCAGGGGATAAACCAAGGATATGGTAGTGCAATTTCACCATCTAGACTTGTTGAAGAGCAAAAATCGGGATTCGAAAACGGTTGGGAGCAAGAGCTTGCGGCATTTCTTGTTATTCTCTCTCTTGGGGTTATAGGCGAACTGGGACTATCCCCTGCAACCCCAGAGACTGAACTACTCGTTCATTGGGCCCAAGTACTTCAAAGTCTCAACCCTGCAGTTGAGGGCCTAGAGATATTGAAGATCCAGACGGCTATGTTGCTACGAGTGTACGATCTATTCTCGATGATCGAGGAAAAACCAAAGAGGATGGAATGGATCGGGAGCTTCGCTTCAACCCTGGCGTTAAACGTAAGTTACTGAAGAATGTCGCCTCTGCTTTACTAAGCTAATATGATGGGTACCTTCCATAGCAAAATCTACGTGAGTCTTGCATGACTTTAATTCGGTCCCTTCAAGCGGATGCAAATTTATAATTCATATTTCTAGACCAAGAACAGGATAAGGAAGATGTTGACCCAGCAGTAGTACAACGCAGAAGGCACGTTTTCTGGGAAATGAGGGCTTTGGAAGTTTGGACGGTACGAATCCAATTTCATTTGGTCAATAAGGAAGCGAAAAAAAATATTTATTGAAGGGTTTTTTTGTCATCGGTCATACATAATTAGAGCTTGATTACGGGAAAAGCTCCGTACTTGCATCCAGATTACATTGATTGTAAGTTCCCTCAATATGTGTGCGAGACTTCGGATGGGGTTGCCTGGCACAAGCTACAGAATTGTGCGTTACCCTGCCAGCTCTTATGATCGTCGTAAATACTAAAAAAAACTTTTAAACGCACCGACTAGTTCGTTATTGGAAGCATAGATTCATCAAGGACATCTTGGAAACAGTCGTCCTCAAGCTTAGTTCGGCTAGAACACTAAAATATGTTGAGATATTGGAAATGGATCAACAGATTAAGGAGTTCGCGTTGAATTATAAATTAAACAATGCAGTTGGTGCACCTGTCGAGGTCCCCGCTCATCAGCAAAATGGGGGAATCGAAGCCTACGTGCTCAACGCATGGAAAGAGTTTAGTAAGTGTCAAATACAGCATTTCACTTGCCTTGACCAATTCCCCTAACCAAACAACGCAGCTTTACTTACCATTCACCGCAACTTCCTTGCAAATTCATTAATTGTAAACCCTTCGAACCCCATCCATGGAGAATTTTCGCCTTCATTCTTTTCCGCTTTTAACAGTGCAATGAACTGTTTGCATGTGGTTCGTTCACATGTTCCCGTCATTTCTCCCGGGTTACTTCGATGTAGGGACATCTGGAAGCCCTTGGTTGATTCTGCAGTAGTCGCAGGGTCTGTAGCCGCTCGCGCACCGTTGTCCGGACTTGGACAGAAAGCTTACAAAGAGTTTTCTGAGGCACTGAGTGTGATGGAGAATATGAGGTTCCACCCGGCGGTGCAAGCTAAAATTGTGCGTGTAATCATGACAATCAAAGAAGGCATTTGACTCCCGTTATTGATATTTTATTTGATGCCCCTTAGCCTTTGCTCAGACGCTTGCATTCTCAGGCATATCAGGCGTTACTTGACGCTGGAATGCTGCCTCAGCATTTACAAACTGAAGTCATTCAGCAGGCTAATGTTTCATACGAGAATGATCTTGAGCTACGTCAAAATCGTGCGATGGACTTCAATCCGGATCTTGGGACATCGACAAATCAATATCATGCACGCCCATACGTTAGCCAGCTACAGTTGAGCCAGAACATCGCGACTACCACTAGATCACAAGAGACCATGTGGCAAGATGAGGGCTTTTCGATATGTGCGTCTAGTAATGGAAGCGCCATGCCTGCTGAATATATGAGTACGAACAACCTAGTTTCCAACAATGAAAGCTCAGCGTCACAAGGTACTCATTACGATAAGTCCAGCATCGGTAATAGTTGGAATCCAGGCTACGAACACTCGTCCCTGGCAAATGTTATTACAATTCCAAACGGGTATACAACCGGCGTAAGTGCCACAGACGCTTCTGCCCCTATTTCCGATTTTTCCGGATACTTGACCCCGAACATTTCGCCTTCTTCAAAATTTGAAGTTGTAGATAACGCACGAGGTTATGTACAAAGGCACATTTTCAACGAAGCCTCAGAACCCAATTATGAAAAACACAACATACACCCGGATACATGCGGGTTGGACATGGACTTGACATCCCCACCAACTTTGTTGATATCAAAAACTTCAAAGCGAGTAGAATTGTCATCGTCACCTCTCAGGCATGCATCTTCGCTGTCCGTGCAGGGTCATACAGAGTCAACGCTACCGACAGGGGCACTGGGGCCGCTTGGCATGATCGATGACCTTGGAAATTCAAAATCGGACTGTAGTCCAGAGACGTCAGCTTTCGTAACGTCTATGAAGATAGACGAGGATGGATCAGCAATTGGGTCAGAGTATCCCACCTCAGGGACCCTAATTGAAGCCAACCCCTCCAGTGACAGAATCGGGTTGTTCCGTGCTGCGGTGGAAACAGAGATGCAATCTCGAGCTGGAGGACAAGGATACCTATCTTTCGACCATGGTAGTGATAGCAAAGAATCGTTAGCAACCGTAGATGTTATTGATGAGGACAAGATGATGGGTCCTTTCAGTGCGCCAGTATTGCAGGAGCCTATGCAACCTTGGCCGGACCAACAGCATCAGTACCAGGTTATACGCACTACTCAGAACCACCAAGTTCATCTAAATACGGGTATAAATAACGTTCTACAGGATAGGATAAAATAACCCTATAGTGCTTACCCTTAGAGCAAAACGACTAGAAACTACGCATACCTTATCTTTTACGATGTATTACAAGTTTCAGATACCTTACTTTACTTTCTACTACCCATTTTACGATAGCCTACAACTATACCTAGCTTTGGTAGACTCTCGGCCTGTATTTGTATTTGTATCACTTTACTTTGAAGCACTTAATATTCTTGACTAGAATAGGAATATGACATACCCTTCTGTAGACGAGATGAGGAAGATCTGAAGTACAGTGACGCAAGATGAAACAAAGTTGTGATTCGGATAGTGGATTAGCAAATGTTCTGTGTATCAAGATAACAGCCGATGAATATGAGTACTGGCACATAGACAATTATGAACGATAAAAAGCCGCGTGATAAACGGATAGTCCGGGGAGATAGATCACGGAAATTTTATCCTCGGACAGAAGCAGGTACCCGAAAACATAGAATAAGCCTTAAGTGCGGTTGAAATAGTAAGGAAAATAGAGCTGAACAGACGATTGATATTACATGTAATTGACCAGTAAAGTGAGGGGATGACATACGCATGAAATTGGCCGTCGGGAGAAGAGGTCGTTAAGTTAGTCAGCGTTGAGCCATCGAGGACCTGGTGAAACATTTCACACATGCGCGTAAGATCGGACGGTCCAACCTATAATAGATAGAGAAACGGCAGGTGAATTACATCTATTTTTTCATCTTTTCTAGACGGTTGAGTGAATGAGGCAATGTCCTCGCTTCTCCATTCTCTCGGTCTGATATAGGATTATTGATTAGTTTTCTCTTTGTGTCCCCCCCCCCCTTTTTGGATTTACTTTATCTTTCAAGTTCGAATAGTCAAGTGCCTCATTTCGTGTTTTCCATACTCTCGAGCAACCAATATCTTGCTACTCGGTCTCGGAGCGGAGTTCTATAGAACGCAGGACGACGGAACAGAGTTAAATTCTATATAGCATGAATCCGACTAAATCGGAAGGAAGAAGAAGAAAACAGGCTCAGGGGGCGATGGCACCTCCGTCCGGCAAAGCGTCTAGTTCAAGGGCCTCACAGGCCCCCTCCCCCATAGTAGAAGGGAATGCAAGCATACGAAAAAGCACATCGAATCCTCGTTTGAGGCCAAGAACTGAAGATAGCGCCCAGCAACTGAAACGGGCTAGAGGCGAGATTTCATGTGCAGAATGTCGTAGGTGAGGATATTCGTTGTCATATCAAATCTGTTCTGGAAGACTCTAACGAGTAAACCTATTTCAATGTTGGCTGAAAAATGTAGACTGAAGCTTAGATGTGACAAGTCGGTGAGTTGTGGGGTCTTTATATGTCTGCTTTCCCTGGCGTGTATAACACCGAACGGAGCGGCATTCTTCCTTGCATTGAAGAATCCGGTGGATGCCGCACCACAGAAAGATAATCAAAAACTGATATAATGTTGTATTGTGCATTTAGATTCCCTGTAATTCGTGTGTAAGAAGAGGATGCCCGGTAATTTGTCCGAACGGTGCGTACAACCTCGATCTCTACCTCTTGACGATGTGAGCTCGGTTAATGAATCGGTGATCCCAATTGGTTCCGTCTGTACCTACATACGCGTTTGTCTCATACTGTCCACAATGTCCCTTTTCTTTGGCATCGTCATGGACGTAAAACAGGTGTGCTTTCTTCAGGACAAGGTTCACGGTTCATCCTAGCGAACACAGATGAGCTCCATGATAAGCTTGATGAGATGTGCAATCGAATTAGGGTCCTCGAGGATGCCCTTGCAGCTTCGCATGCATCCAATAGCGATTTACACGAAACGCATCCGCTACTCGAGCCGAAGCTCCTGGAGATCAAGCACTATGTGCCGAAGAACCATGATCCAAAAGTTAATATCACAGAGCAGAAAGCAAAATCGCCCGTTGAAGAGGAACTTGATATAAAAATACTGGAAGCATTTGGGAAGTTGACGGTCGAAGAAAGAGAAGGTGCAGCTGAGGTTCGATAAAGTTCATTCTATTTTTATACTTGATATGAGACTTATATTTAAATTTAAAACCCCCTATAATTTCCACCGTCTCTCAGACATACTTCGTGAGTACCTCTTATGTCAATGTCAATACATTCTCAAGATATACTGAACGCTTTCTGAATCCGGAAACTATAGCCCGGAGACGACTCAGATACTACCAAAGATGAACAACAACTCCCCGAATATATACGACATCTCAGCAAGACTATCCCTTTCGCAGCTACTTCAATGCCGAAGCGTGAAGTTCTTGCATATATCGAAAATCTATTGCCTACGTACGATCGCGCCAGACAGCTCTGCGAAAACTACTTAATTCACGTTGGGTGGTGGATGCAGGTTGTTCCAAGGGACCAACTTTTTGAGGAACTTTTACCTAGATTATATGGTGTACAGTCGCAGAATAGCAGTGATGGCTCTTCTCCGTCATCTTCTACAGAAAGCTCAAATAATAAGAATGAACCCGATTTAAAAGAAGGGGAGTGGGGTGTCAATGCCCTTGATGAACACGAGTTGGCAGCATTCCTCATAGTCCTTGCCCTTGGTATCTTAGGAGAACTTGAACTTGCGCCTGCAAACGCTGAAGCGGAGACCTACGTCCAATGTGGACGTGCCATGTTAAATCTAAAGTCCGTTTTAGAAAAGACCAATCTCGTGACGGTGCAAGTCCTTTGTTTGTTGGGTACGTACGACTTATTTGCAATAAGGAAACAAAAGCTCGAAACAACTTGGAGGACAATAAGCTTAGGTTTAATGCTTGCAACAAGTGTAAGTTGTAGTGATATCTTTCAAACCTTTTGATTATATGCTGACTCCTTTGATATTAAAGATTGGATTGCGTAAGTAGAATATCCTTTTCTTTCTCATTTTGAGGCTCATTCATAGAATAGACCGGGATCCAAATCCGGACAAATACGATGAGAAAATGATTCTACGAAGACGGCAAGTCTTTTGGGAGATAAGGCACATGGACTTGTGGAAGGTGTGACATCAATCTTTACGTACCATCAGTAACAACATTTATGCTTCTTCCTTCAGAGCCTGGGATCAGGAAGACCGACACATATTCACCACGAATATGTTGACTGTAAACTACCTGTTGAGGATTTCGAGACTCTGAACGAGGATGGAACTAAAAGATCGAATTGTGAGTTCGGTGAAGCTTATATTGGACAATTTATTCATTTTCATTTGTTTTCGAAATTGAAATTAGACATGTATTGGAAATACGCATTTAATCGAGACGTCTTAGAAGTAATCGTGAAACGACTAGCTTCTGCGAAGCCACTGAAATATGTGGAGATTCTCGAAATGGATCAGAAAGTAAGGGATTATGGTCCGACACATCTGAAACGTCAACTAGTGGAGACACCTTTGGATGTTAATGCATATAAGGACAGAAACGAAGTGCAGGCATATCTAGATAGATATATGTTGAATCTAATTAAAGAATTTAGTACGCCAATTCTTTCTGATTAGTTGTCCTTCACATATCTGACACTCAATCCCCATTTTAGCTTTACAACTGTTACATCGCAATTTCTATGCTCGTGCTGTTTTTGAGAATCCGGAGAATCCTTTGAAATCATATTTCGCACCTTCCTTCCTTTCAACATTCAATAGTGCAGTGTTATTCATGCGAGCAATACGAGAACATATACCAAATATCACACACATTTTCTTGCGGTATTGGGGAGCGTGGATGCTCATAATAGCTTCTACCATGGTTGCTGGGACGGTAGCCTCTCGATCTCCGAAGTCAGAATTCGCTATTCGTGCGTATAAAGAACTCGTTGAAACGAAGGTTGTATTTGGTAAAATGAAAAAACATCCTGCCGTACATGCTGTGCTCGTATGTATAACACTTCTTATTGCATAACCATATGATCGCTAATTTTAAGATTTCTATAGCCAGTTATTGAACGACTTCGTGGTAAAGCAGAACGTGCTTTGCGTGAAGTAGGTGCTAACCTCGAAGAAATTCAAATATCCTCTGCTTTGGAAATCTCAAAGGCGCAAGAAGATTTCGAACTGCATCGGGATCGTGCTATTAGCGAATCCAGAGAATTGGAGGCAAATTTCACAACAAATCCGGATGAAGTACCTGATACAACTACTCAAGAGTCCTTTGGAAGTCATCTGAGTGTCAACACTGCGACCGACACTCAAGGGTTCGTCTGGTTAGACGACTTTTCAAACCCACAGCTGTATCTGTCTACGCTTGGTGACGAAAGAAAACCCTCTGGTGCCTCTTATCCGAATCCGTATTCGTCTCTAGAAACTCTGCCGAATTCCCAAAGTACGAGTCCTCAATTTAACTCATACCCTTCACAACAATCAAATATATACAGCTCACGACCACAGGAGTTTGTGGATTCAATGGCTGGTAATCAAACGTCTGCCTTTCCTTCTGGATACAATAATTTGAGTCCGGAATATTCTTCAAACCCTCAGTATATCAACGATGGTGTACCAGCTACTTCTTTACCTGTTGCCTTTAATTATGGTTACGAAGTTTCTAGCTATGATACATTGTCTCGAAGACAATCCATCGCTACCCCATCTTCTGCCCCTACCTCAACAAACTTTTCTGAATCTTTGCCTCGAGGCATGTCCATTCCTTCCAACCTCAACACGATCCCTGGTTCATTTAATGCCCAGAACTACGGTCTCTCCCTTGAAGAAGCAAACGTCTATATTGGAAGTGGACATCAACAATCATACATGGTTCCCCCTGTCTCAGGTGGCAGTACCAATATCCCTATGGGGAATGCCGAGCGAGGTTTACACCGATCAAATTCTAACGGGGCCGTTTGCCCAGAAATGAGACGATTCAGTCGTACCATGCTGTAGACCCGCAAAACGCAACAGTTCCGCAATCGCAACAGGTGCCCTTACGGCATCCACAGCAAGGCATCAGCTCTCTAAGGGAAGATCAGAATCAACCGCATCACGCCCAATTTCAGGCATATCAGCAATTTAATAACTACTCGAATTCGCAGACTCCGTTTAATATGTATCCACCGTCGTAATTGGAGAATATTAAAAAACCCTAAATTAGTATGTTTTCACTAGTGTACATGATATATGTATGTTTCCCGTTATCTCATTGGCATGTATGTAAACCTTTACATTTCTTTCTTTCATGGTATGTTGGAATCATAGTTCTTCTTTATAGTAATCGCAATGTATGTAAACCGGAAGTATAGTATAGACCCCTAATAAATACTAATGGTCAATCCTCTAGAAGTAGCTAGCTACATTTATTGAGATTCATTGGCGGTTATTTATTGCTTGCCTTCATACCTTTACAGATTAAACTTGATCTTTATCCTTTGGGTCATTCGAAGTGAATTGGAATTCGAGCGTCAATTTTTCGCAAGGTTGTAGTCCCATGATAGGACACTTCCGAACAGAGCAAATTGGCCGAAGTTGTGGCCTGTGGTCCATCCTCTGGCATGTACACATAGCCATGACGTGAACATTGGTAATATTGCGGTTTATTTGTTCTCTATATTCGTTCGGCGTTTCGTGTTTGTGTGATATGATATGATGTGATAGATATGATAATGATAAGATAATGATACGATAATGGTATATGTAGATATCAGTTAACAGGATTGAGTTGTGAGGATACATACTTTTCGAGTTTGAGAGAAACGATATCTAATGCTACGAGCTCGTTTATGTCTAGTTCTATGGCGCCTTGGGGTTGTTTATCCATGATACTGGGAGAAATTCACGAGATTTTGCGCTTGATTTGGTTTAGATAGGATATTTGGGAGCTATTGTCGTAGATATCGTTTGGTGGTTGGGTGAAAGGCCCTTGATCATGATATTGCCACATCAATATTGTGAGAATATGTTTTAATTACTATATCGTGAGTCAAAGTACTAATTAAGTAATTTACCTATTATAGGCTCGGTCACGGTCCTGTAACACCGCGAATGGTACACCAAAGTAGACTGACTGGTTTACTGTATCTCATGATACGTTTGGATAAATACCGATGAAACAGTTAAACCAAGATTGTTTTATTAAATAATAACCTATAGAGTTTATGTGGCTGTGAAAATGTCTAGACTTGCATAATCAGAAACCTCTGCCATACGGGTATATATTCCATTTACAAACGCGGTGCCATGACTCCATAATTAGGTTGATTATAGTTTCGGAATTACTTTTTTTATTTTACAGATATTTGTGTTATATTCGGTCGAGCCGAGCCACAAGAGAGGAGAACTTGATGTTTCAACACATGAAATCTTTATACGTAATCAATGTTAGTGATTTTGAACTATTTGAGGATGTCCTAACTTTCTCCCCAAGGCAAAAAAGAAGCCCGTTTTGCTAAGCACACTTACCTGAATGTGACAGATGCTGAGTAAATAATCAGTGTTCTAAGAAGTTAGGGCAGATTTGCTGATAAACACGCAATCTTTACTCAGAGCTACTAGTAAGGATTGATAATATCGAAGTCTCCCTCTCTTGTACCACACTCTGTCTAGTTCATTAACTTATCTCTCGTTTTTAGTGAGGAATTTTTATATATAATCAAACTAATAATGAATATTTCTTGAAACTCCGAAATCGATAACTCATGATATTTATCCCATTTGTGGCATAAGGTTCGGTGTTTAGTGAATTTCAATCGTTTACTAAGTACATCGGTGATAGTATCCATATACAACTCCGCAGAGAAATTTAGACCGTAAACTTGGAACAAATTAATCGTAATTTTGATAAATATCATATCTCTCTACTTTACAGCCCAACAGCAGAAAGAAGCTTCTCGAAGTTTGGGGTACCAAGCCCAGTGACAGGATCCCAACCAGCTTGCGCGGGGAATCCATCTGTATCGCAGCCAGGATTGGAACCTTCATGTTTATATTGTCATAAATCTGTTTCAAAGTGGATATGTTTCACACTCACCAGTCGTGACATCGTTCAAAGCGGCCGCGCCGACAGACGAGTAGAGGAAGGGGTTCAAAAATCCAAGTGGAGAGCGTCCAGCCGCAATGAGGCGGTCATTCAAGAGAGAAATGACGCTTGCAAAGATCGGCGACGAACAACTAGTGCCGTCAACGAGCTCGGTACTTCCCCCAAGGATGATTGCGACATTCTCACCCTGAGCCGAAACATCGGGGAATGCACGTCCAGTACGGTTGAAAAGACCACCGTTAGTGCTTCCGAGGGCATTCAAATAATCGCTGACTGCTGAGGTTTGATACGAGGGTTGACTAAAGATGTTTGAAAAACCACCAGAAGAGAATGAGGCCGCCGTTTCCGATATACCTGTTGTTGCACTATCGTACAATAAATATCCCTTTGTCGATTATGACAATTTTATAGACTTACCCAACAGAAGTCATAAATGGGCAACCCGAAGGGAAAGTAGGGACGAAGGTATCACAAGAGCTAGATTGGGATCCAGAAACACCACCATCGCCAGAAGCGAAAAGGACCGATGTACCACGAGCCCCAATTGCCATGTGTGCATTACAGAGACGACTGTGATTTTATGAATTTATGTCAACACTTGATTTTGATTTGATTAAAAATCAATAAATAATGTTCTTACTTTGCCAGGGTCGAAGAAATCGTGTTCTCATCTTGTCCATAAGAAGTTGTGAGAACATGAGGAGGGTTACTCATGCTGTTGAGGAAATTGATGATATCGAGGAAACCCTCGAGCCCGCCATCCTGGAAGTTATTGCCTACAGAGATAAAAGTTGTTGGGACACCACTTGCCACACCCACGGTATATTGAATATCCAAGTTGGCCTCAACGCCTGCTTGGTCCGGTTCTTGAGGATTCTGACCGCCGTCTAAGGTCTGAAGTGTAAAAGTTGTGCCCTCAAGATCCGGACGAAGGCTGCTGAGGAATGTTTGCAGGTCAGCACTGTTAGCGAATTGCTGAATGAATCCAGAGACAGCCAGTATGTTGGTACTCTGAGTAGCTTTAGTCGTCGGAATACCGTATAGGCTTTGTAGGCACATAGGAGTAACGGTTGAGCCACAACTAGAGGGAACATCTTGAGGAGAAGTTAAATTCCCGGATTCTGAAATTTTAGACGGAGTAGAGAAGGTAGGGATACCCCCAAGAGGATTATTAAATCTAAGAAGGTACCAAAAAAGTTTAATCTTATTTAAAAATCTCCGATCCTATTAAACAAATCTTACGAGACAGTGGGGTGAACGAGTTCAAGATGTCCTTTAAGCTCAGAGGGAATAGAGTAAGCTAGTGTCCTAACTTGCTCTTTACCTGTTTCTACATGCTGAAAGATAGAGAAGTCCGCTTCAAACATCTCATTAGCTTTGCTTATCGGGACAGAGAACGACATCCAATCTCCAGCGGTTGTTGTTACTGTTGCGTTTATATTATGGCTTAAAAGGAAGTCATTAATAAGAGAGACGGATGCCGGCGGGGGTGCCAAAAATGAGTCAACCTATTCAAAGCAAATATCAGATTCGTAACAACGGAACCTGTAGCGTTTGTTCATTTACTTCTTCACGGGAAAGATGTTGACCATAGAGTGCGCTGTCAGGATTGCTAACAGCATATAGTTTATCCTCGAGACCTGTTATATCAGAGTTAACCAGGGCGAGTCTCAGTGTAATCGTTTGATTCGCTGGAGCTACTCCAGTCCTGACAAAGCCTTGAGGAATACCATCGGTTCGTTGTTCATGAAGTACAAGATTACGGAAAACGGGTTTCGAATAGATTGCTGCAATGAAGGTGGAGAAAACGAGGTATTTGAAACTAGAAACCATTGCGAGAACACGAGCTGATAATAACCAGAAGGATGGGACTCTGTATCCCGTTTAAGCCTTGCAGGCACTGGGCAGGAACTTGTAGGCAATTAAACATTTTATAGTCTCTTGAGTCATGGATGAGTATCGAAAGGTTACGGAAAACCGAGAATAGATACAAGAGCAAGCATGCTTTACCAAAGAAACCAGAAAAGGTGCATGTGGTGCAGAAGGTATCTTTAGTACGGTGAAAGATATTTCATAAAGACGCCATCAAATGTAAAGTTGAATGGATAGGGTACTAGCACTATCTAAGCATACTGAAAGGCTTCTATGATTGTGGATGTAAGTATCAGAGTCCACGTATTATCCAAGATATTATAGTGCGACAGGTGAGCAGTCGTGGCAAGACATCACTGACTGTGACCTTGAGGAGCTAGTACTCCATCATGATCGCAGATGAAAAGGTTTTCAGAGCATGTCACGTCTGAAAGGCTTCTTAGATACGTATATGCTCTAGTTATCACCGTGGTACTCGGACAATTCAGATGAAATCATAGAATCACTATTGCCTTCTACTGTTGTATATGGAGCCGACAAGATGGTGAAGATGCTTGTCAGCCATCAGGATTTAAATTATTTGAAACAGATTCTTTGGAGAGGAGTATGAAACTCGGAAGCGTAAATATCTTTCTATTGGGTCTTCTCATAGCAGTCGCAACGTACGTAAATCGGAAGTATAGTATAGTATAGACCTTTAATACACACTAAAAGTCAATCCCCTCAGAAGTAGCCTATATTTATTGAGATTCATTGGCGGTTATTTATTACCTACCTTCGTATTTTATACACATTAAATTCGAAAGGAATTCACGAGTGTCTGCGCTTGATTTGATCCATTTAGTTGAGAGTTGCTATGCTACGATTGTCATTGTTGCTGTTTGGTGTTTGGGTGGAAGGCATAATTGATCCTTGATCATGATATTGTGAGAAAATGATTTATTTACGGGGACACTTGTATTTGGCAAGGTAAAGCAAAAAGATTAAATCTAATAAGCGTTGATTACGTAATATAATATTTGTAACATATTAAATATAACGACGATAACACAGTAATTGTCGTATTGCCCCTTCTCTACAGGCGAAGTTCACAACGCGTAAAGCATATTTCTTCTTAAATAAAAAGTATGAAATTTCAGGGCTTCTCAGACACACGGGGAGGTTACGGCAGTGTTCCATTTAACGGCTGAGAATGAAGTGAAGACATGCATTTATATAACGCGGTATATTGATAAAGTATAAAATAGCAAAAAAGGAAGAGTACACCCAAAATTTGAGATTAGACGAGAAGTAAGTAGAAATACTACACTATGACACGCGTTTCTGAGCTGCAGGGAAGGGAACTGGCTCGACTGTCCGTGCGGCCTCTCCGTATGTCAGAACGCCAACGTGGGGCATTAGGTTGTATTTAAGTGTGTAATTTGCTGGCGATGCATTCCTAGATAGTTGGTGTGGCATAAGTATAAATAACGGGATTATAAGGGAGAAGGGGGGGAGAGAGTACAGAGTCTGGAGGACGTACTTGAACGTTCTAGCCATATCGCGGAGGGGATACTTTGGGCGTCCGTTGGAAACTTTTATAAAGGCATCTTCCTTGCGTCGAACGATTCGGTCCCAGATGACAATCTCGTTTTGGGTCCCGTCTGCACTGGTGTATTCGGCTTGGACGTATACGAATAGTTGTTTCGTGTTCCAGTTGAAGAGAGATGTTAAATCTAGGAAGAGAAAGTTCGGATTTTTATGTTAATACTATTACTGAAGTAAAGTAGAGATGTGGTGTGTGAAGAGTAATACGTACCTGCTGAGACGTTGAATCGGGCGAAGCCGTATTCGTGATTTCTCTGCCTGTAGTGAGTATTTTGACTTGGATGTACATTGACATTCGAAATGGATAGTACGCCCTTGGGGTCTGCGGAGAAGAAAAAGGAGGAAACGGAGATGGCGCCTACGAGGCAGAGCAGGCAAGTTGAAAGAAGAGCAGATAAATTGCTTATTCGTTGATAAGCACTGAACATGGTAGTTCCCCTTCAAAATAATTCTAATTTGGAGAGTTTTTTTTTGTTGTAAAGTGCAAACAATGAGGATGAATTGACTGTCTGTAATCTACGATTGTGCTCATGCCATGAGTTTCCATCCGACGTGTCGTCTCTGATGACATGTGACTAAAGTTTACCATATCGAGGTCTGACGCACTTTACCATCCTTTAGGACTCTCATATGCGCATATAAGTCATATATTTCCATTTGGACAACTGAGACCCTATATCCTTGCATCCACGCCTCTTTCACCATCAGCACCTCATACATAATCTATCGGGTTGTGTATAACAAATGACAAACGAGATCATAGCACCTTTCGGAAAGTGGGATTCGCCCATTTCCGCGTCCTTGATAGCGAAGTCCAGTAATTCATTTGCGGATGTCATTATCGATCCAGTTACCTCGAAGGTCTATTACTTGGAGAATCGGCCCTCGGAGTCTGGGAGAAGCGTCTTGATTGATGCCGAGACGAAAAGGGATGTATTTGGCAGTGGATGGAATGCGCGTTCTGGTGTACATGAGTATGGAGGGGCCAGTACAATCGTGTATGGTGACGTAGCTTATTTCTCTCATTTTTCGGATGGGCGGATATACAAGAAGACTTCCTCAGACGCGGATCCCACCCCTATTACACCAGGTAGGCTACACGATTTATTAAGTCATTTACTGATAATTCTTTAAGTAATTCGTTACTTCTTATTATATTGGAATCATTAACAAATAAATTCACATTAACCTTTTATTGAAATAACCTGTGAAGCATATTGAACTGTCTACTTACATGCGATTCTTATAGAGAATTCAAATTACCGTTTTGCTAATTTCGAAGTTTACCCTGTTGCTCAACACCTGATCGCATCTATTCTTGAAGATCATACTCATCCTTCACCTGCCGATGTGACCAATTCTCTCGTACTAGTTGATTCATCCAAATCCAAAGTTCACCCGTTGATAAGTGGAGCTTCTTTTTATGCTTCTCCTAAGTTCAGTCCGGATGGGAAGTACCTTGCATGGCTTCAATGGAACCATCCTGATATGCCATGGGACGGCGCGGAGCTGCATGTTGCGGATGTAGTGTATTCTCCAAATGAATCTTCCTTACAGATCAAGAATGACAGGAAAGTAAAAGGAAATTGGAAGACGGAGAGCACTAACCAGCCTGAATGGATCAAGTCGGATACGTTGGTATTCTTCTGTGATGAGACGGGGTATCAGAACCCATGGATAGTTAATGTTTCTACCGATACTCTCTCACCCCGATTGTTGTTATCCAAAGCACTGGATGAAGAGTTTTCTCAGCCAATGTGGCGCCTTGGTCCATCTAGCTATGCGACACTATCACCCACTAAAGCATTAACCACTTCGCTCAGAGATGGCAGGGCAATTCTGTACCTCTTAGACATTACAAATGGTAATCTAAAAGAAATCAATTCACCATATGTGACAATCCAGGCTTTAAGAGCAACAGGACCTAATTCTGTTGTCTTCCTCGGTAGCAAGACAGACTCACCTTCGTCCATCGTCTCTCTTACGTTGTCAGACTCACACTCGGCTAGCTTTACGGAAATCATAGGAGGTGAAGCATCACTAACCGACGAGGAGAAAGTTGACAAGGCATATTACTCTTCTCCTCGGGCTCTTACGTTCCGGAGTTTGGATGGTGGACCGCTGTATGTCGTATTCTATGCACCTACGAACGCAAATTATTCGGCACCTGCTGGAGAACGTCCGCCGTGTATCGTTTGTGCTCATGGTGGACCGACGGGTATGACTACTCAAGAGTTGAAAATGAAAACGCAGTTCTTTACGAGCCGAGGTTTTGCTTGGGTTGACGTAAACTACGCGGGTTCTGCAGGTTATGGAAGGAAATACGTGTGAGATCATAATTCAGATATATCTGCAAAAAAGAAGGTTTTCGATTGATTATTTTTATTATTCTATTATTGATTATGTAGAGAGCGGCTTGACGGTCAATGGGGTGTTGCTGATGTTTCGGACTGTGTAGAAGCAGCAAAAGAGCTCGCATCACCTTCTTTTGGAGAGGTCGACCCGAAACGAGTCCTCGTTACGGGTGGATCTGCGGGGGGTTACACCGTTCTGCAGAGTCTATGCTCGGCTGGTCCAGGGACGTTTGCGGCTGGGACATCGAGCTATGGTATTTCAAATCTGTTTACTCTTGCTGAAGATACGCACAAGTTCGAGTCGCAGTATGGGAATAAACTACTTGGAGGATCTCCGAAGGAAATAGAAAACGTATACCGAGATCGGTCGCCTGTTTTCCACGCCGAGAAGATTAAGGCTCCTTTACTTGTAAGTTTAGCTATATAGATCTTGTTGGACTGGGCTCAGAAATGATATTTTTGGAATAGATTTTGCAGGGTTCGATTGATAGGGTGGTCCCTCCATCCCAAGCACAGGACATGAAAAAGGTTATAGAGGAGCATGGTGGGTATGTTGAGTATGAGTTATTTGAGGGTGAAGGACATGGATGGCGAAGAGCAGAGACTATTAAGGCTGCTCTTCATCGCGAATTAAGATTCTATCAGCATGTCCTGAATTTGGCTTAAACAGCTTTGTTAATGTACGAATAAGGAGTAGTTTTGGATATGCGAATGTAACACGGAAGAAAAGGTTTCAGGATGACAATCTTCTATGGAGACGAGTAAGACAGTGGAAAATCTAAATTTCAGCCAATGCAGTTCGGAGAGCGATATCCAATGAAAAACTTGTATTCAAACGTAGTGCCCGAGTAAAAGCCCCTAACAGAGCTTCACCCCTGTTATACAGGCGACTGCGTATATCGGTCGGTGTTAAGGGCTTTTTTGGAGAAATTTCGGATTTCTCTAGTCAGCGTTTTGGAAAATGTGGCCCGACATCAATGGAGTCATCCTATAGAAAAGGGTAGAAAAGATTAGAAAAATGAGAGGTCTCAGCTTTTATTAGAAATGATGTTCTCGTGAGTTCACATGACCTGAGTTAGTTTGATACTCTAAATCCGTTTCTCACACCCGTGATTGGCGTTGCATGGGACTGAATTAGAAACAAAATTCATGTGGCTTCAAGAAGTTCGCATCGCCCTTCTTGCGATACCTAACCACCTTCTTTTCTTTCGACTTGAAAAAAAATGAATGAAAAAAGGAGTGGAAAGAGAGATATCCGCTGGCTGGCAGGATTTACAATACTATGATCACGTGTTGTCACACACCTGGAAGAATAGGATCTTACACAATCATTATCCAAGTAATTTTCGGGAGTTCGGGGAAAATCGTGCCATGAGTGGATTTGGAGAGCGTGTAATAATAAATATAAATATTAGTTAACGCGTTCAGCCCTCGGCTCAACTCTTGTCATCCTATCTTTACCACCAACCTCCAACTCAACTCACCACTTTTACAATGGTTGCTCAAGTCCAAAAGCCTGCCCCAGAATTCTCTGGCCCCGCCGTCGTTGACGGGCTCATCACAGAGATCTCATCCAAAGACCTCCTTGGTCAATGGGTCGTCCTTTTCTTCTACCCAATGTATGTTCTTTATCACCACCTAATTGCAATTTTGGGCTGAACGCGTCTGTACGCGCCCGACGTGTTTACTTACTGATATCTCGCGTTTTCAATCTCAACCTCTTTAGGGACTTCACCTTTGTCTGCCCTACTGAAATTCTCGCATTCAACGATGCTCTCGCTGCTTTCAAGGAGCTTAACACTGCCGTCGTCGGTGTTTCCACTGACTCTCACTTCTCTCACCTTGCCTGGGCACAGAAGCCCCGCAACGAGGGTGGTCTTGGACCTGACCTCAAGCTTCCTCTTCTCGCTGACAAGTCGATGAAGATCGCCCGTGACTATGGTGTCCTTCTCGATGAGGGTGTTGCTCTCCGTGGTCTTTTCATCATTGACCCCAACGGTACTCTCCGGTCAGTTCTCTCCCTAACATTCTTATCAGTTCCATCAATAATTCTTTTGCTAACGTTGTTTCTTTAATAAAACACAGTCAAATCACCGTCAACGATCTCCCTGTTGGTCGTTCAGTAGAGGAGACCATCCGTCTCGTCAAGGCCTTCCAATTCACTGACAAGTACGGTGAAGTCTGTCCCGCCAACTGGCAAGAGGGTGGTGCAACCATGAAGGCTGACCCTAAGGGTTCTCTCGAATACTTCGCCAATGCTGCCAACAAGCGTAAGCGCATCGATTAATTTTTTTAAAACCTCACATCCTCTTCTCCGCTTCCCTTCCCCCCTTTATCTTTGATACGTACGGTCCTCCTCATCGACTCTATCTTGCTGACCACCTTTCCCTCTCCCCTCTCTGCAATCCCGCTTTTGCGTAATGTGTACGCGTTCGATCCCTCTACATTATGCCATGCCCGTACTACGCCCTATCCTCATCATATCTTTATCACTCGTCCGTTCTCCTCATTCAAAAACAAACCAAAAACAAACAAAATAATTCGCTTTGATCGACGAAAATCTCGACATGCTCTCTCTGCTTATTCTCCCGTTTTATATAATCACTGTGGTTCCCGAATGAATTGATCTATTTTCGATTTGATAATTGTTTTTCTTTCTTTCTTCCTATGGCCTTTGCTCGATTTCTTTCTTTACTTTTCTTTCCCTGATCTATAAAAACGACGATGACAACGACTGATCTACTGCCTATCCTCTCCCTTCTTTCTTACTTCTTTGCTCCCCGTCTCGAACTCGCAATCCACAATCCAAATTTGGTCTTGGTCCCCTATATCCCCCGATCATACAGAGTGAACACGGTTTTGTACTTCCCTTCCCTTCCCTCTTAGATCTTTTGTATAACTAGGAATTGGGGGTTGTATGATGAAGACTAGATCGATGGTGAAGATGACGACGATGATCTTTGATTGTGTTTTTGATATGAAAGTAGAAAGGGGGATATAGATAGATAAATAGTCGCTTTTTTGTTCGTCTGTTTGTTGTTGTATAGATGAGTAATAGATAGAAATAGAGAAGAGGTTTTTTAGCTTATGTCTTTTTATTCGTTATGCTGTTGCGCTTTTGTGTGTTATTGCGTGTGTGTAATGGCAGGGGCGTTATATTTGATTCTTGAAATTTGTAAGGCGATCTGATTACTATATGGATATCGTTTTTCGTATCGTATCAATTCGCATCATATTCTTCCGTATTTAATTATCTATGTTTATCTATCTGTATCTATCTAAAATTAAAATTGAAATCGAGGCTGAAATACCAGAAGATTCTAGACAGGGGGACTCACCTTTTCTTGGTTTTGTATATTAGCGGCGTGGGAAACAGATTAAACACCATTCATCAATCAATTAATCAAGATATTTCAGTTATCAATCCCGACTCTATAAGGAACATCGAGGATGGGGGGAGCCACTTTTACTTAGTTTGGTTGTCTCAGTTGCTTCTACTGTAGGAGAGGTGAGGACGGTGTACATTATCTTCTATGTTATATCTTATATTTCTTTGTCTGGACAACTTTAATTGAGTATGATGGATTACTGGATCGCTATTTGGTATTTGAAGATGTGGTTTGGTGCTATTGCATTGTGAGCTGTGACTCAGTAGCCCCATTGATTCGTGAGAGTGGTCGTGACTGGTTATAATAAACTTTCGAAACTAGTAATTATCAAAATGGCTAAAGAAGAACAGGTGGGGTACATATCTAGTGTATTCTGGTGTATAAGAAGAAAGGATGGGTGAAAAAAGAACAAATGAATACAAGTGAGGAGAATTGCCTAGAAGTACCAAAAAAGAAAGTGTGCGTGTAAAGAGACACACAAGGGGATCAAGAAAATAACGATCAAAGAAAAAAAAGAAGTTAATCAAAGGCAGAAAAAATGAAAAAGGTTCGATTAAGAAAATCGAAATCAAAAGCCCAATCAAAAGCGAAAGCGAAATTTAAATTAGAACAAGCATATTCCGTCTCTTTCTTCAATCTCCAGATCTTTCAATGCAGAACGACCTTTTGAAACCCAATAATCAAACGTTTCTTCATCCTCGAACCACATCGCGGCAGGTGACGAGGTATACAGTTTTGTTGGATCTTGTTTTGCCTTTGCTTTGGTGGTGCTGCTGCTTTCTACTACTGGGGATGTAGGAACGTCTAGAGGGGTATCGTCGAGTACTTTTGTTTGGGCATCATTCCCTGGTGCCATGATTGTTACTTCCGTTTCTGCTTCTGGTCCTGTCTCTACTTGGGGTGTGATTTTAGGGGTAGACGGTGATAATTCAAGTGGTACAGGTACTCCTTCTATCCGTTCGAGTAAGGACGGGAACCGTTCGGGAGTGTCGAATTTAGGTTTCTTTATTGGAGACCTTGGGATCTCTGGGTCCATTTCTAAAGCCTCGGGGCGCGTACGTTTCAGGATGGGCGAAGGTGTTGGGGAGGAGGATATCGGCGGGTTTTCGGCCAAATCTTCCACTTCTGCATCCGTAGGAGATGGTGCTCGCTCGAGTAAGGGTATAATTCCCGTGTCCAGAACTAGATCTTGATCCTGGTCTTGGTATTGATCTAGAATAGTGGATGATGGAGGAGTTTTGTTTGCCCATAGACCACCTGAGCGTATCCACCCAGCAACGTTTGTTTCGTTTTTTATGGCTTCGAGGATACCAATGATAGCGAGTAAGGTTTGGTCGTATTCTTGCTGTTGTAGTTGTTCCTCTGCTCCCGAGATTCCGAAGTTGGCTGGAGTGATGAAGGGATTCTGGTCGTCGACGAAAATCTGCTTGGACAATATGTTATTGTCAGTTCTTGTTTTTCCTTCTGAGCTTTCGAGCTTTTGACGGTGCCTTTGCATCTCGCGTTCAAGCTGTTTCCTCACCTTTTTATCCTTTCTACGCTGAAGGCGTTGATCAATTTCCGTGTTTTGTGTTGCTTCGAGATCTGCATTGTCGTGTTCCACGGTAGGGTTACATTCTTCACCAACAAGACCACTTGGACCCGATATATTTTCTGGTATGTCTGCATCATGTTGGCTTTTCTTTATATCATCTAACTCTTGAGCTTCACGGATACGTTTTAGAGCCATATCCTGGTCGCGGTTCCCAATTCCGTATTCGCTAATACAGACATGATTGAACGGCTGAAGACGCACTTTTGCAGGTGAATCATCAAGTAGAAACGATGTGAGTGCACTGTGGTCCTCAGGTAAAGCTGCCCATACTTTTGAGAGATCTTTAGTGGTCCTTGATTTTCGAGCTACAGACAAGCAGATGGGTGGTCAACTACGACGTTTATGAAAAGAGAAGAAGAAAGGAAATCATACAATAATCATTGCGTGATAGCCCTAATGTATCGCGAGCCCAAACAGCAGAGAGTTTGCCTGACCATATATCTTTAAATGCTGAATGCTTATTTGCTACGTAGTCTCTGCTCTTGTATTTCGTATCCTCACTATGAGCGTCATAATTATCGTCCTCTCCTTGGCTATGCTTGTCTAGTCTCGGGTCAAAGAAACATCGCCGTACCATTTTTTCGACATTTTGAGACTGAGCACTCGACCAAACCATTGTATCGAGCCATTCGCGTGTTTTAGGTGAAAGAAGATAATCACGGAATGTTGGCATATACGGTCTTGGGTAAGGAACACCACGGTTCACTCGCACAAGGAGTGTCCCATTGAGATCGAGGATAACGAGTTTTCGCGGAGGTGTTTCAGAGGTGGATGATGCCTGTGCCGCTATTTCAAGATATTCCGGAGAAGGGCCATCAGGTATGGGAGGCGGAGGTGGTGTACCAGACGGCGAGTGTACTCGCCGCGAACGGGTGTACTGATCATCGGTATATGTACGCGAGTTACCAGGATGTGTATAGCATCTATTATATTCTCTAGAGCCGTGCCTCTCATGGTATCGCGTATCACCTAAAGTATAGTCATCATCTTCATAAGGTAGACTATACGCGTCAATGTATGGAGAATGTTGATTACGGCCGTCATAGCGATTGCTGTAAGCGGAGTAGCCTGAGGAGGTGGACGGAGTGGAGTGGTTATTGTAGTCATTGTATACAGTGTTTCTACTGCCATAGTAGTCTCTCCTGTGACGTGCTCTCCGAGGACTCGTTTCATAGGCCTGTGTATTCCAGGAATCCGAGTAGGCACTATCTGAGAATCTACCGTTATTGAACATAGTAAACAATTTCCTGCAAGTTTTACCAGTTGGTATGTTGAGACGCGATGTAGATACGGAGCGCGGTGATGGTGGTCGGAGAATAAAAGAACATGAAGACAAAAGAATGCGCATTCGAATCAATTATTTGATTCTTTTGCTATGGTTTCTCATACGCGTGCCTTTCTTGTTACTGGGTCACGTGTGTCGTATTTAAATATTTATTTTCTTTCACAGGTCTGAGTCAAGGTATGTGGGGGTTATAAATAAGTACTAAACCTATTCTTGGGAGCTAAGGCGGAAGAAATACGACGGAATGGGATGAAGTAAAAATACGAAGAGAGTGAGAAGTGAACAAATCAAAAAGGGTAACTAAATGGACTAGTAGGCGTCTAAGATGTGATTATTGATAAATTACAGAAACATATATTCAACCCTTGTATACATTTTGTTACACTTTTTTTTTTCCTGCATGGGCTTATTTAATTATTTAATAGTCTATCTAGGTTAGGTTGTGCTATAAAAATCTAAAAATAATAAGAAAAGTTGGTCTTCTTGATTTCGATCAAGACCCTAGTCTATGTAGTAAAATACTCGCTTCAGAAAAGGTTGAAAAGAAGGACGCTAAGGGAAATATGACTTCTTAGTCAGAACGGTGTACAGCTGCAGGAATACTCATCCATAACCCGAACATAACGGCCAAAGCACTCACAACACTAAGGGTCATTATAAGGTGGAGAAAATCAATGAGACAAAAACATTGCCACTCACAGGGGTTGCAAGCTTATTAGCCCAAGTTTATTCGACATAACTCCAGTAATGAATGGTAGAACAGCTGATCCACTCATACCGAGGGCTGCAATCCAACCAACGGCGCTTGACATGAGCCACGGTGGGACAAGGAGTGCCGTCCTGTTCATTACAATTGGATATACCGGTCCAAGAAAGAGTCCGATAAAAGAGACGGCGACGGCATCTCCGACCAAAGAAGGGACTATCCAGATAATGATCTCAAGACTAAGTTATGAGAAATTGAGTAAGAAACGGGGAATAACGGAGTATTATAACATGAAAAAAAAGAAACGAACCCAATACAGAGTAAGATGTAGAGCCAGATGACTCTTCTTTCCCCGACCTTTTGCATTCATTTCAGCTATTATCCTTCATGTCAGTAGAATGAAGACTTACCAATTTGTTAAACCAGAGGAGACCAACTCTACCAAGGGCCAGACCGGCGAAGAAACCGGAGGATATATACCCTGATGTGGAGCCACCGTTTCTTTCAGCCATGATATATTTTACAATCCAACCTATAATACCGGTAAATAAATAATTATATTCCCCTTAGTATAGGCATACCTCCAATGGTAACTTCTACACCAATATATGCCAGAGCAAAGAAAGCAAGTAGGTGTACAACTTTCAGCTTCATAATTTGTGAATAGAGATTGTTGTTTTGAGACGTCGATCCCTGCTCTCGGACTACTTGTCCCGCTTTAAGGAGGCAAGCTGCAGGCAGGTTAAAGAGGTTTTCAGATGACTGTGTGATGTTTGAGATTTTAGTTTGCAAACTCACCATCCAACTTCTGGAATCGGAACGCAAGTGATAAGTATATGATATTTATAAGTGCACCTCCCATAGAAACGAGATAAAAGAAGGACCAGCGTGGCATATATGCGAACTGTGTTGCAACTAATGGTGCACTCAAAGCACCTAACCCATAGCAAGCATGAATGATACCCATCTTGGTCGAACTATTGCGTAGGCTGACAGTGAAGACCATAGCTTGTGAATTCTAGAGCAATATGTTTTAGATGATATGAATGGGATCAATAATTGAGATAAAACCGAGGCCTTGCCTGTACTGCCATTCCAAATCCCGAAAAAATGTATGCTATTGCGAAGAGAGGGTAGGGCGGCGCCGTAGATTGAATTACATACGCGATAAGTTGAATGATAGCTCCGATTACCAGTGTCTAATATTTAAATGTGAACGCTTGCAACAGCAAACCGTAGTCCTATTCTCACTTTTCCGAATCCCACTCGGACTGACAAGGGCACATTAGCTAATGCCCCAGAGACAAATCCCTATAAATTAGTTTTAAAAAATCGAATAAGTAAAATTTTCGGCTGAATATATGCACTTTGAATGTCACTCACAACAACATTCATTACAAAAATTAGTGATACAACAGCAAGATTTAACTTGACCGAACTGGTCAAAATCAGTTTCTACGTAAATTTGAACTAAAGAACGTACGTTATAATAGGATTCTATCTTGGGTAACATTGGTCCGTTTGTTCCGTCATTCCATCCTTCCATGAACATAGCCCATAATAGTGCTCCAAACCCAATTATCTCTGCCCTTCGTGCTTTCTTCAACTCAAGATCTGTTAGAGCTGGTGCATCTGGGACTAGAGGCGCTGTTGTCACTCGGGAAATGGGTACGGAAGATAATTCAAAATTCTCAAGCTCAATCCCTGGTGTCTCCACCCCTGTGCCTTTGGCGGGAAGCTCAGCTACGGCAACACAACGCAGATCCTCTGGGTCTTTGACTTTGCGATCATGCAGAGAGTTTTCTGTCAATGGTGACACTGACATGACGAAGAAAGACGGGTGGGGACGAGTGTGGGGATGGGCGGGTTACAGGTTGAGGGGTTTTTTGTACATGCACAGTCAGGTGCGGACCGATATCCTAAATCGAAGATTTCATCTCCTAAATCTTCTAAAGAGAATATATAAGGTGAAGTTCCGTCCAGACCAAAGTCCTTATTCGTGCATATGTATATGTACATACATGTACATGTACGTATTAAACTTAGAATCAAATTTTCGGATCTTCTTCGCGGAACAAGTTTGAAGGTTAGAAGATCTAGAGTGAGACACCGGTGCGTCGGACTTTAGGACTTGCAAGTGAATTTATAATAAGCATAGCAAATTTTTGCTAATAAGTATTAGTCTATCATGATGTGAAGTGAATGTAAAAATCAATGTATATGTGCGATGTCCACATATACTACTAGGATTGTCTGCGCTAATGTTCGCACCTAGAAGATCCTGGTATTTACCATGCCCATTTTTGTCCAAAGAGCGTTTTTTTTTGGTAAGACTACTTCCTTGTTATTTACTTTCCTATTTGTACATGTACAATAGCCGTGAGAGGCTTGTAGAGCCTAAGACGAGCAGAGTTTGTAGTTATGTTCATGCCACTTCTAAGTCGGATGTGTGCCACCAATGCTCGAAGGAACCCAGCATTTAAATAAGTACAGTAGAAGCATCAACATTACTCCCTTAAGGGAAGCAAATTCTTGGATATAGGGTTACCGAAGAAGCTCGGAGGCCTTACCTTTGTTGGAAATGTAAGGCCCGTGGCAAATCCCATGGGTCGAGAAGTTTATTGTGGAGGCCTCGAGGATGATATGCGTACTTCTTTATATGTAAATACAAAGCTGGCCTATAAATTCAAGAAAAAAGTTGTCGGGTGCAATAAGGTAACCTATGGTCAGGTTAGCAGTAGGTACTCTGTTTTGGGTGCCTTCCCTGTGAGTACATTCAAGTTCTCGCCGGTTTGCTGGGATTCAGTTCGCAAAGCTCGAATCCTTTTGATTTTTTACCCTAGTCCCCGAAATGCAACCCTTACAAATCATGACTTCAAAAACACCGTTAAAGGAGTTGCAACATAGAGCATATTTTTTATCAAGATACTATTATCTTGTGGCACATTGAGTTGTTTGACTTGTCCTGGATTAATTCAACCAGATCAGCTCAAAGATTAATGACTTTCCTAATGATTTGTATAGTGTATTGAAATAACATAGACAAACGGCAGGACTCGTAAATTTTTCATTTCAAATGTATTTATTCAACGGAGTTAAGATCTGGAGAAATTACGGATATTTCTCAAGAATTCCTTATCCACTAGTATAAGCTTCAAAAGAAATAATACTAGCAACAGACCATTGTTCTTATACATAAATTTACACTGAGAACGCATTCATTACAAACTGGAACATAGGATACATAAGTTAAAAACTCAAAATAAAAGCACTAGTAAAGGGGAAGAAGCTCGGTGTACAGGCACCTTCTCTTAGTCTAACTCCCTCTTATCTAGCTTCCACATATCGAAACATTCTAACGTAATGCTCGCTAGGAAACAAGGAATAGACTCTTCCTGGACAATCCAGGTATTCATGATACCCTGAACATCAGGACCTGCACCTTCACCTGCAGCAATGAGCTGCATCTTCGCACCTTCATTCTTGTTTTTCGATGGTTGGAACACAAACGAAACAGATAAATCGTAGACTGATGTCACGCGAACTTGGCCATTGGGATAAAAAGCGAGTTTTAATCCCAGTAAGGATGTGATTGCCTCTTTGAATTCATCGGTCTTTGCCGCAAAAACCTCCCTTAAACGATCTAGCCGTTTATCCTTCTGCTTGATTATGTTCTTGTAATTCGCTATTTCCAATCTGAGATTCTCTAAACTGGCCCGTGGAACTAGCTGTGCATCTTCGTTAACGGCAGAACCAGTAATAATACCTTGTTCTTCGAGTTCCCTTAATCGTTCCAGGAGTCCTTCGTTCTCTCTTTTAAGCCCGTCTAGTATCTCTTTTCGAGAATCTGCCCATTCCTGAGCAGGATTTCCACGAAGGGCAAGAACACGAGCTGCTGGTGGTATGTGCCTGCCGGCACCAATTTCGCCACCGAGTTCAAATAACTGCTGCTCAAGTTTTTCAACTTGATCATCTTGTTTGTTTAACTCGTCATTGGCTTCATCCAGTTCTATCGGAAACAGAGCATGAGTTTTAAAGCACAAAATAGTAACTTGTTTACAAGAAAGTTATACCTTCTTCTAAAGATTTAATCTTCTGCTCTAATTCATCCCATTGTTCCTGAGGCCTTCCAGACGCGGCTCCTCTGGCACGTTGCAATTGGGTAACCTCCTTTTCTAGTACTTCGATAGTCTCTTTGTACTCAGAAAGTAATGTTTCTAGCTGTGAAATTCTCTGCTCTAGCTTCTCACGAGATGCCGTATTCATACCATCTTCGTCATGAGACACCGAGAACGTTGTCTCTTCATCCTTATAGCTGGTAACGAGACTTTTTAAGAAAGTCACATCTCGGTCTAGGAGCTCGCAATCCTTCTCCTTCCGCACAAATGCTTCTCGAAGCTGAGCCATCTCTGTGACCTGACGATCTAGTTTTTTAGTAGTTTCGGATACTGCCTCACGGGCCTCCGAGAGCTCTATTTCACGTAGATGTAGAGATGCTTTCAGTTGACCATGTTCATCAAGCAGTGCTGCATGGATTTTCTGGAGAGCAGCCAATTTTCTGGTCACACTCACAGGAGTCTGTGAAAAGCTATTCTCTTGTCCTGATTGTTCTTGATTCCGTAGTTTGAATTCAAGTTCGCTTACTTGCTTGGAAAGAGCCAACTTTTCGGATTCAACTTCGGCTAGCTGTAACCTCAAGGAGTCAACACCCTCTGCTCGCCTCTCAAGCTCGCGTTTTTCCTCCCGTAAGATCTCTGCACCCTCTGCACGAATACGTAATCGAGAAACTTCAGCCGAGAGTCGGGAATTTGTAGTTTCTAGGGAAGTAAGATGGGTAGTCTGTCGTGCAAGTTCTGCTCGTATCACTTCTTTATCCTTATCACGTTCACGCGATCGTGACAAGGACATAGTTGAATTTGATGATCCCACTGACAACCGCTTTCTTCTCGGAGTATTATAGCTCAGACGCCGCCTGATGTGTGATAGCGGGTCAATCCTAGAAATTGATTGATCCCTGATGGATATTGGCGTTGAGTTATGAGAGTGCTGAGTAACTTGAGGTACATCCTGATGAGATATACTTATACTCATTGCCCCTGAAGAGCTTATTGACTCAGAATCTACTGACTGGGAGCGTGAATGGGTGGAGGCTGACCGTGAAGGAGAGGAAGAAATGGTGTAAGGAGGTGGCGCACCGGGATCAGGATATGCTTCGATTTGAGGAGAGATAGGCCGACGGAATGGTGATGATTCGTGGTGTCCTGTTTCTTTACCATCAGCATTCAAGCTGCTCTCCTCGGTCATTGATATATCGTTATCGTTATCAACGACAGGGCCTGATTCCACAGGATCTACTTCACCATCAGCATCAATCTCCTCTTCGAGTTCATCTTCCTCCAGCTCATTTTTACTATCCTCAGAGAGGCTCAGAGCTTCATCCACTTCGAGTTTTGTTACTACTTCTTCAACTCTTGGATCCCCCCTCCCTACTACTCCTATCACTTTATCCTCGTCGTGAGAAATACCGCCTTCACCCTCATCCTCATCCTCGTAGTCACCCTCGTGCAAGTTTTCAAGTAGTTCTTCAAGCTCTCTAACACGTTCTTCTTGTATTTTTGCCCGGGTTTCTGATTCATCCCTTTGACTTTCAAGAAATGTAATTTGTTGGCTCTGAGCCGCGAGGTCTGTCCTTAACTTCGCTATGTGAGATTCCGAATCGTGCTTAAGCTGAGAATAAGCGTCCGATAAGTCTTCGTTGTCAGCTTCAAGGTCAGAGTAGCTTTTCTTGATAGAAATCAATTGGTGTTCGTATGATTCCTGAGAATAAATTAGTTTATGTGACATGAGAGCAGAATGAAAGAACTCACGATTTGTTGAGAAAGCTCTTGTTCAATCGACTTCCTATCTTCCCTCTCTTTCTCCTCTCTCGTTGCCACCAACCTCAGATCCGCTTCTAAACGGTCGACTCTACCCTGTTTCTCTAGCAAGGAATTTTGAAGTTCAGCAACCTGAGCTTGGACGGCCAAGAGTTGTTTCTGGAGAGCTGTTTGGGTTGTATGAGCTGAAAAGGCATTACTGAGTGCAGGTTTCTTTGTCGTTGTGGGCTGATCTAGAGTACCAGTTCGGTAAATTAGTACTTATAAATATATAAATTTCTGAATGGTAAACCACCTGGTTCGGCACTTGTGCTCGCTGTGCGTGTTTTCCGTTTCAGTCCCACTGACGTACCAGCTCCTAGAGCGAATCTGGCATCTTTTACTGTTCCGGTAGTCGCACTCCTAGTGCTAGCCAGCGAAGACGTCCTGCCATTAATACCAGACGACTGGGACGGGGGTCGAGTAAGACGTGTTGCAGTAGTTCCAGTAGTAGTGGGGATTGCAGAAGTTGTGCGGGTTGTTCTGGTAGGCCGAAAACTACCGGTTGATGGCGGTCTTGAGCTGCTCATAGTCTAAAACTCGGAAATGTCTATGGACATATCAATGTCCAGCAGCGCGTCGGGGTATGTTCACAAGGAACGCGCCTTTAACAAAGAACGTGACTGCCTCACGTTACGAGAGGAAGGTCACGAAGATGACTTTGGCCGAGTCTGGGGCAATCCCTGATCACTATTTTCAATAGATTTTTCGGGAGGTAGTTATCAATCAGTCGAAATTGAGAAAAAACAACCAAAACGGGTTGTGATGCTATGAGTGCATGTTCTTAACACTGTCTCCCTCAAAGGTCTAGTCCAAATAAAATACTGTGCCCCGATGCTGACTGTGGTGAAGCAAATATACTTTTTTCAAGATTTTTATCCACGGCTGGGGGAGCAGCACCCTAGGTTATACTTACAAGAAACTAAACCGGAACTACAACTACGACCACTTATACCGTCGGAGCTCTGTGTCAAATTCTCCGGCCCAGAGTTTAGTCGTGTGAAGAGGCATATGACCTCTGAACGGACCGTTGAACTATCGTCGGTTCCCCGGTTTAATTTTTTTCTTCTTCGAAACATCCGCTTCACCGTGTGATTTACTGCCACATAATCTACTTATAAACGTATCCAAAAAGACATGAGTGCCAGCAAAGCCGAAGGATTAAATCTAATATGGCGTCGAATATAGTCTTCTACGTGTTGTGTCTATTATCCATCTTTTCTACAGTAATATCCAGTAGGGTTCCTTCTAAACCTTGCTCGATTTCACCTCTCGGAGAAGGAAAGGATGATTCAGATCGAGTAAGTGGATTGATTTTGAAAGGATATGCAAAGCTCAGTTTTGTAGATTTTGAAGGCCGTCGAGGAATGCGGGAATGGGGGACATATCATACTGGAGGCCGGAAATTTCAACATTACTAAGTATAAATTATTTTTACGTGCCTTTGATACATATACTGATTTTGGTAAAGAAAAATGTACTGGAACCTAACTGACGCACAAGTTGATCTATTTGGGACATTAAATGCAAGAAGCATGTTTTAAAAGTGTTGATAAATAACTTATAGATTTAAATAGTTCGTCCCCGATATTGATTACTGGCTAGATGCAAACAACACATACCGTGTGGTATTTATTCAAGTAAGAAATTTTACATGTAATACTATGAGTCCATTAAAATCTCTGTAGAGTCAAGCTTCCTGGTTCGTCGTTTCGGGATCTAACTTTGTCATTGATGCCCATTGGGTGGGTGGAATAAACGGAAACGGACAAGTAAATAATATTTCGGTTTCTTTACTCCTACAAATACTGACATTAGTTTTCGTCCAGACCTGGTGGGAAACTTTTACAACACGACCCCGTGAGGATGGTGATGGCAGACCTCTGGCCTTAACAATTTTCCAGGCGTACCATGCGGTAGTTCGTAACTTTAAGATTATATCACAGCCATTCTGGTGCAACGCTGTTGCAAACTCATTTGATGTGGTGTATGATGGCATGTTATGCAACGCAACGAACACCAATCCAGAATTTTTTGGTCAAAAGTAGGTG
The DNA here is from genome assembly GCA_002287475.2 of Pyrrhoderma noxium. Taxonomy (NCBI): domain Eukaryota; kingdom Fungi; phylum Basidiomycota; class Agaricomycetes; order Hymenochaetales; family Hymenochaetaceae; genus Pyrrhoderma; species Pyrrhoderma noxium. The sequence goes on from CM008261.1 coordinate 1,283,565, forward strand.
CAACATACCGCACTTAAACTCGTAATTCTTCCATTAATGTTGCTAATGTAATCTTAAGTATTGTCCCTAACACCGATGGTAAACTCAGTTCAACCTCTTTAATTAAACTATTACTGAATTCTTGACAGGCATTGATACTTATAGGTCGGATAACATTAAGTTATTAAATTGGGATGTTAGTATAACTACTTCACGCTAGCAATAAATAAGCTGAGTCATATACCCCAGATTACATGTGGGGACGACTGCCTTGCAGTAAAAGGCGTAAGTCACATCTATAGACCCTTAAGTATAATATTTGCTTAATTTACTATACAATATCAGAATACAAGTAATCTCCTTGCGCAAAATTATACGTGTCGAGGTGGAAACGGTATCGCGTTTGGTTCATTGGGCCAGTATGTCGGTTTGGTAAGGCGTCGGATGACTATGCTGTGTTGCCACTCATGATAGCATTATTATAGGACGACATTGTACAGAATGTTGTCTTGCAAGATTTACATGTGTGTTAATACTCATATCTGACTTTTCTTTCTTACTAAATTTGGCATGCAGAACATACGGCTTAACTCCAGTATTCAACCAAATATGAATCACGGAGTTAGTTTTGTTTCTAGTTCAAAAACCTGACTTACATATTAGTACATTTATTTTCTTTTATCAAGGTCTATTTCAAATCATGGACAGGTACGGTAAATGGTGTCCCTCCAACCGGGGGTGGAGGGGCAGGTGGTAAGTTCTAGAACTAGCGAAGGCCTTTAGACGTGTCTGAGTGCTTCGTTCTTAGGTTTTGTGAAAAACGTCACTGTAAAGAATTTTGTACTCAATCAAGTAAGCACACCGATATCTCTTTATCAGACGAATGGGGGACATTCGTAAGTAGTCACGGTTACCCCCTCTCATCAACGTAACTCACAAAGATATTGTGATAATGCTAGTGGGGATACACCATCCTTCCTACAGTTCAGTGATCTTCACTTTGAAAACTTCATGGGGACCGCAACAAGCGGAAAACGTTCGTACTTATATTATCAGTCCAGCACATGAATTAAATTGATGCTTTTTTTGAATGAAATTGTTCAGTTGTTGATATTGAATGCAGTTCAAATGCCCATTGTGAAAATATCACTTTTGAGGAATTTGATGTCTCCCCCCCGAGTGGCGACTCCGTTAGCCTTGTTTGTGTCAATGTTGACTCTGAGAGCGGCTTATCTGGTGAGTTATTCCATTTGTGGTCTCTTCAGGCACATTTAAAACATTCTAATTATTTCAAGCCCCATGCAATGCTACTGGGAAAGCAAATTAGTAGCTCGTATATGCACTTGGGATATTGTACAAAGGCGAACATAATTTAATGAGGACATATCTTTAGCGTACAATGAAGTATTAAAAAGTATTGTTTGACTCGGAAAATCCATGCTTACGTATCGCATACAATAAGACACCAGACATTAGTGTATTGGAAAATGGCAGTGGCTAAAATAGTCTGAACGCGTATCAAGGAGAGGATAAAGAAAAAAATATATAAACGTGAACAACATGTGAATCGAACGCCCAGCCTTGAGCATTGTAGTAATCAAAGGACCAACTGAGGCAATGAGTATAATCCTAGCCGCGACAGAAGTACATATCTGTATTGTCGATCCCATCGTCATTACAATATTCCCAGAGGTCGCTCATAATAAATGGTGAGAACATAATCAGAGTGGTGTGTAAACGACTCGTGGTTTTAGCTACCTCCGTCATCGCGATGTCTGCCAACGAGGCTAGTGCCTTGCGGGTACATGTGTCGCGTGAGGGGAGTAACGAGTCGTTTGTGCCAAGGATGGCCTTCGAAGAGCAACGTCCAAGAATGGAAGTTGAAACAGTGCAAAAACAGGTTTCTCAACCCCGTTTGCTGGACATTGATGATGGCAATAAGGAGACGTTATCTAAAACGAATAATGAAACGGAGGAGGGAAGTCAGAGCAGCCGTAAGGATTGGCAGATCTGTGCGTTCTTTTTTTATTTGTACTGAGCTGTGCTTAAATAGTCTGCTAACCACCACATCACGGCCGTTGGCCTCTTCCTATCGATATCAACTGTTACATCGTCTTTCCCTCGGCATCCTGCCGTTTTGTTCTGTGCCGATGCCGAACCAACTTTGATCATTAATTTGTGTGCTGAAACCAGTCTTCTCGAGTGACCCAGTGATTGCGGCAAAGCGGAAAGAGTATTTTAAGATCGTCGGCCGTGCAACATTCTTGACCATCATCCTGACATGGCTATGTCTGCCGATGTAAGCCGTCTTCTTTTTGGGCCGAACATACTCCCTTCTTTTTGAATGATTAATTTCAAACCAAATGTAGATACTGGGGTTCTCTGTCGGCGGCTCCGAAACTAACTGGTAACCTAGAAGCATGGGTAGTGAATAGAGATCAGGCTCGTTTCGGAAATAATCTTGAAAATGCTGTACAGAGTGTTCCAACTACTGGGAGGGGTGCTCTCGGGTGGAGAATTGTGAACGCATCTCATTTTGACACTGATGAGGATGTTGCTCAGGCCGTTCAAAACGAGCAAACATGGCTTGCCGTAGTTGGTAATGATTTCTTATTTATACGTTGATTGGGGTTACTGATGGATAAAGTAGTTGCGAAGAATGCGACAGCTAGACTTAGTGAGGCTCAACGTTCTGGGGATGTGTCTTATGATCCAACTTCCGCACTTACTGTTTACTATGCCCAAGCTCGTAACGAAATTGCAGTGGGCACATACCTACTGCCGCTAACTACGAACTTGCTCTCAAATTTCACGGTGTCTTATGCCACGAGCATGGCGCAACGTTATTTTGCCACCATAATTCTGCAGAATGGAACCGTTAATGAAAGTGCGATTAATAGCATTGCCCGGGCCCCGCAAACGATCAGCCCGGGGATCGGGTACAAGCTTGTAAACCTTAGGCCTTATACTGCGTCCGTTGCTCAAGCACCCCTGTTAGTTGGCCAGATCTATCTATGTATTTTTGCGTAAGTCTGTAGTTCCTTTGTATAGTACTTACGCATTCTAATATATTACATAGTTTTATCCTTGTAATGGCACATTCTACCGCCCGTGATATTATCAAGCCCTATATATCCTTTTCCTCCTATCTTACCGTTCGAGTGCTTACTCCCCTCATGGCTTATGTTCCTCTGACCATGAGTTACGCTCTTGTCAGCTTGGCGTTCAAGCTTCCTTTCGGCTCACGCCCCACTTTCACCTACGGAGAGGGTTTCATATCTTTTTTTGCATTCCTATATCTCGGCATGGCGTCATTAGGATTTGCCCTGGAGTCAATGGTTACTATTCTCACACCAAAATTTGTACCATTCTTCCTCGTTCTGCTTGTAAGTGTCCCACCTAGCCATAACAGGATTATCTACTAAGTATTTTTTTTCAACGGATCATTAGATCATCGTTAATATATCTACTGCGGCACTTCCACCTGAGCTTACATCGCGGTTATATAACTATGGTACCGTGTTTCACTTCTGGAATATGTAATATTTCTATCATCTATTTAATCAACTCTTTACTCACATATGTGTCATATCTCTCAGCCAACAGGCTTTACGTACGATCTTCTTCGACACAAAAAGCTACCTACCCAAAAATGCCGGTATACTACTAGCTTGGGTGCTTCTATCGATAGGTTTGACGGTGCTATTTACTTGGCTTCGTCAGTGGTGGGAATTAAGAAGAAACTTGAAAATGGATGAACATATTGAAAATAATCTAAATACGCCTTCTAGATTCTTAAATCCTGACTACGAAAAATCAGGTTACAAATCATCTGCAAAGCGGAAAGGGAAAGATATTGACCAGCCAACGGAGATAAAAAGGGAGAAGGGCTTCGACGCAGATCAAATTGTTTATAATATTGAAGAGCGGGATTAGCTTTTTTGTGGATATATCATCTGTCTAAATTTGGATTTATTCTTGTATATAATATTAACTACTGGGTAGATAGCCTTTGTACTTTTTTCGTTTCGTTGTATCTGTACGTTCTGTATTTATAAAATTATAGGTTTTTTCTTTCCTTTTTGATTTTATTCGTTGTGGAATGAATATATACATTGCTTCAACTCTACTTCTATTTTTCTCTTTGTTCATACCAATAGGATAGAACTTTGGGATGATTTATATTTTCATATTTTCTGGGCGATGATCTTGTAGTTGTGATAATATTGATGCTGATTAAGAGTTTATGTAACTAAACTTGGAAACTTATGTCAAATAATTCCTCGCGTGTCCCGTGACTTCAACTTCGTATTTACCACTTCTGAGTTCTCGCTTCTCATTCCTATACGTCTTTTCTGTTTCTGGTAATAGTAAACATGCAAGCATATCTGGCGGAAAAGTATATGTCTGGGAAAAAGGCCGATGCAATACTAGCAAAAATGGCGCCCGAAAAGAAAAAGAAGAAACGGAAGACAACCACTCCAGTAGCTCTGTCTTCAGGTTCAGGCATGAGACTGGTTGTAGACGAAGATGATGGATGGATGTCTAAATTAAAGAGTGATGAAGACGAAGAGGACCTCTCTGAAGCTATTGTTGCCCCCGATAGAAGCTTTAAGAAACGACGTGTGGTAGACAAGGAGGGCGCTGAGGATTCCGGGTGGGCAGTTATACGTGAAGGTGTGAAGCAAGAAGAGAGCCCATTGCCTGACGAGAAACCCCAAATAGTCGATACTCCATTTACGGGTGGTCTTTTATCTGCATCTGAATTGAAGAAACGATTACCAAACCAAGAGTCTGGTAAGGGGAAAGCAAGACGGACTGAACAAACTGAGGAGGAGAGGGAAGAAGAACGACTTGCACAGGAGACGGTTTATCGAGATGCATCAGGGCGTAAAATTGATACAAAAGCAGAACGGGCTGAAGCGGCTAGGAAGAAGCGTGAAAAGGAGGAGCGTGAAGCACAGAAGATGGAATGGGGGAAGGGTCTTGTTCAGCGAGAAGATGAGGCAAAACGAAAGGCACAACTAGAGAAGGAACGAAATCGCGATCTAGCAGTTTATGCTGATGATAAAGAACTTAATGAAGATCTGAAAGCTCGCGACCGGTGGAATGATCCCGCTGCTCAATTTCTTACCGTGAGTCCTAATGTATGTGTTTTTAAGATTAATTGCTGAACTAATTTCCATTTCTCTTTAATCACAGAAAAAGAAATCCAAAGGACCACAGAGACCTGAATACAAGGGTCCCCCACCACCGCCTAATCGCTTCGGGATTAAACCAGGGTATCGATGGGACGGGGTTGATCGAGGAAATGGATTTGAAAAGAAATATTTCCAGGCACAAAACACGAAAAAGAGAAAAGTATTGGAGAGTTATCAGTGGAGTGTGGATGATATGTAAAACATGCCTTTTTAAATTATTTATACGTATCTCTACCATTTTCGCACTTGTAACATTAGGATCCCATTATTCAAGTTCATGCATTAAGACAGGCTATCGTAGCCTTATACCGGTGTAGCCCCATATTTTTTTTTATTACCTTGGTCCATCTTGTTGGTTAATCACTTAATAATGAAAGCTAGATTCTCGAAAAATGAAAGTTACTTTTTTAAGGAAAAGGTTGCAATTTAAATGGGTAAGAGTGTGCGTCACGTGAACAACTGTGAGATCTGAGAAATTTAGGATATTCCCGTTTATTCTCACTAACGTCTTCAGTATCATATTATACTTATATTATATGCCCTTCTACCCAAGCGATGGCTCTTATTACTCAGAATACCATGGACGAAATTGTTCCGGGACTATGGATTGGTGGTATTCACGCCGTGGCAGACCATGATGCGCTACGTGAACACAATATATGCTCTATCCTTTCCTGCATGCGAGGGAAGATTCAAATCTCCGAGACGTTTACTCACTTCCAGATTCAACTTGACGATACAGAAGATGCTGATGCCCTCGCATTTTTTCCACAATGTATATCGTTTATTGATAGTGAGCTTGATCAAGGGCGAAGTGTTTTAGTGCATTGTCAAGCCGGAATGAGTAGGAGTGCAACAATAGTTTGCGCATACCTGATGTATTCAAAACAACTAGACGCAAAGGGAGCTCTGGAATTAGTAACGAAGGCACGACCATGCTCTCAGTAAGTACTGTTCCTGTTTCTGGCTCGGTCATAACATCACAAATATGGCAGGCCAAACCCGGGCTTTCTTGCTCAGCTTGATGTTTTTTATGAGGCAAGCTACAAAATCTCGAAAAAAAATAAAGCGATGCGTATGTATTATCTAGAAAGAGCTCTCGACGAAATTATGAGTACGTCAAATCTTATCTGAGTGATGATTATTCCTCTTAAGTATAGATTTTAAGATGGGGACGGTTCTCTTCCGTCGACAACTATGTTTCCCTCCTTCCCACACTCTCCAGGAGAATCTACCCCTACCACTCCAGGGGGGTCTATTCATCCTAGCCCTCGCCGCCGCATAAGATGCAAAATGTGCAGAACGGAGTTAGCAGCTCGTGAACATATGCTTGACCATGGTCAGGTCGGCCCAGCTACTCCAGCTCCCATCTTATCTCCAGCTCTTTCTCCTGTAGCTTCTAGGAGACCATCTTCACATGCTCATGATGGATCTCGACCATTTGTTCATGGTCTTGGTATGAATCCACTTTCTCCCATGACACCAATGACGTCTCGTCAAACTACTTCATCTCGTCATGGCTCGTTTGGAGCAACTGGGGTAGAAAAAGTGAAGGTAAATACTCTAGCCACCCTCAACGGCGAGCCAGTACCTATCATCGTACGAAGGTTATCAGGCACAAGTGGACGTCCGTCTGATCTTAAACCACTAACTCCTGCATCCCGATCTGGCCCTGTATCGCGTACAGGCTCTTTTGTGGGTACGGAAGGGGGTAAAGCTCGACGTCCAAGTGGGCTCCAGTCACGACCATTTATAAATGACTCTGAAAATATAGGGGATTCCAGTGCTGTAGCAGATGATGACGAAGATGAGGAAGAACATGATATTAGACAGAAGGTTGGACCCGAAACGGATGGGAAAGCTTCAAATTTTCGCAAGACCACAGACTATATGAGTGCTTCTGATCTTGCAGCTCAACTTCATTCAAACCCTAAACTTGCCGCTCTCCGAGGCGGTGTAGGGGGTATCAATGGTCTACAGGCGTTGTCTCCAATGATACCTAGTCATAGCAAAGTATCAATGGCTCAAAGCCCTCCTCTTTTAATTAACAACTCTTGTTCGGGGTATTTTGTCGAGCCCGTAAGTAATTTAGTCTATACAGTTCGTCAACGTAATCAGTACTCAGACTGAAACTGAAGATGAAATGGATGGAACCCTTTCTCGAAAAAGGTGAATTAGCAGGTAAGATAATATGCCCAAATAAGGCTTGTGGTGCAAAACTCGGAAACTACGATTGGGCTGGTGTCTGCTGTAGCTGTAAGGAATGGGTAACACCTGTATGCTATTCAATTTTACGTGTTGTTCTCTCCTTACTCACGCTTCTGACAGGGTTTCTGTATACATAAATCAAAAGTCGATGAAATCACTGTATGAATGAGACTTTTGAATAATAATTAAGTCTCAGCGGGCTTCATAGAATCTCAGGTTCAGATTTGTCTTATGCATATGTCTATGAGCTATTAATTCGTAGGGAAATTTTCCTGATATAAACAAATTATGTATCGGTTTGAATGAACGAGTCGAATATAAGAACTGAATACAAGTCTACGTCTCATTCTTAGTTAATGGACAACATAAGTAGTAAAAGATGAATTCGAGGGAATGAAATTAGAAAAGATCGACCAACTACCGTGATATAACGACGATAATTAATCGACTAATATTATACTTGTTGAGCTTAACGGGTATTGTATACGTTCATGAATCTCAGAAAATTGAAAGAATAGGCACAAGCTCATAGTTTATGCCAAATACGTAACTTATGGATGAATAAAGACATATCAAAGATAAAGATAAAGGGTCCCTACACGCGATGGTTTTAAACTAATTAAACCGATAGATAACTCAGAGTTATGTAATCATTGACTCCCTATCCTATCACGCGTAGTTTTTATACTAGATAAACCGATTTGCACCCGACCGAAGCCACGAAAAACAAAAGAACTTTAGTGTCTTTTGATCCCTAGCGTATGCATTGGATTTGCGAGTGGTTTTCTGATGCCAGAAATTTCTGTCCCATATAGAGTAGTCAATAGGGCTCGGCAGCGTATCGTATATAGCGTATAAAGTAAATCTTATAAGCGAAAAACCGTAAGCGTATTATAGAAAATATTAAAAAGTTTCAGCTTATAAGCAAAATCGCATACGCATAATAATGTTGAAATTTTAGCGTATACGCTATTGAAGTCGTATAAGAAAAAATTATATAACGCAATAGATCTCTGAGAAAAAAGACACTATTTTTTTATTTGAAGTGGTTTAGCAGCTATAGCTGAAATTTTGATATAATAAATTTAAATACAAAATATTGAACTAGTCTTAAATTGGAAGCTAATTAAGATATTTTAGTAGTCAAAATATTAATATTAATGTTTTTTTCAGTTATATATATAAATTTACATTAAATTGGTATGCTCAATGCGTATGCGTATACGACCTATCTTATATGCCCCGTAAGCGTATTTATATTTTTAACTTACTTAAATAGAGTATAAGATACGAGCGTATGAGTATACTATACTAGTTATACGCGCGTATGCTTATACGATACGCGCCGAGCCCTAGTACTAGTCAATCCCTGTCAACTTAAAGCTTAAACATGACGGAACACTTGAATAATATTCTTTTGTTAACACTAATATACACACTGATATACACTCAAATCAACTATTTAATTTCAAATCATTACTTTAAATTCGATCATTTAGAGATAGAACATCGTGCTTTTCAGATTCTCATTGATTCCATTTCCCCAGACATTTCTCAGGTGACTATCAATCTGTTCCTCTGTCATTTTTCCTGGAGGTGGATAGGCTCCATGGAGCCATGCTCTACCTCTCTCACACGCCCGGTCAGCCCAATAAGCAGGAGGTGCATAACTCACACTCTTCGTTGCACGAGCCCATAGATAACTGATATCATTCACTCCTTGTTGGATCTCGTCTGCACTCAATTTGTTTTCGTCATAAATTACCGAGTAGTGAGTCGCCCGTACTGTACCCTGCAGTCCAGCGTGCGCTTGTAGGTAGAAGTCGAAGTCATATACAGATGTTACTCCCTTATCAACGACAGTACCAGCCTTTGTATTAGACGTCCTATCTGCATCGGCCTCGCTGGTTGGGAAGAAGCGCGTATGGTGACGCTTTCCGCAGATAACAATAGTCAGCTTGGGATTGTATGACTTGAAGGCACGGAAGGCAGCCTTGATCTCCCGAGCCTCATCCTTTAGGACAATATCGAATTGACCTTCTGAGACACCGTCACGGAAGATGATGATACGTTCGGGAAGCTTCTTGTTACGATTCTGATATTCTGTCAAGCGCTCTTTCATCATATCCTTAACATCTGTAATCATCTTATGTTTTTTTTTTGAATAAGTCTCTAGCAAGGACGAGGAGATATATTGAAATTGCTTACTTCTTTACGACGCTCCTGAAGGCGTAGACTAGCGGGGTACTGATTGAAGCTTCCATCGTATGATGCAACGACTGCAGCTATGGAAGGGCCGTTACCTGGATGGGTGACATCCATCCCGACAAGCATTGCATCCTTTAGCCATCGGTGACTATCAGCTGGGATAACATGGTTTACTCCTCCAAGCTTTGCATTCACTTTCATCGCGACATTCGCGAAGTATTGTAATTGACCACGGTCATTGCGGACCTTCGACATCTGCATGCAGACGGTAGCAACTCCTAGCTTGACATCACACAGTTTCTTTAATCCGTAGTATATACTTCTGTCGGTACTTGAGAGGAATACCAAGATCAAGTCAGGGCGTCCAGGCAAGCTTTTGATTGTTTTTTCAATTTCTCCGATAGCAGCTAATCGATAGGGATCACTTCTCAAGTTGGGCCTAGGGAGGCGTACGAGTAATGGCCCTCCAACTGGTGTCCCGAGACTCATACCACATTGGTTACAAAGACTACGGAACCCTTCGTATGTCTCCTGCACCTCGTTTCCATTACGAAAGTCTCTCGGTCCATTATCACCGAGAACAAGGATTGCAGGGCGTATATTCTGAACGGACTTCGAGAATTTAATATTCATCAGATTCCAGGATCCATTAGTAATCTTCGCCTGGCCTACAGAATACGAAACCCGTGGTGCATTCAATACGCGGGCCGCGACGACAGCCATATTCTGGGAGATATCGACACCAAAGCCTGCAATTGGTTGTGCACGGTTAGCTAGGCCAAGCATTTGAAGACCTTGACCAACAATAGTCTCCGCGTTATAATTAGGGGGGTTACAAGCAAATTTAATCATCTCAGCCGTTTCTTTATCTGAGAGTGCTCCCCCATATGGCTGACCAGGTTCAATTTCACAAAGCTCTGCTGGAATAAGTACATCTTTTGTCTTGCTACCAATATTAATAACAGGCAAGTCATGTGCATGCTTTAAGTTTATGTTGTATTCTAAAAAAAATCAGCCCGGTTACAGATTAGGAGGAGATTCAAACATACGCTTTTTGAAATATTGTTCTATACTTATTTTTCCGTATTTATCACATTGGAAGACTGTTTCCCGAGCTGTTTTACATCCAAATTCTTTGATGGTAGCCCTCTTACGGTAACCCGTATGATTCAATGTTACTCGGGCGCGTCTCAGGAATGACGCGGATGATTCTCCACATTGAAGTATGATTTCGCTGAGCTGTTTATTTGGTATAATAAAAGCACCCATACAAACGTTGACGTTCATCATAAGAGACTTATAGGTGGGGCGAACGCTGGTGAAAAAGCCTTTCCATGCCTCTAAACCCTGGCTTAGATAGAATGGCTCTTCACTGGGGTTGAACGAGCTCGGGGGAAAGAAATAGCGATTCTTCCCAAAAGAAACACCATTTCGGGTTGCATGTGTGGTCATGATCAAGTTGAAAGCCGAAATAATTGGAAGAGGGTCATACACCGCATCCTGTCCTTGTAAATGTCTGAGATAAATCAATTTAGTTGTATATACTGTACGTTATAACTACTGAAGTAGGAAAACATACCGGTCGAGTTCAGATGACTTCAGTTCTCTCGGCTTTTGTATTTTAATTGTATATTTTTTCCCATCCTGACGCGGTCCCTTCTGGCCGGACTCAAAGTAGTCGACTGTTACAGAAAGGTCATCCGGGAGCGGACGAACAGCAATCAAACGCTGCATCTTGTCGTGGGCTATCCCATGCAAGTAGGGTCTTAGAGCAGAGTTTTGCTCAAATAACTCAAAGAGTCGTGTACGTAGGCGTTTCTCTATCGGTTTCACCTCGGGATCAATCACTAATGGATGGTCGTAAAGTATGATGTTCTTTGGATAGCTCATTTCAAAAAAGTTTGCCCGCAGCGTCACATTCGTACCCTTCTGACCAAATCCAGGGCGAACGATACGATCGGACGTGCTTAGTTTTTTTAGTGCAGAGATTAATGTATCCATATCTTTATTACCCAGACGCGAGTCGATCTGGGCAGGTCCAGGATTGAATACGGAGATAGATGCCCCGCGGCCACGGCCACGTCCCATTGTAGGGGATGAGCCACGACTGGATCCAGACCCAGGAGAGGAGCCACGACTCGCTAGGCTACTACCTCTGCCACGAGAATGGCCACGATCGCCACGAGGACCACCACGGCCTCGACCACGACCACGACCATCGAAGTTAGACATTGTGTGATTCTTGTGAGTGAAACGAAAAGTAAAGCGTAAAGGGATAAGTTTACTTAGTAGTGAGGCTGTTTTATTGGATGCTGGGAGCTAAGGAGATACTAAGGGATCTTATATAGCTTCTGGTAAATCGATGTTAAATAGAAGGATGCTCGGGGACACTGGGTTGAGTAACTGCGGAAAGGTGATTTGATATGTACTCTAGTATATTATATGAGAATTTCCACCTATCCTGAAATATAAGTGGAATAACTTTAAAAAATTTTCTCATACAGATGGGGTTGGCTAATTCAATAACTATTCATTAAGTGCGCAGCGATTATATGAGTTAGGAGAAAAAAGATATCAATAGTCGAGAGCTTTATAAGCTATTCTTGATGTATAAAGCACGAAAAAAATGAAGGCGTACTCTGGGTTTAATATATCCTCTAAGAATACTCCTTTATAATTGTGTTTGATTTTTTCTAAACAAACGAATTATTATGTAATCAAGGCTCTTCTTGAACATTCCTGATTTGGAAATCAGCACCGCCTTTAGTATATTTACTGTGATGATTCGGAGGCAATTGAATTCCCTTTCAATTAGAAACCACATCGTCCTCCGACACTCCATATACATCCCTTCTCCCTTTTCTGACCTATTTCTGACTTTACCATTTATGGAAACGTATAAGTGCTTCTCCAGTGGCCCCACGCTATGGGGCTCAAAAGAAATACTATACCTTATTTTAGGTTTTCTAAATATTGGGGATATATCACGCTGTGCGCGGGTGCAGAAATCGCAGTCCGGACATTGCCTAGACCTACTCTGGAAAAATCAGAACGGCCTAGAAAACCTTACTCGACTGCTAGACTTAGAAAAGCAATCGTATTCACAGGTAGGGCAACATACTTGTGTTCAATGATCCGTCCTTTTTCAACTTACAACGTTATAACAATGTTCACTTGCAGAAGAGTTCAAGTAAGGTATCGTCTATAAATGATTCAAGAAAACCTTGCAATAACTGGGAGCTTTTCAATATTTACGCTCGTCGCATAAAGAATCTTATTATTTTACCTGAGAAAGAACAAATCTCCCCTGAAATCTGGACACGGATAATCTCCCGACCACTTTCAACTATACTTCCAAATTTGGAGAGCGTAACAATTCAATCGCTGAAGATAATTCCTCCAACACATCTAAGCTTGCTTTTCTCAAAAAGAGTCAAAAAGCTGACGATAGTTCTTACAAGTTCCAATTATGGAACAGAAGACCTGGGTCATCTGTACGAAATTGTGGTACGGTGCTCGAGGTCCTTAGAAACCTTGGAACTAGATTACTCCTTTACCCCGAACGAAAAAGAAAAGTGGTCTAAGGAGACAACAATCTGGATCGGGAAGTTCACATTTCTAAAATATCTGCGTTTAGGACTAAAAGGGCCTACTGAGATAAACCCCATCCTTCTCGAGAGCCTATCTGGTTCTCCTAATCTACTGGAAATTTCAAGATTGCAGACAAAGCATTGGAACTCCCCAAGGAGAGAAGCAAATGTTTCTAACATGCAAACTCAGCCCGATACTCGGCATATTGCCAAATTGAAGCAGAATTCGTTTCCTAGACTCCGAAAACTTTCAATAGCTGCAAAACTCCAAGAAGTTTCAAAACTATTTCAATCTCCGGGCTGTTTTCAACGACTTGTTGAGCTGATTATCGATGATGGCTGCTCTAGCTCGTCAGCGTCCCTTTCTAATCTAATAGTAACTGTTGTAAACGCTTGTCCTCTGCTCGAAGTTCTCCGTATTGTGGATAAGGAATATACGCGACAACGAAAATCAACGGTGTGTACATCTAAGGATAAACCAATAGAATATGACGATCTATTGCCCTTACAAGAGCTCCCAAGGCTACGGGCGCTCGAACTCAAGCATATCCAGCCAGTGAAATTAGGCGACAGTCGCTTCATCAAGCTTTTCAGCTTTTTCCCCAACCTTGAAACTTTATTGTTGAACGAGAATCCGCTCGTTGGGAATTGTCAAACGGCACTATCTCTGTTAGCTGCCACCACTTTGATAGATAATCTCCCAAAGTTGAGAAACTTAGGCGTATTTATCAATGGAGAGAAGATTTCTTCTGAAAAGAAAATTGACGAATTCAAAGTATTACGTTCAACAAATACCACCAAATCTCGGTTACCAATAACATCTAATACTAATAACTCAAACCTACAAAATTTATATCTTGGGAAAACCCGTATTCCAGATGTAGCGAAGTTTATCCGCTATCTTTCTGAGTATGTTGTTTCCCCAGGCTGCTTGATACACGGAGGGGATGTCTACTTGAATAATCGTAATAGGGCTACAAGATCTCAACTTAAAACGCTTCAGAGCGGCGGAAAGACGTTTATGGAAGGTGAATTGAATTTGAACACTCCTAAGGATAAAACCGCAGAAGAAAGATTGTTACGTTCAGAATTATACAAGTGGGATAAGTTGAAAAAACCAGAGAGTCGTAATAAGCCTCAAGCTCCACCATCGAAACAGTTGATACCGAAGTCGGCTTCTAAGTCATCTACTAAGATTGGTAGAACATCGACACCTGTGCGGCGTTCAACGCGAATTCTTGAGAATAGACAAGGTGGATCTAGAGGGGTGACTAGGAGCAGATTATCATCAATAGTATCCGAGGGTCCTTCCAAACTTCCAACAACCATTCCCAAATTAGATTTGTTGGCGTCCGACCTGTCCCTGAGTTCTATATTCTCAGAAACATCACATTCTTTCATTACAGATGATGATACTGAATCAGCTCCAGATTCTAGTGGTGACGAGAATACATTTAGTTTTTCTGTGTCCACTCCGGTTGTAACTTTATCTTTTGGCAATGAAATTACTAAGTCCTTGAATGTGATGCATGGTGTTGACGATAATGAATGTACTTCCTCCTATTCAAATCCTGGAGACCAAACACCCAAGGCGAGCCTGAGCTTACAGTCACAAAATCAAGATGATTCGAAATTGGGGGATAAACCTTATTCACTAAATACGATTGAGGGTCAACCTTACACGGAAAAGTCAGACAGTGATGATGATACGCGCTTTCTTGCGCGTAGCATGAGTCATGGTGAAGAAATTGATCATCTCCGCCAAGAAATCCAGGCCCTATTAATCGAAAAAGAGGCATCAGACAGGGAAAGGCAGAAGTGGGTAGAAGAAAAGAGACGCTTGGAAGCAGAGATCAGTGATTTGAATAAAGGGATTATGGCGTTAAAGGATCTTTTTGAAGAACATGACGTAGAGGAAGTAGAATTAATGACTCAAGAACGCGACGAATCTGGGTCATCATCTTCAGAGCACATAAACGAATTTGCGACAAAATATGAATTGGAAACTATACGCAGACTGGAGTACTCTATTGCGGACAAGGAAAACTATATTATAACTCTTAAGGCTAGTGTACAGGCTGCGGAACAAGCGTATTTACGATTGGAAGAAAAGATGAAGGACAACTGTTATATATAAATATAAAATTGATAGCCATTTCTTGAGTCAAGACGTGAGTATACCCTTGTCACTCTTCATAAGATGTTTTCATTCATATTTCTAAAGGCCTTTTTACAGTTTTTTTTCGATATGAAGCGGAATAGGCCACTATTGAGGACGAGGTTACATGAAAGTGTATTACATTCTAAGGGTTTGTTATGCGTAATTTGTATTTTTCTTTAGATAGAATTCGTTCAAAATAATTTGTCTGTATCCTGATTTTGTGTGAACCCGAAATTTTACACCATCAAGAATTACCGCCATGTACAAGACGTGTCCGATAGTTGTATTAAGTATAGCTGTGCTGTCGAATTACCTGAATTGTAAATCTTGTATTTCATCTTGACCAATCGGAGTTTAGTATTCCGATGTCTTGATTGGCTGTACATCTCAATCCCAATCACTGCTATAATGAGCTTCAAGAAGATTCAACCGGTGTGCACATGCGCATATTCCAAAAGAGAGCTTAAAGAAGCTGATGATGATGAGCCAAGGTATCAAAGACTTTGACCAACACTTGATTAAACGACAAAAGACACTGATATCGAGTCGTAACAATGATATCTGATAATGGTAGCTTCCAACTCCATTCAAGACGGGATAATACATATAAATGTATGTGTACTAGGCTTCCATTCCGTTTTTTTTTTGGTTGTGCCTGATAATACTGTTTCAATTAGATATCAATCAAGCGGGATGTTTGAATGGAAAACCGAGTGACTCCTTCAAGTCCCAATCCTTTGATATTTTACAAACATACGCAGAAGCCCGAACTCTCCTTGTTCATGCTTCAATTCCAAGCGATAAGCCGCTACTTTCTCTATCACCGTTCCATCGGCGTAATACTTCTTGAGATACCCGCAGAGTTAAAAATGCTTTTTCTCCGTATCCTCCAGGTTGCATTGACCAGTTTTCAACGAAAAACGCAACTCTAATCTTTGTTCTTAAGCTGTGAGAACTTCCGAGACAATCATGAGGATAGCCAACTAAAATTTGATCGGCGGGAATGTTCAATAGCAGTTAAGAGCGGATAATCTATTTGGGTTCTCTTCCATGTCAATATACCTATAAAAAAGGGGTGTTCCGACTAGAGAAGCTGGGAACCATCCTAAAATCACGCTCATCTTCGAGTCAAGACAAATTATATTATTAGCGACTTAGTCGACGAGGAACGTATTAAAGAGGCCTCGGTGAGATGTAAGGCATTTCTCAGCAACCCCCTTCGGCAGCTCTGCACTAGTTTCACAGATAATAATGGTTAAGTTTTCTCATTCTTCTCTCCTTTTCTGGTCGCATATCTCGTTGTCGTGTGCTATCTTTGTTCAAGGATCAATTTTACAACGACGCTCCATATCTCAGGACCTTTTCGATGATTTTGTCCGTTTCTTCAATTTTTCATCGGGTGCATATCAAGAATCATGCCCAAGTCCGGTTGGAACTACTCTCGTAACACCGGTGTGTAGACACTTTTACTTCTGTTGATGTACTACTTACTCTCTCCCACAGTTCAATAATAATGCAACGAGTACAGAGGGTTATGTCGCGCGAGACGACAATCTCAAGCAAATCATTGTTGCATTTCGGGGAAGTCAGCAAGCCCAGGATGCAATCACAGGTTTGTGTCATACAAGTCTAGACAATATGAGTTGTTTTTTGCACTGACCGAGACACAAAGATATCAATATCATTCTCCTCCCTTATATCTCTCCCAATGTCACATATGTCAGTGGGGCAAAGGCGCATGCGGGATTTTTGATTGCATACAACAGCGTTGCATCTACTGTCTTGTCCATTGTCCGCTCCGAGCTGGCTGCACATCCCGACTACGAGCTGATTTCAACAGGACATAGTCTTGGTGGTGCCCTCGCAAGCCTCGGGGGCGCAAGCTTGGCGGCAAACTTTCCCGATGCAAAGTTGAGAGTTTTTACCTATGGACAACCGAGGACTGGAAACTCGGGTTATGCACAAGTAGTTGAGGATCTTGTTGGAACAGAAAATTTGTACAGAGCTGTTCATACAACCGGTAATTAATCTCGGTTTTGATGATTAATTGGCAATAATCTATCGTTTGTAGACGGGGTTCCGACTTTGATTCCGACATTTTTGGGATACCAGCATCAGTATGCCTTATTTCATCTACGTATTTAGAACACTATTAATAGTACTTCTAGTGTTACGGAATATTGGCAATTTGAGGATCCAGGTACCATCTCATCAAAAATATTAATTAATTGACTCCTGGATACTGATATCTTTATAGCAACTCCAGATAATGTCAAACAATGTTCCGGAAGAGAAGATCCGACATGTAGTGCCTCCATCCCTAGTCAAGGGATAAACGATGCTCATGACTTGTACTTCGGCCAACGTTAGTCTTTATATACTGACTTTCTCCTATGTTTTTTTTCTCATATTCACTTTCTTCTAGAGGTTGGAAACCCCGAAGTGTGTGGTTAGTTGAAGATGCAGGAAGAGCATGCAGGAGAAAACAGATTTAAATAACACTACTGGGTGTCTAGCTCAGTTGGTAGAGCGCACGCTTCGCATGCGTGAGGTCAGGTGTTCGACTCGCCTGTCATCCATGTGTTTTGTATCTTTGTTTTTTCTGCATTTATACTCTAGGAAGAAACTACAGAATAATATGTATAGAACTTGATTTCTTTGTCTTATTAAAATTTTGCGTGTTTGCCTTTTCCAAGTACTGATCTATATGGGTTGTAACGTAATACATCCTTATTTCCCTTTACATCCTCCTGGATAGATTGGTATCCACCCACGATCATAGTTATATCCAAATCCTAAGATATATCTGTTAACCATAATTCATATAAAACAAAGAGAAAACATACTGCTAGCAAAGACTTCATTACATGTCGACAACTGTGTTCTCCCTCATTTGCCATGCCCCATACGTACAAGCGACCCACTGCAACTGCATCTGCTCCAAGTGCAATGGCTTTGAACACATCTGATCCAGTCCGGACTCCAGAATCAAATATGATTGTCATTTCTGGAATTCATTATAAACGACTGAAGCAAACACAGGTAGTAAAAGTAGCTCACCGTCTCCAACAGCCTCAGCGATTTCGGGCAGCATCTCCAGACTTCCAACGGCCTCGTCTACTTGCCTTCCAGCATGATTTGTCACTACGATACCTTCGCATCCTATGTCAAGTGCCTCCATTGGTCAACCATCCAACGAACTTTTTCCCACGTATGCGCTTTACCATGCCAAAATCATTTGTGGCCGCCACGTCCTCTATTGAATTTGACGCTGCTGTAGAAAGGCAATACTACAAAATGAGCTTATCTATATTATCTCATTCGTAAAAGAGGTGAGCATACAGGAATGCCTAATTCGCTGGCGATATTTGCAGGTACTAACTCTCCCTTTGGTGTATATAGTTTGTTGATTCCTATCGGAGTGAATAGGATGGGCGCAGGGATTTTATGCCCAAATAGGGTGGCTTTTAAGAATCTCAGTCAAAACTATGGAGATAAGTAAAATCAAGTATTTATGAAAGCTCACTTGTTAAGTCCCGTGTGTTAGTGTCAACGAGCATATGGGGGATAATCCTCCAACGATAAAATGCTTCTCTATTTGCGCGGTCGGTCCAGCCTATACCAGCATTTGAGTTGGCGTAAAAATAACCGTGATCGGTTAGCTTCTTCTTTGTCGATTCAGCTAACTCTTCTGGGTGAACAGAGAAGGATGGGAGTGTCAGTGCAAGGAATAAGAATCAGTATTGTTCCTCCCTTTACTATAAGAGATGTATTACAAATTCCATGAGTACCACCATTCTTGAAAATTTCTCTTTGATAAAGTGAGTAATGTGGTGATGGTCCTTTAGGTTTATTGTTCGGGTCCATTGTTTTTTATGGTGGGTGAATACGGAGTATTTATGTCTTTTATAGATTTTTACGCTCTAAAAATTTATGGATGAGAAATATGAAAATTGAAAGCAAAAGGAGATTCGGGAGTCCATCTGAGTTCCGTGTAGTGAATACAGTGATGTTGGAGAGTGGCGTCGATGAACGGAACGAGCGGACGTGGGGTGGGATTGATCACCGAAATTCTACTAAAGAATCGAGCCCGTCAAAATGGTAATTTTTAAGCGTCTTTCTATACCATGACAATACATATATGAGACCCGATCGCGCTCTTATTCAAATTCTGTATCCACCAATGTCAATGCAAAACGGAGAAAAAAACTAAATTATTAAATACTACAGCCCCTGCAACGTCTCCTCAATGTAGCCTTACAGTCTTATTTCCCTTTTTCCGTTTGTGCATCCTCCATACCATTATAGACGTTTGCGACTAACATTGGGGATGACAGTCTGGTGTCGTCATAACTCCCAAAGAAGCAATATCATCACATATGTTTCCTTTTATATTTTATTACTAATATATTTATTTTTTCCATCTTAAGTAAATGCCAAATCATGTTTCTCAAATGTTAAGCTGTAGCAGGAATCATCGAAATTCGGCGGTAAAGATCTTTTCTCTTTTTATCATATGGAGACATATGATTCGATTTTTTTGGTTGTGTATGTCACTATCTTTCTGGTATTCCTAGTCAAGTGGTACAACACAAACTTCTGGCTATTTGTATCAAAGTCTCCTTTATCGAATGGATTGCTAATATACCATGCAGGGTAGGTCTTGATTATGAAATACAAATGATAAACGATTGATTATACGCTTTATCGGTTTATTAAATATCTTATTTATCAAATAGTTGGACAAGCTTTTGGCTTGCTTTCTATAGCTATTATTTTCTCAACCATTGGTAATTGACATTCATAAGCAATTATACTATGTCATACTGTGTTGTAACAACAATATATATATCTAACTCTTCGCAAATGTCACTAATGTAGCACCTCGAGCTACCCCATGACCGAGGGACGATATAACTTTTGGCCACAAATTAAACATAAGAGGTCCGACCAGACGATATAACGTAGAGCTTGTTCTTGGTTATAGATATTGAATATAATACATAGCTAAGGGTAACAGTTCGATACTCGTAAGTCGTTATGAATTCTAAACACGTGATTTTTTGGCTTACAAAACTTCTGATTAATGAACAAAACTTACAAAGAACACATTTTTTTGTTTACTAATATTCGATTTCTTTGAGATCTAAGCATGCTGGCTCTAGTATATACGTAGAACTATTTAATCTCCCACATTTTTATTACCCATTTCTCTAAGCGATCATGGCTGTTAAAGTCTACGGAGTAGCCCCTTTTGCAGGAACTCAAGTTATTACATTGATACTACACGAACTTGGGATTCCATTCGAGTTGATATTGGTAGACATGTTAAAGTTGGAGCACAAAAAACCGGAATACATAGAAGAAATGCACCCATTCGGGCAAACACCTGTTTTTGTAAGTCCTAGTCATATACTCCTCCCAGATACAACGTTGATTATTCTAGATCGATGAAGATGGGACTAAGTTGTTTGAATGCAGAGCTGTAGCGCGCTATCTCGCCATGACCCATGGTGGAGATAGTTTATACCCTATCAAAGATCCCAAGAAACTTGCGGCTTTCGAGCAAGCAGCGTCCATAGAGCTTACAAATTTTCACCCTGATATCCTAGGCTTAGCTCGAGAGATCATTTATAAGAAGTGAGTAGAACTAAATTCAAACGAGCCATAGACCATCTGTATGTAGAATTCTCAATTCTTTTCCATCAGATTTGCTGGAGCAGAACCGGATCTTCAACGTGTTTCTGAATTGAAAGCATCCCTGGAGGAAAAACTACTCGGGTATGAGCGAATATTATCAAAATCGAAATATCTTGCCGGTGATGTATGTTCCGCGTTTTATCAGGCTTTGCAAAGCTGGTCTATTCAATAGATTCTATAGGACATTACACTCGCAGATCTTTTTCATCTCCCCTATGGATATTTATTGAGCAATGTACTTAACGAAATTTCCTTCAACTCTCCAAAGACTCCAAATTTAGGAAGGTGGTGGGACGACATAACTTCTCGCTCGTCCTGGAAGACTGTACTTGCCGAGGGGGAAAAAAGTCCCCTTCAACTTCCAATTTAAATATTCTAGTAGTATATCTGTAATAAAAGAATGTATATAAAAATATATAGTTTTGAAGAAGAATAAGTCTATAACTATACTATAAAGAAGATGTGAAAAGACGAATATAAACATAAAGCAAGGCTTATCTTATACTGCCTGAAAAATACTGGAATCCGAGAACCGTAGAGAATTGTCTTCCTTCGGTTGTTTAGTACATAGAGAGGCTGTATTCACAGCACAAAAGTCTGCTGTTGTTATAGTTCAGAATAAACCGGGTAAGGCGAGCTATACAATTCGTAATGAACCTGAATATTGTATTCAATTGAGGATGAATCCGGAGGCATCAATTTTCTGAGCAATATTCTTCAGAGGGAATATAGCCTAAGGTAGCTGTTTCTTTTTATTTCAATGTCCTCTTTTGACCTGTTTTCCCTTCTGATAATAGATAAGAGAAAAGTGGATGCGTCTTGTGGAAAAGGTTTTCGTACATGCAGTGTCATAGTGAATATTAAGCTGAATTTGCCTTACTCTTGTCATATGACTAATTCATAAATAGTGGATATGATATTAATACGGTTTAAGAATGGTTTCAGCGTGAGGTGAGAAAGCAATCGAATGACTGGATTAAGTAGTGTAAAGGGCCTTAAAAGGCCCTTAACCTTCATTTAAGTCACGTGATCGGTATTTTTCCGTTCTTCGGATTCTCATTAGTTTCATCTGGTTCTTTTCACTAAGGCTACATAGAAGTCATCCTTGACAGGCGTGTCGCTTTGAACTCAATCGGGTTTAACAAATACAAAGTAAATAATGTCCCTGTTCTTCCGTCGGTGTTTCTCTGCCACAGCCGCCGCAGCAAAGTAAATAACAAGTTAGTCTTCATTTTACCTGAACTCTTATCGACCCTTTTTCTTTTGGCAGGGCAAAACCCAAAGTGTTCGTACGTATGGCATAAGGCCTCCACTCAAATGACGTTGAATTGCCCGTTTTAACTGTCTCGAAAATATATAGTTTGATGTAGCAAACGACGAGCGCGTTCTTGGCAGAATAGGTGCCTCCGTTAGACTTTGTGCAATATTAACTTAGGGATGTTCTGACTTTCATTCTATTTATTGCCGAATGTTTTTCTAGTTTTCAAGTTGTACGATGATGTTGTCCCTAGGACAGCCCAAAACTTCCGTGAACTCGCAACTGGTCAACATGGTTTCGGATATGCTGGGAGCACTTTTCACAGGATTATTCCTAACGTATATGGTTTTTCTCTTATGAGACAGTTCGTTAAAACTGACGCAGGTGCATTTTTTGGGTATCTATCTATCATAATGTTATAGTTCATGATCCAAGGTGGAGATTTCACACGTCATAACGGTACTGGAGGAAAGTCAATATATGGGGAGCGATTTAATGGTCAGTCTATTATATACCTTACTTCTAACCCCCAATCGCAAACTTAATACTGCCTTTTTCTTTTCCCTCTCAGACGAAAATTTCAAAATTAAGCACACTCGAAGTGGACTTCTTTCAATGGCTAATGCTGGTCCAAACACGAACGGGTCACAGGTACATTCAGCTTTCATTGTATCCTTCTGTTGATCTTTTTTTCGTATACTTATCCGGAAATCATATTTATCTAGTTTTTCATCACCACGGTCCCTACTCCATGGCTCGATCGCCGACATGTTGTATTTGGTGAAGTAGTGCAAGGTTACGATTTCGTGAAGCATGTTGAATCCCTCGGGAGTGATAATGGAACACCCAAGAGGAAGGTTTTCATTAGTGCATCAGGTGTTATCGAGGAGGAGGGTGCAGCCGAGACGGAAAATAAGGAGTAAGAAACAGAATTGTTTAATTCGCTTGTTTACGAAAACCATGACTCTCCTCTTTAACACATATCTTTTTTCTCATGTGAATTGATTCTCAATATACTTAAAAGAGAAATACTTAATACAAACCATTTCCAGCAATTCAGCGAGCGTGGAAATTAGTTCTTTGAGATAATATTTAAAAGTATACACCGATTTTAGCCAAATGAAAAACAGTTTAGTAACATTCATTGTAAGACCCAGATAAAAAAGTGAAGATTGTCTAATTATTTGATAGGCATGCCGCAACCAGTAGCTGATCAGTCCAGGTGGAACCTGATAGAGTTGGAACCTCGCTCAGAACGTAATTTGTTGCGAAGTTGCCTGCAGCCCAACCAATGTAGCCCAAGAACACTGAGGGATTTAAGAAGTCAGCACTTTAATTTTTCTCTCATTTTTTATCATGAGGGATTGATTAATTACCATCGGAGTTCTGTTGTTGGAATGCAACTTGTTGACACAAAAGTTGTTCACAGCTTGCAACATTCCCTCCACCAGTTTCAGTGTTGAATGCCTGTCTTCCGTTACATCTTAACCAATGAGCGAGCGGCTCCCATGCTTCAGAGATATTGTTGGTGGTACATTCAGCGTGTGTTCCTGAGTTATCTGAGTCGAGATACTTGTGGACATCGAATACCAAGTTTGTTGTGGAACCATCAGGGTTAGTGACCTTCAATAACGCAGCACCTGATCCGTTTGAAACAAATGCTGCGGCGGATGTGTAGTCGTTACCCGGAAGGAGGATAATTTGAGAGGTAGCTCCTGCGTTTCGTATGGCAGTAACTGCTGCTTGAACGGACTGAGCCCAAAGGTTAATATCCGGTACATCATGCGGTTCGTTCATTCTTGAGTAATAGTAAAATAAGCATATAAATACGGATAATACTTGAAAACACAAACACGCCAAATATAATCCTAGATTCACTCGCATATTTTGTTGCAATTGAAGACCATAAAGATGCGAATACTTCGTTAGATGGTCCACCCTGGCCTATGATCTGTAGCTTTATGTTTATTATACGGAATCAAAAGTGAGATAGCTAATCTTACCGCCCCATTGAACCTGGCATAGTTGTGAATATCAATTACGCAATGGGCACCCGTATCGAGACATGCTTGAACCAAACGATCATAGATAGCAGCGTTTGTTTCGTTGAGTGTACCGCTTATAGCACCGTTTGTTAGGTATTGCCATCCAACGGGGAGGCGGAAAACATTATGCCCATCATTTTGAACAAAATGTTGCATCTGTGCTGCACCGTCATTACCGTAGAACGGTGGCCCAGCAATCGGGCCCCAGACAGCCGTAACATTACAGGTTCCGGAAGTGTCACATCCAAAGTCGAAGCCGGAGATGTTGATACCAGTGAAAGTCAGGTTACCAGCAGTCGATGGAGGAGAATTGGGTGTACTAGTGGTGCAAGCCGAAGGTGCGGGTGCCGCAGTACTTGTTGGGGTACTTGGAGTACTTGCACCTGGGATACATTGGGAGTAATCTACGGATACAGAGATTAATGATTGTCCGTGCCTAGACGTAAGATAGGAAGTCATTTACAATCATTTAATACTGTGCACGTAGTACCAGAGACACAAGTAGTTGCACCAGTCCATCCCTAGTGAATGAATGGAGGTAAGTCTGAGCAATATACAAAAGGGGCAAACCATACAATTCCCCCGCCTAATAAAGGTTCTGTTAGAGCTCAATCTTGATTCAGGAGATAGAATTGACATACACTGCTGCCATTCTTGAGCTTGCCCTCGAACAACCGCGATGATAGAGCCGAGAGCAAGAAGTCTGAATGCGGTACGGTGAAGCATTGTGGCCTTTGATTTTAATAATTAAGTCGAGGTCTTCGCTCCCTAGAGACAATCTACCAAGATCTTCACGTCTCTTTTATATATGCACTACCAGATGAGAAACTCATTTGGAACCACAAGGGGTTATACTCTCGTGAAGTTTCCGAGCGAAATGTATACGATGCTCCCAACTCCCAAACACCGAAGACATCCCGGAACATACGCGACACGTCAGATTCATTGCGAGAGCTGTAGACGTGACTGTAAATACAAGTCCATATTTAGAGTTTATGGAGGACGATCGTACAGAGAAGTCCCGGTTGGTATGTTACTGCGTTTTGTCTGCACCCGGATAAAATTCGTATGTATACCGGATCGGAATATTAGTTAAAACCAACTTATATTTTTGTTACGAAAGTCAGAGAAGATGAGATAATAATGTTAAAGATAATTGCCAGCTAGTCTGCGACAAACTTATCACAATGGCTAAACTTAAATTCGGTTTTTTATCTGGGAAAAATTCGGTATCAACAAGAGCTACATTATAATTCATTGAGTATATTGTAAAAACGAGTTTATAGCTTATTAATTCATTGACTAATGTTTTGTAGTTACTCCTTTCTCCTTAACTATTGTATACGGGACGATATGGATCTTAGTTAAGCGAAGTTAAGTTGTATCTTGCCACCTTTTTCTAAAGCCTGAGTAACCGTCAGTAACTATTTATAGAAAGACAAGGATAGTAAGCTTACACGTTGGTATGCTGGCCTAATAACCGGTAAAACAACAATTATGTTCGGTTTAGTTGAATTTATTTATACATGACCGAAGATATTACCTCGCGTGGACACGTTTCTTATATTCGTCGATCTTTGACCCTGATTTAGACTCAAGAGGCTCAAGAGCGAACGACATCATGTAGTCCGCAGAAGTAGGATTCGGTCCATTTGCAAACCAACCTGACTGACTTTTTGTAAGATGGGCCTCGATCTATGAATGAAAACCCTCAGTATTATTCTAGTCAGAAATTGATAAGACGCTTACGAAGTCCAAGTGGGTCTTGATACGGGGTTCAACCATGTTACTGAGCAATGCACCGAATAAGATATTGGCCAGTGGACGAAGGAGAAATGGGGTGCGTTTGGGAACAAGAGTGAATATAAGTTTGTTCACCAGAAGAGGCATAAAAGAGCCCTCGCAGTAATGCGTAACTTGAGGTGATATATATTAGATGAGGTGAGTTGTATAAAAGCTTGTGACCGGATTTGGACGCACAATAACTATTGTCAAGCCAACCTGCAGGAGAGGGTTTATTTTCTTCGCTACCAAATTTGTTGATCAAGTATTCTGCATGATACTCAGCCACTGTGAGCCGTTGGGATTGGGATCATATCTCACCGACAATTACAGCACTTTCAGCAATGACGACATCATCGTCAGTAATGATCGGAGATAAGCCAAGAGGGTGAATAGCCTTCAACTCGGTTGGTGCCAGGTTTTCACTTGTACGCTTGTAAAATTTGAGCTCATAGGGAACTCTAAGTTCTTCCTATGAGATATCAATCAATAGCTTAGCCTGAGTTGACGAACAATTGATTTAGGCTGACCAGAAGCCAAAGAATACGAGTTGAACGAGAGTTCTCAAGATGATGAACTACTATTTTGGACTGAGCTTTTTGATTTTAAAAAAATCAGAAAAAGGTCATGGCAGAGGTCAATCAACCCACCACCGGCGTTATCAGACGTGGACATTGTTGTTGTTATCCACAGCGTAGCTCCCAGAGCTATGATTATATGACGGTATGCATTATTATTACATAGACATTTATTTCGGATGCAACAACCGGAATTGTTTTCACGTGATATATTATTTTTTACACTTGAAGTTGAAGTAAGCACAAAAAATGTCAACAACATCCATAACAATAACAATAAAGCCGAGGATTTTAATTGATGATATCTCATCAGGTCTACAGTGCAACAGATACTGAATCCACTGCACTACACTATTCTAAAATCAAAATTCAATTTGCTACACAATCGATATCTTGTCATGATGCACCGTTCCTATTTGGGTGAAATGACCGCCATTTCATATTTGTTTTCTAGCCCATAACATAATTAAGACATCGAACAGAGCTAATTTAGCTGATCTACCTCCGCAGTCTAACTACACGTAGTGAACGAAGTTGGACCATAACATTTTGGTAGACTTCTTTAATCAACGAAATGATTCCCTACTTGTGATCAAGTTTATTTCATGCCGCTCGTGCCTTCTTTCCGGCTTTGTGGGAAATATCCATTAAACTCATGAGAAATACAACACCAGTTCGTCTATAATTCTATATATTTAGCCCTTACGGATATTCCTCAACCGAATAGCCCGATTTGTGAACGTTCTACTTATGCATTCACTGCTCTGAAATTAGTTAGACAGATAAAATAAACGCAAGACTTTCCGACGGGAGAAGCTAGATTTACGAGTTACCCTTTGATCATGCTCGGATAGATCCCGCTGACGGTAATGATCTTACTATTGGTAAAAGTATAAAATGTCCTACGTCTCTGTTGGAACTCAAGGGCAATTGGTACACAAATGGCATTTGGTCATCAACTACCTTTCGTTACCTATTTCTTCTTGGTAGCAACAGTTATATGTGCCCGGGGCTCTGTGCTGAGGCAGCGCTCGATCTCTCAAGATCTCTTTAATGACTTCGTACGTTTCGTCAATTTCTCGTCTGGTGCATATCAGGCCTCGTGTCCTAGTCCCGTTGGGAGTACACTCGTAACAGCCGTGCGTGAATTAGGTCTTAGCTACGGAGCTCAGCTTACAGATACATTTCCCTTAGTTTAATAATAACCCGACTAGCACAGAGGGGTATATTGCCCGAGACGACTTCCAGAAACAAATCATTGTCGCGTTCCGAGGAAGCCAACAATTTCAGGACGATCTTACAGGTTAATAATCAATATACGACCTATAAACAAGTTGTAATCAATTAATCTATTATTATTTTAACAGATATCAGCATTCTACTTGTTCCATATGTCTCTCCCAATGTCTCTTTCTCTGCTACTGCATTTGTACATGCCGGCTTTTTGACTGCATACAACAGTGTTGCGTCAACAGTGTTATCTACAGTTCGCTCAGAATTGGCCTCATATCCCGACTATGAACTGATATCAACCGGACATAGTCTAGGTGCAGCCCTGGCAAGTCTTGGAGGTGCGAGCTTGGCGGCAAACTTCCCTGATTCCAAGTTGCGAGTTTTTACGTTCGGACAACCGAGGACCGGGAACCCAGGGTATGCGCAAGTGATCGAAGATCTTGTTGGAACAGAAAACTTATACAGAGCTGTTCACACATCGGGTAACTGATTTTAGTTGCTTGAATTTACTTGTGATAAACCATTCTTGTAGATGGGGTTCCGACTTTAATACCAAGGATCTTGGGATATGAACATCAGTACGCACTCCATTTCTTTCTTCATATGGTTTATTTACAGATGTTATTTAGTGTTACAGAGTATTGGCAATTTCAGGATCCAGGTACATGAAGCATCAGAGTCCACATATTATAACTACTTATGGCATTTTTAGCAACGGTGGAAAACGTAAAGCAATGTTCGGGCAGAGAAGATCCTACTTGTAGTGATTCTATTCCCTCTGGAGGGATCAATGCGGCTCATCATACATATTTTGGACAAGGTAGCTTGTAACTTCACCACATCTAAAAAGGATAGATACTGATATAGTCTATTTTATTCAGATCTAGGTAATCCGGTTGTATGTGGGTTAACGTGATGGGTGGTACTTTGTAGCACGGTAGCATGGGTGTTTATAACAAATAGGAATCTTGGGTAGGGGGTGTCTAGCTCAGTTGGTAGAGCGCACGCTTCGCATGCGTGAGGTCAGGTGTTCGACTCGCCTGTCATCCAATTGTTTTTGTTGTGTGATAGTTTCACCGTTCAAGTATATTAGTCTTGATAATATCTTTTGACTTAGTATGTGCAAATTCATATGGGATTGGAAGAACCAAAAGAAGAAACTAAACAGTAAAAAACCATACCAACACTTTTGAATTTTTATGTTTTGTGTTATCACAGTCTGATTCGGTTAATTACGTAATGACAGGTCACGTATGACCTAACAATTATAATGTTACCATTAAATGTAACTTTATCTCTACTCTCGCAACCATCTACATTTAAAGTGTCGTCGAATTACACAATGCTCGATGAGAGCGCTTCAACTTCAGTATCCACTCGTCTGTGTCCTCACAATCCTCTACCGCAACCAGATCACTTTTATTCTCCCGATGGAGAACGTGGTGGTGTCGCTTCTTCCTCTTATTCAAGAAATAACACCTTGCTAAATCCGGATGAGGACCCACTCGCGACTCGAGGAATTCCAGTTTTCAAACCAACGATGGAAGAATTTCTCAACTTTGAAGATTATATGAACCGAATCGAGTGTTGGGGTATGCGAAGTGGAATTGTAAAGGTGGTTCCTCCTAAAGAATGGACCGACGCATTGCCATCTATTAAAGAACAGCTATCCAAGGTGCGCATTAAGTCACCAATCGAACAACATATGCTAGGAAATGCCGGGATATTCAGGCAGCAAAACATTGAACGAAGGAAAATGATAAGTGTGCGTGAATGGACAGAATTGTGTGCTAAGGAAGATTTCCGTGCTCCAGCTGTGTTTGAGGTTGGATTGAAGGCTCCGGAAGGTGCTTTATCCGCAAGACGTTCTAGGAGACGAGCCGCTAGCTCGGTCTTAGAAGATGTCGTACTTAACGGAGCTACCAGCGTAAAGGAAGAACTAATGGATGCAAATATAAGTTCACCACCCCCGGGCTCAAGTTCTCATAATGTGATTAATAATGAAGATGATCGCGTTTCTAATTCTACTCCTAAAGTAGGTGGAAAAGCCAGCACACCTCGGGACGAAAGGAAGGTTAAGGCCGACAGGAATGCTAAACTTGACACTGTATTTTATGAATGCTTCGACCCCCACACCTCTTGGCTTCCGACAGGCACTGTTGCCGCAGATTATACTCCAGAACTCTGCTCTACCTTAGAAAGGCGCTACTGGCGCAACTGTGGGCTTGGACGACCAGCCTGGTATGGCGCAGATACAGCTGGCTCTCTTTTTACTGATGAAACTACATCCTGGAATGTCAGCTGCTTACCCTCTGCACTTTCTCGACTCCTTCCAAAGACTTCAGCCGGTCTTCCAGGGGTAAATACTCCATATTTATACTTCGGTATGTGGAGGGCAACCTTCGCCTGGCATGTTGAAGACATGGATCTTTTCTCTATTAATTATATTCACTTTGGTGCTCCCAAATTTTGGTATGCGGTCCCCCAAGGTCGTGCGTCGCAATTAGAAAATACTCTACGAAGCTACTTCCCCGGCGATAGTAATAAATGCAAACAATTTCTTCGTCACAAATCTTTTTTTGCTAGTCCAACGCTCTTAGCGAAAGGCAGTTGTAAACCTAATACCCTTGTACAACATGCCGGTGAATTTGTCATAACATATCCCCGGGGATACCATGCTGGTTTTAATCTTGGTCTTAATTGTGCGGAAAGTGTCAATTTCGCTCTAGACAGTTGGCTAGATATTGGACGGAAAGCGAAAGCGTGTGGTTGCGTGGGTGACAGGTAAATCCATACACTAAGTCGTTTTTTTGGCTCCCAAACTAAAACTGTGATATAGTGTACGTATTGATGTGGATGCATTACTTCAGGCACGAAGAGAAGAAGCCTGTTTATCTTCGGCAGATACTGAAAACCTCGAGATATCGCCTCCAAATACCAAATCTATGCCTATGAACTCAAAATCTAAAACTAGGAAACGGAAACAAAACAATAATGAATCCTCGTACTCAAAAAAGATGAGAGTCTCATTAGACATCTGCGGAGTTCCACTAGATGAGCATGTTGCTGGGCCCTCTACACTATCCACACCTATCTCTCCTCTAAAAAAAATAAAGCTTCGAATCCCAGCCGCTAGGGACCGTCGGTGTTTTCCTTGTTGCCTTTGTGTATCGCAAAGTACTGATGGATTGCTTACCGTCACCGGCATACCCGAGAAGCGTTCAGGGTGTCAAAATTTGATACCCCGAGATGCAGAGGGAGCTGAGATATGGAAGGCCCATGAAAAATGTGCTTTGATTGTTCCAGAGACTTGGGTAGATGAGATTATAAATGATACAGGCCAGAAAGAGAGGGTAGTTTTTGGTGTCGATTCAATTGTTAAGGATCGCTGGAACTTGGTAGGTCTATTCATTTTCGTTTTCTATTTTTCACTCAAGGACTCATCTGAAGCATATTTAGAAGTGTAGCGCTTGTCAAAAGCCCCAAGTGAAGGAACATGGAGCACCTATCCAATGTACCAAAGGAAAATGTCCTAAGGCATTCCATGTTTCTTGCGCGTGTGAAGGGGGGCCCGACGCACGGTTTACTTTCAAGGAAACAAGTCTGGTGGAGAGACAGGTCGTTTTGGCCGAAAATGCAGCTCTTTCTTATCCAGAATTTTCTACTAACCAAGTCCAAGAAGAAGAATCGACTATTTTTTCTAATTCATTGCCCTTAGTTGCTAAGGCAACCTCATTGAAAACAATAACGAAGATAGAATATGAGATGCTCTGCTCTCAACATAACCCAGTAAGCGAAATATCAGTTATTCAACTTCATACCATGGCTTAAATGATTTAGGTCACCGCTGCTCTCAAGAAAGCTGGCAAAATCAGCCGAGTGCGGACGTATCTTTCAGAGCTCCCTGAAATGTCTCGTATTAAAGTCCGAGTATCTACTGGGGTCTTTGAAGTTTCCTTGATTTCAGTAGACGAAGACAATGGGACTGTTGACGTGATATGGGATGGTGGGATTAAACGTACTTTTAAATGGAGTAGCCTTGTTTGGGGAGAATCACAAGGGGAACCTATCGGTCACAAACCGAGTGTTGCAGCCCCTCCTGAGCTACGTACGAATAAAGTCTAATTTTATCTAAGAATGGTTCCGTCTTAATAAACGAGCCGTTGCAGAAGAAAAAAATAAATTTGAAAAGGAAGGAATACACAGGGAAGATTCCCGTAACCGGTCTGAAACGTTGACATGTCGAGTTTCTATCCCCTATTCAAACCGCTTTTCGGTATTCCCAACAAATTCTGCCCACGAGGTTGGCAGATTCTCGTATGGGTCCTCCCTATATGAACCAGGAAGAGATAGTTTGTGAGTAACTGTATTGATCTCCGTCTTTTTCTATCTATATTTACCTTAAACCTAGTGGCGTAAATAGCCCTTTAAACACCACCTCATCTTCACTTTCGCTAAATGTGGGTACTAGTCTCAATGTAGTATCTGCGTCAAACCCACCCTTCGCGAGTTCCTCTACCTCCTGCTATAAGTCTGGGAACCATTTCAATTTTCCTTCACAGGGTTATACCTCTTGGAAAATAAACACTCTTCCCAATGTGCTTGGTCTAGACCAACGTCGACCCCAACTTTCTCAATCTCTTCAAAAGACGCTGGCAGAATCAGTAGCTTTGCTTCCACCTCGCCCAGATTTTGTTGCCTCGTTCTCCGAATTCAATCAGGGAGCATTAGCTACAAAGTCTTCGTCTACTAGTTCTTCCGATGTTTCTCCTAGTAGCTCCAATTCTTCTTCATTCCATCCTATACCAGCGCCAACCTTCCCAGAGATGCCAGGCATAATTCAAGAGCTACAACTACTGTCTGCTATGGAACCATCCAAAATGCAAGAGGCTCTCGATTCTCGGCCAGCGTTGAAGGAGACGCTAAGGCAACTGCTTGCCCGCCTCAGGCATCCATAATTATTCCCACGGAATAATCATATTTAACTTAAATTCCGGCGACCCACTCATTGAAACAACTCACATTTATGTATTAAAAGTTCATGCCCATCGCCTTGTTTATTCTCTTATAATTAACGTCCAGACTCTCCACTCTTACCTCCCTATACTGGTTTTAATACAGATAAATACGTTGGACTTGTATTTCAAAGTTTCTGCATGAGACGTTGTTCTTTGTGTATTTCTACTTATGTTTTAGGCCCGCCTGAGGCATTCTTTCTGCCCTCGTTGTTGTTATTGACACGCTCTGTGTCCTGGTCTTATCATCGCTAGCAATAATATGCTTTTACATGTACATGAATAATGTCAACGTCATGATTTGGCACCGTGTAATTTATAACTACCCTTCTGATAAAGAAGAACTGTGAATCCATGCATGGAACCTGGCTGGAAGGAAGCAGGTTTCGGCGGGTTCTTTACTCCATCTGGAACTATAATGTGAACCATGATAAGACTGCTCATAGGAAACATACCTATATATACCAGTGGAGAAATAAAAAAAAGAAAAGAAGTATAAGCTAAGTGAGACGTGTTGTTTGTATAGTAAAGGTCTCATAGTAAGCATCTTTATGAAGAAATATAATGCCTTCTTGTCCATGTGTAACCAATGGAAAGATAATTACGCTTCCGAGCTTCTCATTCCTCTCCCAAAGAATCTGCTATAAATAATTCAGATTAGTCCCGACGACTGACAAGCATCTTCATGATCTTGTCGGCTCCCTATATAATAGCGGAAGGTAATGAGGGTTCTATGGTTTTATCTGAATTGTCCGGGTACCACAAAGAAAGTAGTTATTATTGTTGGCTTATTAGTAATCGGCTAGATACCGATGTTGCCTAAAAATAAATGTTTGTCAACCATGATGGTAGTCTTGGCGTTTTACCACAGTGATAACTAGAGCATATGTGTATCTAAGAAACCTTTTGGTCGCGCGACATGCTCTGGAAGCTTTTTCTCATGCGACCATGATGGGGTGCTGGCCCCGTAAGGTCACCACTGGTGTCATCTTGCCACGACTGCTCACCTGTCGCACTGTAGTATCTTGGATGATAAGTGGGCACTGATACCCACATCCATGATTAAAGAAGTCATTCATTATACTTAGATAGTGCTAAAGTAGCCTATCTAGTTACCTCAACTTCTGATTTTGTCTTTATGAAGCATCTTTTACCGTACTAAAGATGCCTTCTGCACCACATGCACCTTTTCTGGCTTCTTTGGTAAAGCATGCTTGCTCTTGTATCTATTCTCGGCCTTCTGTAACCTTTCGATATTTTACCGTGACCCAGGAGAATATAAAATGCTTATTTGCCTGCGAGTTCCTGCCCAACACCTGCAAGGTTTAAACAGGATACATAGTCCCATCCTTCTGGTTATTATCAGCTCGTGTTCTCGCAATGGTTTCTAGTTTCAAATACCTCGTTTTCTCTACCTTCATTGCAGCAATCTATTCGAAACCCGTTTTCCGTAATCTTGTACTTCATGAACAACGAACCGATGGTATTCCTCAAGGCTTTGTCAGGACTGGAGTAGCTCCAGCGAATCAAACGATTACACTAAGACTCGCCCTGGTTAACTCTGATATAACAGGTCTCGAGGATAAACTGTATGCTGTTAGTAATCCTGACAGCGCACTCTACGGTCAACATCTTTCCCGCGAAGAAGTAAGTGAACAAAAACTACAGGTTCCATTGTTATAAATCTGACATTTGCTTTGAATAGGTTGACTCATTTTTGGCACCCCCGCCGGCATCCGTCTCTCTTATTAATGACTTCCTTTTAAGCCATAATATAAACGCAACAGCAACGACAACTGCTGGAGATTGGGTATCGCTCTCCGTCCCAATAAGCAAGGCTAACGAGATGTTTGAGGCGGACTTCTCTATCTTTCAGCATGTAGAAACAGGTAAAGAGCAAGTTAGGACACTAGCTTACTCTATTCCCTCTGAGCTTAAAGGACATCTTGAACTCGTTCACCCCACTGTCTCGTAAGATTTGTTTAATAGGATCGGAGATTTTTAAATAAGATTAAACTTTTTTGGTACCTTCTTAGGTTTGATAATCCTCTCGGGGGTATTCCTGCCTTCTCGACCCCACCTACAATCTCAGAATCCGGGAATTTAACTTCTCGCCAAAGTGTTCCCTCTAGTTGTGGTTCGACCGTTACTCCTACATGCTTACAAGACCTATACGGTATTCCGACGACTAAAGCTACTCAGAGTACCAACATACTGGCTGTCTCTGGATTCATTCAGCAATTCGCTAACAGTGCTGACCTGCAAACATTCCTCAGCAATCTTCGTCCGGATCTTAGAGGAACAACTTTTACACTTCAGACCTTAGACGGCGGTCAGAATCCTCAAGGAGCAAATCAAGCAGGTGTTGAGGCCAACTTAGATATCCAATATACTGTGGGTGTGGCAAGTGGTGTCCCAACAACTTTTATCTCTGTAGGCAATAACTTCCAGGATGGCGGGCTCGAGGGTTTCCTCGACATCATCAATTTCCTCAACAGCATGAGTAACCCTCCTCATGTTCTCACAACTTCTTATGGACAAAATGAGAACACGATTTCTTCGACCCTGGCAAAGTAAGAACATTATTTATTGATTTTTAATCACAGCAGTAGCAAGTGTTGACATAAAATCATAAAACCACAGCCGTCTCTGTAATGCATACATGGCAATTGGGGCTCGTGGTACATCGATCCTTTTCGCTTCTGGAGACGGTGGTGTTTCCGGATCCCAATCTAGCTCTTGCAGAACCTTCGTCCCTACTTTCCCTTCGGGTTGTCCATTTATGACTTCTGTTGGGTAAGTCTACAGAGAATGTCACATTCGACAAAGGGATATTTATTGTATAACAATAGCGCGACAACAGGAATATCGGAAACGGCGGCCTCATTTTCTTCCGGTGGTTTTTCAAACGTCTTCAGCCAACCCTCGTATCAAACGTCGGCAGTCAGCGGTTATTTGAATGCCCTCGGAAGCACTAATAACGGTCTTTTCAACCGTGCTGGACGTGCATTCCCCGATGTTTCGGCTCAGGGTGAGAATGTCGAGATCGTCGTCGGGGACGTACCGGCCTCGTTGCCGGCACTAGTTGTTCGTCGCCGATCTTTGCAAGCGTCATTTCTCTCTTGAATGATCGCCTCATTGCGGCTGGACGCTCTCCGCTTGGATTTTTGAACCCTTTCCTCTACTCGTCTGCCGGCGCGGCCGCTTTGAACGATGTCACGACTGGTGAGTGTGAAACATGAGAGTATATCCACTTTGAAACAGTTTTATGACGATAAAAATATGAAGGTTCCAATCCTGGCTGCAATACAAATGGATTCCCCGCGCGAGCTGGCTGGGATCCCGTCACCGGACTTGGAACCCCGAACTTTGCGAAACTACTTTCCGCTGTTGGGCTGTAAAGTAGGGAAATATGATATTTATCAAAATTACGATTAATTTGCTCCAAGTTTACGGTCTAAATTTTCCTGCGAGATTGCACGTGGATATTATTACTGATGTATACAGTAAACAATTAAAATTCATTCAGTTCTGATTCCTATGCCTTAGATGGGGTAAATGTCATGAGTTATTTCGGTGTTTCAAGAATTATTCATCATTTATTTGATTATACAAAACATTTCCTCAGTAAAAACGGGGGATAAATTAATGAACTAGATAGAATGTGGTACAAGATACGAGAATAAGAAGTGAAAACAAAGGATCGATATCCTCTAATGAAGAGTTACATTAATTATACATCCTATTCAGTTTGTGGGCCGCAAAATTGTCCCCATAAAATATCAGGTAGTATGACAATAGTGACAAGAAAAGAAGCATATAAACAATGAAAAAGCTAAATGTACTTCGAAACTGGATCATATACGAACGTCCTCAAGACATATGAACGGAAGTACAAAAAATGAATATATATCGAAGTTATAAGGACTTATCGGCAGATCGGACTTATTTCGATATCAAATTCTGAAATAAATGATAAAATTCGATAACCTAACTCATTTGTCTGTCAGATTTTTTTTTAGTTTTCATATTTCCTAAGATGTTGTCACGCTACCTTTTCAATTTCCCATTGAGCGCTCAACAAGTCTGGCATGTCCGCCTTAGTTGAAATGTGTATATCGATTTGGCTGAGTAATGGGTCTCCTATGCCACGTGTATAGTGATCATCAAATTGAAGTTCTACACCGTGCTGACTTTCAATGGCACTTATAATATCTGAATTAAAGTCAAACATATGCGTATAGCATGAGCGGGATATAGTCTATAAGGTTAAGTCAAATCAGATACTACTAGATTACTTCAGATAGTATCATTCCTTACTTTGAATGGTAACGAGGGGAGCCTTCTAAAAGAGGGGACCTTTTCGAATTCTACTGAGTCCAGTGGGAGTCGTCCGATTTTTGCTGAATAATTGTGAGACTCAGTAAAGTCTGCCTCGGAAGTTATACTCTCTTCAAGCTCTGGAGTTGACCTAGAATGTAACGAAGAATCATATTCCTCGGTACTCGAATATATTCGTGATCCATGTCCTGGTCGTTGCTGAGAATATCTACGCGACGAGAAGGAGCTTGTTCTGTCGGCAAGTCCATCGGGGTTGAAATCTAATTGGGATGATGTTGGCGTAGAAGTACGTGTCTCCGAAGGAAGCGGAGCAGGTGGAAGATCCAAAGGAGTTGGCGGGCGAGAGGATGGCGATTCGGTTGAATTTGAAGAAAGATTTTGACGCCTATACCATTCTTCAACGTCTGCACATGATAACCCATTTGTTATGGGTTCCAACCCTCTAATTAAGTAGTTACATATGAGAATTTATGGAATTCTAGGAGTAGTGAATACGGAAAACATACTCGCGGTATCCAGAATCAGTTACTATAGGGGATACGGGAATACGATCTTCTAAGGGTGGCGGTAGAGGTAAGGGTTTATCGCAGGAAAGTTTTGTAGGATTCAGTTCCCTATAAATGACAGACGCAGCTGGTCTTGCTCTTGGATCTCTAGAACAACAGTCCATGATTATTTGCCAGATAGATTCAAAGTAAACTAGCTCCGAGTCAATTCCCAAAAGTTCCTGACGTTCAGGCCGTCTTGGGATACCTCCATAGTATAAGTCGACCATAGCTGCTGCATCGTGAGCAACAGCTGAAAATGGTACGTGTTCAGTATACAGCTCAAGGATTGTCATTCCAAATGCCCAAATATCTGTCTTACGGGACGCATGAGGCGAAGGATATTCTGATATATTGCCCTTGTTTTGGATTTCATCTGATTCCGTATGCGGGAACAAAGTTTCCGGTGCTTGCCAACGTGCATTTCCCTCACGTAGAGCAATCCATGGATTACGAAAACCAGAATCGTCGATCCGCGATAGTCCAAATTCTCCTAGTATAGCGCCACCCGAGTTATTCACATAAATATTGGACTATGTGTAAATTATTCACTTAAGAATCCTCCTCTTATCTAGGCTAAGGGACTCACGCAACGAATTCCCTTGTGAACAATGGGAGGGTCATGCCTGTGAAGATATGTCAAAGCACTGGCAACTTGTCGGAGCTTGATGAACACAAGATATTAGACTTTGATATATGCGTTGCAGGTACTCTTACAAGTTTGAGTTTTGATGCGGAAGAATTCTCCCTGACATATTCTAGAACATGGCCACGGTCTAACCATGGTGTAGCTAGGGTAGGGAGTCGATAATCGGAAAACGGGTCGTAATAAATGCCATATATCTCTAGCAAGTACGGATGATGCAGTTGTCTCCATAATAGTATCTCACGCCGTATTCTCTATTATTACCATTTATAAGCAAAAGGGAGAAAAGAAAGAGAAAAAAGAAGATTGGTACATTGAAGGTTTTTTCGGTATTGATACTTGTGAGCTGGTGACAGTGGGGAACGCGGATTGCGATGATCCTTCCCCTCCAACTTGCTCTTTTCACAAAGTTGGAGTTCCAGGAGTACTCTTCTTGGGATAGCCGCCGCGTTGCATCCGATATTAAAGCGGTTGTGGGGATGCTATTAGATTTTATTGCAAGCGACATCAGAGTTTTCAAAATGTCAGGTCGGTAGGTACTTCGGCGTGGAATGAAGTCAAGTAGCTATCCAGGACAATAGTATTAGTTCATAGTTGTAAAAATTCAAAAGGAATGACACTCACAGCTTGCAGAATACACATATACGCGTCTGCTTCATCATCATGAAGTTCCATGATAGCTGTACGCTGTTTATTACATATGCGTACTTCCTCGAGAACGGTCTCCCAAAATAGGTCATTTGAGGTATCTGGGCGCGATACGGACGTACATATGTCAAAGAGAGCATATCGTTGAGTACAAACGGAAGTCCATCGAGACTTGAAGAAGATAATGATGATTTAGTGCATTTTGATTAGTCATCTGTACATATAGAATACACGCGCTGATTCACCTTATCCGAGGGCAATGACTTAATGGCGTTGATTATTTGAGCCTGAAATGTACGGGGGTTCGTGACCTGGAGCTTTTTGAAGGAAAGAATAGATGAGACCGAGCTCAGAGGGCTCATTGTTCGTTGGCGGAGACCGAGTTGTCAGTACGCGGAGCGCAGGGGAGGCCAATATAAACGTTACTGAGAAGCTTGACATCTCGTCCTAAATCTGACACGAACACGTGCAAGTAAACATGATGTGGCAATTGAACATCAATTTCCTCCTGAACAGCCCTAATCAATGACACGTTTAATGTATGGTGGACGGTTGGCTTCAAAAACGATCTGTTGATATGTTTCTTACATCACTT
This sequence comes from Pyrrhoderma noxium, assembly GCA_002287475.2. Taxonomy (NCBI): domain Eukaryota; kingdom Fungi; phylum Basidiomycota; class Agaricomycetes; order Hymenochaetales; family Hymenochaetaceae; genus Pyrrhoderma; species Pyrrhoderma noxium. The sequence goes on from CM008261.1 coordinate 1,323,298, forward strand.
TTCGTTTTCAACGACTTTTCGGTGATCCAGATCGTGTTAAAGTAAAGCTAGGATAATGGCAAAGCAACCTTAGAGGTATCGTGAACGAGAAATATCGTTTATGTATGCTTATTAGTGTTGGACTCCTATGGATGACCTGAAGGTTCTGATCTTAATCAATATGTTATGACTTACATCTCAATAAGAAAATTGCTTACAGGTTAGAGATCGGGTGTCTACTAATACAAAAATGTCGGCTCTGCCCTCAAGGGTATCTCGGGTCTATCAGTGCTTATTTAGTCCAACCTTCCGACCTGCCCCCGTTAATCAAAGGGAAAAAATTCAAGTCTGAAATTTACTAGGAAAGCTGTCTTATTCTGGTAACAATAACGTATTGTCGCCCTTTTGTTATCGAAAACACAATAATATTAGATATAGTAGATGACGATTGGTCGCTAACACAATTTGATATTAAACCGAGTAGATTGTATTCTCCCGAGGCATTAGCCCGGAAACAGAAACACCCATTTCACCAGTATACGGATGCCAACCGAATTGAAGAGATTACCATTGCGGGCGCTGAGGTTTGATGCACTATTCTTTTCCTCTTCCTTTTCTTTTTGAAAATATTAAGCTCTCATCATAAGATATATATAAAGTAAGACCTTTCCATGCTTCAGGTAGAATAAGCAACTGTTATATTCAAGTAAACTCCGAGTGCTCTTTCGGTACACTTTTTTTTAATTGATCCGAATATTGTCAAATTTGAATATTACTTACTTAGTCAGCATCTTTAACAGGAATATCTTTTCTTTTGCCGAGCCCAGGGACTTTCGTTCTCGCCGTCGTCCACAGTCCCTGTCGTCGTCGTTGCGCCTTGTTGTCCTCGTCGACATTTTTCATGCCAAGCATATTCACCCGAGCGCGAACAACCTCTTCAAAGAATCTTCCAAAGGTTCCGCTCTCGCCTCAAGACGCCGCAGGCGGTGCCATCGACGAGTTCGGGCGTGTAAGCAGCCGTGGGCCACCCTCCGCGACACGCGACTCGCGCAGGGCGCAGACAAGTATAGATAGACGGCGCCCGACCAATGCAAGCTCAAATAATCTTGATATCGATTCCGAACAAATTGAAGATGGATTCCTGCCTACAAGCACTTCATCATCCAGTGAACAATCTGAACGGGAATACGGTTATCTGGGCCATGAGACACATGTAATACTTGCTATAGAAGACGTTCAACGTATTGTAGACGCTGTCTCTGAGGAACTTGTTCAACGTGGTGTGTAACCCGTCAGCCATATGCGTATTGTATTATGCAGCGCTCTGATTCCAAAAATATGTAGGCTTAACGACTCCCCTTCTGTTTCAAAATGCCGCACTTGATCTATCTGCTTCTGCAGTTCGGCGTCTGATAGATGCATTCTTACGCGTTTCCGATTTTCGTGAGGAGACAAAGTTTGCTAATCCTCATGCGCTTGCTTCTTTCTTACGATGGGGACTCGCACGACCGGTGCGTGTTGAGTCTGGTATCGAACAGCGTGGCCTTATTTCCTGGGATAACTATCTTCAATGGAGACAAATCGAACACCAGAACAATTTCAACAAATCAGTTTTTCAGTCATTCGTTAATCTCCTGGTACCTTCGGTTCGCAATCTTGTCCTCTCTTTACATTCGCTATTATCTCGCCTTCTTGCAAATTCTACAAGTTCTGGCTTAACTCCAGCAATTCTTTCGTCTCTATTTGGGCCTCTTCTGTTTGGTCTCCCAGTGGCTTCATTTCATGCGTCATATGCGGCTTATCTTCGAGCAGCGCACGCATCTGAACATCTTCTTCTTGCTTACGTTCGCCTTCAAGTCTCTCAGGCCCCCCCTAGTGCTCCGCCCCCAAGACGCCTAGTCTCTTGGGTACAAGGTTACCCTGCTATGCTTGCCCCATTAGACTCTTTCGAGCATCCGCGTCTTGGTGCAAGAACACGGCGTGTTGCTAGTGTCAGACGTAATGTTCGATTGTATTCTGAAGATCTTGTACGTACTTGCTCCGGATGGGCTCGCGGTTCGGAAGGTATAGCAATTAGGCAAAGCAAGGAATGGGGACGCATTGCTCCCGAAAGGAGGGGAGATCGTATGGAACCGCGTTACTCGGATACGTATCGTAAGAAACTTGATCTTCCACCTGGATTTCATCCTCAGACATCAGCTATTCCGAATTCTCCTCCTGTTTTATCTACTCCGAGTTTATCAGCTACAAGCTCAAATGCGAGCACCCGTTCATCACTTTTCGACGATCCAGCGGATGAGGCAAAGTTTCGTTCCTTAACAGATATGAAATGGGGTGAATTCAGTATGCTAGGGTTCGGAGATGGTGCTGCACCCCCTGGTGCACTACAGTTTGATCTTAACGAAGGTGCACGAAATGCACGTACTGCGAAGCGTCAGACTTTGACTTGGAATGACTTTAGTGCGGCCGGCTTCAGTCGCGGTGACGCTAGCCTTAGCCAAACATTACAATTTGCTCAACCCATAGCGCAGAGCGTGCAGCAATGGCCAGCACAAAAGGAGGATATCCATAAGAAGTTAAAGAAGAATGTACAGAAGGCTTTGCCCCCCTTTGGATGGGATACTGCTCCTGTTATGGATGGAAGAGAAGATGTGATTGAAGAAGGTTTTCTAGACGTGTTTTGTGACTTGTTATACGCTGGCTGGATGGATAGGAATGAAACCACATTTCGAGATTGTAACTGGGCTTTAGTACGTCAGGATAATCAAGGCCCTTTTGCTCCCACACTAATATTTTATCTAGGTTGAATTTAAATCTTTACCCACCTCTCGCTCCGAGGCAGTAATAAAAAGCACATCACCATCTCTTTCGTTCAGCTCAGACCCTAGTTCCCAGCAAGATCTTCGAACAGCAACAACAATTTTATTATTTGAAGAGTTTGTTCCCGAAGAATACCGTAGTTCACTTATTTTTCAAGGAAGCAAGCCAACCATTAAGAAGCGTCTAGGTCTTACAAACTTCCTATCACCTAAGAAAGGATCCAAACAATGGAAACAGGCTGCAACATTGAATGGAAAACCTTACTCTATCGGTTCAGTGCCACGCAGTCCCAACATCTCAAGGGAGGCGGAGTTTGAACGTATGTTATCGAGTGGCGGTAACAGTACAACTAAGATGCTTTCATTAAATACATCTACGGTTATTGGTAGTTCCGACGTAACTAGATTACAAACGCCTATCCAAAGGGATTCGAAGAAATCATCGACTACTGATGGGAGAGGTTCTTCGACAACTAATCTTGTCCAGACTTTTGCGACTCTGTCTCCCGCGAGTGCCCAGGAAACACCTTCAAAATCTTTTGATGCAACCCGTACAGCCTCCCCTTTCTCTACAGCCTCCATCAAAAAGCCTCGTTTTCGGTTCCCTGTAGGTCGCCAAGATCGTGTTATGATACCCTCTGAATATGACCCCCTTGACTTTGATATTCGGCTTGCGAGTTATAGTGATGAGGAACTGAATAATGGTAATCATTCAAGCGTGGATGAAAAAGGGCCTGCTGGTCCAGCTGGTGCTCGCCCAAAGTCGTCTACAAAGGACAAACGTATGAGTAAAGATGATGCTTGGGTAGATATCCTTGTATCACATAATGCAAAACGGATAACAGGGCAGGACGCGGAAATGCGTCCTCGAGGAGCTAGCGCTTCCAAAGTAACAAGTATTGGATCAGGCGGCGTAGGATCCCGTTTGGGCTCGCCAGAATTTGGGCGTTCTGACCCTGATCTTGCGAGAAAGGAAGTCGCACAAGCCCTTGCTAATGTTCGCCTTTCAACGGCCATCGATGAGGAACAGGTCGATAATAGCGACGAGGCTTTGCGTGAGGAACTCAATAAGCAGGTTGAGGTCAGAGAACCTACCTTGGATATGCTTCAAAACTCTAATACGAATGGAAATGGGTATACAAGTCTTGACGTTGAAGGTGAAGAAGAAGAGGAATTACCTGTTATTCCCAAAAAACGTTTAGGATATTTTGATCTTCATCCAGAAAGGCGACCTGTTGACTATCAAGATCGGGATCGGTCCAACATTTCCGCGTATGATGATTCAGCGCGGGAGCCATCTCTACACAGTTTTACTGATACCGACGTTACACAGGAAACTTCTTTGATCGTTCGTCAAGTAGATGGAGACGTGGAAGTGCCTGCCTTTGTGGATCCCTCAGGATCTCCCTCCGAGACATCCAAGGTGATTTCTTCACCCCAAACTCAGAGTAAAACTGCGTCTCTTATCGAAATGTATCGTGAACGAGAACGTCAGGCAGCTGCATCTGTGACAACTCCAATACGACCTACTCGGTCAGCGTCTTTGCCTAAGGATGACTTGCCGGCTGTCCCTGATGAACGTGAACCGTCTCCAGAGCCTGCTATGGAAGGGGAATCAATTGAAGCTTTGGAAACCAGTACTCCTTTCATGTACGGCGACTTGGGTCAGCCAGGTCCAATGCGCTACGTTCATGGCGCACCCCTTCACAATGTCCTGGAAGAAGATGAGGAATGAAGTCGTCATTAATACTTATGTAGCCCATCTTCTGTTTTCAGTAACTCCAACAAACTCTGCTTTCTTCTGTTTGAGTTTTCTTTGTGTTTTCATACCATGTTCGAGCCTGGAAAATACCCAGATATGGATACCATGTATCATCTCTTTTATTGATCAATTGGAAATTTATTTGTTCTTATTATTTTTTTTTCCTTATGTCTTCTCTTCTCATACCTACACTTTATTCTCATTGTCACACTCGTTTACACTCCTTGTTCACGCATGTCACGTCATAACCATCTGTCTATCCCCTTATTATTGTTTGCCTTACTTTAACTTCTCGTTAGGGCCTTTGTTACTTGTCTCTCACGTATTATCGTGCTATTTTAATGTAAAGCTGTTTTCTGTAATGGGACAATCCTCTCGATCTTTGTAGGAGTTTTCGGAAGAAATATAACCCACTTCAGCTTATGAATGATAATTGTCAGTTCGATAGGGAATGTATCAACGAAAACGTGCCTGGTTATCGGTTTAAAACGACCGAAAGTGTGGCATATGTTCGCGCTTTCAGTTTGGATTTTGGCCCGTTGTAGCGCAGAACATTGGGTGAGATTCGGGTTGCTATACGATTCATTTTTGTCACGGATACGGAAGTGCGAAGCACACTTGAGCGAAGGATGAAGAGTAGAAAGCACTATTTTATTCGAATTTTTGGGCACGCCTCTATATGCATCAGAATGTTTAATGATACTACTAATACTAGTTAATCTTCATTTTCTTGGAAGTTGGTATTCTAGAGTGTTAGTCTTCTTTATGGAAGTTGGATTGCAAGAAAAAAGTCCCTGACGACGAGAAAGTAGGGAAATAGACATCGTTTCAGGGACATAAGAGTAGCTTGACGGCTATCGTGTGGTCATATCTGTAAACACATGCTAACTATTATCGGAATTGTGTAGATTAATTTTCCCCCTATGCACCTTCTAACATTCCGTTAAACCGTTAAAGGCCTGGGCACGCATTCATGAAGGTACATACTTGACGTTTCATTGGAGGAATGAAATCTAATCCTTTGAGAATCGATCTACTCTAAAGTGCTAGAACACTACACACTATTTTTGATGGTAAGGGTCGCTAATTGCTTCAAACTTTAAATCAATTGTAAGGCGGTAGAATTTCCCCAGATTTCAGCTTATTTGTTGCGTGATTGTGTTACGATGCTCACAGCTTCAAAACTCTACCCTCCAAATACTCGGCGGCCTGTCTGGACAAAATGACAACAAAAATCGGCATATTTTATTTACTTATCGATTGCGCATAGTAACTTTTAAAATTATACCTTTTGTTCCTGGTCTCCGGACTTTCTCCTTATAGTCTTATGTACCGTAAATTCGTATGTTATTAATACTGATGTTCCCCCGTTTTTTTCTATTCTATACTTTGTGTAAAATACGGTACTAGAAGCAAGTGTCAAATTCAAACTAAATGCAACGTAATCGCTTATCATATAATCTATAAACGATTCTATTTGCATTTCCTCGTTTCGAGTTTTTTTTTCTTTGCTTTGCTCAGTTTCGAAGGCCCGTCTTAGATCTCTCTCTATTCAGTCGGGTAATCAAACCCTATCATCCGCGGGAGTCGCCTCCTTTATACAATTTAGAGTATGTTAATATCGGTTAGAAATATTCATCAGATCTTCCTTTTTTCTATCAATGTGCCACACACAGAAAGTATGCAGAATAATAAATTTGTTTCTCATACGGGCGCGGATATACGGAATAGTATGGATTATGTTTGCGTGACTGACACCACACAATTTGTATTTAGAGGTATGTTCGTATATCCAGACGGGAGGAAGATTTTATACCTTGCCTTCTGAATATTGGACGTTGTCGTCAAGAGAGGCGTCAAAGCTAGCATGATCGATATCCTTGCGGCCTCGCTTTTTGACTTTGTGGAGCTACAGAGAATTGAACAAAAGAAGGGAATTTTTCGTCACACGTTCCGTGATCGCTCGCTTAAATCATGGTACCGCACTGTGTCCAGGTCACCCTCGGGTGTGGTTCACTTAAGTACCCGACAAGATACAACCTCCATTTGTTTCCGCTCCTCCTTTGCCCGTAACAGCCCCATACAACTTTTGCTATCATGAGCGCGGATGCGAGTTCAGACGCTATAACCGGCGTCAAAATTGATTCTACTGTGAGTATAACTCGACCTGTGTAGACGAAAAAAAACTAACTAATAACTTTATCACCTATAGTTTGGATGCCTGTATATTGGTACAACGTAAGTCTATTGTTATCTTCATTGCCAATTTCTCTAAATGGTATATTATAGGATTGCAATGGGGTGAATAAAAACTCTAGCTCAGAAATGCACTACGATTGATAAGTGTTTCTATAGGTTGTGGGGAGCGGGGACCATACAGGTCTATTATTACTTCGATGTAAATCAGGTTTCCGTTAGTCTATCTCTTTTCGTTGACCTCTTTTTCTACATAGAAATACAAAGACAGCACATTCCTCCGTGCCCATGTTTTCACTGTTTGGGTATTAGACACACTGCATCAGGCCTTCCTTCTTGAGAGCACATACCTGTATCTTGTAACGAACTATGGCTCTGCAAAGAATCTGACTGCGCTTAATAAGTAGGTCATGGATTTATCTTTACCCTTCCCTCGATTGAACTTCAATATGTAGGCCAATACGAGATTCAATCATATTGACTGCACTAATATGTGGGCTCGTGCAGTCCATGTTTGTTGTGCGCATATATCGCCGTATGTTTTGACACAATTTCTACAGCAAAATGTAGGTTACTGATAACTAACTATCATTTTTTCTTTATTAGTCAGCAAGCGCAACTTGATTGTCACTGGTGTCATCATTATTCTTGTCTTGGCCCAATTCATTTCAACTCTTATCTACTATATAAAATGCTACCACTTCACGGAATTTTCAGAGCTGCTGACTATCTTCACTCTTACTCGAGTCATCAACTCTACCACTGCATTAGCCGATGCATCAATTGCTTTAGTTCTAGTCTACCTGCTGCAGTCATCTCGTTCAGGCTTTAAGAGAAGCGACACCATTATCAACCGGCTTATCGCCTTCGCCATCAATACGGGTTTGATTACTGGTGTCTGCGCGATTATAAGTCTAATCACGGGCCTTACACTCCCTAATACGTTGGTATATATAATGTTCTACGTGACACTTTCCCGCTGTAAGCTGTTTGTCAAGCATTTAGATTATTTCTGCCACTAACATAAATTTTATCGTCCATTTAATTAGTGTATATGAACTCCATGCTTGCATCGTGAGTCCCGTTCTCCGTTCTATATAACTATAAGTTTTACTCAGCTACAATTCTAGACTTAATTCTCGCAAAAACCTCCATGGAAATGTCGTGGATTCTTCTTCTCAAGGACCTGTTAGCATTTCGATGAATGACATGCGGACGGGTGCACAATCTCAGGGAAAGGTATGGTCCTAGCTTTTACTATTTGATAAATATTCCACTGTTGATACTAGTGTTTTTGACAGACGGCTCCACGTATCGTGAACATTAAAGTTGACACTGAAACCATCCTTGATAATTCTGGTCAGGATCCTCTTGGAAGAACGCCTTCAGAATCTGATATTGAAGCCTACCCAACAAAAGGGTCTGCATATTAATACAGGTTTTTTCGACAACATTTAATTCCGCGTATCATATACATCTTCACTATGTGTGACTAAATGTTGCACATCTTTCCTACCTTTGAGGATGCTTTTGTGGTGCTGGCCTCCGCTTTGTCTAGAGTTAGTTTACTATACATGCCCTACATTTTTAATGTGAAAAACTTTATTCGTTTAGTGTATTGTTTTTTGTTATTGGGAATTTTGCCTGTATATTTTTAATTTGATTTTACCGATGTTTTGCTTAATACTGTATAACTAACGAAAATGAGTGCTTGCGATTTTATCTCAAATATATATAGTTAGTTATAGATATTTTATCTATTATTTTAAAATGAAACCTTTTCTACTTTGAGAATAACACATTTTTTATAGTGTACTTTATAACTTTTTAACCTTGTATATTATTATTGGGAACACGCATTACAAAATTTAATTATAAGCAAGAATAAGAAAAATATATTTTATTTTTTTAGAATTATAAAAATACTTAAGAATAAAAATAAAAAGTATATTTAAGTTGGTTAACTCAGACTTAAACTAATATATATATTAAGAAAAACACTAAGTTTTATAATTATGGTTTATATATAAAAATTATTAATTATTAAATAAAACTTAATATTGTCTTAATTGTTAATAACTAGAAGGATCTCACACTTAATAAGTATTAAGTGAGAGCCATTATTAAAGAAAACACTAAGTTTTATAATTCATAATTTATATATAAAAATTATTAATCACTAAGTAAAACTCAACATTGTTTTAGTTAGAATATTAGTAATAAGATTCTCTTATACTATTATTAACAGATATACTTAAGCCTTTTATTTCAAGGTATTAATCTGAATTAAGTAAGACTATTATAAATAATTTTAGTTTAATTAAAAAATAAAAGGTTAAACTAAGAGACTTAGTTAGTTATAAGCTCTATATAAATACTCTACTACTATATAGCAATACAACTATTATATAATTGTTATAAGTAAGTTATATAAAGTTATAATAACACTATATCTCTTTATATATTAATAAGTATATATTTATAAAATAATAGTAGATATGTATAAGAGTCTAAGTCAATATAAAAAAAAATTACAAATTTAGGCATGTATACAGAACTCCTATTCTTTTTTTTATATAACTTATTTCTATTTATCCTTCCTTTTGTATTCACTTAGACTTCCACACTTATTTATCTTTGTTTTTACAAATATATGCTTATTAATATATAAGAAGACATTGTGTTATTATAACTCTATATGTGTTACAAACCTAAGTATATATATAGGACCCTTATTCTTTTCTCTATATGACTCATTTCTATTTATCTTTCTTTTTATATTTATTTAGACTCTTACACATATCTACCTCTATTGTTACAAACCTAGGCACATATATAGGACCTCTATTCTTTTCTTTATATGACTTGTTTCTATTCATCTTTTCTTTTGTACCCATTTGAACTCCTACACTTATCTACCCCTGTTTCACAAACACATGCTTACTAATACACGAGATAGTATTGTGTCATTATGATTCCACATGACTTATTCACAATAATTATGTGATAGTTACATTGCTATATAGTAATAGAGTATTTATATAAGGTCTGTGTCAGCAATGACTAGTTCTAGTACCAGGATTAGTCAGCAGAATGCTTAGTCAGCAGGGTCTGAAGACAAGGCACAACCAGCATACACTGATATAGACAGAGACAGAAGAGAGAAGAGACAAGAGAATGTATTAGAAGGTACTAGTCTAGGAGGAAAGACAAGATCAAAACTAGGGGGCTAGCTACTGATAGAAGGGGGGTATTTATACATGTGGGAATAGTGTGGGAATAATGGAAAAACTTGGCAGGGACTATGGTTAAACTATTAGGCTAAACTAAGCTGTGCTAGATAAAACAAAGTAAATGGGCTAACTACAGGCTAAGCTAGGCTATGCTAGCTGAAACACTAAAATAGGCTAACTATAGAGAAGACTAGTCCTAATAAGGAAAGATGGCTAGAAAAAATAATAGAAGATGGTAGAATATGAAAGAATATTCTAGAACAAGTGAGTAAGTAGTGAAGATAAAAGAGTGATAAGATAGGAGAGGATGCTTAGCAAGACAGCTGAGTCATATGATTAGTAAGTGCTTAAGTAAGCCACTTATATAAGCATATTAGATAAGTGATTAGGTAAGCATGCTTACATAAGATAATTAAATAAGATGATTAGATAATTGACGTATGTAAGATGATTATGTAAGCTGCTTAGTAAGCAAAAAGCGAAAATACACTTGGTTTCATAACAGTCTGTAGTTAACTTAGCCCCTCAGCTTAATCTTTTGTTTCTTAATCAAACTAAAGTTGTTCATAATAGTCTTGCTCAATTTTAATTGATACCTTAGAATAGAAAGTTTAAGTGTATCTGCTAGTGATAGCATAAGAGGATCTTATTGCTAACATCCTAACTAAGACAGTGTTGAGTCTTACTTAGTGATTAATGACTTCTGAACTTGAATAACAAATTGCAAGATTTAGTGTTTTTCTTAATATCAAACTAATATAAAAGGAAGGATGAATAAAAATGAGTCATATGAAGAAAAAAATAGAGGTCCCATATATATACCTAAGTTTATAATAGATATAAAGAGAAAGATAAATAAAATAAGTCATATAAAGAAAGAATAGGGGTTCTACATAAGTGTCTAGGTTTGTAACAATAAGAGTCTAAGTGGATATAAAAGAAAAAATAAATAAAATGAGTTATATAAAAAAAAGAAAATAGATTCTATATATATGCTTAAATTTGTAATATATAATAAATAACTTATATCAAGTCAGAGTAAGTTATTGTAAGTTAATAAAAGTCAAAATAAATAATAATAAGATAAAAAGAAAATAAAGACAAATTTATTATACATGTATTATATAACTAATTTATTTATAGTGACTAAATAGTTCATATATATTATTAGATCCAGGTATAACATCTATTATATAATATAATTAGTTAAGTGTATTAGTAATTATAAATTCTAATATAAAGGATACAAAGAAAAGCATTTTTAATTCTATAAATATCTTAAAAAGTATTATACTAATAGAATAGTGATAGAGAAAGTAGCAGTTTATTATTTAGAATTAAAGTATAAATAAAGAGAGTTTGGGCTTCTGCATATATTTGTAAAATATCAAAAGATTGGAACTTGAAGAAGTTACTTAGTTTTCTATTCAAATATTCTACTTAATTGATATCTAATTGAAACAATATTATTAGGCATAACTAAAAAAAAAATAGAATAGAAGCCTAGTATATATATATTTATATATATTATCCTGTCTTAAATGGAGTTAGAAGCTACTAATATCAGATATTATTGTTATAACTTAATATTAGTGTTTTTTATCATTTAAAACAAATGTTAGTTAAAATCTTTGATACTTTGGCTTATTATTATCAGCTTTTTTAAGCTCTCTTTTAGAATATACATATATATACACCAGTTGAGTCTTCTTGAAGCTTATTATAGTAGTGATTAGGATTGAGATATATAGTCAATCAAGATATTAGAATACTAAGCTCTAATTAGCCAAGATAAAATACAAGATTTATAATTCAGGTAATTTAACAGCATAGCTATACTTAATATAACTATCAAACATGTCTTATATATGGCAGTAATTCTTGATAGTGTAAAATTTCAGATTTACACAAAATCAATTAAGACAAAAAATCAGGATATAGACAAATTATTTTGAATGAATTCTATCTAAAGAAAAAAAAAATACAAATTACACATAATAAACTCTTAGAATGTAATACACTTTCATTTAACCTCATCCTTAATAGTGGCCTATTCCGCTTCATATCAAAAAAGAAAATGGAAAAAGGCCTTTAGAAATGAGAATGAAAACATTTTATGAAGAGTGACAAGAGTATACTCACATCTTGACTCAAAAAACAGCTATCAATTTTATATTTATATATAACAGTTGTCCCTCATCTTTTCTTCTAATCGTAAATACGCTTGTTCCGCAGCCTGTACACTAGCCTTAAGAGTTATAATATAGTTTTCCTTGTCCGCGATTGAGGATTCCAGTCTGTGTATAGTTTCCAATTCATATTTTGTTGCAAATTCGTTTATGTGCTCTAAAGATGATGACTCAGATTCGTCGTGTTCTTGAGTCATTAATTCTACTTCCTCTACATCATCGTGTTCTTCAAAAAGATCCTTTAACACTATAATCCCTTTATTTAAATTACTGATCTCTGCTTCCAAGCGTCTCTTTTCTTCTACCCACTTCTGCCTTTCCCTGTCTGATGCCTCTTTTTCGATTAATAGGGCCTGGATTTCTTGGCGGAGATGATCAATTTCTTTATCATGACTCATGCTACATGCAAGAAAGTGTGTAGCATCATCACTGTCTGACTTTTCTGTGTAAGGTTGACCCTCAACCGTATTTAGTGAATAAGGTTTATTCCCCAATTTCGAATCATCTTGATTTTGTGACTGTAAGCTCAGGCTCGCCTTAGGTGTTTGATCTCCAGGATTTGAATAGGAGGAAGTACATTCATTATCGTCAACACCATGCATCACATTCAAGGACTTAGTAGTTTCATTGCCAAAAGATAAAGTTACACCCGGAGTGGACATAGAAAAACTAACTGTATTCTCGTCACCACTAGAATCTGGAGCTGATTCAGTATCATCATCTGTAATGAAAAAATGTGACGTTTCCAAGAATATAGAACTCAGAGACGGGTCGGACGCCAACAAATCTAATTTGGGAATGGTTGTCGGAAGTTTGGAAGGACCCTCGGATACTATTGATGATAATCTGCTCCTAGTCACCACTCTAGATCCACCTTGTCTATTCTCAAGAATTCGCGTTGAATGCTGCACAGGTGTCGACGTTCTACCAATCTTAGTGGATGACTTAGAAGCCGACTTCGGTATCAACTGTTTTGATGGTGGAGCTTGAGGCTTATTACGACTCTCTGGTTTTTTCAACTTATCCCACTTGTATAATTCTGAACGTAACAATCTTTCTTCTGCGGTTTTATCCTTAGGAGTGTTCAAATTCAATTCACCTTCCATAAACGTCTTTCCGCCTCTCTGAAGCATTTTAAGTTGAGATCTTGTAGCCCTATTACGGTTATTCAAGTAGACATCCCCTCCGTGTATCAAGCAGCCTGGGGAAACAACATACTCAGAAAGATAGCGGATAAACTTCGCTACGTCTAGAATACGGGTTTTCCCAAGATATAAATTTTGTAGGTTTGAGTTATTAGTATTAGATGTTATTGGTAACCGAGATTTGGTGGTATTTGTTGAACGTAATACTTTGAATTCGTCGATTTTCTTCTCAGAAGACATCTTCTCTCCATTGATAAATACGCCTAAGTTTCTCAACTTTGGGAGATTATCTATCAAGGTGGTGACAGCTGACAGAGATAGTGCCATTTGACAATTCCCAACGAGCGGAATCTTGTTCAACAATAAAGTTTCAAGGTTGGGGAAGAAGCTGAAAAGCTTGATAAAGCAACTGTCGTCTAATTTCACCAGCTAAATATGCTTGAGTTCGAGCACCCGTAGCCTTGGGAGCTCTTGTAAGGGCAATAGATCATCATATTCTATTGGTTTATCCTTAGATGCACACACCATTGATTTTCGTTGTCGTGTATATTCTATATCCACAATACAGAGAACTTCAAGCAGAGGACAAGCGTTTACAACAGTTACTATTAGATTAGAAAGGGACGCTGACGAGCTAGAGCAGCCATCATCAATAATCAGCTCAACAAGTCGTTGAAAACAGCCCGGAGATTGAAATAGTTTTGAAACTTCTTGGAGTTTTGCAGCTATTGAAAGTTTTCGGAGTCTAGAAAACAAATTCTGCTTCAATTTGGCAATATGCCGAGTATCAGGCTGAGTTTGCATGTTAGAAACATTTGCTTCTCTCCTTGGGGAGTTCCAATGCTTTGTCTGCAATCTTGAAATTTCCAGTAGATTAGGAGAACCAGATAGGCTCTCGAGAAGGATGGGGTCTATCTCAGTAGGCCCTTTTAGTCCTAAACACAGATATTTTAGAAATGTGAACTTCCCGATCCAGATTGTTGTCTCCTTAAACCACTTTTCTTTTTTGTTCGGGGTAAAAGAGTAATCTAGTTCTAAGGTTTCTAAGGACCTCGAGCAGCGTACCACAATTTCGTACAGATGACCCGGCTTTTCTGTTCCATAATCGGAACTTGTAAGAACTATTGTCAGCTTTTTGACTCTTTTTGAGAAAAGCAAGCTTAGATGTGTTGGAGGAATTATCTTCAGCGATTGAATTGTTACGCTCTCCAAATTCGGAAGTATAGTTGAAAGTGGTCGGGAGATTATCCGTGTCTAGATTTCAGGGGAGATTTGTTCTTTCTCAGGTAAAATAATAAGATTCTTTATGTGATGAGTGTAAATATTGAAAAGCTCCCAGTTATTGCAAGGTTTTCTTGAATCATTTATAGACGATACCTTACTCCAACTCTTCTGCAAGTGAACATTGTTATAACATTGTAAGTTGAAAAGGGACGGATAATTGAACACGAGTATGTTGCTCTACCTGTGAAGACGATTCCCTTTCCAAGTCTAGCAGTTGAGTAAGGTTTCTTAGGTCGTTCTGATTTTTCCAGAGTAGGTCTAGACAATACCCGGACTGCGATTTCTGTACCCGCGCACAGTGCGATATATCCCCAATATTTAGAAAACCTAAAATAAGGTATAGTATTTCTTTTGAGCCCCATAGCGTGGGGCCACTGGAGAAGCACTTATACGTCTCCATAAATGGTAAAGTCAGAAATAAGTCAGAAAATGGAGAAGGTATATGGAGTGTCGGAGGACGATATGGTTTCTAATTGAAAGGGAATTCAATTGCCTCCGAATCATCACAGCAAATATACTAAAAGCAGTGCCGATTTCCAAATCAGGAATGTTCAAGAAGAGCCTTGATTACATAATGCTTCGTTTGTTTAGAAAAAATCAAACACAATTACGAAGGAGTATTCTTAGAGGATATATTAAACCCAGAGTACGCCTTCATTTTTTTCGTGCTTTATACATCAAGAATAGCTTATAA
This sequence comes from Pyrrhoderma noxium, assembly GCA_002287475.2. Classification (NCBI taxonomy): domain Eukaryota; kingdom Fungi; phylum Basidiomycota; class Agaricomycetes; order Hymenochaetales; family Hymenochaetaceae; genus Pyrrhoderma; species Pyrrhoderma noxium. Next base: position 1,338,599 of record CM008261.1, read on the forward strand.
AGCTCTCGACTATTGATATCTTTTTTCTCCTAACTCATATAATCGCTGCGCACTTAATGAATAGTTATTGAATTAGCCAACTCCATCTGTATGAGAAATTTTTTTAAAGTTATTCCACTTATATTTTTCAGGATAGGTGGAAATTCTCATATAATATACTAGAGTACATATCAAATCACCTTTCCGCAGTTACTCAACCCAGTGTCCCCGAGCATCCTTCTATTTAACATCGATTTACCAGAAGCTATATAAGATCCCTTAGTATCTCCTTAGCTCCCAGCATCCAATAAAACAGCCTCACTACTAAGTAAACTTACCCCTTTACGCTGTATTTTTCGCTTCACTCACAAGAATTACACAATGTCTAACTTCGATGGTCGTGGTCGTGGTCGAGGCCGTGGCGGTCCTCGTGGCGATCGTGGCCATTCCCGTGGCAGAGGTAGTAGCCTAGCGAGTCGTGGCTCATCCCCTACAATGGGACGTGGCCGTGGCCGCGGGGCATCTATCTCCGTATTCAATCCTGGACCTGCCCAGATCGACTCGCGTCTGGGTAATAAAGATATGGATACATTAATCTCTGCACTAAAAAAACTAAGCACGTCCGATCGTATCGTTCGCCCTGGATTTGGTCGGAAGGGTACAAATGTGACGCTGCGGGCAAACTTTTTTGAAATGAGCTATCCAAAGAACATCATACTTTACGACCATCCATTAGTGATTGACCCCGAGGTGAAATCGATAGAGAAACGCCTACGTACACAACTCTTTGAGTTATTTGAGCAAAACTCTGCTCTAAGACCCTACTTGCATGGGATAGCCCACGACAAGATGCAGCGTTTGATTGCTGTTCGTCCGCTCCCGGACGACCTTTCTGTAACAATCGACTACTTTGAGTCCGGCCAGAAGGGACCGCGTCAGGATGGGAAAAAATATACAATTAAAATACAAAAGCCGAGAGAACTGAAGTCATCTGAACTCGACCGGTATGTTTTCCTACTTCAGTAGTTATAACGTACAGTATATACAACTAAAACGATTTACTTCAGACATTTACAAGGACATGATGCGGTGTATGACCCTCTTCCGATTATTTCGGCTTTCAACTTGATCATGACCACACATGCAACCCGAAATGGTGTTTCTTTTGGGAAGAATCGCTATTTCTTTCCCCCGAGCTCGTTCAACCCCAGTGAAGAGCCATTCTATCTAAGCCAGGGTTTAGAGGCATGGAAAGGCTTTTTCACCAGCGTTCGCCCCACCTTTAAGTCTCTTATGATGAACGTCAACGTTTGTGTGGGTGCTTTTATTATACCAAATAAACAGCTCAGCGAAATCATGCTTCAATGTGGAGAATCATCCGTGTCATTCCTGAGACGCGCCCGAGTAACATTGAATCATACGGGTTACCGTAAGAGGGCTACCATCAAAGAATTTGGATGTAAAACAGCTCGGGAAACAGTCTTCCAATGTGATAAATACGGAAAAATAAGTATAGAACAATATTTCAAAAAGCGTATGTTTGAATCTCCTCCTAATCTTTAACCGGGCTGATTTTTTTTAGAATACAACATAAACTTAAAGCATGCACACGACTTGCCTGTTATTAATATTGGTAGCAAGACAAAAGATGTACTTATTCCAGCGGAGCTTTGTGAAATTGAACCTGGTCAGCCATATAGGGGAGCACTCTCAGATAAAGAAACGGCTGAGATGATTAAATTTGCTTGTAACCCCCCTAATTATAACGCGGAGACTATTGTTGGTCAAGGTCTTCAAATGCTTGGCCTAGCTAACCGTGCACAACCAATTGCAGGCTTTGGTGTCGATATCTCCCAGAATATGGCTGTCGTCGCGGCCCGAGTATTGAATGCACCACGGGTTTCGTATTCTGTAGGCCAGGCGAAGATTACTAATGGATCCTGGAATCTGATGAATATTAAATTCTCGAAGTCCGTTCAGAATATACGCCCTGCAATCCTTGTTCTCGGTGATAATGGACCGAGAGACTTTCGTAATGGAAACGAGGTGCAGGAGACATACGAAGGGTTCCGTAGTCTTTGTAACCAATGTGGTATGAATCTCGGGACACCAGTTGGAGGGCCATTACTCGTACGCCTCCCTAGGCCAAACTTGAGAAGTGATCCCTATCGATTAGCTGCTATCGGAGAAATTGAAAAGGCAATCAAAAGCTTGCCTGGACGCCCTGACTTGATCTTGGTATTCCTCTCAAGTACCGACAGAAGTATATACTACGGATTAAAGAAACTGTGTGATGTCAAGTTGGGAGTTGCTACCGTCTGTATGCAGATGTCGAAGGTCCGCAATTACCGTGGTCAATTACAATACTTCGCGAATGTCGCAATGAAAGTGAATGCAAAGCTTGGAGGAGTAAATCATATTATCCCAGCTGATAGTCACCGATGGCTAAAGGATGCAATGCTTGTCGGGATGGATGTCACCCATCCAGGTAACGGCCCTTCCATAGCTGCAGTCGTTGCATCATACGATGGAAGCTTCAATCAGTACCCCGCTAGTCTACGCCTTCAGGAGCGTCGTAAAGAAGTAAGCAATTTCAATATATCTCCTCGTCCTTGCTAGAGACTTATTAAAAGAAACATAAGATGATTACAAATGTTAAGGATATGATGAAAGAGCGCTTGACAGAATATCAGAATCGTAACAAGAAGCTTCCAGAACGGATCATCATCTTCCGTGGCGGTGTCTCAGAAAGTCAATTCGATATTGTCCTAAAGGATGAGGCTCGGGAGATCAAGGCTGCCTTCCGTGCCTTCAAGTCATACAATCCCAAACTGACTATTGTTATCTACGGAAAGCGTCACCATACGCGCTTCTTCCCAACCAGCGAGGCCGATGCAGATAGGACGTCTAATACAAAGGCTGGTACTGTCGTTGATAAGGGAGTAACATCTGTATATGACTTCGATTTCTACCTACAAGCGCACGCTGGACTGCAGGGTACAGTACGGGCGACTCACTACTCGGTAATTTATGACGAAAATAAATTGAGTGCAGACGAGATCCAACAAGGAGTGAATGATATCAGTTATCTATGGGCTCGTGCAACGAAGAGTGTGAGTTATGCACCTCCTGCCTATTGGGCTGACCGGGCGTGTGAGAGAGGTAGAGCATGGCTCCATGGAGCCTATCCACCTCCAGGAAAAATGACAGAGGAACAGATTGATAGTCACCTGAGGAATGTCTGGGGAAATGGAATCAATGAGAATCTGAAAAGCACGATGTTCTATCTCTAAATGATCGAATTTAAAATAATGATTTGAAATTAAATAGTTGAATCTTTCTATATATTGGGAACCCCTAAAGCTTTAAATACTTGCTCTTAAAGAGTAATGTGATAGTTTTAAAGATATAAAAATAGACAATTAGCAGAAAACCAAATTATTTCTTTATTAGAATAAAAGTAGGGATCCTCAAAGATTATATGAAAGAAGTAAATAGATTCTTTTCATTTATTTATTAAGATATAGTCTAATCAATCATAAAAGTGATTGTAATATATTTAAAATAGGGTTACTAATATTAATTATATTTTTATACTGTAATTACTTTATTTTTACAATAAAATAACCTAATCTGAGTCTTAAATATTAATAGGAATTCTAGTTTTATAGCTAGTAAAACTTTAACATCTTTTATTTTTTTATCTAAAGAATTTTACTATTAAATTGGCTAAAAAAAAGTTAATTATTTAAATAATATAAATAACAATAAATTTATTATAAACCTAGGCATATATATAAGACCCCTATTCTTTTCTCTATATGACTTATTTTATTTATCTTTTTTTTTTATATTTACTTGGACTTCTACACATATTTACCTCTATTTCACAAATATATGCTTATTGATATATAAAGTAGTATTATATTATTATGACTCTATATGACTTATTTATAATAATTATATGATAGTTATATTATTGTATAGTAGTAGAGTATTTATACAGAGCTTACAACTAACTTAGCCTTTTAGTTTAACTTCTTATTTCTTAATTGAACTAAGTTATTCATAATAGTCTTACTTAATTTTAATTAATATCTTAGGATAGAAAGCTTAAATACATCTGTTAGTGATAATATAAGAGAATATTGTTATTAATATCTTGACTAAAACAATGTTAAGTCAAAATTAAGCAAAGTAAAACAAGTATAATATCTCGACTAAGGAATCAACTGGTGGGGATTGTTAGTCCCCTTTCTATCATCCAGTTTTGTATAAATACTGGTCAGGACTCCTTAATTATATGGTATGATGCGATAATCACACTATCGAGAATAATAAGATAATGAGTAATTTTGTAGTAATAATAGAAAGATAGGATGTGGATTGTTATCTCCAGCCAATGAGATGGATTGAATGTTCCCACACTAATATGCGACTTTCCCTGTTGATCTGAGATCATCCGAGTACTTCCTGTAAACACCCAAAAGGATGTCAGGTGATACGAACATATGCCTGTTATGTGATATCTATGACAAAGCATATTAGTGACCATATGATTAAGTAATCTGCTTACTAATCCTAATCATGTGACATCTAACTGTTAGGTTCAAAGCTGAGCGCAGCGAAGCGAGGTAATGAGAGGATCTAAGAAGACGAGAGGTGGGGATTTGACTCCCCTCTCCTATAGACCTCTTTCGTATAAATACTTGTCAGGTCTCCTTAGTTAGTAATTGTATGACGCGAGGATCACGCCATTGTTGCAAATAGAATGATCAGTAATCTTGTAGTGACAATAAAAACATACCATGTGTTTATTTGTTATCGACCAATGATATGCATTGTATCTTCCCACACTAATATCCGAAGTTCGCCGAGTTACCCGAAGATAACCGATTACTACCCGTGAGTACCCGAAAGAGTATCACGTGTTACGAATATGTGCCTGTTACGTCGAAGTTGAGCGTAGCGAAACGAGTATTACACCTCGACTAAGGAATTAACTGGTGGGGATTGTTAGTCCCCCTTCCATCGTCCAGTTTTGTATAAATACTCGTCAGGACTTCTTAGTTGTATGGTATGATGCGATGATCACACCATCGAAAATGATAACATGATCAGTAATTTTGTAGTAATAATAGAAAGATAGGATGTGGATTGTTATCTCCAGCCAATGAGATGGATTGAATGTTCCCACACTAATATGCGACTTTCCTCGTTGATCCGAGATCACGCGAGTACTTCCCGTAAACACTCGAAAGGATGTCAGGTGATACGAATATGTGCCTGTTACGTAATATCTATGACAAAGCATATTAGTGACCATATGATTAAGTAATTTGCTTACTAATGCTAATCACGTGACACCTAACTGTTAGGTGTTAGGTGTTAGGTCGAAGTTGAGCGTAGCGAAACGAGTATACACCTCGACTAAGGAATCAACTGGTGGGGATTGTTAGTCCCCCTTCCATCGTCCAGTTTCGTATAAATACTCGTCAGGACTCCTTAGTTGTATCGTATGATGCGATGATCACACCATCGAGAATGATAACATGATCAGTAATTTTGTAGTAACAATAGAAACATACCATGTGGATTGTTATCTCCAGCCAATGGGATGTATTGAATCTTCCCACACTAATATCCGACTTTCCCCGTTGATCCGAGATCACCCGAGTACTTCCCGTAAACACCCGAAAGGATGTCACGTGATACGAACATGTGCCTGTTACGTAATATCTATGACAAAGCATATTAGTCACCATATGATTAAGTAATTTTGCTTACTAATCCTAATCACGTGACACCTAACTGTTAGGGGTTAGGTCTAAAATACATTATATATTATTAGTACATGATTAGTTAACACAAAACGAATTATTCCTTACGTTAGGTGTTAGGTGTTAGGTGCTTATGTAATAAATAAAGGGTTATATTAGATTACAATTTAACTATTTAACTATTTTCATAGCTATGTACTTACTTAGGGTTACGGAGTTAGGTGTTAGTGTCTAAGTCTCTGAAAACCACGGTTAATACCGTCTGTTAAGACACAGGTAAGAAAGTACCTACAAAATATATTATCGCTTGAAATGAACTGATGTTCCCATCACTAGTTTACTCTGGCATTTTCTGGTCCCCACATATGGTTCATCCCACGGAGCATAGTCGCCACCGCACATTCAAGTGTTATATTTGCTGAGAAAAACAACAAGCCCACTAATAAATTACTCACAATCTACTAGGCAGTACACGAATCCTTCTATGAAGACGAATACCTAAAAGATAAACAGAAAACATATCAAGGGTTATTTGTCTTTAACCCCCAAGAGCACGCCGATTTCCGACTCACAACTTAATGTCAAACCGACTCGAGCCAGGGAAGAGAACCCTGTTTGTGTTTGTACAGTAGTGTAATACTGTTCGCTGTTTTCTTCTACCAATGAGCTTGCCGCCACCCACGAGAAACGGGGTCAGGTGATACACGAAGATGAAGTATTCTATTAGCTGAATAATTCATTAAGTCACTATCTATATCCATCTGCTCCTCGACAGGAGGGGTAGGATTAAATAATGGATTATAATACTCTTCTTCCAAGATTTGTGTATCCATCGATTCTAAAACTGTCTTTTTCCAAAGACTCGCAAGATCCAATAAATTACGAGTGCGTTTGCGGCTTGTAATTAATTTTCTGTTAAGGATATCGAGTTTGCGAATATCCGGAATATAATATTCTTCTCCTCGCATTGATACATACAGGTAATCTGTAGGCATCGCTACGATTTGATGTTTATCATCTTCCGGGGGTGCAGGGAATTCTGAAGAGAATTCTTTCTTGTCAGCTTTGCTGAGCCAAGTCTTCCAATATCCGAAAATAGTTTTAGAAAGTTCATTTGCATTAAAATAATTCCATGCTAAGTTGAATTCTGTTTTGAGAACTAGAACGTCCACGTGCTCACTAGACTTGTGAATATGAAGTCTATTATTCCATCGTTCGCGGATATTATTTCTCATCCAAGAATTAACTAGATTGGCAGGATACCCTCTGCGTATATACAAGGCTACTAAACCTCGTATTGCATCTTTGTACACTGATAAGGTGGTACTGAGAGTAGCGAGCCGAGACATTTCTCCAATAAATGTTCCCCTTTTGACATCTAGAGGATGGTGCGAGATCCATGGAACTCTTTCTTGATAGTTGCCAGCTTTTCGGTAAGGCATGTGTTGCAATTTATAATTTTCATCTTTATATAACGCCATGTCTAGAAATGGTTGCCATGAGGCACTGACATTCCATTCGATAACACATTCATCAAATTTGACAATGTTCTCGACTTTTTGAAGTGCTTCTTGTTCACTTTCAGCATAAACAATAGCGAGACAGTCATCGATGTATCTGCCATAAAAAGCTATGGCTGGATTTTCAAGAACTTTATTTTTTGTCTCAAAATATGCCCCATAGAGATTAGCAAGATCCGGTGAATCTGCTACCCCCATTGCGAGGCCATTATTTTGCAAATAAAATTTATTTTGAAATTGTGTTACAAGCTCAGTATTACCAACATAAAGACATCGTTTAAAGAGGTCTTGAATTTTTCTATTAATAGGAGAATCATAATCTGGTCCATAGTCGTCATACACATGATAGTACCACATGTTATATACAATATCTAAACACTTATTAAGTGGAATATTGGGATAGAACGCAACTACATCTCCTGTGACAATATACCAGTGCCTGCCTGGTGTAAGACTGAGTTTAGACAACTTAATCACCAAGTCTTTGGAACCATGAATAATGGTTGGCGACCCTTCAATCAGGGGTTTAAGTTGTTTAGAAACGTATTTAGCAGCAGGATTCATTATTGCAGAATGACATGGAATAATTGGCCTCATTTTTACAGGCTGTTTATGGATTTTAGGGATACCATAAAAAGTGGGTACGACATGCTTCCCGCCTACCTCCGTAACTTTACTACCGAGAAAATTAGGTAAGTCTTTTGGGATTGCACTCCACTTTAGTTCATGAATTTCTTGCGCTAAGGCTGATATATATTTCATATCAGAACATTTCTTGTCTAGAATTCTTTGTTTATCTATACTTGATAAAGGCGTATAGTCCTTTTTATTATTAAGAATATCTAGACATTTCGTTATAATCCAGGTCCTCTCAGACACCGCTAAGCCCAAGTTTTTATCTGTCATTGTAACAATATAATTATTGCTTATTAAAAACTCTTTGATTTGTTTAGCCGAAGGGGTGAGAGGTTTATAGTAATTCTTCGGCGTCTCATCAGGTATTTTGGATATTGTATTGTTCACAAAAATCCGGCCCTTGATGAGTCCAAGTTTAAGATATTGCGGTAAATATGGAGGGGAATTTTCAGAGGGGGCCCTCAAATCATAATCAGGATCATAATTACTGTTGTCATTTTTACCAAACGAATGGAATATTCTCCATCTAAGTCTTCTCTGAAAATCATGCCAAGACTCAAGAATAAGTTTCTTATTTAAGGGTTGGTGGTACATATATCTTAACCCTACGCTTAGTTGAAATGCTATTTTATCAGGCAAATTCACACCAGAAGATGAATGAACATAATTTTTAAATTGGGCAGCATTAATAATATCTACAGGTGTATTTAAAATAACTAATTCTATTGCCTGGGTGAATGGAACGGTTAGTAACCAGTCTGGAAGGGTTTGGGGTTCTCCATACCTGTATCCAGTTAATTGGAGGACTTTTTCTTGCCCTTGCCCTTGTTATGAAACCAAGTGTATTTTCGCTTTTTGCTTACTATGCAGCTTACATAATCATATCATATGACTAAGCACTTACATAATCATCTTACATAAGTCGATTATCTAATCATCTTATCTAATCATCTTATGTAAGCATGATTACCTAATCATCTTATCTAATATGCTTATATAAGTGGCTTACTTAACCACTTACTAATCATATGACTCAGCTGTCTTGCTAAGCATCCTCTCTTATCTTATCACTCTCTTATCTTTACTACTTACTTACTTGTTCTAGAATATTCTGAGACCTTCCAGAACATTCTAGAATGTTCTTTCATGTTCTACCACCTTCTATTATTCTTTCTAGTCACCTTTCCTTATTAGGACTAGTCTCCTCTGTAGTTAGCCTATTTTAGTGTTTCAGCTAGCATAGCCTAGCTCAGCCTGTAGTTAGCCTATTTACTTTGTTTCATCTAGCACAGCTTAGTTTAGCCTAATAGTTTAACCATAGTCCCTGCCGAGTTTTTCCATTATTCCCACACTATTCCCACATGTATAAATACCCCCCTCCTGTCAGTAGCTAGCCCCCCAGTCTTGATCTTGTCTTTCCTCCTAGACTAGTACCTTCTAATACATCCTCTTGTCTCTCCTCTCCTCTGTCTCTGTCTATATCAGTGTATGCTGGTTGTGCCTTGTCTTCAGACCCTGCTGACTAAGCATTCTGCTGACTAATCCTGGTACTAGAACTAGTCATTGCTGACATTAGATCAAGACTCCCTCTATCACTACTTTCCTAGTGTTACTCTCTTATCATCACTCTTGTGGTGTTTCCACCAATCATCTTTCCCCACCCTTGTTCACTTTCTATTAGACATACCCTTTAAAGCCTTCTACCACTTTCTCACCACTATTCCTATAAGAGTAAAGCCAGTCCCTTTTCCTTTTCTAGTAGTGTGTGGGACATTACTCTTTTAATTGTTTGTCCAGAGTTATTTCTCACTTGAGGATAGCTTCTGCACTAAGTTACTTAGATACATAACACACTATCCCTTGGCTAGATTCTCATTTTAAGGGCCTTGTGCCTGGAGACTAGTTTAAATCCTGTTACTTAGTGGATAATAGTCAAAACCACTAGTGCAGGGTGACAGCAAGTAGAGTGTGTTCCCCTAAGCAGTAGTAAAACCCCACAAGTAGTTTTGTAGAGTGTAATAGAGTAAGGTTGACTTGCCTTCTCTTAGAATTAGACACTAGATAGCCTAGAGTAGATATTCACTTATTCCCTTTATTTTTTACCTTTTACTTTTTCTAGACTAGTAGTACCTTCACTCAGTTCACTTCCTAGTCATCTCATCTATGTCAGATATTTCCAGTACCTCTGAGCAGATGGATGCACTTGTTGACCAGTTATCAAGTGTGCATCTAAATGACTCATTGAAGGGAAAAAGAAGACTGCATAGACAGATCCATGTAGCTAAACCCAACCCATTCTCAGGACAAAGAAAGGACTTCAAACCTTTTCTGAAATCCTTGAGATTATACCTATTAGCAGCCAAAGATGAACTCACTACTGATGAGGAGAAAATTATTTTTACTCTCTCATTCATGACAAATGGCTTAGCTGGGTTATGGGCAGATAACTACTTGGAGGAGTGTGACATGATTATCACTGATGAGTGGGAAACTTTTCTAGCCAGGCTTAAAGAGACTTTTGATGATCCTCATGAGAAAGCTGATGCTCAAGAAAAGCTAAACAATATCACTCAAGGAAAGAAAACTGCAGAGGAGTTCTTCCAAGAGTTTGATTTGCTAATCAGAGCAGCTAAATACCATGAGAACCATGATGAATATCTTATCTCTATTCTTAGAGAGAAGGTTAACCCAAAAGTAGTCATGAAGATCACAGAGATGGTGGATGAGCCTGAAGATTACCATACTTGGAAAAGGATGGCAATTAAAATAGATAGAAAACTTCATTTGGCCAGTAGCATAATAGCTAAACCAACTTCTTCCACAAAATCTCCAGTCCTCCCCAAACAGTATAACCAAGTATCAGAAAGAAGAGATAATACTGGTGTTACTTTTGGTGGTAAAGGACAGCCCATGGATATCTCTATTGACAGGGCCAGGAGAAATGGTTTATGCTATTTATGTGGACTTAAAGGCCACTTAGCCAGAGAATGTCCTCAGAGGAAAACACAGATTAGATCTATCTTAATGTGTATGGAACCTGAAGAGAGACAAGCCTGGGCTGATGAAGTTGATATCCTAAAAGAATCAGAGTTAGCTAGAGTAGAACAGGATTTTATGGAAGCCTGACTTTGAATGTGGCAGAGGAAGGCATTAGTAATGATTCAAATACTAGTATCAATAAAGTTATCTTTAATACCAGTAATGAATCAAAACCCACAGAGTTCTGTAAAAAAGTACCCTCTTTTAAGGAAACTAAAGATAGACTGTTGCAGATAGTACACCCTAAAAGAACTAAAGAAATCACCAGAAGCTTAGTCAGACAAATAAATCAACTAACAGGTGATGAGTTAACTTCTGCAATAGCCTCTCTGAAAGAACCTAAAAGATTTATTAGAGGTGGAAAAGGGAGACAACTTACTGTCCCTATACTCTTAGCTACTCTTGATAATAACCTGCAAATACAATCTCAAGGATTGATTGATAGTGGATGCACAGATTCATGCATTAATGAGAGTTTAGTCAAGAAATATCAGCTTGTTACAAAGAAAACACCTCTAGCTATTCCTGTATACAATGCTGATGGCACTCTCAATAAAGCTGGTGCAATAAAAGAATATATTTCTATGCGCCTGTCTATCCATAATCATGTAGAAAGAATAGACTTGGCTGTTACAAACCTGGGAGACACAGATATCTTCATTGGTCATGAGTGGTTAAAGAAACATAATCCAAGCATTGATTGGGTTAGAGCCACTATAAACTTTGATAGATGCCCAGAAGAATGTAACATGCCAAATTCTTCTCAATCCACTCCAGAGAACATAAATTCTCCACTTAAGACTTGCCAACTAGTCAAAGAAAATATAATAGTACCTGACTTTAGTCAAGAGTATCCTACTGTATTTAGTGAGCAAGAATTCAACAAACTGCCAGAAAGAAGGTCTTGGGATCATGCTATTGAGACCAAACCTGACTTTGTTCCAAAAGACTGTAAAATTTACCCACTAACAGTCAAAGAACAAGAAGCTCTGGATCAGTTTCTTGATGAAAATCTTAAAAGTGGCAGAATTAGACCTTCTAAATCCCCTCAAGCATCACCATTTTTCTTTATTAAGAAAAAGGATGGTACATTAAGACCAATCCAGGATTATAGAAAATTAAATGAGGGCACTATTAAAAATAGATACCCTATTCCTCTAATCCAAGAGTTGCTTGATAAAACTAAAATGTCTAATTATTTCACAAAATTAGATGTTAGGTGGGGATATAACAATATTAGAATTAAAGAAGGTGATGAGTGGAAAGCAGCCTTTAAAACTAATAGAGGACTGTTTGAACCCACTGTTATGTTCTTTGGATTAACCAATTCTCCTGCTACTTTTCAAGCTTTTATGAACACTATACTAAAAGACTTGATACAGGAGGGTTCAGTAATAGTCTACTTAGATGACATCTTAATATTTACTAGATGCTTATCTGAACATATTAGACTTGTCAGACAAGTACTACAAGTGTTAAAAGACAATCACTTATGTCTGAGATACTCTAAATGTTCTTTTGCTGAACCTAAAATTGGTTATTTGGGATATGTAGTAGGTGGTGGTAAAATTGAAATGGAAACCCAAAAGATAAAAGCTATACAAGAATGGCCAGAACCTAAGAATATTAAACAGCTAGAATCATTTTTGGGATTCTGTGGATTTTATAGACGCTTTGTCAAGGGTTACAGTCATATTACCACACCACTTAATAGGTTAAAAGGAAAATCAGGATGGAAATGGGGAAAAGAAGAAGCAGAAGCAGTGATACAGCTAAAACAAGCTATCACTTCTGCTCCAGTCTTAGCAGTGCCTACAGACAATGATCCATTCAGAATTGAAACAGATGCTTCTAACTTTGCAATTGGGGCAGTTTTGTCTCAAAAACAAGATAACAAATGGCATCCTATAGCATTTATGTCAGAATCTATGACATCAGAGGAAAGAAATTATCCTATCTATGATAAAGAAATGCTAGCCATTATCAAAGCTCTGAAAGAATGGAGACCATACTTGTATGAAGCTAAACATACAGTAGAAGTCTGGACAGATCATGCTAATATTCAATACTTTAGAGAACCTCAGGATTTAAATAGAAGACAAGCAAGATGGATGCTGCTTCTATGGAAATATGATCTTACAATCATTCACAAGCCTGGAAAAGAGATGAAAAAGGCTAACCTTCTGTCAAGAAGAGTTGATCATGACAGGGGGGAGAATGATAATAAGAGAGTTACCATGTTAAAGTCTGAGTGGTTCAGGGCTACAAGTATTGAATCATTAGATACAGAACTGATCAAAAACATTAAAGAAAGTACATATGCAATTGATCAGTCTGTAAAAAGGGCATTAGACAATAAAGAAAAAGACTGGGCAGAGAATGATCATTTGATTACTTGGCAAAATAAAATTTATGTCCCAAAAGATAAAACTTTGAGAGCTAAAATTATCAAAGTTCATCATGATGAGACAGTAGCTGGTCACCCTGGTAGAAACAAAACCCAGGAATTAATAACTCGCAATTTTTGGTGGCCAAGAATGACAAATGACATTCGTTTATATGTTTCTGGTTGTGATACATGTCAGAGAACTAAGGCTCATAGAAACAAGAAACATGCTCCATTAAACCCAAATGAAATACCAACTAGACCCTGGGAAATTATATCTATAGATTTAATAGGTGAATTACCAGAGTCTAAGGGTTTTAATGCAATATGTGTAATTGTGGACAGATTCAGTAAACAAATTCATGCTCTCCCCACTAATATGGAACTTACATCTGAGGGGTTAGCAAGAATTTACAGAGATCAAGTCTTTAGACTTCATGGGATTCCCAGGAAGATTATAAGTGACAGAGGTCCACAATTTGAGTCTAATTTCATGTATGACTTGTATAGATTGTTGGGAATCACTGGAAACCCTTCTACTGCATATCACCCCCAAACTGATGGACAAACTGAGAGAATAAACCAAGAAATTGAACAATATCTCAGAGCTTACATCAATCATAGACAATCAGATTGGGCTGAGTGGTTAGCAATAGCTGAATTCTCTTATAATGACAAAGTACAATCTTCTACTGGATATTCACCCTTTTTTGTAAATTATGGATTACATCCATATAAAGGGTCCAATCCTAGAAAAGAACCTGTCAATGAATCAGCTGGACAATTTGCAAAGACTATGCAGAAAGTCAGAGAAGAAGTGGAAGCCAGTTTAAAGAAGGCTGCTGAAGTTATGAAACACTTTTATGATAGAAATAAAGGTGAATCTATTGAATACAAGAAAGGAGACTTAGTAATGCTTGAAGCAACCAATTTACCCTCTATGAGACCTATGAAAAAACTGGATTGTAAAAGATATGGTCCATTTGAAATAATAGAAAAGGTCAATAAAGGTGCTTATAAGCTAAAACTTCCAAATACCTGGAGAAGAATACATCCAGTATTTAATGAAGTTCTACTATCTCCTTATACAACTCCAGTCTTTGAAAACCAACAACAAGCTCCTCCCCCACCTCCAGTGCTTATTGGCAAAGAACAAGAGTATGAAGTGGAATCTATTATAGACTCTAAATTTGTCAGAAATAAGCTTAAATTCCTAGTACATTGGAAAGGATATGGTGTTGAAAGTAGAACTTGGGAGCCTGAAGAACACTTAGAAAACTCTAAAGAATTAATTGAAGAGTTTTACAAAGAAAATCCCAGAGCTCCTAGGAGATTGAGAGTTATAGATGTAAAATACATACCCTCTTTCAAAAGTCAAAATCATGATTGAGGACAATCAATCTAAGAGAGGGGGTAATGTTATGAAACCAAGTGTATTTTCGCTTTTTGCTTACTAAGCAGCGTACATAATCATATCATATGACTAAGCACTTACATAATCATCTTACATAAGTCGATTATCTAATCATCTTATCTAATCATCTTATGTAAGCATGATTACCTAATCATCTTATCTAATATGCTTATATAAGTGGCTTACTTAACCACTTACTAATCATATGACTCAGCTGTCTTGCTAAGCATCCTCTCTTATCTTATCACTCTCTTATCTTTACTACTTACTTACTTGTTCTAGAATATTCTGAGACCTTCCAGAACATTCTAGAATGTTCTTTCATGTTCTACCACCTTCTATTATTCTTTCTAGTCACCTTTCCTTATTAGGACTAGTCTCCTCTGTAGTTAGCCTATTTTAGTGTTTCAGCTAGCATAGCCTAGCTCAGCCTGTAGTTAGCCTATTTACTTTGTTTCATCTAGCACAGCTTAGTTTAGCCTAATAGTTTAACCATAGTCCCTGCCGAGTTTTTCCATTATTCCCACACTATTCCCACATGTATAAATACCCCCCTCCTGTCAGTAGCTAGCCCCCCAGTCTTGATCTTGTCTTTCCTCCTAGACTAGTACCTTCTAATACATCCTCTTGTCTCTCCTCTCCTCTGTCTCTGTCTATATCAGTGTATGCTGGTTGTGCCTTGTCTTCAGACCCTGCTGACTAAGCATTCTGCTGACTAATCCTGGTACTAGAACTAGTCATTGCTGACAGAAATATAATCTTATAATCATTCATAAGCCTGGAAAAGAGATGAAAAAGGCTGACCTTCTGTCAAGAAGAGTTGATCATAACAGGGGGGAGAATGATAATAAGAGAGTTACCATGTTAAAGTCTGAGTAATTCAGAGCTACAAGTATTGAATCATTAAATACAGAACTGATCAAAAACATTAAAGAAAGTACATATGCAATTGATCAGTCTGTAAAAAGGGCATTAGACAATAAAGAAAAAGACTGGGCAGAGAATGATTATTTAATTACTTGGCAAAATAAAATTTATGTCCCAAAAGATAAAACTTTGAGAGCTAAAATCATCAAAGTTCATCATGATGAGACAGTAGCTGGTCACCCTGGTAGAAACAAAACTCAGGAATTAATAACTCACAATTTTTGGTGGCCAAGAATTACAAATGACATTCACTTATATGTTTCTGGTTGTGTTACATGTCAGAGAACTAAGGCTCATAGAAACAAAAAACATACTCCATTAAACCCAAATGAAATACCAACTAGACCCTAGGAAATTATATCTATAGATTTAATAAGTGAATTACCAGAGTCTAAGGGTTTTAATACAATATGTGTAATTGTGGACAGATTTAGTAAACAAATTCATGCTCTCCCCACTAATATAGAACTTACATCTGAGAGGTTAGTAAGAATTTATAGAGATCAAGTCTTTAGACTTCATGGGATTCCCAGGAAGATTATAAGTGACAGAGGTCCACAATTTGAGTCTAATTTCATGCATGACTTGTATAGATTGTTGGGAATCACTGGAAACCCTTCTACTGCATATCACCCTCAAATTGATGGTCAGACTGAAAGAATAAACCAAGAGATTGAACAATATCTCAGAGCTTATATCAATCATAGACAATCAGATTGGGCTAAGTGGTTAGCAATAACTGAATTCTTTTATAATAACAAAGTACAATCCTCTACTGGATATTCACTCTTCTTTGTAAATTATAGATTACATCCATATAAAGGGTCCAATTCTAGAAGAGAACCTGTCAATGAATTAGCTGGACAATTTGCAAAAACTATGCAGAAAGTCAGAGAAGAAGTTGAAGCCAGTTTAAAGAAGGCTGCTGAAGTTATGAAACACTTTTATGATAGAAATAAAGGTGAATCTATTGAATATAAGAAAGGAGACTTAGTAATGCTTGAAGCAACTAATTTACCTTCTATAAGACCTATGAAAAAACTGGATTGTAAAAGATATGGTCTATTTGAAATAATAGAAAAAGTCAACAAAGGTGCTTATAAGCTGAAATTTCCAAATACTTGGAGAAGAATATATTCAGTATTTAATGAAGTTCTACTATCTCCTTATATAACTCTAGTCTTTAAAAACCAACAACAAGCTCCTCCCCCACCTCCAGTGCTTATTGGCAAAGAACAAGAGTATGAAGTGGAATCCATTATAGACTCTAAATTTGTCAGAAATAAGCTTAAATTCCTAGTACATTGGAAAGGATATGGTGTTGAAAGCAGAACTTGGGAGCCTGAAGAACACTTAGAAAACTCTAAAGAATTAATTGAAGAGTTTTACAAAGAAAATCCCAGAGCTCCTAGGAGATTGAGAGTTATAGATATAAAGTACATACCCTCTTTCAAAAGTCAAAATCATAATTGAGGACAATCAATCTAAGAGAGGGAGTAATGTTATGAAACCAAGTGTATTTTTGCTTTTACTTACTAAGCAGCTTACATAATCATATCATATGACTAAGCACTTACATAATCATCTTACATAAGTCGATTATCTAAGCATCTTATCTAATCATCTTATATAAGCATGCTTACCTAATCACTTATCTAATATACTTATATAAGTGGCTTATCTAACCACTCTCTAATCATATGACTCAGCTGTCTTGCTAAGCATCTCCTTTTATCTTATCACTCTCTTATCTTTACTGCTTACTCACTTATTCTAGAATATTTTAAGACCTTCTAGAACATTCTAGAACATTCTCTCATATTCTACCACCTTCCATTATTCTTCCTAGTCACCTTTTCTTATTAGGACTAGTCTTCTCTGTAGTTAGTCTATTTTAGTGTTTTAGCTAGCATAGCCTAGTTTAACCTATAGTTAGCCTATTTACTCTGTTTCATCTAACACAGCCTAGCACAGCTTAGTTTAGCCTAATAGTTTAGCCATAGTCCCTGCCGAGTTTTTCCATTATTCCCACACTATTTCCACATGTATAAATACCCCCCTCCTGTTAGTAGCTAGCCTCCTAGTCTTAATCTTGTCTTTTCTCCTAGACTAGTACCTCCTAATACATCCTCTTATCCCTCCTCTCCTCTGTCTCTGTCTATATCAGTGTATACTGGTTGTGCCTTGTCTTCAGACCCTGCTGACTAATCCTGGTACTAGAACTAGTCATTGCTAACAATTAGAACTAGTCATTACTAACATCTTCAGGTCTCAAAAGGCTAGTGTCATAATTATACCCCTTTATAACTTACTAAGCATCACCTTCCTGTTTCGAGGGATCGCCGGAATCTACAGATCATCACTTATTAAGGGACTCGTGCAATTATGACTCGTACACAGCCTCGTTTCCCAACTCGGCTATATCACTATCCCGGACCTGAACCTGTGCACACATGACTCGTCATGACTTATACTCAATAGACACATGACTCGTCTCTTTCTACGACATTCCATAACATTCTATTTATTCCCATTTATACTTCTTGTCACTGTGACGTGTCACTCTTTTACTTTAGTATATAAGAACCCCCTTGTACGTAGTTAGACCTCAGTTTCAACCTTGTCTATTCTCCTGACTTGTCACTTGAGACTGTTCTCAATATAGTTATACTTCTTGTTACGTGACCTAGGCTTGAACTACAGAGGGAAAGCCAAGTTAGTCACTGACAGCTAGAGGAATAAACTGAGAATTAAGAAACATTTAAGGACTTTATTTATGTTACTCTAATTAGAAAATACTGCCTTCCCATTTTAATATACTAGTTGGTCAGCTTTAATCTTGTCTAACTTTTGGTATATAAATATGCTTGGAAGTTTTTCTATTATCTGTCATATAGATGCATATTATAATTACTCGCTCTTTTAATAAATTTACTCAATTACTAGAAGAATGAGTTCTCAATAAAAAAGCTCTCTAATAGTTTTTAAAAGAAAAATATACTATAAAAATCAAAAGGACAGTATATGGATATCTAAAAAATATGCAAAAAAAGTTTAAAATATTAGTGAAAAGAATTGAGCATGTAAATAAGGAATTACTAAAAAAACTTGCTATTTAAATAAGCATATAGACCTCTTTAGTATGTAAAAATGTGTTAGTCTAAGTATGGTTATAATATAAGCTCAGATTATATATTTTCTGTGATAAGCCTAAAAAGGCTGGCAAGCTCTAATCCTGTCACTCTATCTACTTTTATGACTCTTTTAGGCTTTCAGCTTTCAATACCATGCATCTGTGTCTTATAGGATAGTGGGATAAAGATGTAACATGTGACTTCACATAATCATGGGTCTAGCATGTCTTTTAGTGATCAGCATTATTAATGGGGAGGGGCAACACGCATCATAAAAGCATTCCTCATTTTTTTGTGTGATTATGTAAACAGTTGCCTAATATATCCGAGTAAAGCCACCATTCATGTACACCTTGATACAATTAGTTTTACAATATAAAACAATTTAATCTACAAATAAAAACAAAAAAAATAAGAGTCAAAGTAAGAGATATTAAGCTAATGAATAAGAAAATACGATTATATAATGAATTGAAAGCAGCTGGCATTAATTATGCTGCAATACGAGCCCTCTATCAAAATTTTGCATATAAAAAGCTTTTATTTTGAAAGAAAGTGAGGAAAAATATTTTAAAGTAAGAAATATAAAGAAAATAAGTTAATTAATAAGAAAATACAATTTGGTATAGGAATAAAAGCAGCTAGAATCAATTGTGCCACAATATGAGCCTAAAATCAATTTTATATATATATAAAAGTTTTATATTAAAAGAAAGAGAAAAAAAAGAAATAAAGTAAGAGAAAAAGAAAAAGAAAGTTAGAAATATATAGAAAATAAATTAATGTATAAGAAAATACAATTTGGTACAGGAATAAAAGTAGCTGGCATCAACTGTGCTATAGTTCGAGCCCATATCTGATTAAGCTTGTCCTCCAGTTCATAAATATGCTGACCGAGCTTTTCAATCTTATGGTTGGCACTCTCTGGAAAGAGCACGGTAATCTCGCCGTACCTGAAGGAAAAAAAATCTTATATTAGAGGAGTATGAAGCTGAGCGAGAGACTAAACAGAAAAAGGCTGATAAGGCTATTCTGCTCATTGAAGAAGAGGTAGCCTACAAAGAGTCGTTAATAAGTCAAGGGTTTGAGAATTGGAGTCAGCGTGATTCCCAGCAATTCGTCCATGCCTTGGAAATGCATAGTCGGTAAGACAGTTGGATAACTACTCACCATTACAATTCTAACTTGTGTAATTACTCAGGACGAGAGATTTCGAGCTGCTTGCTAGTGAAATTAGTGACAAGACGCCTGTTGTCAGCAATGACTAGTTCTAGTACCAGGATTAGTCAGCAGAATGCTTAGTCAGCAGGGTCTGAAGACAAGGCACAACCAGCATACACTGATATAGACAGAGACAGAGGAGAGGAGAGACAAGAGGATGTATTAGAAGGTACTAGTCTAGGAGGAAAGACAAGATCAAGACTGGGGGGCTAGCTACTGACAGGAGGGGGGTATTTATACATGTGGGAATAGTGTGGGAATAATGGAAAAACTCGGCAGGGACTATGGTTAAACTATTAGGCTAAACTAAGCTGTGCTAGATGAAACAAAGTAAATAGGCTAACTACAGGCTGAGCTAGGCTATGCTAGCTGAAACACTAAAATAGGCTAACTACAGAGGAGACTAGTCCTAATAAGGAAAGGTGACTAGAAAGAATAATAGAAGGTGGTAGAACATGAAAGAACATTCTAGAATGTTCTGGAAGGTCTCAGAATATTCTAGAACAAGTAAGTAAGTAGTAAAGATAAGAGAGTGATAAGATAAGAGAGGATGCTTAGCAAGACAGCTGAGTCATATGATTAGTAAGTGGTTAAGTAAGCCACTTATATAAGCATATTAGATAAGATGATTAGGTAATCATGCTTACATAAGATGATTAGATAATCGACTTATGTAAGATGATTATGTAAGTGCTTAGTCATATGATATGATTATGTAAGCTGCATAGTAAGCAAAAAGCGAAAATACACTTGGTTTCATAACAGATAGTCGGGGTCTAGATCATGACCAAAAGTGTTTTCTGGTAGCATAATAATTCTTTCCTCCTTTTCTGTCTGATTATATCTTGGCCATTGTGATAGAGCATCAGACTGTATCATTTTTATTCCTGGGACATACATAATATGAATATTGAACTATGATAGAAAGAGGTGCCATTGTCATTGTTGAAAAGTTAACTTCTATGGGTTCTTGTAGTAAGTTAGATTTTAATGATTACACCATATTGTAACAGGGTATGGTGTGCCCAATAAATAGTGTCTCCAGGTTTCGAGAGCTCATACAATTGTTAGTAACTCTCGATCATATATTTGATAGTTTCTTTTGGCTGGGTTAAAGGCTTTTGACAAATAAGAGCATGCTTTGAGTTCTCCATTGTGATCATATTGCCTTAATACTGCTCCCCAAGCTTCAAGAGATGCATCAGTTTCTAGTATAAAAGGCTTTGTTTTGTCAGGTACTAGTAGTATTGATGGGTTCGAAAAATGTTCCTTTAATGTGTTAAACACTTGTTATACTTCTTTACTCTATTCCCATACTGCTTTAACTTGTTTGAGTTTTTCCAATAGTCATGTGATCTGAGAGTATCCTTGTATGAATTTTCTATAGAATCCATAGAATCCTAAGAACCGATGTATATTTTTAGGTTTCTTAGGTAATGGCCACTCGAGTATTCCTTTAAGTTTAGTAAGGTCTATTGCAATATAATTTGATTTAATTATAAGCCCTAGATATTCAACTTTTTGCCTATAAAACATACATTTCTCAATCTTTATTGACAGTCTGTGGTTTCGACAAATTTGTAAGATCTCCTTTGTTTGTTCTTGTAGTTCCATAATTGTTTGGCCCATGATAAGTAAGTCGTCTATATAAATGAGTAGTTCTCCTTTCTGTTTTTGTTCATGAAAAACATTATCCATAAAGGCTTGAAATGTGGCTGGTGAATTACATAATCCAAAGTACATGACCATTGGTTCATATAGTCCTCTAGCTGTTTTAAATGCTGCTTTCCATTGGTCTCTATCCTTAATTTGTATATTATTGTAGCCGTTTTGCAAGTCCAGTTTTGTAAAGAATCTATACTCTTTTATTTGGTCTAGTAGGTCACTAACCAGTGGCAACAGGTATGTATTCTTGATTGTTGCTTCATTTAGTAGTCTGTAATCCTGTATAGGCCGTAGTGTTCCATCTTTCTTTCCAATAAAGAAAAATAGAGAGGCTTGTGGCAATGTTGATAGTCGAATAAATCCTTTTTCCAAGTTTTCCTATAAGAATATATCCAGTGTTTCCTCCTCTTTTAACATTAGTGGATACACCTTGCAATTCTTTGGTACAAAGTCTGATTTGAGCTCTATTGCATGGTTATAGCTTTGAAAGAGTGGTAGTTAGTTTGTTTATGCCTTATCAAATACATCTCTAAAATTCCTGTACTCTGGTAATATAGTATGAGGTTTGTTGTTTTTTACATTTTGAGCTAGAGTTGTTGCAAAGGTTACTTTAAATATAGCTAAGGATCGTAATATGTGTTCCGGTAATTTGATGCTTTTATTTGCCCAATCTATCTGAGGATTTACTTGTTTTAACCACGATAGTTTTAGTATGATTGGAGATTTGCCTGTGTTTGTTATTAAGAGTTATTCATCTGTTGTACTAAGTCCTAGATTCAACTTGATGTATCTAGTAATAACACCTTTCTTATTGATTGTATTGTCCACATTTTGAGCTATGATAGGTCTATTTAGTGTATAAGTTAGTAGCTAGTGTTGTTTTACTAGTTCTTTGTAAATAAAGGTTCCCTCTGCTCCATAATCTATGAGAGCTGTGGTTTCAATGCTTTCGTCTTTCGTATTTATTGTTATAGGGATAGTAAGAGCACTTGTATTTGGATCACAAACAATTACACAAGAAACTTGTATATCAGGAGATCGTAACATCGAACTATGTCTCCCTATCAAAAACCCTGTTCATTAAGTTCACTGAAGATACTGTTTCATTCTTCTTTAGTTATTCCTCCTAAGAGAGTTGCTATATGCACTGCACAAGTTTTGCTTAATAGACCATATTCCATCATTTGTAGTGCTAGTGTCTCTGGCTATTCTTCTATTTTAGTCTATCTGACCTGCCTCTGTTTAAAAAAACCACTAGGCCTTGGATTACTTGATCCCTAGTTATTCTAGTTATTCTGGTTATTGTTTCAGTTGTTATTGTTTCTTAATTTTTAGATTCCATTTGAGTTCCTTTCTGTGTTGCAGTTTTGACTGATATATCCTTTCTTTCCATAATTAAAACATTTCCTTTCCTTTAGGTACTTTGTTCTCTGATTCTTTGACAGTTGAACTCGGTCTACATCTATTGTATCAGGATCTTTTACTATAGGTGACTTCACAGTTATTTCTCTTCTCTGGAGTAGCTGATTCATATTATTCCACTGTATTCCAATTTTTTGTATATAGTCGTATCATTTATCTATAGTATTTGGTAGTTGTGTACTGTTGTATGCTAATTCAATTAGTTTTATAGATAAGCCTTGTAAAAAGTATGGTATTAAGGCATTATATTTAATAATTTTTGCCTATCTAGCCAGCATCTGGAATGTATTTATGTACTCGTCGTACTTCTGGTTCTTGACTTTTAGCTTGTTAAGCTCTCGAATCACTTCTTCTGCCTTATCAGAAATAATAAATCTATTCTTAAATGCCTATTTGAAGTTAGCCCACTGTCTAAGATTATTCCAGTGTTGTTCTATCTATAGATCAGCCCACTTCTTTGCTTCGGACAATCCCGTATTGTAGTCTGTGGATTACATATAGGATAGTGCAAATAAAATCCTCTTTTCATCACTATTGTAGACTGCTTGATTAAGCATCAAGTATGCTCATACATCTGCTAGCTATTTTCTAGCCCTATTTGTTGCTCCTGTAAAGATAGGAGGCTTATTAATGCTTATCTTCTTTATATAGACCTGAGGGTTCTATTAAGGGCCAGGAGGTGGAGCTGGAGGTGGAGCTGGGGGTGGACCTTGGGGTGGAACTGAAGATAGAACTGGGGGTACAGTGCTTTCTGCGTTTCTACTCATTCTATTTCCTTGGTTTATTCGCTTTGGTTTAAGTGTTTCTATCTGGTTCGAGTCACTTCTTAGTCTTTTTTCTGCTTTATTTACTTTTACTATCCTGTTTGGAAGTACTTTAGCAAATTCTTCATATATCTGTTCCCAGTCTGGGTTCTCTCGATGAAAGTATTCTCATCCTTTGTTTTTAGGAATAAGTTCCCAATGGTTAGTTGCCCTATTAAAGTATAGTGCCCTAGTGTTAAGCCAAAAAAGCCCTTCCTCCTATCTAGTCCCTACTAGTGGTAACTTAATGTGTTTCGAAATTTTGTTATGCTTAGACTTGATAAGTCAGCAAGATATAGAGCTTGACCTAATATTAAGGAAAATACTAAGTCTTGTAATTCATCATTCAAGTATAGAAGTCATTGATCACTAAGCAAGACTCAACACTGTCTTAGTCAGGATATTAGCAACAAGACTCTCTTGTACTATCATTAGCAGATGTGCTTAAGCTCTCTGTTTTGAGGTATCAATTAGAATTGAGCAAGACTATTGTGAACAACTTTAGTTCAATTTAAGAAATAAGAGGTCAAGCTGAGGGGCTAAGTCAGCTACAGACTCTGTATAAATATTCTACTACTGCACAGCAATATAACTATTATATGATTGTTATGAATGAGTCATATAGAGTCATAATGATACAATGCCACTTTATATATTAGTAAACATATGTTTATGAAACAGGGGTAGATGAGTATGGGAGTTCAAATGGGTACAAAAGGAAAGATGAATAGAAATGAGTCATATGGAGAAAAGAATAGGGGTCCCGCATATATACCTTGGTTTGTAACATGTATAGTGGGGACAGTCAAATACAGTATAGTCTTGTCTTTCACAGCTCTATGTATGGTTCATGACAGCTACTTGATATTTATTAAAATTGCTAGTCTAGTTGTATTCTTCCTCCTCTTTTTGTATAGGTGAAGTTTGGACTACTTTATTACTGAACTGTTGTAATGGGCCCAGGCAAGCTGGCCAGTTGAAAACTGTCTATGCGTAGGATTACAAGATCTGCCATACAGGTTTTTGAGCATAAAAAAAAAGCAATATGCAATAGCCCTCTTTTTTTTGATTTTACAACTATATGCAAGTGTTAGCTCTTGTATGGCATCTGCAGGAGAGGTATAGCTAGTGTATGGAAGAGGGCAGAGAGACTTATGAAGGATTAAGTGCAGCTGCAAGGATTATAGAAGAGATGTGGAGAGTAGTGCAGAGTTGACAGATAGGGGAGTAGGGTGAAGAGTAGTGGTGGTTGAGGGCAAAGAGTTTAGCAGAAGATGGGCAGAGGGGATTGTGGGCCATTGGCTGATCACTATAGCATATTTGTGTATAAATAGACCCATACACTATTAATGATACTTCAGTGAATTTACTACAACTTTATTACATATTTTCACTCACACAAATGACTTCTTTTTTCTTCCATGGTGTTTTATGCACCCTTCTCGATATCTTATGAACTTATTATATTGTAAATGGCATTATTATTTATAGATATGCTGGTCACAGTATTTTTATTTTTATTACAACTACTACTACTACTATTACTTTCTGAGAGTGCGAGCCTTGTCCTGGGTTTTGCAGCAGTTTATTATAGCCCTCATGTCTTGCACACTTATATTAGACACTTCTCGACTAGCTGGAGAGTTTATAGTAGTTTTACTGACTTTCCTCATTGATTCAAGATCATCTAAGTACTTCCTATAAATATTTGAGAGGATGTCATATAATATAAATATGTGCCTATTACATAATATCTATGACAAAGTATATTAGTCACCATATAATTAAGTAATTTGCTTACTAATCCTAATTATATAATACTTAGGTGTTAGGTTTGAAGTTGAGCACAGCAAAGCAAGGTAATGAGAGGATCTAAAAAGACTGTCAGCAATGACTAGTTCTAGTACCAGAATTAGTCAGCAGAATGCTTAGTCAGCAGGGTCTGAAGACAAGGCACAACCAGCATACACTGATATAGACAGAGACAGAGGAGAAGAGAGACAAGAGGATGTATTAGAAGGTACTAGTCTAGGAGAAAAGACAAGATCAAGACTGAGGGGCTAGCTACTGACAGGAGGGGGGTATTTATACATGTGGGAATAGTGTGGGAATAATGGAAAAAACTCGGCAGGGACTATGGTTAAACTATTAGGCTAACTAAGCTGTGCTAGGCTGTGCTAGATGAAACAGAGTAAATAGGCTAACTACAGACTAAGCTAGGCTATGCTAGCTGAAACACTAAAATAGGCTAACTACAGAGAAGACTAGTCCTAATAAAGAAAGGTGGCTAGTAAAAATAGTAGAAAGTGGTAGAACATGAAAGAATATTCTAGAATGTTCTGGAAGGTCTCAGAATATTCTAGAACAAGTGAGTGAATAATGAAGATAAGAGAGTGATAAGATAGGAGAGGATGCTTAGCAAGACAGCTGAGTCATATGATTAGTAAGTGGTTAAGTGAGCCACTTATATAAGCATATTAGATAAGTGATTAGGTAAGCATGCTTATATAAGATGCTTAGATAAGATGCTTAGATAATCAACTTATGTAAGATGATTATGTAAGTGCTTAGTCATATGATATGATTATGTACGCTGCTTAGTAAGCAAAAAGCGAAAATACACTTGGTTTCATAATAAAGACAAGAGGTGGGGATTTGACTCTTCTTTTTTATAGACCTTTTTTGTATAAATACTCATCAGGTCTCCTTAATAAAATATTATATGATGTAATGATTATACTATCATTACAAATAGAATGATTAGTAATCTTATAGTGATAATAGAAATATACCGTGTGATTATTAATTATCAACCAATTGGATGCATTGTATTTTCCCACACTAATAACCAAATTTTACCAAGATACCTAACAATATTCGATTACTATCTATGAATATCTAAAAGAGTATCATATGTTACAACTATGTGCCTATTACATAATATCTATGATAAAGTGGATTTAGTAATCATGATGAGGTAAGCACCGCTTACCTAAACCTAATCACATGACACCACAGTATTAGGTCAAAGTTGAGTGAAGTGAAATGAGTATACATCTCAACTAGGGAATCAACTGGTGGGGATTGTTAGTCCTCCTTGGATTGTCCAGTTTTGTATAAATACTTGTCAGGACTAGTTAGTTGTATAGTATAATAAGATGATGACATCATAGAGAATAATAAGATGATGAGTAATTTTATAGTAATAATAGAAAAATAGGATGTGGATTGTTATCTCTAGCCAATGAGATAGATTGAATGTTTCCACACTAATATGGGATTTTCCTTATTGATCCGAGATCACTCGAGTACTTTCTGTAAACACCTGAGAGGATATAATGTGATACGAACATGTGCCTGTTACGTAATATCTATGACAAAGCATATTAGTCACCATATGATTAAGTAATTTGCTTACTAATCCTAATCACGTGACACCTAACTGTTAGGTGTTAGGTTTAAAATACATTATATATAATTAGTACATGATTAGTTAACACAAAACGAATTATTCCTTACGTTAGGTGTTAAGTGTTAGGTGCTTATGTAATAAATAAAGGGTTATATTAGATTACAATTTAACTATTTAACTATTTTCATAGCTGTGTACTTACTTAGGGTTACAGAGTTAGGTGTTAGTGTCTAAGTCTCTGAAAACCACAGTTAATACCGTCTGTTATAAAAAACAGGTAAGAAAGTACCTACAAAATATATTATCGCTTGAAATGAACTGATGTTCCCATCACTAGTTTACTCTGGCATTTTCTGGTCCCCACAAATGGTTTTTCCCACAGAGCATAGTTGCCACCGCACATTCAAGTGTTATGTTTGCTGAGAAACAACAGGCCCACTAATAAATTACTCACAATCTACTAGGCAGTACACAAATCCTTCTATGAAAACAAGTACCTGAAAGATAAATAGAAAACATATCAAGGGTTAATTATCTTTAACCCCCAAGAGCACGCCGATTTCCGACTCACAACTTAATGTCAAATCGACTCGAGCCAGGGAAGAGAACCCTGTTTGTGTTTGTACAGTAGTGTAATACTGTTTGCTGCTTTCTTCTACCAATGAGCCTGCCGCCACCCACGAGAAACGGGGTCAGGTGATACACGAAGATGAAGTATTCTGTTAGCTGAATAATTCATTAAGTCACTATCTATATCCATTCGTTCCTCGACAGGAGGGGTAGGATTAAATAATGGATTATAATACTCTTCTTCCAAGATTTGTATATCTATCGATTCTAAAACTGTCTTTTTCCAAAGACTCGCAAGATCTAATAAATTACGAGTGCGTTTGCGACTTGTAATCAATTTTCTATTAAGGATATCGAGTTTGCGAATGTCCGGAATATAATATTCTTCTCCTCGCATTAATACATACAGGTAATCTGTAGGCATCGCTACAATTTGATGTTTATCATCTTCCGGGGGTGCAGGAAATTCTACAGAGAATTCTTTCTTGTCAGCTTTGCTGAGCCAAGTCTTCCAATATCCAAAAATAGTTTTAGAAAGTTCATTTGCATTAAAGTAGTTCCATGCTAAGTTGAATTCTGTTTTGAGAACTAGAATGTCCACGTGCTCACTAGGCTTATGTATATGAAGTCTATTATTCCAACATTCACGGATATTATTTCTCATCCAAGAATTAACTAAATTGGCAGAGTACCCTCTGCGTATATACAAGGCTACTAAACCTCGTATTGCATCTTTGTACACTGATAAGGTAGTACTGAGAGTAGCAAGCCGAGACATTTCTCCGATAAATGTTCCCCTTTTGACATCTAACGGATGATGCAAGATCCATGGAACTTTTTCTTGATGGTTGCTAGCTTTTCGGTAAGGCATGTGTTGCAATTTATAATTTTCATCTTTATATAACACCATGTCTAGAAACGGTTGCCATGAGGCACTGACATTCCATTCAATAACACATTCATTAAATTTGACAATATTCTCGACTTTTTGAAGTGCTTCTTGTTCACTTTCTGCATAAACAATAGCGAGACAGTCATCAATGTATCTGCCATAAAAAGCTATGGCTGGATTTTCAAGAACTTTATTTCTTGTCTCAAAATATGCCCTATAGAGATTAGCAAGATCCGGTGAATCTGCTACCCCCATTGCGAGGCCATTATTTTGCAAATAAAATTTATTTTGAAATTGTGTTACAAGCTCAGTATTACCAATATAAAGACATTGTTTAAAGAGGTCTTGAATTTTTCTATTAATAGGAGAATCATAGTCGGGTCCATAGTCGTCATAAACATGATAGTACCACATGTTATATACAATATCTAAACACTTATTAAGTGGAATATTGGGGTAGAACGCAACTACATCTCCTGTGACAATATACCAGTGCCTGTCTGGTGTAAGACTGAGTTTAGACAACTTAATCGTCAAGTCTTTGGAACCATGAATAATAGTCGGCGACCCTTCAATCAGGGGTTTAAGTTGTTTAGAAATGTATTTAGCAGCAGGATTCATTATCGCAGAATGACATGGAATAATTGGCCTCATTTTTACAGGCTGTTTATGGATTTTAGGGATACTATAAAAAGTGGGTACGACATGCTTCCCTCCTACCTCTGTAACTCTACTACCGAGAAAATTAGATAAGTCTTTTGGAATTGCATCCCACTTTAATTTATGAATTTCTTGTGCTAATGCTGATATATATTTCATATCAGAACATTTCTTATCTAGAATTCTTTGTTTATCTATATTTGATAAAGGAGTATAGTCTTTTTTGTTATTAAGAATATCTAGACATTTTGTTATAATCCAGGTCCTCTCAGACACCGCCAAGCCCAAGTTTTTATCTGTCATTGTAACAATATAATTATTGCTTATTAAAAACTCTTTGATTTGTTTAGCCGAAGGGGTGAGAGGTTTAAAGTAATCCTTTGGCGTCTCATCAGGTATTTTGGATATTGTATTGTTCACAAAAATCTGACCCTTGATGAGTCTAAGTTCAAGATACTGCGGTAAATATGGAGGGGTATTTTCAGAGGGGGCCCTCAAATCATAATCAGGATCATAATTACTATTATCATTTTTACCAAACGAATGGAATATTCTCCATCTGAGTCTTCTCTGAAAATCATGCCAAGACTTAAGAATAAGTTTCTTATTTAAGGGTTGGTGGTACATATATCTTAACCCTACGCTTAGTTGAAATGCTATTTTATCAGGCAAATTCACACCAGGTGTTAAGGAAAACACTAAGTCTTGCAATTTGATGTTTGAGTTTAGAAGTCGTCGATCACTGAGTAAGACTCAACACTGTCTTAGTCAGGATATTAGCAACAAGATCCTCTTGTGCTATCACTAGCAGATGCGCTTAAGCTCTCTGTCCTGAGGTATCAATCAGAATTGAGCAAGACTGTTGTGAACAACTTTAGTTCGATTAAGAAACAAGAGGTCAAGCTGAGGGACTAAGTCAGCTATAAGCCCTGTATAAATACTCTACTACTGTGCAGCAATATAACTATCACATGATTGTTGAGAATGAGTCATGTGGAGTCATAATGACACAATACCACCTCGTGTATCAGTAAGCATGTGTTTGTGGAACAGGGGTAGATAAGTGTGGGAGTCCAAATAGATATAAAAGGAAGGATGAATAAACGAGTCATATGGAGAAAAGAATAGGGGTCCCGCACATATGCCTAGGTTTGTAACATTACCCTCTCTTTAAGCGCAGTTGTCCTCAACTGCAATTTAAATAAAATCATCCAAGCATGTATTGCTTGAAGTCAATAGTTAAGAAAGTGGGTAGGGGAGTGGAATAGAAGGGAGAGAAGAGGAATGCCCGATAGATAAATAAATAGGGTTATAAACACTAACAGCTTTAAAGCAAATTAGTGAGGAATCGCTTTCCTTTATAGCAATGAATTATAGTGTACAAGTGCTTTCCTTGCCGGAATCATGGGCATAAATATAAAAATTTAATCAAGAAAATAGAAGATGAAACGATTGAGTGAGGTTTAACTTATAAATCGATACCTTTTTTAGGCAATTCCTGAAACTGGTCCTTGTTTGTCAGAGCCCTTCTCGCCGCAACTCCACCAGTTATGTCCTGGAGCTGGTTCCTGGCATGATTTACAGAAGTACTTTTCGCACTCGACCATTCCGTGTCCCAGGGCTTGCTTGCGACAAGCACTGCATGTGTAGTGGGGGCAGTCAAATACGGTATGGTCTTGTCCTTCACAGCTCCATGCATGGTTCATGATGGCTACTCGTTGTTTGTCAGAGTCACTAGTCCAGCTGTACTCTTCTTTTTGTATCGGTGAGGTTTGGACTATTTCATTGCTAAAACGTACTGTAGGTGGCTCGTTGTCAGGTATGTTTTCTTTATTTTCTTCATCTACTTTGTTAACCTCCATTTCTTCATCATTATCATCATCTTCACTAGGTAGTTCCTCGTCAAAGCAGCAGGGGTCTTCTCAAGTTCCTTTTCCATGCATATACACGGGCAACAAGTCACCTTCATCGTAAACTGCATCCTTTCGATCAGGTGGGAACAGGGCGTCGTCCATGATAAACTTTCTTAATACATAGCCGGCTCGTCCTAGAGTAAAGGCTGCTTGCATACTCTTAGCTGCCCTTTTCTTGTGA
The DNA here is from genome assembly GCA_002287475.2 of Pyrrhoderma noxium. Classification (NCBI taxonomy): domain Eukaryota; kingdom Fungi; phylum Basidiomycota; class Agaricomycetes; order Hymenochaetales; family Hymenochaetaceae; genus Pyrrhoderma; species Pyrrhoderma noxium. The sequence continues at coordinate 1,370,153 of CM008261.1, forward strand.
TGTTCTATATCTTTTCGTAGTTTGGTCGTTTAGTGTTTGAGTTCATCAAGCACGTCTTGTATAATTTTGCCCTGGTCTCGAGACCTTTCGAAATCGTCCAGCCAATAGTTAAGGGGTGTATGTGTAGGTCTTCGAAGGATTCGATAAAATTCCTTTTGCTGGTTACGAGTAATAGTGAGTCGATCTGGGGTACAGAGGATAGCGGCTAATCGTCATTTCATTTGTAGTGTGGCTTTATTGTCAAAGTAAGGTGGGTCGCCTGGGTCTAATGTTGGAAGTAAGGAGTCTGTAGAGGCTGGAAATTGGGAAGGGGTAGAGTGTGGATGGAATGGCTCAGTTCTTCGGCCTCTTTGAGTGGCAGTGTCTAGGAAGCGGATAGTGGGCATGTTGTTTTAGCAGTAGTTGGTTATTTGCTGGGGTTTTACAGCAAATTGTGAGTCCTTTTATATTCATCTAGAATCTCATTTGCATGTGATAGCTCCTCTGGTTTGTACCATGTGTTTTCTGATGACAGGTATCCTAACCATTTTACTAAGAATTTTCGGGGTTTTTGGGCATTCTTTGGGCTGTGTCCCACGATTGCTTCTATTTCATATTCTTCCTCCCCTTCTATAATGTCAGGTGGGGGTTCTGAATAGCTGGGACCATGTGCTTCGGTGGCTTTATATAGAGATAGAAGGCAAGCGTGGAAAACAGGGAAAATTTTCCATTGTTCTGGTAACTGTAATTTATAAGCCCATGGAGATATCACCTTGGTAATGGGAAATGGTCCTTCTCTTTTTGGCTTTAATTTCCGATGTAGTACCCCTAAGTTGATGTTCTTTGCCTCGAGCCAGACTAGATCTCCTTCTTTGAATGGTTTGAACTTTGATTGAATTCTTTGTGCTATTAGTGCATGAGCTAGTTCATGTGCTGCCAGTGCTTCGCTTCTTTGTTGATTTAGCTGTTTCAATCATTCAGATAAGGAGGGAATATTAGTGTCTTCTATTACATATGGTATTGCTCGTGGTTGATATCCAAGTAACAATGCGAATGGGGTCTGTTTTGTTACTGAGTGAACTCGATTGTTGTGTGAGAATTCCATTAATGGTAAGTGCTCTGTCCAAGTTTCAGGGTGATTAGAACAATAGATTCGTAGATAGGCTTCGATTTCCTGGTTTGTTCTTTCTGTTTGTCCATCTGTCTGTGGATGAAAAGCTGTTGACATAGATGATGTAACCCTAGCTGTTTGTTCATTTCCTGAAATATTTGCGATGAAAACTGTGGTCCTCTATCAGATATTATTCTGTTAGGGAGTCCAAATCTTCGATATACATTGTCATGGTAGAGTCTTGCTGTCCCAATTGCATCGATTGTCTTTGTGCATGGAATAAGAACTATTGCCTTTGTTAAGTCATGGTCCACTACTACATATAACGCATTATATCCATTTGACTCTAGTAGATCAGTGATAAAGTCCATGGTAACTGTTGAGAATGGATATGCATGAGAGTCGGCTTTGATAGGTGCGAGAGGAGGTGCTGATGGATGTGTGTTGACTTTCATTTGTTGACATAGTGCGCATCCCTGTACATAGCTCTTGACAAACACATGCATTTCTAGCCACCAGAAATATCTTTGTATATTGGCCATAGTCCCGAAGATTCCTGGATGGCCCTGTGATGGTAGGTCGTGGTAAAGTTTGAGCAGTTCTTGTTTTAGTTCGAGATTTGCCGGTATATATGTTCGGTTTTTAAATGACAGTAGTTCATCATTGTATTTCCATCCTGCTAGCTCTTGTTTTAGTGGAGTTAATTCTTTTTCTGTGAGCCCTTTAATGACCTGTTGCGCTATTTGATCTTCTTCTAGACTCTTTTTAATTTTTTGTTGTAGTTCAGTATCTATTACGGAGATTTGAATGATGTCTCCATCATTTGAGTATCCATAATTGTCTCCTATTAGGTAGTCGGGGTCTAAGTCATGACCAAAAGTGTTTTCTGTTAGCATAGTAATTCTTTCCTCCTCTTCTGTCTGATTATACCCTGGCCATCGTGATAGAGCATCAGACTGTATCATTTTTGTTTCTGGAACATGCATGATATGCATATTAAACTGTGATAAGAAAAGGTGCCATCGTTGTTGTCGAGAAGTTAACTTTTGTGGGTTCTTGTAATAGGTTAGATTTTGATGATCACACCATATTGTAACAGGGTGTGGGGTGTCTAATAGATAGTGTCTCCAGGTTTCAAGGGCTTGTACAATTGCTAATAACTCTCGATCATATATTTGGTAGTTTCTTTCAGCTGGGTTAAAGGCTTTTGACAAATAAAAGCATGCTTTGAGTTCTCCATTATGGTCGTATTGCCTTAATACTGCTCCCCAAGCTTCAAGGGATGCATCAGTTTCTAGTATAAAAGGTTTTGTTTTGTCAGGTACTAGTAGTATTGATGGGTTCGAAAAACGTTCTTTTAATGTATCGAATGCTTGTTGTGCTTCTTTACTCCATTCCCATACTGCTTTAACTTGTTTAAGCTTTTCCAATGGTCATGTAATCTGAGAGTATCCTTGTATGAATTTCCTATAGAATCCACAGAATCCTAAGAATCGATGTATGTCTTTAGGTTTCTTAGGTAGTGGCCACTCGAGTATTCCTTTAAGTTTAGTAGGGTCTGTCGCTATATGGTTTGGTTTGATTATGAGCTCTAGATATTCAACTTCCTGCCTATGAAACACACATTTCTCAATCTTTATTGACAGTCTATAGTTTCGACAAATCTGTAAGATTTCCTTTGTTCGTTCCTGCAGTTTCTCGATTGTTTGACCCATGATAAGCAAATCATCCATATAGATGAGTAGTCCTCCTTTCTGTTTTTGTTCATGAAAAACGTCATCTATAAAGGCTTGAAATGTGGCCGGTAAGTTGCAAAGTCCAAAGTACATGACCATTGGTTCATATAGTCCTCTAGCTGTTTTGAATGCTGCTTTCCATTAGTCTCCATCCTTAATTCGTATGTTATTGTAGCCGTTTCGCAAGTCCAGTTTTGTAAAGAATCTATATCCTTTTATTTGGTCTAGTAGGTCACTAACTAGTGGCAACGGGTACGTATTCTTGATTGTTGCTTCATTTAGTAGTCTGTAGTCCTGTATAGGCCGTAGTGTTCCATCTTTCTTTCCAACAAAGAAGAATGGAGAGGCTTGTGGTGATGTCGATGGTCGAATAAATCCTTTTTCCAAGTTTTCCTGTAAGAATACATCCAGTGTTTCCTCCTCTTTTAATGTTAGTGGATACACTTTGCAATTCTTTGGTACGAAGTCCAATTTGAGTTCTATTGCATGATCGTAGCTTCGAGAGGGTGGTAGTTGATTTGTTTATGCCTTATCAAATACGTCTCTAAAGTCCCTGTACTCTGGTGGTATAGTATGAGGTTCGTTGTCTTTTACATTTTGAGCCAGAGTTGTTGCAAAGGTTACTTTAGATATAGCCAAAGATCGTAGTATGTGTTCCGGTAATTCGATGCTTCCATTTGCCCAATCTATCTGAGGATTTACTTGTTTTAACCATGGTAGTCCTAGTATGATTAGGGATTTGCCTGTATTTGTTATTAAGAGCCGTTCATCTGTTGTGTTAAGTCCTAGATTCAACTTGGTGTATCTAGTAATAACACCTTCTTTATTGATTGTATTGTCCACATTTCAAGCTATGATAGGCCTGTTTAGCGCATAAGTTGGCAGCTGGTGTTGTTTTACTAGTTCTTTATGAATAAAGGTTCCTTCTGCCCCACAATCTATAAGAGTTGTGGTTTCGATGCTTTCGTCTTTCGTGTTTATTGTTATGGGGATAGTAAGAGCACTTGTATTTGGATCACAAACAATTACACGAGAAACTTGTACATTAGGAGATCGTAACATCGAACTACGTCTCCCTATCAAAAACCCTGTTCATTAAGTTCGCTGAAGATACTATTTCGTTCTTCTTCAGTTATTCCTCCTAAGAGAGTTGCTATATGCACTGCACGAGCTTTGCTTGATAGACCATATTCCATCATTTGTGGTGCTGGTGCCTCCGGCTGTTCTTCTGTTTCGGTCTGTCTGACCTGTCTCTGTTTAAAGAAACCACTAGGCCTTGGATTACTCGATCCCTGGTTATTCTGGTTATTCTGGTTATTGTTCCAGTTATTATTGTTTCTTGGTCTCCAGGTTCCATTTGAGTTCCTTTCTGTGTTACAGTTTCGACTGATATGTCCTTTCCTTCCACAATTAAAACATTTCCCTTCCTTTAGGTACTCTGTTCTCTGATTCTTCGACAGTTGAACTCAGTCTACATCCATCACATCAGGATCTTTCACTGTAGGTGACTTTACATTTATTCCTCTTTCCTGAAGTAGTTGATTCATGTTGTTCCACTATATCCCAATTTTTCGTACATAGTCGTACCATTTATCCATGGTATCTGGTAGTTGTGTACTGTTATATGCAGATTCGACTAGTTTTGTGGGTAAACCTTGTAAGAAGTATGGCATTAAGGCGTTATATTCAGTGATTTTTGCTTGTCTAGCCAGCATCTGGAATGTGTTTATATACTCATCGTACTTCTGGTTTTTGACTTTCAGCTTATTAAGCTCTCGAATTGCTTCTCCTGCTTCATCAGAGGTGATAAATCTGTCCTTGAATGCTTGTTCAAAGTCAGCCCATGCTCCAAGGTTATTCCAGTGCTGTTCCATCCATAGATCAGCCTATTTCTCTACTTCGGATAATCCTGTGTTATAGTCTGTAGATCGCATGTAGGATAGTGCAAACAAAATCCTCTTTTCATCGTTGTTGTAGACTGCTTGATTAAGCATCAAGTATGCTCATATATCTGCTAGCCATTTTCTAGCCCTGTTTGTTGCTCCTGTAAAGATAGGAGGCTTATTGATGCTTATCTCTTTTACATAGACCTGAGGGTTCTGCTGGGGTCCAGGGGGTGGAACTGGAGGTAGACCTGGGGGTGGGCTTGGGGGTGGAACTGGGGGTGGTGTGCTTCCTGGATTTCCGCTCATATTGTTTCCTTGGTTGGTTCATTTCGGTTCAGGTGTTTCTATTTGGTTTGAGTCGCTTCTGGGTCTCTTTTCTGCTTTATTTGCTTTTACTATCCTATCTGGAAGTACTCTAGCAAATTCTTTGTATATTCTTTCCCAGTCTGGGTTCTCTTGATGAAAGTATTCTCATCCTTCGTTTTCAGGAATAGGTTCCCAATGGTTGGTTGCTCTATTGAAGTATAGTGCTCTAGTGTCAAGTCAAAAGAGCCCTTCCTCCCACCTAGTCCCTACTGGTGGTAACTTGATGTATTTCGAAATTTTGTTATGCTTAGACTTGATAAGTCAGCAAAATGTAGAGCTTGACCTAATGTTAAGGAAAACACTAAGTCTTGCAATTTGATGTTTGAGTTTAGAAGTCGTCGATCACTGAGTAAGACTCAACACTGTCTTAGTCAGGATATTAGCAACAAGATCCTCTTGTGCTATCACTAGCAGATGCGCTTAAGCTCTCTGTCCTGAGGTATTAATCAGAATTGAGCAAGACTGTTGTGAACAACTTTAGTTCGATTAAGAAACAAGAGGTCAAGCTGAGGGACTAAGTCAGCTACAAGCCCTGTATAAATACTCTACTACTGCGCAGCAATATAACTATCACATGATTGTTGAGAATGAGTCATGTGGAGTCATAATGACACAATACCACCTCGTGTATCAGTAAGCATGTGTTTGTGGAACAGGGGTAGATAAGTGTGGGAGTCCGAATAGATATAAAAGGAAGGATGAATAAATGAGTCATATGGAGAAAAGAATAGGGGTCCCGCACATGTGCCTAGGTTTGTAACACCAGGTGATGAATGAACATAATTTTTAAATTGGGCAGCATTAATAATATCTATAGGTGTATTTAAAATTACTAATTCTACTGCCTGGGTAAATAGAATGGTTAGTAACCAGTCTGGAAGAGTTTGGGGTTCTCCATACCTGTATCCAGTTAATTGGAGGACTTTTTCTTGCCCTTGCCCTTGCCTTTGCCTTGCACCTTCTTGGACGACTTGGGAAGTTTTCCCCCATTGGTGGCTTTGACTTTCTTGCCTGCCATGGGTGGCGGAATATACTGTTTCGCCGTAGGAACCTTCACTTTTTTCGAGGAAGAGGACGTCTTCTTCTTGTTCTGCTTCTGAAGAGGATGTAAGTTTACAATACACACCCTGAGAGGAGCTAGCTTCTCCATAGGAGAAGGCCAGCACATCTCTAAATGTGAGTGTACTTACTTTCTGGGTCACTTTGTCCTTCCCTTTTAACGTATGAGCTACTACCTTGTCTATGATAGACTGTATCTTACTAGAGTCTCCTCCAGCCAGATCAGCCATCTCAATATCCGCAGCCTCCTGAATATTCTTCTTGCCCTTGCGCTTGTTCTGCTCTGTGAATTCAATAGCATCGATAATCGAGATAACTCGCATCGCATAGACTACACAATCTTCGAGCACTTGTCGACCTAAATTGACAGCGGCTGGATTGGTAGTCTATCCAGAAATAATCAATTCCCCTTTCTCATTATTAGTGAAATCGGGGATCTGCTTTGCACAAAGCTCTGCAGTACGGGCTGAGATTTTTGGTCCCAACTTGTTTAGAATATTCTGGGGTTCTAATGCCCTGCTCAAAAACATCAGTTTATCTCGTTTAGCTTTCAGGCTAGTAACGAGTGACTTAGCCAAGAATGTGTTAAATTCCTGGTCTAAAGCATTGGATGCCTCCTTTGCTTCTGATGTTTCCCCAAATTCTTTGGAGAGTTGGATTTTGGGCGCATTAGACTTAAGGTGGGAGGGGAAAGTTCCAGCAGCTTGATGCTGCTCCCACTTTGCAATAGTGGCTCGGGACGCATTAGCCTTCTTGGCAGTCTGGGCTACCCCTAAGAGGGGTTCCCGAAGAACATGCCTATAGTCTTGTGGGACCATGGCAATGACATGATTAACAGAGTTTGCACCTTGAAAAATCTGCCAGCGAGAGCGACGAGACGAGACTCCTTCACTCTGC